>OV702285.1:57759894-59090633 GCA_916181665.1 Avena sativa | reverse complement strand
GGCAATAGCTCATTAAAAAGGCCATAAAACACGAGAACGACGAGTTCTAGGTCATGCCCTCAAAAATGTATTGGGCCTTACAGTCATTGTAAATCGCCTTGGAACTCCACAATTGTGTACAATAACTCATTAAAACATCCATCAACACGAAATAGACGAGTTTTTGCTTATAACTCTCAAACATGTATCGGGCCTTACTAGCCATGCAAATGCCCCTGGAACTCCAAAACTATGGGAAATAATTCATGAAAAAACAGCCAAAACGCAAAAAACGACGAGTTTTTAGTCATAACTATAAACTCATAATGGGTCTTATAGGCCATGCAAATCTCCCTGGAACCCCGAAACTGTGGGCAATAGCTCATCAAAACGGTAAAACAAAAAACGATGAGTTCTTGGTCACGCCCTCAAACATGTATCGGGCCTTATGTCGTTGTAAATTGCCGTGGAACCCCAAAACTATGGTCAATAGCTCATGAAACAGACATAAAACACGAAAAACAGAGGGTTTTTGGTCATATCTCTCAAACATGTATCGGGTCTTGCGGGTCATGCAAATCCCCGAGAACCCCGAAACTATGGGAAAATAGCTCATGAAAACCGACATAAACCATAAAAACTATGAGTTTTCGATCATGCCCTTAAACATGTATTGGGTCTTACGGTCGTTCTAAGTCGCCCTAGAAACCACAAACTATGGGAAAACAAATTAGAACGGCCATAAAATCCCAAAGCGATGAGTTTTTGGTCATGCCCCTCAAAACATGTATAAGGTCTTAGAGTCGTTGTAAATCGCCATGGAACCCCAAAACTATGGGCAATAACTCATGAAAACGGTTGTAAAACGTGAAAACGATGAGTTTTTGCTTATAAATCTCAAACATGTATCGGGTCTTACGGTCCATGCAAATCCCAAGCACCCGAGACTTTGGGGTATATCTCATGAAAACGGCCATAAAACAGGGAAACGATGATTTTTTGGTCATTGACTCTCAAACATGTATCGAGTCTTACGGTCATTGTAAATCGCCATGGAACCCCAAAATTGTGCGCAATAACTCATGAAAACAGCCGTAAAACACAAAAATGACGAGTTTTAGTCATAACTCTCAATCATGTATCGGGTCTTACTAGCCATGCAAATACCCCCTGGAAATCCAAAACTATGGGCAATAATTCATGAAAAACAGCCATAAAACAGAAAAATGATGAGTTTTTGGTCATAACTCTAAAACTCATTACTGGGTCTTACAGGCCATTGCAAATCCCCCTGGAACCCTATAACTATGGGATATAGCTCATGAAACGGCCAGAAAACACAAAAAAGGCGAGTTTTGGTCATATCTCTCAAACATGTATCTGTTCTTATGGGCCATGCAAATCCCCCTATAACCCCAAAACTATGGGCAATAGCTCATCAAAACAGCCATAAAACACGAGAACGACGAGTTCTAGGTCATGCCCTTAAAAATGTATTGGGCCTTATGGTCATTGTAGATCGCCTGCGAACTCCAAAACTATGTACAATAACTCATTAAAACAGCCAAAACCGCGAAAAAGACGAGTTTTTGCTTATAACTCTAAAAATGTATCGGGTCTTACTTGCCATGCAAATCCCCTGGAACTCCAAAACTATGGGAAATTATTCATGAAAAAGGCCAAACAAAAAAACGATGAGTTTTTGGTCATAACTCTAAACCTCATACCGGGTCTTATGGGCCATGCAAATCTCCCTCGAACCCCAAAACTGTGGGCAATAGCTCATCAAAAACAGATATAAAACATAAAAAACAATGATTTCTTGGTCTTGCCCTCAAACATATATCAGGCCTTATGGTCATTGTAAATTTCCCTGGAACCCCAAAACTATGGCCAATAGCTCATGAAACGGACATAAAACACGAAAACAACGAGTTTTTTAATCGTATCTCTCAAACGTGTATCGGGTCTTGCAGGCCATGCAAATCCCCCAGGAACCCCGAAACTATGAGCAATAGCTCATGAAAACGGCCATAAACCATAAAAACTACGAGTTTTTGATCATGTCGTCAAACATGTATTGGTCTTACAGTTATTCTAAGTCGCCCTAGAACCACAAAACTATGGGAAAAACGAATCAGAATGGCCATAAAAGCCCAAAGAGATGAGTTTTTGGTCATGCCCTCAAACATGAATCGGGTCTTACAGTCGTTGTAAATCGCCATGGAACCCCAAAACTATGGGCAATAACTCATGAAACGGCCGTAAAACACGAAAACGACAAGTTTTTGGCTTACAACTCTCAAATATGTATTGGGTCTTACGGCCATGCAAATCCCCTAGCACCCTAGAACTTTGGGTATAGCTCATGAAACTGTCATAAAACACGGAAATGATGATTTTTTGGTCATGACTCTCAAACATGTATTGGTCTTACGGTCATTGTCAAGCGCCATGGAACCCCAAAACTATGGGCAATAACTCATGAAATAGTCGTAAAACGCAAAATGATGAGTTTTTAGTCATAACTCTCAAACATGTATCGGGTCTTACGGCTATAAAACACAAAAACGATGAGTTCTTGGTCATGCCCTCAACATGTATCGGGCCTTACGGTCATTGTAAATTGCCCTGGAACCCCAAAACTATGGTCTATAACTCATGAAACGGACATAAAATGTGAAAACAATGAGTTTTTGATCATATCTCTCAAACATGCATCGGGTGTTGCGGCCATGCCCTCAAATATGAATCGGGTTTTACAGTCATTGTAAATCGCCATGGAACCCCCAAAACTATGGGTAATAACTCATGAAACGGCCGTAAACGCGAAAACGACGAGTTTTGCTGATAACTCTCAAATATGCATTGGGTCTTACGGGCCATGCAAATCCCCTAGCTCCCTAGATTTTTGGGGTATAGCTCATGCAAACGGCCATAAAACACGGAAATGATGATTTTTTGGGCATGACTCTCAAAAATGTATCGGGTCTTACGGTCATTGTAAATCGCCTTGGAACCCCAAAACTATGGGCAATAACTCATGAAAACAGTCGTAAAACGCAAAATGATGAGTTTTTAGTCATAACTCTCAAACATGTATCGGGTCTTACGGTCGTTGTAAATTCCCCTCGAACCCCAAACCTATGGACAATTACTCATGAAAATGGCCATAAAATACAAAAACGACGAGTTTTTTTGTCATAACTCTCAAACATTTAAATTGCCCTAGAACCCTAGAACTATGGGGTATAGCTCATGAAAACGGCCATAAAACAAAGAAGATGATTTTTTGGTCATGACTCTCAAACATGTATCGGGTCTTGCGGGCCTTGCAAATCCCATGAAACCCCAAACTATGGGCAATAGCTCATGAAAACGACCATAAAACACGAGAATGATAAGTTCTTGGTCATGCCCTCAAGCATGTATCGGGCCTTACGGTCGTTGTAAATCCCCCTGAAACCCCAAAACTGTGGGCAATAGCTAATGAAATTGACCATAAAACACGAGAACGACGAATTCTTGGTCATCCCCTCAAAATTTTATTCGGCCTTACGGTCATTGTAAATCACCTTGGAACTCCAAAACTGTATACAATAACTCATTAAAACAGCCATAAAAGCGAAAAATACAAGTTTTTTTCTTATAACTCTCAAACATGTATCGGGTCTTACTGGACATGCAAAATCCCCCTGGAACTCCAAAATTATGGGAAATAATTCATGAAAACCAGCCATAAAACACAAAAACGACGAGTTTTGGGTCAGTAACTACAAAACTCATACCGGGTCTTACGGGTCATGCAAATCCCCTTGAACCCTGAAACTATGGGATATAGCTCATGAAACGGACATAAAACACAAAACGACGAGTCTTTGGTCATATATCTCAAACATGTATCGGGTCTCGCAGGCCATGCAAATCCCCCGGAACCCCGAAACTATAGGCCATATCTCATGAAAACGGCCATAAAACAGAAAAACTACGAGTTTTCGATCATACCTCAAACATGTATCGGGTCTTACGGTCGTTGTAAGTCGCCCTAGAACCCCAAAACTATGGAAAAAATGCATCAGAACGGCCATAAAACCCCAAAGCGACGAGTTTTTGGTCATGACCTCAAACATATATCGGGTCTTATGGTCGTTGTAAATCGCCATGGAACCCCAAAACTATGGGCAATAACTCATGAAAAACAGTCGTAAAACGCGAAAACAATCAGTTTTGCTTATAACTCTCAAACATGTATCGGGTCTTACGGGCCATGCAAATCCCCTAGCACCCTAGAACTTTGGGGTATTGCTCTTGAAAACGGCCATAAAACACGGAAACGATGATTTTTTGGTCATGACTCTCAAACATGTATCGGGTCTTACGGTCATTATAAATCGCCATTGAACCCCAAAACTGTGGGCACTAACTCATGAAAAAAGCCGTAAACACAAAAATGACGAGCTTTTGTCATAACTCTCAAACATGTATCGGGTCTTACAGTCATTGTAAATCGACCTCGAACCCCAAAATTGTGGACAATATCTCATGAAAATGGCCAAAAATGCAAAAACGATGAGTTTTTTTTCATAACTCTCAAATATGTAAATTTCCCTAGACCCCAAATTGTATACAATAACTCACT
The DNA here is from genome assembly GCA_916181665.1 of Avena sativa. Classification (NCBI taxonomy): domain Eukaryota; kingdom Viridiplantae; phylum Streptophyta; class Magnoliopsida; order Poales; family Poaceae; genus Avena; species Avena sativa. The sequence continues at coordinate 59,086,015 of OV702285.1, read as the reverse complement.
AAAACAGCCATAAAATTGAAAAGGACGAGTTTTTTCTTATCAATCTCAAACATGTATCGGGTCTTACTGGCCATGCAAATCCCCATGGAACTCCAAAACTATGGGCAATAATTCATGAAAAACAGCCATAAAACACAAAAACGACGAGTTTTTGGTCATTACTCTAAAACTCATAACGGGTCTTACGGGCCATGCAAATTCCCCTGGAACCCTAAAACTATGGGATATAGCTCATGAAACTGCCATAAAACACAAAAACGACGAGTTTTTGGTCATACCTCTCAAACATGTATTAGGTCTTGCAGGCCATGCAAATCCCCCTAGAACCCCAAAACTATGGGCAATAGCTCATTAAAAAGGCCATAAAACACGAGAACGACGAGTTCTAGGTCATGCCCTCAAAAATGTATTGGGCCTTACAGTCATTGTAAATCGCCTTGGAACTCCACAATTGTGTACAATAACTCATTAAAACATCCATCAACACGAAATAGACGAGTTTTTGCTTATAACTCTCAAACATGTATCGGGCCTTACTAGCCATGCAAATGCCCCTGGAACTCCAAAACTATGGGAAATAATTCATGAAAAACAGCCAAAACGCAAAAAACGACGAGTTTTTAGTCATAACTATAAAACTCATAATGGGTCTTATAGGCCATGCAAATCTCCCTGGAACCCCGAAACTGTGGGCAATAGCTCATCAAAACGGTAAAACAAAAAAACGATGAGTTCTTGGTCACGCCCTCAAACATGTATCGGGCCTTATGGTCGTTGTAAATTGCCGTGGAACCCCAAAACTATGGTCAATAGCTCATGAAACAGACATAAAACACGAAAACAGAGGGTTTTTGGTCATATCTCTCAAACATGTATCGGGTCTTGCGGGTCATGCAAATCCCCCGAGAACCCCGAAACTATGGGAAATAGCTCATGAAAACCGACATAAACCATAAAAACTATGAGTTTTCGATCATGCCCTTAAACATGTATTGGGTCTTACGGTCGTTCTAAGTCGCCCTAGAAACCCAAAACTATGGGGAAAACAAATTAGAACGGCCATAAAATCCCAAAGCGATGAGTTTTTGGTCATGCCCTCAAACATGTATAAGGTCTTAGAGTCGTTGTAAATCGCCATGGAACCCCAAAACTATGGGCAATAACTCATGAAAACGGTTGTAAAACGTGAAAACGATGAGTTTTTGCTTATAAATCTCAAACATGTATCGGGTCTTACGGTCCATGCAAATCCCCAAGCACCCGAGAACTTTGGGGTATATCTCATGAAAACGGCCATAAAACAGGGAAACGATGATTTTTTGGTCATGACTCTCAAACATGTATCGAGTCTTACGGTCATTGTAAATCGCCATGGAACCCCAAAATTGTGCGCAATAACTCATGAAAACAGCCGTAAAACACAAAAATGACGAGTTTTTAGTCATAACTCTCAATCATGTATCGGGTCTTACTAGCCATGCAAATACCCCTGGAAATCCAAAACTATGGGCAATAATTCATGAAAAACAGCCATAAAACAGAAAAATGATGAGTTTTTGGTCATAACTCTAAAACTCATACTGGGTCTTACAGGCCATGCAAATCCCCCTGGAACCCTATAACTATGGGATATAGCTCATGAAACGGCCAGAAAACACAAAAAAGGCGAGTTTTTGGTCATATCTCTCAAACATGTATCTGTTCTTATGGGCCATGCAAATCCCCCTATAACCCCAAAACTATGGGCAATAGCTCATCAAAACAGCCATAAAACACGAGAACGACGAGTTCTAGGTCATGCCCTTAAAAATGTATTGGGCCTTATGGTCATTGTAGATCGCCTGCGAACTCCAAAACTATGTACAATAACTCATTAAAACAGCCAAAACCGCGAAAAAGACGAGTTTTTGCTTATAACTCTAAAAAATGTATCGGGTCTTACTTGCCATGCAAATCCCCTGGAACTCCAAAACTATGGGAAATTATTCATGAAAAAGGCCAAAACAAAAAAACGATGAGTTTTTGGTCATAACTCTAAACCTCATACCGGGTCTTATGGGCCATGCAAATCTCCCTCGAACCCCAAAACTGTGGGCAATAGCTCATCAAAACAGATATAAAACATAAAAACAATGATTTCTTGGTCTTGCCCTCAAACATATATCAGGCCTTATGGTCATTGTAAATTTCCCTGGAACCCCAAAACTATGGCCAATAGCTCATGAAACGGACATAAAACACGAAAACAACGAGTTTTTTTATCGTATCTCTCAAACGTGTATCGGGTCTTGCAGGCCATGCAAATCCCCCAGGAACCCCGAAACTATGAGCAATAGCTCATGAAAACGGCCATAAACCATAAAAACTACGAGTTTTTGATCATGTCGTCAAACATGTATTGGGTCTTACAGTTATTCTAAGTCGCCCTAGAACCACAAAACTATGGGAAAAACGAATCAGAATGGCCATAAAAGCCCAAAGAGATGAGTTTTTGGTCATGCCCTCAAACATGAATCGGGTCTTACAGTCGTTGTAAATCGCCATGGAACCCCAAAACTATGGGCAATAACTCATGAAAACGGCCGTAAAACACGAAAACGACAAGTTTTTGCTTACAACTCTCAAATATGTATTGGGTCTTACGGGCCATGCAAATCCCCTAGCACCCTAGAACTTTGGGGTATAGCTCATGAAAACTGTCATAAAACACGGAAATGATGATTTTTTGGTCATGACTCTCAAACATGTATTGGGTCTTACGGTCATTGTCAAGCGCCATGGAACCCCAAAACTATGGGCAATAACTCATGAAAATAGTCGTAAAACGCAAAAATGATGAGTTTTTAGTCATAACTCTCAAACATGTATCGGGTCTTACGGCTATAAAACACAAAAACGATGAGTTCTTGGTCATGCCCTCAAACATGTATCGGGCCTTACGGTCATTGTAAATTGCCCTGGAACCCCAAAACTATGGTCTATAACTCATGAAACGGACATAAAATGTGAAAACAATGAGTTTTTGATCATATCTCTCAAACATGCATCGGGTGTTGCGGCCATGCCCTCAAATATGAATCGGGTTTTACAGTCATTGTAAATCGCCATGGAACCCCAAAACTATGGGTAATAACTCATGAAAACGGCCGTAAACGCGAAAACGACGAGTTTTTGCTGATAACTCTCAAATATGCATTGGGTCTTACGGGCCATGCAAATCCCCTAGCTCCCTAGATTTTTGGGGTATAGCTCATGCAAACGGCCATAAAACACGGAAATGATGATTTTTTGGGCATGACTCTCAAAAATGTATCGGGTCTTACGGTCATTGTAAATCGCCTTGAAACCCCAAAACTATGGGCAATAACTCATGAAAACAGTCGTAAAACGCAAAATGATGAGTTTTTAGTCATAACTCTCAAACATGTATCGGGTCTTACGGTCGTTGTAAATTCCCCTCGAACCCCAAACCTATGGACAATTACTCATGAAAATGGCCATAAAATACAAAAACGACGAGTTTTTTTGTCATAACTCTCAAACATTTAAATTGCCCTAGAACCCTAGAACTATGGGGTATAGCTCATGAAAACGGCCATAAAACAAAGAAATGATGATTTTTTGGTCATGACTCTCAAACATGTATCGGGTCTTGCGGGCCTTGCAAATCCCCATGAAACCCCAAACTATGGGCAATAGCTCATGAAAACGACCATAAAACACGAGAATGATAAGTTCTTGGTCATGCCCTCAAGCATGTATCGGGCCTTACGGTCGTTGTAAATCCCCCTGAAACCCCAAAACTGTGGGCAATAGCTAATGAAATTGACCATAAAACACGAGAACGACGAATTCTTGGTCATCCCCTCAAAATTTTATTCGGCCTTACGGTCATTGTAAATCACCTTGGAACTCCAAAACTGTATACAATAACTCATTAAAACAGCCATAAAAGCGAAAAATACAAGTTTTTTTCTTATAACTCTCAAACATGTATCGGGTCTTACTGGACATGCAAAATCCCCCTGGAACTCCAAAATTATGGGAAATAATTCATGAAAACCAGCCATAAAACACAAAAACGACGAGTTTTGGGTCATAACTACAAAACTCATACCGGGTCTTACGGGTCATGCAAATCCCCCTTGAACCCTGAAACTATGGGATATAGCTCATGAAACGGACATAAAACACAAAAACGACGAGTCTTTGGTCATATATCTCAAACATGTATCGGGTCTCGCAGGCCATGCAAATCCCCCCGGAACCCCGAAACTATAGGCCATATCTCATGAAAACGGCCATAAAACAGAAAAACTACGAGTTTTCGATCATACCCTCAAACATGTATCGGGTCTTACGGTCGTTGTAAGTCGCCCTAGAACCCCAAAACTATGGAAAAAATGCATCAGAACGGCCATAAAACCCCAAAGCGACGAGTTTTTGGTCATGACCTCAAACATATATCGGGTCTTATGGTCGTTGTAAATCGCCATGGAACCCCAAAACTATGGGCAATAACTCATGAAAACAGTCGTAAAACGCGAAAACAATCAGTTTTTGCTTATAACTCTCAAACATGTATCGGGTCTTACGGGCCATGCAAATCCCCTAGCACCCTAGAACTTTGGGGTATTGCTCTTGAAAACGGCCATAAAACACGGAAACGATGATTTTTTGGTCATGACTCTCAAACATGTATCGGGTCTTACGGTCATTATAAATCGCCATTGAACCCCAAAACTGTGGGCACTAACTCATGAAAAAAGCCGTAAACACAAAAATGACGAGCTTTTGTCATAACTCTCAAACATGTATCGGGTCTTACAGTCATTGTAAATCGACCTCGAACCCCAAAATTGTGGACAATATCTCATGAAAATGGCCAAAAATGCAAAAACGATGAGTTTTTTTTCATAACTCTCAAATATGTAAATTTCCCTAGACCCCAAATTGTATACAATAACTCACTAAAACAGCCATAAAATTGAAAAGGACGAGTTTTTTCTTATCAATCTCAAACATGTATCGGGTCTTACTGGCCATGCAAATCCCCATGGAACTCCAAAACTATGGGCAATAATTCATGAAAAACAGCCATAAAACACAAAAACGACGAGTTTTTGGTCATTACTCTAAAACTCATAACGGGTCTTACGGGCCATGCAAATTCCCCTGGAACCCTAAAACTATGGTATATAGCTCATGAAACTGCCATAAAACACAAAAACGACGAGTTTTTGGTCATACCTCTCAAACATGTATTAGGTCTTGCAGGCCATGCAAATCCCCCTAGAACCCCAAAACTATGGGCAATAGCTCATTAAAAAGGCCATAAAACACGAGAACGACGAGTTCTAGGTCATGCCCTCAAAAATGTATTGGGCCTTACAGTCATTGTAAATCGCCTTGGAACTCCACAATTGTGTACAATAACTCATTAAAACATCCATCAACACGAAATAGACGAGTTTTTGCTTATAACTCTCAAACATGTATCGGGCCTTACTAGCCATGCAAATGCCCCTGGAACTCCAAAACTATGGGAAATAATTCATGAAAAACAGCCAGAACGCAAAAAATGACGAGTTTTTAGTCATAACTATAAAACTCATAATGGGTCTTATAGGCCATGCAAATCTCCCTGGAACCCCGAAACTGTGGGCAATAGCTCATCAAAACGGCTATAAAACAAAAAAACGATGAGTTCTTGGTCACGCCCTCAAACATGTATCGGGCCTTATGGTCGTTGTAAATTGCCGTGGAACCCCAAAACTATGGTCAATAGCTCATGAAACAGACATAAAACACGAAAACAGAGGGTTTTTGGTCATATCTCTCAAACATGTATCGGGTCTTGCGGGTCATGCAAATCCCCCGAGAACCCCGAAACTATGGGAAATAGCTCATGAAAACCGACATAAACCATAAAAACTATGAGTTTTCGATCATGCCCTTAAACATGTATTGGGTCTTACGGTCGTTCTAAGTCGCCCTAGAAACCCAAAACTATGGGGAAAACAAATTAGAACGGCCATAAAATACCAAAGCGATGAGTTTTTGGTCATGCCCTCAAACATGTATAAGGTCTTAGAGTCGTTGTAAATCGCCATGGAACCCCAAAACTATGGGCAATAACTCATGAAAACGGTTGTAAAACGTGAAAACGATGAGTTTTTGCTTATAAATCTCAAACATGTATCGGGTCTTACGGTCCATGCAAATCCCCAAGCACCCGAGAACTTTGGGGTATATCTCATGAAAACGGCCATAAAACAGGGAAACGATGATTTTTTGGTCATGACTCTCAAACATGTATCGAGTCTTACGGTCATTGTAAATCGCCATGGAACCCCAAAATTGTGCGCAATAACTCATGAAACAGCCGTAAAACACAAAAATGACGAGTTTTTAGTCATAACTCTCAATCATGTATCGGGTCTTACTAGCCATGCAAATACCCCTGGAAATCCAAAACTATGGGCAATAATTCATGAAAAACAGCCATAAAACAGAAAAATGATGAGTTTTTGGTCATAACTCTAAAACTCATACTGGGTCTTACAGGCCATGCAAATCCCCCTGGAACCCTATAACTATGGGATATAGCTCATGAAACGGCCAGAAAACACAAAAAAGGCGAGTTTTTGGTCATATCTCTCAAACATGTATCTGTTCTTATGGGCCATGCAAATCCCCCTATAACCCCAAAACTATGGGCAATAGCTCATCAAAACAGCCATAAAACACGAGAACGACGAGTTCTAGGTCATGCCCTTAAAAATGTATTGGGCCTTATGGTCATTGTAGATCGCCTGCGAACTCCAAAACTATGTACAATAACTCATTAAAACAGCCAAAACCGCGAAAAAGACGAGTTTTTGCTTATAACTCTAAAAAATGTATCGGGTCTTACTTGCCATGCAAATCCCCTGGAACTCCAAAACTATGGGAAATTATTCATGAAAAAGGCCAAAACAAAAAAACGATGAGTTTTTGGTCATAACTCTAAACCTCATACCGGGTCTTATGGGCCATGCAAATCTCCCTCGAACCCCGAAACTGTGGGCAATAGCTCATCAAAACAGCTATAAAACATAAAAACAATGATTTCTTGGTCTTGCCCTCAAACATATATCAGGCCTTATGGTCATTGTAAATTTCCCTGGAACCCCAAAACTATAGCCAATAGCTCATGAAACGGACATAAAACACGAAAACAACGAGTTTTTTTATCGTATCTCTCAAACGTGTATCGGGTCTTGCAGGCCATGCAAATCCCCCAGGAACCCCGAAACTATGAGCAATAGCTCATGAAAACGGCCATAAACCATAAAAACTACGAGTTTTTTATCATGTCGTCAAACATGTATTGGGTCTTACAGTTATTCTAAGTCGCCCTAGAACCCCAAAACTATGGGAAAAACGAATCAGAATGGCCATAAAAGCCCAAAGAGATGAGTTTCTGGTCATGCCCTCAAACATGAATCGGGTCTTACAATCGTTGTAAATCGCCATGGAACCCCAAAACTATGGGCAATAACTCATGAAAACGGCCGTAAAACACGAAAACGACAAGTTTTTGCTTATAACTCTCAAATATGTATTGGGTCTTACGGGCCATGCAAATCCCCTAGCACCCTAGAACTTTGGGGTATAGCTCATGAAAACTGTCATAAAACACGGAAATGATGATTTTTTGGTCATGACTCTCAAACATGTATTGGGTCTTACGGTCATTGTAAAGCGCCATGGAACCCCAAAACTATGGGCAATAACTCATGAAAATAGTCGTAAAACGCAAAAATGATGAGTTTTTAGTCATAACTCTCAAACATGTATCGGGTCTTACGGTCGTTGTAAATCGCCCTCGAATCCCAAACCTCTGGACAACAACTCATGAAAATGGTTATAAATGCAAAAATGACGAATTTTTTTTCATAACTCTCAAACATGTAAATTGCCCTAGAACCCTAGAATTATGGCGTATAGCTCATGAAAACGGCCATAAAACACGGAACTGATGATTTTTTTGGTCATGACTCTCAAACATGTATCGGGTCATGCGGGCCATGCAAATCCCCATGAAACCCCATACTATGGGCAATATCTCATGAAAACAACCATAAAACACGAGAATGATGAGTTCTTGGTCATGCCCTCAAACATGTATCGGGCCTTACGGTCGTTGTAAATCCCCTTAAACCCCAAAACTGTGGGCAATAGCTCATGAAAACGACCATAAAACACGAGAACGACAAATTATTGGTGATGCCCTCAAAAATGTATTGGGCCTTACGGTCATTGTAGATCACCTTGGAACTCCAAAACTATGTACATTAACTCACTAAAAAGCCATAAACGCGAAAAAATACAAGTTTTTTGCTTATAACTCTCAAACATGTATCGGGTCTTACTGGCCATGCAAAATCCCCCTGGAACTCCAAAATTATGGGAAATAATTCATGAAAACCAGCCATAAAACACAAAAACGACGAGTTTTTGGTCATAACTCTAAAACTCATACTAATCTTATGGGCCATGGAAATCCCCCTAGAACCCGGAAACTATGGGATATAGGTCATGAAACGGCTATAAAACACAAAAACGACGAGTTTTTGGTCATATATCTCAAACATGTATCGGGTCTCGCGGGCCATGCAAATCCCCCCGGAACCCCGAAACTATAGGCCATAGCTCATGAAAACGGCCGTAAAACAGAAAAAACTACGAGTTTTCGATCATGCCCTCAAACATGTATCGGGTCTTACGGTCGTTGTAAGTCGCCCTAGAACCCCAAAACTATGGAAAAAATGCATCAGAACGGCCATAAAACCCCAAAGCGACGAGTTTTTGGTCATGCCCTCAAACATATATCGGGTCTTATGGTCGTTCTAAATCGCCATGGAACCCCAAAACTATGGGCAATAACTCATGAAAACAGTCGTAAAACACGAAAACAATGAGTTTTTGCTTATAACTCTCAAACATGTATCGGGTCTTACGGGACATGCAAATCCCCTAGCACCCTAGAATTTTGGGGTATTGCTCATGAAAATGGCCATGAAAAACGGAAACGGTGATTTTTTGGTCATGACTCTCAAACATGTATCGGGTCTTACGGTCATTATAAATCGCCATGGAACCCCAAAACTGTGGGCAATAACTCATGACAACAGCCATAAACACAAAAATGACGAGTTTTTGTCATAACTCTCAAACATGTATCAGGTCTTACAGTCATTGTAAATCGCCCTCGAACCCCAAATCTGTGGACAATATCTCATGAAAATGGCCAAAATGCAAAAACGATGAGTTTTTTGTCATAACTCTCAAATATGTAAATTCCCTTAGACCCCAAACTGTGTACAATAACTCACTAAAATAGCCATAAACTTGAAAAGGACGAGTTTTTGCTTATAAATCTCAAACCTGTATCTAGTCTTACTGGCCATGCAAATCCTCATGGAACTCCAAAACTATGGGCAATAATTCATGAAAAACAGCCATAAAACACAAAAATGATGAGTTTTTGGTCATTACTCTAAAACTCATAACGGGTCTTATGAGCCATGCAAATCCCCCTGAAACCCTAAAACTATGGGATATAGCTCATGAAACTGCCATAAAACATAAAAACGACGAGTTTTTGGTCATACCTCTCAAACATGTATTAGGTCTTGCGGGCCATGAAAATCCCCCTAGAATCCTAAAACTATGGGCAATAGCTCATTAAAACGGCCATAAAACACGAGAACGACGAGTTCTAGCTCATGCCCTCAAAAATGAATTGGGCCTTACAGTCGTTGTAAATCGCCTTGGAACTCCACAACTATGTACAATAACTCATTGAGACATCCATAAACGCGAAATAGACGAGTTTTTGCTTATAACTCTCAAACATGTATCGGGCCTTACTAGCCATGCAAATGCCCCTGGAACTCCAAAACTATGGGAAATAATTCATGAAAAACAGCCAAAACACAAAAACGACGAGTTTTTAGTCATAACTATAAAACTCATAATGGGTCTTTTGGGCCATGCAAATCTCCCTGGCACCCTGAAACTGTGGGCAATAGCTCATCAAAACGACTATAAAACACAAAAACGATGAGTTCTTGGTCACGCCCTCAAACATGTATCGGGCCTTACGGTCATTGTAAATTGCCGTGGAACCCCAAAACTATGGTCAATAGCTCATGAAACAGACATAAAACACGAAAACAGAGAGTTTTTGGTCATATCTCTCAAACATGTATCGGGTCTTGCGGGTCATGCAAATCCCCCGAGAACCCCGAAACTATGGGAAATAGCTCATGAAAACGGACATAAACCATAAAAACTATGAGTTTTCGATCATGCCCTTAAACATGTATTGGGTCTTACGGTCATTCTAAGTCGCCCTAGAAACCCAAAACTATGGGAAAAACAAATTAGAACGGCCATAAAATCCCAAAGCGATGAGTTTTTGGTCATGCCCTCAAACATGTATAAGGTCTTAGAGTCGTTGTAAATCGCCATGGAACCCCAAAACTATGGGCAATAACTCATGAAAACGGTTGTAAAACGTGAAAACGATGAGTTTTTGCTTATAAATCTCAAACATGTATCGGGTCTTACGGTCCATGCAAATCCCCAAGCACCCGAGAACTTTGGGGTATATCTCATGAAAACGGCCATAAAACAGGGAAACGATGATTTTTTGGTCATGACTCTCAAACATGTATCGAGTCTTACGGTCATTGTAAATCGCCATGGAACCCCAAAATTGTGCGCAATAACTCATGAAAACAGCCGTAAAACACAAAAATGACGAGTTTTTAGTCATAACTCTCAATCATGTATCGGGTCTTACTAGCCATGCAAATACCCCTGGAAATCCAAAACTATGGGCAATAATTCATGAAAAACAGCCATAAAACAGAAAAATGATGAGTTTTTGGTCATAACTCTAAACCTCATACCGGGTCTTATGGGCCATGCAAATCTCCCTCGAACCCCGAAACTGTGGGCAATAGCTCATCAAAACAGCTATAAAACATAAAAACAATGATTTCTTGGTCTTGCCCTCAAACATATATCAGGCCTTATGGTCATTGTAAATTTCCCTAGAACCCCAAAACTATAGCCAATAGCTCATGAAACGGACATAAAACACGAAAACAACGAGTTTTTTTATCGTATCTCTCAAACGTGTATCGGGTCTTGCAGGCCATGCAAATCCCCCAGGAACCCCGAAACTATGAGCAATAGCTCATGAAAACGGCCATAAACCATAAAAACTACGAGTTTTTTATCATGTCGTCAAACATGTATTGGGTCTTACAGTTATTCTAAGTCGCCCTAGAACCCCAAAACTATGGGAAAAACGAATTAGAATGGCCATAAAAGCCCAAAGAGATGAGTTTCTGGTCATGCCCTCAAACATGAATCGGGTCTTACAATCGTTGTAAATCGCCATGGAACCCCAAAACTATGGGCAATAACTCATGAAAACGGCCGTAAAACACGAAAACGACAAGTTTTTGCTTATAACTCTCAAATATGTATTGGGTCTTACGGGCCATGCAAATCCCCTAGCACCCTAGAACTTTGGGGTATAGCTCATGAAAACTGTCATAAAACACGGAAATGATGATTTTTTGGTCATGACTCTCAAACATGTATTGGGTCTTACGGTCATTGTAAAGCGCCATGGAACCCCAAAACTATGGGCAATAACTCATGAAAATAGTCGTAAAACGCAAAAATGATGAGTTTTTAGTCATAACTCTCAAACATGTATCGGGTCTTACGGTCGTTGTAAATCGCCCTCGAATCCCAAACCTCTGGACAACAACTCATGAAAATGGTTATAAATGCAAAAACGACGAATTTTTTTTCATAACTCTCAAACATGTAAATTGCCCTAGAACCCTAGAATTATGGCGTATAGCTCATGAAAACGGCCATAAAACACGGAACTGATGATTTTTTTGGTCATGACTCTCAAACATGTATCGGGTCATGCGGGCCATGCAAATCCCCATGAAACCCCATACTATGGGCAATATCTCATGAAAACAACCATAAAACACGAGAATGATGAGTTCTTGGTCATGCCCTCAAACATGTATCGGGCCTTACGGTCGTTGTAAATCCCCTTAAACCCCAAAACTGTGGGCAATAGCTCATGAAAACGACCATAAAACACGAGAACGACAAATTATTGGTGATGCCCTCAAAAATGTATTGGGCCTTACGGTCATTGTAGATCACCTTGGAACTCCAAAACTATGTACATTAACTCACTAAAAAGCCATAAACGCGAAAAAATACAAGTTTTTTGCTTATAACTCTCAAACATGTATCTGGTCTTACTGGCCATGCAAAATCCCCCTGGAACTCCAAAATTATGGGAAATAATTCATGAAAACCAGCCATAAAACACAAAAACGACGAGTTTTTGGTCATAACTCTAAAACTCATACTAATCTTATGGGCCATGGAAATCCCCCTAGAACCCGGAAACTATGGGATATAGGTCATGAAACGGCTATAAAACACAAAAACGACGAGATTTTGGTCATATATCTCAAACATGTATCGGGTCTCGCGGGCCATGCAAATCCCCCCGGAACCCCGAAACTATAGGCCATAGCTCATGAAAACGGCCGTAAAACAGAAAAAACTACGAGTTTTCGATCATGCCCTCAAATATGTATCGGGTCTTACGGTCGTTGTAAGTCGCCCTAGAACCCCAAAACTATGGAAAAAATGCATCAGAACGGCCATAAAACCCCAAAGCGACGAGTTTTTGGTCATGCCCTCAAACATATATCGGGTCTTATGGTCGTTGTAAATCGCCATGGAACCCCAAAACTATGGGCAATAACTCATGAAAACAGTCGTAAAATACGAAAACAATGAGTTTTTGCTTATAACTCTCAAACATGTATCGGGTCTTACGGGACATGCAAATCCCCTAGCACCCTAGAATTTTGGGGTATTGCTCATGAAAATGGCCATGAAAAACGGAAACGGTGATTTTTTGGTCATGACTCTCCAACATGTATCAGGTCTTACGGTCATTATAAATCGCCATGGAACCCCAAAACTGTGGGCAATAACTCATGACAACAGCCATAAACACAAAAATGACGAGTTTTTGTCATAACTCTCAAACATGTATCAGGTCTTACAGTCATTGTAAATCGCCCTCGAACCCCAAATCTGTGGACAATATCTCATGAAAATGGCCAAAATGCAAAAACGATGAGTTTTTTGTCATAACTCTCAAATATGTAAATTCCCTTAGACCCCAAACTGTGTACAATAACTCACTAAAATAGCCATAAACTTGAAAAGGACGATTTTTTGCTTATAAATCTCAAACCTGTATCTAGTCTTACTGGCCATGCAAATCCTCATGGAACTCCAAAACTATGGGCAATAATTCATGAAAAACAGCCATAAAACACAAAAATGATGAGTTTTTGGTCATTACTCTAAAACTCATAACGGGTCTTACGGGCCATGCAAATCCCCCTGAAACCCTAAAACTATGGGATATAGCTCATGAAACTGCCATAAAACATAAAAACGACGAGTTTTTGGTCATACCTCTCAAACATGTATTAGGTCTTGCGGGCCATGAAAATCCCCCTAGAATCCTAAAACTATGGGCAATAGCTCATTAAAACGGCCATAAAACACGAGAACGACGAGTTCTAGCTCATGCCCTCAAAAATGAATTGGGCCTTACAGTCGTTGTAAATCGCCTTGGAACTCCACAACTATGTACAATAACTAATTGAGACATCCATAAACGCGAAATAGACGAGTTTTTGCTTATAACTCTCAAACATGTATCGGGCCTTACTAGCCATGCAAATGCCCCTGGAACTCCAAAACTATGGGAAATAATTCATGAAAAACAGCCAAAACACAAAAACGACGAGTTTTTAGTCATAACTATAAAACTCATAATGGGTCTTTTGGGCCATGCAAATCTCCCTGGCACCCTGAAACTGTGGGCAATAGCTCATCAAAACGGCTATAAAACACAAAAACGATGAGTTCTTGGTCACGCCCTCAAACATGTATCGGGCCTTACGGTCATTGTAAATTGCCCTGGAACCCCAAAACTATGGTCAATAGCTCATGAAACAGACATAAAACACGAAAACGGCGAGTTTTTGGTCATATCTCTCAAACATGTATCAGGTCTTGCGGGTCATGCAAATCCCCCGAAAACCCCGAAACTATGGGCAAGAGCTCATGAAAACGGACATAAACCATAAATCCTATGAGTTTTCGAAAACAGCTCATGAAAACGGACATAAACCATAAAAACTAGAGAGAATTCCTTATTTGGCCTTACCTGAAGTTTTAGTTCCTTATTTGGCCTTGGGAAAAATTTCTTCCTTATTTGACAAGTTGTCCAAATTTTTTGCCATATGGCCCTCTAGTTCATTCTAAGAACTAACAGTGTTAAATAGCAAGAGGAAAAGACATTTTTGCCCCTAATGCTTTTGTTACAAAAATGTGTACAAGACAAAGTCAATGGTTATGTAATATACTGGGACATGTAAGATGACTAATTAAATTAAGACGTGTATATCTGGTCACGGAACAACATGCAGCAAGACATGCACGGCGGCGAGATGCTAGCAGGGTAGCTGGTCGATCGTGGCGAGATGCAGAAGCCTACGTACCAGTACAGGCTTATATTGGAGAAGATAAATCCTGATTTGATTCAGTTGATTTGATTCACTGCTAGTGCGTTACTTTGCGGGCTTATATTTGGAAATATTAATCATCTTCCAAGTTCGTGCATGAATACATGACTACATCCTCAGACTCAGATTAGATTACAATCACATACGAAGGTACGTGCGTTAAGGGAAGGCTAATACTCACCGGAGTTTTTTAGCGAGCCGGACGTGGGGACGTAACGAAAGTGGCGGACACAGCGGGATGTGCGCTCGCACCAAAAATTATCAAATTGATCCAGCGGCATTTATCCCGCAGATGTTTTGAATTTAATGATAAATATGAGTCATATAAAGTTATTGGTATTTCTGCTATCAAAAAAGGAGTTAAGCCAGTAATTTTTTCAGTGTCAACTGAGACAAAAGGGTACATTAGTCCAAGAACACAAAAATTAACGGAAGCAGCTAACGAAATCGAAGAAAGGGTCATATAAGGAAAGAAACGAAAATACGAAGTCAAATAGTGAAGAAAAAGTTCTTCAAGGCCAAATAAGGAAGTGAAACTTCAAATAGGGTCAAATAAGGAATTCTCTCTAAAAAATATGGGAAAACGGATTAGAACGGCCATGAAATCCCAAAGCAATGAGTTTTTGGTCATGCCCTCAAACATGTATAAGGTCTTACAGTTGTTGTAAATCGCTATGGAACCCCAAAACTATGGGCAATAACTCATGAAAACGGTTGTAAAATGCGAAAATGACGAGTTTTTGCTTATAACTCTTAAACATGTATCAGGTCTTACGGTCCATGTAAATCCCCTAGAACCCTAGAACTTTGGGGTATATCTAATGAAAACGGCCATAAAACAGGGAAACGACGATTTTTTGGTCATGACTCTCAAACATGTATCGGGTCTTACGGTCATTGTAAATCGCCATGGAATCCCAAAATTGTGGGCAATAACTCATGAAAACAGCCGTAAAACACAAAAATGACGAGTTTTTAGTCATAACTCTCAATCATGTATCGGCTCTTACTGGCCATGCAAATACCCCTAGAACTCCAAAACTATGGGCAATAATTCATGAAAAACAGCCATAAACACACAAAAATGACGAGTTTTTGGTCATAACTCTAAAACACATACCGGGTCTTACAGGCCATGCAAATACCCCTGGAACCCTGAAAGTATGGGATATATCTCATGAAACGGCCATAAAACACAAAAAAAACGACGAGTTTTTGGTCATATCTCTCAAACATGTATCTGGTCTTATGGGCCATGCAAATCCCCCTATAACCCTAAAACTATGGGCAATAGCTCATCAAAACGGCCATAAAACACGAGAACGATGAGTTCTAGGTCATCCCCTTAAAAATGTATTGGGCCTTACTGTCATTGTAGATTGCCTTGGAACTCCAAAACTATGTACAATAACTCATTAAAACAGCCAAAACCGCGAAAACGACGAGTTTTTGTGTAAGATCACACCTTTATAAAGGTAAGATTCCTGTGAGTACAATGCTAGTCCCTAGATCAATTGCTAGCATCCACAGTTTAAGATGAAGTACACAAAAACAAAGGTCATTATTACATCGTCATTTCAGAGATAACGTAGTCTTTTACAACTCCATAGCCATAGGCTAGTACAAGAGTTTAACTTAGCAATAAAAATAAAGTCTTCATCTTCATGTGCCATAGGCAAGCATGTTGATTGTAGACTCATAACCCCTAATCATCATCAGAGTAACCTGCAAGATCACAAGTTACAGCCACAGTGGGTCAATACATTGGAATAGTATTGGCAAGTGATACCTTAGTAGAATATTAGCATCTAGTTACTACATGAGTTTGGCTAAGTGTAGCTTAGGCTTGCTTTGCTCAAAATAGGTTTTACCTATCATTTAAAAACACTAAGTTTTTTGTTTGGCAAAAACTCCCAAGGAACCACCAATAGAAATTGGTGAACCTTCACCCTTGTTAAACCACAGGTTTTAACTTAGAAAATTGGGGTGAGGAGATTCTTGATAGCTTCCATGTCTTGATGCTCAATTTGTCCATTATCGGGGACACATCTAAGTACTTAGTTTCTTCCTTCTGCAGAGGTGGTGCACTTTCCCCAGAAGACTTGATTTTCACCAAGACAGGACCTTTCAGAAGCCTTCCCTTAGACCAAATAGACGCGTTCCAACCTATCATCCCACTACCACCAACTGTCCAAATGGCTAAGTTATTGCAACCTATATGATCCAGGCAGAGCTCATAATGCCATGTGGCTGCACTAGAAGCTTCTTAACATTTAGCATCTCAAATCCCTTTGTTCCTGAGTGGCAATCCACAAGTGAGATACACAAGGTAAACCATAGAAATGGTCCTTGTGTAACCACTCAACCAAAAACCACCAAGCAATTACCATTCCACCCAGGTGTTTCATTCACTTAGTTGTTTTATTAAGCAAAAACATAAGTCAAAGACTTAGCAATATTTTTCCATAGCATGAATATATTCCACCCTTGGTTACTACTAGCTAGGCTAAGCATGGCAATAGCAAGTATCTTAACTTAGAGAAAATTCTAACAATTCTACAACTACTAGGATTTCCCATGCATAGTATATAGATACTTAGCAAAATATTCATGCAAGCCCTGTACAAAAATATTTCTAATGCATAGTCAAAATATTAGGACAGAAATATGAAGCACCACTTGCCTTGGTAGTTTGGGGAGTAGCAACAATCCTCACAATCACAATCACCACTAGCACCAAAATCTACACATAAAATGATAGCACCAAATTCACATATCAAAAATAAACAAGCAAAAAATATATGAATGCATGCAAATGCCATGTGATGATTTTTCTAAATCAAATAAGACAAGTGGAATATTACTGAACCATAAACTAAACAACTACACACTAAATACAATTAATTTAGCTTTTAAAACATTTTTCATATAATTTTTATACACAAAATAAGCTTACAAAAGTATCTGCCAAAACAATTAAGTTTACAAAAGCAATTCATTAAACAAAGTGCATGGTTGGATAGAATCCTTTCTCCTGATTCCAATGATATAAAATTTACAAAATTTAAACGTTTGGATCAAAAGTTATAAATTTTGCAAGTTTGAACATCTAATAGATCTAAATTCAGATTTTAAATCAAAACTCTAGCCACGCGGTGCTATATGATTGGTGTGTACCGCTTCGCGTGGATCGATCAACGTGAGCCGTTGGATTTAAGTGGCAGCGCACGGCCAGATCTGCGCATACCGGTTCGCTTAAGTGATCTATTCATAAGCATCAGATCTAGATCTAACGGCCTAAATCAAACGAACCAAAAACCAGCGGCGCTGCGACGGTGGCTGGCGGTGGCGCGGTCAGACGGTGATGCTACCGGCGATGCAGGAAGCGAGAAGGGTAGTGGGGTAGCTCACCGAGTTCGCGTGACGACGTTGATGCTCAAGGTGGTCTTCGTTAGCGGAGGGGCGCTCGGAAACGGCAGGGATTCCTCGCCGAAGTTCGTGAAGGCGTCGGGCACGGCTGCTCGTCGTCGTTGGCGAAGGTACAGATCATGCCAGGGCAAAATAAGCAGTAAGTCAGATGCGCAGGGTGATGCTGGTCATGCGAGTATCAATGAGAGGGCAAGGCGCGGTCAGTACTAACCAGGAAAGCTCGCCAGAGTTGATGCTTTCGTCAAACGCGCACAGTCATCAACGTTGACGAGGCTCTGGATGATCCTAGCATGCACCAGAGGTGTTAGAAGATGCGCAAGGTTGCAGTGACCATACTGGCAAGGTTAGAAGGCAAGGGGCAAGGAGAGCTCACCGGAATTCACCGCCGGAGGTCATTAGTACTGTGGCGGGGTTCTGCAAAATACGGGCAGACTGGTGGCGTAGCGAGCGAGTGGAGTGAAGGGAAAAGTGCGGGGTGGGGAGGGGGTATTGTAGCCGGAGCAGGGGCGGCATTCACGCGGCGATTCAATGGGAATTAAGCAGGATTTATTCGCGGCGTCACTGCGGCGAGGTAACGGCGGAGCGAGTCAGACGCGCGGTGATTTGGGGGAGACGATGATGACGTGGTGACGGTCCCAGTGTCAGTGGCTGCGGGGTAAGTTTGCGCGCGTGGAAGAGGGAGAGGGAAGGAGCTGCTCCGGGTGGGCTTACTGGGCCGGTTCTGGTGCTGGGCTCAAATGGTAGCGCCTGTTTTAATTTTTTATTTTCCCTTTTCTTTTTCTAATTTGATTTTCGGGAATGTTTTTCACATGATTTTGAATTCAAATTTGTTCTGAATTTTTGTAAAGTAAAACTTGCACCTTTTTGTCTACAGAACAATGTTGCTCACTCAAATTACTTTGGCCCATTGGAATTTAAAATAAACAATGCCTTTAACATTTATTTGATGTAGATATATGAATGGTTTAAAATTCATATTTTGTTTTGAAAAACTTTGTCCAATCTTTAGAAAAATATCAATCAATCTTATGATTAATTATTTTCTGGTCAAAACAAATATTCTCATTTTATAGAGTAGCATTAAGGCTATTGCCTTGCTTACATAAAATAATAGATCACAAAGTTTCTGTTTTGAAGAAATGATCCTAAAATGAGTATGAATGCATGAATGATATGCAAACTTTGAAAACATGATTTTTGGGATGTTACAAATTTAACCCCCTTAAGGTGAATCTCTCCCTCGAGATTCGGATTGGCTAGCAAATAGGTGAGGGTGGTCTTTTTCGAAGGTCATCTTCTCTTTCCCATGTTGCTTCTTCTTTGGAATGATGGTTCCACTGAACTTTGCAGAATTTGATAGTCTTTGTCTGAGTAACTCTTTCTGCAGTCTCAAGAATCTTGATAGGTTTTTCCTCATAGGTGATATCACTTTCCAATTGGACCTCCTACAAAGGTATAGTATCCTTCAAAGAAGTCTCCTCCATCTCTGGATGGCATTTCTTTAGCTGACTCATATGAAACATGTTGTGAACGGCAGACAATAATTCAGGCAATTCAATCTCATATGCCACTTCTCCTTTACGGCTCAGAATCTTGAATGGTCCAACATATCTTGGGGCCAATTTTCCTTTGACTCCAAATCTCTTCACTCCACGAAGTGGTGATACCCTAATATATGCTCTATCACCCACCTCATAGGTGACTTCTCTACGCTTAGGATCTGCGTAGCTCTTCTGTCGGGACTGTGCTATCTTCAATCTGTCCTTTACCAACTTGACTTTCTCTTCAGCTTCCTTGATTAATTCTGGCCCGAACAAGTTCCTTTCTCCAACACCATTCCATAGCAATGGGATAGTACACTTTATCCCATAGAGAAACTCAAACGGTGCCATCTCAATACTGGCTTGATAGCTGTTGTTATAAGAGAATTCTGCGTATGGCAGACTTTCGTCCCAACTAGCTCCATAGTCTAGGGCACGTGCCCTCAACATATCCTCTAAAATTTGGTTGGTCCTTTCTGTCTGTCCATCAGTCTGGGGATGAAAAGCAGTACTGAACTCCAATCTCGTTCCCAATGACTCATGCAGTTGCCTCCAAAAATGAGAAGTGAATTGAGTTCCCCTATCAGACACAATACTCTTGGGTACTCCATGCAGACACACAATCCTATTCATATAGATCTTGGCCAACTTAGCGCTTGTATAGGTTGTCTTCACGGGTATGAAATGAGCCACTTTAGTTAGGCGATCCACTACAACCCAAATAGAATCATATACTGACCTGGTCCTTGGCAATCCGGTGATGAAATCCATGCCAATCTTGTCCCACTTCCAATCAGGAATAGGTAGTGGTTGTAACAAACCTCCTGGTTTCTGATGTTCCGCTTTCACTCTACTACATACGTCACACAAAGCAATATGTTCGGCGATGTCCTTCTTGAGATTATTCCACCAAAATCTTTCCTTCACATCCATGTACATTTTGGTGTTACCTGGATGAATGGAATACGGTGAGTTGTGTGCTTCCTGTAAAATCAGTTTCCGAAGCTCCGGATCTTGCGGAATGCAGATACATTTTCCATACCATAAAGTACCATGTTCGTCTTCATGGAATCCTTTGGCTTTTCCTTTACCAATATTTTCCTTAATCTCTTCAATTTCCTTGTCCGTCTTTTGGGCTTCCTTGATTTTGTCCAACAAGGTAGGTTGAACATCCAATGACATGAGATGTCCCTCAGGCATAATCTCCAATCTGAGGTCTATAAATTGGGCACACATATCATCTAGCAACTCTCCCTTAGTAAGGCCATTCACATATACCTTATGGCTTAGTGCATCCGCTACAAGATTTGCTTTACCGGGGTGGTATTGCAAACTCAAGTCATAGTCCTTGATGAGTTCTATCCATCTTCTTTATCTCATGTTGATTTCTTTCTGAGTGAAGATATACTTCAAACTTTTGTGATTTGTGAACACTTCACATCGCTTTCCCAAAAGATAATGTCTCCATGTTTTGAGTGCATGGACAACAGAGGCTAACTCTAAATCATGAGTAGGATAATTCACCTCATGAGTTTTGAGTTGTCTCGAGGCATAAGCCACAACTTTCCCTTCTTGCATCAGAACTTCACCTAATCCATGATGAGATGCATCACAATAAACTTGGAAATCCTTCTCCAAATCTGGCAGACATAAGACTGGTGCTCTCACTAGTCTCTTCTTCAATTCTTGAAAACTGAGTTCACATCCTTCAGTCCAAGAAAATTTCTTGTCTTTCTTTAGTAACTCCGTCATTGGTTTAGCTACCTTGGAGAAATTCTCAATGAATCTTCTATAGTATCCTGCCAAGCCAAGGAAACTACGAACTTCTTTCACTGACTTAGGAGATTCCCATTCAGTTACAGCTGACACTTTTGCGGGATCAACTGCTACACCATCTCCTAACACAATGTGTCCAAAAAATCCAACTTCATTCAACCAGAATTCACACTTGCTGAATTTGGCATACAGCTTATGCTCTCAAAGCTTCTCAAGTATCAAACGCAAATGTCCCTCATGCTCTTCTTTGCTCTTGGAGTAGATCAAAGTGTCATCGATGAAAACGACAACAAACTTGTCAAGGAACTCCATGAACACCTTCTTCATCATATTCATGAAGTAAGTTGGTGCATTGGTCAAACCAAATGGCATCACGGTGTACTCATACAATCCATACCTAGTGGTGAAAGTTGTCTTAGGTATGTCTTGTTCCCTTATCTTAAGTTGAAAATAACCTGACCAAAGACCAATCTTTGAGAACACACGGGCTCCTTCTAGCTGATCAAACAAATCATTGATTCTGGGCAAAGGGTATTTGTTCTTCATAGTCACCTCATTGAGTGAACGATAATCGATGCATAACCTTTGACTTCTATCTTTCTTTTCCACAAACAAAATTGGTGCTCCCCAAGATGAAGAACTTGGTTGAATAAATCCTTTCTGCAACTGTTCTCCAAGTTGTTTCTTGGGTTCTTTCAACTCATCAACTAACATCTTGTAAGGTCTCTTTGCTATTGGTCCTGATCCTGGCAGCAAGTCAATCAGGAACTCCACAGCTCTATCTGGTGGCATTCCCGGTAATTCTTCTGGAAACACATCTGGATACTCTCTCACAATTAGCACACTGTCTATGCTAACCCCCTTAAGAGAATTTAGCTTACTCCCATTTGATTCAAAGTTAGACTTGAACCTAATCCGTTTATTATCCGTGGTTGTGAGTGTGACAGTATGATTGGCACAATCTAGCACTCCCTTGTACTTAGTCATCCAGTCCATTCCCAAAATGACATCCAATCCTTGGGAATTTAGGATTATCAGATTAACAGGAAACTTATACTTACCAAATTCTATGACTAGGTCATGACATCCTGAGTTCACTATCATTTCTCCACCAGGAGAACTTACTTTTATAGGACACCCAATAGTTTCAACTGGAAGTTCATTTCTATCAACAAATGCTCTTGATATGAATGAATGTGATGCACCAGTATCAAAAAGAACAAGTGTTGGAACAGAATTGAGTTTGAACTTACCAGCCACAGCATCAGGTTCCTCATAAATCTCTTCTACATTGATGTGGTTCACTTGTCCCTTCTGGAAAGGGTTGGGCTTGGTGGTTCCTTCAACTTTCTTTTCTGGGCACTCATTTGCATAATGCCCCATATTCTTACACTTGAAACATTCAACCTGACTAATATCTCTCTTTGCAGGCTGACTACCACTTCCACTTCCACCTCCACTGTGGTGTATCTTGTGTCCACTCTTGTGGTTCTTGTACTTATCATTATCATGACTACGATGATGTTTGTTGTCATGATGGCGGTTGTGGTGGTTGTTGAACTTTCCATGTTTGTGGGATCCAGAACTCCCACTATCATCATGATGGGAGCGCTTGTGAGACGACCCCGAGTTGTGCTTGTCAAAGCTGTGCTTCCTCTTTCTGCTTTCAACCTGTTTCATCTTGTTCTCCAAGATGGTAGCCTTGTCACAAAGTGATTGGTAGGTTGGGACATAGGCAACAGATAGCTGCAGATTCAGTTCATCATTCAATCCTTCAAGAAATTTCTCCTTCCTCTTGGCATCAGTATCAACTTCATCCGGTGCATAACGCGCCAGATTGTTGAATTCCTCAATATATTCAGCCACACAGCAGTGACGCTGCTTCAGATTATGGAACTCCTTCTTCAAATTCATCACACCGGATGAGATGTGAGTTGTGCGGAATCCATCCTCAAAGATAGCCAAAGTCACATCCTCAATGGGAGTGGTGATCTGAAAGTTATCCCACCAAGTTGCTGCTGGTCCTTCCAACTGATGTGCTGCAAACCTGACCTTCTCCTCGTCGGTGCAGCCGATAGTCACCAAATCCTTGTTCACCAAACGTAGCCAATCATTGGCCACCATTGGATCAGTGGTTCCTGTGAACTTTGCAGGCCTCAGTCTTAGGAATATGGTGAGCATGTCAAATCCTGGTGGATTGTTCGGGTTGTTGTTGTTGTAATTCTGATTCTGCATAAAAGTGGTCATCATCTGCATCAGTTGTGCCTGTGCTGTCATCAACTGCTGCATCTAGGGGGTGACATTGTTGTTGTTTGGGTTGGGGTTGGCATGTCGAGGAGGCATTTGTAGTTTTCATAAGGATAAGAATGAGATACCCATAGATGCTATACATGCACAATACATCACATACTCAAACACAATAACCAAGCATCAAAATAACATAGAGTTTGAACGACATAAACAACAAGTTTGGAAAAACAAAACACCATAGCAAGCCACCCACATGTTGGATGGTCATTGCGACTCAATAATCAAAAGTACGGTAGATGAAAGATAAATGAGTAGCCAACACTACTCCTCTGCATCAATCTCCACATCAACAAGGGTAAGACATGCATTCTCCATAGAGGTCTTGTACTCCTCAACATTAGTAGTCAAGGCCTCTATCTTGGCCCTAAGAGCCCTCTTCTGTGAGCGAAGCCTCTCGATCACTCCCTGTTGATGCTCAAGCTCGAAGTCCTTGGCCTCCAGCTCTTCCTTCATCTCCTGAATCTTCTTGTTCATGTCTTGGACTCTCTTCTCTTGGCTCTTGAATTTCTTGTCCTGGCTTTCAAACTTGTCCTCCATTTCCTTGACTATCTCGTCTTGCTCCGCGAAGAGCTTGTGCTTCTCTCGGAGCGGAACCTGGAGCTCGTCATTTCTAAGCATGACGTTGGTCCTATCAGTATCTAGGTGCCTAATAAGACTCTCTAGGTCCTGAAGGTATAGACGAATCGGCTCCATCGTTTCTCTAGCAGCAGCATCGTACTTTATAGCCTCACCCTCCTCGTTGCGTCTCCCGAAGGGGTGAAAGTAAAGACCTCTAAGCTCTCTGGAGTGTCTCCCTACCAGGCGCCCAAGTAACTCCTGCATGACTACATCTAGGCCTTTCTCCTTGTCGTCATGCATCAGCTTGAAAGTGATGGTCTCCGTGGTTGGCTCTGCCTAGCGTCCGGGCTGAGTGACTCTGAAGCCCCAAAGGTCCTTCCTCTCAAACTTGGTGAGTGGAAGTGTCATGATGCTAGGAAGCGGGAGGTTGAGCACACTAGTGAGCTCAATAAGACGAGTACCAAAACGAGTTCCCTTGAACTCCTCGGCCATGTTGATAATAACATTAGGCATCTATTTTTATAAGAGAGAAAAGTTAGAATCAACATCAATAGAGAAAAGTCACAAGACAAAATATCACAAGCATATCTTTTGCAACAATCACACAAGTCATGGCATACACAAATCCATTACAAGCATCAAAGGTTCAACATAACTTAGACAAATTTTTGGAAGTAAACGATAAATGTGGTGGTCCAACTAACGGAGTACATTACAATCCCCACTCACTTGCCAAGTTGGCTATCAGGGCATCCCTAGAGGCAATCTGTCGATCTTGATCGCATGACTCCATTGCTAAGTCTATGATGTCTTCTCTTAAACGTTGGTTAGTGACCTCTAACTCTTGGCTATGCTTCTTTTCTTCCCTAAGGTCATTTTGGGTGTTGAGCATTCTGCACTTGAGTCTATCACCAAGCTCCTTGATAGCATTCCATGCTGCATTTCTTGCAGAGTCAAAGAAGGTTGTGTGCATTTCTGAGTTGGTGACCATGCAGAATCCTGACTCCTTGTGGTTTTCTTCCTTTTTTTTGTACAAGTGAAGTTGCACCCACCAATACTCTTCTCCTTCATCCACCACATGGAATCCTTTGTACACAGCTGCACCATGTATCCCCATGGTAACCATAAGGTTCTTGAGGGCATTGGGAAATTCTGTCTCACACTCCAAACTCATGGTCATGAGTGGTCCCTTCCTTACGGCTTCGTTGATGGAGTTCATCTACAAATAGAGATGAGAACAAAGATTAGAAAAGTTTACGAGAAGAAAAAGACAAGTGTGGAAATTGTTGAAAAAATTTCCTTAATGGTTTCTCATCCAATCCTAGGGTCGTAACCCTACAGGCAACACAGTGCTCTGATACCATCTGTAAGATCCCACCTTTATAAAGGTAAGATCCCTGTGATTGCAATGCTAGTCCCTAGATCAATTGCTAGCATCCACAGTTTAAGATGAAGTACACAGAAACAAAGGTCATTATTACATCGTCATTCCAGAGATAACATAGTCTTTTACAACTCCATAGCCATAGGCTAGTACAAGAGTTTAACTTAGAAATAAAAATAAAGTCTTCATCTTCATGTGCCACAGGCAAGCATGTTGAGTGTAGACTCATAACCCCTAATCATCATCAGAGTAACCAGCAACATCACAAGTTACAGCCACAGTGGGTCAATACATTGGAATAGTATTGGCAAGTGATACCTTAGTAGAATATTAGCATCTAGTTACTACATGAATTTGGCTAAGTGTAGCTTAGGCTTGCTTTGCTCAAAATAGGTTTTACCTATCAGTTGAAAACACTAAGTTTTTGTTTGGCAAAAACTCCCAAGGAACCACCAATAGAAATTGGTGAACCTTCACCCTTGTTCAACCACAAGTTTTAACTTAGAAAATTGTGGTGAGGAGATTCTTGATAGCTTCCATGTCTTGATCTCAATTTGTCCATTATCGGGGACACAGCTAAGTACTTAGTTTCTTCCTTCTACAGAGGTGGTGCACTTTCCCCAGAAGACTTGATTTTCACCAAGACAGGACCTTTCAGAAGCCTTCCCTTAGACCAAATAGACGCGTTCCAACCTATCATCCCACTACCACCAACTGTCCAAATGGCTAAGTTATTGCAACCTATATGATACAGGCAGAGCCCATAATGCCATGTGGCTACACTAGAAGCTTCTTAACATTTGGAATCTCAAATCCCTTTGTTTCTGGGTGGCAATCCACAAGTGAGATACACAAGGTAAACCATAGAAATGGGCCTTGTGTAACCACTCAACCAAAAACCACCAAGCAATTACCATTCCACCTAGGTGTTTCATTCACTTAGTTGTTTTATTAAGCAAAAAACATAAGTCAAAGACTTAGCAATATTTTTCCATAGCATGAATATATTCCACCCTTGGTTACTACTAGCTAGGCTAAGCATGGCAATAGCAAGTATCTTAACTTAGAGAAAATTCTAACAATTCTACTGTTGGAATTATGCCCTAGAGGCAATAATAAAGATGTTATTATTATAATTCTTGTTCATGATAAAGTTTATATTCCATGCTAGAATTGTATTAAGCGGAAACTTTAATACTTGTGTGGTTTGTGAACAACACCGTATCCCTAGTACGCCTCTATGGACTAGCTCATTGATCAATGATGGTTAAGGTTTCCTAACCATAGACATGAGTTGTCAATTGATAATGAGATCATATCATTGGAGAATGATATGATGGACAGACCCAAACTAAGCGAAGCAATTAGATCGTATCATCGTGTTCATCTTTGCGAAGCTTTTCCTATGTCAAATATTGTATTCCTTAGACCATGAGATAATGCAACTCCCTGGTATCGGAAGAGAGCTTTGAGGTCATCAAACGTCATCCTATGAGAGGGTGATCATAAAGGTGTCTCTCAGGTGATCGGAAAGTATCTGTTGGGTTGTATGTATCGAGATGGAATTTGTCCCTCCCAAGTCGGAGAGATATACTTCGGGCCCACTCGGTAATCGATATCAACACCGCTTGCAAGCATGTGGTTAAGGAGTTAATCACAAAGTGATATCGGATTACGGAACGAGTAAAGTACTTGCTGTGAACGAGATTGAACTAGGTATGACGGTACCGACGATCGAATCTCGGGCAAGTAAAATATCGCGAGACGAAGGGAATATATATATGGGATTATTTGAATCCTGACATCGTGGTTCATCCGATATGATCATCGATGAATGTGTGGGAGTCAATATGGGTGCCCAGACCCCGCTGTTGATTATTGATAGAAGATCATGTCTGCATATTCTCGAACCCGCAGGGTCACACACTTAACGTATCTCGACGCTAGGATAGATTGGATAATTGGTTTATGAATTTTTGTTTGGAGTCTCGGATGGGATCCGGGATATCACGAGAGGTTCCGGAATGGGCCGAAGAATAAGATTCATATAAGGCAATGCAGTTTTTGGAGTTCGGAATTGTTCCGGGTTAATCGGTATTGTACCGGAAGCTTCTAGAACCTTCCGGAAGGGGACCAACGTGGTCCCACCTTCCGTGAGGGGGCATGGGCCTATGAGGGAGTGTCCTGGCCGCATTGGTCCAGGGGCACAAGGCCCCATAGGGCCCAGCCGATCCTATAGGGTTTAAATCGTTTAAACTAGAGATAGGGTTTCTAGAAGAGGGGAGAGTCCTTGCCCCCCACTCCTCCCTCCCTTGGCCGCCGGCCCAAGGCTTGGAGGAGGGGCAAGGGCTGGCCGCCCCCCCCCCTCTATATATAGAGGGCTGGTGCGCCCCCTCCCCCCTACACCTTGCCTCCAACCCTAGTTGCCTTGCTGCCTTCCTCTCTCCCTCCCGACTGTTTGTAGGCGAAGCCCTGCTGCAGAAATTCTCCACCATATACACCACGCCGTCGTGTTGTAGATCCAATCTATCTCTCCACCATACTTGCTGGTCCGAGGAAGGAGGATACGTCGAGGTGCTGCACGTGTGCATCTCACGGAGGCACCGCCACTTGTGGTGCTAGATCGGATCGGATCGCGAGGAGGAGAAGCGAGTACGACTACATCACCCACGTTCCGACGAACGTTCCGCTGTGCGAATCTTCAAGGGTATGAAGATCTAATCCAATCTCTCTCGTTGATTGCATCTCCTAGATTAGATCTTGGCTTTCCCTCTGTTCGCATCCGTAGAAAATTTTGATTTACTATGCCGCGAAACCCTTCAGTGGTATCAGAGCTAGATCTATGCGTAGATGTGTTTCACGAGTAGAACGCAACATGGTTGTTGCGGGCGTTGATGTTTTCTGTTGCAAGCCTCTTGTTTGTGTTCTTCTTATGACGCGGGATAGTGAGATTGAAGCGGTCCAGGCCAACCTTACGTGACGTCGTTCGCGAGACCGGCTCCGCACTTGACGTGTGGCTTGTTCCACACATGCGGCTGGTGGATGTCAGTTTCTCTCACTATAGTTGTCATGGGATTAACACCGGAGTTTGGCAACCATAATATCACCGTTGTGGCTTTCCGTAGGTAAGAATCGTTCTTAGCATCTACTCCCATAAGCCACGTAAAACATGCAACAACAAAGTAGAGGCGTCTAACTTGTTTTTGCAGGGAGTGTTTTCTGTGATATGGTATGGCCCAAGATGTGATGTGTATATTGTATGCGATGATCATGTTTTGTAATGTTTCACGACTTGCATGTCGATGAGTACACAACCGGCAGGAGCCATATGGTTGTCTTTATAATAGTGTATGACCTGCGAGTCAACTTCTTATACGCCATGTAATAGCTTTACTTTATCGCTAAGTAGTTAGCAATAGTTGTAGTTGCTATTCGTGGTGGAGGCAATCATGGTGGAGTGATGGAGATCATGCCGGAACGCACAAGATGGAGATCATTGCGCGAGGATTGGCTATACCATGTCACATAAAGTTATATGCATGTGATGTTTATCCCTTTATGTATCTTATTATGCTTAGATCACGACGGTAGCATTATAAGATGATTCCTCACTTAAAGATCAAGATAAAAACTGTGTTCTCCCCAAGTATGCACCGTTGCGAAAGTTCGTCGTGTCCAAGCATCACGTGATGATCGGGTGCTATAGACTCTACGCTCACATACAACGGGTGCAAGCCAGTTTTGCACACGCGGAAATACTTGGGTCTAACTTGACGAGCCTAGCATGTACAGACATGGCCTCGGAACACAAGAACCGAAAGGTTAAGCATGAGTCATATGAATGATATGATCGACATTTTGTTGTCCACCATTGAAACCACATCTCTTCTCGTGATGATCGGATTAGGTGTGGTGAATTTGGATCGTGTTCACTAAACAACTTGAGGGATGTTGAATTTAGTGGGAGTTCATCTAGTAATTTGATTAAGTTGAACTATTTATCATGAACATAGTCTAAATTGTACTTGCCAATACTGTAGATCACATGGCCAAGTCCAACTTCAACTTCAACGTTTTTGCTGAGAAGGAAAAGCTTAGAAACAATGGGTCTAACTTCACCAATTGGTTCCGAAATCTAAGAATCATTCTGTCTGGCAGACAAAAGGACTATGTCCTTGGGAAAGCGTTAGGTGACCCCCCTGCTGCAACTGCGCCGGCTGATGAGAAAGCTATCTATCAGTCGCGCAAAAATGATTATGGTGTGATTAAGAGCACCATGTTGTTTGCTATGGAACCGGAGCTTCAAAATCATTTTGAAGAGTATCCCGGGCCCTTTGAGATTCTCGAGGAGCTGAAAACCATGTTTCAGACTCAGGCCCGTTCTGAGAGATATGAGATCTCCGAGAAGTTCTTTAACTGCAAGATGGAGGAAGGGAGTTCCGTTAGTGAGCACGCCATAAAGATGACGGGCTACACTCAACGCCTTGAGCAACTGGAATGCACGATTCTAGAGGAGCTCAAGATTGACAGGGTTCTGCAATCACTCCCTCCCAGCTACAAAAGTTTTGTAGTGACTCATAATCAGATTGGTTCCACTGATACGATCACCGAGCTCTTCGCAAAGCTGAAGGCTGCGGAAGTGGACATCAAGAAGGATAATCATGTGTTGATGGTCAACAAGCCCTCCTTTAAGAAAGGTAAGGGAGCAAAGAAGCCCTTCAAGAAGGGCGGCGGCAAGCGCAATGCCCCTGCTGAGAAGAAGCTCAGGTCTGGTCCCAAGCCGGACACTGAGTGCTTCTATTGCAAGGACAAGGGTCACTGGAAGCGCAACTGTCCGAAGTACTTAGCGGACAACAAGGCTGGCGCCATCAAAGGTAGATTTGATATACATGTTATTGATGTTTTACTTACTAGCCCTCGTTGTAGTGCCTGGGTATTTGATACCGGTTCAGTTGCTAATATTTGTAACTCGAAGCAGGAGCTACGAAATAGACGGCGGCTTGCGAGGGATGAGGTGACGATGCGCGTTGGCAACGGATCAAGATTTGATGTGATGGCCGTCGGCACGCTCTCCTTAGTTTTACCTTCGGGATTAGTTTTAAACCTTAATAAGTGTTATTATGTGCCTGCGTTGAGCATGAACATTATTTCTGGATCGTGTTTATTGCAAGACGGTTATTCATTTAAATCGGAGAATAATGGTTGTTCTATTTATATGAGTAACATCTTTTATGGTCATGCACCTCTTGTAAATGGTTTATTTCTTCTAAATGTCGAAAGGGATGAAACACACATCCATAACATTGAGGCTAAGAGATGCAAAGTAGATAGTGATAATACTACTTATTTGTGGCACTGTCGTCTAGGTCATATTGGTGTAAAGCGCATGAAGAAACTCCATTCTGATGGACTTTTGGAGTCTCTTGATTTTGAATCATTTGACACATGCGAACCATGCCTCATGGGCAAGATGATCAAAACCCCGTTCTCCGGAATGATGGAGCGAGCAACGGACTTGTTGGAAATCATACATACCGATGTATGCGGACCGATGAGTGTTTCGACGCGCGGTGGATATCGCTATTTTCTCACTTTTACCGATGACTTAAGTAGATATGGGTATATCTATTTAATGAAACATAAATCTGAAACATTTGAAAAATTCAAGGAATTTCAGAATGAAGTGGAGAACCATCGTAACAGAAAGATTAAGTTTCTACGATCCGATCGTGGAGGTGAATATTTGAGTTATGATTTTCTCACGCATCTTAAAGCAAGTGGAATCGTTTCACAACTCACGCCACCCGGAACACCACAGCGCAATGGTGTGTCTGAACGCCGGAATCGAACCCTATTAGATATGGTCCGATCAATGATGTCTCTTACTGATTTGCCGTTATCATTTTGGGGTTATGCATTAGAAACCGCTGCATTCACTTTAAATAGGGCTTCATCTAAATCCGTTGAGACGACACCGTATGAACTGTGGTTTGGTGCTAAACCTAAGTTGTCGTTTCTTAAAGTTTGGGGATGCGAAGCTTACGTCAAGAAGTTGATGCCGTACAAGCTCGAACCCAAAGCGGAGAAATGCGTCTTCATAGGATACCCTAAGGAAACTATTGGGTATACCTTCTATCACAGAACCGAAGGCAAAGTGTTTGTCGCAAAGAACGGTTCCTTTCTTGAGAAGGAGTTTCTCTCAAAAGAAGTGAGTGGGAGGAAAGTAGAGCTAGACGAGGTTATTGAACCTTCTCTTGAATTGGAGAGTAGCGCAGCACCTGAAATTGTTCCAGTGCCGCCTGCACCAACAATAGAGGAAGCTAATGACAAGGATCATGAAGCTTCGGACGATGCTGCTACTGAACGTCGCAGGTCGACAAGGTCGCGTGCCCCTCCTGAGTGGTACGGCAACCCTATCTTGACTGTCTTGTTAGTAGAAGACAGTGAACCTACGAACTATGAGGAAGCGATGATGAGCCCAGACTCTGAGAAATGGCTAGAAGCCATGAAATCCGAATTGGGATCCATGAGCGAAAACCAAGTATGGACTTTGGTGGACCCTCCTAGCGACCGAAAGACCGTTGAGTGCAAATGGATCTTCAAGAAGAAAACGGACGCGGATGGTAATGTTACCGTCTATAAAGCACGGCTTGTCGCGAAAGGTTTTTGACAAGTTCAAGGTGTTGACTACGATGAGACTTTCTCTCCCGTAGCGATGTTTAAGTCCATTCGGATTTTATTAGCAATTGCTGCGTTTCATGATTATGAAATATGGCAGATGGATGTCAAGACTGCGTTCCTCAATGGCAACATTGATGAAGAGTTGTATATGATGCAACCCGAAGGTTTTGTCGATCCTAAGGATGCTAGTAAAGTATGCAAACTTCAGCGTTCCATTTATGGACTGAAGCAAGCATCTCGGAGTTGGAACCTTCGTTTTGATCAAGTGATCAAGAGATTTGGATTTGTTCCAAATTGCTACGAAGCTTGTATCTACAAGAAAGTGAGTGGGAGCTCAGTGACGTTTCTGGTACTATATGTGGATGACATATTGATTATCGGAAATGACATCAACATGCTTAACGATGTGAAGAGTTATTTGAACAAGTGTTTTTCAATGAAAGACCTAGGTGAAGCTGCTTATATATTGGGCATCAAGATCTATAGAGATAGACAAAGACGCCTGATAGCTTTAAGCCAGAGTACATACCTAGACAAAGTTCTGAAAAGGTTCAGAATGGATAAGGC
This sequence comes from Avena sativa, assembly GCA_916181665.1. Lineage (NCBI taxonomy): Eukaryota > Viridiplantae > Streptophyta > Magnoliopsida > Poales > Poaceae > Avena > Avena sativa. The sequence continues at coordinate 59,053,049 of OV702285.1, read as the reverse complement.
AAAGAAAGGTTCAGTGCCTATGTTGTCAGGTAAGATATTGAGCAAGGCTCAGTGTCCAGCTACGGTAAATGATAGGGAAGCTATCAGCAAAGTGCCTTATGCCTCGGCCATAGGTTCTATCATGTATGCCATGCTGTGTACTAGACCGGATGTATCCAATGCTCTTAGTTTGACGAGCAGATATCAAAGTGATCCAGCAGTGGAACACTGGACAGCCGTGAAGAACATCCTAAAGTACCTAAATAGGACTAAAGAAATGTTCTTAGTCTATGGGGGTGATGAACAGCTTGTCGTAAAAGGTTACGTCGACGCTAGTTTTGACACCGACAAGGATGATTCCAAATCTCAGACAGGATACGTTTATATTTTGAATGGAGAAGCTGTGAGCTGGAGAAGCTGCAAGCAAAGCGTGATCGCGGGATCTACAGTGGAAGCGGAATACATGGCTGTTGCAGAAGCGTCAAGTGAAGGAGTTTGGATCAGAAACTTCATCACTGAGCTTGGCGTGGTTCCAAGTGCATTGGACCCACTGGAGATATTGTGTGACAACACTGGCGCCATAGCACTCGCTAAGGAACCAAGATATCATCCAAAGACCAAGCATATCAACCGCAAGTTTCATATAATCCGAGATTATATTGCAGATGGAGATCTGAAGATTAGCAAAGTACATACAGATCTGAATGTCGCAGATCCATTGACTAAACCTCTTCCACGTGTAAAACATGATCAGCACCTCAGTGCCATGGGTGTGAGATTGTTGCCAAATGTAAACTAGATTATTGACTCTAGTGCAAGTGGGAGACTGTTGGAATTATGCCCTAGAGGCAATAATAAAGATGTTATTATTATAATTCTTGTTCATGATAAAGTTTATATTCCATGCTAGAATTGTATTAAGCGGAAACTTTAATACTTGTGTGGTTTGTGAACAACACCGTATCCCTAGTACGCCTCTATGGACTAGCTCATTGATCAATGATGGTTAAGGTTTCCTAACCATAGACATGAGTTGTCAATTGATAATGAGATCATATCATTGGAGAATGATATGATGGACAGACCCAAACTAAGCGAAGCAATTAGATCGTATCATCGTGTTCATCTTTGCGAAGCTTTTCCTATGTCAAATATTGTATTCCTTAGACCATGAGATAATGCAACTCCCTGGTATCGGAAGAGAGCTTTGAGGTCATCAAACGTCATCCTATGAGAGGGTGATCATAAAGGTGTCTCTCAGGTGATCGGAAAGTATCTGTTGGGTTGTATGTATCGAGATGGAATTTGTCCCTCCCAAGTCGGAGAGATATACTTCGGGCCCACTCGGTAATCGATATCAACACCGCTTGCAAGCATGTGGTTAAGGAGTTAATCACAAAGTGATATCGGATTACGGAACGAGTAAAGTACTTGCTGTGAACGAGATTGAACTAGGTATGACGGTACCGACGATCGAATCTCGGGCAAGTAAAATATCGCGAGACGAAGGGAATATATATATGGGATTATTTGAATCCTGACATCGTGGTTCATCCGATATGATCATCGATGAATGTGTGGGAGTCAATATGGGTGCCCAGACCCCGCTGTTGATTATTGATAGAAGATCATGTCTGCCTATTCTCGAACCCGCAGGGTCACACACTTAACGTATCTCGACGCTAGGATAGATTGGATAATTGGTTTATGAATTTTTGTTCGGAGTCTCGGATGGGATCCGGGATATCACGAGAGGTTCCGGAATGGTCCGGAGAATAAGATTCATATAAGGCAATGCAGTTTTTGGAGTTCGGAATTGTTCCGGGTTAATCGGTATTGTACCGGAAGCTTCTAGAACCTTCCGGAAGGGGACCAACGTGGTCCCACCTTCCGGGAGGGGGCATGGGCCTATGAGGGAGTGTCCTGGCCGCATTGGGCCAGGGGCACAAGGCCCCATAGGGCCCAGCCGATCCTATAGGGTTTAAATCGTTTAAACTAGAGATAGGGTTTCTAGAAGAGGGGAGAGTCCTTGCCCCCCACTCCTCCCTCCCTTGGCCGCCGGCCCAAGGCTTGGAGGAGAGGCAAGGGCTGCCCCCCCCCTCTATATATAGAGTGCTGGTGCGCCCCCTCCCCCCTACACCTTGCCTCCAGCCCTAGTTGCCTTGCTGCCTTCCTCTCTCCCTCCCGACTGTTTGTAGGCGAAGCCCTGCTGCAGAAATTCTCCACCATATACACCACGCCGTCGTGTTGTAGATCCAATCTATCTCTCCACCATACTTGCTGGTCCGAGGAAGGAGGAGACGTCAAGGTGCTGCACGTGTGCATCTCACGGAGGCACCGCCACTTGTGGTGCTAGATCGGATCGGATCGCGAGGAGGAGAAGCGAGTACGACTACATCACCCACGTTCCGACGAACGTTCCGCTGTGCGAATCTTCAAGGGTATGAAGATCTAATCCAATCTCTCTCGTTGATTGCATCTCCTAGATTAGATCTTGGCTTTCCCTCTGTTCACATCCGTAGAAAATTTTGATTTACTATGCCGCGAAACCCTTCATCTACAACTACTAGGATTTCCCAAGCATAGCATATAGATACTTAGCAAAATATTCATGCAAGCCCTGTACAAAAATATTTCTAATGCATAGTCAAAATATTAGGACAGAAATATGAAGCACCACTTGCCTTGGTAGTTTGGGGAGTAGCAACAATCCTCACAATCACAATCACCGCTAGCACCAAAATCTACACATAAAATGGTAGCACCAAATTCACATATCAAAAATAAATAAGCAAAAATATATGAATGCATGCAAATGCCATGTGATGATTTTTCTAAATCAAATAAGAAAAGTGGAACAGTATTGAACCATAAACTAAAAAACTACACACTAAATACAATTAATTTGGCTTTTAAAACATTTTCCATATAATTTTTATACACAAAATAAGATTACAAAAGTCTCTGCAAAAACAACTAAGTTTACAGAAGCAATTCATTAAACAAAGTGCATGGTTGGATAGAATTCTTTCTCCTGATTCCAATGATATAAAATTTATAAAATTTGAACGTGTGGATCAAAAGTTATGAATTTTTCAAGTTTGAACATCTAATAGATCTAAATTCAGATTTTAAATCAAAACTCTAGCCACGCGGCGCTATCTGATTGGTGCGTACCGCTTCGCGTGGATCGATCAACGTGAGCCATTGGATTTAAGTGGTAGCACAGCCAGATCTTTGCGTACCGGTTCGCTTAAGTGATCTATTCCTAAGCATCAGATCTAGATCTAACGGCCTAAATCAAACAAACCAAAAACCAGCGGCGCTGCGATGGTGGCTGGCGGCGGCGTGGTCAGACGGTGATGCTACCGGCGATGCAGGAAGCGAGAAGGGTAGTGGGGTAGCTCACTAAATTCGCGTGACGAGGATGATGCTCAAGGTGGTCTTCGTTGGCGGAGGGGCACTCGGAAACGTCAGGGATTCCTCGCCAGAGTTTGCGAAGGCGTCGGGCACGGCTGCTTGTCGTCGTTGGCGAAGGTATAGATCATGCCAGGGCAAAATAAGCAGTGCGTCAGATGCGCAGGGTGATTCTGGTCATGCGAGTATCAATGAGAGGGCAAGGCGCAGTCAGTACTAACAAGGAAAGCTCGCCGGAGTTGATGGTTTCGTCAGACGTGCGCAGTCGTCGATGTTGACGAGGCTCTAGATGATCCTAGAATGCACCAGAGGTGTTAGAAGATGCGCAAGGTTGCAGTGACCATACTGGCAAGGTTAGAAGGCAAGGGGCGAGGAGAGCTCACCGGAATTCACCGCCGGAGGTCGTCGGTACTGCGGCAGGGTTCTGCGAAATACGGGCAGCCTGGTGGCGGAGCGAGCGAGTGGAGTGAAGGGAAAAGTGTGGGGTGGGGAGGGGGTTTTGTAGCCGGATCATGGGCGGCATTCACGCGGCGATTCAATGGGAATTAAGCCGGATTTATTCGCGGCGTCACTGCGGCGAGGTAACGGTGGAGCGAGTTAGACGCGCGGTGATTTGGGGGAGACGATGATGACGTGGTGATGGGCCCAGCGTTAGTGGTTGCGGGGTAAGTTTGCGCGCGTGGAAGAGGGAGAGGGAAGGGGCTGCTCCGGGTGGGCTTACTAGGCCGGTTCTGGTGCTGGGCTCAAATGGTAGCGCCTGTTTTTATTTTTTTATTTTCCCTTTTCTTTTTCTAATTTGATTTTCATGAATGTTTTTCAAATGTTTTTCACATGGGTTTGAATTCAAACTTGTTCTGAATTTTTGTAAAGTAAAACTTGCACCTTTTTGTCTACAGAACAATGTTTCTCACTCAAATTACTTTGGCCCATTGGAATTTAAAATAAACAATGCCTTTAACATTTATTTGATGTAGACATATGAATGGTTTAAAATTCATATTTTGTTTTGAAAAACTTTGTCCAAGCATTAGAAAAATATCAATTAATCTTATGATCAATTCTTTTCTGGTCAAAACAAATATTCTCATTTTAGAGAGTAGCATTAAGGCTATTGCCTTGCTTACATAAAATAATAGATCACAAAGTTTCTATTTTGAAGAAATGATCCTAAAATGAGTATGAATGATATGCAAACTTTGAAAACATGATTTTTGGGATGTCACATTTTGCTTATAACTCTAAAACATGTATCGGTTCTTACTGGCCATGCAAATCCCCTTGAACTCCAAAACTATGGGAAATTATTCATGAAAATGGCCAAAACACAAAAACGACGAGTTTTTGGTCATAACTCTAAACCTCATACCGGGTCTTATGGGCCATGCAAATCTCCCTCGAACCCCAAAACTGTGGGCAATAGCTCATCAAAACAGCTATAAAACATAAAAACAATGAGTTCTTGGTCATGCCCTCAAACATATATCAGGCCTTATGGTCATTGTAAATTTCCCTAGAACCCCAAAACTATGGCCAATAGCTCATGAAACGGACATAAAACACGAAAACAACGAGTTTATCATATTTCTCAAACGTGTATCGGGTCTTGCGGGCCATGCAAATCCCTCGAGAACCCCGAAACTATGAGCAATAGCTCATGAAAACGGCGATAAACCATAAAAACTACGAGTTTTCAATCATGTCGTCAAACATGTATTGAGTCTTACAGTTATTCTAAGTCGCCCTAGAACCCCAAAACTATGGGAAAATGAATCTGAATGGCCATAAAATCCCAAAGAGATGAGTTTTTGGTCATGCCCTCAAACATGAATCGGGTCTTACAGTCATAGTAAATCGCCATGGAACCCCAAAGCTATGGGCAATAACTCATGAAAACGGCCGTAAAACACGAAAAAGATGAGTTTTGTCTTATAACTCTCAAATATGTATTGGGTATTACAGGCCATGCAAATCCCCTAGCACCCTAGAACTTTGGGTTATAGCTCATGAAAACTGTCATAAAACACGGAAATGATGATTGTTTGGTCATGACTCTCAAACATGTATCGGTTCTTACGGTCATTGTAAATCGCCATGGAACCCCAAAACTATGGGCAATAACTCATGAAAACAGTCGTAAAACGCAAAAATGATGAGTTTTTAGTCATAACTCTCAAACATGTATCGGGTCTTACGGTCGTTGTAAATCACCCTCGAACCCCAAACCTCTGGACAACAACTCATGAAAATGGCCATAAAATGCAAAAACGACGAGTTTTTTTGTCATAACTCTCAAACATGTAAATTGCCCTAGAACCCTAGAACTACGGCGTATAGCTCATGAAAACGGCCATAAAAACACGGAAATGATAATTTTTTTGGTCATGACTCTCAAACATGTATCGGGTCATGCGGGCAATATCTCATGAAAACAACCATAAAACACGAGAATGATGAGTTATTGGTCATGCCCTCAAACATGTATCGAGCCTTACGGTCGTTGCAAATCCCCTCAAACCCCAAAACTGTGGGCCAAGAATTTGTCATTTTCACATTTTACGACTGTTTTCATGAGTTATTGCCCATACTTTTTGGGTTCCATGGCGATTTACAACGACCATAAGACCCTATATATGTTTTATGGCATAACCAAAAACTCGTTGCTTTGAGGTTTTATGGCCGTTCTGATGCGTTTTTTCATAGTTTTGGGGTTATAGGGCGACTTACAACGACTGTAAGACCCGATACATGTTTGAGGGCATGATCAAAAACTCATAGTTTTTCTATTTTATGGCCGTTTTCATGAGCTATGGCCTATAGTTTCAGGGTTCCGGGGGGATTTGCATGGCCCGCGAGACCCGATACGTGTTTGAGATATATGACCAAAAACTCGTCGTTTTTGTGTTTTATAGCCGTTTCATGAGCTATATCCCATAGTTTCCGGGTTCCAGGGGGATTTGCATGGTCCGTAAGATCAGTATGAGTTTTAGAGTTATGACCAAAAACTCGTCGTTTTTGTGTTTTATGGCTGGTTTTCATGAATTATTTCCCATAATTTTAGAGTTCTAGGGGGATTTTGCATGGGCAATAAGACCCGATACATGTTTGAGAGTTATAAGCGAAAAACTTTTATTTTTTGCGTTTATGGCTTTTTTAGTGAGTTAATGTACATAGTTTTGGAGTTCCAAGGTGATTTACAATGACCGTAAGGCCTACTAAAACACGGAAACGATGATTTTTTGGTCATGACTCTCAAACATGTATCGGGTCTTACGGTCATTATAAATCGCCATGGAACCCCAAAACTATGGGCAATAACTCATGAAAACAGTCATAAACGCAAAAATGACAAGTTTTGTCATAACTCTCAAACATGTATTAGGTCTTAGAGTCGTTGTAAATCGCCCTCGAACCCCAAAATTGTGGACAATAACTCATGAAAATGGCCATAAAATGCAAAAACGATGAGTTTTTTTGTCATAACTCTCAAATATGTAAATTTCCCTATAACCCAAGAGTTATGGGGTATAGCTCATGAAAACGGCCGTAAAACACAAAAATGATGATTTTTTTGTCATGACTCTCAAACATGTATCGGGTCTTATGGGCCATGAAAATCCCCCTAAAACTCCAATACTATGGGCAATAGCTCATAAACATGACCATAAAACATGAGAACGATGAGTTCTTGGTCATGCCCTCAAACATGTATCGGGCCGTGCGGTCGTTGTAAATCGCCCTCTAACCCCAAAATTTTGGGCAATAACTCATGAAAATGGCCATAAAATGCAAAAATGACAGGTTTTTTGTCATAACTCTCATACATGGAAACTGTCCAAGCACCCTAGAACTATGGGGTATAGCTCATGAAAATGGCGATAAAAACGGAAACGATGATTTTTTGGTCATGACTCTCAAACATCTATCGGGTCTTACGGGCAATGCAAATCCCCGTGAAACCCCAAAACTATGGGCAATGGCTCATGAAAACGACCATAAAACACAAGAACGATGAGTTCTTGGTCATGCCCGCAAAATGTATTGGGCCTTATGGTCATTGTAAATCGTCGTGGAACTCCAAAACTGTGTACAATAACTCACTAAAACAGCCATAAACTTGAAAAGGACGAGTTTTTGCTTATAAACCTCAAACATGTACCGGGTCTTACTGTTGGAATTATGCCCTAGAGGCAATAATAAAGATGTTATTGTTAGAATTCTGTTCATGATAAAGTTTATATTCCATGCTAGAATTGTATTAAGCGGAAACTTTGATACTTGTGTGGTTTATGAACAAACACAGTGTCCCTAGTATGCCTCTATGGACTAGCTCATTGATTAATGATGGTTAAGGTTTCCTAACCATAGACATGAGTTGTCGATTAATAATGAGATCGTGTCATTAGGAGAATGATATGATGGACAGACCCAAATCAAGCAGAGCAATTAGATCGTGTCATCGTGTTCATCTTTGCGAAGCTTTTTCCTATGTGAAATATTGTATTCCTTAGACCATGAGATAATGCAACTCCCTGGTATCGGAAGAAAGATTTGAGGTCATCAAACGTCATCCTATGTGAGGGTGATCATAAAGGTGTCTCTCAGGTGATCGGAAAGTGCTTGTTGGGTTGTATGTATCGAGATGGAATTTGTCCCTCCCGAGTCGGAGAGATATACTTTGGGCCCACTCGGTAATCGATATCAACACCTCTTGCAAGCACGTGGTTAAGGAGTTAATCACAAAGTGATATCGGATTACGGAACGAGTAAAGTACTTGCTGTGAACGAGATTGAACTAGGTATGCCGATACCAACGATCGAATCTCGGGCAAGTAAAATATTGCGTGACGAAGGGAATATATATATGGGATTAATTGAATCCTGGCATCGTGGTTCATCCGATATGATCATCGATGAATATGTGGGATTCAATATGGGTTTCCAGATCCCGCTATTGATTATTGATAGAAGATCATGTCTGCATATTCTCGAACCCGTAGGGTCACACACTTAACGTGCCTCGACGCTAGGATAGGTTTATGAGTTTTTGTTCGGAGTCTCGGATGAGATCCAAGACATCATGAGAGGTTCCGAAATGGTCCAGAGAATAAGATTCATATAAAGGAAAGCAGTTTTTGGATTTCGGAATCATTTCGGAGTATTCGGTATTGTACCGGAAGGTTCTAGAAGCTTCCGGAGTGGGACCAACGTGGCCCCACTTGTGGGAGTCCTGCGTGGGACTAAGGGGAGTGCCCTGGCCACATTGGGCCAGGGGCACAAGGCCCCATAGGCCCAGCCGGCCAAACCCTAGGGGAAACCCTAGGGAACCCTTCTAGAAGGAAGGGGAAACTTGCCCCCCACTCCAACCCTTGGGGCCTCCGCCCTAGGGCTTGGAGGAGGGGCCAAGGGGGCAGGTCAGCCCCCTATATAAAGAGGGAAGGGGCGCACCCTCCTCCCCCACTCCTTCAACCCTAGCCGCCATCCTGCTGCCCTCCCTCTCTCTCTCTCCCGACTGCGCGTAGGCGAAGCCCTGCCGCAGAAACTCTCCACCATAGCACCACGCCGTCGTTCTGCAGATCCAATCTATCTCTCCACCCCACTTGCTGGACCAAGGAAGGTGGAGACGTCGCGGCACCGTACGTGTGCATCTCTCTGAGGCGCCACCACTTGCGGCGTAGGATCGGATCAGATCGCGAGGAGGAGACGACGAGTACGACTACACCAACCACGTTCTGTTGAACGTTTCCGCTGTGCGATTTCTTCAAGGGTATGAAGATCTCATCTATCCCTCTCGTTGATTGCATCTCCTAGATTAGATCTTGGCTTTCTTGTTCGCATCCGTAGAAATTTTTTGATTTACTATGCTGCGAAACCTTTCAGTGGTATCAGAGCTAGATCTATGCGTAGATGTGTTTCACGAGTAGAACGCAACATGCTTGTTGCGGGCGTTGATGTTTTCTGTTGCAAGCCTCTTGTTGTGTACTTCTTATGGCGCGGCATGGTGAGATCGAAGCGGTCCAGGCCAACTTTACGCGACCTCGTTCGCGAGACCGGCTCCTCACTTGACGTGTGGCTTGTTCCACACATGCGGCTGGTGGATGCCAGTTTCTCTCACTATAGTAGTCATGGGATTTACACCGGATGTTAGCAACCATAATATCACCGTTGTGGCTTTCCGTAGGTAAGAATCGTTCTTAGCTTGTTACTCCCATAAGCCACGTAAAACATGCAACAACAAAGTAGAGGCGTCTAACTTGTTTTTGCAGGGAGTGTTTTGTGATATGGTATGGCCCAAGACGTGATGTGTATGTTGTATGCAATGATCATGTTTTGTAATATTTCACGACTTGCATGTCGATGAGTACACAACCGGCAGGAGCCATATGGTTGTCTTTATAATTGTGTATGACATGTGTGTCAACTTCTTATACGCCATGTAATAGCTTTACTTTATCGCTAAGTAGTTAGCAATAGTTGTAGTTGCTATTCGTGGTGGAGGCAATCATGGTGGAGTGATGGAGATCATGCTGGCGCGCACAAGATGGATATCATTGCGCAGAGATTGGTTATACCATGTCACATAAAATTATATGCATGTGATGTTTATCCTTTTATGTATCTTATTATGCTTAGATCGCGACGGTAGCATTATAAGATGATTCCTCACTTAAAGATCAAGATAAAGTTGTGTTCTCCCCATGTATGCACCGTTGCGAAAGTTCGTCGTATTCAAGCACCTCGTGATGATCGGGTGCTATAAAGTCTACGTTCACATACAACGGGTGCAAGCCAGTTTTGCACACGCGGAAATACTTGGGTTTGACTTGACGAGCCTAGCATGTACATACATGGCCTCGAAACACACGAACCGAAAGGTTAAGCATGAGTCATATGAATGATATGATCGACACTTTGTTTTCCACCATTGAAACTGTAGGGTTTCGTAGCATGGAAAACAAAAAAATTCTATCGCATACAAACAAACAAGCCAAGATATATCTACTAGATTGTAGCAACGAGTCGATGGAATAACTTACCCTCGAAGATTCCAAAGTGTTTAACGAGAGCGGATTCTCGTGGGTGATGTAGTCGTACTCTTCCCGATCTCAAGATCGCGTAGACGATCCTTCCGGCGCTGCGTTCCGGCAGCGCTCCCGCAGTCGGTCACACGTTCGGTACTCGACGAAGACCTTCCTCTCCCTTGTTCCAGCAGGCAGCGGAGGTTGTAGCACTCTCCTCGCGATTCCGGCAGCACAACGGTGTGGTACCGGAAGTAGAGGGGAATCCCGCAGGGCTTCGCCTTAAGCCGGAGCGAGTATGGTGGAGTATGAGAGAGCTCCTCGGTGAGCTAGGGTTTAGACACACCAAGGATGAGGGGCTAGAGCCGGCGGCTAGGGTTCCGGGGACCCCCAAGTCGGCGGCTAGGGCAAAACCCTAGGTGGTGGCGGCGGCTATGGAGGGCTGCAGCTTCTAGGGTTTGAGGTGAGGGACTTGTGTGTATAGAGGAGGGAGCCCTGCCCCTCCTTATATAGGTGGAGGGGCCGGCGGCCAAGGGGAGGGAGGGGAGTCCCTCCCCAACTCGGCTTGGAGGGGGTGCCGCCGGTTGGAGGAGGGATTCCCTCCCCAACTCGGTTTCCCTCCTTCCTCCTCTTTTCCTCTTTCCAATTTTAGCCGTTTGACTTTTCAAACTAGCTATTTGACTTTTCAAACTAGGATTTGAATTAATCCTTTATTTGGAACAGCGATGACACTTAGTACATGATGCAATCATTCCAACATGCAATGACACATTCATGTACCCCTTCCCCTCCGGAGTGCCGGACATTCCGGAACCTTCTAGAACATTCCTGATGAAAACACCGGAATCATTCCCGAACTCCGAAACGGGACTTTCCTTATATGAATCTTATTCTCCGGACCATTCCGGATCACCTCGTGATATCCCGGATCCCATCCGAGACTCCGAACAACATTCGGTCTCTTTCTCATAATACCATAACTACTCAAACAACGTCGAATCCTTAAGTGTGTCTCCCTACGGTTCGTGAATTATGCGGACATGATCAAGACACTTCTCCGAACAATAACCAATAGAGGAATTTGGAAATTCATATGGATCCCACATATTTCTACGATTACTTTGCGATCGAATGAACCACTTACATACGATACCAATTTCCCTTTGTCTCACGATAGTTTACTTATCCGAGGTTATGATCGTCGGTATCTCTGCATACCTAGTTCAACCTCGTTACCGATAAGTACTCTTTTCTCGTTCCCGTGATATGTGATCCCTTGTGAGCCAGTCACATGCTTGCAAGCTAATTGGATGACATTCCACCGAGAGGGCCCAGAGTATATCTATCTGTCATATGGATGGACAAATCCCACTCTTGATCCATGTGTCTCAACCAATACTTTCCGAACACTCAATGCCACCTTTATAGCCACCCAGTTACGGTGTGGTGTTTGATGTCATCAAAGCATCCATCCGGTAAAGGTGATATGCATGATCTCATGGTCGAAGGAATTAGGTTACTATGTATCAGAAAGCATATAGCAATTGAACTATTGAAATGACTTGATCTTTATGCTACGCTTATCTATAGGAGTATGTCCACCATATCATTCTCCTAACGATATGATCTTGCTGTTGATAACATCTCAATGTTCATGATAGGGAAACCACAATCATTTATCAACCAACAAGCTAGTGATGTATAGAGGCTATACTAGGGACTTCAAATTAAGTTTACAAATCACACAAGTATCAATGTTTCCTTGTTAATACTATTATAGCATGAATGTAAACATTTATCATAAACACAAAGATATAATAATAACCACATTTATTATTGCCTCTAGGGCATATCTCCAACAGTCTCCCACTTGCACTAGAGTCATCTAATCTAGATTACATGGTAATATACTGAACACCCATGGCAGTTTGGTGCTGGTCATGTTTTGCCCTCGGGAGAGGTTTAGTCAACGGATCCACCACATTCAGATCTGTGTGTACTTTGCAAATCTTTATATCCCCATCTTGGATATGTTCTCGAATAGCATGAAAACGTAGCTTGATATGCTTCAGCTTCTTGTGTGACCTTGGTTCTTGCGCATTGGCTATGGCGCCCATGTTATCACAGTAGATAGACATTGGGTCCAGCGCACTAGGAACCACACCCAGCTCTGTAATGAACTCTTTCATCCATATCGCTTCTTGTGAAGCCTCCGAAGCAGCCATGTATTCCGATTCAGTTGAAGATCTCGTCACAACGCTTTGCTTTGCACTCCTCCAGCTAACTGCTACACCATTCAAAATAAATACGTATCCAGATTGTGATTTAGAATCATCCGGATCGGTGTTCCAACTAGCATCGGTGTAACCATTAACAACGAGCTGTTCATCACCTCCATAAGAAAGAACCATATCCTTAGTTCTTCTCAAGTACTTAAGAATGTTTTTGACCGCTGTCCAATGATCCACTCCTGGATCACTTTGATATCTGCTAGTTAAACTAACAGCATATGCAATGTCGGGTCTAGTACATAGCATGGCATACATTAGAGATCCTATGGCTGAGGCATAGGGAGTCTTACTCATCCTTTCTCTATCTTCTGCCGATGTCGGACTTTGAGTTTTACTCAAGGTCGTATTGGGCAACATGGGCAAGAACCCTTTCTTGCTATCTTCCATTCCAAACCTCTTTAGAACTTTGTCCAAATATATACTCTGTGACAATGATATTTGGCGTTTCGATCTATCTCTATAAATCTTTATGCCTAATATGTAAGTTGCTTCGCCAAGATCCTTCATTGAAAAACTATTATTCAAATATTCCTTGACACTATTAAGAAGGTCTACATTATTCCCAATCAACAATATGTCATCCACATATAGTATTAAGAATGCTACAGAGCTCCCACTCACTTTCTTGTAAATACAAGCTTCTCCATAAGTTTGTATAAAACCAAAACTTTTGATCACCTTATCAAAACGTTGATTCCAACTTCGGGATGCTTGCTTCAATCCATAGATGGACCGTTGAAGTTTACATACCTTGTTAGCATCTTTAGGATCGACAAAACCTTTGGGTTGCATCATATACAACTCTTCATCAATATCTCCATTGAGGAATGCTGTTTTGACATCCATCTGCCATATCTCATAATCATAATATGCAGCGATTGCTAACATAATCCTAACAGACTTTAGCTTCGCTACCGGTGAGAAAGTCTCATCGTAGTCAACTCCTTGAATTTGTTGAAACCCTTTTGCGACAAGTCGAGCTTTATAGACAGTAACATTACCATCAGCATCTGTTTTCTTCTTGAAGATCCATTTGTTCTCGACAGCCTTCCGGCCATCCGGTAAGTCCACCAAAGTCCATACTTGGTTTTCGTACATGGATCCAATCTCGGATTTCATGGCTTCTTGCCATTTATTGGAGTCTGGGCTCATCATCGCTTCCTCATATGTCTCGGGGTCATCGGTGTTGTCCACCAACATGACACTCATAACGGGATCATACCAATCTGGAGTGGTACGAGTTCTCGTTGACCTCTGAGGCTCTGTAGCAACTTCAACCGAAGTTTCATGATCACCATCATTAGCTTCCTCTCTTATTGGTGCAGGCACCACAGGAACTTCTTCCGGTGCTGCGCTACTCGCAATTTCGAGAGAAGGTTCGACAACCTCGTCGAGTTCTACTTTCCTTCCAGTCACTTCTTTCGAGAGAAATTCCTTCTCTAGAAAGGATCCATTCTTAGCAACAAAGATTTTTGCCTTCGGATCTGTGATAGAAGGTATACCCAATAGTTTCCTTCGGGTATCCTATGAAGACGCATTTTTCCGCTTTGGGTTCTAGCTTGTCCGGCTGTAACTTCTTTACATAGGCTTCGCATCCCCAAACTTTAAGGAACGACAATCTAGGTTTCTTCCCAAACCATAATTCATATGGTGTCGTTTCAACGGATTTAGACGGTGCCCTATTTAAAGTGAATGCGGCTGTTTCTAATGCATAACCCCAAAATGATAGCGGTAAATCTGTAAGTGACATCATAGAACGAACCATATCTAAGAGAGTTCGATTACGACGTTCGGACACACCATTACGCTGTGGTGTTCCCGGCGGTGTCAATTGTGAAAGTATTCCGCATTTCTTCAAATGCTCGCCAAACTCGTAACTCAGATATTCACCTCCACGATCAGAACGCAGAAATTTAATCTTCTTGTTACGTTGATTCTCTACCTCACTTTAAAACTACTTAAACTTCTCGAAAGTTTCGGACTTATGTTTCATGAAATAGATATACCCATATCTACTCAAGTCATCCGTGAAGGTAAGAACATAACGATAACCACTGCGCGATGCTACACTCATTGGGCCACACACATCGGTATGTGAACGAGATTGAACTAGGTATGACGGTACCGACGATCGAATCTCGGGCAAGTAAAATATCGCGAGACGAAGGGAATATATATATGGGATTATTTGAATCCTGACATCGTGGTTCATCCGATATGATCATCGATGAATGTGTGGGAGTCAATATGGGTGCCCAGACCCCGCTGTTGATTATTGATAGAAGATCATGTCTGCCTATTCTCGAACCCGCAGGGTCACACACTTAACGTATCTCGACGCTAGGATAGATTGGATAATTGGTTTATGAATTTTTGTTCGGAGTCTCGGATGGGATCCGGGATATCACGAGAGGTTCCGGAATGGTCCGGAGAATAAGATTCATATAAGGCAATGCAGTTTTTGGAGTTCGGAATTGTTCCGGGTTAATCGGTATTGTACCGGAAGCTTCTAGAACCTTCCGGAAGGGGACCAACGTGGTCCCACCTTCCGGGAGGGGGCATGGGCCTATGAGGGAGTGTCCTGGCCGCATTGGGCCAGGGGCACAAGGCCCCATAGGGCCCAGCCGATCCTATAGGGTTTAAATCGTTTAAACTAGAGATAGGGTTTCTAGAAGAGGGGAGAGTCCTTGCCCCCCACTCCTCCCTCCCTTGGCCGCCGGCCCAAGGCTTGGAGGAGAGGCAAGGGCTGCCCCCCCCCCCTCTATATATAGAGTGCTGGTGCGCCCCCTCCCCCCTACACCTTGCCTCCAGCCCTAGTTGCCTTGCTGCCTTCCTCTCTCCCTCCCGACTGTTTGTAGGCGAAGCCCTGCTGCAGAAATTCTCCACCATATACACCACGCCGTCGTGTTGTAGATCCAATCTATCTCTCCACCATACTTGCTGGTCCGAGGAAGGAGGAGACGTCAAGGTGCTGCACGTGTGCATCTCACGGAGGCACCGCCACTTGTGGTGTTAGATCGGATCGGATCGCGAGGAGGAGAAGCGAGTACGACTACATCACCCACGTTCCGACGAACGTTCCGCTGTGTGAATCTTCAAGGGTATGAAGATCTAATCCAATCTCTCACGTTGATTGCACCTCCTAGATTAGATCTTGGCTTTCCCTCTGTTCACATCCGTAGAAAATTTTGATTTACTATGCCGCGAAACCCTTCATCTACAACTACTAGGATTTCCCAAGCATAGCATATAGATACTTAGCAAAATATTCATGCAAGCCCTGTACAAAAATATTTCTAATGCATAGTCAAAATATTAGGACAGAAATATGAAGCACCACTTGCCTTGGTAGTTTGGGGAGTAGCAACAATCCTCACAATCACAATCACCGCTAGCACCAAAATCTACACATAAAATGGTAGCACCAAATTCACATATCAAAAATAAATAAGCAAAAATATATGAATGCATGCAAATGCCATGTGATGATTTTTCTAAATCAAATAAGAAAAGTGGAACAGTACTGAACCATAAACTAAAAAACTACACACTAAATACAATTAATTTGGCTTTTAAAACATTTTCCATATAATTTTTATACACAAAATAAGATTACAAAAGTCTATGCAAAAACAACTAAGTTTACAGAAGCAATTCATTAAACAAAGTGCATAGTTGGATAGAATTCTTTCTCCTGATTCCAATGATATAAAATTTATAAAATTTGAACGTGTGGATCAAAAGTTATGAATTTTTCAAGTTTGAACATCTAATAGATCTAAATTCAGATTTTAAATCAAAACTCTAGCCACGCGGCGCTATCTGATTGGTGCGTACCGCTTCGCGTGGATCGATCAACGTGAGCCATTGGATTTAAGTGGTAGCACAGCCAGATCTTTGCGTACCGGTTCGCTTAAGTGATCTATTCCTAAGCATCAGATCTAGATCTAACGGCCTAAATCAAACAAACCAAAAACCAGCGGCGCTGCGATGGTGGCTGGCGGCGGCGTGGTCAGACGGTGATGCTACCGGCGATGCAGGAAGCGAGAAGGGTAGTGGGGTAGCTCACTAAATTCGCGTGACGAGGATGATGCTCAAGGTGGTCTTCGTTGGCGGAGGGGCACTCGGAAACGTCAGGGATTCCTCGCCAGAGTTTGCGAAGGCGTCGGGCACGGCTGCTTGTCGTCGTTGGCGAAGGTATAGATCATGCCAGGGCAAAATAAGCAGTGCGTCAGATGCGCAGGGTGATTCTGGTCATGCGAGTATCAATGAGAGGGCAAGGCGCAGTCAGTACTAACAAGGAAAGCTCGCCGGAGTTGATGGTTTCGTCAGACGTGCGCAGTCGTCGATGTTGACGAGGCTCTAGATGATCCTAGAATGCACCAGAGGTGTTAGAAGATGCGCAAGGTTGCAGTGACCATACTGGCAAGGTTAGAAGGCAAGGGGCGAGGAGAGCTCACCGGAATTCACCGCCGGAGGTCGTCGGTACTGCGGCAGGGTTCTGCGAAATACGGGCAGCCTGGTGGCGGAGCGAGCGAGTGGAGTGAAGGGAAAAGTGTGGGGTGGGGAGGGGGTTTTGTAGCCGGATCATGGGCGGCATTCACGCGGCGATTCAATGGGAATTAAGCCGGATTTATTCGCGGCGTCACTGCGGCGAGGTAACGGTGGAGCGAGTTAGACGCGCGGTGATTTGGGGGAGACGATGATGACGTGGTGATGGGCCCAGCGTTAGTGGTTGCGGGGTAAGTTTGCGCGCGTGGAAGAGGGAGAGGGAAGGGGCTGCTCCGGGTGGGCTTACTAGGCCGGTTCTGGTGCTGGGCTCAAATGGTAGCGCCTGTTTTTATTTTTTTCTTTTCCCTTTTCTTTTTCTAATTTGATTTTCATGAATGTTTTTCAAATGTTTTTCACATGGGTTTGAATTCAAACTTGTTCTGAATTTTTGTAAAGTAAAACTTGCACCTTTTTGTCTACAGAACAATGTTGCTCACTCAAATTACTTTGGCCCATTGGAATTTAAAATAAACAATGCCTTTAACATTTATTTGATGTAGACATATGAATGGTTTAAAATTCATATTTTGTTTTGAAAAACTTTGTCCAAGCATTAGAAAAATATCAATTAATCTTATGATCAATTCTTTTCTGGTCAAAACAAATATTCTCATTTTAGAGAGTAGCATTAAGGCTATTGCCTTGCTTACATCAAATAATAGATCACAAAGTTTCTATTTTGAAGAAATGATCCTAAAATGAGTATGAATGATATGCAAACTTTGAAAACATGATTTTTGGGATGTCACATTTTGCTTATAACTCTAAAACATGTATCGGTTCTTACTGGCCATGCAAATCCCCTTGAACTCCAAAACTATGGGAAATTATTCATGAAAATGGCCAAAACACAAAAACGACGAGTTTTTGGTCATAACTCTAAACCTCATACCGGGTCTTATGGGCCATGCAAATCTCCCTCGAACCCCAAAACTGTGGGCAATAGCTCATCAAAACAGCTATAAAACATAAAAACAATGAGTTCTTGGTCATGCCCTCAAACATATATCAGGCCTTATGGTCATTGTAAATTTCCCTAGAACCCCAAAACTATGGCCAATAGCTCATGAAACGGACATAAAACACGAAAACAACGAGTTTATCATATTTCTCAAACGTGTATCGGGTCTTGCGGGCCATGCAAATCCCTCGAGAACCCCGAAACTATGAGCAATAGCTCATGAAAACGGCGATAAACCATAAAAACTACGAGTTTTCAATCATGTCGTCAAACATGTATTGAGTCTTACAGTTATTCTAAGTCGCCCTAGAACCCCAAAACTATGGGAAAAATGAATCTGAATGGCCATAAAATCCCAAAGAGATGAGTTTTTGGTCATGCCCTCAAACATGAATCGGGTCTTACAGTCATAGTAAATCGCCATGGAACCCCAAAGCTATGGGCAATAACTCATGAAAACGGCCGTAAAACACGAAAAAGATGAGTTTTGTCTTATAACTCTCAAATATGTATTGGGTATTACAGGCCATGCAAATCCCCTAGCACCCTAGAACTTTGGGTTATAGCTCATGAAAACTGTCATAAAACACGGAAATGATGATTGTTTGGTCATGACTCTCAAACATGTATCGGTTCTTACGGTCATTGTAAATCGCCATGGAACCCCAAAACTATGGGCAATAACTCATGAAAACAGTCGTAAAACGCAAAAATGATGAGTTTTTAGTCATAACTCTCAAACATGTATCGGGTCTTACGGTCGTTGTAAATCACCCTCGAACCCCAAACCTCTGGACAACAACTCATGAAAATGGCCATAAAATGCAAAAACGACGAGTTTTTTTGTCATAACTCTCAAACATGTAAATTGCCCTAGAACCCTAGAACTACGGCGTATAGCTCATGAAAACGGCCATAAAAACACGGAAATGATAATTTTTTTGGTCATGACTCTCAAACATGTATCGGGTCATGCGGGCAATATCTCATGAAAACAACCATAAAACACGAGAATGATGAGTTATTGGTCATGCCCTCAAACATGTATCGAGCCTTACGGTCGTTGCAAATCCCCTCAAACCCCAAAACTGTGGGCCAAGAATTTGTCATTTTCACATTTTACGACTGTTTTCATGAGTTATTGCCCATACTTTTTGGGTTCCATGGCGATTTACAACGACCATAAGACCCTATATATGTTTTATGGCATAACCAAAAACTCGTTGCTTTGAGGTTTTATGGCCGTTCTGATGCGTTTTTTCATAGTTTTGGGGTTATAGGGCGACTTACAACGACTGTAAGACCCGATACATGTTTGAGGGCATGATCAAAAACTCATAGTTTTTCTATTTTATGGCCGTTTTCATGAGCTATGGCCTATAGTTTCAGGGTTCCGGGGGGATTTGCATGGCCCGCGAGACCCGATACGTGTTTGAGATATATGACCAAAAACTCGTCGTTTTTGTGTTTTATAGCCGTTTCATGAGCTATATCCCATAGTTTCCGGGTTCCAGGGGGATTTGCATGGTCCGTAAGATCAGTATGAGTTTTAGAGTTATGACCAAAAACTCGTCGTTTTTGTGTTTTATGGCTGGTTTTCATGAATTATTTCCCATAATTTTAGAGTTCTAGGGGGATTTTGCATGGGCAATAAGACCCGATACATGTTTGAGAGTTATAAGCGAAAAACTTTTATTTTTTGCGTTTATGGCTTTTTTAGTGAGTTAATGTACATAGTTTTGGAGTTCCAAGGTGATTTACAATGACCGTAAGGCCTACTAAAACACGGAAACGATGATTTTTTGGTCATGACTCTCAAACATGTATCGGGTCTTACGGTCATTATAAATCGCCATGGAACCCCAAAACTATGGGCAATAACTCATGAAAACAGTCATAAACGCAAAAATGACAAGTTTTGTCATAACTCTCAAACATGTATTAGGTCTTAGAGTCGTTGTAAATCGCCCTCGAACCCCAAAATTGTGGACAATAACTCATGAAAATGGCCATAAAATGCAAAAACGATGAGTTTTTTTGTCATAACTCTCAAATATGTAAATTTCCCTATAACCCAAGAGTTATGGGGTATAGCTCATGAAAACGGCCGTAAAACACAAAAATGATGATTTTTTTGTCATGACTCTCAAACATGTATCGGGTCTTATGGGCCATGAAAATCCCCCTAAAACTCCAATACTATGGGCAATAGCTCATAAACATGACCATAAAACATGAGAACGATGAGTTCTTGGTCATGCCCTCAAACATGTATCGGGCCGTGCGGTCGTTGTAAATCGCCCTCTAACCCCAAAATTTTGGGCAATAACTCATGAAAATGGCCATAAAATGCAAAAATGACAGGTTTTTTGTCATAACTCTCATACATGGAAACTGTCCAAGCACCCTAGAACTATGGGGTATAGCTCATGAAAATGGCGATAAAAACGGAAACGATGATTTTTTGGTCATGACTCTCAAACATCTATCGGGTCTTACGGGCAATGCAAATCCCCGTGAAACCCCAAAACTATGGGCAATGGCTCATGAAAACGACCATAAAACACAAGAACGATGAGTTCTTGGTCATGCCCGCAAAATGTATTGGGCCTTATGGTCATTGTAAATCGTCGTGGAACTCCAAAACTGTGTACAATAACTCACTAAAACAGCCATAAACTTGAAAAGGACGAGTTTTTGCTTATAAACCTCAAACATGTACCGGGTCTTACTGTTGGAATTATGCCCTAGAGGCAATAATAAAGATGTTATTGTTAGAATTCTGTTCATGATAAAGTTTATATTCCATGCTAGAATTGTATTAAGCGGAAACTTTGATACTTGTGTGGTTTATGAACAAACACAGTGTCCCTAGTATGCCTCTATGGACTAGCTCATTGATTAATGATGGTTAAGGTTTCCTAACCATAGACATGAGTTGTCGATTAATAATGAGATCGTGTCATTAGGAGAATGATATGATGGACAGACCCAAATCAAGCAGAGCAATTAGATCGTGTCATCGTGTTCATCTTTGCGAAGCTTTTTCCTATGTGAAATATTGTATTCCTTAGACCATGAGATAATGCAACTCCCTGGTATCGGAAGAAAGATTTGAGGTCATCAAACGTCATCCTATGTGAGGGTGATCATAAAGGTGTCTCTCAGGTGATCGGAAAGTGCTTGTTGGGTTGTATGTATCGAGATGGAATTTGTCCCTCCCGAGTCGGAGAGATATACTTTGGGCCCACTCGGTAATCGATATCAACACCTCTTGCAAGCACGTGGTTAAGGAGTTAATCACAAAGTGATATCGGATTACGGAACGAGTAAAGTACTTGCTGTGAACGAGATTGAACTAGGTATGCCGATACCAACGATCGAATCTCGGGCAAGTAAAATATTGCGTGACGAAGGGAATATATATATGGGATTAATTGAATCCTGGCATCGTGGTTCATCCGATATGATCATCGATGAATATGTGGGATTCAATATGGGTTTCCAGATCCCGCTATTGATTATTGATAGAAGATCATGTCTGCATATTCTCGAACCCGTAGGGTCACACACTTAACGTGCCTCGACGCTAGGATAGGTTTATGAGTTTTTGTTCGGAGTCTCGGATGAGATCCAAGACATCATGAGAGGTTCCGAAATGGTCCAGAGAATAAGATTCATATAAAGGAAAGCAGTTTTTGGATTTCGGAATCATTTCGGAGTATTCGGTATTGTACCGGAAGGTTCTAGAAGCTTCCGGAGTGGGACCAACGTGGCCCCACTTGTGGGAGTCCTGCGTGGGACTAAGGGGAGTGCCCTGGCCACATTGGGCCAGGGGCACAAGGCCCCATAGGCCCAGCCGGCCAAACC
The DNA here is from genome assembly GCA_916181665.1 of Avena sativa. Lineage (NCBI taxonomy): Eukaryota > Viridiplantae > Streptophyta > Magnoliopsida > Poales > Poaceae > Avena > Avena sativa. Next base: position 59,030,964 of record OV702285.1, on the reverse strand, counting down.
CTAGGGGAAACCCTAGGGAACCCTTCTAGAAGGAAGGGGAAACTTGCCCCCCACTCCAACCCTTGGGGCCTCCGCCCTAGGGCTTGGAGGAGGGGCCAAGGGGGCAGGTCAGCCCCCTATATAAAGAGGGCAGGGGCGCACCCTCCTCCCCCACTCCTTCAACCCTAGCCGCCATCCTGCTGCCCTCCCTCTCTCTCTCTCCCGACTGCGCGTAGGCGAAGCCCTGTCGCAGAAACTCTCCACCATAGCACCACGCCGTCGTTCTGCAGATCCAATCTATCTCTCCACCCCACTTGCTGGACCAAGGAAGGTGGAGACGTCGCGGCACCGTACGTGTGCATCTCTCTGAGGCGCCACCACTTGCGGCGTAGGATCGGATCAGATCGCGAGGAGGAGACGACGAGTACGACTACACCAACCACGTTCTGTTGAACGTTTCCGCTGTGCGATTTCTTCAAGGGTATGAAGATCTCATCTATCCCTCTCGTTGATTGCATCTCCTAGATTAGATCTTGGCTTTCTTGTTCGCATCCGTAGAAATTTTTTGATTTACTATGCTGCGAAACCTTTCAGTGGTATCAGAGCTAGATCTATGCGTAGATGTGTTTCACGAGTAGAACGCAACATGCTTGTTGCGGGCGTTGATGTTTTCTGTTGCAAGCCTCTTGTTGTGTACTTCTTATGGCGCGGCATGGTGAGATCGAAGCGGTCCAGGCCAACTTTACGCGACCTCGTTCGCGAGACCGGCTCCTCACTTGACGTGTGGCTTGTTCCACACATGCGGCTGGTGGATGCCAGTTTCTCTCACTATAGTAGTCATGGGATTTACACCGGATGTTAGCAACCATAATATCACCGTTGTGGCTTTCCGTAGGTAAGAATCGTTCTTAGATTGTTACTCCCATAAGCCACGTAAAACATGCAACAACAAAGTAGAGGCGTCTAACTTGTTTTTGCAGGGAGTGTTTTGTGATATGGTATGGCCCAAGACGTGATGTGTATGTTGTATGCAATGATCATGTTTTGTAATATTTCACGACTTGCATGTCGATGAGTACACAACCGGCAGGAGCCATATGGTTGTCTTTATAATTGTGTATGACATGTGTGTCAACTTCTTATACGCCATGTAATAGCTTTACTTTATCGCTAAGTAGTTAGCAATAGTTGTAGTTGCTATTCGTGGTGGAGGCAATCATGGTGGAGTGATGGAGATCATGCTGGCGCGCACAAGATGGATATCATTGCGCAGAGATTGGTTATACCATGTCACATAAAATTATATGCATGTGATGTTTATCCTTTTATGTATCTTATTATGCTTAGATCGCGACGGTAGCATTATAAGATGATTCCTCACTTAAAGATCAAGATAAAGTTGTGTTCTCCCCATGTATGCACCGTTGCGAAAGTTCGTCGTATTCAAGCACCTCGTGATGATCGGGTGCTATAAACTCTACGTTCACATACAACGGGTGCAAGCCAGTTTTGCACACGCGGAAATACTTGGGTTTGACTTGACGAGCCTAGCATGTACATACATGGCCTCGAAACACACGAACCGAAAGGTTAAGCATGAGTCATATGAATGATATGATCGACACTTTGTTTTCCACCATTGAAACTGTAGGGTTTCGTAGCATGGAAAACAAAAAAATTCTATCGCATACAAACAAACAAGCCAAGATATATCTACTAGATTGTAGCAACGAGTCGATGGAATAACTTACCCTCGAAGATTCCAAAGTGTTTAACGAGAGCGGATTCTCGTGGGTGATGTAGTCGTACTCTTCCCGATCTCAAGATCGCGTAGACGATCCTTCCGGCGCTGCGTTCCGGCAGCGCTCCCGCAGTCGGTCACACGTTCGGTACTCGACGAAGACCTTCCTCTCCCTTGTTCCAGCAGGCAGCGGAGGTTGTAGCACTCTCCTCGCGATTCCGGCAGCACAACGGTGTGGTACCGGAAGTAGAGGGGAATCCCGCAGGGCTTCGCCTTAAGCCGGAGCGAGTATGGTGGAGTATGAGAGAGCTCCTCGGTGAGCTAGGGTTTAGACACACCAAGGATGAGGGGCTAGAGCCGGCGGCTAGGGTTCCGGGGACCCCCAAGTCGGCGGCTAGGGCAAAACCCTAGGTGGTGGCGGCGGCTATGGAGGGCTGCAGCTTCTAGGGTTTGAGGTGAGGGACTTGTGTGTATAGAGGAGGGAGCCCTGCCCCTCCTTATATAGGTGGAGGGGCCGGCGGCCAAGGGGAGGGAGGGGAGTCCCTCCCCAACTCGGCTTGGAGGGGGTGCCGCCGGTTGGAGGAGGGATTCCCTCCCCAACTCGGTTTCCCTCCTTCCTCCTCTTTTCCTCTTTCCAATTTTAGCCGTTTGACTTTTCAAACTAGCTATTTGACTTTTCAAACTAGGATTTGAATTAATCCTTTATTTGGAACAGCGATGACACTTAGTACATGATGCAATCATTCCAACATGCAATGACACATTCATGTACCCCTTCCCCTCCGGAGTGCCGGACATTCCGGAACCTTCTAGAACATTCCTGATGAAAACACCGGAATCATTCCCGAACTCCGAAACGGGACTTTCCTTATATGAATCTTATTCTCCGGACCATTCCGGATCACCTCGTGATATCCCGGATCCCATCCGAGACTCCGAACAACATTCGGTCTCTTTCTCATAATACCATAACTACTCAAACAACGTCGAATCCTTAAGTGTGTCTCCCTACGGTTCGTGAATTATGCGGACATGATCGAGACACTTCTCCGAACAATAACCAATAGAGGAATTTGGAAATTCATATGGATCCCACATATTTCTACGATTACTTTGCGATCGAATGAACCACTTACATACGATACCAATTTCCCTTTGTCTCACGATAGTTTACTTATCCGAGGTTATGATCGTCGGTATCTCTGCATACCTAGTTCAACCTCGTTACCGATAAGTACTCTTTTCTCGTTCCCGTGATATGTGATCCCTTGTGAGCCAGTCACATGCTTGCAAGCTAATTGGATGACATTCCACCGAGAGGGCCCAGAGTATATCTATCTGTCATATGGATGGACAAATCCCACTCTTGATCCATGTGTCTCAACCAATACTTTCCGAACACTCAATGCCACCTTTATAGCCACCCAGTTACGGTGTGGTGTTTGATGTCATCAAAGCATCCATCCGGTAAAGGTGATATGCATGATCTCATGGTCGAAGGAATTAGGTTACTATGTATCAGAAAGCATATAGCAATTGAACTATTGAAATGACTTGATCTTTATGCTACGCTTATCTATAGGAGTATGTCCACCATATCATTCTCCTAACGATATGATCTTGCTGTTGATAACATCTCAATGTTCATGATAGGGAAACCACAATCATTTATCAACCAACAAGCTAGTGATGTATAGAGGCTATACTAGGGACTTCAAATTAAGTTTACAAATCACACAAGTATCAATGTTTCCTTGTTAATACTATTATAGCATGAATGTAAACATTTATCATAAACACAAAGATATAATAATAACCACATTTATTATTGCCTCTAGGGCATATCTCCAACAGTCTCCCACTTGCACTAGAGTCATCTAATCTAGATTACATGGTAATATACTGAACACCCATGGCAGTTTGGTGCTGGTCATGTTTTGCCCTCGGGAGAGGTTTAGTCAACGGATCCACCACATTCAGATCTGTGTGTACTTTGCAAATCTTTATATCCCCATCTTGGATATGTTCTCGAATAGCATGAAAACGTAGCTTGATATGCTTCAGCTTCTTGTGTGACCTTGGTTCTTGCGCATTGGCTATGGCGCCCATGTTATCACAGTAGATAGACATTGGGTCCAGCGCACTAGGAACCACACCCAGCTCTGTAATGAACTCTTTCATCCATATCTCTTCTTGTGAAGCCTCCGAAGCAGCCATGTATTCCGATTCAGTTGAAGATCTCGTCACAACGCTTTGCTTTGCACTCCTCCAGCTAACTGCTACACCATTCAAAATAAATACGTATCCAGATTGTGATTTAGAATCATCCGGATCGGTGTTCCAACTAGCATCGGTGTAACCATTAACAACGAGCTGTTCATCACCTCCATAAGAAAGAACCATATCCTTAGTTCTTCTCAAGTACTTAAGAATGTTTTTGACCGCTGTCCAATGATCCACTCCTGGATCACTTTGATATCTGCTAGTTAAACTAACAGCATATGCAATGTCGGGTCTAGTACATAGCATGGCATACATTAGAGATCCTATGGCTGAGGCATAGGGAGTCTTACTCATCCTTTCTCTATCTTCTGCCGATGTCGGACTTTGAGTTTTACTCAAGGTCGTATTGGGCAACATGGGCAAGAACCCTTTCTTGCTATCTTCCATTCCAAACCTCTTTAGAACTTTGTCCAAATATATACTCTGTGACAATGATATTTGGCGTTTCGATCTATCTCTATAAATCTTTATGCCTAATATGTAAGTTGCTTCGCCAAGATCCTTCATTGAAAAACTATTATTCAAATATTCCTTGACACTATTAAGAAGGTCTACATTATTCCCAATCAACAATATGTCATCCACATATAGTATTAAGAATGCTACAGAGCTCCCACTCACTTTCTTGTAAATACAAGCTTCTCCATAAGTTTGTATAAAACCAAAACTTTTGATCACCTTATCAAAACGTTGATTCCAACTTCGGGATGCTTGCTTCAATCCATAGATGGACCGTTGAAGTTTACATACCTTGTTAGCATCTTTAGGATCGACAAAACCTTTGGGTTGCATCATATACAACTCTTCATCAATATCTCCATTGAGGAATGCTGTTTTGACATCCATCTGCCATATCTCATAATCATAATATGCAGCGATTGCTAACATAATCCTAACAGACTTTAGCTTCGCTACCGGTGAGAAAGTCTCATCGTAGTCAACTCCTTGAATTTGTCGAAACCCTTTTGCGACAAGTCGAGCTTTATAGACAGTAACATTACCATCAGCATCTGTTTTCTTCTTGAAGATCCATTTGTTCTCGACAGCCTTCCGGCCATCCGGTAAGTCCACCAAAGTCCATACTTGGTTTTCGTACATGGATCCAATCTCGGATTTCATGGCTTCTTGCCATTTATTGGAGTCTGGGCTCATCATCGCTTCCTCATATGTCTCGGGGTCATCGGTGTTGTCCACCAACATGACACTCATAACGGGATCATACCAATCTGGAGTGGTACGAGTTCTCGTTGACCTCTGAGGCTCTGTAGCAACTTCAACCGAAGTTTCATGATCACCATCATTAGCTTCCTCTCTTATTGGTGCAGGCACCACAGGAACTTCTTCCGGTGCTGCGCTACTCGCAATTTCGAGAGAAGGTTCGACAACCTCGTCGAGTTCTACTTTCCTTCCAGTCACTTCTTTCGAGAGAAATTCCTTCTCTAGAAAGGATCCATTCTTAGCAACAAAGATTTTTGCCTTCGGATCTGTGATAGAAGGTATACCCAATAGTTTCCTTCGGGTATCCTATGAAGACGCATTTTTCCGCTTTGGGTTCTAGCTTGTCCGGCTGTAACTTCTTTACATAGGCTTCGCATCCCCAAACTTTAAGGAACGACAATCTAGGTTTCTTCCCAAACCATAATTCATATGGTGTCGTTTCAACGGATTTAGACGGTGCCCTATTTAAAGTGAATGCGGCTGTTTCTAATGCATAACCCCAAAATGATAGCGGTAAATCTGTAAGTGACATCATAGAACGAACCATATCTAAGAGAGTTCGATTACGACGTTCGGACACACCATTACGCTGTGGTGTTCCCGGCGGTGTCAATTGTGAAAGTATTCCGCATTTCTTCAAATGCTCGCCAAACTCGTAACTCAGATATTCACCTCCACGATCAGAACGCAGAAATTTAATCTTCTTGTTACGTTGATTCTCTACCTCACTTTAAAACTACTTAAACTTCTCGAAAGTTTCGGACTTATGTTTCATGAAATAGATATACCCATATCTACTCAAGTCATCCGTGAAGGTAAGAACATAACGATAACCACTGCGCGATGCTACACTCATTGGGCCACACACATCGGTATGTGAACGAGATTGAACTAGGTATGACGGTACCGACGATCGAATCTCGGGCAAGTAAAATATCGCGAGACGAAGGGAATATATATATGGGATTATTTGAATCCTGACATCGTGGTTCATCCGATATGATCATCGATGAATGTGTGGGAGTCAATATGGGTGCCCAGACCCCGCTGTTGATTATTGATAGAAGATCATGTCTGCCTATTCTCGAACCCGCAGGGTCACACACTTAACGTATCTCGACGCTAGGATAGATTGGATAATTGGTTTATGAATTTTTGTTCGGAGTCTCGGATGGGATCCGGGATATCACGAGAGGTTCCGGAATGGTCCGGAGAATAAGATTCATATAAGGCAATGCAGTTTTTGGAGTTCGGAATTGTTCCGGGTTAATCGGTATTGTACCGGAAGCTTCTAGAACCTTCCGGAAGGGGACCAACGTGGTCCCACCTTCCGGGAGGGGGCATGGGCCTATGAGGGAGTGTCCTGGACGCATTGGGCCAGGGGCACAAGGCCCCATAGGGCCCAGCCAATCCTATAGGGTTTAAATCGTTTAAACTAGAGATAGGGTTTCTAGAAGAGGGGAGAGTCCTTGCCCCCCACTCCTCCCTCCCTTGGCCGCCGGCCCAAGGCTTGGAGGAGAGGCAAGGGCTGCCCCCCCCCCTCTATATATAGAGTGCTGGTGCGCCCCCTCCCCCCTACACCTTGCCTCCAGCCCTAGTTGCCTTGCTGCCTTCCTCTCTCCCTCCCGACTGTTTGTAGGCGAAGCCCTGCTGCAGAAATTCTCCACCATATACACCACGCCGTCGTGTTGTAGATCCAATCTATCTCTCCACCATACTTGCTGGTCCGAGGAAGGAGGAGACGTCAAGGTGCTGCACGTGTGCATCTCACGGAGGCACCGCCACTTGTGGTGCTAGATCGGACCGGATCGCGAGGAGGAGAAGCGAGTACGACTACATCACCCACGTTCCGACGAACGTTCCGCTGTGTGAATCTTCAAGGGTATGAAGATCTAATCCAATCTCTCACGTTGATTGCACCTCCTAGATTAGATCTTGGCTTTCCCTCTGTTCACATCCGTAGAAAATTTTGATTTACTATGCCGCGAAACCCTTCATCTACAACTACTAGGATTTCCCAAGCATAGCATATAGATACTTAGCAAAATATTCATGCAAGCCCTGTACAAAAATATTTCTAATGCATAGTCAAAATATTAGGACAGAAATATGAAGCACCACTTGCCTTGGTAGTTTGGGGAGTAGCAACAATCCTCACAATCACAATCACCGCTAGCACCAAAATCTACACATAAAATGGTAGCACCAAATTCACATATCAAAAATAAATAAGCAAAAATATATGAATGCATGCAAATGCCATGTGATGATTTTTCTAAATCAAATAAGAAAAGTGGAACAGTACTGAACCATAAACTAAAAAACTACACACTAAATACAATTAATTTGGCTTTTAAAACATTTTCCATATAATTTTTATACACAAAATAAGATTACAAAAGTCTCTGCAAAAACAACTAAGTTTACAGAAGCAATTCATTAAACAAAGTGCATGGTTGGATAGAATTCTTTCTCCTGATTCCAATGATATAAAATTTATAAAATTTGAACGTGTGGATCAAAAGTTATGAATTTTTCAAGTTTGAACATCTAATAGATCTAAATTCAGATTTTAAATCAAAACTCTAGCCACGCGGCGCTATCTGATTGGTGCGTACCGCTTCGCGTGGATCGATCAACGTGAGCCGTTGGATTTAAGTGGTAGCACAGCCAGATCTTTGCGTACCGGTTCGCTTAAGTGATCTATTCCTAAGCATCAGATCTAGATCTAACGGCCTAAATCAAACAAACCAAAAACCAGCGGCGCTGCGATGGTGGCTGGTGGCGGCGTGGTCAGACGGTGATGCTACCGGCGATGCAGGAAGCGAGAAGGGTAGTGGGGTAGCTCACTAATTTCGCGTGACGAGGATGATGCTCAAGGTGGTCTTCGTTGGCGGAGGGGCACTCGGAAACGTCAGGGATTCCTCGCCGGAGTTTGCGAAGGCGTCGGGCACGGCTGCTTGTCGTCATTGGCGAAGGTATAGATCATGCCAGGGCAAAATAAGTAGTGCGTCAGATGCGCAGGGTGATTATGGTCATGCGAGTATCAATGAGAGGGCAAGGCGCAGTCAGTACTAACAAGGAAAGCTCGCCGGAGTTGATGGTTTCGTCAGACGTGCGCAGTCGTCGATGTTGACGAGGCTCTAGATGATCCTAGAATGCACCAGAGGTGTTAGAAGATGCGCAAGGTTGCAGTGATCATACTGGCAAGGTTAGAAGGCAAGGGGCGAGGAGAGCTCACCGGAATTCACCGCCGGAGGTCGTCGGTACTGCGGCGGGGTTCTGCGAAATATGGGCAGCCTGGTGGCGGAGCGAGCGAGTGGAGTGAAGGGAAAAGTGCGGGGTGGGGAGGGGGTTTTGTAGCCGGATCATGGGCGGCATTCACGCGGCGATTCAATGGGAATGAAGCCGGATTTATTCACGGCGTCACTGCGGCGAGGTAACGGTGGAGCGAGTCAGACGCGCGGTGATTTGGGGGAGACGATGATGACGTGGTGATGGGCCCAGCGTTAGTGGTTGCGGGGTAAGTTTGCGCGTGTGGAAGAGGGAGAGGGAAGGGGCTGCTCCGGGTGGGCTTACTAGGCCGGTTCTGGTGCTGGGCTCAAATGGTAGCGCCTGTTTTTATTTTTTTCTTTTCCCTTTTCTTTTTCTAATTTGATTTTCATGAATGTTTTTCAAATGTTTTTCACATGGGTTTGAATTCAAACTTGTTCTGAATTTTTGTAAAGTAAAACTTGCACCTTTTTGTCTATAGAACAATGTTGCTCACTTAAATTACTTTGGCCCATTGGAATTTAAAATAAACAATGCCTTTAACATTTATTTGATGTAGACATATGAATGGTTTAAAATTCATATTTTGTTTTGAAAAACTTTGTCCAAGCATTAGAAAAATATCAATTAATCTTATGATCAATTCTTTTCTGGTCAAAACAAATATTCTCATTTTAGAGAGTAGCATTAAGGCTATTGCCTTGCTTACATAAAATAATAGATCACAAAGTTTCTATTTTGAAGAAATGATCCTAAAATGAGTATGAATGATATGCAAACTTTGAAAACATGATTTTTGGGATGTCACATTTTGCTTATAACTCTAAAACATGTATCGGTTCTTACTGGCCATGCAAATCCCCTTGAACTCCAAAACTATGGGAAATTATTCATGAAAATGGCCAAAACACAAAAACGACGAGTTTTTGGTCATAACTCTAAACCTCATACCGGGTCTTATGGGCCATGCAAATCTCCCTCGAACCCCAAAACTGTGGGCAATAGCTCATCAAAACAGCTATAAAACATAAAAACAATGAGTTCTTGGTCATGCCCTCAAACATATATCAGGCCTTATGGTCATTGTAAATTTCCCTGGAACCCCAAAACTATGGCCAATAGCTCATGAAACGGTCATAAAACACGAAAACAACGAGTTTATCATATTTCTCAAACGTGTATCGGGTCTTGCGGGCCATGCAAATCCCTCGAGAACCCCGAAACTATGAGCAATAGCTCATGAAAACGGCGATAAACCATAAAAACTACGAGTTTTCGATCATGTCGTCAAACATGTATTGAGTCTTACAGTTATTCTAAGTCGCCCTAGAACCCCAAAACTATGGGAAAAATGAATCTGAATGGCCATAAAATCCCAAAGAGATGAGTTTTTGGTCATGCCCTCAAACATGAATCGGGTCTTACAGTCATAGTAAATCGCCATGGAACCCCAAAGCTATGGGCAATAACTCATGAAAACGGCCGTAAAACACGAAAAAGATGAGTTTTGTCTTATAACTCTCAAATATGTATTGGGTATTACAGGCCATGCAAATCCCCTAGCACCCTAGAACTTTGGGGTATAGCTCATGAAAACTGTCATAAAACACGGAAATGATGATTGTTTGGTCATGACTCTCAAACATGTATCGGTTCTTACGGTCATTGTAAATCGCCATGGAACCCCAAAACTATGGGCAATAACTCATGAAAACAGTCGTAAAACGCAAAAATGATGAGTTTTTAGTCATAACTCTCAAACATGTATCGGGTCTTACGGTCGTTGTAAATCACCCTCGAACCCCAAACCTCTGGACAACAACTCATGAAAATGGCCATAAAATGCAAAAACGACGAGTTTTTTTGTCATAACTCTCAAACATGTAAATTGCCCTAGAACCCTAGAACTACGGCGTATAGCCCATGAAAACGGCCATAAAAACACGGAAATGATGATTTTTTTGGTCATGACTCTCAAACATGTATCGGGTCATGCGGGCAATATCTCATGAAAACAACCATAAAACACGAGAATGATGAGTTATTGGTCATGCCCTCAAACATGTATCGAGCCTTACGGTCGTTGCAAATCCCCTCAAACCCCAAAACTGTGGGCCAAGAATTTGTCATTTTCACGTTTTACGACTGTTTTCATGAGTTATTGCCCATACTTTTTAGGTTCCATGGCGATTTACAACGACCATAAGACCCGATATATGTTTTATGGCATAACCAAAAACTCGTTGCTTTGAGGTTTTATGGCCGTTCTGATGCGTTTTTTCATAGTTTTGGGGTTATAGGGCGACTTACAACGACTGTAAGACCCGATACATGTTTGAGGGCATGATCAAAAACTCATAGTTTTTCTATTTTATGGCCGTTTTCATGAGCTATGGCCTATAGTTTCAGGGTTCCGGGGGGATTTGCATGGCCCGCGAGACCCGATACGTGTTTGAGATATATGACCAAAAACTCGTCGTTTTTGTGTTTTATAGCCGTTTCATGAGCTATATCCCATAGTTTCCGGGTTCCAGGGGGATTTGCATGGTCCGTAAGATCAGTATGAGTTTTAGAGTTATGACCAAAAACTCGTCGTTTTTGTGTTTTATGGCTGGTTTTCATGAATTATTTCCCATAATTTTAGAGTTCTAGGGGGATTTTGCATGGGCAATAAGACCCGGTACATGTTTGAGAGTTATAAGCGAAAAACTTTTATTTTTTGCGTTTATGGCTTTTTTAGTGAGTTAATGTACATAGTTTTGGAGTTCCAAGGTGATTTACAATGACCGTAAGGCCTACTAAAACACGGAAACGATGATTTTTTGGTCATGACTCTCAAACATGTATCGGGTCTTACGGTCATTATAAATCGCCATGGAACCCCAAAACTATGGGCAATAACTCATGAAAACAGTCATAAACGCAAAAATGACAAGTTTTGTCATAACTCTCAAACATGTATTAGGTCTTAGAGTCGTTGTAAATCGCCCTCGAACCCCAAAACTGTGGACAATAACTCATGAAAATGGCCATAAAATGCAAAAACGATGAGTTTTTTTTTCATAACTCTCAAATATGTAAATTTCCCTATAACCCAAGAGTTATGGGGTATAGCTCATGAAAACGGCCGTAAAACACAAAAATGATGATTTTTTTGTCATGACTCTCAAACATGTATCGGGTCTTATGGGCCATGAAAATCCCCCTAAAACTCCAATACTATGGGCAATAGCTCATAAACATGACCATAAAACATGAGAACGATGAGTTCTTGGTCATGCCCTCAAACATGTATCGGGCCGTGCGATCGTTGTAAATCGCCCTCTAACCCCAAAATTTTGGGCAATAACTCATGAAAATGGCCATAAAATGCAAAAATGACAGGTTTTCTGTCATAACTCTCATACATGGAAACTGTCCAAGCACCCTAGAACTATGGGGTATAGCTCATGAAAATGGCGATAAAAACGGAAACGATGATTTTTTGGTCATGACTCTCAAACATCTATCGGGTCTTACGGGCAATGCAAATCCCCGTGAAACCCCAAAACTATGGGCAATGGCTCATGAAAACGACCATAAAACACAAGAACGATGAGTTCTTGGTCATGCCCGCAAAATGTATTGGGCCTTATGGTCATTGTAAATCGTCGTGGAACTCCAAAACTGTGTACAATAACTCACTAAAACAGCCATAAACTTGAAAAGGACGAGTTTTTGCTTATAAATCTCAAACATGTACCGGGTCTTACTGTTGGAATTATGCCCTAGAGGCAATAATAAAGATGTTATTGTTAGAATTCTGTTCATGATAAAGTTTATATTCCATGCTAGAATTGTATTAAGCGGAAACTTTGATACTTGTGTGGTTTATGAACAAACACAGTGTCCCTAGTATGCCTCTGTAACACCCTCAGAATCGACCCTATGCAAGTTTTAGCGATTTCCGCCAAACCCGCATAGAAACGATTCAAAGGTGCCCACCAGGCACTTTCGTGCGGGTGGAAAACGAAGTAATAACATTACACAACAGTCCTCGATGGGACCCACAGAACAGATATATATAACAGCGACTCAAAGAGTCAAGAATACAGATATAATATACAAAGATCCAAATCACCTTGAAACCGATAGAGCGTCCGACTACGGACAAGATGCAAATGGGGCTAAGAGCCCTGAAGAATAATCAATGGCATCCATAACCCTGCCCAGGCCAAGCCGGAAGGGTAACCCTGCTAACGACGTCGATCTCAAAACCTGCTTAAACAAAAGGGGTGCCGACAAAGGGCAAAGGAAAAAGAGGAGCGTCAGTACTGAGGCCAGTACACGGCGAGACTAGAATTCGGCGGTCCTCGCCTACATAGGTATGGTGGACTGAAGCGGCAGCGGCAGCATGCACTAGACAACCTATAGAGACTCGATACAACTGTCGGCTATCAGAGAGGGATAAGAGAGACCTATCCAGAACCAACCTGATACTAACTTCAAACAAACCCATCCTGGTGTTTCCCCCTCGAGACCAAACGAGGAAGTCAACCGAGGAACTCACACAGTTGGCAGTTTTATTTATTCGGTTATCGTTGTAGCAATTACTAGTCAGGTATAGATAATCATCCTGATAAAATAAGCAGTGGACCCTTTTAGTTAATCATTCCGTTGTAGTTGCGACACTTACTAGTCAGATACAATTAGCATGAGATAACCCAAAACCCAGCAATTGTTGGTACTTTTAATCAGCCATTCCGTTATAGTTGCAATACTTACTAGTCAGATACAATGGTCGCAAGCGACACCCAAACAAGCAATTGTTGGCAGTTTTATTTAGCCATTCCATTATAGTGAAGCTGCTTACTAGTCATTATAAAGTCAAGTTTATAGCACTACTTTAGTTATAGTTGTCTATGATCGAGATACTGTGCTCCAAGTCGTCCATAACCGCGGACACGGCTTTCAGAAAGTTTTACCCGGCCGGGGTGCACCAATAGCAACACACACTCGATCAACCTCGGAAAAACCAAATCAAAACCCAACGAGGCCTTCACGACAAAGCAATCACAGGATTCAGAAATATTTCAGGGGGCCACCCCTTAAAGTAGACCCACAACAAAGCCGGCCGGCTCCGAGACGGACTCAAGGTTGTGGGGACGGCTGTGAACGACTGGGAACCCAAAACTGGGCTTGTCGACACCGCGGAATCGTGCCACGATCCTAAACAGTACAGTGTGCTCCTCGCACAATCGTAAATAAAGCAGTAAAGCATGGCATAAGTACAGGATAGTAATAAAACCCCAAACTAGTTTGTGGCCCCAAGAAATAAGAATGAATCAAGCTCTGGCTCGGGGGGGTCCCATAAGCCTCCCGGATGTGGATAGCGCGATAAATCAAGGAATAGGTATCAAGCACTCGGGGTCCTACGGGACACAAGTGGACGGTTAACAACCAAACAACATCTATTGCCCACCTGTGCCTCTGCTTACCTACTTCAATTTTAGTTGTTAAACAATAATTAAAGTGAACAATAAATAAAGCCATGAGCACCTCCAACATTCAACGTGCGGCAATACTCCAACAACTGTGGTACTCGACGACACGCCACAGCACTTGAGCAAGCGACTACGACGCGCAGGTCCAACTATCTACCAAAACAACAGGTAATAGGAGGTGTCCAAGGCAATATAAGGCTGCAGGGGATATCACGGGTACAAAACTAGAGCATCGCAACACAGATAGCAATAGATCAACAGGAGGGAATAAATACTATAAAAGTAAGATAGGTAGAAAGGGGGAGATGCTCGCCTGAAAAACATTGCCGAAGGTTCAACCGAAGATCGGGGCGAAGCTCACATCATCTCAACGGCCTTATCCGCGAAGAAGGAAAACACTAGAATAAACACCGGATGCAATATTTAATACTACGGCAAAAGATCGGGCATGATGCATGTATGATGCATGGCATGGCAAAGGTGCAATGTGATTAGGTCATATTAAGCGGAACCGGGGTCCCAACAATATTTAGGTGGTTCATGTTGTTTAGACACCCCGCAATTTAATGTTGTTTAACAAGGCAAGATATGACAGCGGTTCGATGCACAAATTTAAATGAGGCCAATATGAGACTAGATTTGCCCGCATATGGGCCCCATATTTAATTATAAGGTGAATCGGCATAAGGCCCCCAAACCACACAAATATGCATGCGAGTATGACAATTTAATATGCAACAATTCATATAGATGGCATTTATAAAATAGGGTTCGGGAAAAGGTTCACACATGAGGTTCGATGATCTTGGTTCAAGGGGTCCGGGTTCGGTCTCAGGGTTCGACGGGAACGGTCTCGGACTCCGGTATTTAGGGTCTTCGGATTGGGGGAAGTAGATCTTGTCGCACGAGCGTCAATGCTTCCGGGAAGGAGAACTTGTCGTCCAGGGTCTCGGTGTCCGGGGTGAAGTACTCGGCGTCCTCGAGGGAGTACTTGGTTCGGTGTCGGGGCGCATCGGGTTCGTCCTGGTCGGTGTCGATCTTGTCGTCGATGGCGAACTTGGGTGGATCGGGTTCCGGGGTTTGGATCCGTGAAGATCTTGAGGCTCCGGTTCCATCGGGTCCGGGAAGGCCACTCGGATATGTGTGGGCAGTCTTGGCGTTCGACGGATCCTCCGGATCCGTGAAGGCGGTCCCGTCGGTCCCGAGATGGAGGATTCAGATACAACGACCCATGCCGAAGAACTTGTCGACGACCTTGCCAAAAAGATTTGGGATGCATCTCTTAGTCTCGGTCTTCGACAGTATCGTCTCGAACCTCGACGAGAATGCGGAACAAAGGGAGCACCGACGCAGCAGCTGCCACAAGACAAGAAAAGATTTACAGAAGTTATGGCTAGGAGCATAGAACACCTGGTCGAGCACCTGTACAGGAACTAGACAAACACAAGTCATAGTCGCAGATGACAGGAAACAGAGCAGAACAAACACGCGCTGGGCGACCCTAGCGCTGAACTTGCAGAGGAGGGTCCCTTGGCGAAGAATGACGCACAGCCTCGACCAGCAGAAGGAGGGCTTGCCGCGGGTGGGGCTGTGCAAGCCGGCCCAACGGAGGAGGCTCGGCCGCAGATGGCGAGGACGCCAGGTCGACGGGGCTGGTCTCGGCAAAGGGACGGCAGAGGAGGGACCCGCGGCGAGAAGGAGGACGGACAGGCGCCGGGTCGAGGCGACCGGCGTCGGGGAGCTCGGTGGGGCGCCAGGAAGGCGAAGACAGCGGCGGAGAGGCGCGGGGTGCTTGGCGGTAGAGACGGCGAGCTCGAGCGGCCGCGCTGGGGAGGGACATGCGTGACGGCGGCCGGTGCTTGGGGAAGGAGAGGGCGGCGTCGGCCGGCCGGAGCCGAGGAAGGAGGGGGAGGCCGGCGAGGTGCTCTGCGAGGGGAGGACGCCGACGGGGAAGGAGGAGCGCGGGGCCGCGGTGGTCGAGGGCGGCGGCGGCGGCGCGCGTCGGGGCGAGCACGAGCGGCGGGAGGCGCCGGGCGCGGCGGCGGCAGCCCGCGGGGTGGACGGGAAGCGCTCGGTGCGGCGCAGGCGCGCTCGCCGGAGGAGGAGAAGGGCGGGGCGAGCTCGGGAGAGGGGGTGGCGCATCGGTGGAAGGGAGAGGGAGCGGGGCAGATGCGGTGGGGAGAGAGGGCGCGTTGGATCGGGGGAGGCGGACCTGGGGAGGGGTGCCAGGGGAGGTGACGTGGGGTGGACCGGGTCCAAGAGGGTGGGGGGTGTGGCTGACGCGAGGGCCAGGGGGAGGAGAGAGTTGACCAGGGGAAAGAGAGGAAGGACTGCGGGGTGGGGCCAGCCTGTAAGGGAGAGAGGAGAGAGATGGGTAGGTGGAAATGGGGTGAGAGAAGGAAAGGGGGGGCTGGATCAAGGATTGCTGAGGTGGCGGAGTGGGTAGGAATTGGGGGAGAGGGTGAGGTGGCGAGCTGTGAGTGGTGGGTAGATTAGGATTGGGTGGGAATAGGATTTCGGGTTTAGGTTTTGTAAATGTGTGTTTGTTTGGTTTTGTTTATTTTAAAACAAGGCCACTTGCAATTAGTTTTTAGGGAAATAAAATATCCGATACGATCGGGGTTTTGCCTTTGAATTAAAGAGGGGCATTTGTACAAAGCAAAACTAGGTTTTTTCGAAATAGTTCAGACAAACAATGCATGATGATGACGATGCTCAAATGCAATGCACAAAAACAACGCGATTTTCTAGTAGTGGTTTTTGCGGGATGCCACAGCCTCTATGGACTAGCTCATTGATTAATGATGGTTAAGGTTTCCTAACCATAGACATGAGTTGTCGATTAATAATGAGATCGTGTCATTAGGAGAATGATATGATGGACAGACCCAAATCAAGCAGAGCAATTAGATCGTGTCATCGTGTTCATCTTTGCGAAGCTTTTTCCTATGTGAAATATTGTATTCCTTAGACCATGAGATAATGCAACTCCCTGGTATCGGAAGAAAGATTTGAGGTCATCAAACGTCATCCTATGTGAGGGTGATCATAAAGGTGTCTCTCAGGTGATCGGAAAGTGCTTGTTGGGTTGTATGTATCAAGATGGAATTTGTCCCTCCCGAGTCGGAGAGATATACTTTGGGCCCACTAGGTAATCGATATCAACACCTCTTGCAAGCACGTGGTTAAGGAGTTAATCACAAAGTGATATCGGATTACGGAACGAGTAAAGTACTTGCTGTGAACGAGATTGAACTAGGTATGTCGATACCAACGATCGAATCTCGGGCAAGTAAAATATTGCGTGATGAAGGGAATATATATATGGGATTAATTGAATCCTGGCATCGTGGTTCATCCGATATGATCATCGATGAATATGTGGGAGTCAATATGGGTTTCCAGATCCCGCTATTGATTATTGATAGAAGATCATGTCTGCATATTCTCGAACCCGTAGGGTCACACACTTAACGTGCCTCGACGCTAGGATAGAATGGATAATTGGTTTATGAGTTTTTGTTCGGAGTCTCGGATGAGATCCAAGACATCATGAGAGGTTCCGAAATGGTCCGGAGAATAAGATTCATATAAAGGAAAGCAGTTTTTGGATTTCGGAATCATTTCGGAGTATTCGGTATTGTACCGGAAGGTTCTAGAAGCTTCCGGAGTGGGACCAACGTGGCCCCACTTGTCGGAGTCCTGCGTGGGACTAAGGGGAGTGCCCTGGCCACATTGGTCCAGGGGCACAAGGCCCCATAGGCCCAGCCGGCCAAACCCTAGGGGAAACCCTAGGGAACCCTTCTAGAAGGAAGGGGAAACTTGCCCCCCACTCCAACCCTTGGGGCCGCCGCCCTAGGGCTTGGAGGAGGGGCCAAGGGGGCAGGCCAGCCCCCTATATAAAGAGGGCAGGGGCGCACCCTCCTTCCCCACTCCTTCAACCCTAGCCGCCATCCTGCTGCCCTCCCTCTCTCTCTCTCTCCCGACTGCGCGTAGGCGAAGCCCTGCCGCAGAAACTCTCCACCATAGCACCACGCCGTCGTTCTGCAGATCCAATCTATCTCTCCACCCCACTTGCTGGACCAAGGAAGGTGGAGACGTCACGGCACCGTACGTGTGCATCTCTCTGAGGCGCCACCACTTGCGGCGTAGGATCGGATCAGATCGCGAGGAGGAGACGACGAGTACGATTACACCAACCACGTTCTGTTGAACGTTTCTGCTGTGCGATTTCTTCAAGGGTATGAAGATCTCATCTATCCCTCTCGTTGATTGCATCTCCTAGATTAGATCTTGGCTTTCTTGTTCGCATCCGTAGAAAATTTTTGATTTACTATGCTGCGAAACCTTTCAGTGGTATCAGAGCTAGATCTATGCGTAGATGTGTTTCACGAGTAGAACGCAACATGCTTGTTGCGGGCGTTGATGTTTTCTGTTGCAAGCCTCTTGTTGTGTACTTCTTATGGCGCGGCATGGTGAGATCGAAGCGGTCCAGGCCAACTTTACGCGACCTCGTTCGCGAGACCGGCTCCTCACTTGACGTGTGGCTTGTTCCACACATGCGGCTGGTGGATGCCAGTTTCTCTCACTATAGTAGTCATGGGATTTACACCGGATGTTAGCAACCATAATATCACCGTTGTGGCTTTCCGTAGGTAAGAATCGTTCTTAGCTTGTTACTCCCATAAGCCACGTAAAACATGCAACAACAAAGTAGAGGCGTCTAACTTGTTTTTGCAGGGAGTGTTTTCTATGATATGGTATGGCCCAAGATGTGATGTGTATATTGTATGCGATGATCATGTTTTGTAATGTTTCACGACTTGCATGTCGATGAGTACACAACCGGCAGGAGCCATATGGTTGTCTTTATAATAGTGTATGACCTGCGAGTCAACTTCTTATACGCCATGTAATAGCTTTACTTTATCGCTAAGTAGTTAGCAATAGTTGTAGTTGCTATTCGTGGTGGAGGCAATCATGGTGGAGTGATGGAGATCATGCTGGCGCGCACAAGATGGATATCATTGCGCAGAGATTGGTTATACCATGTCACATAAAATTATATGCATGTGATGTTTATCCTTTTATGTATCTTATTATGCTTAGATCGCGACGGTAGCATTATAAGATGATTCCTCACTTAAAGATCAAGATAAAGTTGTGTTCTCCCCATGTATGCACCGTTGCGAAAGTTCGTCGTATTCAAGCACCTCGTGATGATCGGGTGCTATAAACTCTACGTTCACATACAACGGGTGCAAGCCAGTTTTGCACACGCGGAAATACTTGGGTTTGACTTGACGAGCCTAGCATGTACATACATGGCCTCGAAACACACGAACCGAAAGGTTAAGCATGAGTCATATGAATGATATGATCGACACTTTGTTTTCCACCATTGAAACTGTAGGGTTTCGTAGCATGGAAAACAAAAAATTTCTATCGCATACAAACAAACAAGCCAAGATCTATCTACTAGATTGTAGCAACGAGTCGATGGAATAACTTACCCTCGAAGATTCCAAAGTGTTTAACGAGAGCGGATTCTCGTGGGTGATGTAGTCGTACTCTTCCCGATCTCAAGATCGCGTAGACGATCCTACCGGCGCTGCGTTCCGGCAGCGCTCCCGCAGTCGGTCACACGTTCGGTACTCGACGAAGACCTTCCTCTCCCTTGTTCCAGCAGGCAGTGGAGGTTGTAGCACTCTACTCGCGATTCCGGCAGCACAACGGTGTGGTACCGGAAGTAGAGGGGAATCCCGCAGGGCTTCGCCTTAAGCCGGAGCGAGTATGGTGGAGTATGAGAGAGCTCGTCGGTGATCTAGGGTTTAGACACACCAAGGAGGAGGGGCTAGAGCCGGCGGCTAGGGTTCCGGGGACCCCCAAGTCGGCGGCTAGGGCAAAACCCTAGGTGGTGGCGGCGGCTATGGAGGGCTGCAGCTTCTAGGGTTTGAGGTGAGGGACTTGTGTGTATAGAGGAGGGAGCCCTGCCCCTCCTTATATAGGTGGAGGGGCCGGCGGCCAAGGGGAGGGAGGGGAGTCCCTCCCCAACTCGTCTTGGAGGGGGCGCCGCCGGTTGGAGGAGGGATTCCCTCCCCAACTCGGTTTCCCTCCTTCCTCCTCTTTTCCTCTTTCCAATTTTAGCCGTTTGACTTTTCAAACTAGCTATTTGACTTTTCAAACTAGGATTTGAATTAATCCTTTATTTGGAACAGCGATGACACTTAGTACATGATGCAATCATTCCAACATGCAATGACACATTCATGTACCCCTTCCCCTCCGGAGTGCCGGACATTCCGGAACCTTCTAGAACATTCCTGATGAAAACACCGGAATCATTCCCGAACTCCGAAACGGGACTTTCCTTATATGAATCTTATTCTCCGGACCATTCCGGATCACCTCGTGATATCCCGGATCCCATCCGAGACTCCGAACAACATTCGGTCTCTTTCTCATAATACCATAACTACTCAAACAACGTCGAATCCTTAAGTGTGTCTCCCTACGGTTCGTGAATTATGCGGACATGATCGAGACACTTCTCCGAACAATAACCAATAGAGGAATTTGGAAATTCATATGGCTCCCACATATTTCTACGATTACTTTGCGATCGAATGAACCACTTACATACGATACCAATTTCCCTTTGTCTCACGATAGTTTACTTATCTGAGGTTATGATCGTCGGTATCTCTGCATACCTAGTTCAACCTCGTTACCGATAAGTACTCTTTTCTCGTTCCCGTGTTATGTGATCCCTTGTGAGCCAGTCACATGCTTGCAAGCTAATTGGATGACATTCCACCGAGAGGGCCCAGAGTATATCTATCTGTCATATGGATGGACAAATCCCACTCTTGATCCATGTGTCTCAACCAATACTTTACGAACACTCAATGCCACCTTTATAGCCACCCAGTTACGGTGTGGTGTTTGATGTCATCAAAGCATCCATCCGGTAAAGGTGATATGCATGATCTCATGGTCGAAGGAATTAGGTTACTATGTATCAGAAAGCATATAGCAATTGAACTATTGAAATGACTTGATCTTTATGCTACGCTTATCTATAGGAGTATGTCCACCATATCATTCTCCTAACGATATGATCTTGCTGTTGATAACATCTCAATGTTCATGATAGGGAAACCACAATCATTTATCAACCAACAAGCTAGTGATGTATAGAGGCTATACTAGGGACTTCAAATTAAGTTTACAAATCACACAAGTATCAATGTTTCCTTGTTAATACTATTATAGCATGAATGTAAACATTTATCATAAACACAAAGATATAATAATAACCACATTTATTATTGCCTCTAGGGCATATCTCCAACAGTCTCCCACTTGCACTAGAGTCATCTAATCTAGATTACATGGTAATATACTGAACACCCATGGCAGTTTGGTGCTGGTCATGTTTTGCCCTCAGGAGAGGTTTAGTCAACGGATCCGCCACATTCAGATCTGTGTGTACTTTGCAAATCTTTATATCCCCATCTTGGATATGTTCTCGAATAGCATGAAAACGTAGCTTGATATGCTTCAGCTTCTTGTGTGACCTTGGTTCTTGCGCATTGGCTATGGCGCCCATGTTATCACAGTAGATAGACATTGGGTCCAGCGCACTAGGAACCACACCCAGCTCTGTAATGAACTCTTTCATCCATATCGCTTCTTGTGAAGCCTCCGAAGCAGCCATGTATTCCGATTCAGTTGAAGATCTCGCCACAACGCTTTGCTTTGCACTCCTCCAGCTAACTGCTGCACCATTCAAAATAAATACGTATCCAGATTGTGATTTAGAATCATCCGGATCGGTGTTCCAACTAGCATCGGTGTAACCATTAACAACGAGCTGTTCATCACCTCCATAAGAAAGAACCATATCCTTAGTTCTTCTCAAGTACTTAAGAATGTTTTTGACCGCTGTCCAATGATCCACTCCTGGATCACTTTGATATCTGCTAGTTAAACTAACAGCATATGCAATGTCGGGTCTAGTACATAGCATGGCATACATTAGAGATCCTATGGCTGAGGCATAGGGAGTCTTACTCATTCTTTCTCTATCTTCTGCCGATGTCGGACTTTGAGTTTTACTCAAGGTCGTATTGGGCAACATGGGCAAGAACCCTTTCTTGCTATCTTCCATTCCAAACCTCTTTAGAACTTTGTCCAAATATATACTCTGTGACAATGATATTTGGCGTTTCGATCTATCTCTATAAATCTTTATGCCTAATATGTAAGCTGCTTCGCCAAGATCCTTCATTGAAAAACTATTATTCAAATATTCCTTGACACTATTAAGAAGGTCTACATTATTCCCAATCAACAATATGTCATCCACATATAGTATTAAGAATGCTACAGAGCTCCCACTCACTTTCTTGTAAATACAAGCTTCTCCATAAGTTTGTATAAAACCAAAACTTTTGATCACCTTATCAAAACGTTGATTCCAACTTCGGGATGCTTGCTTCAATCCATAGATGGACCGTTGAAGTTTACATACCTTGTTAGCATCTTTAGGATCGACAAAACCTTTGGGTTGCATCATATACAACTCTTCATCAATATCTCCATTGAGGAATGCTGTTTTGACATCCATCTGCCATATCTCATAATCATAATATGCAGCGATTGCTAACATAATCCTAACAGACTTTAGCTTCGCTACCGGTGAGAAAGTCTCATCGTAGTCAACTCCTTGAATTTGTCGAAACCCTTTTGCGACAAGTCGAGCTTTATAGACAGTAACATTACCATCAGCATATGTTTTCTTCTTGAAGATCCATTTGTTCTCGACAGCCTTCCGGCCATCCGGTAAGTCCACCAAAGTCCATACTTGGTTTTCGTACATGGATCCAATCTCGGATTTCATGGCTTCTTGCCATTTATTGGAATCTGGGCTCATCATCGCTTCCTCATATGTCTCGGGGTCATCGGTGTTGTCCACCAACATGACACTCATAACGGGATCATACCAATCTGGAGTGGTACGAGTTCTCGTTGACCTCCGAGGCTCTGTAGCAACTTCAACCAAAGTTTCATGATCACCATCATTAGCTTCCTCTCTTATTGGTGCAGGCACCACAGGAACTTCTTCCGGTGCTGCGCTACTCGCAATTTCGAGAGAAGGTTCGACAACCTCGTCGAGTTCTACTTTCCTTCCAGTCACTTCTTTCGAGAGAAATTCCTTCTCTAGAAAGGATCCATTCTTAGCAACAAAGATTTTTGCCTTCGGATCTGTGATAGAAGGTATACCCAATAGTTTCCTTCGGGTATCCTATGAAGACGCATTTTTCCGCTTTGGGTTCTAGCTTGTCCGGCTGTAACTTCTTTACATAGGCTTCGCATCCCCAAACTTTAAGGAACGACAATCTAGGTTTCTTCCCAAACCATAATTCATACGGTGTCGTTTCAACGGATTTAGACGGTGCCCTATTTAAAGTGAATGCGGTTGTTTCTAATGCATAACCCCAAAATGATAGCGGTAAATCTGTAAGTGACATCATAGAATGAACCATATCTAAGAGAGTTCGATTACGACGTTCGGACACACCATTACGCTGTGTTGTTCCCGGCGGTGTCAATTGTGAAAGTATTCCGCATTTCTTCAAATGCTCGCCAAACTCGTAACTCAGATATTCACCTCCACGATCAGAACGCAGAAATTTAATCTTCTTGTTACGTTGATTCTCTACCTCACTTTGAAACTCCTTAAACTTCTCGAAAGTTTCGGACTTATGTTTCATGAAATAGATATACCCATATCTACTCAAGTCATCCGTGAAGGTAAGAACATAACGATAACCACTGCGCGATGCTACACTCATTGGGCCACACACATCGGTATGTATGATTTCCAATAAGTCTGTAGCTTGCTCCATCATACCAGAAAATGGAGTCTTAGTCATTTTTCCCATCAGACATGCTTCGCATCTTTCAAGTGATTCAAAATCAAGTGATTCGAGAAGTCCATCGGAATGGAGTTTCTTCATACGTTTCACTCCAATGTGACCAAGACGACAGTGCCACATATAGGTCAAATTATCGCTTGATTTCAAACGTTTAGCCTCAATGTTGTTGATATGTGTATTTCCACTATCGAGATTCAATAAGAATAGACAATCTATCAAAGGTGCATGTGCATAAAACATATTACTCATATAAATCGAACAACCATTATTCTCGGACTTAAACAAGTAACCGTCTCGCAATAAACAAGATCCCGATATAATGTTCATGCTCAACGCAGGCACCAAATAACAATTATTTAAGTATAAAACTAATCCCGATGGTAGATGAAGGGGTAGCGTGCCGACCGCGATCACATCAACCTTTGATCCGTTTCCCACGCGCATCGTCACCTCGTTCTTCGCTAGCTTCCGTTTATTCTGCAGCACCTGTTTCGAGTTACAAATATGAGCAACCGAACCAGTATCAAATACCCAGGCACTACTACGAGTACTAGTGAGATACACATCAATAACATGTATATCAGATATACCTTTCTTATTGATGTTGTCGTTCTTCAGATCCGCCAAGTACTTTGGGCAATTCCGCTTCTAGTGACCTTCCCCCTTGCAGTAAAAGCACTCAGTATCAGGCCTGGGTCCAGCCTTGGTCTTCTTCGCCGGCGTGGTAACTTTCTTACCACCCTTCTTGAAGTGTCCCTTCTGCTTAGACTTGCCTTTCTTGAATTTGGTGGTCTTATTGACCAACAACACTTGGTGCTCTTTCTTGATCTCCACTTCTGCAGACTTTAACATAGCAAACAGTTCTGGCAACTGCTTGTTCATGTTCTGCATGTTGTAGTTCATCACAAAGTTCTTGTAACTTGGTGGTAGTGATTGGAGGACACGGTAAATCCCCAAAGCATTAGGAATCACTATACCCAGGCTTTGAAGTTTGTTTGCGTGCCCAGACATCTTAAGCACATGCTCACTGACTGAGCTGCCCTCTTCCATCTTGCAGTTAAAGAACTTTTCAGAAGCCTCATAGCTTTCAATTGCCGCATGAGTCTCAAAAATCAATTTGAGATCCTCGACAATATCATATGGGTCTGAATTCTCAAACCTTTTCTGAAGCTCCGATTCCAAACCATACAAGATAGCACACTGAACTATGGAGTACTGATTCTTCCGAGCGAGGTAAACATTCTTTACTTCATCGGAAGCATCAGCTGCAGGTGGGTCACCCAGCGGTGCATCCAGCACATAGGTCAAATTACCAGCTGTGAGGACAATCCTCAAATTGCGGAACCAATCCGTGAAGTTGCTTCCATTGTTTTTCAACTTTTCTTTCTCTAGGAACGCATTAAAATTGATGGTAGGGGCTGCCATTGATCTACAACATATTTGCAATAGTTTAGACTAAGTTTATGACAAATTGAGTTCAAATTAATAATAAAATTAACCTAGGTGAACTCCCACTCAAAACAATATCCCTCACATTGTTTTAGTGATCACACGAACCAAATCCACTACATCAACACCGATCATCACGAGAGTTGACATAGTTTCAATGGCGAACAATCGACATGTTCATCATATCTACTATATGATTCATGCTTTACCTTTCGGTGATCCGTGTTCCGAGACCATGTCTGTACATGCTAGGCTCGTCAAGATAAAACCTTAGTTTCCGCATGAGCAAATCTGGCTTGCTCACGTTGTATACACTTGCAGAATCTAACACACCCGATCATCACGTGGTGCTTCGAAACAACAAGCTTTAGCAACGGTGCTAACTAAGGGTGAACACTATATGACTTGAAATTCATGTGCATGAGGGATCATCTTATAATGCTACCGTCGTCTACTAAGCAATACAAGATGCATAAAGGATTAACATCACATGCAATTCATAATATGTGATATGATATGGCCTTTCTTCTTTGTGCTTCTGATCTCCATCTTCAAGCACGAACATGATCTCCATCATCACCGGCATTGCATCAAGGTCAATGACGCTTCTCCATGGTTGTCGTCCACCGGCTTCAACTATTACAACTACTTTGAATAGACACGCGGGTCTTAACATGAATTAAAGACAACCATATGGCTCTTGCCGGTTGCCAACTTACAATAAGGAACATTGCATACATCAAATATAATCACAATCATGGCCATATCACATCACTGCACACCCCTGCAAAACAAAGTTAGACGCCTCTACTTTCTTTGCATATTTTACGTGGTTTGGGGCTTTCAATAAGTGTCGTTCTAACTTACGAACAAGAACCACAACATTGATACTAGTATTGTTAATCACCCGTTGTAAATTGGATCTTAACTATGCTAGGAGAAACAGGCACCCGCAAAGCCACTTATGAAATACAAGTTGCATGTCAAGCGTGGAGCAAGTCTCATGAACGATGTCATGTAAGGTTAGCCCGGGCCGCTTCATCCCAACATACCGCAAGATGCAAAGTACACAAGAAGCAATCGACAATAAAAGCATCAACGCCCACAATGACCATTGTGTTCTATTCGTGCAACAGATCTACATATAGACACGGCTCTGATACCACTGTAGGGTTTCGTAGCATGGAAAACAAAAAAATTCTATCGCATACAAACAAACAAGCCAAGATCTATCTACTAGATTGTAGCAACGAGTCGATGGAATAACTTACCCTCAAAGATTCCAAAGTGTTTAACGAGAGCCGATTCTCGTGGGTGATGTAGTCGTACTCTTCCCGATCTCAAGATCGCGTAGACGATCCTTCCGGCGCTGCGTTCTGGCAGCACTCCCGCAGTCGGTCACATGTTCGGTACTCGACGAAGACCTTCCTCTCCCTTGTTCCAGCAGGCAGCGGAGGTTGTAGCACTCTCCTCGCGATTCCGGCAGCACAACGGTGTGGTACCGGAAGTAGAGGGGAATCCCGCAGGGCTTCGCCTTAAGCCGGAGTGAGTATGGTCGAGTATGAGAGAGCTCCTCGGTGATCTAGGGTTTAGACACACCAAGGAGGAGGGGCTAGAGCCGGCGGCTAGGGTTCCGGGGACCCCCAAGTCGGCGGCTAGGGCAAAACCCTAGGTGGTGGCGGCGGCTATGAAGGGCTGCAGCTTCTAGGGTTTGAGGTGAGGGACTTGTGTGTATAGAGGAGGGAGCCTTGCCCCTCCTTATATAGGTGGAGGGGCCGGCGGCCAAGGGGAGGGAGGGGAGTCCCTCCCCAACTCGGCTTGGAGGGGGCGCCGCCGGTTGGAGGAGGGATTCCCTCCCCAACTCGGTTTCCCTCCTTCCTCCTCTTTTCCTCTTTCCAATTTTAGCCGTTTGACTTTTCAAACTAGCTATTTGACTTTTCAAACTAGGATTTGAATTAATCCTTTATTTGGAACAGCGATGACACTTAGTACATGATGCAATCATTCCAACATGCAATGACACATTCATGTACCCCTTCCCCTCCGGAGTGCCGGACATTCTGGAACCTTCTAGAACATTCCCGATGAAAACACCGGAATCATTCCCGAACTCCGAAACGGGACTTTCCTTATATGAATCTTATTCTCCGGACCATTCCGGATCACCTCGTGATATCCCGGATCCCATCCGAGACTCCGAAAAACATTCGGTCTCTTTCTCATAATACCATAACTACTCAAACAACGTCGAATCTTTAAGTGTGTCTCCCTACGGTTCGTGAATTATGCGGACATGATCGAGACACTTCTCCGAACAATAACCAATAGAGGAATCTGGAAATTCATATGGCTCCCACATATTTCTACGATTACTTTGCGATCGAATGAACCACTTACATACGATACCAATTTCCCTTTGTCTCACGATAGTTTACTTATCCGAGGTTATGATCGTCGGTATCTCTGCATACCTAGTTCAACCTCGTTACCGATAAGTACTCTTTTCTCGTTCCCGT
Organism: Avena sativa; assembly: GCA_916181665.1. Classification (NCBI taxonomy): domain Eukaryota; kingdom Viridiplantae; phylum Streptophyta; class Magnoliopsida; order Poales; family Poaceae; genus Avena; species Avena sativa. The sequence continues at coordinate 59,003,078 of OV702285.1, read as the reverse complement.
GATATGTGATCCCTTGTGAGCCAGTCACATGCTTGCAAGCTAATTGGATGACATTCCACCGAGAGGGCCCAGAGTATATCTATCCGTCATATGGATGGAAAAATCCCACTCTTGATCCATGTGTCTCAACCAATACTTTCCGAACACTCAATGCCACCTTTATAGCCACCCAGTTACGGTGTGGTGTTTGATGTCATCAAAGCATCCATCCGGTAAAGGTGATATGCATGATCTCATGGTCGAAGGAATTAGGTTACTATGTATCAGAAAGCATATAGCAATTGAACTATTGAAATGACTTGATCTTTATGCTATGCTTATCTATAGGAGTATGTCCACCATATCATTCTCCTAACGATATGATCTTGTTGTTGATAACATCTCAATGTTCATGATAGGGAAACCACAATCATTTATCAACCAACAAGCTAGTGATGTATAGAGGCTATACTAGGGACTTCAAATTAAGTTTACAAATCACACAAGTATCAATGTTTCCTTGTTAATACTATTATAGCATGAATGTAAATATTTATCATAAACACAAAGATATAATAATAACCACATTTATTATTGCCTCTAGGGCATATCTCCAACAGAAACCACATCTCTTCTCGTGAAGATCGGATTAGGTGTGGTGAATTTTGATCGTGTTCACTAAACAACTTGAGGGATGTTGAATTTAGTGGGAGTTCATCTAGTAATTTGATTAAGTTGAACTAGTTATCATGAACATAGTCTAAATGGTATTTGCAAATTTTTTAGATCAAATGGCTAAGTCCAACTTCAACTTCAACGTTTTTGCTGAGAAAGAAAAGCTTAAGAACAATGGGTCTACCTTCACCAACTGGTTCTGCAATCTGAGAATCATTCTCGCTGGCGGACAAAAGGACTATGTACTAGAGAAAGTGCTAGGTGACGCCCCTGCCATTGATGCGCCGGCTGATGAAAAAGTTGTTTATCAGTCGCGCAAAGATGATTATTGAGTGATTAAGAGTACCATGTTGTTTGCTATGAAATCGGACCTTCAAAATCGTTTTGAGGAGTTCGCCGGGCCCTTTGAGATTCTTGAGGAACTGAAAACCATGTTTCAGACTCAGGCCCGTTCTGAGAGATATGAGATCTCTGAGAAGTTCTTTAACTGCAAGATGGAGGAAGGGAGTTTTGTTAGTGAGCACGCCATTAAGATGTCGGACTACACTCAATGTCTTGAGCAACTGGACTGCAAGATTCCAGAAGAGATCAAGATTAACAAAGTTCTGCAATCGCTCCCTCCTAGCTACAAAGGTTTTGTAGTTACTCACAATCAAATTGGTTCCACTGATACGATCACTGATCTCTTCGCTAAGCTGAAAGCTAGGGAGGTGGACATCAAGAAAGATAATCATGTGTTGATGGTCAACAAGACCCCTAGCTTTAAGAAAGGTAAGGGTGCAAAGAAATCCTTCAAGAAAGGCAGCGGCAAGCGCGTTGCCCCTACTGAGAAGAAGCTCAAGTCTGGACCTAAGCCGGACACTGAGTGATTCTATTGCAAGGACAAGGGTCACTAGAAGCGCAACTGTCCAAAGTACTTAGCGGACAAGAAGGCTGGAACCATTAAAGGTATATTTGATATACATGTTATTGATGTTTACCTTACTAGCGCTCGTTGTAGTGCTGGGTATTTGATACTGATTCAGTTGCTAATATTTGTAACTCGAAACAGGAGCTACGGAATAGACAGCGGCTAGCAAGGGATGAGGTGACGATGCGCGTTGGCAATGGATCAAGAGTTGATGTGATGGCCGTCGGCACGCTCTCCTTAGTTTTTCCTTCGGGATTAGTTTTAAACCTTAATAAGTGTTATTATGTGCCTGCGTTGAGCATGAACATTATATCTGGATCGTGTTTATTGCAAGATGGTTATTCATTTAAATCGGAGAATAATGGTTGTTCTATTTATATGAATAACATCTTTTATGGTCATGCACCTACTGTGAATGGTTTATTTCTTCTGAATCTCGAAAGCAATGAAACACACATCCATAACATTGAGGCTAAGAGATGCAAAGTAGATAGTGATAATTCAACTTATTTGTGGCACTGCCGTCTAGGTCATATTGGTGTAAAACGCATGAAGAAACTCCATTCTGATGGACTTTTGGAGTCTCTTGATTTTGAATCATTTGACACGTGTGAGCTGTGCCTCATGGGCAAGATGATCAAAACCCCGTTCTCCGGAATAATGGAGCGAGCAATGGACTTGCTGGAAATCATACATACCGATGTATGCGAACCAATGAGTGTTTCGACGCGCGGTGGATATCGCTATTTTCTCACTTTTATTGATGACTTAAGTAGATATGGGTATATCTATTTAATGAAACATAAATTTGAAACGTTTGAAAAGTTCAAAGAATTTCAGAACGAAGTGGAAAACCATCGTAACAGGAAACTTAATTTTCTACGATCCGATCGTGGAGGTGAATATTTGCACATAATAACACTTATTAAGGTTTAAAACTAATATTTTCTCACGCATCTTAAAGCAAGCGGAATCGTTTCGCAACTCACGCCACCCGGAACACCACAGCGCAATGGTGTGTCTGAACGCCGGAATCGAACTCTATTAGATATGGTGCGATCAATGATGTCTCTTACGGATTTGCCATTATCATTTTGGGGTTATGCATTAGAAACCGCTGCATTCACTTTAAATAGGGCACCATATAAATCCGTTGAGACGACACCGTATGAACTATGGTTTGGTGCTAAACCTAAGTTGTCGTTTCTTAAAGTTTGGGGATGCGAAGCTTACATCAATAAGTTGATGCCGGACAAGCTCGAACCCAAAGCGGAGAAATGTGTCTTCATAGGATACCCTAAGGAAACGATTGGGTATACCTTCTACCACAGATCCGAAGGCAAAGTGTTTGTTGCAAAGAACGGATCCTTTCTTGAGAAGGAGTTTATCTCGAAAGAAGTGAGTAGGAGGAAGGTAGAGCTAGACGAGGTTATTGAACCTTCTCTCGAATTGGAGAGTAGCGCGGCACCTGAAATTGTTCCGGTGCCGTCTGCACCGACAAGAGAGGAAGCTAATGACGAGGATCATGAAACTTCGAATGATGCTACTACTGAACTTCGCAGGTCGACAAGGTCGCGTGCCACTCCTGAATGGTACGGCAACCCTGTCTTAACCGTCTTGTTGGTAGACAACAGTGAACCTACGAACTATGAGGAAGCAATGATGAGCCCAGACTCTGAGAAATGGCTAGAGGCCATGAAATACGAATTGGGATCCATGAGCGAAAACCAAGTATGGACTTTGGTGGACCCTCCTAGCGACCGTAAGGCCGTTGAGTGCAAATGGATTTTCAAGAAGAAAACGGACACGGATGGTAATGTTACTGTCTATAAAGCACGGCTTGTCGCAAAAGGGTTTCAGCAAGTTCAAGGTGTTGACTACGATGAGACTTTCTCTCCCGTAGCGATGTTTAAGTCCATTCGGATTTTATTAGCAATTGCTGCGTTTCATGATTATGAAATATGGCACATGGATGTCAAGACTGCGTTCCTCAATGGCAACATTGATGAAGAGTTGTATATGATGCAGCCCGAAGGTTTTGTCGATCCTAAGGATGCTGATAAGGTGTGCAAACTTCAGCGTTCCATTTATGGACTAAAGCAAGCATCTCGGAGTTGGAACCTTTGTTTTGATCAAGTGATCAAGAGCTTTGGATTTTTTCCAAATTGCTACGAAGCTTGTATCTACAAGAAAGTGAGTGGGAGCTCGGTGACATTTTTAGTACTATATGTGGATGACATATTGATTATTGGAAATGACATTGTTATGCTTAACGATGTGAAGAGTTATTTGAATAAATGTTTTTCAATGAAATACCTAGGAGAAGCTGCTTATATATTAGGCATCAAAATCTATAGAGAGAGACAAAGACGCCTAATAGCTTTAAGCCAGAGTACATACCTAGACAAAGTTCTGAAAAGGTTCAGAATGGATAAAGCAAAGAAAGGTTCATTGCCCATGTTGTCAGGTAAGATATTGAGCAAGGCTCAGTGTCCAGCTACGGTAAACGATAGAGAAACTATGAGCAAAGTGCCATATGCCTCGGCCATAGGTTCTATCATGTATGCCATGCTGTGTACTAGAACGGATGTGTCCAATGCTCTTAGTTTGACGAGCAGATACCAAAGTGATCCAGGAGTGGAACACTGGACAGCCGTAAAGAACATCCTAAAGTATTTAAATAGGACTAAAGAAATGTTCTTGGTCTATGGAGGTGATGAGCAGCTCGTCGTAAAAGGTTACGCCGACGCTAGTTTCGACACCGACCCGGATGATTCTAAATCTCAGACAGGATACGTTTATATTTTGAATGGAGGAGCCGTGAGCTGGAGAAGCTGCAAGCAAAGCGTAATCGCGGGATCTACAGTAGAAGCGGAATACATGGCTGCTTCAGAAGCTTCAAGTGAAGGAGTTTGGATCAGGAACTTCATCACTGAGCTTGGTGTGGTTCCAAGTGCCTTGGACCCACTGGAGATATTGTGCGACAACACTGGCGCCATAGCACTGGCTAAGGAACCAAGATATCATCCAAAGACCAAGCACATCAACCGCCGTTTTCATATAATACGAGATTATATAACAGATGGAGATCTGAAGATTAGCAAAGTACATACGGATCTGAATGTCGCAGATCCGTTGACTAAACCTCTTCCACGAGCAAAACATGATCAGCACCTTAATGCCATGGGAGTTAGATTGTTGCCAGATGTAAACTAGATTATTGACTCTAGTGCAAGTGGAAGACTGTTGGAATTATGCCCTAGAGGCAATAATAAAGATGTTATTGTTATTATTCTTGTTCATGATAAAGTTTATATTCCATGCTATAATTGTACTAAGCGGAAACTTTGATACTTGTGTGGTTTATGAACAAACACCGTGTCCCTAGTACGCCTCTATGGACTAGCTCATTGATTAATGATGGTTAAGGTTTCCTAACCATAGACATGAGTTGTCGATTAATAATGAGATCATGTCATTAGGAGAATGATATGATGGATAGACCCAAATCAAGCAGAGCAATTAGATCGTGTCATCGTGTTCATCTTTACGAAGCTTTTTCCTATGTCAAATATTGTATTCCTTAGACCATGAGATAATGCAACTCCCTGGTATCAGAAGAAAGCTTTGAGGTCATCAAACGTCATCCTATGTGAGGGTGATCATAAAGGTGTCTCTTAGGTGATTGGAAAGTACTTGTTGGGTTGTATGTATCGAGATGGAATTTGTCCCTCCCGAGTCGGAGAGATATACTTCGGGCCCACTCGGTAATCGATATCAACACCGCTTGCAAGCACGTGGTTAAGGAGTTAATCACAAAGTGATATCGGATTACGGAACGAGTAAAGTACTTGCTGTGAACGAGATTGAACTAGGTATGTCGATACCAACGATCGAATCTCGGGCAAGTAAAATATCGCGTGATGAAGGGAATATATATATATATATGGGATTAATTGAATCCTCGCATCATGGTTCATCCGATATGATCATTGATGAATATGTGGGAGTCAATATGGGTTTCCAGATCCCGTTGTTGATTATTGATAGAAGATCATGTTTGCATATTCTCGAACCCGTAGGGTCACACACTTAACGTGCCTCGACGCTAGGATAGAATGGATAATTGGTTTATGAGTTTTTGTTCGGAGTCTCGGATGATATCCAGGACATCACGAGAGGTTCTGAAATGGTCCGGAGAATAAGATTCATATAAAGGAAAGCAGTTTTTGGATTTCGGAATCATTTCGGAGTATTCGGTATTGTACCGAAAGGTTCTAGAAACTTCCGGAGTAGGCCCTACGTGGCCCCACTTGTCGGAGGCCTGCGTGGGACTAAGGGGAGTGCCCTGGCCACATTGGGCCAGGGGCACAAGGCCCCATAGGCCCAGACGGCCAAACCCTAGGGGAAACCCTAGGGAACCCTTCTAGAAGGATGGGAGAAACTTGCCCCCCACTCCAACCCTTGGGGCCGCCGCCCTAGGGCTTGGAGGAGGGGCCAAGGGGGCCGGCCAGCCCCTATATAAAGAGGACAGGGGCGCACCCTCCTCCTCCACTCCTTCAACCCTAGCCGCCATCCTGCTGCCCTCCCTCCCTCCCTCTCTCTCTCTCTCTCTCTCTCTCTCTCTCTCTCTCTCTCTCTCCCGACTGCACGTAGGCGAAGCCCTGCCGCAGAAACTCTCCACCATAGCACCACGCCGTCGTGATGCAGATCCAATCTATCTCTCCACCCCACTTGCTGGACCAAGGAAGGAGGAGACGTCGCGGGACCGTACGTGTGCATCTCTCGGAGGCGCCGCCACTTGGGGCGTAGGATCGGATCGGATCGCGAGGAGGAGACGGCGAGTACGACTACACCAACCACGTTCTATTGAACGTTTCCACTGTGCGATTTCTTCAAGGGTATGAAGATCTCATCTATCCCTCTCGTTGATTGCATCTCCTAGATTAGATCTTGTCTTTCTTGTTCGCATCCGTAGAAATTTTTTGATTTACTATGCTGCGAAACCCTTCACTTACTGGCCATGCAAATCCTCATGGACCTCCAAAACTATGGGCAATAATTCATAAAAAACATCCATAAAACACAAAAAAAGACGAGTTTTTGGTCATTACTCTAAAACTCATAGCGGGTCTTACGGGCCATGCAAATCCCCCTGGAATCCTAAAACTATGGGATATAGCTCATGAAACTGCCATAAAACACAAAAACGACGAGTTTTTGGTCATACCTATCAAACATGTATCAGGTCTTGCGGGCCATGCAAATCCCCCTAGAACCCTAAAACTATGGGCAATATCTCATTAAACGGCCATAAAACACGAGAACTACGAGTTCAAGATCATGCCCTCAAAAATGTATTGGGCCTTACAGTCATTGTAAATCGCCTTGGAACTCCACAATTGTGTACAATAACTCATTAAAACAGCCATAAACGCGAAATAGATGAGTTTTTGCTTATAACTCTCAAACATATATCGGGCCTTACTAACCATGCAAATGCCCCTGTAACTCCAAAACTATGGGAAATAATTCATGAAAAACAGCCAAAACACAAAAACGACGAGTTTTTAGTCATAAGTATAAAACTCATACAGGGTCTTATGGGCCATGCAAATCTCCCTGGAACCCCGAAACTATGGGCAATAGCTCATCAAAACGGCTATAAAACACAAAAACGATGAGTTCTTGGTCACGCCCTCAAACATGTATCGGGCCTTACAGTCGTTGTAAATTGCCGTGGAACCCCAAAACTATGGTCAATAGCTCATGAAACAGACATAAAACACGAAAAAATCCCTTTGGAACCCTAAAACTATGGGCAATAGCTCATCAAAATGGCCATAAAACACGAAAAAATGAGTTCTTGGTCATGACCTCAAACATGTATCGGCCTGACTAGGTAAACCATTGAATCTAGCCTAGACTGTAGCAATAAACTTAGTCCAGGAAGCCTTGGGGAACTTACTGAGGTATGCTTCTAACCAAGTAGTTGCCGCGCCCGAAAACTGAGAGGAACCATATGAAACCCAAAATCAGACTGGGTGGCCCAATGCTAAAAGTATTCCTCACTACGGTGCTGCCGCAGCTTGGGATTTGTACCATCGAACAACAGTAATTCCACACAAGGAGCAGAGGAGTTGGAGTTAGTGTTACAATTACCACAAGCAGAGGTTGGAGACAAGATAATTTGGTCAGAGTTCATACCTCCGACCAAAGGTGACGAGTGCGGGGCACAAGTCAGCCCCCGGTTCACTGTTGCAGAGCGGTGCCCATCTGGGCCGACATCTCCATGTACAAGCACGCGGTGAGGCGGCATGTACAGCTCCTCCACGGCCTTACTTGAACTCGGGCACGCGATACGGTCGACGGTGATGGCCAGATTGGCGATCTCGCCATGATGGAGAGCTTCACTTCTTCCAGGTTTTGCCCTAGTGAATCCTTGACGGATCCGACCTGGGATTGGACCGAATCAACGGTGACGCCCAAATCACTGATCTGTGATGTCGTGTCGCCGACGAATTTCTTCACAGCGTCTATCATTTCCTTCTTGTAGGAGATGAACTTGGTTTCGTAGATCCCAGACGTCTCGACTGTGATCATCTCGTATAGCTGCATCGACTCCGGCGAGAGGGATTCCATGGTTTTTCGGCGACGACAAAGCGCGAGACAATTGAGATGGTTGTGGATCGGTAGCTCCAATGTGGAACTGGCTGGTCTCTGATACCAGATGTAAGATCCCTGTGGATCTACCTACAAGAACACATATGTACTAGTGAAAATTAGAATTGTATTGAGCTCGATCCTCCCAACCACCCACAAGCAAATTCATGTATCTATGGCACTACCATCCATTCCTTTCGTTTCCATCCAACCCTCTATCTACTAGCTAACACCCTTAAATATCACTCAAACGCCACTCATTGTTTACAAGGCCCACCATTGGCCCATACATGCACTGCAAGCCAGCTAGGAGGCCGAATCTTCCTCTTGGGCCTTGGCTGCTCTTGTCGCCCTTGCTTGCTGGCGGTAGCATCTTGGTAGTTGACAACTATATATTGTAGTGTAAATGAACAGGGGGGGACATTTGTATAAAAGACAGGTAGACAAAGCATAAATGTAAAATATCATTAAAAGATGTGGCCATTTGCAAGACACACGTATTGTACAAAATATGTGCATTTCTGAGACAAAAGTATTGTATAAGAAGGCTGCGTCAAGATACCAACGTCAAGTTACAATAACTTGCTAAGTTTTCAACTTATAATACTCCCTCCGACCCATATTAGTTGACTCAAATTTGTCTAGATTTGGATGAATCTAGACACTATTTAGAATATAGGTTTATCCAAATTTTGTCAAATCTAAGTCAACTAATATAGGACGAAGGGAGTAAGTTACTATAAAAAAAAGTTACTCCACTAAGTTACATATCGCAAATGATCATTGCGGGGATGGGAAATGAAGTTTCAACAGGCTGTTGTCGCACGACGAGCAAGAAGAGCAAATGCGGCACATCGGCAGCTGCCCGCAAATATGCAGCACGAGGAAACAGTGCCAAAAAAATTGTCATAGCAAAACTTTAGAGCAACTCTAACAGGCTGTAAACGGGCCGCCCGCTAAATAATCGCTCGTTTACAGCGCCAAAGTCCTCACGCGTCTCCAGCAGCAGATGCATTATCCCGTGTGCGCCAAAAATTTCCTGCACGCCCTTTCTTTACCGTGCCGCTGAGCGTGTGGGATAAAATGCGCGCCGCGCGCAAAGCCAACCGCCCATCGCTTCAGCGTGCCATTTTTTTCTTCCCCTTCGCGTCCCTTTCTACACCACCCTCGTGCAGCGCCCGCGTCGCCGCCACGCCCCAGCACCTCGTCCGTTGCCGGTATGCCTCCGTGACGGGGAAGCTCTGGCTACCGCGGTGTTCGCGCACGTCCGAACGGGATGTTCTACTCGGAGATGGCGGTGATCGTATCGGCCTCGGGACGTTCGAGACGGCGAACGAAGTGGCACGCGCCTGCGACGTCATGGCGTGACGGCTCGGCCGCCCGTGCGCCAGTATGAACTTCCATGACGTGTGGACGCACGAGCAGGCCGAGACACTCGCGCCGCCGCCTCACCTCGTGATGGAGGAGGAGCGTTGCCGCCAGCGCGACACGGAGCATGCTCTTCGCCGAGCGCGACGAGCACGCGGCTCGAGTGGTGCCACTGCTTCCCCAAAGACGTCGAAGTGCAGCTAAGGCACGACGCCCAGCAAGCCGCGAACAAGCGGCGGTGAGGGACACGAAGAAGGAGGACCACCTCGCTCGACGTGCGGACAAGGCGGCGAGGCGAGCGTTCATCCTAGCGCAATGGACCGGCTCGTAGATCAACGATGACAACGGCGCCACTGGATAGACGAGTTTTCATCGACGCCGGTGTCTGACACGACACCGGCCTCGTCTGATTTCGACTTGGTGGATTATATGGTAGTAGCAAATAATGTAGCATAAACTATACTCTCTCCGTTCCTTAATATAAGGTGTATAGTTTTCTGTAAAATATTCCAGAATATAAGGTATATGGTGGGATTGTGGGATTTTTTTACATAATTTAGGAGTCAAACTGATTTGGAGAGATGAGATACCGAGATTTCCATATTTTCCTATATTCTCACAACGGTCACCTACATGTATTAACATCTAAAAGTATCTATTTTTTCCTTTTAGCCTATGCGCTAATATTCGTGCAAAAAAACTATACACCTTATATCAAGGAATCGGAGGGAGTATATATTTTCTATTCTAACGAGTATATTGTTTGTATGTATTTTCCAGATCTTCTAAATATGAGTTTCTTTGTGAAAAAATTGTGCACGCCTGCTGGGAGCAATTTTTGCCAAATTTTAGCACGCTGTTGTATAGCGTGTCCGGTGGAGGACATTTAGGCGCGGCGCTGTAAACGTGAATGGCCCGTTGCTGCATATCCAATTTAGCGCGCAGAATTTACTGTGCAGGAGTACTGTTGGAGGCATTTTTTGGAAAGTGATACAACTCCCTTCCGGGAGATAGAATGAAAAAATCCCTCGGATCGCCTTATCTCTTTAGCTTCTCGTACGACCGAGCTTCATAGGAAGCACCTTGAGAAATTCAGGAGGTGTGTGATCGAGGCTAGGAAAGCAAAAGGAGCACAGGATAGGCCCTTCAATCGGGATGCTTTCAACAACTATATCGCATGGTTCGTTGACAACGCGCGGGTGGAGATATACCCACGGGCATTTCGGGATTCGATCTTGGAGGAGCCATTGGTGTTTGATGAGCTTTCAACCGAACAATACAACATCATGGTCAGAGAAGGGCGACAAACCGAGTTTGCTCCCTTGGTCAACTTTGTGGTAAAGTGTGCCGAATAATATTTTTTCCGTCCTTCTCACACCTTGCATGGATAACTTACTAGTTTCTTGTCTATGACAGCGCGATCATGTAAGGAAGTCCGCCGATGCATGCGAGGACGCTTTGGACACATACCCTCGCGGAGAGAAGAGAGAGGGTATGTTTCGTGAGTTCGTTAAGAAGCAGGGCCAACGGTTAAGGAGGCTGTCGAACTTGCTAGGTTGCCGTGACCCTAAGGTGGCAACACCGTCCGTGTCACGGTCCAACACGCCCGAAGGTGACAATTCTGGCGATCATCACTCCACATCCGAGGACGAGCCGAACACACCCGAGGTAGTACAACCATTGCATCCCCCACCCTCCCTTGCATTTCTCCTGAATTTGTCCTTACCAATCTTCTTTTGTTGACAGCCGCAAGATGAGGAAAGCGTCCCCGACGAGATGACATTGGGCAACTACACTCGCTACAAGGTACACGAGCGGTCCGACTACATGTTCAAGCCAAGGCAACCCAAGAAGCCTTACACACCCAACCCTTCCACGACCAAGACAAAGAAGCCCAAGAATCCATATCGCTTAGAGGTGGAGGATGAAGAGGAACCGAGGAGGAGGAAGATGCCCACGAGAAGGGGCCGAGGGGCGAATACCACCCGTGGGAAGTAGAGTAGATGTTGCACTTTGTCTTGAATGGTTGTAGTCGTGAACTCAGTACTTATGGTTGTTGTCGTGAACTTCGATGTTGTCGTGAATGGTTGTCGTGAATGGTTGTCGTGAACAACATCGAACAAACCTGCTCGAACAAACCTGCTCGAAAACCAACTCAAACAGAACAACAGGAACAGACAGACACTAGTCAGGAAGGTGCGGCGCCATGACCTCTGGCGCCGCACATGGTGCAAGACAGCCCAGGAAACGTCTAAATCAATATGCGGCGCCGTCAGGTGTGGCGCCGCACATGCACTAGAAAATAGACAGAAGTGCATGTGCGGCGCCGCACGGTGCGGCGCCATCAAGCTGCGCGTTGCATGTGCGGCGCCGTCGCTGGAAAATAGACAGAATTCTGTCTATTTTCCAGCGCATGTGCGGCGCCACGCTGGACGGCGCCGCACATGCAACGCGCAGCATGGTGGCGCCGCACCGTGCGGCGCCGTTACGTGTGGCGCCGCACATGCGCTCGAAAATAGACAGAAGCTTCTGTCTATTTTCGAGCGCATGTGCGGCGCCGCACATGCAACGCGCAGCCTGATGGCGCCGCACCGTGCGGCGCCGCACATGCGCTAGAAAATAGACAGGATCTTCTGTCACAGCCAGATTTCAGGGTTTTTATTTCGAGGGAAAATACAAGTTTGTTGACACATACGAAATAACACGAGTTTCTTGCCCTTAAAGTCTAGAACATACAAGTTCATGAAATAACACGAGTTCATGAAATAACAAGGTTCTCGAGCAAATCTTGACACATACAAGTCCATGACTCCCGGTTACATACTCAAAGTCTAGAACATAGGCCCTTTGCCCTTCCTCTTCTTCTCTTCCTCTTCCTCCATGGAACGCCATGCCGCTTGACGCAGCCTTTCCCTCTCTTCCTCTTCCTTCTTCTTCTTCCTATTCCTCTCTTCCTCTTCCTTCTTCTTCTTCACCTCGTCCTCTTCGTCCTTCTTGCCAATCCTCGTCGAGCTCGTCCGGGTCCGGTTCTATGTTACCTCTCAAAAAAGCATCCTTGTCTACATGGTGAACATGAACAATTCTTGCCATGTCTAATATAATCACAACAACAATACCATGGTCAACACACTCAATAGATACCCATGCTAACATTAACACAATACCAACCCATATGCCAATACAAGAACATTCTACCATGCATCTTACAAAACAAACTAGGGTTTACAAGATATGGACCAAAACAAGAAATTAATGGGTCAAATCAAAGATGAAGGGGAAGAATACCTCAAGGCACTTGGGGGGATCGAACTCCACGGAGAGAGGCTTCCGATTTGGACACTAGGAGGGAGAAGGTGGAGGGAGGAGAAGAGCCGCCGCCGCCGCTGCAGCTCCTGTGCGTCTTAGAGGAAATGGGCTGGGTCTGGGGAGGGCTGGCGCCGCGCTGGTACAAGACCTAAAGTGCGGCGCCAGGCGCAACGGCGCCGCACTACACAGTGTGGCGCCAGGCTACAAGGCGCCGCACTATCGGGACCGGGCCCGCGGGGCTCCACGCTGGCAGGTGCGCGGCGCCAGGCGTAATGGCGCCGCTCTTCAAGATGCGACGTCACGCTGTATGGCGTTGCAAAAAGGGTTAGTTCCGTGAATTTCTTCTGGCCAGAGTTCATTTCGTGAAATTTTTATTTTTTTGGGTTATTTTCGTCCATTCTGCCTCTTGCATCACACGCTGCATTTCTGCCTGCAGCTCAGATTCCTGCCTGCCTGCTCGTGCATGCGTCTCGTACGCACATGCGCCTGCCTGCCTGCTCGTGCCCGCCTGCAGCTCGCATGCATCGTGCCGCCCCCTGCAGCTCGCATGCGCCATGCCGCTCGCTTGCTCGCGCCCGCCGCGTTGTGCAGCTCCGGCCGCCGTGCAGTACACCCGCCTCTGCAGCTCCCCGCCATCGCGCCGTCATGGCCCTCCACCTCCCGCCGGCCGCTACCAGTGGCAGAGGCAGCCGACTCATATTGCCCGGGCAAAGCTAGAAGAAACGACCATAGGCAGCATTTGTCCTGCATGGATTAGTATTAATTGCTATGTTTAGCAAAGGGCAGTGGCCGGCAGGGGCGAAGCTCCTCAGTGGGCAAGGTAGGGTAGCTGTCCTACCTCAATTTTTTGCAAAAAATCGTGTATATATATATTAATTGGCTCAAATTTGTCTAGATTTGAATGAATCTAGACACCATTTTAGTATATAGGCTTCTCATAATTTAATGGCGTGCTACATCGAGCGAGAGATATTTAAAAGTCTTGATCTTGGTGATACTAAAAAAGATTTTTAGAAGCCAGGCAGAGCTTTGCCATTGCCGGGGACTTCAAGAAGACATTAAATTTTATTATTGGTACGTTTGTTTGTTTTAGTTTGATTTATACATGTCGCTATTACCATTGTACTAAGTGACTGTGCTTAAGATCATATAAATTATTTATGTGTCGACACAATCTTGATTTTCTGCATCAATTTTTTTTAATGCTTTGAAGTTCGCCAGACCTCAATTTTTTTTCGTCCTTTGGCCGGACCAGCCCGGGTAGCCGCCTGGGGTCGCCGGGAGCTGGCTCCGCCCTTGGCCGCTACTGCCTTAGCACTATAGATATCGCCTCCTCCGTCACCTCTCATGGTGTCGCCCATGAATCTACGCTTCCCCCTAACGTTGGCAGCATTGCTATGTGCGGATGGCAGCGGTGCTACACACCATGACCGAACATGCTACATACGACTTCTGGTGTTGCTACCTATGGCGACAGTCGTTGCTATCCTATGGTGAGCGGCGGTGCTATCTTCGGCGAGAGGCCCTGCTATACATGATGACCGGCTCTGCTACATACGGCTTCTGGTGTTGCTAGCTGTGGCGAACGGCGCTGCTATATGGCATTTTTTTCTTACAAGTTTTTGCTCCGGCGATGTCTCCGGCAAAGTCGGCTTTTGCTACATTATTTACTAAGTCACAGCTAGCTGTGACATATCTTACGTCAGAGCTAGGTCCTAAACCATTGATTCGTTGCGATAGTAAAGATTGGTGTGGTCGCGTCTTACTGCTTCGCGTTGTTTGATCGTTGTTTGTTGCGTCGTTAGTTTTATGGTCTCTCGGATGTCCTAGGCTGGGCCATAGTAGGCTTGTTTGACAACTAAAGCTACTATTCGTAGAGGAGGAGGACCGTTGGGTTGGTTTTTACAGCATGTGTCCGATCGTAGTCTGGCCAATCGCCTGGTTTTTCCACTTGTTTGTCTTTTTTTTTTTTACTGACGGGAGTGTGTTTTCTGACTAATTCTTAGCTATTTGTTTTTTCTCGGCGGGAGTGTATGGGCCAGGGCCGGCCCTTGGGGGGACCGGCGGGACAGCCGCCCCGGGCCTAAAAAATTTAGGGGCCCAAAAAATTATAAGCCTAGTATATATATAAAAAAGATTTTTTTATTAGACTTGTGGGCAACGCTCGACTGCGAGTGAACAGTTCTAGACATTGATTATTCATCGATCTTCCGTTCGCTTCTCGAGTCGCGCGCGAGCATTTTCTAGTATAGTTTCGCTAAAAAAATCGGTAGTGGGTTGGGCATGTTTAGAGCCTATAGCTTCTGGTGTTATCAGACTATCGATCTCCACATCCACTCAAATATGTATCGGCATACTCCCTGCGTTTGCAAATAAGTATACTTCTAGTTTTGTCCTATGTCAAAGTTAGTAAAGTTTGACCAACTTTATAGCAAAATGTAACAACATTTATGACACTAAATTGGTACCAATAGAAATGTTTTCAAATTAATTTCAAAATATATTAATTTGATGTAATATATGTTGCTATATTTATCTATAAAATTAGTCAAATTTGATAAAATTTGACTTAGTTAAAATCTAGAAGTATATTTATTTACGGACGAAGGGAGTACTGATCGGAGACATACAAGACAGGTCCTTTTCAACATATCAACGCATGTCTCTTTTCTTTATTTTTTTATTTTTCTTACATAAGTTTCATTGCGTATTTTCTTTCTGTTTCATTCCCTTTCATCATTTTTCCTATTTTTTCTTTGGTATATTTCTTTCACGCCTTTTCCTTTCAATTTTATTCTTTTACCTTTTATCATGTTTAAATTGGATTTATATTTTTTATGACTTTGTTGCTCATGTCTCTAAACATTGTTTCTGCTTATTCTAAAAAATATATCTCTTGCGATTTTTTCCATACTAAAATTGTGTTTCAGCAGTAATCGTGATTGTTTTCTCATGTTTTTAAACTTTTTCCTATTTAAGTTCCATTGTAATTTTCTGACTTTGCTTCTAGAAATGTTCGGAGAAAATTTTAAGGTATCATGTAAACATTTTTATTTCTATATAAATATTATAGTTGGAGTATATGTATAATATTAATTTTTTTATCATCTCATATATGCAAAAAAATTATCATCTCATATATGCAAAAAAATATAATAAGGGGCCCAAAATTTTAGTTTTGCCCCGGGCCCCCGAAATCTCAGTACCGGCCCTATGGGCGTGTGGAAGTATATATAGGTTTGTTTTGTTTATCTCATAGTTCTCTTTCTATTTTTATAAATTGGCTAAATTAGTACTTCCTGTAACCACAACCATGCAAATGACTTATTCTAAACCATTCATTTGTTTTAGCTATTTTTTCGATCGATTCAATGGACGAGACATAAATAGGAAGTCACGATATAGTTTATCATGTTCATGATCTTTAAATAAAATACGAGTAGAGGAGAGCTCCTTTATAATATAAAAGGCATGGATGTTGAACCATGTGTAGTATGATCGCAACCTTCCAATATTTGTCGTCATACTAGGCAAAACGGGCTACAATTCTCTGTGATGATAACGAAACCAAATTTTGAACTCGGAGTTGTATGTGTATATTTTAATCATTTTTATTATGTTTTTTGTTTTAAATAGGAGATCTTTTATCATTTATATCCATTTTTTTACAGAATGCACCTTGAAGTTTCAATGCAACCTTGGATAGATTATGTCCTAAAAAATGGTTGAAAACTAAGGGTTAACTACGATACAGTTTTTGGGTGAAATGGAATTAGAAACTACCCACCATATTTTTTTACGTGTTTTCATAACAACATTTTTCTGTGTTGACCATATTGGGTATCTCTAATTGAAGCTTTTGAGGAAGAGCTGGAAGATATCATCACATTTTCATTCAATGAAGAAGAAAATTTGTTTGATATACACTTTATCTCGAATAATGGTGATGGAAAATTCTTGAAGGCATATTTTGGCATGATTTTGTATTTTATATGACATAAGTAATGTTTTGTGAATTTAATTTTAGTTCCTCTTTTTATTCCATCAAGATGTACCCATTGACGTTCTTTATTTTGAATATGAAGCTCCAATCAAAGGCATAGCTAAGTACCCTCATGATGATTATGTCTTGGAAGGATCATATTTAGGACGCCGTGGAGAGTACGTGAGATTTGCTGATGATTGGGATGAATTTCGTAGTATCGTAAACTTGAATGTTGGGGATCTCGTCGTCGCAATGGTAGACATCAAGAATGAAGATTTTAACATATTCACTAGATTTGAATGGATCATCCTTGATTTCTCCCTAGTTGATGGCTAGGATTAGTACAACAAGATAATATCCTATCATATTTTTTTAGAATTGTTTTCTTTCTCTTCATGTAATAAGTTTTTTTACTATGTTTTGTAATATTTTTAATGTATTTTAATGTAATAATTTTTATTTTTATTGTGTGTTGTTTGTGTTTTTAATCTATTTGAATTCTTTACTTGATGTAGTTTAGTAGTCCAACACTATTTTTTAGAGTATCTGAAATCATACTAAGGATAGGTTTTTTCGTCTGAGAGTTTGCAACCATTGTCAATTGGGCGATTGTCTCTAACTTAATGCAAGTTTGTAATAAGTTTCAACTGGACTCACAAATTGACACACGAGTCATGGGTCCTTTTGTTGACTTCGAGTTGCAACTTGACTCGCAACTAGATTTTCTTACAGAGGAAGGGGGAGTTTTGAATTCTTGTAGGCAATTGCAATTACTGCAACTCAGAATTATTTTTGGTTGTGGGTCCTTCCTTGACTTACCAGTTGCAAGTTGACTCGCAACTGGCTTTTCTAACAGGAGCAGAGGGGAAGTTTTGAATTATTTGTGGGGAGTTGTAACCATAGTTGCAATGACGATTGTTTTTGGCTGTGGGTCCTTCCTTGATTTACCAATTGCAGCTTGACTCACAACTTGCTATTCTCATAAGGAGGGAAGGAGAGTTTTAGATTATTGTAGGGAGCTGCAACTATAGATGCAACTGATGATTGTTTCTGTCTCTGTCTTTCCTTGACTTCGATTTGCAACTTGACGTGAAAATGGTTTTTCTCACATGGGAAAGGGAGTTTTGAATTCTTGTGGGGAGTTGCAACCATAGCTGCAACTGAGGATTTGTTTTTGGTTGCGGGTTCTTCCTTGACTTACCAGTTGCAACTTGACTCGCAACTGGGATTTCCCACAGGGGAAGGGAGAGTTTTTAATTCTTGTGGGGAGTTGCAACTATAGATGCAACCGATGATTAATTCTGGCCGTATGTCCTTTCTTGACTTTGAGTTGCAACTTGACTCGAAAATGGATTTTCTCACAAGGGGAAGGGGAGTTTTGAATTCTTGTGGGAATTTGCAACCATAGCTGCAAATGAGGATAGTTTTTGGTTGTGAGTCCTTCCTTGACTTACGAGTTTCAACTTGACTCGCAATTGGTTTTCTCATGGGGGGAGGGAGAGTTTTGAATTATTATGGGTGGTTGCAAATATAGATGCAACTGAGGATTGTTTTTGGCCGTGGGTCCTTCCTTGACTTTGAGTTGCAACTTGACTTGAAACTGGGTGTTTTCACATGGGTAAAGGGGGGTTTTGAATTATTGTGAGTAGTTGCAACTATAGATGCAATTGAGGATTGTTTTTAGCCGTGGGTCCTTCGTTGACTTGAAATTGTCTTTTTCTCACAGGGGAACAGGTAGTTTGAATTCTTGTGGGCAGTCGCAACTGTAGCTGCATCTGAGGATTGTTTTTTACCGTGAGTCCTTTCTTGACTTACCAGTTGCAACTTGACTCGCAATTGGTTTTCTCATAGGGGGGAATAGGGAGTTTTGAATTAGTGTGGGTAGTTGCAACTATATATAGATGCAACCGTGGATTGTTTTTGGATGTGGGTCCTTTCCTTGACTTCGAGTTACAACTTGACTTGAAACTGCTATTCTCATAGGGGAAAGGGGGAGTTTTGAATTTTTGTGAGAAGTTGCAACTATAGATGCAACTGAGGTTTTTTTTTGGCCGTATGTCTTTCCTTGACTTCGAGTTGTAACTTGATGCGAAAATGACACTTCTCACTGGGGGAAGCAGGAGTTCTGAATTCTTGTGAGAAGTTGCAACCGTAGATGAAACTGAGGATTGTTTTTAGGTGTAGGTCCTTTCTTGACTTACGAGTTGCAACTTGACTCGCAACTGTATTTTCTCATCGGGGAAAGGGGAGTTTTGGATTCTTTTGTGGAGAGTTGCAACTATAGATAAGTGCAAGAGTTTGCTAGGACCTGGACTGACTCTTTAACTGTGTCTCAACGTACCGGGTGTTATCCTCTCTAGAGGTTCGGCGGATTATTGGGTGATTTAGAAAACAAAGAATGTAGTATGCTTCAAAATATATTCTTGTGATCATAGATTTCAGTCTATGTAATCTTTCATAACTAAATAGGAGTCGGCCTTATGGCGGTCGGGTGATACAGAGCCCTTTATTTATTTTCTTTGAAACTTTGAAAACTTCGAATTTGAATATTCAAAAAAATACAAAATAAATATAGCATGTATGCAATGATATACGCTACGCACTTGCCAAAATCGTGTACAAATACATTGTTTTTTGGACTCGCACAAAAAAAGAAAATTTTGGGACGCGAACGATACACGTGCGAAGTTTGTCAAATTTGTTATTTTTTCTGCACCAAAAATAAATGGAAGTTTTGGTTAAAACTTTGCAGATGTGTAGTGCAGTTCGTTGTCTACATGTAGGTATTTTTTTCGAATTTGTTTGAAACTTTTTTGGAAAGTCGAAAATCAGCCCATGTGTAAATGGGTAATCCGGATTCAGAGCTGCATGCCTATCGTACTAATTCGGCCTCTGTACAGCCTATTTTTACTGAGATTTCATGTAACCACGCCATCCACAGGTCAATATGCCCTTGTGTACAAGTTAGCGGCCTACCAGAGACAACAATCAAATCAACAAATAAGCCCAACAACTAAAAGACCAAGACACCACAACAGCCCAAAAATAAAAACAAAGGCCAATAGAGACAACTAAGAGATCGTAGCTAGAAAACTGGATCACGCACCAGCGCCGACGTCACTCGACTATGACATAACTTATGTCACAGTCAACTGCGTTTTAGACATATATTTTCTGATTTTGCTACAATAGCACAAACGTCTTGCTACGAGGTATCCGGCGAGGTCTCTGATGAGATCTTCCGGCGAAGTCGATTTTGCTACATTAGTTCAACTTTTTTGCTACATGGTCTCCGACGAGGTCTCCGGCAAACTCTCCGACGAGATCTAGTCTGTCTGTTATTTTTCTAGACCGAACCGTTTTCTGCTATATGTAGCAAAAGCGAGACTATTTGTAGCAAAAATGGACTGTTTTGTAGCAAAAACAGGTTTTTTAGGTATAAAAATATAGACACCTAGTTGACTAAAGACCGGGGATGAAAACCACCAATCCCGGAGGGATCGTGTAGTAGTGTCCCTCTTTTTTACCCCATGATGCCGCATCCGAACGGTTATTTGCAGATGCTCTAAGGAAAACCTATGCGACGCCGACTTCCATACGCGGTCGGCTTTTCCAGTTTCCGGCTGATGATTCCGAGTCAGAAACGAACACGGGCAGGACGTGTACAAATACGTGCACGCGCGGCCGTAACCTTTGCATTGCACGCAAGCGAGAAACTCGAGCTACCGCGTTGGAACCTAGAGCAACAAGGAGCCGAAGGAAAGCAAAGCGAAGCAGATGGCCGCCGGGATGGAGCGGTTCGTGGCCACGATGGTGTACTGCGAGGCGCCGTTCGACGGCACCATGGCCCCCGCGGTTCCCGCCAGCGACGACAAGCGCAACGCCAGCACGGCGGCGGAGGTGGCGTTCGCGTTTCTCGAGGCGGCCAAAGGGTACTTCTCCGGCGCGGCGTCGCCACCGCCGGCCCCGGCGCAGCAGCATGCCAGGGACAGCGACAGCGTGGCAGTCTTCTTCGAGGCCGTCGCTTTGGAGTAACCCATGATATATGTCTGTACCGAGTTCTGCTTACTTGCGTTGATTTTGCGCTGTAATAGGGAGCACGTCTCGATGACCTGGCAAAGAATTGAGTGTTTTTGAGCGTCCATATACTACTAATTAGGCTTTGTAACGAAGGGTTTAAACTTATATTTTTCCTTGGAGAATTTGGTTGAATTATCCTGATATTCAGATTCACGAGCTAGTAAATACAAGCCCACGACATTTGGGAATTTCACTCACTCCTCTACATGATTAGGTTAAACATGCATCTACGATATATCCTACTGTAAATGAACAGGGAAAAACACATGTGTACAGTTTAAAAGACAGGTAGACAAAGCATAGATGTAAAATCTCATTAAAAGATATTGGCATTTGCGAGACACCTATTGTGCAAAATATGGGCATTTGCCAGAAAAAAGTATTGTACAACAAGCTACGTCGAGATACAAGGTACAACAACTGCTAAGTTTTCAAGTTACAATAAGTTACACCGTCAAAAAAAAGTTACTCCAATATGTTACAGACCGTAAATGATCATATATGGGTTTCTTCCAAAATTTCACATGTACTCCGTACGTGTTTCAGCCTGTCCTCTAACTTGTCCTTTGAAGACTACAGATATGATGTTTCTTGCTTTCCAGTCTTTTGAAGACTACAGATATGATTTTTCACTAAGTTACAACCATCCTGATCAGATCGTTAGTTCTCAACCTTGTCCGCGCTTGTGATGTCAGCTTGGCTGCGTGTTTGGGGGGGATAAAGCTCCCATAATGCAACTGTGGTATCCGCCGAGCAGGAGGCCATCAATTTGCAGTCATGCGAGAAAGTCACTGCATTACACTGCCAGTAGAAAAAGAATCATTTGAGTTACATATCGACTAGAATTTGGTCCAGTGTATGTAAAGAAGTAATTGAACCAATTATCAATCGAGTGGCCCATATTCCAATTAAGGTAAACAAGAGATTTTCAAGAAAAAGGAAAAGTAAATACGCAATGAAAAAAGAAAATACGCAATGCAATTAGATGAACAAAGCTGCCTACCGTAGCGCTGTGGTACTTTAGAACCGCTAGAGCATTTCCTTTATTGTAGTTATACACTCGGATCCTGCAAATGATGTAAAACACCTGAAAGATTACACGAATGCAGCGATTGCAAACTAAGATAAACTAGAAGCATGCTTGTCATGAATATATCGCCTAAGTTCAAAGCCGACCCAAGGTGAACATCATGGAAGTTCGCCTAACCATGGCTTGCATAGAATCTCTAGCCGTACATGGGAGCTGCTGGCGACTACCTTGAAGGAGGTTGTGAGTAGTAGAGTTAATTGAGATTGAATGCCTCGGGCAATACTCCTTGCAGTGACCTCCCTGGTCCATTCTTTGCTTAACTCCTCTTTTATGCACATAATGCTACCTATTTTATGTTCTGTACCTATTTTCTTGTTATGTACAGGATGTCACATCTCTTCTCTGTTTGCACTTCCATATATCTTAATTATTTTGCCCTCTCAGCAGGTATGCAACTGTCAATGACCTCTTTCATGGTTTTTCCCTACTTGTATATACCAGATAGGAGTTGTGACCACATAGTCCACAGCAATCATGAGACATAAATTTGATCAATTTACTTTCCATTCCATTCAGTAATATTTAGCCTACCACCAAATAGTACTATATCCAAATCAAATGCAGTTACTGACTCGGACAATCTGATCTATGAAGTCACTAAAAAATGTTACATTACCATCCCTAGTCAGTGATAAAAGCATAAGAAAGGGAAAACAAACCTATGGTCCCAACCAGCCGTTGCTGCAATCTTGTTGTCTGGCCGAATCGCTATACCCGTTATACCGGGCCGCTCAATTTCTATTTCATTCCTGAGAGAAAATGTGCCCTGTGATCATGAAAACTACATTTCGGTTAAGGATTTCAAAGGTATTCGTTCCCAAATGAAATTGCAAGCACTCCAGAGTGGCAAAGCGGATGATGCTTGTGATGAAATGGACGCAGAAATAGATAACGTGTCAAGCTATTAAATGTGAATTTATATGAAGTAGATCATACAGAGATGCTTGACTTCCTTAGTAGTGTAAACTAGTTAGCATCACATGTATGAGTTATCACGCAGACATATTACTCCAAATCTGGGCTAATCCAAGTACAAAAAACTGATTAACTGAAATCTCAACATAGCTTCCATTTTGGATATGGAAGCACTCATCAACCTTTTGGAAAAGATATAATACATGACACCTTACCATCAATTTGTAGATAGAATTGATGAGCATAACGATATCCTTATGTAACTTTAAAAACATGTTCCTTCTTTTTCACCTAGATGAATTTTCACATCATGGATAAATGGTAGAAGGCTGTCAATCACAGATTTTCTGGGAACAGAACATTTTGCTATCCCTATAAGTAGCAGGCAGTTAGACTTGATCCCTAACTGACGGTGTGTTACCCTCTGCTGCTTCCCACAGGAGACTACTGTAAGCACTTCCTGGATTGTGTTAGCATATACTTCAAGAGTATTATGTACTGAAAGTGACATAACTTGGAATAAGCAAAGCACACAGATTACAAGGTGAACTCGGGTTTGCAAGGTACTACAATTCGAAGACTTGTACTCACTGCATGCATTTTCATAATAAGGATATCTTATATAGCAGGATACAAAACATAGAACAATTGATTCACACCTTCTGATGATCGAGGGTGAACATGGCTATTTTACTATCAGCACCTCCTGAGATCCCACCCGTGCATAACCCATCAATAGCAATGGATAAAGCTGCATTCCTGCATCTTATTAGATCATACATTGTTTCATTCTATCGAAGGAAGAAAATAATTACTACTGAAAACTGTAAGTTAAACAACCGAGTTAAAAGTTAAAACCAAGAGGGTGTAGCATGAAACCTGATTCCGAATGATATTTCACTGAAGATAAAGGCAACCCAGGCTTTCGTACATCCCACCAAAGAGTGCTTCCATCTTCATAACTGGTGACCGTAAAAGGAAGGTTTCTAAATAAAAGAAACAAGTATGCTTTTCAACCCTAAACTATTGCAGAAGTTCACTTTTCAACCTTCAACCCCCAAAACGGTTGTTTTTAAACCTTGAACTCTTGAATCAGTTTACTTTATCCCCTAGCTCCTATCCCATGTGATTTTGTACTCACCGGGATGGTACGTGGCATTCTAAAAAGTAGTTCAGAGTTCAGAACTGAACTTTCTTCTTAATAAAAATGGCACATTGTTTTTAAAAGGACATATTGGCACATTTCAGTGAGAATAGCCAGCTGAACTTCAACGAAATACTAATAAACAAAAATGACTGATGAAAACTTCTCGTTCTGAATAAATTATCGAAGTTGCTTTAACCTACACCAGAAGCATATTATGGGATTGTTTAGCATATCAAGTACTCCCTCCGTCCCAAAATAGATGTCTTAGATTTGTCAAAAATTGGATGAACCCAGGCTAAAGCAATTGAATACTGTTTCCATTCACATGTGATTGTTACTATCCAGCTAAAACATAATATGTGTGCAGCTTATGACATTTTTATTACGTGCGAATGCGATTAGTACATGGCACTTAGAGTCAACACTCCCAAAAACGAGTCAAAACAGAGGCCAGAGAATAAAAGAGAGGGTGGGTCCTCGACACTGGTAAAAGGACCAGATTCAAATTTAATCGAGTTGCCACAACTGACCTCAGAAAGAGCTCAATAGTTGTTTTACTTTTACTGAAAAGAACTCAACAGTTTTGTTCGGATACTCGCTAGGCTGTGGCATATGTAAATATGTTGCAATATTAGTTACAAACATATTGTGCTTGCAAAAAAGTTGGTTTGGGTACTAACCTTGACAAAATATTTACATAACCTCCAGATTCACACGGGGTGAAAGCTTGCACGGCCATGCATAGACCTACGATCAACAGACAGTTTTCAAGGATTACTTAAAAGTATAAACAGCATTTCTCAACAAAACACATAAACAGCAAGGCAAACAAATGACATCAAACAGTTTAAAAGGAGTTTTATGACTGTCCTCCAGATGCAGACTATTATAGTAATTCGAAGTTGTAAAAACAAAGAAGTTTGTGGCATGCATTATATCTTAAAATAGAAACAACAAAACTACAACAAAAAACATACAAATGAACAAGATGGCAGAGTCTCATGTCATGGAAGAAGGATTTATCCTAAATAACATATACACATCCTTGCTTCAGTGATACCAGAGAGGTTAGTCAAATTGTAAGGCATACATATCTCAGATGAAGGCAGTAGTTTATAACTATCTTCAATGCAAACCAAACAATGAATCAACAGATCATGTAGGTGGAGCTGCATTGCCTAGGCCCAGCCGAACAATTATCAAACAGAACATCGGATTTCTGGTAGACAAAAAATAACAACGACAAAAATGGTGGAGACTACTCAGATACTTAAGAGTCTAAATATTTCAAGGTTCTACTGAGAGACATCACGTTACCACCGGATATATATATTAGGTTCAATTACACTTGTAATTTTTGTCCAACACAGAATACAACTACAGCTGGAGTGGTGAAGAGTGAAGACAAACCTCTTTGCTTAGTAGGGTGAACTATCATATTAGCGCTGCATCTTTGGGGCAAGCACATTATCTTCCTTGAACTTTTAATGTCCCAAAGTTCAACCTGTAGGTTTTATTTTGAAGTCACAACATGAAATAGAGGTGACAAAAGAAGTAACAATACAAACACACATAAACACAAAATTGCAGCCAGGTTTTCTTTAATGGCATTGTACAAATCATCTCTTGTATATTTTGATCAAGTTAGCCAAAAAAAATAGTTTGGAACTAACCTCAGAAGATTCTTGACCAGCGATCGTCAATATATTGTTTCCATCCAAAGAACTGCCTAGCAAATGCATAATAAAGTCAGTAATGCAGAGAGAGCTTCCTTTTCTGAACAAATAATTATCAGACGTCATTTTCTTTACAGTATGGTATTTCTTCTAAATTGTATCATATTTGAAAGTCAACAAATTGTTATATAACACTATTTATTTACAGTAGGTTCGTTCCTAAATTAATAAACAAAATGGCTAAGTATATGTCATTACTAGAAAGCAGGCGCTTCCATAATAAGTCAATAATAATTAATGAATTCATATATATGTGATTAATAGGCTATTGCTGCCTTTATAAGTGCTGGGATTCTGGAATGGTCGCACGTTACCTTGTTCATCTTCTTGGGATTCTGCGGGATTTAAACCATGTGATCCTGTATTTTCTTCAATAAGTACTCTCTGTGGCTCAGTGTCACTATTTGAGCCGCTCAAGCCAGATTGTGTGCCATGCGCAGAACAAGGAATCTTAACCAGTGACAACTTGCAGAAATGGTATGTACTTGTTTTAATTGTAAATATCGGCCTCCTGCAGGAACCCAAAAATGAATTTAGAAAATCATAAGATTCCTTGCTCAAGCCAGATTGTATGGGCCACAAAGCCTGCTAAAAAGTAAGTATTCTTCCAGACCTGCACATGAACACTGTACAGATTGGATTATCCTCTAAAACGCTTCACAAGAAAAACTGAAGAGGTGGGCAAACATAGGCGGAGAGTCATTATGGCCATACTGGAACTTCGCCCAGTCTTTCCAAGATGAAATGTTATTTTCCTATAGCATATAAACCAATTTAGTGGCCCATGTTGCAATTCTGGTCCATTTATCACTCCAAATATTAAGCAATTGACCTAGCAAATTGGCCCGGCCTGAGTTGAGCCTCACGCTCCGCCCCTGTGGGCAAACATCTAAACCAATTATAGTGAATATCTTGAAGAAAGAGAGAATTCTTGGTTCTATTCCATATATAAAATGGTTAACTTAGAAATTCTTCAAAAGGCCATGACTACAGTTTACAGATGATGGCCATCTTTATGCGTTAGGACTTATAAGAGTATCATATTTCTACAACAGAAAAGCACCATACATGATGAGCCTTCCCTAAAAGCTATAATCAGGACAAAGATATAAATGCAAATGAATAACTTATTCTGATGAATGGTGTACTCAGAACAATATTGTACAGATTCTGCGCATTGCTAACCGATAACGTGGGAGATTGCACCTAGTTTGACCATAAGATCAATAGAATTATTTATAATCTGACCAATATGGTTAGTTAGAAAAAATTTAAACATATTAGAGGACTCCTAGGATGATACGCTGGCTCTAGATTTACTAAGCAGCTGTATGTTTTGGTGGCTAATACAGAATATGATTCAATTCTTCATGGAAAGTGTCACTTGTAACATTTGGAATATCCTTTTCCTAGATGTGAAATATCCTTTTCGTACATGTGAAATATCCTTTCTGGACATGTGCATTTTCCTTGCATTTATGTTAGCAGGAGACAACTTCTGACTAATCATGCCCCAGCTTATGTGTAAGGTAAACAGCTCTCGATTTTCTTTTAGAAAGGGTAATATGCCAACCCTTGGCATCTGCTGACTGCACGTGCACAAACCATACCGTGAGAGCCCAGCTTCTTCAATCACCCATCCTTTGCACAAACCATCCCTGCCCTGGCTGTGTCAAAATAAGGAACATTCATATCAGCCAAAAATCAACCAAAAACATCAGTGGAAAAAAACATGCTTGAAATAAGCATAAGCCTCGAAGGAAATCTCTTACATATGCATTCTAGTATTCTAATGCACTAAGTGGTATATAGACTATAAGTCACTTAATTGTTCTGGGCATATATAATTTTCCTTAGAAGTTTAATCCTAATTACAGTACAATACCACTTCTACAAAACCATGTTCAGCAACTGTAACTCAATCCTAAAATGATACACTGATTCATCTAGAGTGTTCCAGATATAGCTATGACATCCTTCTAGCAATTATGACTATGGAAAAAAAAGGTATCTAGTAACAAGGTGAACTGCATCCTAGAATGAGCTAAGTTTTAGATATCCAATAACTAGCTGACAAAATTCACCTCAATTCACTCACCTAATGATCATGTTCCCAAGTCCGGCGCCAGTAACGATCGAATACACCCCAGCCGCTCCACCATGAGCCCTGGAAAACCATATTCCATCACACACAGCCTCCCAAAACCAAATCACCCGCTGCTGTAGTCCTCAGAAGCGCAAGCTTACCAGATGGAGGAGACGGTGCGGTGGCTCGCCGTGTCCCAGACCCTGAGCTCCCCGTCAGCCGCGCTGGTGGAACACAACCAGAGACCAAGCATGAGAGAGCAACACAATCACACTCAAAAGGAACTATTGGAAGATGCTGATGTGGATGATCAGAGAGGGGTTTAGGGTTTTGGGGGGGGGGGGGGGGGGGTACCCGGAGAAAAGGAGTGGGAAAGTGGGGTGGAAGCAGGCGTCACTGACGGCGGCGCGGTGCCCCCGGAGAACCGCAACCGGGTCTGGCGACGGGCGGCGGCGCGGCTTGTCTGGGTTGACCATGTCGGGCGGCCCGTACAGCGGCTCAGGGTGGGCCACTTCTTCGGGGAATTCTGTTAGAGCCCGTTTGGATGTAGATATTCACAGGCTTGGCATTATAATGGCTCCAATAACAATCTCACAGGATATTGATATTGAGGTTGAATGTCAATATTCCTTTTTGGATGTTTATGTATTGGGAATACAGACTTGATATTGACGTTGAATGCCAAATCCTGTTTGGATGGTCAAAGTGATGAACTGAACTTGTATGAGAGTATGATCATTATACTGTTTTATACATGTTTCAAAATGTTTTCTGTATAACACGTGAATATATTTGAATATTTATATAGCACATAACAATAAAAGGGACAAACAAATATTGTGTAAAATCGTCACATTAGCTTATAACTTCCAACAAAACATTGTAAAATGGCCCAATAAAAAGCATAGAATTACAGTTACCAATAAAGGGGTGATAAAAGCTATACAATGCTGGAATGCACACTGATTCAAAATAATAATAATGTGATGCTCATTGCAACTAGAACAGGCATGGCCGAGCTTTTCCTTGCTCTCATGATGCTTCAGTAGACAAGATTGGAGATTCTGATCAGGTGCTATCTAATCACAGATAAAATGAGGTATCTGATATGGTATAAGCTGCATACAGACATCTGGCTTCATGCCAATTTTGTTCTCACGTACACTAGCTTAGCTGCACCCTAGAATTTAACATCGTGAATTAATCACTGGGGTTAAAGTTCAGCTCACATACGCACTTCCTTTTTTCTACGTTTGACTAGAACATTCGGAGGCACAGGCAGGCGACTGAACTGTTTCAGTTACATTACACAGCAGCAGAGGCGGGTCGTTTAGCCTGGGCGACCAAGCTGCCGACGCGCCTGGGATTTGCCGAGGCTCAGTGTGTTCGGCGTGCCGCCTGTCCAAGAGAGAGGGTGAAGAGGGAGGTAGATGTACCTGGTGGACGGATGCCGGAGATCGGGTGCAGGTGCGCCAGACGCCAGAACTCGGGGTGGAGGTGCGCCGGACGCGGGACGCCTGAGCTCGGTCGAGTCAGCCCCCGTACCTGCAGAGAGAAGAGAGAGATGAGAGGGGAGGGTTGGAGGGCCGCCGGGAGGGACCGCGGAAGTGCGGGAATACGGCGCCGTGCTGGTAGCCGGAGGAGGAGGAGGGCGGGATGGGCGGCGGTGGTACCTGCACCGCCGCCGCAACTTCGGTCGCGCGCGCGTTGAAGCCCTCCCGTCGAGAGAGGGGCCGGGGAAAGATTGGGCGAGGCAGGGAGGAAAACGTTTCGCGGCCCTATTGCGTCGGAATGGTCAACGACTTTGACAGACTTTTTTTTTTACTAGACTAGAAACTCTAAAGATTTCAATATAGGAAAAATCTAAAACAAGGCGCCGCACCAGCAGCCCTCCCATGCAGCGCGCTAGGATTCGTGAAAAAACTGATCGCGTCCCGCCCGACATACCGCTCAACCAGTTTTATCCTTATCCCCTCTAGAACTCCTCCTGGCCATACAATCTCGTTATCCTCTCCCTCTCTCTGAGACAACCACAGAAAATGATAGGGATTTAGGAGAGCTCGCCGGAGAGACGGGAGAGGAGGCCACCGACCTTGCAGCGGGAGGCTGTCACCGACGACCGCGAAAGAGGAGGCGTCCATGAGCTAGCGTTGGAGGCCACCACCGAACGCGAAGCAAGGGGGTCGTCGCCGACGAGAGTAGCACGAGGACCTAGGAGGCTGCCGTCGGGGGGGGAAGCACCACAGAGCACGCAACCGAGAGTCCATCGTCGAGCACAAGCAGGCCACATCGTGGTGTGCAAGGAGGCCACCGTTGTGGCATGCGCGTCGGACACTGAAGTTTTTCCTCTTTCTAACATCTGGATTTCCGTTGTGCCCTTGATTTTTTTTGACAGACATACTCGTTGATTTCTACTTGCATGTGCTTGATTTTTTTGGAGGTGGATTCATCGAAGTAGATCTTTGGATTTTGATGTAATCTGCTGATTTAACCTGGCAATTAAGCTCAACTAATCTGGAAATTCAACTTAGTTAATCTGGCAGCTATTACCTTATCAATATGGCAATTGTTATTAATTCGGCAATTAGGACTAATTATTCCGGCAGCTTGGTCAAATTATTATGGCAATTAGTAACAATTGAACCTGTTAACTAGGCCTAATTAACCTCTAAATTACTAATCTGGCAACAAAGACTAATCAATCTGGCAATTAGTGACTACCGTATCTGACTGTTTAGGTCTTGTTAATCTGGCAATTAAGGTCTCGACAAGCATATTTAAACTGGCAATTATTAACTTGTCAAACATGTGATGTGACGTGTGATAAAGCAATGTTATAAACTTTAGAAACACATACATTGGTGGGGTACACCAAACAGTGAAAAACCACCTCACTATCGCTGGCCCTTGAAAATGACAGTGCATGGACTGTCTCATGTGGAATAGAGCCAGTAAGAGAGGGCTCGGATGCGGCGCCGCGCATTTGTTGAAGATATGCCCAAGAGGCAATAATAAAGTGGTTATTATCATATCTTCATATTTATGATAAATGTTTACATACCATATGCTATAATTGTATTAACCGGAAACATTAATACTTGTGTGATTTGTAAACATAAAAGAGTCCCTAGTAAAGCCTCTTGTTAAACTAGCTTGTTGGTTAATATATGATCATGGTTTCCTGATCATGAACATAGAGATGTTATTAACAACAGGGTCATATCATTAGGAGAATGATGTGATGGACATACTCCTATAGTTAAGCGTAGCATAAAGATCAAGTCATTTAAAATAGTTCATTTGCTATAAGCTTTCTGATACATAGTAACCTAATTCCTTCGACCATGAGATCATGTTAATCACCATCACCGGAAGGATGCTTTGATGACATCAAACACCACACCGTAACTGGGTCAGCGGCGGAGCCAGGAATTGCGGCTAGTGATGTCAAAGCTAAAAAATATTAAAAGCTCAAAGCTTGACAACAAAACCCACTCATAGTAGTATATTATATTCATGGCAAGACACCACCATGGTCATGCATAGCTTGATAGTTATACTCTGAAATACATCAGCTTCAACATAGGTAATCATGCAATCATACAAAAAGCCATCACCTATTCTATTGCGCAAATCAGACTTAATGTATTTCATTGCTCGCTCGACGGTGGCAGTAGCTACCGGCAAAACCAATGTTAGCTTCAATAGAAGAAACACAAGAGGAAAGGTAGTATGCTTCTTCGTTTGAATAAGCTTACAACACAGGTTGCCAATCCCCTTCAAGTCCAAGAATCTTGAATCATCACGAAAATTTTCAACAAAATTATCAAGTTGGCAACTAAGCTCTTCAATCTTGCTTTCACTTTGGAAATCATCGGGATACAAACGAGCCATAGCCAAAATTCTTTCTTTGTTAAAGTTTGCGAAAGAACCAGCAGGATCCAAACAGCCCATTCCAAGAAGCAAGGTAGTGGTTGTCTCACTAAAGCGACCATTAAGCTCAACTTGCAAAAGATCAATGACAGCATACATGACACTTTTGTAGTAATTCTCATTTGACAAGCCATCAGTTTGAACTCTACGCTTTGATTTTGACCCACGAGGGACATGCATGGCATCCATATTTGGAAGTTCAAGATCAAGTTTGATGCAAAAGTCAGCAACTATTGTAAACATACCTTCCCAGCCTTCGTTTCTCATTTTTTGAAGCCTTCTCTTAGTTGTACTAAGATATGACACAACATTCACAATATCCTGGTCCTTCCTTTGCAAAGCGACATTCAAATCATTAGTAATTCCAAGAATGGCTTTCATCAAGTGCAACATAAAAGCAAAATCAAATGTTTGTATAGCGTCTAGTACTCCTTTTGCTTTAAGCGTATCCAAAGAGTTGGATCCAAACTCTGCAATAGCATCAATAAAAGCAAAATCAAATGTTTGTATAGCGTCTAGTACCCCTTTGCTGTAAATGTATCTCCTCCACCACGCCCTCGCCTTTCAATTTGAAACAAGTAGCAAGGAAGACAATAAGCTGCATCTTCATCTATACTATACTCTAGCCAGTTATATTCTTTAAACCATTCTGGTTTAAAACGACGCATAATCCCACTCATATCTGTTTGAGGGAAATTATGATTGACAGGTTGAAATGGACCTTTCTGAAGGTAAGCCCTTCGCACATCATCACGCACTTTGGCAGGCTTGTATTGTGAAATCCGCTTTCTTCGCGCAGGATCTGCAGGAAGAGCAGATAAATTCACCTCTTCATCTTTTTCTTGTGCAGACCGGTCTTGCACTGCTATTAACCAACACCAACTCCAAAGCAGCCCTAGAACTGCTAGCATTTTCTTCATCATCATTTATCGGGTGCTTGATTTGAAGGGGATCTTTGAGGAGAACCTATGACGTTTGATCTAGATGCCCATAATTTTCGGTATTTCTCCATTTCCTAGAATCTGAAATAAAAAGCTACTGCTAGTCAAAAATTTGCCCATGATACGCTTTGATTTAGCTAGCTAATTGTAAGAAAAATGAGAAGATAAGACAACATACTTGTTAGAGCCTTAGACGGTGCTGATTTCAGACTGCAAATAAGCCATGAAAATCTGAACTGGAGCTCGCGGATGCGTTGCCGCGTGGCCTTCTCGTGCCGGCATTAGCCGTGTACTTCTCGCCGGCGGCCGGCGGGGCTTGCAGCAGGCATGCAGCAGTGCACGTGTGCAGCCTGGACCGCTTCTCTCCTTCCTCTAGCTACGATGAGAGAAATTGGGGAATTTTGGGAGAGAGCAAAAGGATTTGGAGAGAGAAATATGGAAATTGGGGACATTGAGCGGCAGAACGGGATGTCAATAATGGAAGGGAGAGAAGGAGTAAGCAAAGGGGATTGTTTCTGTGTCTTATTTGCTACATGGACCAACAAAAATATTTACAAAGTGAGTGACAATTGGGACCGGTGAGTGCAGCGATGTCAGAATGTAAAATTTAGTGGGTCATTTCTGGTGTATCCATAGCTGGTGTTTGTTTGCACACCTTTGTGTGGTCGCTTGACCACACAGTCGCTGTGCAGCTCCGCCGATGGTGCCACCTATAAATTCCCGACCCACCTCCCCCTCTCGTCTCACACATCTCGATTCGTTCCCCAGCCGCCCACCCAAACCCGCAGAGAGCAGTTCCAAAGTCGAGGAGAAGAGAGGAGCGCGATGGCCCGTACCAAGCAGACCGCCCGCAAGTCCACCGGCGGCAAGGCCCCCAGGAAGCAGCTCGCCACCAAGGCCGCGAGGAAGTCGGCGCCGACCACCGGCGGCGTGAAGAAGCCCCACCGCTACAGGCCCGGCACGGTGGCGCTCCGCGAGATCCGCAAGTACCAGAAGAGCACGGAGCTCCTCATCCGCAAGCTCCCCTTCCAGCGCCTCGTCCGCGAGATCGCGCAGGACTTCAAGACCGACCTCCGCTTCCAGAGCCACGCCGTTCTGGCGCTCCAGGAGGCCGCGGAGGCGTACCTCGTCGGGCTGTTCGAGGACACCAACCTGTGCGCCATCCACGCCAAGCGCGTCACCATCATGCCCAAGGACATCCAGCTCGCCCGCCGCATCCGTGGCGAGCGCGCCTAGGCCAATCGCCGGCGCCTCCGCGTACCAGCCCCGCTCCACCGCGAAATTAGTTGATTGATCCCCTTTTGCATTTAGATCCTGTTAGGTCTTCGTGATACGACAGATTTGTTTCGTTCTGAAAGTCTGGTATGTTATTACAATAGTTGTTACAAGACAATTGTAGATTTGTTTATTCCTGTGACTCTTTGATCATCTCTGATCGATGCTTGTTCTTTTGAGTATGGTCTGCTGTCGCTGTCGTGATTTCTGACCGACGGATTGCTGTTGCGGTGGGCAGTTTGGGGTCCTGATTGTGATCTCGTTGCCGGCCAGAGCATGCTCTGTTTCGATTTTCGAATGCACCTACGCAAAGACTCCAGGGGACCTGATATTATCAGGCAATCAGCGAATCGCTCAGCAGGTTACAATATATTAACATTTCCATTGTCATGATAATCTTTGCAATCCTCAATTTCGTCTTGATTCCTTAGTTCGCGATTTCTATTTTAAGAACGGAAATCCAGGGGTAGTGGTAGTCAAGTTTCGTTAGCTACATCCGCTGCGGAGCCAGGAATTGCGGCTAGTGATGTCAAAGCTAAAAAATATTAAAAGCTCAAAGCTTGACAACAAAACCCACTCATAGTAGTATATTATATTCATGGCAAGACACCACCATGGTCATGCATAGCTTGATAGTTATACTCTGAAATACATCAGCTTCAACATAGGTAATCATGCAATCATACAAAAAGCCATCACCTATTCTATTGCGCAAATCAGACTTAATGTATTTCATTGCTCGCTCGACGGTGGCAGTAGCTACCGGCAAAACCAATGTTAGCTTCAATAGAAGAAACACAAGAGGAAAGGTAGTATGCTTCTTCGTTTGAATAAGCTTACAACACAGGTTGCCAATCCCCTTCAAGTCCAAGAATCTTGAATCATCACGAAAATTTTCAACAAAATTATCAAGTTGGCAACTAAGCTCTTCAATCTTGCTTTCACTTTGGAAATCATCGGGATACAAACGAGCCATAGCCAAAATTCTTTCTTTGTTAAAGTTTGCGAAAGAACCAGCAGGATCCAAACAGCCCATTCCAAGAAGCAAGGTAGTGGCTGTCTCACTAAAGCGACCATTAAGCTCAACTTGCAAAAGATCAATGACAGCATACATGACACTTTTGTAGTAATTCTCATTTGACAAGCCATCAGTTTGAACTCTACGCTTTGATTTTGACCCACGAGGAACATGCATGGCATCCATATTTGGAAGTTCAAGATCAAGTTTGATGCAAAAGTCAGCAACTATTGTAAACATACCTTCCCAGCCTTCGTTTCTCATTTTTTGAAGCCTTCTCTTAGTTGTACTAAGATATGACACAACATTCACAATATCCTGGTCCTTCCTTTGCAAAGCGACATTCAAATCATTAGTAATTCCAAGAATGGCTTTCATCAAGTGCAACATAAAAGCAAAATCAAATGTTTGTATAGCGTCTAGTACTCCTTTTGCTTTAAGCGTATCCAAAGAGTTGGATCCAAACTCTGCAATAGCATCAATAAAAGCAAAATCAAATGTTTGTATAGCGTCTAGTACCCCTTTGCTGTAAATGTATCTCCTCCACCACGCCCTCGCCTTTCAATTTGAAACAAGTAGCAAGGAAGACAATAAGCTGCATCTTCATCTATACTATACTCTAGCCAGTTATATTCTTTAAACCATTCTGGTTTAAAACGACGCATAATCCCACTCATATCTGTTTGAGGGAAATTATGATTGACAGGTTGAAATGGACCTTTCTGAAGGTAAGCCCTTCGCACATCATCACGCACTTTGGCAGGCTTGTATTGTGAAATCCGCTTTCTTCGCGCAGGATCTGCAGGAAGAGCAGATAAATTCACCTCTTCATCTTTTTCTTGTGCAGACCGGTCTTGCACTGCTATTAACCAACACCAACTCCAAAGCAGCCCTAGAACTGCTAGCATTTTCTTCATCATCATTTATCGGGTGCTTGATTTGAAGGGGATCTTTGAGGAGAACCTATGACGTTTGATCTAGATGCCCATAATTTTCGGTATTTCTCCATTTCCTAGAATCTGAAATAAAAAGCTACTGCTAGTCAAAAATTTGCCCATGATACGCTTTGATTTAGCTAGCTAATTGTAAGAAAAATGAGAAGATAAGACAACATACTTGTTAGAGCCTTAGACGGTGCTGATTTCAGACTGCAAATAAGCCATGAAAATCTGAACTGGAGCTCGCGGATGCGTTGCCGCGTGGCCTTCTCGTGCCGGCATTAGCCGTGTACTTCTCGCCGGCGGCCGGCGGGGCTTGCAGCAGGCATGCAGCAGTGCACGTGTGCAGCCTGGACCGCTTCTCTCCTTCCTCTAGCTACGATGAGAGAAATTGGGGAATTTTGGGAGAGAGCAAAAGGATTTGGAGAGAGAAATATGGAAATTGGGGACATTGAGCGGCAGAACGGGATGTCAATAATGGAAGGGAGAGAAGGAGTAAGCAAAGGGGATTGTTTCTGTGTCTTATTTGCTACATGGACCAACAAAAATATTTACAAAGTGAGTGACAATTGGGACCGGTGAGTGCAGCGATGTCAGAATGTAAAATTTAGTGGGTCATTTCTGGTGTATCCATAGCTGGTGTTTGTTTGCACACCAGAATTTTGTGTGGTCGCTTGACCACACAGTCGCTGTGCAGCTCCGCCGATGAACTGGGTGGCTATAAAGGTGGCATTGAGTGTTCGGAAAGTATGTGTTGAGGCACATGGATCAAGAGTGGGATTTGTCCATCCATATGACGGATAGATATACTCTGGGCCCTCTCGGTGGAATGTCATCCAATTAGCTTGCAAGCATGTGACTGGCTCACAAGGGATCACATACCACGGGAACGAGAAAAGAGTACTTATCGGTAACGAGGTTGAACTAGGTATGCAGAGATACCGACGATCATAACCTCGGATAAGTAAACTATCGTGAGACAAAGGGAAATTGGTATCGTATGTAAGTGGTTCATTCGATCGCAAAGTAATCGTAGAAATATGTGGGAGCCATATAAATTTCCAGATTCCTCTATTGGTTATTGATCGGAGAAGTGTCTCGATCATGTCCGCATAATTCACGAACCGTAGGGAGACACACTTAAGGATTCGACGTTGTTTGAGTAGTTATGGAATGATGAGAAAGAGACCGAATGTTGTTCGGAGTCTCGAATGGGATTCGGGATATCACGAGGAGATCCGGAATGGTCCGGAGAATAAGATTCATATAAGGAAAGTCCCGTTTCGGAGTTGGGAAATGTTTCCGGTGTTTTCATCGGGAATGTTCTAGAATGTTCCGGAATGTCCGGCACTCCGGAGGGGAAGGGTACATGGACGTGTTGTATCAAGTTGGTATGATTGCATCATGTACTAAGTGTCATCGCTGTTCCAAATAAAGGATTAATCGAATCCTAGTTTGAAAAGTCAAATAGCTAAATTGAAAAGTCAAACGGCTAAATTTGGAAAGTGGAAAAGAGGAGGAGGAGGTGAAACCGAGTTGGGGAGGGAGTCCTCCTCCCCAAGCCGGCGCACCACCCAAGCCGAGTTGGGGAGGGACTCCACTCCCTCCCCTTGGCCGCCGGCCCCTCCACCTATATAAGGAGGGGCAGGGCTCCCTCCTAGCACACACAAGATCCTCTCTTCTAAACCCTAATTTGGTGCCGCCACCTCCTGCAGTTGCCGCCACCTCCTAGGGCTCCTCTTGGCGCCGACTTGGGCAAGCCCCAAACCCTAGCCGCCGCCCTAGCACCTCTTCCTCGGCGTGTCTAAACCCTAGATCGTCGAGGGCTCTCTCATAGTCCACCATACTCGCTCCGGCTTAAGGCGAAGCCCTGCGAGATCTCCCCTCTACTTCCGGTACCACGCCGTCGTGCTCCCGAAATCGCGAGGAGAGTGCTACAACCTCCGCTGCCTGCTGGAACAAGGGAGAGGAAGGTCTTCGTCGAGTACCGAACGTGTGACCGACTGCGGAAGCGCTGCCGGAACGCAGCGCCGGAAGGATCGTCTACGCGATCTTGAGATCGGAAGTGTACGACTACATCATCCACGAGAATCTGCTCTCGTTAATCGCTTTGGAATCTTCGAGGGTGAGTTCCTCTATCGACTCGTTGCTACAATCTAGTAGATAGATCTTGGCTTGTTTGTTTGTATGCGGTAGAAAATTTTTGTTTTCCATGCTACAAACCCCTACAGCATTAGCACATCCCTTCAATATATCGTCTCAGCTAACTCGCTAGCCACTAGAACAATAACAGAGTTCGGGACCGACTCTGGCCATAGCAGTATAGGCTCTGTCTCACTTGCCCCTAGAGACGCAATGGTATGGGCAACTTTATTACAAGTCCTTGGACTGAAAGTAAAACTAGCTGGAATGAAATTTAAGCTAACAAGCGAGCGGATTTTCCTGTAGATGATGCCCTCAGGAGCAAGATCAAATTCGATAATCTGGGGTGCACGTTACATAGAAGGTTATGTGAGTCTGATTCAAAGACCACTCTTCTCATACCCCATGTCGTAGCTGTCTGGACTGCCTCTACACAGGCCAACGCCTCTGCATGCGCTGGAGAGGCCAAGTTGTTTAAGCTTTCCGTAGCATGCCCCATGTTGTCGCGTGCAACAAATCCCCATCCATCCTTGCCTGTAGCCTAATTTGTAAGATCCATCAAAATTAATCTTTAGCACGTCCTCGTCAGGTACAGTCCATTTTGCCGGTTCAGTTTGCTTGTTCAGCTTTTCAACTTTACTGCAATATGTCTCGCACTCACGCGCCCAGTATTTTATCTGTACGAGGAGCTCGTTCTCGCTGTAAGCTTTCTCTTCTGCATTAACTTTGTTCCTCCTAAGCCACCATCGCCAAAGAATACAACAGACTATACCCTTCTTGTCTCCCATAGCTAAGATCTCTTGCACAACATCATGCGCATTGCTGTATCTGCTCATGCGGTAACGCTCCTCCTCCAGTCCAAAGTGTTTTCAGAGATGTTTGATGCCTTTACATTTCAGAAAGAGGTGAGCCCCATCCTCATCGACATGCCGGCAACATGGACAGAGAGTATCACACTTCATGCCACGTCTATGATTTTTTGTCCTTAGAGGCAAGCTATTGTGTGCTAGTCGCCACACAATTTTTTTGATCATTGGGATGCACGGGAGATTCCAGATCTCCTTCCAGAAATGTTGAGCTTCAGCATTACCCGAGGAGGAAGATGCCTGACTGTCCGATGTCTCACATGAACATGATAAGCAAATTTAACAGAGAATTGTCCTTTGCTATTAAAGTGCCAAGCTGGAAAATCCTCAAAATCATCACGAATGGGTGTGGCTAAAATTACCTTTGCATCAATCTTCCAAAAGGTATCTCGCACAAGAAGCTCATCCCATCTATTGGTGATTGGACAAATCAGATCGGACACTTTTGTGAGAAGGCTTTGTCTACGGGGTGTAATGGGACACCGAGCTCCATCTCTTTCCAACCAGGGATCAGTCAAAATATTCACGTTTGAACCGTCGCCAATCCTCCACACTAGCCCCTCCTTCAGCAGCTCAACTCCCTTGAGGATACTTCTCCATGTATACGAGATGCCATCAGACGTTGTTGCCTCCATCATACTTTTCTTCCAATAAAGTAATAAAGTTTTTTAGAGTAAACGACATTGACGGTTCTAATTCTTTCTCCGTCCCTTTATTTTGGTTTCAGTTTTTAAAAATTGCACATCTCGATTCTAAATCTTTCGTAAGTCATTTATTGGAGGTCTTAAATCATTTGACCCACGTTGACTGGTATCACGTCGACCGTAAGGTCCAAGAGGTATACATGTCACCCTATATATTTGCAAATAGGCCTTCCAGGTTGTATTATTCTAAAACATGGTCCATGGAACATTTTCATAT
This sequence comes from Avena sativa, assembly GCA_916181665.1. NCBI lineage: Eukaryota > Viridiplantae > Streptophyta > Magnoliopsida > Poales > Poaceae > Avena > Avena sativa. The sequence continues at coordinate 58,963,104 of OV702285.1, read as the reverse complement.
AGGAATTTTATCAAAAATAGAAGAAAAGGTGGATGGAGATTGTGTGAAGGGGTTTAGAACCCGGGGATGTGTTACCTCCGCGACCTCCTCGCTCGAAATGATGCGGACACTCTACACGCGTCTTCGTTTGCCTCGCCCGCGTACATGATGAGTGACCCTTGTTTGCTAGCTTGCTTGCTGGTGCACTTGTGTTGTCCCGCTAGTGTGGCTGGCTAGCTAGATCACACATTGAGTGCACGCGGGTATGCACATCGATGTTACTCTATAGATCGTGATACACTGATATCGATAGCATCTGTCGGTGGCGCCATGTTCTTGTTCATGCAGAGGCGGTGATGTTCGCTTATCTCAAGGAGGACTAGACGCGGAGATAGACAGTCGCCTAGGGAGTTTGGCTTGGCACGGCTGTACGACACCAACCCAATCATGACGCGTCACGTGGTGGGCAACCATGGGGTACATGGTGCTAGAGCTCGGGCACATAGGCAACCGACAAGGCCTGGCGTCGGAATGTTCGTGTTCGGGCTGGAGGTGGTGTGCGTGGCAACCATATCCTGCCTTCAACCTCAATATCAATATCCAAGAGTGAACCCTTGCCTAGGGACTGAAGCGTTTTTGAAGGAATACAACTGTGGTCCTTTTCACAAATATACACAACCAGACGGTAAATATACAAGGTGGCCTATACACCTCTTGGACCCCTCTGTCGATGTGGCAACAATCAACGTGGGTCAAACTGATTTAGGATCTTTGATGAACGACTTATGAAAGATTTAGAACCTAGACGTGCAATTTCAAAGAATTAGAACCAAATTAAAGGGTTGGAAAAGAATTAGAACCGCTCGTGCGGTTTACTCAAGTTTTTAATCCATCTCGTGATGTCAGTTTTCAAGATTTCAAAACAAATATGTAAAGGAATCACTACGATAATGTCAAATTTATGGCGGATGATGGTGCTAATCGAAAGAGATGCATTGGTTAGCTTGGTGGAAATTATGTGTACCAAAGAAGCAACAAGATATGGGTTTTAGAGATATTTATTGCTTTAACTTTACGTTGCTAGCTAAACAGGTCTAGAGACTAATAAGATTAATATCCGGGATGACGAGTGCATTCCTGATAGTCATTCACGCAAGATATTTACACTAAAGGGGCAGAACGTATATACTAGAGTACATGAATTGATTGATTCTATTACGAATTCCTGGGACGAGGTGCTATTTGAGCAAACCTTCTTGTCAATTGATGCTCGAAGAATATTGGCAATACCACTCTCGTCACATGACATGGATGATTTTGTGGGTTGGAACCTAACCAAGATAGGAACCTTTTCTATACGAATTAGCCTACCATGTCGAATGGGAAAGCCAATTTAGATCCAGAGTGAATCATAAATCAGGTGCTGAAAGTATGAACCCACATCTAATATGGGATACAATTTGGAAGTTAAAAATTTCATCCAAGGTTAAAATTTATCTTTGGCGAATTATGCAGGAAACAATCTAATGCGAATGATACTGGCAAACAGGAATGTTAGAGTCGCCTAGTGCTCTCTTTGCGAGATCGGAGTAGAAGACACAAAGCATATGCCATTCCATTGTTCACGCTCCAAACACATTAACAAGTTTGTTTAGATGATCCCTAGGGCTGTATTGTTCCTCTCCTAGTAAATGATGTGACTTCTATATCGAATGAATAAAGAGAGCTATGATTATGTAAAAAAAAGAGCCAGATTAGCTGGATATAAAAAAGTAAAATATTATATGTGTACCGGGTTAGAAGAGAGAAGAGAAGAGAAAAGATAAACCGGTTGTAAGTTAAGAGTTAACTCTAACATGTGCTCTTAGATGTTTTGTGAGAGTGAAAGGTGGGTCACATTTATTGTATATGTTAGCTAAATGATTGGCTACAAATGATGTGGCAATACCTTCTAGTCAACAACTGGTTACACTATTAAACTTTTTTTTAAGCGGAGGCAAAAGTTTTGCCTTATCCATTAATTAAGAAAAAGGTGTCTAGTATTTAGACGAAACCTAGTATGACAGGGCCAAGCCCATCCAAACAACGCACCTACACTCGCCACCAGCCAAACATGATAAATACCCGAACAATAGGGTCACACACACACTAGCCAACACATAAGACTACAAAGCGGTAAGAGCAAACACTCTAAACGTAATGGAAATGCACATTTGATCCCATATGCATATGCTCCCTTTATTAAAAAGACATATTTTATTTATTTTTTAGAATCGAAAAAATACTTATGTTGTGTATCTGCATATTCTACATGCTTACATGTGATTTCACGAACAATCGATATATTTTATGGACCGTGTAAAAAAACAAAAGTATGTCTCATAGAGAGCCTTATTTTAGCACCGAATTTTGTCTTTTTTACAGAAGTCAACAATATGTTTATGACTTTATACACACCTATCATGTGAAGATATACACACATGTATTTATTTTAAAATATCAATATTTTGATATTTCAAAATTAGTTGAGAGTTAAATTCATATAAGCATATGAATCCCATAGCAAAATAGCCGCGTACACTAGACTAATACCATGATTGACATAAACCTTAAAACATACTCTCTCTGTTTTAAAATATAAGATGTTTTAGATTTGTGAAATAAATATATTTAGACTTTTTAGTACATAGATTTACTTAGGTTTGAAATGACACAATAAAAAGTTTAAATACATTTTTTTCATAAACCTAAAACATTTTATATTCTAAAACGGAGGAAGCACTGTTTTTCACGTAAGAACTTCACCACACAACATAGTCTCACAAAATAAACAAATAAATAGAGAAAATTCCATAGAGATAATAAAAAAAATAGCAGAGAGCTTGTGATCATAACGGCTGAGCCTAAGAGCATCTCCGCTAGCATTCACAGGACGCCGATCCAAACATCGAAATTAGGTCCGGACGCCGAAATTTGATCCAGTCGCGTTTTTAGGAACCTCTTTTCGTCTGGATTTGGACGAACTTTGGTCCGGACTTTCCAGGCCATTCCCAGGATCCCGGAAATGTCGGACGAAGCGAATTCGATGAGTGGACCCGACCAATCAGCATATATTCTCTCATACTCATCCAAAATTCGCCCAAAGTTCGCCATATTCGGCCAAAGTTTGTCCATATCGACCATATTCGCCCAAAGTTCGTTCAAAACAGTCTATATTTGTCCAGTTCGTTTATATGGATCATATTTGCCCATATTCGTCCAAAACTACCTATATTCACCCATATTCGCCTAAAACTGTGTATGTTCGCCAAAAATTTGCCAAAATTTATTAATTTTTAGCCAAACGCGGAACTCGCCTGAGAACGCGAGTGAAAAATTCGGTGTTTTCAGACCAAAAATTAATTTCGTTCGGACCAAAATACGTCCAGGTTTTGGCCTAAGAACGCCCATCAAGTGGGATGCTCTGAAACTTTAGCAAACAACACAAAGCCCCTTCTTTTCGGCTTCTTGGCTAGCTTCTTAACCTCGACCAACTTTTTTCAGAATCTCATCTGCCAAAATTGTTTTATACTTTTAAATTAACATTGAAACTACTACTTAAGAAGTTTGAACGAATTTTGAAAATGAGATTTTGAAAGAAGTTGGCTAAGAAGCTGAAAAGAAGGGACCCAAATATGTCGCCGTATGCCTGATAGAGTACGAGCAGCCCTGAGGCTGGTCATAGTGCTAACTAACTAAGACTAGTAACTTACACATGTTACTAGTTGATGTTACTATCTTCATAGTGGGTGAAAACATGTATGGTGTCATGCAAGATCTAATTAATTAGGTTGTAGACTCATATGGTCTTGATATGTGTGATGTTATGTTAACTACTCCTACTCCAGCTAAGTTACTACCTTTCTCTCTTTTTCTTCATTAATTAAGATGTCATATCACCAATTTGTTTAGTTGGTATCTAGCCCGAAGGAACTAGCCCACCAGGAAGCAGCGCACAAGCCCACATCAGAGCGCCACGTCAGCGATCCGCGGCTCTCACGCGCTCGTCCAATCAGGCTCCACCATGCTCGATCACGCGGATCGTGTGTTTTCTTGAGACAAATCCTAGCCGTCAAATGGACCACAATCCCCAACCCTTTCCTCAAACGGTCACTGGAAACCGCCTCGTTCCACGCGTCTCCAGCCTCTCGCTCCCACCAGACGGCGCCTTTAAATAGCTCCCACCTCGCAATCCTACCTTCACTATTCGACTTTCCTCATTCAGTTTGGTCGCCCTCCGATTCGAATCCACAGAGAGGAGCGCGATGGCCCGTACGAAGCAGACCGCCCGCAAGTCCACCGGCGGCAAGGCCCCCAGGAAGCAGCTCGCCACCAAGGTTCGTCTCGCCGACTCCCTCTCTCCTCTCGGTTCCTCCCTTCTCGATCTCTCTCCGGTCATCGTCTTCCGTCGATTCGCCTGACGTTCGGTTTGTGAATCGTGTTTTGTTTCCAGGCCGCGAGGAAGTCGGCGCCGACCACCGGCGGCGTGAAGAAGCCCCACCGCTACAGGCCCGGCACGGTGGCGCTCCGTGAGATCCGCAAGTACCAGAAGAGCACGGAGCTGCTGATCCGCAAGCTCCCCTTCCAGCGCCTGGTCCGCGAGATCGCGCAGGACTTCAAGACGGACCTGCGGTTCCAGAGCCACGCCGTGCTGGCCCTCCAGGAGGCGGCCGAGGCGTACCTCGTCGGGCTGTTCGAGGACACCAACCTGTGCGCCATCCACGCCAAGCGCGTCACCATCATGCCCAAGGACATCCAGCTCGCCCGCCGCATCCGCGGGGAGCGCGCCTAGGCTGACTCGCTGCCGAGGCCTGTAGTCGATCGGAGAGGGGATCGTCGAGTCTTCACAAGCCCAGATTCGTTGATGCCCCTGACGATTTCGTAGTTCCTACTTGCCGTGCTAGGTTACCTTCTGTGTTAGATGAGATGTGGTTGGTGTAAGACTCTGTCGGTGATGTTCTTTTGGTTTGCGATGAGCCAAACGTATGTTGGAAACTATTATTGTTACTTGTTAGCAAGTAATTTCGTCCTGTGCTTGATCGTATCCTTATTTTGTTGTTGCTTGTGATGCACTGATTCCGTTGATTGCGTATCTGGATTTGGTTTGTGGCTCTGCTATTATTCTGTCGCGGTCGTGGTGCCGTGTGTGGCATTCTGTCCTCCCGGCTGTGCCGCCCGCTCACTTTGAGCCCCACACGATTGGTCGACGCGTGTTTTGGAGTTTTTCGCTTCTCGATTTTACTTCTGCAAGTAAATTGCTCCCTGACGTGGTTGGGTGGTGCTGTATCGGCTAATTTTTTTAAAATAATACATTATTTTTATTGAATTTTAAGAACTTCCTATGGTGAGCGTGAGATTTGGACGCACGTTTTGCTGCTTTCTGTCGTAATTGTTCTTTATGCTACTCACCCATATTATTAGATTCATCTAGATACTAATATGGTCGGAGGGAGTACCCTAATCGTAGTGCAGTAGTAGGAGTGTTACTAATTTCTTGAACGTTTGAACAAATCATCAAATAATGAGTACCGTACCTGAAATTCAATAATTCAGGGCGGCGTTTGAACAAATCATCAAATAATGAGTAGTGTACCCGAAATACAATAATTCAGGGCATTGGTACTATAGAATGGCCGTGTATCATTAACTTGGGAAATTTAGTTCGAGTTTTGTCCTGGTGGTTTGTGTTCTTCTATAAGCTGCCGTTTTCAGGTTTTGAAAAAACAAGACGTAAAAAACATAAACAGCAAATTAGTAACCTGAAAAGGTTACAAAAGGTGAACAAAGGCTTGCAATATTAGATAGAGTAGAGTCATAAAGTTGACAAGACTATCTGTCCGCAAGTTCATTTAACGAATTTAATTAGACTCCATGAAAATAAGAAAAAAGCTTCCATAAAAAAAACGGAGTAGATTCTTAATGTTTTTAATATTAGATTTTTTCCAAGTCTTTCTAAAAAAAAAGATACTACTCATCCGGAGGATCAAACAAAACGATAACGATCCCCCGGGTCGCTCCTTTCCGCACGGCAGCACGTACGGGTCCAACAACTGCACGCAGGTGGGTAGGCCCAGAAAAACTTAAGCTGGTGACCTCCATCTCTCCTATCTCCTCCTCTCTCTCCAGGAAACACGCCGCTCAAGTTTTTTGCCATGCGCCGCTACCCAAGCTCCGTGTCCCCTCGCCGCTGACTCGTCGCCGACGACTCTCTCCGCCATGCTGCTTCGCTGCTGCTGCCCGTGCCGCCGCCGCCTGTACGTACCTCGCCGGAGTGCTGCCCGCACCTCGCCGAAGCGACACCCCGAGACACGCCGCTGCCTAGCTTCTGTTGAGTAATAGAACAATTTACCAAGCGAATTATCCATAATAAACGCTAGATAAAACATGACTAGAATAATAGGCAATATACTAATCATGTTAAATAGCGAATACATATTGAGACATATAGTCAAACAAACTGCAAGACATAAAACTTTGGATAGGATCAGAACAAGATTGAGACAGAAGATGTACACGGCAGTAGCAGAAGTGGAACCGCTGGCGTTGGAACCATCGTTGGCCATGTCGTCGAGGAAGAGGGTGCTGATGTCGGGGAAGACGTCGCTATCTGTGAGGGAGTCCGTGACGAAGCCAGTAGTCGCGCTGATAGCGCTCCCCAAAAACCTTATCGCCCTTCTCCCGTACAGGACTCGAAGCAGCGGGGTCTCGGAGGCCTACTGTCCCGGCTCGCGGTGCACGCCGCAAGACGGGATGAGGAAGATGGAGGTAGCGCAGTGCTCTGGAACTGGAGGCGCAAGGGATATGTGGCAGTGTGTCTGAGAGGAGGCGCGACCTCTCTCTTTTATAGGCGCAGAGGGGAAGGCAGACAGTGCAGAAGATGAAACGAATGGACGGAAGATGAAGCGAACAGGCGGCAGCCCACCGGACAGCCTCCACTCAATTCGTATTCATTTTACTCGTATTAAAAGTCCATTCAAGGCAAACGTTTCACCTTCGTATTAAAAGTCCATTCATATACCATTCATGCGTGGCAAAATAAAGCTCGGCTCGGCGAGATTCCCGCAACCCGCAACCCGCAACCCGCGCGCGTCGTGACGAGGCGAGGCGAGGCGAGCGAGGAGGAGGAGCGCGCGTGTGGAACTCTCTCCTTCTCCTTCTCATCCTTTTACCAAGTGGTAGGAGAGCTCACCTTATAAGCTGATCCAACTCCCACTCAACTAGCAATGTGGGACTAAACATTTGTCCCACCTCTTGTCTTGCATGAATGGGCCACATGGGCCTCTAGGATTTTCAGGAATTATTGAAATAGAAAATGGGCTAGACTATTTGGGCCAAAATTCCAACAATCCCCCACCAGATCCCAGAGGCACATGTAATTTGCCTTTGGTTCCAAAACACTGTTTATATACCGGTACTATAGTGGAGACTGTTAAGTTGAACTTCCACCTAGAATTCTATGCTACACTAGGTTGCGACTTGTACAGTGGACTATGCCTTGAACTGCAAGTTTGCTGCAATCTAGCTTCACACGAAGTCTTGACCGATACTGGGCTACCGTGGGACTTCCCCGCGGGTGGAGCTTATACGTCATACTCCATGACCTTTCATGAGTTTATTAGAGAGCACCCTACTCTCATAGACTGCGACGTTTTAACAGTCAGACTCATATAGGTGTGTTCTTCAAAAGATGTTCTGCAGGACAACATCTTTGCTTAGGATAAGCCACTTAGAACACATTAAGATAATAAATCAACCTGCCATGCAGAATAGGAAAGTATTGCATCTTTATGGAGTGGTGTTTATTAAAGTAGGGATACTTTCCTCTCAGCTAACCAACAGCTTGTTTCCCAATTCTAATTCACGGGATCTCCGATCACATAGAGTGGTTTACCACTGTGGAAAGCTCAAATTGTGGGTCTCATACCCATCTCCTTCGATGCATTTTCTATCACGTTGCGTGATAGACCCTTTGTGAAGGGATCTGCCAAGTTTTTAGATGTTTGGATATAATCCAATGCAATAACTCCGGAGTTTCTCATTTTCCTGACAGATTTCAATCTCCTCTTCACATGTCTTGAGGATTTCATATTATCCTTAGAAATGTTCACCTTAATAATCACAGTTTGATTATCACAGTTCATTGGAATTGCGGGTATAGGTTTTTCAACCACAGGTAAGTCCATCAAGAGTTCACGAAGCCACTCTGCTTCAACAGTGGCCGTGTCTAGTGCTGTGAGTTCTGCTTCCATAGTTGACCTCGTTAAGATGGTCTGCTTGCAAGACTTCCAAGAAACAGCGCCACCACCAAGTGGGAAAACATATCCACTCGTGGCCTTTATCTCGTCAGCATCAGATATCCAATTTGAATCACTATAACCCTCTAGTACCCTAGGATACCCGTTATAGTGTATGCCATAGCTCGCAGTGCATTTTAGATATCGCATAACTCTCTCAAGAGCATGCCAGTGATCATCTCCTGGATTTGAGACAAATCGACTGAGTTTGCTTATAGCAAAGGCGATGTCAGGTCTCGTGGCACTAGCTAAATACAGAAGCGAGCCAATAATTTGAGAGTATATTAGTTGGTCTCTAGCATTTCCTCGATTCTTTCGAAGCAACACACTAGGATCATACGGTGTAGGAGAAAAATTGACGTCGCTATACCCGAAACGACTCAAGATCTTTTCCACATAGTGGGACTGAAGCAATGTAATCCCACCATCATCATCTCTCAATAGCTTGATGTTCAGGATGACATCAGCTACTCCCAGATCCTTCATCTCAAAGGAACGAGATAAGAAATCTTTGACCTCCTTAATTGCATTAAGGTTGGTTCCGAAAATCAGTATGTCATCAACATACAAACAAAGGATGACTCACTCACCCCCACCATGGCGATAGTATACGCACTTGTCAGCTTCGTTTACAACAAAGCCTGCAGCGGTTAAGGTTTTATCAAATTTTTCGTGCCACTGCTTAGGTGCTTGTTTAAGACCATACAAAGACTTCAGTAGCTTGCACACTTTTCTTTCTTGACCATTTACTACAAAACCATCTGGTTGATCCATATAAATTTCCTCATCCAACTCTCCATTTAGGAAAGCCGTCTTAACGTCCATTTGATGAACGAGAAGACCGTGTGAGGCAGCCAGAGAAAGTAGTACTCGAATAGTGGTCAACCTTGCTACAGGTGAGTAAGTGTCAAAGAAGTCTTCACCTTCCTTTTGGGTATAACCCTTGGCCACAAGCCTTGCCTTGTACTTCTCAATAGTACCATCAGGCCTTAGTTTCTTCTTGAACACCCATTTACATCCTACAGGTTTGCACCCATAAGGACGATCAGTGATCTCCCATGTTTCATTAGCTAAGATGGAATTCATCTCACTATGAACAGCTTCCTTCCAGCAGTCAGCATCAGGAGATGCATAAGCTTCTGAAATGGAAGTGGGAGTGTCATCCACAAGGTACACAATGAAATCATCACAAAAAGACTTTGCAGTCCTTTGTCTCTTGATCCTTTTAGGAATTTCATTATCATCCTCCTTAGGACTTTCAGAGTGTTCAATCGGAATGGTAGGTTCAGAGAATATAGCAAATTCCTGATTAGATGAACTAGGTATCTCCGGATTTGATGAGTTAGGTTTATCCTTCATTGGAAAGATATCCTCAAAGAAAGTCGCATCAGTCGACTCCATGATTGTACCGACATGAATGTCAGGTACTTCAGATTTTACTATCAAGAATCTATAACCAATGCTATGAAAAGCATAGCCCAGAAAAAACACAATCAATGGTTTTTGGTCCAAGCTTGCGCTTCTTGGGGATTGGTACATTAATCTTTGCCAAACAACCCCAAGTACGTAAGTAAGAGAGTTTTAATCTTTTCTTCTCCCATTCTTCGAATGAAGTAATTTCTTTGTTCTTTGTGGGAACTCGATTTAGGACATGACACGCGGTCAATAATGCCTCCCCCACCATTCCTTAGAAAGACCCGATGTGTCTAACATGGCGTTAACCAAATCTGTTAGAGTACGGTTCTTTCTTTCGGCTACTCCATTTGACTGGGGTGAGTAGGGAGGCGTCCTCTCATGAATTATGCCATGTTCCGCACAAAAGGAATCAAACTCGTTGGAAAAATACTCTCCACCACGATCAGACCTAAGCCTCTTAATCTTTCGATCAAGTTGATTTTCTGCCTCAGCTTTATAGATTTTGAAGAAACTCAAAGCCTCATCTTTTGATTTCAGAAGATACACATGACAATATCTCGTAGAGTCATCGATCAAAGTCATGAAATATTTCTTTCCACCTTTTATCAACACACCATTCATCTCACAAAGATCAGAATGTATGAGCTCTAGTGGTGTTAAATTTCTCACTTCTGCAGTCGTATGTGACTTGCGAGGTTGTTTAGCTTGTACGCAGAGTTGGCACTTAGATCCCTTAACAGTTGAGAAATCAGGGATTAAATTCATTTTGGCTAGCCGCGTCATACAACCAAAATTAATATGACAAAGACGAGAGTGCCAGACATTTGATTCAAAATTCATGTAAATATGATTAACAACTTTATTACAAATGTCTGACAGAGATAAGCGGAACAAGCCTCCGCATTCATAGCCTTTACCAATAAAGGTTCCATACTTCGAAATTACAAATTTATTGGACTCGAATACAATCTTGTAGCCATCTCGACACAGAAGAGATCCGCTAACAAGATTTTTATTTATTGAGGGAACATGATGCACGTTCTTCAGGCGCACAGTCTTTCCCGAAGTGAACTTCAGATCCACCGTACCAACACCATGAACAGAAGCATGCGAGCCGTTCCCCATCAGCACGGTTTGAGTCCCTCTGACCTGATATGAAGAAAACATGGAAATATCAGAACAGACATGTACATTAGCGCCCGTGTCAATCCACCAATCAGGATAATGACATAATGAAAGAACAGTAGGTAATATACCATACCCAACATCTTTCATCTCAACGTCGCCCATGACAACATTAGCAGTCTTGCTGCTCTTCCCATGCTGGCGCTTGTCAAAGCGGTTGGGACAAGCAGGAGCCCAATGATTAGGATCACCGCACACATGACAAGCACCTTTCCTCTTATCAGTCTTCTTCTTGAAGCTGGTGGACTGTGAGGCCTTGTTCTTTCCATCGAACTTTCCTTTGTCATCAAACTTGCCTTTGTTCTTGAACTTGTGAGGCTGGAAGTTCCTTTTCTGTACCAGGTTGGCATTAGAACCTCCCTCGGTACCTCGAGCACGTGTGTCTTTTGCTCTCGCCTTCTCTTCCACATCAAGAGTCCCAATGAGATCCGTCACGGAGAACTCTTGTCTCTTGTGCTTCAGAGAAGTAGCAAAATTCCTCCATGACTGGGGAAGTTTGGCAATGATGCCTCCGGCAACAAACTTGTCCGGTAACACACAAGTGAAGTGCTCAAGCTCCCTGGCAAGTGACTGTATCTCATGAGCCTGCTCCACAATGGAGCGGTCATCAATCATCTTATAGTCATAGAATTGTTCCATGACATACAGTTCACTGCCAACATCAGAGACTCCAAATTTTCTCTCGAGCGCATCCCACATATCTTTGCCATTGCTAAATGACAGATATGAATCGACAATATTGTCGCCAAGGATGCTGATCAAGGCAGCCTTGAAAGTGGTATCAAGTTTTTGGAACGCCTCTTCCTGAGCGGGATTAAGTTCCCCCTCAGGTGCGCCATAGATGGCGTTATAGCAGCTCATGGTCTGAAACCAGAGCACTGCTCTCGCACGCCACCGTTTGTAATTCACACCTTCAAACACAGGTGGCTTCATAGAAGCAACAAAGCCACTTGGGGCAAATTGCCTGAAATAAGGTTTTTGGATTGTTGAGTAATAGAACAATTTACCAAGCGAATTATCCATAATAAACGCTAGATAAAACATGACTAGAATAATAGGCAATATACTAATCATGTTAAATAGCGAATACATATTGAGGCATATAGTCAAACAAACTGCAAGACATAAAACTTTGGATAGGATCAGAACAAGATTGAGACAGAAGATGTACACGGCAGTAGCAGAAGTGGAACCGCTGGCGTTGGAACCATCGTTGGCCATGTCGTCGAGGAAGAGGGTGCTGATGTCGGGGAAGACGTTGCTATCTGTGAGGGAGTCCGTGACGAAGCCAGTAGTCGCGCTGATAGCGCTCCCCAAAAACCTTATCGCCCTTCTCCCGTACAGGACTCGAAGCAGCGGGGTCTCGGAGGCCTACTGTCCCGGCTCGCGGTGCACGCCGCAAGACGGGATGGGGAAGATGGAGGTAGCGCAGTGCTCTGGAACTGGAGGCGCAAGGGATATGTGGCAGTGTGTCTGAGAGGAGGCGCGACCTCTCTCTTTTATAGGCGCAGAGGGGAAGGCAGACAGTGCAGAAGATGAAACGAATGGACGGAAGATGAAGCGAACAGGCGGCAGCCCACCGAACAGCCTCCACTCAATTCGTATTCATTTTACTCGTATTAAAAGTCCATTCAAGGCAAACGTTTCACCTTCGTATTAAAAGTCCATTCAAAGCAAACGTTTCACCTTCTGTACATCTGTTCATATACCATTCATGCGTGGCAAAATAAAGCTCGGTTCGACGAGATTCCCGCAACCCGCGGCGCGCGCGCGTCGCGACGTGACGTGGCGTGGCGTGGCGAGGCGAGGCGAGCAAGGAGGAGGAGGAGCGCGCGTGTGGAACTCTCTCCTTCTCCTTCTCATCCTTTTACCAAGTGGTAGGAGAGCTCACCTTATAAGCTGGTCCAACTCCCACTCAACTAGCAATGTGGGACTAAACATTTGTCCCACCTCTTGTCTTGCATGAATGGGCCACATGGGCCTCTAGGATTTTCAGGAATTATTGAAATAGAAAATGGGCTAGACTATTTGGGCCAAAATTCCAACAACTTCCTGCAGGTCCTCCATGGTTCCGCCAGCCGCTACTGCCCTAGCACCATATAGGTCGTCTGCTCGGCCACTTCCTATGGTGTCGCCCATGAATCTACGCTTCTCCCCAACGTTGGCAGCATTGCTATGTGTGGACGGTGGCAATGCTACACTCGGTGACCAAACATGCTACATACAGCTTCTGGTGTTGCTACTTATGGCAACAGTCGTTGCTACCCTGCTGTGAGCAGCGCTGATATCTTCGGCGAGAGGCCCTGCTACATACAGCTTCTGGTGTTGCTACCTGCGGCGAGCAGCGTTGCTACATGGTATTTTTTTTCTTACAAGATTTTGCTCCGGCGATGTCTCCGGCGAAGTAGGCTTTTGCTATATTAGTATAATTATTTTGCTACATTTGTTTTCTGATTTTGCTACAATAGCGCAAACTTCTTTCTACGAGGTATCCGACAAGGTCTCCGGCGAGATCTCCTGGCGATTCTCCGGTGAACTCGATTTTGCTACATTAGTTCATCATTTTGCTACATGGTCTCCGGCGAACTCTCCGGCGAGATGTAGTATGTCTGTTATTTTTCTGGACCAAACTATTTTCTACTACATGTAGCAAAAGGGGATTGTTTTGTAGCAAAATCGGGTTTGTAGGGATAAAAGGGTGGACACGTGGTTAGTTGGGGACCCGGGGGATGAAAACCACCGATCCCCTGGGGGACACCTAGTAGTGTCCTTCCTAAAATGTGTAAAATAGGATTCACGAAGCTCAAAAACTATGTACAAAAGGAGTTGGATCTTCAAATTAAATTTTGGAAATATGACTTAAAAAAAATCTCTAGAGAGATAAATCATACTAAAGAGTTAATGGCGCTGGTGGCCGTTTGGCCTTCTTCCCTCGTCTCCGACAAAAAAGGGGAGCGTCCGCATCTTACTGACGCACTTCTTCCCACTTTATCCACCTCACCGGTGCAAGCCTCGCTACCGTTCTCTTTCTTCCCTAGGATGCAATGACCAAGAGGCGGGCGACAGCAGGAGCGACAAAGAAAGCGCACGGTCAGACATGTGCGCAACCTCACCGTGGACGAGGTGACGATCCTTGATGTGAACAATCTTACCGTGCTACCGATCTGGCACCTCCCGTTCGGGTAGAACATCAACAATGGAAGTCGCGCCATTCTGACGTTCCCATGTGACGGCAACCGTGAGGACGTAATCGAGTACAACATCACAGTGATGCCACCTCGAGGAGGCGCTTTGGACGGGTACATTTGATGCCCTATGCCTGTCCGTAGAGGGAAATCCTCCTCCGCCGCCAGGAACACCGCCGCTACCGTCCGTCCAACACCAGTAGTCTTGGACATTCCCCTGGCCGGCGCCAGAGTGGTCGCCTCCGACGACGAGGACGAGTAGGGCGTGCAGCGCAAACCCTAGCTCGCCGATGCCAGTAGTAGTCTTATTTAGTTTATTTTTAGTTTAAATTCTATTCAAACTATGTAAATTTACCTAAATTTGAATGGAATTTCCTAAAATCCAAATGTGTCTTCGAATCATGATCTTTGAGCGCGATCACTAAGAGAGAGAGGGAGGGTGTGGGGCAGCCTCCGTAAACCGCCGGCAGTTTGGGCAGCCCCATAGCAACTGTGATCTTAGATGTAAAACTATTGTTTGCTTTATCATGCTTGATGAAAATATTGAAATAGAATTAAACGATGATGTTTTAGTCTCGCGCGAGCAGATCCTGCAACCAGTATCAATTTTTTTCATACAATTAGAAGTCAAACAATTCATGTATGACATAATCCTAAGGAGAAGTACATGAATCATTTGAACCAAATAGAGGTGCGAGTATGGAAGTAATCATACGTTGACAAGGAATAGAATGTCAACGGACTTGCTGACTAGGCCAGGAGGCCCACAAGCCAGCCTACGATGGTCAGACGCGCAAGACCACATATGCCAACGCCATGTCACCGATCCGTACCTTTTCGCTCTCCACCAGTCAGAGCCGAGCACACGGATCGTGTGCTTTCTCCAGGCAAAGATGCAGCCGTCAGATGCAAGCGCAGTCCGAACCTTTTCCCGAACGGTACCAAGAAACCGCCACGGTCCACGTTTCTCCTGTCACCACGCACGCCCACCCGCTACCTATAAATTCCCGACCCACCTCCGCCTCTCCTCCCACTTCTCAATTCCCCTCGCCTTCCAGTTCGAGTTCCGCAACCCAATCCCGCAGAGAGCAGTTCGAAGCCGAGGAGAAGAGGAGGAGCGCGATGGCCCGTACGAAGCAGACCGCCCGCAAGTCCACCGGCGGCAAGGCCCCCAGGAAGCAGCTCGCCACCAAGGTTCGTCCCGCCGCCTCCCTTCTCCCTCGCCCATCCTGCTCTCCTTCCCCATTCCGATGTGTCGATCTTCTGTTTTTGGTCGGTTTCGCTGACGGTTCCGTGCGGTGTTTTTCAGGCTGCGAGGAAGTCGGCCCCGACGACCGGTGGAGTGAAGAAGCCCCACCGCTACAGGCCCGGCACGGTGGCGCTCCGCGAGATCCGCAAGTACCAGAAGAGCACGGAGCTTCTGATACGCAAGCTCCCCTTCCAGCGCCTGGTCCGCGAGATCGCCCAGGACTTCAAGACGGACCTCCGGTTCCAGAGCCACGCCGTGCTGGCGCTCCAGGAGGCCGCGGAGGCGTACCTCGTCGGGCTCTTCGAGGATACCAACCTGTGCGCCATCCACGCCAAGCGCGTCACCATCATGCCCAAGGACATCCAGCTCGCGCGCCGCATCCGTGGCGAGCGCGCCTAGGCCCCCCCCCCCCCCCCCCCCCCCCCCTCGCGTGGCCGGCAGATCAGTGCGGCGTTCGTCGCAATCTAGTTAATTCCCTTTGGGATTAGGTCGTGTTAGGATATGGAAGTTCCATCTCGTTGTAAAAATCCGGTTGCTTAAAATAGTTACAATACCTGTCCTGAATTTGTTGCTACAGATTGGGAATTTGTTAATCTGTTGCGTTCTGCTCTTGATTACTCACTGTGATGCTCTTGGTTCTGTGGTGCCATTTGGCAGACACATTGTTGTCAATTTGGGGACGCACAGGAACACGCTCATGATTCTGATCGTATCTTGTCTGGCTAATTTCTCGTAGCATGATATTTTTCTACTCTAATTCCTGTTGGGAAAGAATTGGACAAAATACATGTGGAAATATGTTGTCCCTGTTCTTTCCAATAATAAGTCGATTTCCCTTTCAGACTTGCAGTTGAGTTGTGGAGACCCGTGTATGAACTTGTAGACCAATCCACAAGTTGAGGTTATGCACAGAAACTGATCCTGAAAAGTTCAAATTTAAGACTGGGAAAGAAACACACAAGCGAACACCCACACCAGTCTTGGCATCTGGTGTGATCAAAATGTTGCTGTATGTTCTGGCCAAGGAAGGGAAAACAGCGCTTCCCTCCTGAACTGAAGTGCACGGTGTGGAGAAGGCAACAGTAGAGCCATGACGTCGAGCGGGCGGGCAAAATTTTCTGTACGGTTGAGTTGTCTCTGCTTCTAGATCAGGCAGGTTGATCAATAGGAACATTGACAAAACCTTTTACGCAGCTGAGACTGAAGCAACTCTTGTGAAAGAACAAAGACCAAGGGTGACCTCACCCTCTCTCACACCGTTCTTAATTCAGATTCAATACTAGGAATACCCTTGATCAGGCGATTTTTTTTAAAAAAAAATATACTCCCCCCATACCCATATTAGTTGATTAAATTTGTCTAAATTTAATGAATCTCGACACTATTTAGTATACATGTTCATTCAAATTTTGATAAATTTAAGTCAACCAATATGGCTCGTATGAAATATATTTTTAAAACATTTTGAGAAGTATTGCAGAATTTAAGAATACCGATATAGCACATTATCGGATTGGGCCAGAGCCAACTGCGCCACACGACTTGGGCTAGACCTAATATAACATATTTAATCTCAATTCCCTCTAATCTACCTAACTATGCCTACATTCGAGATAAGTTATACATCAAAAGATGGTCTTTCGATGTGAATCCATTCCGTTGAACAATTTGTAATTTCGTTCCCTTTCAGAGCTTTTTAAAACAAATTTTCTCAAATTCGTCACACATAGTTGATCATTTGAAATTCCCTTGAGAGGAAGATTCAGTTCATCATTTCATACAATAATGTAGTAAATTTTCTGTTTTGACATGGCTATACAAGTAGATCTACGTGTAGGTATGTATAATAGGATAGTTTAGATATACTCGGTTATGAATGTTAAAACGAAAAACACACAACACAAAAAATTGTGTGAAATGGTGAGGCGAAGCTACACCTCAAAGGAAATTTCAAACGGTTGTCCGTGTACAAAAATTTGGCAAAAATTCGTTCACACATACAAACATGAACACAAAATGGATTCTAAAAGGTCAACGGAACTAAAAACCGATCATGGGAATGGATTCACAGCATCGGTTCACATCATTTTCAAGTACAACTTATTTTAAATCGATGCGTGGTTATGTAAATCAGAGATGATTAAGTTAACCACGTTTACTGAGGAAATTTCACATGTCTAGGTTGCACGCGGGAAGGAGATTTTGCACCCAAAGGGCGTGTTCCTATGGAAACGGTCAAAATCTGCGTTCCGAGCGGGCCAACTTTTGGCATGTTTTAAATCTCGTGTTGTGCAAAAATTTCATGCGACCCAAGAAGCCAAACAGGCTTATTTTTTCCCGCGTTGTGTGAGAAACAAAGATCGTCCCAATCAAAACACGCCCTAAGCCTCAATCGGCCAGGCGCAGGACGAATGCATGTCGTCACGGGCCACACTAGCCGAGTGCGCAGTCGAATCACTCACACCCTGGTCAATTGGAACCAGGGCAGTAGCGTGAAGCACGTCGGCTGCCCGCCCCTAACTTTTTCAATCTGCTCGGTCGTGACCAATTGCTTTTTCATTCGGCTTGGTCGTGACCGATTGCTTTCTGAATTGGCTTGGCCCTGACCGATTGGAGTAATCGGGCATGCTGACGGCGGCCCAAACCAATTGAACCGCAATCGGCTTGGCCCAGGCAGACGATGTGCTAGATATCGAAATTCTTAATTTTGTGGAATACTTCTCTAATTAATTAAAAAAGTGTATTATTTTTAAAATGGCCTTGATCAGTATAGAAGAGGAGCTAGATTCAGGAAAATTTGGTCCGTTTGCGGGGTGGGCCAGACAAAAACCGGATGGGTGTCCGGCCCAAATTTGACCAAGTGTTTTGAAAAAACTATCAACACTATAACACTATATAGATATCATATGATACATTTAACAATATTAATTTAAGAACGTATATGTTAATGAGTTTTCTTTAAATAGAGTTGGTCAAATTATACATAGTTTGAATTTTCAAAAATAAAATGTTTTATTTTGAGAAACAAAACTAGTATTAACAAAGTTTTATCAGAACAATGCTGAAAATATTTTTTTCAAGCTGTAACTTGTCAGTAATGTTAGATCGAAAACAACATTAGAATTAACTTAAGCATTCACTGATTTCATGCTAGAACACGTAAACATCACTAGACAGTGGATTAGGGGATGCAACTTACAAGTAGATGAAGAATTCTCTTGCATGCTCGATGCGGACATGGTGTAACCCATGGCGATGGGAGTTGGGGTGTTGGATATGGAGTAGATGCATCGTCGGCAGAACCCTCCTGGGTGCCATCTATGGAGACGGTATTCTAATCCCAGCAGCGCTCTTTTATGATCGGAAATTAGGAGTATTGGGCCTTGCCTCGTATGTGTGTCAACCCCCATAGAGAGATGCAGGAAAAGAAATTGGGTCCTTTGACCTCTCCACCGATGCTGAACCGTTGCCGATGGCCACCTCGACGTCTCTAGGGATGAACCACTTGGGGACGATGAGATGCATAGCTCCGGCGCAAGGTTCCAGAGAGGGCCCCCCGCTATGGAGGTTGAAGAAGCGCCAACATGGCACCAATAAGGGTCGGCCAAGGATCATGGAGAAAAACCTGGCCACCGTGTGTTCCGCTTGCAGGAGCAGAAGCAAAAGTTCCTTCCACCGTCGTAGAAGAACAGAAGGCTCCTAGCAACAACCACTCCCCTTGCCTCCATGGCTGGCCAGAGTGCGGTATAGAGCACCACAAACGGTGGCCAAATGCGATGATTTCACTTACGGAGAAGGTGGTCCTGCCCGCCTCCCTGAGCTCCTCCCTCCCCTTGCCTCCACGGTCCGACAAAGAGCAGAGCACCGCACGCAGGAAGAACCCTTGGAGGATTTGGATCCGGCCACACAAATCCATCGCAAAACTCCAAACTACTGGCAAGAAGCCAAACCTAATACTAGTAGGGACACACCGAGCACCTCCTTCCTCCTCTCCGAGGGGTGGCACTACTAGAGAGAGATCGAAGGAGGGATCAGGAACCGGGGGCAACTCTCAAAACGAGAGAGGAGGGGAACATAGCTACACTAGAGGGGCAAACTGTAGTTTGAGTCGAAGCAATCAATTCAAGCCATCTACCAAATAGGGAGTGGAGATCTAAATGTGAATTTCAAATCAATGTCATCACATGCTTCGATTGCAATGTACCGCTTCTCAATGACAATAGGAAAAAAGAAATAACTAAAGAACATTGCTCTAGGGAGATATCTTTTCCAGGTGAAACTTTTCTTGCTTTACCAACATTCCACTTGTATCCAGTTTCTGGTGCAGATGCAATCTAGATTGCCCCCACCGCTCGACTATCGAGCTTCTCGGCTTGTAAAGATCATAACTGTTAAATCCATTAAGAATAACAAGCATAAATTATTGTTTTGCCCGTATTCGCCATGTACTCTGGACCTTTTTACTACATAAATGCATGAGACACGGGAGGCAATACATGCACCGATGACTAGACGCTGGCCAATAGGGACGCAAACGACTAGGGATGAGGCTGGTTGAGGACTGCGGGGCGGCGAACAATAAATGATGGATATAGGGACGCCATCGGCTAAACGCGAGTAAAATGCTAGGGCATAGGTGCCACCGCAGCGTATATTGGAGAATTTGAGATAGGAGTAATATAAGACGACGGAAATTGGGGATTTAAAAAAGTAATTAGGTGTTCTCTATATACGATTATGTCGCCAGATCAAAGTTGCTTCGATTGTGCCTGTGCTACATTGTTCAGCTTAGTTAGACAGTTATATGAGCTGCAAATTGACAACATTTGCGAGCAGCTCGCGAGCTTAGTTGTTTAGCTCATTACCGATAACAAGCTGATAATTATCGAGTGGCTTCTTCATTAATGAAACGAGTCGACCCAAATAGGCGCTCGTTAAGCTCGTGGAGCCTCGAGCTTTATGTATAGCGTATATTATCCCTTTCAAAAAGGTGAGCAATGTAAAAGTATATTTCGTGATCCAGGAAGAAAGCAAACACATAACTAGTTCTCGAGTATTATGAATACCAAGATCTCCATACTCTTCTTTCCTAGCTAATAAAATCCCAGTTATCTGTAATTGCAATGTTCAATTATACAAATCGAACAATTATATTACTCTTGTGATGAAAGATTTTGGAGTACTTATCTTCTGAGAATTCAAAAGGATCATCGAACCAAATAGCCATCTAGGCAATTTGAATCAAGTAGACGTGGAAAGGAGTAGTCACAAGTTAATTTTAATCCAAATGTCACCCGACTTTTTTTAAATCCAAATGACAACCGCTATCTCACTTGAAATACGCGTCGGCCCAAGCTATGGTCAACCCCAGAAGGCCACCACACAAGACCTAGGGCCACCCTCTCAAAAGAAAAAAAGAAAAGACCAACGGCCACAGCTCCAAGCGCCACGTCACCGATCCGCACTTCTCCGTTTTCCACCAACCAGAGTCTAGCACACGGAGCACACGGATCGTGTGCTTCCTCCACGCAAAGCTGCAGCCGTCAGATTCTAGCGCAGTCCGAAAGCTTCCCCGAACAGCAACAAGAAACCGCCTCGGTCACCCCGTGCCACCCAGCGGCGGAGCCAGGAATTGCGGCTAGTGATGTCAAAGCTAAAAAATATTAAAAGCTCAAAGCTTGACAACAAAACCCACTCATAGTAGTATATTATATTCATGGCAAGACACCACCATGGTCATGCATAGCTTGATAGTTATACTCTGAAATACATCAGCTTCAACATAGGTAATCATGCAATCATACAAAAAGCCATCACCTATTCTATTGCGCAAATCAGACTTAATGTATTTCATTGCTCGCTCGACGGTGGCAGTAGCTACCGGCAAAACCAATGTTAGCTTCAATAGAAGAAACACAAGAGGAAAGGTAGTATGCTTCTTCGTTTGAATAAGCTTACAACACAGGTTGCCAATCCCCTTCAAGTCCAAGAATCTTGAATCATCACGAAAATTTTCAACAAAATTATCAAGTTGGCAACTAAGCTCTTCAATCTTGCTTTCACTTTGGAAATCATCGGGATACAAACGAGCCATAGCCAAAATTCTTTCTTTGTTAAAGTTTGCGAAAGAACCAGCAGGATCCAAACAGCCCATTCCAAGAAGCAAGGTAGTGGCTGTCTCACTAAAGCGACCATTAAGCTCAACTTGCAAAAGATCAATGACAGCATACATGACACTTTTGTAGTAATTCTCATTTGACAAGCCATCAGTTTGAACTCTACGCTTTGATTTTGACCCACGAGGAACATGCATGGCATCCATATTTGGAAGTTCAAGATCAAGTTTGATGCAAAAGTCAGCAACTATTGTAAACATACCTTCCCAGCCTTCGTTTCTCATTTTTTGAAGCCTTCTCTTAGTTGTACTAAGATATGACACAACATTCACAATATCCTGGTCCTTCCTTTGCAAAGCGACATTCAAATCATTAGTAATTCCAAGAATGGCTTTCATCAAGTGCAACATAAAAGCAAAATCAAATGTTTGTATAGCGTCTAGTACTCCTTTTGCTTTAAGCGTATCCAAAGAGTTGGATCCAAACTCTGCAATAGCATCAATAAAAGCAAAATCAAATGTTTGTATAGCGTCTAGTACCCCTTTGCTGTAAATGTATCTCCTCCACCACGCCCTCGCCTTTCAATTTGAAACAAGTAGCAAGGAAGACAATAAGCTGCATCTTCATCTATACTATACTCTAGCCAGTTATATTCTTTAAACCATTCTGGTTTAAAACGACGCATAATCCCACTCATATCTGTTTGAGGGAAATTATGATTGACAGGTTGAAATGGACCTTTCTGAAGGTAAGCCCTTCGCACATCATCACGCACTTTGGCAGGCTTGTATTGTGAAATCCGCTTTCTTCGCGCAGGATCTGCAGGAAGAGCAGATAAATTCACCTCTTCATCTTTTTCTTGTGCAGACCGGTCTTGCACTGCTATTAACCAACACCAACTCCAAAGCAGCCCTAGAACTGCTAGCATTTTCTTCATCATTATTTATCGGGTGCTTGATTTGAAGGGGATCTTTGAGGAGAACCTATGACGTTTGATCTAGATGCCCATAATTTTCGGTATTTCTCCATTTCCTAGAATCTGAAATAAAAAGCTACTGCTAGTCAAAAATTTGCCCATGATACGCTTTGATTTAGCTAGCTAATTGTAAGAAAAATGAGAAGATAAGACAACATACTTGTTAGAGCCTTAGACGGTGCTGATTTCAGACTGCAAATAAGCCATGAAAATCTGAACTGGAGCTCGCGGATGCGTTGCCGCGTGGCCTTCTCGTGCCGGCATTAGCCGTGTACTTCTCGCCGGCGGCCGGCGGGGCTTGCAGCAGGCATGCAGCAGTGCACGTGTGCAGCCTGGACCGCTTCTCTCCTTCCTCTAGCTACGATGAGAGAAATTGGGGAATTTTGGGAGAGAGCAAAAGGATTTGGAGAGAGAAATATGGAAATTGGGGACATTGAGCGGCAGAACGGGATGTCAATAATGGAAGGGAGAGAAGGAGTAAGCAAAGGGGATTGTTTCTGTGTCTTATTTGCTACATGGACCAACAAAAATATTTACAAAGTGAGTGACAATTGGGACCGGTGAGTGCAGCGATGTCAGAATGTAAAATTTAGTGGGTCATTTCTGGTGTATCCATAGCTGGTGTTTGTTTGCACACCAGAATTTTGTGTGGTCGCTTGACCACACAGTCGCTGTGCAGCTCCGCCGATGGTGCCACCTATAAATTCCCGACCCACCTCCCCCTCTCGTCTCACACATCTCGATTCGTTCCCCAGCCGCCCACCCAAACCCGCAGAGAGCAGTTCCAAAGTCGAGGAGAAGAGAGGAGCGCGATGGCCCGTACCAAGCAGACCGCCCGCAAGTCCACCGGCGGCAAGGCCCCCAGGAAGCAGCTCGCCACCAAGGCCGCGAGGAAGTCGGCGCCGACCACCGGCGGCGTGAAGAAGCCCCACCGCTACAGGCCCGGCACGGTGGCGCTCCGCGAGATCCGCAAGTACCAGAAGAGCACGGAGCTCCTCATCCGCAAGCTCCCCTTCCAGCGCCTCGTCCGCGAGATCGCGCAGGACTTCAAGACCGACCTCCGCTTCCAGAGCCACGCCGTTCTGGCGCTCCAGGAGGCCGCGGAGGCGTACCTCGTCGGGCTGTTCGAGGACACCAACCTGTGCGCCATCCACGCCAAGCGCGTCACCATCATGCCCAAGGACATCCAGCTCGCCCGCCGCATCCGTGGCGAGCGCGCCTAGGCCAATCGCCGGCGCCTCCGCGTACCAGCCCCGCTCCACCGCGAAATTAGTTGATTGATCCCCTTTTGCATTTAGATCCTGTTAGGTCTTCGTGATACGACAGATTTGTTTCGTTCTGAAAGTCTGGTATGTTATTACAATAGTTGTTACAAGACAATTGTAGATTTGTTTATTCCTGTGACTCTTTGATCATCTCTGATCGATGCTTGTTCTTTTGAGTATGGTCTGCTGTCGCTGTCGTGATTTCTGACCGACGGATTGCTGTTGCGGTGGGCAGTTTGGGGTCCTGATTGTGATCTCGTTGCCGGCCAGAGCATGCTCTGTTTCGATTTTCGAATGCACCTACGCAAAGACTTCAGGGGACCTGATATTATCAGGCAATCAGCGAATCGCTCAGCAGGTTACAATATATTAACATTTCCATTGTCATGATAATCTTTGCAATCCTCAATTTCGTCTTGATTCCTTAGTTCGCGATTTCTATTTTAAGAACGGAAATCCAGGGGTAGTGGTAGTCAAGTTTCGTTAGCTACATCCGCTGCGGAGCCAGGAATTGCGGCTAGTGATGTCAAAGCTAAAAAATATTAAAAGCTCAAAGCTTGACAACAAAACCCACTCATAGTAGTATATTATATTCATGGCAAGACACCACCATGGTCATGCATAGCTTGATAGTTATACTCTGAAATACATCAGCTTCAACATAGGTAATCATGCAATCATACAAAAAGCCATCACCTATTCTATTGCGCAAATCAGACTTAATGTATTTCATTGCTCGCTCGACGGTGGCAGTAGCTACCGGCAAAACCAATGTTAGCTTCAATAGAAGAAACACAAGAGGAAAGGTAGTATGCTTCTTCGTTTGAATAAGCTTACAACACAGGTTGCCAATCCCCTTCAAGTCCAAGAATCTTGAATCATCACGAAAATTTTCAACAAAATTATCAAGTTGGCAACTAAGCTCTTCAATCTTGCTTTCACTTTGGAAATCATCGGGATACAAACGAGCCATAGCCAAAATTCTTTCTTTGTTAAAGTTTGCGAAAGAACCAGCAGGATCCAAACAGCCCATTCCAAGAAGCAAGGTAGTGGCTGTCTCACTAAAGCGACCATTAAGCTCAACTTGCAAAAGATCAATGACAGCATACATGACACTTTTGTAGTAATTCTCATTTGACAAGCCATCAGTTTGAACTCTACGCTTTGATTTTGACCCACGAGGAACATGCATGGCATCCATATTTGGAAGTTCAAGATCAAGTTTGATGCAAAAGTCAGCAACTATTGTAAACATACCTTCCCAGCCTTCGTTTCTCATTTTTTGAAGCCTTCTCTTAGTTGTACTAAGATATGACACAACATTCACAATATCCTGGTCCTTCCTTTGCAAAGCGACATTCAAATCATTAGTAATTCCAAGAATGGCTTTCATCAAGTGCAACATAAAAGCAAAATCAAATGTTTGTATAGCGTCTAGTACTCCTTTTGCTTTAAGCGTATCCAAAGAGTTGGATCCAAACTCTGCAATAGCATCAATAAAAGCAAAATCAAATGTTTGTATAGCGTCTAGTACCCCTTTGCTGTAAATGTATCTCCTCCACCACGCCCTCGCCTTTCAATTTGAAACAAGTAGCAAGGAAGACAATAAGCTGCATCTTCATCTATACTATACTCTAGCCAGTTATATTCTTTAAACCATTCTGGTTTAAAACGACGCATAATCCCACTCATATCTGTTTGAGGGAAATTATGATTGACAGGTTGAAATGGACCTTTCTGAAGGTAAGCCCTTCGCACATCATCACGCACTTTGGCAGGCTTGTATTGTGAAATCCGCTTTCTTCGCGCAGGATCTGCAGGAAGAGCAGATAAATTCACCTCTTCATCTTTTTCTTGTGCAGACCGGTCTTGCACTGCTATTAACCAACACCAACTCCAAAGCAGCCCTAGAACTGCTAGCATTTTCTTCATCATCATTTATCGGGTGCTTGATTTGAAGGGGATCTTTGAGGAGAACCTATGACGTTTGATCTAGATGCCCATAATTTTCGGTATTTCTCCATTTCCTAGAATCTGAAATAAAAAGCTACTGCTAGTCAAAAATTTGCCCATGATACGCTTTGATTTAGCTAGCTAATTGTAAGAAAAATGAGAAGATAAGACAACATACTTGTTAGAGCCTTAGACGGTGCTGATTTCAGACTGCAAATAAGCCATGAAAATCTGAACTGGAGCTCGCGGATGCGTTGCCGCGTGGCCTTCTCGTGCCGGCATTAGCCGTGTACTTCTCGCCGGCGGCCGGCGGGGCTTGCAGCAGGCATGCAGCAGTGCACGTGTGCAGCCTGGACCGCTTCTCTCCTTCCTCTAGCTACGATGAGAGAAATTGGGGAATTTTGGGAGAGAGCAAAAGGATTTGGAGAGAGAAATATGGAAATTGGGGACATTGAGCGGCAGAACGGGATGTCAATAATGGAAGGGAGAGAAGGAGTAAGCAAAGGGGATTGTTTCTGTGTCTTATTTGCTACATGGACCAACAAAAATATTTACAAAGTGAGTGACAATTGGGACCGGTGAGTGCAGCGATGTCAGAATGTAAAATTTAGTGGGTCATTTCTGGTGTATCCATAGCTGGTGTTTGTTTGCACACCAGAATTTTGTGTGGTCGCTTGACCACACAGTCGCTGTGCAGCTCCGCCGATGGTGCCACCTATAAATTCCCGACCCACCTCCCCCTCTCGTCTCACACATCTCGATTCGTTCCCCAGCCGCCCACCCAAACCCGCAGAGAGCAGTTCCAAAGTCGAGGAGAAGAGAGGAGCGCGATGGCCCGTACCAAGCAGACCGCCCGCAAGTCCACCGGCGGCAAGGCCCCCAGGAAGCAGCTCGCCACCAAGGCCGCGAGGAAGTCGGCGCCGACCACCGGCGGCGTGAAGAAGCCCCACCGCTACAGGCCCGGCACGGTGGCGCTCCGCGAGATCCGCAAGTACCAGAAGAGCACGGAGCTCCTCATCCGCAAGCTCCCCTTCCAGCGCCTCGTCCGCGAGATCGCGCAGGACTTCAAGACCGACCTCCGCTTCCAGAGCCACGCCGTTCTGGCGCTCCAGGAGGCCGCGGAGGCGTACCTCGTCGGGCTGTTCGAGGACACCAACCTGTGCGCCATCCACGCCAAGCGCGTCACCATCATGCCCAAGGACATCCAGCTCGCCCGCCGCATCCGTGGCGAGCGCGCCTAGGCCAATCGCCGGCGCCTCCGCGTACCAGCCCCGCTCCACCGCGAAATTAGTTGATTGATCCCCTTTTGCATTTAGATCCTGTTAGGTCTTCGTGATACGACAGATTTGTTTCGTTCTGAAAGTCTGGTATGTTATTACAATAGTTGTTACAAGACAATTGTAGATTTGTTTATTCCTGTGACTCTTTGATCATCTCTGATCGATGCTTGTTCTTTTGAGTATGGTCTGCTGTCGCTGTCGTGATTTCTGACCGACGGATTGCTGTTGCGGTGGGCAGTTTGGGGTCCTGATTGTGATCTCGTTGCCGGCCAGAGCATGCTCTGTTTCGATTTTCGAATGCACCTACGCAAAGACTTCAGGGGACCTGATATTATCAGGCAATCAGCGAATCGCTCAGCAGGTTACAATATATTAACATTTCCATTGTCATGATAATCTTTGCAATCCTCAATTTCGTCTTGATTCCTTAGTTCGCGATTTCTATTTTAAGAACGGAAATCCAGGGGTAGTGGTAGTCAAGTTTCGTTAGCTACATCCGCTGCGGAGCCAGGAATTGCGGCTAGTGATGTCAAAGCTAAAAAATATTAAAAGCTCAAAGCTTGACAACAAAACCCACTCATAGTAGTATATTATATTCATGGCAAGACACCACCATGGTCATGCATAGCTTGATAGTTATACTCTGAAATACATCAGCTTCAACATAGGTAATCATGCAATCATACAAAAAGCCATCACCTATTCTATTGCGCAAATCAGACTTAATGTATTTCATTGCTCGCTCGACGGTGGCAGTAGCTACCGGCAAAACCAATGTTAGCTTCAATAGAAGAAACACAAGAGGAAAGGTAGTATGCTTCTTCGTTTGAATAAGCTTACAACACAGGTTGCCAATCCCCTTCAAGTCCAAGAATCTTGAATCATCACGAAAATTTTCAACAAAATTATCAAGTTGGCAACTAAGCTCTTCAATCTTGCTTTCACTTTGGAAATCATCGGGATACAAACGAGCCATAGCCAAAATTCTTTCTTTGTTAAAGTTTGCGAAAGAACCAGCAGGATCCAAACAGCCCATTCCAAGAAGCAAGGTAGTGGCTGTCTCACTAAAGCGACCATTAAGCTCAACTTGCAAAAGATCAATGACAGCATACATGACACTTTTGTAGTAATTCTCATTTGACAAGCCATCAGTTTGAACTCTACGCTTTGATTTTGACCCACGAGGAACATGCATGGCATCCATATTTGGAAGTTCAAGATCAAGTTTGATGCAAAAGTCAGCAACTATTGTAAACATACCTTCCCAGCCTTCGTTTCTCATTTTTTGAAGCCTTCTCTTAGTTGTACTAAGATATGACACAACATTCACAATATCCTGGTCCTTCCTTTGCAAAGCGACATTCAAATCATTAGTAATTCCAAGAATGGCTTTCATCAAGTGCAACATAAAAGCAAAATCAAATGTTTGTATAGCGTCTAGTACTCCTTTTGCTTTAAGCGTATCCAAAGAGTTGGATCCAAACTCTGCAATAGCATCAATAAAAGCAAAATCAAATGTTTGTATAGCGTCTAGTACCCCTTTGCTGTAAATGTATCTCCTCCACCACGCCCTCGCCTTTCAATTTGAAACAAGTAGCAAGGAAGACAATAAGCTGCATCTTCATCTATACTATACTCTAGCCAGTTATATTCTTTAAACCATTCTGGTTTAAAACGACGCATAATCCCACTCATATCTGTTTGAGGGAAATTATGATTGACAGGTTGAAATGGACCTTTCTGAAGGTAAGCCCTTCGCACATCATCACGCACTTTGGCAGGCTTGTATTGTGAAATCCGCTTTCTTCGCGCAGGATCTGCAGGAAGAGCAGATAAATTCACCTCTTCATCTTTTTCTTGTGCAGACCGGTCTTGCACTGCTATTAACCAACACCAACTCCAAAGCAGCCCTAGAACTGCTAGCATTTTCTTCATCATCATTTATCGGGTGCTTGATTTGAAGGGGATCTTTGAGGAGAACCTATGACGTTTGATCTAGATGCCCATAATTTTCGGTATTTCTCCATTTCCTAGAATCTGAAATAAAAAGCTACTGCTAGTCAAAAATTTGCCCATGATACGCTTTGATTTAGCTAGCTAATTGTAAGAAAAATGAGAAGATAAGACAACATACTTGTTAGAGCCTTAGACGGTGCTGATTTCAGACTGCAAATAAGCCATGAAAATCTGAACTGGAGCTCGCGGATGCGTTGCCGCGTGGCCTTCTCGTGCCGGCATTAGCCGTGTACTTCTCGCCGGCGGCCGGCGGGGCTTGCAGCAGGCATGCAGCAGTGCACGTGTGCAGCCTGGACCGCTTCTCTCCTTCCTCTAGCTACGATGAGAGAAATTGGGGAATTTTGGGAGAGAGCAAAAGGATTTGGAGAGAGAAATATGGAAATTGGGGACATTGAGCGGCAGAACGGGATGTCAATAATGGAAGGGAGAGAAGGAGTAAGCAAAGGGGATTGTTTCTGTGTCTTATTTGCTACATGGACCAACAAAAATATTTACAAAGTGAGTGACAATTGGGACCGGTGAGTGCAGCGATGTCAGAATGTAAAATTTAGTGGGTCATTTCTGGTGTATCCATAGCTGGTGTTTGTTTGCACACCAGAATTTTGTGTGGTCGCTTGACCACACAGTCGCTGTGCAGCTCCGCCGATGCATCCGCATCAGGCAATGCCAGTGCGAACAAGCCGACAGAGGTAGCCCCAACTCGAGAAACTTTGGCTAACCACAATACGTAATAGGTACCGTACCCCTCTGTCCCAAGATTTGTTAAAATTTGGATGATCCTATATATTTAATAGTGTCTAGATTTATCTAAATTTTAATAAATATGAGACATCTATT
Organism: Avena sativa; assembly: GCA_916181665.1. Taxonomy (NCBI): domain Eukaryota; kingdom Viridiplantae; phylum Streptophyta; class Magnoliopsida; order Poales; family Poaceae; genus Avena; species Avena sativa. The sequence goes on along the minus strand of OV702285.1, from coordinate 58,933,314 downwards.
TTAGGACAGAGAAAATATATATTTTATTTGTTACGATTTTTTTGAATAATATATATTTTTAAAATATTTTATAGATCTACGGTACGTTTTTAATATTTTACAAAAATATTACTTTGTCGGCCTGGAGGAGGGGGGCCGACCGGCGATTTTTTTTAAATAATACGAATTAATTATTTAATGTGAGTTTTATTATGTGTTTTTTTGAAATTTCAGATCTAGCGCTTTGTCGGCCAGGGGCAAGCCGACTGGGCCAATCGGCCAGGCCCTGGCCGACTGCATGTGGCACCATGCAGTCGGCCCTGCCCCACACATGCAGTCGGCCAGGAGCAAGCCGATTGGCTCAGTCGGTCTGGCCCAGGCCGATTAGTGCAATCGGCCAAACCTAGACCGATTGCCTAATCGTCCTGTCCCTAATAAAATCCTGCATGATCAATGCAGCCCTAATCTTCCGCCGCTGTTTTTCTCGCCAATCCTTCGCGCCGATTTTTCCCGTCATCGCGCCGATTTTTCCCGCCAGTACTTCCTGCCCTTTGTTCCCGCCACTACTTCCCGCCCTTTTTTTTCCCGCCCTTTTTTCCCGCCACTACTTCCCGCCTTTTTTTCCCGCCTATTCGCTTCGGTGCCTCTATAAATCCGGGCAACGAGATGTATCCTTTATCAGTTCATCTCTTCCTCCTCTTACTCTCTCATTTCCCTCCTCTCCTCTTGCTCTCGCATTTCCCTCCACTCCTCTCCACTATGACCGACGCGTCTCCCTGGCGTGTAGATATGTCCATTGGGCTTTTCTTCATAGCCAGAACTGTTGAGATAGGCGATAAACCAGCCGACTGGGATACGTTGGTATCGAACCATGATGCTCTCGTTATACTTGGTAAGTCACTTCATCGAAGAGGGTGGAAACTGAAGACCCCAAATCAGGTACGAGCAGAGCTTCTCAGGATCAAGGCAAGGTGGGACAAGCTCACCTTCAAGAGTGAAGCTCGCATGATGGAGCGGGCTAATGCACCTTGGTCCTGGATAGAAGATAGCGAAGATGAGGATGATATCTTCATGCCGCCACCCGTTGGAAGCAACGCAGGAGCTGAGTGGGACAAGAGGCAGGAGAAGAAGAAAGAGCAGGCCAAGAAGAGTCAAGCTGACATGACGAAGCAGGTTGTGGCACGTAGGGCCTGCATAGAAGAGAGCGAAGATGATGATGATATATTCATGCCGCCACCCGCTGGAAGCAAGGCGAGAGCTGAGTGGGACAAGAGGCAGGAGAAGAAGAAAGCGCAGGCCAAGAAGAGTCAAGCTAACATGATGGAGCAGGTTGTGGCACCTAGGACCTGGATAGAAGAGAGCGAAGATGAGGATGATATCTTCATGCCGCCACCCGTTGGAAGCAAGGCGAGAGCTGAGTAGGACAAGAGGCAGGAGAAGAAGAAAGCGCGGGCCAAGAAGAGCAAGTGCGAGGGATCGTCCAAGGGAAAGGGCGAGGCATCATCGAAGGGAAAGGGAAAGGCATCATGCTAGGGATTGATAGGACTCTTATTTATGTACCACAAGTTATGTTGAACTGTGTTGCAAGTTATGTTGAACTGTGTTGCAATAAAAATCGTGAAATGATAGAATGATGTCTCATATATAGGTAGATATATGTCTCATACATAAGTAGATGTCTCATGCATAGATAGACATGTCTCATACATACATAGATAAATATATGTCTCATACATAGATAAATATATGTCTCAGCGACGTCGTCTGCCGCGACGCTCGGGTGGTGGGTTAGGAGGCGTCGTCCAACCGAACCTGTGGGGCGGCCGAACCTGTCAGGGAGGAATCACCGACCCGTGCTCATCGTACTGAGTCTCCTGTGTGGGGTCAGGTGCAGGAGTCTGAAAAATATTCAGCCAACTGCTCTGCGTCATGAAATCCTGAGTGCTATGATCAACGTCCTGATCAGTCCAGGCGGATCCGGACACAGACGACTGATAGCCAGGCATAGACCCCTGCATTCCGAATGCTCCTGCACATAAAAACAAAGTATGTAAGAACTTGACATGAACTGAGCCTCGACGCTTATCTTGTAAGACATACCCTGTGGCTGTGGCTGTGGGCGAAACCCGTAGTTTGGCATGGGAGGGTGACCCCAAGGCTCCTGCTGCTGGTGCTGCCACGATGAACCTCCATCGTGCAAAGGTGGCTCCTGCTGCTGGTGCTGCCACGACGAACCTCCATCGTGCAAAGGTGGCTGCTGCTGCTGCCAACAGTCGAAAGAAGACTGCTGATGCCACGTCGAACCTCCAGCCTGGTCTGGGGGAGGATGTCTCGGAGTCGTCTGTGGTGTAAGCCGTGGACGGGGAGCCTGTCGTAGGGGCGAGGGTGGCTGCTGCTGGTGGTGGTGCGTCGAGTGCCGCGGAGGACGCTGTGGTGCCGGGTGGTGAGCAATGTCCGAAGGGCGGGTGCACGTGATAACCCCGTAGATACGCCGTATCTTCTCCTCGAGGCGACTCAGCCAGGTCTCCTGGTCCTGCCGGTGAATAAGTAGGGGTCCGGACGAAAGAGAGCGTCTGTACTCTTTGACCTCGCGCACCCTGTCCTCGCGTAGGTGTGCCGCCTGTACCGAAAGTGGGACAATGAGTATCCCTGTGACCAAATTCATTGCATAGAAAACACTGCCGAGTTGGGCCGCCAGCTTCTGATTCGTCCATGTCATTCCGGATGCGTCTACACTGGCGTCTGCCTCTGCTTGTTCGCATTAGAGCAGGGTGTGGGATGTACTGCCTTTCACCAGGGTTCACGGTGTTGAAATTACCCATTACTCGAAATCCTGACATCTCACCCGTCCAAGTATTGACCACAGATTCTTTCAGGTAGTAGGGACACACGAACGATATGGCGTCCAACCCTAGCTGCCGACAAGCAGCAAGCACATGAGAGCAAGGCAGGTGAAGCAACTTTGGTTTGTTGCAGGTGCACTCGCAGGTTGGCCATTGCTCATTACCGATCTTCACCTCATGCGTTCTCAGTTCATTACCACACCCAAACTTATCGGTGGCTAGCCGCACCTCAAACCTTCTGTCCTCATTACCTATGCACACGACAGTGTGTGACATAGCCTTCGCCATCTTCTTATCCATGTACCTCATAACCTTTTCACAGAAGCGGGTGTTCGGATTGTTCATGATATGCATCTGAGCACCCTGTCGTCTGGTTCTAAAATATGAAATCGTGCCATACAGAATACCTTCGACTATGGCTGTCAGTGGAAGTGCCCTGTTACCTTCGAGGACAAAGTTATATGACTCAGCTAGGTTTGTAGTCATGACACCATACCTAGCTCCATGTGTATCGTGTAGCAAAGACCACCTCTCCAAAGGCTCGTGCTCTATCCACTGTTGGAAGTTCTTGATCGATCTGCCGAGCCTTCTCCTTGTACCAGGTGGATCAAATCCAGGCAAGTCACAAAGCCCTACAGGATCTTCCTCCACAGGCGCAGCTCCAGTAGCTTGATGTGCAGCTACTGCTGCTTGATGTGCAGCTACGGCTGCGTTTTGCGCAGCTTTCCTTGCCCTCACATGTTTCTGAGTAAATTCATCGAGCTTTGCGCGTATGAAATCGTGCTTCCATTCTTGGTTCTGCTTGCACAATTTTTTGAATAGATTCATGAGGTTCTTGTTTCTGAACTGTCAGAAGAAATTAGCACCCAAATGGCGCATGCACCATCGGCTTTGTATGTCAAGCCAAGGTGTTTGCTCTTCTGGCCCTGGCTGTGTCAGCCGTTTTACGACATTGAGTATACCTGCATGCCTATCATGAATGATGCACACATTGGGCTTGTCTTTCACAACTGCTATTTTGAGCTGCCTGAAGAACCATGTCCAACTTTCAGTGTTTTCGCCCTCCACGAAAGCAAATGCGAGTGGGACAATCTGATTGTTGCCGTCTTGACCAATGGCGGTAAGGATCTGACCCTTGTACTTGCCAGTTAGAAAAGTACCGTCTACACATATCACTGGACGACAATAAGTGAAAGCTTGGATTCATACAGCAAAAGAGAAGAACACTCGATGAAGCACCTTCACGGATGGATCCTCGGGTATCACATAATATTGTATGTCGACATAGGTGCCTGGGTTTCTATCCTGCAGTGTCTGAAGTTGTCGGACCACGGAGTCATACGCGTCTCTAAACGAACCAAACCTCTCCTCAAGAGCCCTTTGCTTTGCCCTCCAAGCCTTGCCATACGAAATGGAGTACTTAAACCGGGTCTTTACTTTCTTCTGTATACTGGGTACTGTCATCGCTTTGCACTCTACTAAGTCCATGTAAAGCAGCCGAGCTAGAAGTGTGGAGGAGAGGTTAAGATGATCTTTAGGAACATTGTGTAGCTTACATGTGTGCTGCACATAGTCGCTCACCAATCAAGTTGTGTCATACGTAGGGACATAGGCATGCACCCTGCCTGGACAATTTATATCCACGCATTCCATTGTCAAGTATTTCTTAGAGGACACGGTTGTTTTCAAAACCCTGTGTGTTGACATTGCCCAAGCAACGACTGCATCTTGCAAATGTTGCTTGTCTTGATATCTGGCACCCTGGGCAATTCTGTTGCTGTGATATTCCCACGCAGAATCATGACCATCATCAACGGTCATTCCGGTTGACATGTTCTGATTCCATGAAGCAGGAATCGGCATGTCCTCTCCACCATTGCCTTCTCCATCAGAATCATCTGGGTCATCAGAATCACCACTCTCGCCATCCATGTAATCCTCCTCTTCCATCATGTTCTGCATGCCTCTATCTTCCTCGTCCGCATCTGCCTCTCCACTATAGTCTTCTCCACCTCCGGCCTGACTGCTTTGCCCCGATTCATAACCACCGCCTCCTCCTCCTCCTCCTATCTCACTGCTCTGCCCCGATTCATAACCACCGCCTCCAGCACTGGACATAGAGTACATCCCGTAACTTGAATCAACACTATGACGCGAAACATGTCCACCATCGATCTCCTTCAGGACAGGAAGCACTAATGCGCGAGGGTTTACATGCCTATCTTCGCAGCCTTTTAACCACTTAAACCAGTCTCTGTCTGTATCTACATGCCTTAAAGTTCAGAAAATATTTTTTCTTGACTTTGTCCATAATACTTGCACGCTGACGGTGTACGTCTCGATGTTATAGCCTAAACATCCTGTCAACCATTCCTTCAACTGACTAACACTCCAGGTTTGAGGGGCAGTCAAATCTAACTGTGTACACATAAACTCTCCCAGATCTGCTCCAAAGTCATTTGTTCGAACATTCCCATGACCGTAATAAAACACGAACTTCACTAAATTGGTCATCTCTGCTGACATAAAATAAACAACCTAATCAATTAATTATCGACAACGCGTATAACTTTGGGCAATGCTTGCAAATATTCTAAAAATTATGATATTATTGCTACCGGTCAAATATTGCTACTAATCCACCAGCCAAATATTTGTATCTAACCCATCAGTCACCAAATATTCTAAAAAATATGATATTATTGCTACCGGTCAAATATTGCTACTAATCCACCGGCCAAATATTTATGCCTAACCCATCGATCAAATATTATTACTAATCTACTAGGCAGGTATTGTAATAGATAAGCATACGCACGTACGTAACCATATACAATAACCGTGATTATCGAGGGATTAAAGTTTACCCTTGAAGCGAGAGAAGCCGCTCGGTCCACCACCACAGCTCCACCACAGACAGCCTCAACTCCTCCACCACAGCTCCACCACCATTGCCATTGCTCCACCACAGCTCCACCACCGTTCCTCCAACAAATCAACACCAAATCGCGCTATGAGCTAACCCATCCGTAGATCGGGCTTCCACTATCTCTCTACTGGCTTTGGATTGAAGTTTCTGTGGTCAAATCTAGCCAAATCGGGAAAAAAAGGTGGTTTTTTGGGCTAGAACGACGAACAGGAGAGAGAAGGAACGGCTGGTCGCGTGGAGAAGAAAGGGCTGGCGGCGCGGGGCGCGGCGTCGCTCGCCCCTTATCCTGGCCCCAGTCGGCCTGGGCCTGGCCGATTGGGCAGTCGTCCAGCGCCTGGCCGACTGGACCTGTCGACCGGTGTGGGTCCCGCGACCCCACTGGCCGACCTGCTGTCGGCTATCTGCTGGACGATAAGGCTGCAGTCGGCCAGGGCCTGGCCGATTGGCCCAGTCGGCTTGCCCCTGGCCGACAAAGTGCTAGATCTGGAATTTCCTAAAAACGTATAATATAACTCAAATTAAATAATTAATTCGTATTATTTAAAAAAAATCGCGCCCGACTGAGCGTCAGCGCATGAGGCAGCTGGGGCCCTTTGGTCAATCGGCCTGGGCCAGTGATTTTTTTTTAAATAATATACTTATTTTAATATTTTCTAGATCTACTATATGTTTTTTAAATTTTACAAAACTAGCACTTTGTCGGCTTGGTCGGAGCCGATTGGATCAGTCGGCATGGAGCAAGCCAATTGCCCGAAACTGTCGGCCAGGCCCAGGCCGATTGGAACAATCGGTCTGGCCCAGGCCGACTGGACCAGTCGGTCGGACCCTAGCCGATTGCATACGCAAAATGAAAGGACGCGGGCCAAAAGCTTGCTATCGGACACACACATACTGATTGGGCAATCGGCAAGGAGGAGGCCGATTGGAGCATGCAGATTAATTTGCTTTTTATTATGTCCTTGTTAACTGTTCAGACGCCTGCATGTGAATGAGCTGCATGCTATACAATCTATGTTAAAATACTGACCGGGCTAGCTGAATTGCATAGTGGATGCACATAGGCCTGGATGCATGTGAATGAGCTAGCTCAAGCAGTCGGCTTCCCCAAGACCGATTAAGACAGTCGGCTTTCCTCAGGCTGATTAGGGCGTTCGGCCTAACGGTGACCGATTGGCCGACGCTCCACACGCCGACGCTCAGTCGGCTTGCTCCACGCCAACTGGTCTAATCGGTCTCGTCCAAGCCGACAAAGTGCTAATTCTGTAAAATCTAAAAAACATGTAATAGATCTGAAAAAGATTAAAAAATATATATTATTTAAAAAAAAATCGTCCTGGGCCAAACATGTCGGCCTTCCGCATGCACGCACTCCATGTTCGTAGGTCAATCGGCCTGGCCCAAACATGTCGGCCTTCCGCATGCACGCATTCCATGTTCGGTAGGCAAATGCAAAAATACTCCGCATGCATGCACTCATGTTTGGTACGCTAATGCAAAAATCTTCATGCATGTTTTAAGATGGGTTCCGCATGCAATCAATCCGTGTCGGCCATGCATGCTTGAGCCAGTCGGTCTGTCCCAGGCCGAGTGGCCCCACGCATCGACACTTAGTCGGCTTGCTCTAGGCCGATTGGTCTAATCGGCCTTCTCCAGACCGACAAAGTACTACTTTATAAAATTCAAAAAACGTATAATAGATCTAAAAATATTAAAAAAATGTATTATTTTAAAAAAATCGCTGGTTTGTTCCACGTTTTGGCTTTCTATATGTTTTATTATCTGTATGATCCATTTGTCATAGTCATTATTTTGTTTTTGCCAAAGTCTGACTTAAAAATTTAGAGCGAGACTCTTATAAATTGCCACTTTTGCTTGATGCCGTCGGAAGAAACGCGCGTAGTAGAAGTGGACGGACAGGGGAGAAATGCCGCTAGCCTCTCCGCTTGTGGGACTTCACCAACGACAATGGGGAGGCGGGGAGCTCACGGTGAGGAGCACGGCGGGTACCCACCCCGCCACCAGTCTGAAAGAGGGAAGGAGACGTCGTTGAGGAGGAGGACCGCGGCGGGGGCATCGTGGTCTCGACTGACTTCCTCGACGATGACAGCATGCCGGAGACGGCCATGAGCATTATGTTCAAGGCTTCGGTTGCGGAGACAAAGGAGGCAGCCAAGCATGAGTCGGAGGATACATGCACAACCATCCAAGAGGGAGGCGGCGATGCATTAGATCAAACTTGAGCTCGTCGCGCGAGAGGTCATCACCGTCAATCCGATCCGCATCGCCGCAACCCGCATTTTGGCTCTTAGGGTTAGGGTTAACGACAACTGTTAATTTTGTGTATGAGCCGATGTATAAAGACCTCCAATGTATCCTATGTATGATCAGTTCACCGACCATCTCGTCTGAATTTTTCAGTTTTATTATTTGCCACACCATGTGTCACTGACATGTGGTGGTCAATGTGGCAAATAATAAAATTTTAAAGTAAAATATGGCAAATGATAAAATATTTCCATTTACGGATTCTATTCTGTTCAGACAAGTTTTAAACCGAAAACCCGAAGAGCAAACTGCCCTTCTGTAGTCCTTCTACCGCGCGCCAGTGGAATCTGGAGGCCTCCCGCGTGCCTTAGTCCTTCTAGACCGCGCGCCAGTGAAATCTGAAGGCCTCCCGCGTGCGAGTGTATAAATTAAATCGGAGGCCTCCCGCGTGCTGAGTGTATAAATTTGATCAAGCTTACAAAACGCTAACTTTTAACTAATTTTTAGACATCTTATATTTTGTTATAGAGGGAGTAATAACATAATTTTAAAACCAACTCTATTTGACTAAAGATGGACACCTCTAGAAAACTGTCTTTAAATTTATTTTAAAAAATACTTTCTCCCATCCATATTAATTATAATTAAACTGAATATATCTAACAATAAAATATAATTAGATATATTTATTTCTACGAAAGCAATATGGATAGTAGTGATCCAGTTCCAAATGCGAGCAGGCGAGGCAGGTCGTGCCAACTCGATCGTCTACGTGCGCGCACACGGGCGAAAGCACATGCACATGCGCAGGCGCGCGCTCCCGATCGAACCGCCGGAAAACACAAGTTCTCTCGCTGGGCGACAAGAAAGAAGACGAGAAGCAACCAGAGAAAGCACACGCGGCCGCCGTGATGGTGCGTGTACGTCCGCGATCTCGCGTCCCCGGATCGCTATCCTCGCGCGGGTGCTGTCGGCCAATCGGAGCGCTCCACCCGCCGGTATAAATGGCGGGCCTCAAACCGGCTCATCACCACGAGATCACTGCGAGCTTTCAGTTCCGCTTGCAAGCAGAGGTGCTCTGTTTCGTTTGATGGCGACCGAGACGAAGGAGGCTGTTGACATGCCGGCGGTGGGAGCCGGCGAGGAGGCAGCGGTGATGCGAGAGAAGGTGGAAGAGGCCAAGGAGGCAGCGGTGATGGAGGAGAAGGTGGAAGAGGCGAAGGAGGCTGGTCCGGGCGAGGAGAAGGCGGAAGGTGAGGCGAAGAAGCCGGAGGTGGAGGCGGATGAGGGGACGGCGAAGGCGAAGAAGCCGAGGAGCAGGAAGCCCCGGTCGGAGGGGCCGCACCACCCGCCCTACTTCGAGGTAAGCAAGCGGGACGGTCTGATCTGGCGCGATTCATTCAAGAAATCTGACCTTGTCAGTATCGAGCTCTGAAATGATCTGATTTGTTGTTTCTTCTCTCGGGCAGATGATCAAGGAGGCGATCCTGGCGGACGGCAAGGCGGAGGCGAGCACGTACGCGATCGCGAAGCGCGTCGGGGAGCGGCACGGGGACGCGCTCCCGGGCAACTACCGCAAGGTGCTGGCCGTGCAGCTCCGGAACTTGGCCGCCAAGGGCAGGCTCGTCAGGGTCAAGGCCTCCTTCAGGCTCGCCCCCGCCGAGGAGAAGAAGAAGGCGTCCAAGAAGAAGACGCGCGGGACGGTGACCAAGAAGGCCGCGTCGAAGAAGGCGGCAGCCCCGGCGCGCGCCAAGAGGGCGAAGAAGGCGGCGCCGCAGGCGAAGCCCAAGCCGAAGCAGCCCAAGTCGATCCGCGCCGGCGCGGCCAGGAAGGCCAACAAGGCCAGCGCCTGAGCTGATGCCGCCGACAGCGCGGGCGAACCGACGGCGACGTGCCCGCTCCTGTACAAATCTCGCTGCTAGTAGTAGTACTAGGATGGCCGATCGAGCGCTCTGTTCTTCGCTCCGCCTTGTAAGTAAGTGTGCCGCCCGTGTTTGTTCCTGGCAATAATGACGCTCTCGCCGTGGTTTCGTTTGGAAGAAAGAATGTGACTGTAAATCTGTGTACCGGGATCTTGGTACTACTGAAAACTCTGCTGTGATCCATGTCGTAGGAAGTGTTGTGTTCATCTGCTGGTTCTGGGTCTTGTTAACTACTTCGGAGTTATATTCAGTTCAGAGGGAGATCGATCCTGGCCATGTGATGTGCAGGAGGAATAAGTCTGAATCTTGACAAGGAAGGGGAAGCAGCGCTGCTGTCAAGTCTGAACTCTGAACCAAAGAGCAGGAGGAAATAGTCTGGTCTCTGGTGCGAATTTGTGTAGGCACGGCGACTGGAGAGGAGTATAATCATATGAAACCAGGACAGACAGCACAGCTAAGCCCAAACAAAAAAACAGCGCCCTCTGGAGAAATACTACCACATATCTAGTAATACAAAGTGTCATGTATAAAACAGCACCTCCAAAAAGGAGAGTGATGCTTCGCTGCTGCCCGGATATGTCTTAGGATTCCCCCCGCGTGTCACTGCTGTCCGGACATGTCTTAGGATTTTCCCGCGCGTCACTCCTGCCTGGACATGTCTTAGGATTTCCCCCGGTACGCCATGGGAGATGGAAGAGAGATACCCTCGACGCCCTTCAGGAAGGACGACGATACCCACAAGCATCACCTTGTCGATGTCATAGTGACAAGGATTTCTCCCGACCTCTCTACCTAGTCACACTCCCGGACATTTTGTACTGCTCCACCAAGATCATCGCCCACATGCCTGCGCCACCACGGTCTTGAAGTCGCCACCATCATCACATCGTGAGACGCGGAGCAAGGCTAGTAGGACCGAGAGAGCGAAACCATGACATCAGCACACGGGAGGAAACTACATCCACCGCCAGAAGGCGGTAGCAGACCGGATGTAGCAGCAAGACAAACCAGGCCTTCTAGCCCGTCCGAGCCCGGATAGGCTCGTAAAGTATCACCGTCGCACTGCAACCAGGGTGCCCTCATACACGCCAACCCTAACACCAGGCCCAACTCCATCATCCACCAGGGGATCCGCCACCTCGGCAAATCCTATCCGTCAAGCAACATCTCTGTCGCCCCCGAACTCACCCAAGCATGTCGTACCTCCGCTGGTCTGATAATCACCAACACAAGTCGCCTCCCGAAGCCGCCTCCGCCGAAGGAACACCCTTGTAGACCACCTTCCGGGGCTGCCGCCCCAACATCCACTTACTCGCACCCCCTGAACCAGGTTCAATGCATGACGTGCGAGGCAGAAGGGGTAGGTTTGGTTGACACAGAATGGCGATAGCAGCACAACCGCACGGAGGAGAGCGATCTCCACCGCCGACGACGGTTGCCGTCTAGACACGGCAGCAGGGGCATACCAGGTCGTCTGGCCCGGTCGGGCCGTGAGGAGGCCCGTAAAGACCCCACCATCAGGCTACTGTAGTGCAGCCGCCGCCGCTGCCCTCCTACACGCCCCAGACCACCTCCCCACCTCCAGAAAGTGGCAGTACCACGCTAGGTCCGCCACAAACCCAGATCAGGCCCAAGTGGACCTAGATCTGGGCCAGCCAGAGCTGAACGAGGAAGAAGTCCAGCTGGGCGTCACCTTGTCAGCCACTTCCGGTAGTACCACACTGCCCCCTGGCCACGGGGCCGAACCCGCCCACGGAGCCCGCGCCATGCGCCGCCGCCACCATGCCGCCTCCGAAGCTCCGTGCCACCATCGCGAGGGGTCACGCCGGGAAGCGCCGGTGTAACAACCCTAGTTTTACCAAACAGAAATTAGGAAATGTTTGTGCATTCATGAGCATCATCATCATTGCTAAAGGAAAATCTCATTGAAGAAAAGAAACTAAAAACCCTAAACCCTACTTCCCCTTCCTATTTGAAACATATTCAAAATGGTTTTGAGTTTTGAAGACTACAAAAATTATGGAACCCAAATTGTTTACAAGGGTCCCTGCAGTATTTGAATATTTGCAAAGTTCTAGTATTTTGAAATGTATCAAAACAGATTTGAAATTTAAATTCAAAATAAAAAAGGCAAAACAGAAAAAGGAAAAACATTTCAGAGAGAAAAACTAGAGCCAGAACCCTACCCAGGCCGGCCCATCCCTCTCTTTTTCCTTCCTGCCGCTCGCGCACGCAGCCAGTAGCCCAGCGCGGCCAATCCCCGGCCCAGTATCGCTTCGCCTCTCTCCTTGTCGTCTTCCTCCTAACACCAAGCTCCCGTGTGTCGCCGTCGATCCTTCCCGCCGCGATTACCGCCACCGCCGAGCTCCAGGAGATGGATAAGAAGCACCGCGACTCTCTCTCCCGTCCTTATCCTCCCTCCCTCTCCCTAGAGACCTCCCTCTCTCGTTCTCTTCACGGACCTGCACCTTAGACGTTGTAGTTGCTTACGGCGCTGCCGTTATGAGCTGCCCCACACCACTCCGTGACGTCTGGATGCTCCGCCTCGGTCCCCTACTTTGACCCACCGAAGGAATCGAGCCCTGGTGCTCTGAATCATCGCCATCGACGCCATCTTCCCCGCCACCACCGCCCACCGCCCTCGCTATTACCGTCGACCCCGTCCACCTCGGGCCTTGTCATCACCGTCTTCGCACCCAGGGTGAGCTTGCGGTCCCCTGGACCACCCTCATTTCCCCTCTCCCTCCTTGGTTCTTCCCCGCGTCGGTGACCATCGTCGTGCGCCGCCAGTCACTGTCGAGGTCGTCGCTCCGACAACCATTTCCGGGTGGCGCCACCATAGTTAGGACCGTCCTGTCGCCCTGGTTCGAACGCACGTACTCATGTATCCCCGCTCACGCCCTAGCGCCACCAGCCGCCGCCGTCTGCAGTGTTTGCTGACGAGCCCCGCGTGGCGTGATGACGCCCAACACTGTCGTGGGACGCTTCGTTGGAAACCCCAAGAGCAAGCTGCGATGAGCACAACAACAAGTTTTCCCTCAGTAAGAAACCGAGGTTATCGAACCAGTAGGAGGAAGGAAACGTCTCAAAGGTGTTGCAAGCAACGTGGAAACCTGCACAACACAAACTCAAGACTTTGCCCCAACGAATCAGTGAGGTTGTCAAGCTCACCGGTTTTCTGTAACAAAGGATTAAACGTATGGTGTGGAAGGTAAGGGTTTGCAGCAAGTACACAAGTAACAGTGGAAGATGTATCAATGGTAAAGATTGGACCGGGGTCCATAGTTCACTAGAGGTGCTCTCCTTAGATAAACAACATGGCATAAAGGATAAACAAATTACAGCAGGGCAATTGACAGGAAGTGAGCAAGGCATAACAATGCAATACACGACAAAAAGATCCTATGAGATTCGATTGGGCAATACAACAATATACATAGACCGCCATCCAACTACATCTATGACTAGAAGTCCACCTTCAGGTTATCATCCGAACCCCCTCCAGTATTAAGTTGCAAGCAACAGACAACTGCTTTAAGCAAAGTGTGTAAGGTAAACAATCCACTTGTTCTATGAACAAGAGACCGTTGTTTTCTCCCTAGTGGCAACAACACATCTATAACCGAAGATATTTTTGTCACTTCCCTTGGAAATTAGAGGCATGAACCCACTATCGAGCATAAATACCCCCTCTTGGAGTCACTAGCAACTACTTGGCCAAGATAGCTACTCACAACGGAGAGCATGCAAGATCACAAACAACACAGACATGATAGTATCAAATAGATAAAACCATTAATCAATCTGACATAGTAATCTCAATATCCATCGGATCCTCGCAAACACAACATGCATGATTACAAATGGATTAGATCTTGATCATGAACGGAGCTCACAAGATCTATACATGAAATCACAAGGAGGAGATACAACCATCTAGCTACTACATGGACCCATAGTCCAAAGTGAAACTACTCACGCATCATACCAGAGAAGAAGGCCACCGGAATGATCTCCCCTCCTGTAGGGTGCCGGGAAGAGCTTCAGATACCCCCGATCTAGGGACGATGGTGGCGGTGGCTACAGAAGGTTTCGTGGAGTTTATATCGGGTGCCTAGGGTTTCTGCATCAAGGGCTTCCTATAGGCGAAGATGCGAGGCTGGGAGGCGGCCAGGGGGCCCACACCCTACCCAGGCGCGGGGTAGGGCCCTCCCACGCCAAGGGGGTGTGGCGGCCCTGGTTCGCCCCTCCGTCTCCCCTCTAGACTTCGTGTCGTCCACGGTAAAATATTGACTTTGGCTTTTGTCCCGTCCAATTACGAGAATATTGATTTTCTGCCTTTCTAGAACCAAAAACAGAAGAAAACAGGCAACTGGCACTGTGCCAACTTGTTAATAGATTAGTTATAGAAAAGATATAAAAACACCTCAAAGCGTAGACAAAGCAAAGCAAAGTAGATACTAAACAAGCATGAAGCATCAAAAATTATAGATACGTTTCCGACGTATCATGGCGCCAAGATGCGTCGACGTGGCACCGGGCCCAGCAGTCAGTCTCACTGGCTAGCTTATGCTCGGGTGAGAAAAGTATTAGATACCTTGTGCTGACGTCAGCGTGACGCAATAATCCTATTAAATGGTTTAATAATTTCAGAAATTATTATAAATTTGTAAATTCAATTACTTTTAATTTGTAATTTAGAAAAATGTGTATAATATATCAAAATGTTCAGAAAAATAAGATCTACACAATGGAGCCATAATCATGCATTGTTCAACAACTTAAATTTCAAGTTTAATTAGAAGAACAAAATGAACCCCATAGGTGGCTCCGAGGTTCCTCCGGAATTAGGGTTTACAGCCCTTAGACCCTGTTTAAAATGACCGAGCATGTTTTAGGGTTGCATTTCAATAACTTTTAACTTGTCATGTCATCATTATTGCTTTAGTATTGCATCGATGCTGAAAGGATCGTATGGGCACCTAGAGGGGGGGGGTGTGAATAGGTGCTACTTCAATTTTTTTCTTTTTCAAATTAGGGTTTGACAAGAAAGGTAAATTCTCTAGATTATGCAACTAAGGTGAATTTACCTATATGTCAACCATGCACAAGCTAACACGACACTATGCAAGAACAAGTAAGAAAGGTGCGGTAAGGATAGAAGTAACCAAAGGAGTGGACGCGGAGACACAAGGATTTGTTTCCCGTAGTTCCTTCCTTTTAATGGGAAGTACGTCTACGTTTGGAGAGGGGGTGGTTTCAAACCACCAACGCCACGAGAGGCCTCCCTTGTTCTCCGATGAATCTCACCCCAACGGGCTCGATCCACCTTCCACTATATCGGCAACCTTCGAGGTGGAAGCCGGCACCTTTACAACAAGTTTGGGGCACACATCCACAACTTAATTGGAGGCTCCCAAATACAAGCAAGCTGTCAAGACAAATCAAAGACAAGCTTGTAAGTGTTGGAGATATGCCCTAGAGGCAATAATAAATATAGTTATTATTATATCTTTGTGTTTATGATAAATGTTTACATTCATGCTATAATAGTATTAACAAGGAAACATTAATACTTGTGTGATTTGTAAACTAAATTAGAGTCCCTAGTAAAGCCTCTTTATAATACTAGCTTGTTGGTTAATAAATGATTGTGGTTTCCCTATCATGAACATTGAGATGTTATTAACAACAAGATCATATCATTGGGAGAATGGTATGATGGACATACTCCTATAGATAAGCGTAGCATAAAGATCAAGTCATTTTAATAGTTAAATTGCTATATGCTTTCTGATACATAGTAACCTAATTCCTTCGACCATGAGATCATGCATATAACCATCACCGGAAGGATGCTTTTATGACATCAAACACCACACCGTAACTGGGTGGCTATAAAGGTGGCATTGAGTGTTCGGAAAGTATTGGTTGAGACACATGGATCAAGAGTGGGATTTGTCCATCCATATGACGGATAGATATACTCTGGGCCCTCTCGGTGGAATGTCATCCAATTGGCTTGCAAGCATGTGACTGGCTCACAAGGGATCACATATCACGGGAACGAGAAAAGAGTACTTATCAGTAACGAGGTTGAACTAGGTATGCAGAGATACCGACGATCATAACCTCGGATAAGTAAACTATCGTGAGACAAAGGGAAATTGGTATCGTATGTAAGTGGTTCATTCGATCGCAAAGTAATCGTAGAAATATGTGGGAGCCATATGAATTTCCAGATTCCTCTATTGGTTATTGTTCGGAGAAGTGTCTCGAACATGTCCGCATAATTCACGAACCATAGGGGGACAAACTTAAGGATTCGACGTTGTTGAGTAGTTATGGAATGATGAGTAAGAGACTGAATGTTGTTCGGAGTCTCGGATGGGATCCGGGATATCACGAGGAGATCCGGAATGGTCCGGAGAATAAGATTCATATAAGGAAAGTCCTGTTTCGGGGTTGGAGAATGGTTCCGGTGTTTTCATCGGGAATGTTCTAAAAGGTTCCGGAATGTCCGACACTCCGAAGGGGAAGGGTACATGAATGTGTCATAACAAGTTGGAATGGTTGCATCATGTACTAGGTGTCATCGCTGAACAAAATAAAGGGATAAATCAAATCCTAGTTTGAAAAGTCAAACGCCAATTTGAAAAGTCAAACGGCTATTTTGTTTGGTGGAGGGAGAGTAGGAAACCTACTTGGGGAGGAGTTCCCTCCCTCCACCGCCGGACCACTTGGAGACCGAGTTGGGGAGGGACTCCCCTTCCCTTGGCGCGCCCCCTCCACCTATATAAGGAGGGGCGGGAATGCCCCTCCAAGACAAAACACCACGCCCCTCTAAACCCTAACCCTAGACGCTGCCGCCCACCATAGCCGCCGCCTAGGGCAACTCGCCGCCGCCTAGGGCAAACCCTAGCCGCCGGCCTTGCCTCCTCCTTGGTGCGTCTAAACCCTAGATCACCGAGGCTCTCTCATAGTCCACCATACTCGCTCCGGCTTAAAGCGAAGCCCTGCGTGATCTCCCCTCTAGTTCCGGTACCACGCCGTCGTGCTGCCGGAATCGCGAGGAGAGTGCTACTGACATGGTTATACCCTACGGGTACATGACTTCAGCATACCTGGTCCGACCCAAGGAAGGCCCACGGCAGACATACGCTGGCCCATGAAGATTTTCGGGTAGCCAAGGCCCATGACGCCTTCGGATCCTTGGAGAGCAAGACGAGCCTAGATAGAAAATTTAAAGGGGTAAAACCCTAGAACTTGTAACCGACTAGGACTATGCCCGGGACCTGCCTAAGTCTATATAAAGGCCAGGAGGGCACGTCCTAGATCCCTCGACTCATACTCTCGCATACGCACCTCACGCCAGATCGAATCCGCGCACCCTGTAACCTTCGGTTCCGCCGTAATCAAGAGCAGACAAGCAGGAGTAGGGTTTTCCCTCCGGGGGCCTGAACCTGGGTAAATCTCGTGTCCCCTGGTTGCTTGTCTGTTAACCGTTCCACGATCTCCAGCATCCCCATCTTCTCCAAAACCCAAGTCCATAACAATGGGCATTGACGAGATTAAACCTCGTCAATTGGCGCCGTCTGTGGAAAACGGGGCTGCTGATTGTGCGATCGTGACGGTCCCGACCCAATCAATCTACAACTCCGCAGCGACGGAGAATCACCTCCTCTTCGGCGCTTTCAACTTCACCACCCACTCGCCGGCCACCATGAAGGATTTCGAGCCCGTAGGCGACAGACTCGAAATTTTGTTCGGGAGCTTCTGCTTCCAGGTGGGACAAACTGGCACCCTCCGCCTCCCTGAGCGGGTGACCGTACCGTCAATCAGGCCCGCCTCGTGGGCTCCACACCCCGTGCTGCGCACATCACCATCGACATATGAGTTCTACGACAGCAGCAGCTGCAACTCCGATCTGTGCGATCCACCTTCAGATAAAGGGACCTACGGTTCCGGATCCGAAAGCTGCGGCAGCAGCGGACCGATCTACGAGCGCTACCAGTGCGCCGCGGTCATCCAGGAGCAGCAAACGCCTAACCCGCCGCCCAACACGAACCCCAACCCGCAGGACAGAAACGGCGGGAACAGAAGAAGCCAGTCCCCCCCACCCAAAGGGGAAAACAACGGCCACGTCATCCAACTTAGCAAAGAAGGATGGGTCCAGGCATGCTGTGCCGTCGCAGGCGACATAGTCCTGCCTGTGGACTCCCCACATGACCTACTGATGGCATACCACTACCTCCTCATTGAGGAGCACAAGAAGCAAGTCAAGATGCAGGAGACGCTCGACAAACGCAAGCAAGCAGCCTCTGAGTCCAGCGCGTGACGAGCTGCGCTCTCCGCCATGGCACCCGGCTCTAGCACGAACGGAAACCAGGGAAACAAGCACCGCTCGCGGGTAGAGAACATGGATCCCAAGGAGCGCCGCGATGTGACCCGAACTCTCCACACATCGTTCATGGATATGGATGCCGACGGCAACATCATCCCGAAGACACCGCAAGCTACGATCATGGCAGCCACTGCGTATCTCGCGGCCCACCAACCTCCGGAAGGGGACCAGAAAAGAGCCATGCATAAGTCCGCACTCACCGGACTCGGACTCGTCGGAGCTGCGCTCCACGAAGACGCTCCTGCGGAGCCGAAGAAGTAAGCTCCGGCCAGGCGCGACCGGAGCCCCACCCCTTCATCCGAAGAGGAAGAGGAGCACGACCTTCCTCGAAGGAAGAAGAGCTCGCATTGCCATAAACGCGACTACGACGCCAGAGACGCGCTTACACAGCGCAAAATCGACAAAGCGCGAGCCAAACGCGCATGCTCATCCGAGTCCGAGATGGATGAAGATGAAGGAGAACTCTGCGGAGCTCGATGCTTCAGCAGATCTGTTCGGCGAACACAGATGCCACGAAATTTCAAGCTTCCTTCGGATACTCCGAAGTTCAACGGCACGCAAGATCCAAAATCTTGGCTCAGCGACCATCTGTCATCCGTCAAGCTGCACGGCGGTAACAAAGAAACCGCCATGCAATGTGGCATCCCACAAAAACCACTACTAGAAAATCGCCGTGTTTTTGTGCATTGCATCATCATGACCGCATGCTCATGTCATCATGCCACATTGCATTTGAGCATCGTCACATCATGCATTTGTTTGCCTAAAACTATTTTCGAAAAGACTGGTTTTGTTTTCTAAACACCCCGTCTTTATTTCAAATCCAAAACCCGGGTCTCCGGATTATTTTGCTTGTCTACCAACGGATTTCAAACGCCTCGTTTTAAATAATAAAATATTTATTTTATTTTTAGGGGGCAGCCGTACCGGGCCGATCCGACCCAGTCGGCCACCCCCAGTACAAAACCAGCCTGTCCTAAAAACCTTTTGCTACCAATCCTATCCTACCCACCCTGCCTCCACCTCACCCCACCCAATAGCCAACCGCCACCTCACCACTCCCTTCCCCCCATCCAATCCCAGCCCGCCACCTGGCCCACCTCCTCTCTCACCCCCACTCTCCACTCCCCCACACAGCCGCCGCGCTCCCTGGCCCACCCGCGGGTCCCACCTGTCGCCTCCCTCACACCAGAATCCCCTCCCCATCCCGATGCCAACCTCCCCCGCTCTTCCTCCTTCCTCGATCCCCACCGCCGCCAGGAGTTTTCGCCACCGGCCCGCGACTCGCGTCGCCAGAGCCGATCTCCTCCGCCCACCCCCGCTGCGACCAGCCTCCGTCCTCACCCCGGGCCCCTCCATTGTTGTCGAGTCGCGCCCCCGTCTCCACCTCCGCCCGCCGCCGGCCTTCTCTCTCTGCCTCGCCGGAGCCGCCTCTCCCGGCTTCCTCCTCTCGAGCCAGCCGCCGCCAGCGTCGCGCCTCTGTCAGCTCCCCCCCCTCGCGCGCGTGGATGCCTCCTCCACCATGCACCAGATTCTGAGCCATCACACCTACCCTTGCCGGCAACCCTCGCTGCCACGGGCGCCCTCCTTGCCGTTGGTGACCCTCCCCTGTAGCAAGCTCGCCAGCGTGCCCAACCTTTCTGGCCGTCGCGAGCGCTGAGCCTCTGCTCTCCTTCCACGGGCAGCAACACCGTGCCACCACACCGAGCCGCCGTGCTCTGTTGTTGTTCGTGTGACCCGTGCTCGCCTCGGCCCTCCTGCGAGCCCTAGCAAGCTCCTGACCGTCGCCGTCATCCCGCGGACACCGGCCCTGCCTGTCCTGGGAGCCTGCTTTGGTCATGCCCATCTCTTTGTACGCCTCTCTGTGTGTGTGTGTGTGTTTCTTGGCCTCAGCGTACCACCTCGTGGTGTTGTCAGACAAGATCTTCCGAGGAGGAAATACCTGTGCTTTGGCTGTTGCTCCAAGGCCGGTCGAATTAGTGTCGCGGATTCTTGATTCCTCGTCATGAATCCCAAGTTCTTTGGCTTGGACGCGCAAGATCTACTCAAAAACCGAAGGCCTTCGACATGGAAAGACAAGGACGTCTACCGGAGCCGCGGCACTGGAGAACCCCCGGTCGCCGAAATCGCACAAGACCACCAACACCGAACCAAGATCGACACCGACAATCGATAACCGAACCTCCAAGTTCGTCGACATAGAAGAGTTTGCCGTAAACCAAGATCTTCTCGGACCCGAGGACCATCAAGACTTCCGCTCGGCAACACCAAGTACTCCTTCCTGGCTTCAAAGCCTGACCCCGTGGACCGACATGATCTCCTTCACGGATACGACAAGTACTTCCTCGAGGATGCCAAGTTCTTCACCCCGAACGCCAAATCCGACCCGATCCATGGACCCGACAAGATCTTCGTGACGACAAGATCGACACCGACCAGGGCGAGTCCGATGCGCCCCCGACGCCACACCAAGTCCTTCTTCCCGGAACGCCAAGCTCTTCATCTTGTATCCGCCCTTCGAAGACCGATCCCGTCGAACCCTGAACCCTGAGACCGAACCCCGAACCCCGGAACCAAGATCTGCCGAACCCAGATGTGTGACCCTAAGCCCCTATTTTTATAAATGATATATCTTGTTGCATATAAATTGTCATGCTCGCATCATATCATGTGGTTTGGGGGCCTTATGCCGATTCACCATATAATTAAATATGGGATCCATATGCGGGCAAATCTAGTCGTATATTGGTCCCATTTAAATTTGTGTAGCGAACCGGTGATATATTTTGCCATGTTAAGACAACATTTAAATTGCGGGGTATCTAAACAACTAGAACCATATATTTAATTGTCGGGACCCCGGTTCCGCTTAATATGATCTAATTGCATTGCACCTTTGCCATGCCATGCATCATGCTCGATCTTTTGCCGTAGTATTAAATAGTGCATCCGGTGTTTATTCTAGTGCTTTGCTTCTTCACGGATTAGGCCGATGAGTTGATGCGAGTGTCGACCCGATCTTCGGATGAACCTTCGGCAATGTTTTCAGGCGAGCATCTCCCCCTTTCTACCTATCTTACTTTTATAGTATTTATTCCCTCCTGTTGATCTATTGCTATCCGTGTTGCGTTGCTCTAGTTTTCGTACCCGTGATATCCCTTGCAGCCTTATATTGCCTTGGACAAATCCTATTACCTGTTGTTTGGTAGATAGTTGGACTTGCGCGTCGTAGTCGCTTGCTCAAGTGCTGTTGCGTGTCGTCCAGTACCACAGTTGTTGCAGTATTGCCGCATGTTTAATATTGGAGATGATCATGGCCTTAATTATCGTTTAATTCAATTACTGTTTAATAACTAAAATTGAAGTAGGTAATGCAGAGGCACAAGTGGGCAATAGATGTTATTTGGTTGTTAACCGTCCACTTGTGTCCCGTAGGACCCCGAGTTCTTGACACCTGTTCCGAGATCGAGCGCGCTAACCACATCTGGGATGTATGGGCACCCCATCGATTTAGTACCTGATTCCAAGTACTGTACTGGGGGCCACAATTAGTTTGGGGCTTTATTACTATTCTGTACTTATGCCATGCTTTACTGCTTTATTTAAATTGTGCGAGGTACTGCACACTGTACTGTTTAGGATCGGGACACGTTTTCGCTGTATCGACAAGCCCAGTCATCTTTTCGGGTTCCCAGTCGTTTACAGCCGTCCACCCAAACCCTGAGTCCGTCTCGGAGACCGGCCGACTTCGTTGCGGGTAGCTTAGTGGGGTGGCCCCCATGTACTTACTTTGGGTCTGGGAAACGTCATGACTTAGGCCCCGCCAGCATACGATGGGTGTATGTTAACTGATCTGGCAAAAAGGGTCGAAGTGCGTGTGGATACTTTGGTGCACCCCTGCAGGGTTAAATCTTTTCGAGAAGCCATGTCCGCGGTTATGGACGACTTGGAGCACAGTTCTTGATCATAGACAACTATAACTAAAGTTTACTGCTATAATTTGACTTGTATCCGATATGACTAGTAATCAGCTTCACTACAACGGAATGGCTAAATAAAAGTACCAACAACTGCTGGGTTTTGGGATATCTCATGCTAATCGTATATTTGACTAGTAAGTGTTGCAACTACAACGGAATGGTTAACTAAAACTGCCCACTGCTTATTATATCAGGATGACTCATGCTATTTACATTTGACTAGTAATTGCCGCAACTATAACGGAATGAGTAAAACTACCAACGGTGTGAGTTACTCGGTTGACTTCCTCGTTTGGTCTCGAGGGGGAAACACCAGGATGGGTATGTCTGGTGGTAGTATCAGGTTGGTTCCGGATAGGTCTTTCTTACCCCTATCTGATAACCGACAGTTATATCGAGTCTCTATGGGTTGTTTAGTGCATGCTGCGCTGCCGCTTCAGTCCACCATACCTATGTAGGCGAGGACCTCCGAATTCTAGCCTCGCCGTGTACTGGCCTCAGTACTGACCGCTCTCCCTTTTTCCTTTGCCCTTTGTCGGCACCCCTTTTGTTTTAGCAGGTTTCGACGTCGTTAGCAGGGTTACCCTTCCGGCTTGGCCTGGGCAGGGTTATGGACGCCATTGGTTATTCTTCAGGGCTCTTAGATCAATTTGCATCTTGTCCGTACTCGGACGCTGTATCGTTTTCAAGGTGATTTGGATCTTTGTATTGTATATCCGTATTCTTGACTCTTTGAGTCGCTGTTGTATATATCTGTTCTGTGGGTTCCATCGTGGACTATTGTGTAATGCTATTGCTTCGTTTTCCACCCACACGGAAGTGCCTGGTGGGCACCTTCGAATCGCTGAAACTTGCATAGGGCCGATTCTGAGGGTGTTACATGCAATGCCTTCAGCTGCAGCTGACAGGCGCGGCGCGGGTCTGGCTCAGCAGCCTATCATCAGTATCCATCCGAAGTTGGGAGGAGCTAGCTTACAGCTTCATCCGAAATTTCAAGGGCACCAGTAAGAGGCCCGCCTCAATCGAAGAGTTGCGGGCCTGCACTCAGAGAACGGGCGAATCTATTCGCTCGTACATATTACGATGGTCTACCACCAAGAACTCCGCCGCACATATCTCCGAGGAGAGGGCCATCGACACCTTCAGAGACGGCGTCAAACGTCAAGATTTCAAGGAGGAACTTGGGCGCGTCAAGCCCAAGACACTCGACCACCTCATGGACATCGCCAACAGGTGGGCTGACGGCGAAGATTGCATTCACCGAGCACAATCGGATGAAGAGGACGAATACGGCTGAAGACGGGAACGCCGTAGCAAGAGGAGATCGCGCGTCTACGAGGACCGCGACGGACCCGACATGGTCGCGGCCGGCTACGTCGATCGCCGCAATGACAACAGCCGCAACAGCGGAGGATATCGCGAAGGAAACTTCCGCGACAGCGGACGACCAGCACAGTCGTGGCAACGCCGCGACCGCGACAACGGACCCTCAGCATTCGACAACTTTCGGGTCCATGCACCATCCACTTCTACATCGACAAACAGGATGGCAAAAAGAAAGCCAGCCACATGCTCAAGGACTGCCGCGAGTTCCAGAAACTCAGCGAAAGCATGGTGCAGATGAGGCAACAAGCCCCAATCCCTGCGTTCGGAAACGCCCCTGCGCCAGGTGAAGTAGCACACGGAGCTCCTCCTCCGCCGCCTATTGGAGGCCCAAACCAACCAGTCGCACCAGCGCAGAACAACGCCGGGATCGGGTACCCCCCACCGAAAGGAGCACTAAATATGATCCAGAAGGGATGCCCCACGAATAGGGTGCAGAAGAAAATCACCCGACAAATCAACTTGGCCGTGGCAACTCCGCCTGCAATCCCTAAGTACCTCAGCGGATCGGAGTCCTGCATCACATTCACTCGCGCGGATCACCCTTGCCTGATCCCTTGCCCAGGTCATGCTGCCCTGGTGCTGGAGGCGCAGATCGGAGGTTTCGAGATGAGTCGCGTCTTCATGGATGGCGGCAGCGGCATCAACCTAATGTTCGCAAGCACTCTAGCAGCTATGCGGATCCCGCAATGCAGCCTGGAACAATCAGACACAACGTTCCACGGCATTGTCCCAGGAAAGGGCATATTCCCCCGGGCAAAATAGGGCTCGACGTCATCTTCGGGAAGCCGGACAACTTTCGGCAGGAGCGACTCGAAATCGAAGTGGTGGACTGCCATCGCAATACCACGCCATCCTGGGGCGTGTAGCATTCGCAAGGTTCCTGGCCGTCCCACACTACGCATACCTACTACTCAAGATGCCAGGACCGAGGGGCGTCATCACAGTCCACGGGAGTTTCACCTGGTCGGACCAATGCGACAGGGATTTCAACAAAATCTCCCAGTCTTTCGGCATGCAAGACGAGCTTGTAAGGCTCCGTGAGGTGACGGACAATGGGGTACCCCCAGTCACAAGACAGAATGCACCTGACATGTCCTTCGACTCCACCGTCAATACAAAGAAAGTACAAGTCCATCCGACGGATGCCTCCAAGACGACCCTGATCGCCAACGACCTCAGCTCCGCATAGGAAGGCGCGCTCGTCGAATTCCTCCGTGAGCGCTGGGAAATCTTCGCCTAGTGTCCTGCGGACATGCCAGGAGTTCCCAAGGAATTCTCCGAGCACGCACTCAATGTCTTTCCAGACACCAAGCCAGTCAAGCAGTCCATCTGAAGACTGTCAGAGCCACGAGCCGAAGCTATCGGCAAGGAAATCAATAGACTGCTCGCTGCAGACTTTATCAGGGAAATCAAGGAAAGCGAGTGGCTGGCAAAGATAGTGATGGTCCCAAAAAAGGACACGGACATCCTGCGGATGTGCGTGGATTTCACGTCACTAAACAAGCACTGCCCAAAGGACCATTTCCCTCTTCCTCGGATTGACCAGATCATCGATTCGACTGCGGGTTGCGAGAAACTCTCCTTCCTCGACGCCTACTCAGGCTATAACCAGATTCGACTCAAAGTCGAAGATCAGGAGAAAACGGCGTTTATCACACCGTTCAGAGTATTCTGTTACAACACAATGCCCTTCGGGCTAAAGAACGCGGGTGCCACGTACCAGCGATGCATGCAGGCCTGCCTCAAGGACGACATAGTAATAAAAACCAAGGAGGCAAGGACACTTATCGACGATCTCCGCGAGACGTTCGGCAACCTTGATCGCTACAGGATCAAGCGCAATCCCGAAAAATGTGCCTTCGGCGTTCCGTCGGGTCAGCTGCTCGGATACTTCATCTCTCAACGAGGGATCGAGGTGAACCCGAAGAAAATCAGAGCCATCATGACGATGGAGAAGCCGAAAAACCTCAAAGGCGTCCAGCAGCTCGCAGGACGAGTAGCGGCGCTAAGCAGGTTCATTAGCCGCATGGGCGAGAAGGCCCTACCATTCTACCAGCTGCTACGCAAAGCAGACAAATTAGAGTGGACGCCGGAAGCCAACGACGCATTCGAAAGCCTCAAGCGGCTTCTCTCCACCTCGCATGTCCTGGTCACGCCAAAGGAGCGCGAGCCTCTGCTGCTGTACATAGCAGCCACACACCAGGTGGTTAGCACCGTACTAGCGGTCGAACGAACCGAAGAAGGCAAGACCCACGGGGTCCAGCGCCCAATCTACTACCTCAGCGAAGTACTCACGCCAACAAAACAGAGGTACCCTCACTACCAGAAACTCGCCTACGGCGTGTTCATGACGGCTCGACGACTGAGCCATTACTTCCAAGAGCACCAGGTGATAGTCGTCAACGAGGCACCCCTGAACAACATCCTGAATAATCCAGAGGCCACAGGACGAGTGGCCCTGTGTGGCATCGTGTTGGAATTATGCCCTAGAGTCAATAATAAAGATGTTATTATTATAATTCTTGTTCATGATAATGTTTATATTCCATGCTAGAATTGTATTAAGCGGAAACTTTAATACTTGTGTGGTTTGTGAACAACACCGTGTCCCTAGTATGCCTCTATGGACTAGCTCATTGATTAATGATGGTTAAGGTTTCCTAACCATGGACATGAGTTGTCGATTAATAATGAGATCATATCATTGGGAGAATGATATGGTGGACAGACCCAAACTAAGCGAAGCAATTAGATCGTGTCATCGTGTTCGTCTTTGCGAAGCTTTTCTTATGTCAAATATTGTATTCCTTAGACCATGAGATAATACAACTCCCTGGTATCGGAAGAAAGCATTGAGGTCATCAAACGTCATCCTATGAGAGGGTGATCATAAAGGTGTCTCTCAGGTGATCGGAAAGTATCTGTTGGGTTGTATGTATCGAGATGGGATTTGTCCCTCCCAAGTTGGAGAGATATACTTCGGGCCCACTCGGTAATCGATATCAACACCGCTTGCAAGCATGTGGTTAAGGAGTTAATCACAAAGTGATATCGGATTACGGAACGAGTAAAGTACTTGCTGTGAACGAGATTGAACTAGGTATGACAAATTAGATCGTGTCATCGTGTTCGTCTTTGCGAAGCTTTTCTTATGTCAAATATTGTATTCCTTAGACCATGAGATAATACAACTCCCTGGTATCGGAAGAAAGCTTTGAGGTCATCAAACGTCATCCTATGAGAGGGTGATCATAAAGGTGTCTCTCAGGTGATCGGAAAGTATCTATTGGGTTGTATGTATCGAGATGGGATTTATCCCTCCCAAGTTGGAGAGATATACTTCGGGCCCACTCGGTAATCGATATCAACACCGCTTGCAAGAATGTGGTTAAGGAGTTAATCACAAAGTGATATCGGATTATGGAACGAGTAAAGTACTTGCTGTGAACGAGATTGAACTAGGTATGACAGTACCGACGATCGAATCTCGGGCAAGTAAAATATCGCGAGATGAAGGGAATATATATATGGGATTGATTGAATCCTGGCATCGTGGTTCATCCGATATGATCATCGATGAATGTGTGGGAGTCAATATGGGTTTCCAGACCCCGCTGTTGATTGTTGATAGAAGATCATGTCTGCATATTCTCGAACCCGCAGGGTCACACACTTAACGTGTCTCGACGCTAGGATAGATTGGATAATTGGTTTATGAGTTTTTGTTCGGAGTCTCGGATGGGATCCGGGACATCACGAGAGGTTCTGGAGTGGTCCGGAGAATAAGATTCATATAAGGCAGTGCAGTTTTTTGGAGTTCGGAATTGTTCCGGGTTAATCGGTATTGTACCGGAAGCTTCTAGAACCTTCCGGAAGGGGACCAACATGGGCACACCTTCCGGGAGGGGGCATGGGCCTATGAGGGAGTTCCCTGGCCGCATTGGGCCAGGGGCACAAGGCCCCATAGGGCCCAGCCGGCCAAGAGAGGTTTAAACTCTAGATAGAGCTTCTAGAAGGGGGGGTTTCCTTGCCCCCCACTCTTCCTCCTTGGGGCCGCCGGACTTGGCTTGGGGGAGGGGCTAGGGCTGCGCCCACCCCTCTATATATAGAGGGCTGGGGGCGCACCAACCCCCTACACCTTCCCCTCCAACCCTAGCCGCCCTGCTGCCCTTCCTCTCTCTCTCCCTCCCGACTGCTTGTAGGTGAAGCCCTGCTGCAGAAATTCTCCACCATATACACCACGCCGTCGTGTTGTAGATCCAATCCGTCTCTCCATCATACTTGCTGGCCCGAGGAAGGAGGAGACGTCGAGGTGCTGCACGTGTGCATCTCACGGAGGCACCGCCACTTGTGGTGCTAGATCGGATCGGATCGCGAGGAGGAGAAGCGAGTACGACTACATCACCCATGTTCCGACGAACGTTCCGCTGTGCGAATCTTCAAGGGTATGAAGATCTAATCCAATCTCTCTCGTTGTTTGCATCTCCTAGATTAGATCTTGGCTTCCCTCTGTTCGCATCCGTAGAAAATTTTGATTTACTATGTCGCGAAACCCTTCAGTGGTATCAGAGCTAGATCTATGCGTAGATGTGTTTCACGAGTAGAACGCAACATGGTTGTTGCGGGCGTTGATGTTTTCTGTTGCAAGCCTCTTGTTTGTGTTCTTCTTATGACGCGGGATAGTGAGATTGAAGCGGTCCAGGCCAACCTTACGCGACGTCGTTCGCGAGACCGGCTCCGCACTTGACGTGTGGCTTGTTCCACACATGCGGCTGGTGGATGTCAGTTTCTCTCACTATAGTTGTCATGGGATTAACACCGGAGTTTGGCAACCATAATATCACCGTTGTGGCTTTCCGTAGGTAAGAATCGTTCTTAGCATCTACTCCCATAAGCCACGTAAAACATGCAACAACAAAGTAGAGGCGTCTAACTTGTTTTTGAAGGGAGTGTTTTTCTGTGATATGGTATGGCCCAAGATGTGATGTGTATATTGTATGCGATGATCATGTTTTGTAATGTTTCACGACTTGCATGTCGATGAGTACACAACCGGCAGGAGCCATATGGTTGTCTTTATAATTGTGTATGACCTGCAAGTCAACTTCTTATACGCCATGTAATAGCTTTACTTTATCGCTAAGTAGTTAGAAATAGTTGTAGTTGCTATTCGTGGTGGAGGCAATCATGGTGGAGTGATGGAGATCATGCCGGAACGCACAAGATGGAGATCATTGCGCGAAGATTGGCTATACCATGTCACATAAAGTTATATGCATGTGATGTTTATCCTTTTATGTATCTTATTATGCTTAGATCGCGACGATAGCATTATAAGATGATTCCTCACTTAAAGATCAAGATAAAAACTGTGTTCTCCCCAAGTATGCACCGTTGCGAAAGTTTGTCGTGTCCAAGCATCACGTGATGATCGGGTGCTATAGACTCTACGCTCACATACAACGGGTGCAAGCCAGTTTTGCACACGCGGAAATACTTGGGTCTAACTTGACGAGCCTAGCATGTACAGACATGGCCTCGGAACACAAGAACCGAAAGGTTAAGCATGAGTCATATGAATGATATGATCGACACTTCGTTGTCCACCATTGAAACCACATCTCTTCTCGTGATGATCGGATTAGGTGTGGTGAATTTGGATCGTGTTCACTAAACAACTTGAGGGATGTTGAATTTAGTGGGAGTTCATCTAGTAATTTGATTAAGTTGAACTATTTATCATGAACATAGTCTAAATTGTACTTGCAAATACTGTAGATCACATGGCCAAGTCCAACTTCAATTTCAACGTTTTTGCTGAGAAGGAAAAGCTTAGAAACAATGGGTCTAACTTCACCAATTGGTTCCGCAATCTGAGAATCATTCTCTCTGGCGGTCAAAAGGACTATGTCCTTGGGAAAGCGTTAGGTGACCCCCCTGCTGCAACTGCGCCGGCTGATGAGAAAGCTGTCTATTAGTCGCGCAAAGATGATTATGGTGTGATTAAGATCACCATGTTGTTTGCTATGGAACCGGAACTTCAAAATCGTTTTGAAGACTATCCCGGGCCCTTTGAGATTCTCGAAGAGCTGAAAACCATGTTTCAGACTCAGGCCCGTTCTGAGAGATATGAGATCTCTGAGAAGTTCTTTAACTGCAAGATGGAGGAAGGGAGTTCCGTTAGTGAGCACGCCATTAAGATGACGGGCTACACTCAACGCCTTGAGCAACTGGAATGCACGATTCCAGAGGAGCTCAAGATTGACAGGGTTCTGCAATCACTCCCTCCCAGCTACAAAAGTTTTGTAGTGACTCATAATCAGATTGGTTCCACTGATACGATCACCGAGCTCTTCGCAAAGCTGAAGGCCGCGAAAGTGGACATCAAAAAGGATAATCATGTGTTGATGGTCAACAAGCCCACCTTCAAGAAAGGTAAGGGTGCAAGGAAGCCCTTCAAGAAAGGCGGCGGCAAGCGCGTTGCCCCTGCTGAGAAGAAGCTCAAGTCTGGTCCTAAACCGGACACTGAGTGCTTCTATTGCAAGGACAAGGGTCACTGGAAGCGCAACTGTCCGAAGTACTTAGCGGACAAGAAGGCTGGCACCATCAAAGGTATATTTGATATACATGTTATTGATGTTTTCCTTACCATCCCTCATTGTAGTGCCTGGGTATTTGATACCGGTTCAGTCGCTAATATTTGTAACTCGAAACAGGAGCTACGGAATAGACAGCGGCTTGCGAGGGATGAGGTGACGATGCGCGTTGGCAACATATCAAGAGTTGATGTGATGGCCGTTGGCACGCTCTCCTTAGTTTTACCTTCGGGATTAGTTTTAAACCTTAATAAATGTTATTATGTGCCTGCGTTGAGCATGAACATTATTTCTGGATCGTGTTTATTGCAAGATGGTTATTCATTTAAATCAGAGAATAATGGTTGTTCTATTTATATGAGTAACATCTTTTATGGTCATGCACCTCTTGTGAATGGTTTATTTCTTCTAAATCTCGAAAGGGATGAAACACACATCCATAACATTGAAGCTAAGAGATGCAAAGTAGATAGTGATAGTACTACTTATTTGTGGCACTGTCGTCTAGGTCATATTGGTGTAAAGCGCATGAAGAAACTCCATTCTGATGGACTTTTGGAGTCTCTTGATTTTGAATCATTTGACACATGCGAACCATGCCTCATGGGCAAGATGATCAAAACCCCGTTCTCCGGTATGATGGAGCAAGCAACGAACTTGTTGGAAATCATACATACCGATGTATGCGGACCGATGAGTGTTTCGACGCGCGGTGGATATCGCTATTATCTCACTTTTACCGATGACTTAAGTAGATATGGGTATATCTATTTAATGAAACATAAATCTGAAACGTTTGAAAAGTTCAAAGAATTTCAGAATGAAGTGGAGAACCATCGTAACAGAAAGATTAAGTTTCTACGATCCGATCGTGGAGGTGAATATTTGAGTTATGATTTTCTCACGCATCTTAAAGGAAGCGGAATTGTTTCGCAACTCACGCCACCCGGAACACCACAACGCAATGGTGTGTCTGAACGCCGGAATCGAACCCTATTAGATATGGTCCGATCAATGATGTCTCTTACTGATTTGCCGTTATCATTTTGGGGTTATGCATTAGAAACCGCTGCATTCACTTTAAATAGGGCTCCATCTAAATCCGTTGATACGACACCGTATGAACTATGGTTTGGTGCTAAACCTAAGTTATCGTTTCTTAAAGTTTGTGGATGCGAAGCTTACGTCAAGAAGTTGATGCCGGACAAGCTCGAACCCAAAGCGGAGAAATGCGTCTTCATAGGATACCCTAAGGAAACTATTGGGTATACCTTCTATCACAGAACCGAAGGCAAAGTGTTTGTCGCAAAGAACGGTTCCTTTCTTGAGAAGGAGTTTCTCTCGAAAGAAGTGAGTGGGAGGAAGTAGAGCTAGACGAGGTTATTGAACCTTCTCTTGAATTGGAGAGTAGCGCAGCACCTGAAATTGTTCCAGTGCCGCCTGCACCAACAATAGAGGAAGCTAATGACAAGGATCATGAAGCTTAGGAGGATGCTGCTACTGAACGTCGCAGGTCGACAAGGTCGCGTGCCCCTCCTGAGTGGTACGACAACCCTGTCTTGACTGTCTTGTTAGTAGAAGACAGTGAACCTACGAACTATGAGGAAGCGATGATGAGCCCAGACTCTGAGAAATGGCTAGAAGCCATGAAATCCGAATTGGGATCCATGAGCGAAAACCAAGTATGGACTTTGGTGGACCCTCCTAGCGACCGAAAGGCCGTTGAGTGCAAATGGATCTTCAAGAAGAAAACGGACGCGGATGGTAATGTTACCGTCTATAAAGCACGGCTTGTCGCGAAAGGTTTTCGACAAGTTCAAGGTGTTGACTACGATGAGACTTTCTCTCCCGTAGCGATATTTAAGTCCATTCAGATTTTATTAGCAATTGCTGCGTTTCATGATTATGAAATATGGCAGATGGATGTCAAGACTGCGTTCCTCAATGGCAACATTGATGAAGAGTTGTATATGATGCAACCCGAAGGTTTTGTCGATCCTAAGGATGCTGATAAAGTATGCAAACTTCAGCGTTCCATTTATGGACTGAAGCAAGCATCTCGGAGTTGGAACCTTTGTTTTGATCAAGTGATCAAGAGCTTTGGATTTGTTCCAAATTGCTACAAAGCTTGCATCTACAAGAAAGTGAGTGGGAGCTCGGTGACGTTTTTGGTACTATATGTGGATGACATATTGATTATTGGAAATGGCATCAACATGCTTAATGACGTGAAGAGTTATTTGAACAAGTGTTTTTCAATGAAAGACCTAGGTGAAGCTGCTTATATATTGGGCATCAAGATCTATAGAGATAGACAAAGACGCCTGATAGCTTTAAGCCAGAGTACATACCTAGACAAAGTTCTGAAAAGGTTCAGAATGGATAAGGCAAAGAAAGGTTTAGTGCCTATGTTGTTAGGTAAGATATTGAGCAAGGCTCAGTGTCCAGCTACGGTAAATGATAGGGAAGCTATGAGCAAAGTGCCTTATGCCTCGGCCATAGGTTCCATCATGTATGCCATGCTGTGTACTAGACCGGATGTGTCCAATGCTCTTAGTTTGACGAGCAGATATCAAAGTGATCCAGGAGTGGAACACTGGACAGCCGTGAAGAACATCCTAAAGTACCTAAATAGGACTAAAGAAATGTTCTTAGTCTATGGGTGTGATGAACAACTCGTCGTAAAAGGTTTACGTCAACGCTAGTTTCGAAACCGACAAGGATGATTCTAAATCTCAGACAGGATACGTTTATATTTTGAATGGAGGAGCTGTGAGCTGGAGAAGCTGCAAGCAAAGCGTGATCGCGGGATCTACAGTAGAAGCGGAATACATGGCTGCTGCAGAAGCGTCAAGTGAAGGAGTTTGGATCAGGAACTTCATCACTAAGCTTGGCGTGGTTCCAAGTGCATTGGACCCACTGGAGATATTGTGTGACAACACTGGCGCCATAGCACTCGCTAAGGAACCAAGATATCATCCAAATACCAAGCATATCAACCGCAAGTTTCATATAATCCGAGATTATATAGCAGATGGAGATCTGAAGATTAGCAAAGTACATACAGATCTGAATGTCGCAGATCCATTGACTAAACCTCTTCCACGTGTAAAACATGATCAACACCTCAGTGCCATGGGTGTGAGATTGTTGCCAAATGTAAACTAGATTATTGACTCTAGTGCAAGTGGGAGACTGTTGGAATTATGCCCTAGAGGCAATAATAAAGATGTTATTATTATAATTCTTGTTCATGATAATGTTTATATTCCATGCTAGAATTGTATTAAGCGGAAACTTTAATACTTGCGTGGTTTGTGAACAACACCGTGTCCCTAGTATGCCTCTATGGACTAGCTCATTTATTAATGATGGTTAAGGTTTCCTAACCATGGACATGAGTTGTCGATTAATAATGAGATCATATCATTGGGAGAATGATATGGTGGACAGACCCAAACTAAGCGAAGCAATTAGATCGTGTCATCGTGTTCGTCTTTGCGAAGCTTTTCTCATGTCAAATATTGTATTCCTTAGACCATGAGATAATACAACTCCCTGGTATCGGAAGAAAGCTTTGAGGTCATCAAACGTCATCCTATGAGAGCGTGATCATAAAGGTGTCTCTCAGGTGATCGGAAAGTATCTGTTGGGTTGTATGTATCGAGATGGGATTTGTCCCTCCCAAGTTGGAGAGATATACTTCGGGCCCACTCGGTAATTGAAATCAACACCGCTTGCAAGCATGTGGTTAAGGAGTTAATCACAAAGTGATATCGGATTACGGAACGAGTAAAGTACTTGCTGTGAACGAGATTGAACTAGGTATGACGGTACCGACGATCGAATCTCAGGCAAGTAAAATATCGCGAGATGAAGGGAATATATATATGGGATTGATTGAATCCTGGCATCGTGGTTCATCCGATATGATCATCGATGAATGTGTGGGAGTCAATATGGGTTTCCAGACCCCGCTATTGATTATTGATAGAAGATCATGTCTGCATATTCTCGAACCCGCAGGGTCACACACTTAACGTGTCTCGACGCTAGGATAGATTGGATAATTGGTTTATGAGTTTTTGTTCGGAGTATCGGATGGGATCCGGGACATGACGAGAGGTTCCGGAGTGGTCCGGAGAATAAGATTCATATAAGGCAGTGCAGTTTTTTGGAGTTCGGAATTGTTCCGGGTTAATCGGTATTGTACCGGAAGCTTCTAGAACCTTTCGGAAGGGGACCAACGTGCCCACACCTTCCGGGAGGGGGCATGGGCCTATGAGGGAGTGCCCTGGCCGCATTGGGCCAGGGGAACAAGGCCCCATAGGGCCCAGCCGGCCAAGAGAGGTTTAAACTCTAGATAGAGCTTCTAGAAGGGGGGGTTTCCTTGCCCCCCACTCTTCCTCCTTGGGGCCGCCGGCCTTGGCTTGGGGGAGGGGCTAGGCCTGCGCCCACCCCTCTATATATAGAGGGCTGGGGGCGTACCAACCCCCTACACCTTCCCCTCCAACCCTAGCCGCCCTGCTGCCCTTCCTCTCTCCCTCCCGACTGCTTGTAGGTGAAGCCCTGCTGCAGAAATTCTCCACCATATACACCACGCCGTCGTGTTGTAGATCCAATCCGTCTCTCCATCATACTTGCTGGTCCGAGGAAGGAGGAGACGTCGAGGTGCTTCACGTGTGCATCTCACGGAGGCACCGCCACTTGTGGTGCTAGATCGGATCGGATCGCGAGGAGGAGAAGCGAGTACGACTACATCACCCACGTTCCGACGAACGTTCCGCTGTGCGAATCTTCAAGGGTATGAAGATCTAATCCAATCTCTCTCGTTGTTTGCATCTCTTAGATTAGATCTTGGCTTCCCTCTGTTCGCATCCGTAGAAAATTTTGATTTACTATGTCGCGAAACCCTTCACATCGAGCTGTCACCCCTGGACATCGTCTACGAGAAGCGACACGCAATCAAATCTTTAGTCCTTCCGGATTTCCTGGTACATTGGATGGAGCTGCAGCTGCCAGACACCCCAGATATGTCGCAGTCATGGATGATGCACTTTGATGGCTCCAAGCGTGAAGCCGGAGCAGGGGCAGGGGTCATACTGACCTCCCCGCAAGGCGACAAGATGAAGTACGTTCTTCGGATGAAATTCAGAGCCTCCAACAACGAGGCCGAATACGAAGCCCTCATCCATGGCATGAGGATGGCAAAGATATGCGGCGCAACGCGCCTGGTCATCTACGGTTACTCCAACCTCGTCGTCCAGCAGACGATGAATGAGTTCGACGCACACGCCGAAAACATGATCGCGTATCGCGCGCTCTACAACGCACTCGAAGGAGAATTCGACGGCTGCGAGCTTCGGCACTGTGGCATCCCGCAAAACCACTACTAGAAAATCGCGTTGATTTTGTGCATTGCATCATCATGACCGCATGCTCATGTCATCATGCTACATTGCATTTGAGCATCGTCATCATCTTGCATTTGCTTGCATAAAACTAATTGCAGAAAAACCTATTTTGTGTTTTCCAAAACGCCCCGTCTTTGTTCAAACGCAAAACCCGGGTCTCCGGATTATTTTGTTTTGTCTGCTATCGGTTTGCAGAAGCCTTGTTTTAAACAAATAAAATATTAAATTATTTTAATGGGGGCAGCCAAACCGGGCCGAACCGACCCAGTCGGCCACCCCCAGTGCAAAAACGGTCCACCCAAAATCCCTAGTCTACCCAGACCTATTCTACCCACCCCTCCTCCACCTCACCCCCACCAATCTCTGGATGCCACCTCACCTCCCTGTCCTCACTCCACCACTCCCAGCTCGCCACGTCAGACTCTCTCCCCACCTACCTCCCCCGGTCAGACCCTCCCCAACCGCACCCCCCAACCCATGCGGTCAGCCCCTGCCCACCCCGGCCCTACTCTCCACTCAACCTCCCACTCCCTCACACACGCCACCACCTGCCACCCCCTGGCCCACCTGGCCTCTCTCTCCCTCTGCCCCGCGCCACCCCCACCGACAACCTCCCCTGGCCCCGCGTCCCCCGTCTCCTCCCTTCTCTCCCCCCAAGCTCCCCACCGCCCCGCTCGAGCCTCCCTCCCCTCCTCTTCCCCCGCCTCCCTGGGCCTCCTCTCCCTGAGCCGCGCCCGGCGCCGCCCGCCTCCGGCCGGCCGCTCCCTCCTCCCGCTCGCGAGCCCGACCCCGCCGCCGCACGGAGCTCCCCCTCGCCGGCGGCCACCGCATCCCCAGCACGCGCCGCCGCGCGGGCCGCCCTCAACCGACCGGCCTCCACCTCCGGCCTCCGCCCGGCCTCCTTCCCTCTTCCTCCGGCCTCTGCTCGCCTCGCCGGCCAGGCGCCCCTCCCTCGCCGGAGCTCCTCCAGCCGCCACCGTCGCCAGAGGGCCGGGTCCCCGCCTCCTCGCCTCCTCTGCTCCAGGCCACCGCCGCCTCGCTCCTTCCGCCTCGAAGCGCTCTCCGCTGCTGCGGTGCTCGCCCTCGACCGCCGCGTCCGCCGCCCTCCCTCGCCGCTGCACGGGAGCACCGCCCTCCGCCGGACCCGAGCTCCATCCCCGACGCTGGCGCAGCCGTTCCCCGCCGCCAAGAGCTTCAGAGGCCGTCGCCACGCCTCAAGCCCGCCTCGCCTCCCCGGCCTCCCCGCGAGCCCCGCCCTCGCCGTTGCGGCAAACCGCCGCCGTCGCCGAGCTCGTCGCGTCCGTTGCCCCTGCTCGTCGTTAAGCCAGCTTGGAACGCCGCCAAGATCTCCGCATGGGTACTGGACAAGTTGGGCCCTAGGTTGATGTGAACCGTATGCCATCGGACAAGTTCGCCACGGACGAAGAGACGACCATCATAACCTCTACATTTCTCGCTAGGAACCTCGTCAAGGAAACCAAGCTCTCCTCGCAGACCCGAAGATGACAAGTCCCGTTCCCGACGCTCGAGACCGATCCCTCGTCGAATCCCGAAGCCGAACCCCGTGGACCGACATGCTCTACTTCGCGGAACGCCAAGTGCTCCCGCTCGGATCGCGAGACCGTTCCGCGAACCTGAGACCCCGGACCCGAAGATCACATGTGCGACAAGTCCTCCTTTTCCGGATGCGAAGACGAGAACCCGAACGTCAAGAGCGCCGATGCGAATACGCCAAGCTCATCTACCCCGGACACCGTGCGACAAGATCTACTTCACGGATCCGAAGACCCCAGTACCCGATCCAATCAAGTCCGCCATCAACGACAAGATCTTCCGAAGGCCCCGACAATCAAAGCAAGATCGTCATCGTAAGTGGAGTCGCGAACCCCAAGATCGCCTTCCCCGACCCAAAGGCGTCGAGATCCCGAGCCTCCGAAGACCGATCCGACAACGAACCCGCCGGTACCTCAAGATCTTCCTCGCGGCGTCCGAAGACCCGAACCTGTCGAATCCCTCTCGCTGAACGCCAAGATCGCCTCACGGACGCCATGGACTCCTTCAAGGATCCGATGGCCGAGACCCTGAAGACCGATCTAGAGCGCCAAGGCCTTCGCATGGAGTCGGCAAGATCATCCGGAAACACCAAGATCAACTGCGCGGCCCCGACAAGATCGACACCGACCAGGGCGAGTCCGATGCGCCCCCGACGCCACACCAAGTCCGTCTTCCCGGAACGCCAAGCTCTTCATCTTGTATCCGATCCCGTCGAACCCTGAACCCTGAGACCGAACCCCGAACCCCCGGACCAAGATCGTCGAACCCTAATGTGTGACCCCTTTTCTCGAGCCCTATTTTATAAATGTAATAACAAATTGCTGCATATTAAATTGTCATACTCGCATGCATATTTGTGTGGTTTGGGGGCCTTATGCCGGTTCACCATATAATTAAATATGGGGTCCATATGCGGGCAAATCTAGTCTTATATTGGCCTCATTTAAATCTGTGCATCGAACCGGTATTATATTTTGCCATGTTAATCCAACATGCATCATGCCCGATCTTTAGCCGTAGTATTAAATATTGCATCCAGTGTTTCTTCTAGTGTTTTGCTTCTTCGCGGATAAGGCCGTTGAGTTGATGCGAGTGTCGACCCGATCGTCGGTTGAATCTTCGGCATGTTTTCAGGCGAGCATCTCCCCCTTTCTACCTATCTTACTTTTATAGTATTTATTCCCTCCTGTTGATCTATTGCTATCTGTGTTGCGGTGCTCTAGCTTTCGTACCCGTGATATCCCTTGCAGCCTTATATTGCCTTGGACACATCCTATTACCTGTTGTTTGGTAGATAGTTGGACCCGCGCGTCGTAGTCGCTTGCTCAAGTGTTGTTGCGTGTCGTCAAGTACCACAGTTGTTGGAGAATTGCCGCATGTTCAATGTTGGAGAAGACCTTGGCTTTATTTATTGTTCACTTTAATTACTGTTTAACAACTAAAATTGGAATAGGTAAGCAGAGGCACAGGTGGGCAATAGATGTTATTTGGTTGTTAACCGTCCACTTGTGTCCCGTAGGACCCCGAGTTCTTGACACCTGTTCCGAGATCGAGCGCGCTAACCACATGTGGGGAGATATGGGCCCCCCATCGATTTAGTACCTGATTTCAAAGTACTGTACTGGGGGCCACAAGTAGTTTGGGGCTTTATTACTATCCTGTACTTATGCCATGCTTTACTGCTTTATTTACGATTGTGTGAGGAGAACGCTGTACTGTTTTGGAAGCGGAGTGTTTTCGCGGTATCGTCAGTCCCAGTTTTGGGATTTGCTGTCATTTACAGCCACTGTCGCAAACCCTGAGTCCGTCTCGGAGACCGGCCGACTTTGTTGCGGGTGTACTTAGTGGGGTGGCCCCCCGTGCTTGCTTTGGGTCTGGGAAACGTCATGACTTAGGCCCCGCCGACATACCGATGGGTGTATGTTAACTGATCTGGCAAAAAGGGTCGAAGTGCGTGTGGATACTTTGGTGCACCCCTGCAGGGTTAAATCTTTTCGAGAAGCCGTGTCCGTGGTTATGGACGACTTGGAGCACAGTTCTTGATCATAGACAACTATAACTAAAGTTTACTGTTATAATTGACTTGTACCCGATATGACTAGTAATCAGCTTCACTACAACGGAATGGCTAAATAAAAGTACCAACAACTGCTGGGTTTCGGGGTTATCTCATGCTATATGTATCTGCCTAGTAAGTGTCGCAACTACAACGGAATGATTAACTTAAACGGCCCACTGCTTATTTTATCAGGATGATTATCTACACCTGACTAGTAATTGCTGCAACGATAACTGAATAAATAAAAACTGCCAACTGTGTGAGTTCCTCGGTTGACTTCCTCGTTTGGTCTCGAGGGGGAAATACCAGGATGGGATTGTTTGGTGTTAGTATCAGGTTGGTTC
Source organism: Avena sativa (assembly GCA_916181665.1). NCBI lineage: Eukaryota > Viridiplantae > Streptophyta > Magnoliopsida > Poales > Poaceae > Avena > Avena sativa. The sequence goes on along the minus strand of OV702285.1, from coordinate 58,893,639 downwards.
CGGATAGGTCTTTCTTATCCCTCTCTAATAGCCGCCAGTTTTATCGAGTCTCTATAGGTTGTCCAGTGCATGCTGCCGCTGCCGCTTCAGTCCACCATACCTATGTAGGCGAGGACCGCCGAATTCTAGTCTCGCCGTGTACTGGCCTCAGTACTGACGCTCCTCTTTTTCCTTTGCCTTTGTCGGCACCCCTTTGTTTAAGCAGGTTTTGAGATCGACGTCGTTAGCAGGATTACCCTTCCGGCTTGGCCTGGGCAGGGTTATGGACGCCATTGGTTATTCTTCAGGGCTCTTAGCCCCATTTGCATCTTGTCCGTAGCTGGACGCTCTATCATTTTCAAGGTGATTTGGATCTTTGTATCTTATATCTGTATTCTTGACTCATGGAGTCGTGTTGTATATATATCTTTTCTGTGGGTCCCATCGAGGACTGTTGTGTAATGTTATTACTTCGTTTTCCACCCGCACGAAAGTGCCTGGTGGGCACCTCTGAATCGTTTCTATGCGGGTTTGGCGGGTTTCGCTAAAACTTGCATAGGTCCGATTCTGAGGGTGTTACAGGCACGTTGGAAGAGAAAGCAACGAGGAAGCCGATAGACTCGCCAACATCGGCTCCACTTGCGCAAAGGTGCCACCAGGTGTGTTCCTCGAACAAATCTGCGTGCCATCCATCAAGCGGAAATTCCCCAAGGGATCACCCGAAGAAGCAGAACACTCGGAAGCTACGCTACCCGAAGGACCCGAAAAACTGGACACAGAGGTAGCCATGGTCAATCTAATGCAGGTCATGGCAGTCGAAGAAACATGGACGCGCCCATACCTCCAGTTCTTGTTAAATGGAGAACTGCTTGACAGCCAGACAGATGCTCGGTGCATATCTCGTCGGTCAAAAGCCTTCACCATCATAAACGGCGAGTTTTACAAGCGCAGTATTACCGGTGTACTACAAAGGTGTGTCACCATCGGCGACGGGAAAGCAATCCTCCAAGACATCCACGAGGGCATCTGCGGCCATCACGCAGGCAGCCGCTCCCTTGTCGCCAAAGCTCTACGAGCAGGATTCTACTGGCCAACGGCCATGAACGACGCAAAGGACATCGTCCGAAGATTCAACGGATGCCAACGGTTCGCCGACAAACCGCACGCACCTGGGTCCGAGCTCAGACCCATACCCATAGCCTGGCCCTTTGCTCAATGGGGCCTCGACATGATCGGCAAACTGCCAAAATCCTCGAAAGGGGGACACGTCTTCCTCCTGGTTGCAGTCGACAAATTCACCAAGTGGATCAAGGCCATGCCGGTCACCAACCAGAAAGGCAAAAATGCCGTCAAGTTCTTCGAGTCCATTGTCTACAGGTTCGCGTACCGCACAGCATCATCGCCGACAACGGATCGAACTTCATCTCCGAAGAATTCCAGGAGTTCTGCGAAGGCCTTGGGATCAACATCACGTACGCCTCAGTGGCACACCCGCAAACGAACGGGCAAGTGGAAAAGGCCAACGGCCTAATCGGCGTCGGCATCAAGAAGCGCCTCATGAGTTCACTCGAACAAAAAGCTGGAAACTGGACGAAAGAGCTACCATCCGTCCTGTGGAGCTTACGAACTACGCCAAACAGCTCCACCGGCTACACACCGTTCTTCATGGTACACGGAGCCGAAGCCGTGCTACCAGCCGAAGTACGCCACCAGGCCCCACGGGTCGTCTCTTACAGCGAAGCCGAATCCACGATGGCACTCAAAGACGTTGTCGACACACTCGACGAAGCATGGGATATAGCAACAGCTCGCTCAGCGGTGTACCAGCAGAGTCTCCGCAACTACCACAGCCACCGGCTGCGCCCAAGGTCCTTCGTCGAAGGAGACCTCGTCTTGCGACTCAAGCAAAAGCGACCGAATAAATTCGAGTCACCATGGGAAGGACCCTACGTCATCACCGAAGTCATCCCAAGTGGCGCCTATCGCCTCAAGCACGTGGAGTCTGGAGTCGCATACTCCAACCCATGGAACATCGCGCACCTGCGACGATTCTATCCATAGCTACCTACCCCTTTACTTTCAATAAGGCCTTCAGCCAAGGCTATTCAGCCGAACAATGTACCTCCTCCATTACGATATAAATAAAGCTAAGTGTCTCGCCCCAAAAACTTCAGTTCACTCTTTTGCAACTTTACTACATGCTACAAACGCACTCGGGGGCTCCCCCCACCTCACGATTTCATCGACTGAGGATCAAACGTGTACACCTGAGTAGCTGACAACGTCAGGCAAACGAAAAGGACACGTACTCAATAAAAGCACTGCGTGCTCACAACAAACAAACCTGTACAACAAAGGGCACAACACGCCCAGCCGAAATATACAAATTTTACATCTATCTCTTTTTTCAAGTTCTACCTATCCTGAATAATAACCTGAGCACGCTGCTCAAACAAATCTACGACCTATTCGGCATACTGCCTTACAACTGCGTAATGCGGACGCATGTCCCACTCACCACCATCAGGGCGAAGAGGTGGCCCAGCGGCCACAGCAGCCAAATCCACGTCAGGCCGGTGCAGCCTCACAAGAGACAAAGCAGCCTTCACTCCTGCGACGAGCTGTTGCCGCACCAACTCCTTGACATTGTTCACGTTCCAAAACTTCGACAGAAGACCCGCAAGGCTTGTCGGTACGACATCCAAAGGGAACATGACGTGCAGCACCGAGGCAAGCGACGTTTGCAATTGGCGAAGCACTCGATAAACCTGGTGCACACGATCCTGCACCGTCGCCAGAGCTACGGCACGATCACGATCCATCCAGAAGAAGCCGCCAGCCTCCATGTCCTGTTGAGTCAAGCAATTGACCCGAACAGCGACAAGCTCCTTTTCTTCCCTCGGAGCAAGGTTGGCACCTACGATAATCACACAAAATAAGAGTAAGGCCAGCAGGCCCATCCGAAGAACTGAGCTACAGCTCGAACCAAAGAACAACTTACATTGCAGCTCCTCGGACAGCCGAACCAGCTCCACCATCAAGTACCCCTCCCTGACTGCACCACGATCCGCCTTGGACTTACAAACATCGGCATGACCGCGTAACCCGAGCAACTCCCTCTCCAGACTACGCACGCGATCCCGAAAAAAAGTGAGTTGCGAGGAATCATCCAAAGATGGTCGCAGCGGCATTGCGGATGGGGTGTCAACAGGGTCAGCACCCGAAGGAACCTATAGCAGCAGAAAAAGAAAGGAACACCGACATTCAGACAAATGATAGAGCACAACTCAGAATAATTCATTAAGGGCCACTACGTGGCACAAGGATGGTGTTCTTCAAGATATTTACAACAAAAGCAGACTACAAACTATCCTACGTCTACAATGCCTAAGATGCGGCACCCTGAGTCGCCTTGGAGCCAGATTGCCTAGCTTTGGCCCCGCCCTGCTGCCGCAGTGCATACTCAGACAGCAAATCAATGAGCTTGGGCCCATATCGCTTCCAGCGAGCAGAGTAGGCATCAAAGGCTACCTCGGATCCATCCTCAGTCGTCGGCATCCGAGAGGTGATCTGGGGCAGATCCAGCTCTGCTCCAGCCGCCAAGGCCATCGCCAGCCCGACTGACGCGCCAATGCCCTTCTGCTTGCACTTGTACGCCGCAGGCGCTTCGGCTGACAGAGCCTCCGCCAGAGCATCCACATCATCAAGGGATGTGCCCTTAGGGACAAGCTCCTTCTAGAAGCGACCAAGGACCTCTTTCGCCTTGGCAAGGGAGCTGACGACGGTGCTGCAGCGGTCTTCGACCGCCATAGTAGCATCATCTAGAGCACTCCCGTGCTCTAGAGCACCGCGGTCAAACTTGATGCCTGCGGCATCTGAGACAAAAAAATAAGAAAGAAGACATGAAGAAAAGCAACACAGAAGAAAACAAGAGGCATAAAGAAACAAGCACAAATCTAGCACTTACACGAAATAGCCTTGGCAGCAGCCATGAGCTTCGCCGCCACCTCTCTCGCGCGCGCAGCCGCAACAGTGGCCAGCTGCTCCTCACGATCCGCGGCCTCCTGCTGCAGACGCTCTTTCGCTTCGGCTGCCTTAGTCAGCTCTAGCTCAAGGCGTCCCTTCGCACCAATGGAGGCCTCGGCCTTCTGCTCCGATTGACCAAGGCTCTTCTTGAGAGCATCGACCTCACGGAGAGAAATGTTATGCTCCTCTGCATTCAAGATAAGCAAGCGTTAAAGAACAAGTCCAGGATAAATAAGAGAGGCATTAAATGGCAGATAGACACCTTGAAGCTGCCAAAGGTTCGCCTCCAGCGCCAGGCGCTCCTGCCCCAGCCGCTTGGCCTCCTGCACAAAAGGCTGAAGAAAAAGAAATAGCAGTAAGAAAAGGGCTTGGGGGCTACGCCCAACACAAAGTAGTAAAAACAAAATTCACACACGAAGACACTCGGGGGCTCCCCCCGTGGCATGAAGCAGAAAAACTTACATGCTCTGATGGTGACTCCGAAGGACCGCCTGCGAAATTCTGAGGCGCAACCACCTGCACCTCCTGCAACGGAGGATCCGGAGCCGTGCCACCCAAATTCGCCACCGTCTGAGGCGGAGGAGACGCAATTTTCGACTCCCCCATCATCTCCCGCGCACCACCACCGGAGGAATCGTGGGAGGAATGCCTGCATATGAACTAATCAGCACAAGCACAACAATCATGAAGGAAAAAAGACAAATAGTACAACAAGAAACTTACGAGCCCAGTGAGCTCAGGTCGAAGACAGGAGGAGTCCTTCGGGCTCTCTTCTCCTCCTTCTTTTCTTCCTTCTTCTCCTCCTTTTTCTCTTCCTTCTTCCGCTTCGCTGGCGGGTGCGGCGCTACAGCCCGCACAGGAATGGCAGGAATGGGAGAAGAAGAACCTCCATGACCGTCACTATGACGCTCAAGGCCCAGAGGGTTTCTGGGAGTCGGAGGAGTCGAGGCATCCGAAGACTCGCTGGAGCTCCGTGACCGTTTTCGCGTATGGTCCTCAAGCGACTCGTCGGCATCCTCCGCCGAAGATCGCGCTGACGGCAGCTCGGACACGAAATCAACCACTTCATTATCCAGGGCATTCGGATACCTTTCGGGCAATGGCGGTACCATGCCCGGCACTTTGAAGCTCTGCAAATCAGAAGGAACTTTGTTAGCAAACAAAGGAAATAAATACACAGCCGACAAAAAGCACTACGTGCACAAATCTACACCTGCGGTACGACCAACGTCGAAGAAAATGGAGGAGTTAGCGACTTCCCCGGGATTTCTTCTCCGGCTTTGAACTTTAGCAGCGCGCGAAGGGCCCTGTCAAGATCCCCCTCGGACATTTTCTCAGCCGAAACCCTCGTCGGATCACGGCGCCCAGAATAAAGAAACATCGGGTGCGCCCTCGCTTGGAGAGGCTGCACCCGACGCTCAAGAAAAGTCCGGATGATGTCCACGCCGTTCACCTCCTTCTCCGGAATCAGCTGGAGATCCTCCACCCGACGGTAAAGGGCCTCTATCTTCGCCACCTCACCATCCAAGATTTGGTTTTTCCAAGACCTTTTCCGCTCAATCATTTGGGAGGGGTCAAAGGGAACAAGACCAAAATCTTGCCCGGGCACTACGGAGTCGCGGATATAAAACCATCGCCTCCGCCAGTACTGGATAGATTCGGACATGGAAAAGGAAAAGAAGAGCAGATTGGGACTAAGGGAGATGATGAAACCCCCAATGGGATACACACCATCCGAACCAGATTGCCTCTTCACGGAATAGAGATTCCGGAAGAGGCCAAAGTGCGGCTCAATGCCAAGCCAGCACTCGCAAAAAGTGATAAAACAAGCAATGTGGAGAAGAGAATTGGAAGACAGATGATGAAGCTGAATCCCATAGAAGAAGAGCAGTCCACGGAGGAAGTCGTGGACTGGAAAAGAAAACCCACACAAAACGAAGGCGAGAAACATAACCCGATACCCAGATGGGGGACGGGGGATTACCTCATTACCGGGGAGTTTGACGTCCTCCCTATCCTGCGGGATCAGGCCCCGCTCACGAAGCTTGCGGAGATCGCTCTCCCGCGTCTCTGATCGCCGCCAGCCGCCATCGGTGACACGGGTAGCGGTGGTGCCCTTCTTTCCTCCGGTGGCGCTGGTCCCAACCGCAGATGACGATTTCTTCGGTTTCCCCATGGAGATACGGTGGCGCCGGCGGTGAAAACGCAGAAACAACGACGGAAATGTGGAAGGAAATCCCAGCGCGAAGCAAGAATCACTAGAGCACAAGGAAGCAGTGAAAACAAGAACTGATGCGGTGAAAACAAACCGCAGCTTTCCCCAATGATTATAACAGCGAAAACGACGCACGACAGCCGTCCATCCAGAAGACCTAACGCCAACGGAATATCTGACCGTACACATGTCAACATCACAACAAACCATCGTTACCACGTCGTCCACTACGTGCGTAAATAGAGGAGACGCCGTAATTATCTCCACGCCGCGCGTGACCGGTCAATTCAAAGTCAGCAAGTGGGACCCACGTTCGTCCAGTCAAGTCATCTCTGGCGTAGCAGACGCTTGAGGTCATTTGATCATTAGCACTGATGTCATCAAAAGCTATACTAGCACTAACTACAATTCTTCGGCTCCACATCTAAGAGTACTCACTCGAATCTTCGATTCGACTAAATACTCGGGGGCTACTCCTATCAGGAGCGCTGGCCGCGCACTCGGAAGATGAATAAAGACAAAGTATTTCTTCGAGTCCTACGTCGAGTCTACGACTCCACTACGGACTCGGGGGGCTACTCCCATAGGGAGGATGAATTTAAGCATCCGAAAATTTTCGTGTCCCACGGACTTAACAACTAAACAATGCCTGAACTAAAGTCTCTGCTCGAGTCTACGACTCGAACAGACACTCGGGGGCTACTCCCATAGGGAGCGCTGGTCGCGCACCCTATGAAATCTTCGACTGCGATCTTCCGGATCAGCACGCAAAAACTTTTTTGGCAACTCTGCCCCAACAAAATGCTGAGTGAGCGACAATCTCCTTGGCCACCCGAAGCGCCTCTGTGGTGACAAATGTTCGGATGCTGCGTCTGCGGCGCAAAGATAAGACCTGCAGATATCATCTGATGGCCTGGCAACGTACACGACTGCGCTCTGCCAGTATGAATCCATGCCAACAGGCGTGATGAAAAATCCCGACGGACGCGTTGGGTACATCAATTAAAAACACTGGAATTCCACTCCTGTAAGTCCTCCGCGGCCTGAGTCGAATTACGCCAGCATAGGTTCCGGGTTTAAGTTAAGGGACTCGAACCTGATGAAGATCATGTTGTTTCGTCCTAAGACAGTTAACTGACCCTGATCCGTCAGGTGAGTCAGGCACATGTATCAACAATCCCTACACACATATATTGTTAACACCTAGTTGCACCCGAAGGATTGAAGAGTCCTCAGCCGAATCTACGATTCGACTGATCACTCGGGGGCTACTGACATGGTTATACCCTACGGGTACATGACTTCAGCATACCTGGTCCGGCCCAAGGAAGGCCCACGGTAGACATACGTTGGCCCATGAAGATTTTCGGGTAGCCAAGGCCCATGACGCCTTCGGAACCTTGGAGAGCAAGACTAGCCTAGATAGGAAATTTAAAGGGGTAAAACCCTAGAACTTGTAACCGACTAGGACTATGCCCGGGACCTGCCTAAGTCTATATAAAGGCCAGGAGGGCACGTCCTAGATCCCTCGACTCATACTCTCGCATACGCACCTCACGCCAGATCGAATCCGCGCACCCTGTAACTTTCGATTCCGCCGTAATCAAGAACAAACAAGCAGGAGTAGGGTTTTACCTCCGGGGGCCTGGACCTGGGTAAATCTCATGTCCCCTGGTTGCTTGTCTGTTAACCGTTCCACGATCTCCAGCATCCCCATCTTCTCCAAAACCCAAGTCCATAACAATGGGCATTGACGAGATTAAACCTCGTCAGCTACAACCTCCGCTGCCTACTGGAACAAGGGAGAGGAAGGTCTTCATCGAGTACCGAACGTGTGACTGACTGCGGAAGCACTGCCGGAACGCAGTGCTGGAAGGATCGTCTACGCGATCTTGAGATCGGGAAGAGTACGACTACATCACCCATGAGAATCCGCTCTCGTTAAACACTTTGGAATCTTCGAGGGTGAGTTATTCTATCGACTCGTTGCTACAATCTAGTAGATAGATCTTGGCTTGTTTGTTTGTATGCGGTAGAAATTTTTTGTTTTCCATGCTACGAACCCCTACAGTGGTATCAGAGTCGTGTCTATATGTAGATCTGTTGCACGAGTAGAACACAATGGTCATTGTGGGCGGTGGTGCTTTTATTATCAATTGCTTCTTGTGTACTTTGCATCTTGCGGTATGATGGGATGAAGCGGCCCGGGCTAACCTTACATGACATCGTTCATGAGACTTGCTCCACGCTCAACATGCAACTTGTATTGCATAAGTGGCTTTGCGGGTGTCTGTCTCTCCCATTATAGTATAGATCCAATTTACAACAGGCACTTGATAGTTCTAGCATCAACATTGTGGTTCTTGTTCGTAAGTTAGATCGACACTTATTGAAAGCCCCAAACCACGTAAAATATGCAAAGAAATTAGAGGCGCCTAACTTTGTTTTGCAGGGGTGTGCTGTGATGTGATATGGCCATGATTGTGATTATATTTGATGTATGCAATGTTCCTTATTGTAAGTTGGCAACCGGCAGGAGCCATATGATTGTCTTTAATTTATGTTAAGACCCGTGTGTCTATTCAAAGTAGTTGTAATAGTTGGAGCCGGTGGACGACAACCATGGAGCAGCGTCATTGACCTTGATGCAATGCCGGTGATTATGGAGATCATGTTCGTGCTTGAAGATGGATATCGGAAGCACAAAGAAGAAAGGCCATATCATATCACATATTATGAATTGCATGTGATGTTAATCCTTTATGCATCTTGTATTGCTTAGTTAACGACGGTAGCATTATAAGATGATCCCTCATGCACATGAATTTCAAGTTCAAAAGTGTTCACCCTTAGTAAGCACCGTTGCTAAAGCTTGTTGTTTCGAAGCACCACGTGATGATCGGGTGTGTTAGATTCCGCAAGTGTATACAACGTGAGCAAGCCAGTTTTGCTCATGCGGAAGCTAAGGTTTGATCTTGACGGGCCTAGCATGTACAGACATGGGCTCGGAACACGGATCACCGAAAGGTAAAGCATGAATCATATGGTATATATGATGAACATGTCGATTGTTCGCCATTGAAGCTACATCAACTCTCGTGATGATCAGTGTTGATGTGGTGGATTTGGTTCGTGTGATCACTAAAACAATGTGAGGGATATTGTTTTGAGTGGGAGTTCACCTAGATTAATTTAACTATTAATTAGAACTCAATTTGTCATAAAATTAGTCTAAACTATTGCAAATATGTTGTAGATCATTGGCGACCCCTACCATCAATTTTAATGCATTCCTAGAGAAAGAAAAGTTGAAAAACAATGGAAGCAACTTCGCGGATTGGTTCCCCAATTTGAGGATTGTCCTCAATGCTGGTAATTTGACCTATGTGCTGGATGCACCGCTAGGAGACCCACCTGCAGCTACTGCTACCGATGAAGTAAAGAATGTTTACCTCGCTCGGAAGACTCAGTACTCCACAGTTCAGTGTGCTATCTTGTATGGTTTAGAATCGGAGCTTCGGAAAAGGTTTGAGAATTCAGACCCACATGATATTGTCCGTGAACTCAAATTGATCTTTGAGACTCACGCGGCAGTTGAGAGCTATGAGGCTTCTGAAAAGTTCTTTAACTGCAAGATGGAAGAGTGCAGCTCCGTCAGTGAGCATGTGCTTAAGATGTCTGGGCACGCAAACAAACTCCAAAGCTTGGGTATAGTGATTCCTAATGCTTTGGGGATTTACCGTGTCCTCCAATCACTACCACCAAGTTACAAGAACTTTGTGATGAACTACATTATGCAAAGCATGAACAAGCAGTTTCCAGAACTCTTCTCCATGTTAAAATCTGCAGAAGTGGAGATCAAGAAAGAGCACCAAGTGTTGATGGTCAATAAGACCACCAAATTCAAGAAAGGCAAGTCTAAGCAAAAGGGACACTTCAAGAAGGGTGGTAGGAAAGTTACCGCACCGATGAAGAAGACCAAGGCTGGACCTAAGCCTGATACTGAGTGCTTTTACTGCAAGGGAGAAGGTCACTGGAAGCGGAATTGCCCAAAGTACTTGGCGGATTTGAAGAACGGCAACATCAAGAAGAAAGGTATATCCGATATACATGTTATTGATGTGTATCTCACTAGTAATCGTAGTAGTGCCTGGGTATTTGATACTGGTTCGGTTGCTCATATTTGTAACTCGAAACAGGTGCTCCAGAATAAACGGAAGCTAGCGAAGAACGAGGTGACGATGCGCGTGGGAAATGGATCAAAGGTTGATGTGATCGTGGTCGGCACGCTACCTCTTCATCTACCATCGGGATTAGTTTTATACTTAAATAATTGTTATTTGGTGCCTGCGTTGAGCATGAACATTATATCGGGATCTTGTTTATTGCGAGACGGTTACTTGTTTAAGTCCGAGAATAATGGTTGTTCGATTTATATGAGTAATATGTTTTATGCACATGCACCTTTGATAGATGGTCTATTCTTATTGAATAGTGGAAATACACATACTGATAACATTGAAGCTAAACGTTTGAAATCGAGCAATAACTCGACCTATATGTGGCACTGTCGTCTTGGTCACATTGGAGTGAAGCGTATGAAGAAACTCCATTCCGATGGAATTCTTGAATCACTTGATTTCGAATCACTTGAAAGATGCGAAGCATGTCTGATGGGTAAAATGACTAAGACTCCATTTTCAGGTATGATGGAGCGAGCTACGGACTTATTGGAAATCATACATACCGATGTGTGTGGTCCAATGAGTGTAGCATCGCGCGGTGGTTATCGTTATGTTCTTACCTTCACGGATGACTTGAGTAGATATGGGTATATCTATTTCATGAAACATAAGTCCGAAACTTTTGAGAAGTTTAAGGAATTTCAAAGTGAGGTTGAGAATCAACGTAACAAGAAGATTAAATTTCTACGTTCTGATCGTGGAGGTGAATATCTAAGTTATGAGTTTGGCGAGCATTTGAAAAAATGCGGAATACTTTCACAATTGACACCGCCGGGAACACCACAACGTAATGGTGTGTCCGAACGTCGTAATCGAACTCTCTTAGATATGGTTCGTTCTATGATGTCACTTACAGATTTACCGCTATCATTTTGGGTTTATGCATTAGAAACAGCCGCATTCACTTTAAATAGGGCACCATCTAAATCCGTTGAAACGACACCGTATGAATTATGGTTTGGGAAGAAACCTAAATTGTCGTTCCTTAAAGTTTGGGGTTGCAAAGCCTATGTAAAGAAGTTACAGCCGGACAAGCTTGAACCCAAAGCGGAAAAATGCGTCTTCATAGGATAACCAAAGGAAACTATTGGGTATACCTTCTATCATAGATCCGAAGGCAGAATCTTCGTTGCCAAGAATGGATCCTTTCTAGAGAAGGAATTTCTCTCGAAAGAAGTGACTGGAAGGAAAGTAGAACTTGACGAGGTTGTCGAACCTTCTCTCGAAATTGCGAGTAGCGCAGCACCGGAAGAAGTTCCTGTGGTGCCTGCACCAATAAGAGAGGAAGCTAATGATGATGATCATGAAACTTCGGTTGAAGTTGCTACAGAACCTCGCAGGTCAACGAGAACTCGTACCACTCCTGATTGGTATGATCCCGTTATGAGTGTCATGTTGGTGGACAACACTGATGACCCTGCGACATATGAGGAAGCGATGATGAGCCCAGATGCCAATAAATGGCAAGAAGCCATGAAATCCGAGATTGGATCCATGTACGAAAACCAAGTATGGACTTTGGTGGAATTACCGGATGGCCAGAAGGCTGTCGAGAACAAATGGATTTTCAAGAAGAAAACAGATGCTGATGGTAATGTTACTGTCTATAAAGCTCGACTTGTCGCAAAAGGGTTTCGAAAAATTCAAGGAGTTGACTAATATGAGACTTTCTCACCTGTAGCGAAGCTAAAGTCTGTGAGGATTATGTTAGCAATCGCTGCATATTATGATTATGAGATATGGCAGATGGATGTCAAAACAGCGTTCCTCAATGGAGACATTGATGAAGAGTTGTATATGATGCAACCCAAAGGTTTTGTCGATCCTAAAGATGCTAACAAGGTGTGCAAACTTCAAGGGTCCATATATGGATTGAAGCAAGCATCCCGAAGTTGGAATCAACGTTTTGATAAGGTGATCAAAAGTTTTGGTTTTATACAAACTTATGGAGAAGCTTGTATTTACAAGAAAGTGAGTGGGAGCTCTGTAGCATTCTTAATACTATATGTAGATGACATATTGTTGATTGGGAATGATGTAGACCTTCTTAATAGTGTCAAGGAATATTTGAATAATAGTTTTTCAATGAAAGATCTTGGCGAAGTAGCTTACATATTGGGCATAAAGATTTATAGAGATAGATCGAGACGCCTAATATCATTGTCACAAAGTACATATTTGGACAAAGTTCTAAAGAGGTTTGGAATGGAAGATAGCAAGAAAGGGTTCTTGCCCATGTTGCCCAATACGACCTTGAGTAAAACTCAAAGTCCGACAACGGCAGAAGATAGAGAAAGGATGAGTATGACTCCCTATGCCTCAGCCATATGATCTCTAATGTATGCCATGCTATGTACTAGACCCGACATTGCATATGCTGTTATTTTAACTAGCAGATATCAAAGTGATCCAGAAGTGGATCATTGGACAGCGGTCAAAAACATCCTTAAGTACTTGAGAAGAACTAAGGATATGGTTCTTTCTTATGGAGGTGATGAACAGCTCGTTGTTAATGGTTACACCGATGCTAGTTGGAACACCAATCCGGATGATTCTAAATCACAATCTGGATACGTATTTACTTTGAATGGTGCAGCAGTTAGCTGGAGGAGTGCAAAGCAAAGCGTTGTGGCGAGATCTTCAACTGAATCGGAATACATGGCTGCTTAGGAGGCTTCACAAGAAGCGATATGGATGAAAGAGTTCATTACAGAGCTCGGTGTGGTTCCTAGTGCGCTGGACCCAATGTCTATCTACTGTGATAACATGGGCGCCATAGCCAATGCGCAAGAACCAAGGTCACACAAGAAGCTGAAGCACATCAAGCTACGTTTTCAAGCTATTCGAGAACATGTCAAAGATGGGGACATAAAGATTTGCAAAGTACACACAGATCTGAATGTGGCGGATCCGTTGACTAAACCTCTCCCGAGGGCAAAACATGACCAGCACCAAACTGCCATGGGTGTTCGGTATATTACCATGTAATCTAGATTAGTTGACTCTAGTGGAAGTGGGAGACTGTTGGAGATATGCCCTAGAGGCAATAATAAATATATTTAGTATTATATCTTTGTGTTTATGATAAATGTTTACATTCATGCTATAATAGTATTAACAAGGAAACATTAATACTTGTGTGATTTGTAAACTAAATTAGAGTCCCTGGTAAAGCCTCTTTATAATACTAGCTTGTTGGTTAATAAATGATTGTGGTTTCCCTATCATGAACATTGAGATGTTATTAACAACAAGATCATATCATTGGGAGAATGGTATGATGGACATACTCATATAGATAAGCGTAGCATAAAGATCAAGTCATTTTAATAGTTCAATTGCTATATGCTTTCTGATACATAGTAACCTAATTCCTTCGACCATGAGATCATGCATATCACCATCACCGGAAGGATGCTTTGATGACATCAAACACCACACCGTAAATGGGTGGCTATAAAGGTGGCATTGAGTGTTCGGAAAGTATTGGTTGAGACACATGGATCAAGAGTGGGATTTGTCCATCCATATGACGGATAGATATACTCTGGGCCCTCTCGGTGGAATGTCATCCAATTGGCTTGCAAGCATGTGACTGGCTCATAAGGGATCACATATCACGGGAACGAGAAAAGAGTACTTATCAGTAACGAGGTTGAACTAGGTATGCAGAGATACCGACGATCATAACCTCGGATAAGTAAACTATCGTGAGACAAAGGGAAATTGGTATCGTATGTAAGTGGTTCATTCGATCACAAAGTAATCGTAGAAATATGTGGGAGCCATATGAATTTCCAGATTCCTCTATTGGTTATTGTTCGGAGAAGTGTCTCGAACATGTCCGCATAATTCACGAACCGTAGGGAGACACACTTAAGGATTCGACGTTATTGAGTAGTTATGGAATGATGAGTAAGAGACCGAATGTTGTTCGGAGTCTCGGATGGGATCCGGGATATCACGAGGAGATCCGGAATGGTCCAGAGAATAAGATTCATATAAGGAAAGTCCTGTTTCGGGGTTGGAGAATGGTTCCGGTGTTTTCATCGGGAATGTTCTAGAAGGTTCCGGAATGTCCGGCACTCCGGAGGGGAAGGGTACATGAATGTGTCATAACAAGTTGGAATGGTTGCATCATGTACTAGGTGTCATCGCTGAACAAAATAAAGGGATAAATCAATTCCTAGTTTGAAAAGTCAAACGCCAATTTGAAAAGTCAAACGGCTATTTTGTTTGGTGGAGGGAGAGTAGGAAACCTACTTGGGGAGGAGTTCCCTCCCTCCACCGCCGGCCCACTTGGAGACCGAGTTGGGGAGGGACTCCCCTCCCCTTGGCGTGCCCCCTCCACCTATATAAGGAGGGGCAGGGCTGCCCCTCCAAGACACAACACCACGCCCCTCTAAACCCTAACCCTAGCCGCCGCCGCCCACCATAGCCGCCGCCGCCTAGGGCAACTCGCCGCCGCCTAGGGAAAACCCTAGCTGTCGGCCTTGCCTCCTCCTTGGTGCGTCTAAACCCTAGATCACCGAGGCTCTCCAATAGTCCACCATACTCGCTCTGGCTTAAAGCGAAGCCCTGCAAGATCTCCCCTCTACTTCCGGTACCACGCCGCCGTGCTGCCGAAATCGCGAGGAGAGTGCTACAACCTCCGCTGCCTGCTGGAACAAGGGAGAGGAAGGTCTTAGTCGAGTACCGAACGTGTGACCGACTACGGAAGCGCTGCCGGAACACAGCGCCGGAAGGATCGTCTACGCGATCTTGAGATCAGGATGAGTACGACTACATCACCCACGAGAATCCGCTCTCGTTAAACACTTTGGAATCTTCGAGGGAGAGTTATTCTATCGACTCGTTGCTACAATCTAGTAGATAGATCTTGGCTTGTTTGTTTGTATGCAGTAGAAATTTTTTGTTTTCCATGCTATGAACCCCTACAGTAAGAACCACAACAAGAACTAGGGTTTCCAAGAAAACACTAGAGCAAAGGGGCCCTCAATGAAATGAGGGGGAAATGAAGATCGCTTTTGGTGAAGTAGTAGATCGAGGCCTCCTCCTTCGATTCCCCAAAGATCAAAGACTTTGGGTGGTGGATTGAGGAGATCTTGAAGATTTGGTGGCTCCAGATGAGCACCTTGTCCCAAGGTAGGTGGAGGGGTATTTATACCCCTCCAAGAAATCTGGCCGTTGGAGCCTTTAATGCAACGATAGTACCGGAAGTTTAAGCGGTACTACCGGAAAAATCCGGTACTACCGAACCTGGTAGCGGAAGAGCAACCTGCAAGTTCATATTCCCTGGCCACAACGGTACCACAATGTGATGCTACCGTAAAGCGGTAGTACCGCTTGTGGGCACCGGTACTACCGGACTGGCAATGGAGTCTGCAACATGGTCGAAAAACTTACTGTCACGCCAGGTACCAAAATGCGGTACTACCGCATTTTGGTACCTAGGTAGCCAGTGGCTTTTGCCAACTTACAAAAGGCTACTACCGCGCTAGGATTTAGTACCGGAGCGGGCAGTAGCTTTTGACAAGTGGTCAAAAAGCTACTGTCGCGCTAGGTACTAAAAAGTGGTACTACCGCATTTTAGTACCTAGTCAGGCAGTGGCTTTTTGACAACTGATCAAAGCCTACTGCCGCGTCCGGTAGCAAAAAGCGGTACTACCGCTTTTTGGTACCGCGCCAGGCAGAAGGTTTTGGACTCTTGTTTAGCCATTGCAAAACCTTTTTCAATGCACATGCGATACACTTGCAAATAATTAGTCCGATATGTGTGTTGTTATAAAACACCAAAATCACTAGGGATAGGAAATGCTCTTTCAATCTCCCCCTTTTTGGTGTTTGATGACAACACACATTTTGCAGGGTAATCCAATGATGACAAGATAGAGATGGGGCTCCCCCTAGATATGTAGAATCAAGCCCCATTCTATCTAATAAGTTACCTGGGAGTAGAAGTCGCACTTAGAGCACATACCTTTGCTAAATAACATGTGATGACCAATATTGATTAGGAATGGGGAAGGTCGTCACATACACCACATAAGATGGATCCAAATGAGAATAGCCATATTACACACAAGATGGATCCATACGATAACCACATAGTCTCACCATACATAGCACAAATAGTTAGTTCACACATAATAAGTCGCACATAATAAGAGGCAAGCAAATAAAGTTCACAAGCGAATAAAAATCAATGGAAAGAACGAGGTTGTGACTTTTCCCTCGCAAATCCCGCATACCTAATGTGCAACTTCTCCCCCTTTGGCATCAAGACGCCAAAAAGGGACAAGAGCAACACTAACGTCCCGGAGATCACTCGTCATCATAATCATCCCATGCATCATCATGAGTTGGCGGGGAACGGAAGGAGGAGGTGGCATCATCATCCCAGTGGCTGTGCTTGGAGATCTATTGGTCTTCTGGGGTAATGTTGTTCTCGTATCCCTTGGAGAAGGTCAAACCTTGAGCCTCCATCATTTCCTTCTGACGAGCACAGGACTTCTTGGCATAGACATGGGCCTCGTACATTCGTTTTTGATTGTCCACTTGGAGGCATAAAACCTTCTTGAGTTTGGCCTCAATCCTCTTGGCCCAAGATGGCTGAGCAGGCTTGCGACGTGAGACCACAAAGTCATCATCCTTTTGGGCATCATCAGCATCACCGGATCCCTCCTCAACAGGGTTCCCATCCCCATCAACAATCTGACCATCGGCATTGCGTGGTTGGAGATGGGTCTTTATCAACATATTCTTGTGGCGGTGAGTGACAAGGCGAAGAGAAGGCATGTCACGGGCAATCACGGGGCACTTGCTAATAATGAGAGCCATGATATATGGAGCAAAAGTAGGCACCCTCCTTTGAAAAGTGGCACATACCATCTCATTCCAAATAACATCCATCACATCCATAGGTTGGCCGGAGTCACGGTGGTGAAAGGTGGCGAGCATGATATCCACCATGAAGGCATGTATCTCATCAACATTCCCAGCTCGGGGGGCGACAGTCTCACAGAAAATGCGATGCAAGATGCCATATGTAGGTAGAAGCCCTTTGATCTTTCCAGGGATACCGCGCCCCCGGATGTACAGTGGTGTAAGAGCATCCTTCTTCATGGGGCGATCATTGTTGCGGCACCGAAAGCCAACGGGAGTGTCCTTGTCATGGTCTTCGTACCCGAGAATAGCCGCAAACTCAGCCAACGTTGCTTGCTTGACAACACCCTCGGTCATCCATGTGAGTGTCCAAGTCTGATTCTTGGCAAAGTTAACAGTTGCATAGAACTGAGTAATGAGCATTGGGTCATAGTTGCACCGGAACTCCATAATGGGAAGCAAGCCAATGTTGATGCAAATCTCAAGAGCTTCACCAAAGTATTGCAGGTTCTTCCTTACATGATTCATCTCAATCCACTTTTGAGGGACCACAAGTTTGTCATATTTCATGAGTATCTCATGGAACACCCGCTCCTGGAAATCCGTATAGAAAAGGCTACCTTGCCGAGCTTGAGATTGAGCAGCCACATATGGATTGGCAGCCCGCAGTTCATGAAAATCGATCTCAGACAAATCAGATAGCAGCTTTGGACCAGATGGCCCTGAATTGTGGCTCTTGCGAGTACCGGAGGGAGGAGGAGGTGGAGGAGCCTTACCACGACTAGCACTTTGCTTGACCCCCCCCACCTCGACGACCACGAGTTGTTTGCAGTTTCAGACGGGTGCTAGGTTGAGGCATGATCTCTTCTTTTGACTCAGTCTCTGACTCTGACTCATATTCCTCAATCTCATGGTGAGATTTGGAGCGTTTGCGATATCCCCGGGAACCCCCTGCACCTGTGAAAGAACGAGGGAGATAGCATAGGGGTAAGGGCACAAGAACCCGAGACAAACAGATGATGGAACTCTTGGTTTTTTTAAAAAAATTGCTGTCAGTATAGGGCGGTAGTACCGGATCTGCACCAACGGTAGTACCGCACAACGGTAGTACCGGAAAAAGATTCCCGGTACTACCGGCCGGCGACCACAGTGCAGATCTGAGGCATAAATCCATGTACGGGCAGTAAACTTGATGTAAAACAGGAATTCCATCGGTCTAAGTGGTAGATCTGGTAGATAGCACACGGTACAACCTCAAGAATACGTGTTTTGGCCAAGAATCAAAGTCACCCTAGATTCAATGGAGAAAACAAGTAAGAAGAAGAGGAGGGCGGTAGTACCGGCGTCCATGGAGGTGGAGAATGAGGAGGAGCCCGTGAGGAGGCCGGATCCGATGTGGATCCGCGAGAAGGAGAAGGGGGCAGAGCTTCGGCGGCGTTCTCCTGCTTCGGCAGTGGCGGTGGTGAGGAGTGGAGACGGGGGACTAATGAGGCACTGAGAGGTGCCTCTCCCACGTCTCCAATCTTAACCGAAACGCACAAGCGGTAGTACCGGAGCCACGAGCGGTAGTACCGCTATGCGGTAGTACCGCACCTGGGAAGTTTCCAAACCAGATCCTGGAAACTGATCCAGACGCGGTAGTACCGCTAGCCTTTTAACGTAGTACCATTTGGCGGTAGTACCGGTAGTTAGCACCGGTAGTACCGTAACCACCAGAATAGAGAGCCAGGATACATAAAGTGGAAGGTTCTTGTGCAGAGTAGATGAGTTTTGTCGAGGGATAAGAATGGCTTGGGTTTAGAGAGTCACACTGATGTGGGCCAATGCACTAAAAAATACTAAAAACATATGAAGAGCCAAATGTGAGTGCACGACCAGAAGAACAAAACCAACTAGAGGATGACAAACACGAGTAAAAACCAATTCAAAAATGACAAACACGAGTAAGCACATCAACCTCTCGATTGAGAGGGGGCGGTGGCCTAGACCACCATGTTTGAGTATACTCGGCTTGGCGCCACGAGGTTATATCTTGGGTCCATTACCGAAACTCATCATTAAGCTCACATATCACAAAATGATATTAAGAGGAATGATTTCATTTACTTTGCGCATAATGGGGGGAGGGATGGTCCAATCAATTAGGACCGCGCTCCCCCTATGTCCATACCTACACCTAAACCAAATATGGGTCGAATATTAGGTGAGAGTGCAAGATAATCAAGTCAAGCTCCTTGAATCTATGATATTTAGTTCATTCCTCAAGTAGCAAAACCTTGCTTCATCAAGTGGCTTCGTGAAGATATCGGCAAGTTGATATTTGGTTGACACATAGGATAGATCGATATCACCTCGAGCAACATGATCTCTAATGAAGTGATGACGAATCTCAATATGCTTTGTCCTTGTGTGATCCACCGGGTTGTATGCAATCTTGATGGCACTTTCATTGTCACATAGAAGAGGCACTTTGTCACAATGGACACTGTATTACTTTAAAGTTTGCCTCATCCATAGCAATTGAGTACAAGCACTAGCGGCAGCGACATACTCGGCTTCGGCAGTAGAGAGAGATATACAATTTTGCTTCTTAGAAGACCAACATACCAAGGACCTACCAAGAAATTGGTAAGCCACGGATGTTGATTTTTTATCATCCTTATCTCCCTCCCAATCCGAATCCGTGTATCCACAAAGGGAAAATGTTGAGCCACGAGGATACCAAAGACCATAAAATGGGGTATGAACTAAATATCAAAAGATTCTCTTGACTGCCATCAAATGTCTTTCTTTAGGAGCCGCTTGATATCTTGCACACACACCTACACTCAACACAATATCGGGTCTATATGCACAAAGGTAAAGCAAAGAACCAATCATGGACCGGTATACCTTTTGATCCACATCTTTACCATTTGGATTTTGTTCTAGATGGGTCTTTGTAGCCATGGGAGTAGGAGCTCCATTTAAATCTTGCATTTTGAATCTCTTGAGCATATATTGAGTATACTTGGCTTGATTGAAGAATGTACCTCCTCTAACTTGCTTGATCTCAAAGCCAATAAATACTCTCAACTCTCCCATCAAAGACATCCGGAACCTACTAGTCATAAGATTTGAGAATTCATCATTAAAAGCTTTGTTAGATGAGCCAAAGATAATATCATCAACATATATTTGGCATACAAAAAGCTCCCCATTGACTTTCTTAGTAAAAATAGTGGGATCGATTTTCCCAACCTCAAATCCACGGTCAAACAATAACTCTCTAAGGTACTCATACCACGTGAGTGGGGCTTGCTTGAGCCCATAGAGCGCCTTATCAAGATTGTAGACATGGTTGGGAAGTTGGGATCCTCAAATCCCGGGGGTTGCTTAACATATACCAATTCATTTAATGGCCCATAAAGAAATGCACTTTCTACATCCATTTGTTGTAACTTGAAGTTATGATGTGCCGCATAAGCAAGAAGGATACGGATGGACTCAAGGCGAGCTACGGGAGCATAATTTTCTCCATAGTCAATGCCTCCAATTTGAGAAAACCCTTGTGCAACCAATCTAGCCTTGTTCCTTACTATAATTCCATGCTCATCTTGCTTGTTCTTGAAAATCCACTTTGTTCCAATAACATTGCGGCAATCCTTTGGCTTCTCAACTAACTTCCATACTTTGTTTCTCTCAAAATTGTTGAGCTCTTTGTGCATAGCTTCTAACCAATCCGAATCTTCAAGAGCTTCCCACACTTTCTTAGGTTCAATCATGGAGATGTGTGCTTGATGTTCACTAAACCTCTTCAATTGTGCTCTTGTGGAAATGCCTTTCCTTAGATCACCAACTACATTTTGTAGAGAGTGATCTCTTAATTCCAACATTCTTTACTTTCTAGCTTCGCGACGAGCGTGGATCTCCGTGTTGTTTCTTGGGGGACCCTCTTCATCATTTTGATCCTCGTCTTGACCATCAACTTGACCTTGATCATCGTCGGAATCATCCTCTTCATTGGGAGGCAAATATTGACCTTGGTCTTGATCAAGTGCCCCTCTAGCATCAATCTGAGCTTGTTTCAAAGCAGTTTGAACAGATCTTCCTTGTGCAATTGCCTTAGCACCACTTGGCACCCTTGAGAATTAATCAAGCTCCTCTTGACTAGAATTGTCACTAAGATCATCATGTTGAGGGTCCATATCTTGTCTTTGGCTTGTGTCACTGCCCTCCTCGGTGGATGGAGCTTGTTGAGGTTGTGAAGATGAGGGATCCACTTGAGTGGAGCATAGTTATTCTCGATCCGCCATAAGTGGTTCCTCAACGGGGCGGATATATCCCACGCCCATTCTTCCTATAGCATCCTGAGGCATTTCATCATCTGCATCACAAGCATCAACACGCCCCCCTTGGGGACCATCATATTCTTCGAAGGTCACACTACAAGATTCTATGACGACTCCGGAGAGCTTATCATAGATTCTATAAGTGTGAGATTCGAGACCATAGCCAACAAAAATACCCTCTAATGCTTTAGACTCGAATTTGGACAACCGAACACCTTTTATGAGATAGAAACACTTACAACCGAACTCCCGGAAGTAGGATATGTTGGGCT
This sequence comes from Avena sativa, assembly GCA_916181665.1. Lineage (NCBI taxonomy): Eukaryota > Viridiplantae > Streptophyta > Magnoliopsida > Poales > Poaceae > Avena > Avena sativa. The sequence continues at coordinate 58,871,687 of OV702285.1, read as the reverse complement.
TGTTGCCAGTAAGTATTTCATATGGAGTCTTGTTGATTTCTTTGCGGAGGTAGAGCCTGTTTGAAGCATGACAAGCGGTGGAGATGGCTTCGGCCCAAAAGTTGTATGGAGATTTAAAATCAGCCAACATGGTCCTAGCCATCTCAATAAGAGTCCGGTTCTTCCTTTCGGCCCCACCATTTTGTTGAGGGGTGTATGCAGCGGAATATTGATGTTTTATCCCCTCATCACTAAGGAAATCATTCAAGGTGTAGTTCTTGAACTCGGTGCCGTTGTCACTCATTATGATCAATACGGGAAGGTTGTATTGACATTGGACCAAGTTGATGAAGTCGACGAAGGTCTTTTGGGTCTCACTCTTCAACTTGAATAAATACACCCACGAATATCTTGAATAGTCATCAACGATCACCAAGCAATATTTCTTCCCACCAAGACTTGCATGAGATGGTGGACCGAAAAGGTCCACATGGAGGAGCTCCAAGATCTTGGTAGACTTGATGCGGTTCTTAGGCTTGTGAGGAGCGTCATGCATCTTCCCTAGAACGCATGCCCTGCAAACATGATCTTTGGCAAATGAAACATTTTCTTTTATTCCAACAATATGGCCCTCCTTATGGAGACTTTGCAAAGTTATCATATTGACATGGGATAGTCGGCGATGCCATAGCCAACCCACATCGGCCTTTTCGAATAAGCACATCGGACCTGTAGTGGCTTGCCCTGAAAAGTCCACCACATACAAGTCATGTTCGACGTACCCAACGAAAGCGACCTTGAAAGACTTGCTCCACATGAGGACCACAATATCATCATCAACAAAGACGGCAAAACCCATCTTTCCAAGAGCACGGACTGAAAGTAAATTGTATCCAAGGGTCTCAACAAGCATGACATTCACGAGTGTAATGTCGTGAGCAACCACAACCTTGCTGAAACCCATTACCTTAGACTTTGACTTGTCGGCATATGTCACGGTGATTTGATCATCATTTGGCTTTAAGTCCTTGACAATAGACGAGCTTCCGTTCATATGACTTGTGCAACCACTATCAAGCACCCACTTTGAACCCCTGGAAGCATATGTCTACAAAAGATCAAGCTAATTTTTAGGTACCCATTTTTCAATGGTTCCTCTTTTGTTAGAAACAAGGGTCTTGGGAACCCAAATGGACCAAGAAATATAACCATCATATGGGCCAACATATTGTGCATACACATCACCATAATAATCACGCATTAGAACATAGTGAGGGTTAGCACTTCCTGCAAAGTCATCATGAGACATAGTTTTACCACTTGTAGACTTACTATCCACAATGGCCTTGTTAGTCTCATGTGTGGGCTTGGCCTTCTTCTTGTTGTTGTTCTTATTCTTCGTATTGGAGACAAAACCAATGCCCCCTTTATCATCACTAGGCCTTTGCTTGCTCAAAAGATCATCAATGGACTTGTTGCCTTGTGGAAATGTGGCCTTGGCAAGCTCCCCCTTCAACCTAGCATTCTCTTCAAGAATAGTTGTACTACTAGATGGAATGAAGTTACTAGGTGAAGGAATATTGGCCAATTGAGTTTGAAGCGTTTCATGGGACTTTGTGAGTGACAAGATTTCACTCTCCAAGGCCTTGTGGGCCTTGTTAAGCAAACTAAAGTCCTCGGCAAGTTTTTCATGAACCACACCAAACTCAATCTTGTCATTTTTAGCCCTTTTGTATTTAGCAATAGCATGATCACGCTCTTTTATGAGTTTGTTAACAATAGTGTCATTGGCCTCATCAAGCCCTTCAAGTTTTAATTGAAGTGACAACCTAGTTTATTGTTCTTGTTCTAGAGCATTGTTTAAAGCCTCTAGCTCAATCATGTGTTCATGCCCAAGTTTACATCTTACATCTATAAGCTCTTGAGTATGTGAAAGTTGATCTAAGATGTTTCCAAAATGTAACTTAGCATCTCCTTCTAGGTTAGACATAAACTCATCAATGGCAATTAATTCCTTTTTAACATCAAGAGACATCTCATCATCAATTTCATCATTATCTAAGGGAGCAGAGTGGGATGATGAGGATACCTCCGTTCCTCTTGCCATAAGGCAAGTGACGTTCTTGGTTGGAGAGTTCTCATTTGGAGAATCGAAGAGTGAGAATTTCGGAGTAGAAGTGGTGGCTAAAGCAGCCATACCATTAGAAGTTTCCTCTTCCTCATCTTCATTGTCGGAGGAGTATTCTTCATGAGTGATCAAGACAATTTCTCCCGACTTCTTGTTGATGGGATTCTTCTTTATGAAAGGTTTCTTGTAAGGTGCTTTGAGAGTCTTCTTCAACACAAGCTTACCCCCATGATCTTCTCTCTTCTCATAGGGACAACTTGCCACAAAGTGACAGCGGTCACCACAATTGAAGCAAGTTCTCAATCTAGTAGTATTTTCTCTTTTCCCATTTGAGTTGCTTCTTCGTTGCATTTCCATCTTGGCATTGGAGGGGTTCTTCCAAAAGTTCTATGCATAGAAGGCCATATATTGACTATGAGAAATCTTGACTTCATCGGGATGGTCCATGGACAGTCCTTCATCACTATCATCTTCATCCCCATGATCCACAACTTTGGCCTTCAAAGCAACATTGACAACATTGCTCATACCAAGGGCACGAGCACGGGCATCTTTGGCATTCTTTGCGGCAACCTTGAAAGTGGCCATCTCTTGCATAACTTCATTGGAGGTCATGAGATGGTAGTTGTGTCTTCCTTGTAAGCTCTTCAAGTCCGTGGGCTCAAAGGGCATGAGTGCACTCACATATTTCCTTTTTATCCATGCATCATCCACATGTGAGGCACCCACATTTCTAAAAGCAGTGGCGGTGGTCTTTAGCCTTCGGTACATGTCTTCATGATCTTCTCCTTCCAACATGTAGAAGCCTTCGGCTTCATTGCTTAGCGCATCATACCGATTCCTCCTCATACTCTCATTTCCAACAAACAATACCATGAGGGCATCCCAAGCTTCTTTGGCAATGCTAAAGTGCTCAATGTGTGGATAATTCTTTGTACCCAATCCTTGTTGAATCATGTGCAAGGCAGTGGCATTGAGTTGACTGTTTACAATCTCTCTTCTTGTCAAGTTGGTTGGATCCCCAATAAAGAGTCCATGCTCGATGATGTTCCATAGTTCAATGAAAGAGCTGCGCACATGAGTTCTCATTAGTGATTGCCATTGAGCAAAAGTAGCAGACTCTTCAAGCTTAGGTGGGTCACCTCTATTGTACACATGAGGGTGAGGGATGGGAGGATCGGGAGAGTACCAAGAATCACGGTGCTCACCCTTCCCCCCCATCAAGTTGTGTGGAGGAATTAGCGTTGTCTTATTTACCCCCCACCATCATACCCTCGGGGGATACCGACGTATTCCCTTTAGGTAAAACGGATGGTTGATCCTCTTGAGGAGATGGGGCTGATGAGACTTCTTTGTCTTTAAGAAGTTGCTCAAGCATCTTCTTGACTTCGTTGACCAAGGAAGAGCTCAATCTTGTTTCCAAGTTTCTGAGATCTTCCATGGTCACCACGGTCGGCTCACCACCACCATCCCCTTCATGGCTACCCATATTCTCTTAGGCAGTAAAGCCAAAATAAAGAGCCGTGGCTCTGATACCATTTGAAAGGATCGTATGGGCACCTAGAGGGGGGGTGAATAGGTGCTACTTCAAATTTTCTTCTTTTTCAAATTAGGGTTTGACAAGAAAGGTAAATTCTCTAGATTATGCAACTAAGGTGAATTTACCTATCTGTCAACCATGCACAAGCTAACACGACACTAAGCAAGAACAAGTAATAAATGTGCAGTAAAGGATAGAAGTAACCAAAGGAGTGGACGCGGAGACACAAGGATTTGTTTCCCGTAGTTCCTTCCTTTTGAGGGGAAGTACGTCTATGTTTGGAGAGGGGGTGGTTTAAAACCACCAACGCCACGAGAGGCCTCCCTTGTTCTCCGATGAATCTCACCCCAACGGGCTCGATCCACCTTCCACTATATCGGCAACCTTCGAGGTGGAAGCCGACACCTTTATAACAAGTTTGGGGCACACATCCACAACTTAATTGGAGGCTCCCAAATACAAGCAAGCTGTCAAGACAAATCAAAGACAAGCTTGTAAGAACCACAACAAGAACTAGGGTTTCCAAGAAAACACTAGAGCAAAGGGGCCCTCAATGAAATGAGGGGGAAATGAAGATCTCTTTTGGTGAAGTAGTAGATCGGGGCCTCCTCCTTCGATTCCCCAAAGATCAAAGACTTTGGGTGGTGGATTGAGGAGATCTTGAAGATTTGGTGGCTCCAATGGTGGTCTTGACTTTAATGTGGATGAGCACCTTGTCCCAAGGTAGGTGGAGGGGTATTTATACCCCTCCAAGAAATCTGGCCGTTGGAGCCTTTAATGCAGCGGTAGTACCGGAAGTTTAAGAGGTAGTACTGGAAAACTCCGGTACTACCGGACCTGGTACCGGAAGAGCAACCTGCAAAGTTCATATTCCCTAGCCACAACGGTACCACAATGTGATCCTACCGTAAAGCGGTAGTACCGCTTGTGGGGACCGGTACTACCGGACTGGCAATGGAGTCTGCAACATGGTCGAAAAACTTACTGTCACGCCAGGTACCAAAATGCGGTACTACCGCATTTTGGTACCTAGGCAGCCAGTGGCTTTTGCCAACTTACAAAAGGCTACTGCTACGCTAGGTACTAAAATGCGGTACTACCGCATTTTAGTACCGGGGCGAGCAGTGGCCTTTTATAGGTTGGAAAAAGCCTCTGCCACACTAGGTACTAAAATCCGGTACTACCGCATTTTAATACCGGAGCGGGCAGTAGCTTTTGACAAGTGGTCAAAAAGCTACTGGCGCGCTAGGTACTAAAAAGCGGTACTACCGCATTTTAGTACCTAGCCAGGCAGTGGCTTTTTGACAACTGATCAAAGCCTACTGCCGCGTCCGGTAGCAAAAAGCGGTACTACCGCTTTTTGGTACCGCGCGAGGCAGAAGGTTTTGGACTGTTGTTTAGCCATTGCAAAACCTTTTTCAATGCACCTGCGATACACTTGGAAAATAATTAGTCTGATATGTGTGTTGTTATAAAACACCAAAATCACTAGGGATAGGAAATGCTCTTTCAGATGCCTTGTGTTGATTGTTGTATTCCTTTTCCGGTGTTTCTACTTCTTATTGGTAGTATGGAGATGAACGCGAGAAACGAGATCGATTCCAAGAAGGATGATTGAGATCAACACCATTGAAGAGACGCAATGGATCCCTGATGAACAAGTCCAGACGATATACCTAAAGATATATAGTTGGGTATCAACTGGCAAAGGCAAGCGAAGCCCCACACATACATATAAATCCTATGCTTTCAAAGTATTTAAATTCTTGCCATGTGCATACGATTCTAAAGTATTTTATCAATATATAGAGTAATCCTATCTGATGCATGTTTCCTTTGTAGCCTATATTTCCTGATCCACTACTCCTAGCATAACTAGGGTTTGGCTTCTGAAGCGTTGCTAGAGCCGTTTATATCTGTTGTGTTTAGCCATGCTTAGCTGTTACACTGGTCCATCCGGTTGATGAATCAGAGCTACGAATGAACCTAGTTGTACAGTATGACGTGGTATGATCAGAGATGAAAGTTAAACATGCTAAGGCTTTTATGGGAGGCCATGGTGGGTAGTGGTTTTTGCGTTCCCATATTTGCCACTACTAGGACCTGGGTTCTTGCCTCTTGAACCAAGACGAGCGTACAGCCACACGGGGGCCTAGAAACCCCCTCGACCAACTAACTTGCCTAGTAGATTCCATGAGTCACATAGTTCGGGTTTTCCATTCGACATACGCATTCTGGTTCTTCTAGAAGGAGGTGAAGGAGGTGCATTCATAACAGGTAGGTAAGCGTGACCGGCAACAAGAGAGGCACGGACTCCGTAATCTTGAACCCCACACACATCTCTAGGGACCGGCTTTGGGACTCGACCCGTTACGACGGCATCTCCTTGGTGCGTGACTCATGGTCTCGACAAAAGCAAGGTAAAGGTCGTGGTCAACCATTCTCTGTCGGACTTCCCAGGAAGAGGGCTAATAACATTGGCATTAAGAATCGGTTGGTACGTGTGGGTAAAGTTGTACACCCAGGGTATTGATCTTTTCGAAAAGTCGCGTCTGCGGTTATGGACGACTTGGAAACGGATTCTAAGATCATAGAGAAATTGAACCTAATCATAAAACTTGGCAAGTTGAGTAATGTGTGCTTAAGGATGCTTTCTCATGGGTACGAGGGGGTGATCCTAGTTGGTAGGTTCAGCTGATAAAGATTCGGTGGATATCAAAAGATGATCAAAGCTAGAGATACCGCTCTCTTATCCCCTTTTAAAATATTCTAATTAGTCGAGATTCTTCTCCCTATTGTCTTACAATAAAAGATGGCTTTATGCAAAATAACTCCACCAACCATAAGTCTTGCGGAGTACACCTTGTACTCACCCTTTCTTTGTTGATACTTTTGCAGCAGAGTAAGTGTTACCGTAGAAGAAGAGTTCTTTACAACACAAACATCGACAAGTAGCTTGGGGTTCCCGGACGGCAGTCTGAGATCTATGGATTGGACGTCATCGTTATTCTTCAGGCCTCTTAGGACATTTGTTAAGTTTGTTATACTTAATAGCACAATTTGCCTTCCGTTGTTTGATGTTTATGGTCAGTGACTTCTGCTTGTAATATTTTGGTTCTTTGCTTAGTTATGAGCTCGCTGTAATAATTTTTGTGTCGTAGGGTAACTGTTGTGTTATCAATTCTCTCTATATATGCTTTCGAAATTTAGGTTAGGCTTATATTAGACAGAGGTCTGGGATTTATCTAGCCCTAATCCCAGGGGTGTCACAGCCGGCCTGTTGCTGCAGACACTGCCAGGTCGAGGATGTCCCATGCCGACCTCCTCCCGAGCGAGTCCCTGGGGAATCCACCGCCGCCGGAACCGAGCAGGCTTCGCTTGTCAGCTTCCGCCGCCAGCGGCGGCAGTGGAGAGGCGCGGTTGGGGAGACGGGGTCGGGGGAAGAGGGGGCGCCCCTAGCCGCCATGTGGGGGCAACCTAGGAGCGGGTGAGATTATCCCCATCCCTTGTTCTTCGAAATCCCTTTCGCTTCACCTCATACGGCAATGGTGTTTATCATTCAATCTTTCCCCTCCAACTTTAGCCTTGAATTAAAAAACAGTAGGTATAGCTAGTCCATAAATAGCTAGTCATCGCAGTGTAAAAATAAGATAGGTTCGATCTATGGTCATCGAGGGCCTCATAAAAGGATCTACTAAATTCATCGAGTTGTTCTAAAGAACCGGTTGTTAACGGAATTCCTTATTGTCTTCCCGTGAAATACTCATTTGAAAGATTTTCAAACACATACGATTTGAGAACTATTAAAATGGGGAAAATTAATAACTAAACAAGACCCAAATTTTACTTATAATGTGTGTTTATGTTGAACATATGGAGCTAACGTAATAATGTTACCTTTCAATAATAATAAATCTTCTAATTTCTTGGAGGTTATGCACATGGATACACATTGGATAGTTCCTACCTTTCAATAAAAATAAAGCTTCTAATTTCTTGGAGGTCATACACATAGCTACACATTGCACAGTTCTTACCGTGGAGTGTAAAGGCACATGATTATTTTATTATGTCTGAATGCATCCATTTGGAGATGGTAGCTAGTACCTTTTTTCAGCATGGTTGGCGGTCTAGTAATATAATTTATGTCACATGGTGTAGTAATTAATCTTGTTGTCTCTACATTTGTACTTTGTATGTAAGGATATAATTTGGCAATAAAGATGTCCACATGTCCCAAATGATGGAGAGACTAGGGTTTCCTTTCCTTTTCAATAATAGGTTAAAATTTTGAGCTACAAGTTCTCAATTTTGAGCGGGGTTGAGATCACAAGATCATTGAAATCACCCACAAAGGTCAACTGATTACGAGCATGGTATTCAAACCTTATTAGTTAGCATACACATATAACACAAAGTTTTTTTATAAAAGAATATATTATTATCACGAAGATACCAATTACATTAACCCTATACAACTGGAAGATGCCCAACGAACGTCACGGATGCACAAAAAAATAAAACAACATCGTGGTGATGAACACTCGCGACAACAACACACTAACCAACATTGTCTAGCTGAATACCAAGTGGCACTACATTGCTCGGAAATAACATCATGATTTTCATTACCAGATCCTTGCTTGTGCCTCTATTTGTCTTGATTGCCATTGTCCACGAATATGTTTTGCTTTCCCAGGGAACCTTATCATTTTTTGTGCCAAATGAATGGCTTGTTTTTGTGTCGTCTACCACAATATCCTCCTCCGCTAGCACACACATCAAGACCAAACCTCAGTATCCAGTTGTGACAAATGCATCACGAAAGAAAAGGCCTAGCTTGGGTGATATATATAAGTGTGTAATATCTTCTTATCTAGGACCATAAACCTATTCTCCCATGCCCTAAATGCCTTCTCAAATGTGCCTCGAAGGCTGAAATGCTTGAAATTGAACTGTTCTTTGTCATCGCGAGTAAAATTCTAAGAGGGCACCGTCAGAAGGTTGCTAGAGGAGAAATCATTTATATTATATCTGATATTTCGACATGTGTATAACAACACGTTATATGACGAGGGTTGGGCCCATCAATACCACCTGGAGGAGCGCCTTGTCCACATATTTCAACATGAAGAAGAATTTTGGCGCCAAAGGGTAAGAATCAAGTGGACGCTTCTAGGTGATGTGAACACTAAGTACTTTCACGCCATTGCCAATGGAAGGCATCGAAAATGTGTTATTAATGCGCTGCTGATACATCGGAAACGTATTTATGATTTTTGATGCTCCATGCTTGTTTACTATCTACTTTGCTTTGCTTTGTTCACACTTTGAGGTGTTTTTATATGTTTTCTGGTACTAACCTATTAACAAGTTGCCACAGTGTCAGTTGCATGTTTTCTTCTATTTTTGGTTTCAGAAAGGCAGAAAATCAATATTCTCGGAATTGGACGGGACAAAAGCCAAAGTCAATATTTTACTGTGGGGAACACGAAGCCGGAGTACGAGACGGAGGGGACCCACCATGGGGCCACACCCCCTGGCCACGCAGGTGGGCCCACCCCGCGCCTAGTGGGGTGCAGCCGCCCTAGTGGCCCCCCTGCCTCGCCTCTTTGCCTATAAGAAGCCCTCGATGCAGAAACCCTAGGCACCCGATTAAAACTCCACGAAACCGTCTGTAGTCGCCGCCACCATCGTCCCTAGATCGAGGGGTATCTGAAGCTCTTCCCGGCACCCTACCGGAGGGGAGATCATCCCGGAGGCCTTCTTCATCATGCGAGCCTCCGATATGAAGTGTGAGTAGTTCCACCTTGGACTACGGGTCCATGTAGTAGCTAGATGGTTATATCTCCTCCTTTGTGCTTTCATGTCTATATCTTGTGAGCTCCATTCATGATCAAGATCTAATCTATTTGTAATCATGCATGTTGTGTTTGCGGGGACCCGATGGATATTGAGATTACTATGTCAGATTGATTAATGGTTTTGTCTATTTGATTCTATCATGTCTGTGTTGTTTGTGATCTTGCATGCTCTCCATTGTTAGTAGCTATCTTAGGCAAGTAGTTGTTAGTGACTCCAAGAGGGGGTATTTATGCTCAATAGTGGTTTCATGCCTCTACTCAATCAAGAGAAGTGACAGAAATCTCTACGGTTGTAGATGTGTTGTTGTCACTAGGGAGAAAAAAACGGTCTCTTGTTAATGGAACAAGTGGATTGTTTACCTTACAGACTTTGCTTAAAGCAGTTGTTTGTTGCTTGCAACTTAATACTAGAGGGGGTTCGGATGATAACCCAAAGGTAGACTTATAGTCATAGATGCAGTTGGATGGCGGTCTATGTATATTGTTGTATTTCCCAATCAAATCTCATAGGATATTTTTGTCTAGTATTGCATTGTTATGCCTTGCTGATCAGTCCTGTCAATTGCCCTGCTGTAATTTGTTTACCCAGCATGCCATGTTTGTTTATCTAAGGAGAACACCTCTAGTGAACTATGGACCCCGGTCCAATCTTTACCATTGATACATCTTCCATTGTTACTGTTTACTTGCTGCAAACCATCATCACCTTCCACACCATACAATTAATCCTTTGTTACAGCAACCGGTGAGATTGACAACCTCACTGTTCATTGGGGCAAAGTCTTGAGTTTGTGTTTTGCAGGTTTCCATGTTGCTTGCAACACCTTTGAGACGTTTCCTTCTTCCTACTGGTTCGATAACCTTGGCTTCTTACTAAGGGAAGACTTGCTGTTGTGCTGCTTCGCACCTTGCTCTTGGGGTTTCTCGACGTAGCGCTCTTAGGCGCCATCAGCTGCCCTCCCCGGATGGCCTGATCACAGACTTCTCTGCCATTCAGGACCATCTGTATGCGTTCTATAAGCATCTCATGGGTTTAGAGGAACCCTTCCGCCTATCCCTCTCTCAGAACCTCTGGGCAAATCATATCCAAGTATCCAGGGAAGAGAATGAAGCCCTGGTGCTCACCTTCCTTTCGGAGGAATTGGACGCGGTGCTCAAAGTGACCAAATTTGATACCCCTCGGGCCCTGATGGTTTTCTAGTCGTCTTCTTTAAATTTTTTTGGCCTGTGATCCGCCCTTTGGTTCTCAAGATCCTGAACGATTTTATGTTGGGTAGGGTGGATATTTCCTGTCTTAATTTTGGCATTCTATCCTTGATTCCAAAAGTTCCTTGCACCGATGATATTAAGCTTTTCATCCCATTGCATTGATTAATGTGATTTTTAAGCTAGTCTCTAAGGCACTCACCTCTCGATTGACCTCAATAGCGCATCGGACAATCTCCATGTCCCAAACTATCTTTATCAAGGGTCGTCTCATCCACGATGGAGCTCTGGCCCATCACGAGATCATCCACGAGCTATCATCTAAGAAAACCAGGGCGGTTATCTTAAAACTTGATTTTGAGAAAGCATATGATCGAGTTAGTTGGCCTTTCTTGCGGGAAGTTCTCCTCCGCAAGGGCTTTGATGCGGGCATCACCCAAAAACTGATGCAGCTGGTCTCGGGTGGGCAAATTGCGATCAACATCAATGGGGTGGTAGGCCCATACTTTAGAAATAAGAGGGGAGTGCGTCAGGGTGACCCAATCTCTCCTCTTCTGTTCGATTTCATGGCTGATGCGCTAGCCACTATTCTAGACGCGGCATCAGCGGCTGGCCATATCCAAGGGGTGGTTCCCCACCTTATCCCTGGAGGTGTAACCCATCTCTAGTACGCTGACGACACTATTCTTATGATTGACCTCAATGATTCTTGCCTCACAAACCTAAAGCTTTTACTCGTCTGTTTTGAAATTGCTTCAGGACTTAAAATTTACTTCCTCAAGAGTGAGGCCTTTGTTTTGGGTGTGGACCAGGAGGAACACACTATAGTAGCCAGACTCCTTAACTGCAAGCTTGGGACGTTCCCCTTCACCTACTTGGGTTTCCCTATGGGAGATAGACCTCTTTGTATGGCTGACTGGGAACCCCTTGTCACGGTGGTATGGCATAGAGTGGAGCCGTGGCAGGGGCGCTTTATGTCCTCCGCGGCTAGGTTAACACTCATCAATTCATCCTGTCCAGCCTCCCCATGTATTGCATGAGCCTTTTCCTTCTAGCTGATGGTACCCATGATAAGTTCGGTAAACACATTGCCCGCTTCTTCTAGGAAGGGGTGGGAGAGAAGAGAAAGTTTTACTGGATCAACTGGTCTGATGTGTGAAGGCCTAAAGATCTGGGAGGGCTGGGGGTCCTAAATTCTCGTTCCTTAACGTCACCCTGATGCTCAAATGGATCCGGAGGCTGCTGAATCCCGATGAAAGCCATACGCTGTGGCACAGGCTGCTGCGGGATAAATACCACAATGCCTCAAACTTCCTTAACTCTGCTGGCCAGGGCGGCTTGCAATTTTGGAAGAATATTAATCAAATCAAGCACCTATCCTGGATGGGTGCCAGATTCTACCTTGGAGACGGGCAAAGGGTGTGCTTTTGGACGGATCATTGGCTAGGCAATGACCCCCTGGCTATCAGATACCAATGCCTCTTTGCTATCTCCTCTGATCCAAATCTGACAGTGGCGCAGGCGAGAGCCTCTGGCCCCTGGACCCTCGCTTCCCGTCGTACTTTTGGCAATGTGGAAGTTTGCTTATGGGATCGCCTCCTCCAGGAGCTCAATGAGGTCCAGCTCTCGACCAGCGAGGATACCATCTCTTGGGCCCTTGAACCGTCTGGAACTTTCTCCGTCTCATATATGTATAGAAGGCTGATATCTGGGGCCCAATATCATGTTTCTGCTATTATGTGGCAAGCGAAGATCCCGTTGAAGATTAAAATCTTTCTGTGGCAGCTTACCCGCGGTCGGCTGCCTGTCAATGAGCTGTTGCGGGAGCGACACATCCCTTCAGATGGAAAGTGCTGCCTCTGCGGGGAAAACGAATCGGTCCCTTGCCTCTTTTTCAACTGTGTCCTTGCTAAATTTTGCTGGAGTGGTTTGTGTGCGCTGTTGTTGAATGTTGCCTCGAATCCGTCCTCTTTTGATGATTTTTTCGCTATTCTTACCCCGTTGTCCACAAAAGCTAGCAGAGCTGTCTGGATCCTGTTTGCGGTCCAGCGTTGGGCCTTATGAAACATCCGGAATAAATTCACCATTAACACAAATTCCCTAACCAACCGGCTGACTGTGTCTTTAAAATTATAATCTTCTTGCAGTTGTGGAGACTGCTCTTCCGGAAAGCTGATGGCCCAAGGCTGGAAGTGCTGATGGAGGGATTGAGGAAGCTACACCACGACGCCGCCATGGCTTCTACCTCCTGAGTTCCTGACCCTCTATCTAGCTTAGCATGTTGCCTTGATCTGTTCGATGGCAGTGTTGCTATTCTGTTTGTGTTTGGGCCTTTGTCGTATGTAAATTCTCCTTATGTTGGTATGTATGGCTCTCTGTGAGCGGTGAACCTGGGCCGTCGCGCCCCCCATTGTGAACTCTTGTGGCTTTATTAATTTAAAATCGGGCAGCCTTGGCTGTCTTTTATCTAAAAAAAAGTATGGCTGGTAGAACTTGCCTACATACTGAATGTGAAAAACCATACTAAACAATAATCATAACTCAGTGCACAGTATACCAAGGTCAACAGTATCATCTTCGGGAACATCTATCCATCATGTCTAGAGATGGTCTACAAGAATGTTTGCATCATTGAGCTTATCCCACTCATTTAGCCAGTGGTGGACCCAGATTTGGAGAAGACCGGGTTTAATTTCTAATGTCCACAAAACTATGAAAAAGTGTGCCTTTGAATTTCCTCTTAGTAACAACATATATTAGCCAAAGCTCACTAAAAATGTATAAGTTGAGTTTTGACGTGAAGCATAATAAGTTCAATGTTTAACCAAATGACAATAAAAAAAAAGGTGCAGTGGCATAATCGCATAACCAAGACGCATTTTTAGTACTCCCCTCCGATTCTAAATAAGTGTCGTGGTTTTGAACTAACTCTAGTTTAAAATGACGACACTTATTTAGAATCGGAGGTGTAGTATATTACTATACCTAGATAACGAAGCTTTGATCAGCTAGTAATACCGGCATGACAACCCTACGAAAAACTGAACACAGAAAAGAACGGAAAACAACCCCCCAACGGCAAGTCTTTTTCAAGGAAACCACGGTTTGGCGACGAGCGGCAGGCCGGACTTGAGCCGCACTGAGATCCCGTTCACCTCGCGCATGTCCAGCGACGCCCCAGCGGCGGGCGCCAAGTCGAAATGGTACATCAAGCTCGCGAGCGCCAACTCCACGGTCGGCACGGCGAACCCAACGCCGGGGCAGCCCCTCCGCCCGGCGCCGAACGGTATGAGCTCGAAGTCCTGCCCCCTGTAGTCCACGGCGCTATCGAGAAACCTCTCCGGCACGAACTCCTCCGCGCGGTCCCACGTCGCCGGGTCCCGGCCGATGGCCCACGCGTTGACGACGACCCTTGTGAGCGCCGGGACATGGTGGGCGAGTATCTCGGCGTCGTCAGGCGGCTCCCGGGGCACGAGGAGCGGGATCGGAGGGTGCAGCCGCAGCGTCTCCCTGACCACGGCCTTGAGATATGGCAGGCTGTCCAGGTGGTCCTCGGTGACGACGTGCCCGGCGACGCCGCCGCCGACCGCCCGGATCTCATCCTGGAGCCTCCGCATGCTGTTGGGGTGCGTGACGAGCTCCGCGATGGCCCACTGCAGCGTCGTGCTCGCGGTGTCCGTCCCCGCCACGAACATGTCCTGCTAGCGTCCATGTCCACGGTACAAGAACATGTCAATCAAGTGCTTAATTAATTGCACGTAACGAGTGATCAATGAAGAAAAAATGTACCAGGATAATGGCCTTGATTTCTATGGCGTCGAGCCGAATGCCAGCGTCTTTGTCGGTCTCGTTCACGTCTAGCAGCACGTCCACGAAATCCCTGTGACCGTCGACGTTGACAACATCGACTCCCGTTTGACGCCGGCGGCGGTGGTCGCCGATCACCTTCTCCAGCACACCGTCGAGGGCCTCGAACGTCCGTCTGATCTTCCCCTCCGTGCCCCTCACGGTGTCCAGCCACCCCAGCCACGGCACGAGCTCCGCCACAGGCGCCGTGCCAAGCAGCTCCGCGAAATCCGCCAAGATCTTCCTCAGGCTCAGCTCGCCACCCCCGTGGTGAGCGTCGCCGTAGTACAAGCCGCGCGCGCTGTCGTCGCCGAACGCGGCTCGTGAGACCACCGTGTTGGCGTAGAGGACGAGGAGGTCGCACAGGTCGACGACGTGGCCTCCCGCTGCCGCGGTGCGGACGCGGTCGACGAGCGCCGCGGCCTCCTCTTCCCGGATGCGGCGGAAGGAGCGGATGCGGAGCGGGCTGAGGAGGTGCACCACGCACACGCGGCGCGCCTGGCGCCAGTACTCGCCGTAGGGCGCGAAGGCCACGTCGCGGCCGTAGAGGAGCCGCTCGGCCATGGCGCTCCGCGGCCGGCTCGCGAAGGCCAGGTCGCGGGTCCTCATCACCTCCTCCGCGGCGGCCGCCGAGGAGACGATCACGGCGGTCACGCGGCCGAGCCGGAGCAGCAGGACCGGGCCGTGCGCCGCGGCCAGGGACCGGAGCGCGCGGTGCGGCAGGGAGCCCAGGAGATGGAGGTGGCCGAGGACCGGGAGGCCGCGCGGCGACGGCGGCAGTGGCAGCTGCCTCCGCGTTCCATCGCTGCCGGGGCTCCGCCTACGGAAGAGGTACAGGAGAGACGCGATGAAGGGAAGCAGGAGGATCGCGAGAGCAGTAGGCGAGACGAAGGCCATGTCGATCGTCTCGACGAGCGTATGCGTTCTGGCGCCCCTACTCGTGAAGGCACCAGCTAAGAGCAGCCCGAGACCACAAAAATTCACGTTAGGGCACGTACATTGCAGACACTTAAGGGAGGCGCTAGCCATTTAATCTAGGGCACAAAAATTCACGTTAGGGCACGTACATTGCAGACGCTTCATGTGGTTCGTGGCTATTTTTTCAGCTTCGGCGGAAACAAAAGCATCGGGCGCTTGAAAATAGTGTAGAAAATATGCTCGGAAGCAGCCGACGCTTGCAGTTTGTGATGACTAACTATTTAAGCGCCCCAATTAAGAGTCCAGCATAGTACGTGCATTAATGAGTTGTGTGGTGTGTAGAGAAAGGACAAGCTGTGGCATGGACGTGTTGGATAGAAACGGAAATGGACGTGGCATGGACATGCGGTGCTGTGGTTGAGAGATGCCTGTTCCCAAGTCGCGTTTCTCCAACTTTTCTTGGAAAAAAAAATACATACAGTAAGTGCAATTTCATTTAGATTTTGGAGATATATTACAAACTTTGAATTAAAATTTTCTAAACTAAATTACTCTAACGGCAGCCACTACCGCCGTGGTAGTAGTACTCGAATTAGCGATAGTCGGACTCGTTGAGCTCATTCTCCCCGCCCTTTTTGGGCTCAGCTTTGATGCTGATGGGCCAGCGCCGCCGTTGCAACCGGTGGCACTGTAGGAGCTGACGGGCATCCACTACACCTTGGACCAAATATAGAGGCACATTTTGTTAGCACCACTCTACTAGATTCACTCAAAAAGATCAAGGGATTCAATTACAAGCAGAGAATTCAGCTAGTTCCATGAACTTCAGAGGAAGGAGAATGGGTTCACGAGACAGAGAAGAAGGAAACCGAAGCAAAGGAGGCCGAAGCCGTCCAGTTCCAAGCCGCGTTGTATGTAGCCTTCCCTGGGTATTTATACCAGATCCCTTCTGTGCGGTCCAAGCCCAGCAGCACATGGCCCAGCCCATGTGACAGGAGGGTTGGTCGCTAACATTCCCTCCTCCTTAAAATTCGGCTTGAACCCAAGCCGATGCCATGTTAAACCGTCTGGATCCCATGGTACTTGATGGTTTTTGACTTCGCCAAGGTCACGGTGGGTGTCGTAGTCGAAGCAGACCTTGACGTGATTGAGGTAGCAGATGGCACGAACAAGGTCGTGGCCAATATGCACTTGGTCACAGAAGAGATCATGGCCAGCACAGCTTTTGTCGAAGCAGTAAGTGTGGTCAATGTATTGCACTGAAGGAAGAATGCCAAGTTTCAAGTGTTGCCAGACCATGATAGTAACAATCCCACTGCATACGCATGCATAGGCTGATCCAGTACCAGACGACCCCACCGCCAGGAACCTGAACCATTTTTCTTCACAAATGGCAGGATAGAACAGATGCACTAAAAGAATGACGCAATATTGTCGAGTCTGCAGACTTGATAGAGAGAATTGAGAACCGAGAAACCAATCAACTGTCCACTGGAATTTTTTAAAACCGTGTAGAGATTCATGTCCAGTGCTGCGGTACTGGAACCAAAACTGTATTGATACCAAACTAATTGTTCTGGGATTATTCCATTGCACCAATGCACCATGACAAAATAGAATATTTCCCATAGTAGAAGACCCCAATCTAGACTATGATAGTGAATCCATTATTTTAGAATACTGGGTATTACCTCGTGGAACTTGATGATGAATCCATATTTTGTAAATAGCATCAGATAGGACTCTTCTATCTGAACAATACCGCTAGCTGTAATTCATCTCCAGGAGTGAGCTCCATAAACTTGGTCATGAAACAAGGTTTATTAGTGCAGTAGCCAAACGGAGCTTTGAATGGTGAACAATCATTGTGAAACAGCAACAGTTTAAGCCAAGAAAGGAACCATGCATTTTTCTCCTGTGCAGGTACATAACCGTGTGTACTTAAAGGTGGCAGCAACAGTTCAAACCCAGAATGAGCATAAGGTGATAACACTAAAGGGTGTGTTCGGTTCTAGAACGAGAGGGAATGGAATGGAGTGAGTCCATTCCGAGGGCATGGGACGGTTCCGACCCTGTGTTCGGTTTGGAAAAGAACGAGGAATAGAATGGTCCCATATTGTGTTCGGTTGGGAGAATTGGGACCGGAACGGAATAACTATAATGATGCTTAAAATTCTAATAATTTGAGCTTAAATTTAACAATTGTAATTAACGGTAGAAAATATTTTTTTTCTTAAATCTTTGCTAAAAGTACCAAATCATAGAAATATTTTTGTTTTAAAATATTTGCAAAATATACTCAAATTAAAGGGCCACGTGTTTTTGTAAGATTTTTTCGCTAATCATCTCAGCTAATTATCGCCACAGCTAAAAATCCCCGTTGATTTAGTAATTAATCATCTTAACTGGATTAGTTCGCCAATTAACGAGTCGTTCCGCGCGATCCGGCCGATTCTGTCGGACGATCTCGTTCCGCATATTAGAGTAATATTCCGTTCCGAGGAACTACCTGGTTCCGTTCTTTTCTTCCAACCGAACACACGGACGGACGCTAGGTGCGGAATGGACCGGTTCCATTCCACCTAATTCTAGAACCGAACACACCCTAAGAGCCATGCAATTTCCCATGGAAAATATTCAGCACCAAGATTGGTAGCACCTTCAAACACAAGTGCGCTGTAATAAAATGGCTGGGACGCTTCATGATATTGTGGTTGATAGTTCTTTCCAAAAATACCGAAAGATCCCAACAGAAAATCCTTGTCGAACAAGTACCTGGCCTGTTCCATGCAGTTTTCCTGACAGAAACGCTGGCCTATTGCATTCCCACTTGAACAGAAAAATTGAATAAGCCAATGGAAATATGTCCGAGTATTTGAATACCCCGGCTTCTGATGATAGCCGTAACTGCCTAACAAAGCTGCATTCAAGTGTTCAATACATGCAATCCAAGCAATACCTCTGCTAGGGCCAAAAATCTCTCGATACCTCTGTTCTCTCTCCCGGATTCCATGGCAACAAGGGAATTGATTGAGTCGTTGCATAGACAAGATCAGAACACGTACCGATGTATTTTGGATGAAGCTGATTCAAAGATGGTGCCCCATGTGACCATGTTTTGAGTGCATTGTGGTAGTACATGCGATACATAAGGCTCTTTGCTCTTGGACAATGGGAATTCCAACATCTTGAGCGGCGGCGGCAGAAGGACATCATACGTGTCGGTGACGCAGCTGTCGTCGACACCAAGTGCGGCCAGAATGAGTGACCTTGCAGACATGTCGGTGACGAAGCTGTGATCATCCACCACATACCTCGCAACAACAATCGCGAGTGGCCATTCCATGCTAGAACAAACCATTAACTGCTCATCTTCATGCATTCCAGCAGTGTCATCGTCCTCAGTTTTGTGAAGCAGCACCAATAGGGACATCTCTGCACCTGAGCCACCGGAGTCTGCAATATCAAATGTGTACTGCATGAGCATGACCGTTGGCGCATCAGGGACAGGCTCAGTGCACACAGCTCATCTGATCATTGGCGCCATGATGAGGTCGGAGCCAAGTGCTTCTAGTGTCTCCGGTTCGGTAGTTGCTGCAGTCAGCGCTATAGAACTGGGCGTGATATCCACATTGATACGTCGGAAACGTATCTATAATTTTTGATACTCCATGCTTGTTTTGTATCACTTGTCTTATGTTTTGTCTACACTTTGAAATATTTTTATACACTTTCTGAAACTAACCTATTGACAAGATTCCACCGTGTCAGTTGCCTGTTTTCTTCTGTTTTTGGTTCCAGAAAGGCAGAAAATCAATATTTTCGGAATTGGACGGGACAAAAGCTAAAGTTATTATTTTTCCCGGAGCAACACGGAACCACGAAGCAAAGCCGGAGGGGGCCACAGGGTGGCCGCACCCCCCTAGGCACGGGCAAGCCCTGGAGGCGCCTGGAGGGGTGTGGGCCCCCTGGACCCCCACCGACCTTGATTCATGCGCCTATAAGAAGCCTCCGACCCAAAAACCCTAGTGAATCTAGAAGAAATCCACGAAAACCTCTGCTGCTGTGCCGCCGCCACCAAAGGGGAGATTCGGGGGACAAAAAGTCTCTGTTCCGGCACCCTGCCGGGACGGGGAAGTGCCCCCGGAGCCATCTCCATCGATCTCCACCACCATCTCCATCACCGTTGCTGATTCCCATGATGAGGAGGGAGTAGTTCTTCCTCGAGGCTAAGGGCTCTACCGGTAGCTATGTGTTCATGTCTCTCTCTATGCATGATCTCTTTGTGGTCATGAGCTTTGTAATCAAGTAGATCTACCTTGCTACTCAAGTGCTTCAATAGATCTCTGTTCTCCCCATGTGTGTGAAAGTGACAGCGTGCACGCCATGGTGGCACTTAGGTTTGAGTCTACATAAATACTCTTTATGCTTTAATAGATCTATGCTTTTTTCCACGTGTGTGAAAGTGACAGCGTGCATACCGTGTGTGGCACTTTGGCTAGATTGAATATTTGTTATGAGTTATATTTGGAGTTGGATGTATCTATGAAATTGTGGTGTTTGTTGGAACCATCTAGCGCTCAAGGTGACAGTGTGGGGTTATCTAGATTGGGGAAGGCCCTACCATGGATTAGAGTGTCCAACCGGAGAGTAGTTAAGAGTAGTATCATGAAGAGAGGATATTTATATAAGAGAGTGTTTACTAGTGAAATTATGATCCCTAGGCCTTGTTTCTAAGCATTGAAACACCTTTTGCTACTAGATCTGTTGCATGTTTGCTTGCTTCCATCTTTGTTCTGTTTGCCGGGGAGGTTTTGGGCTTTACCTTTCCTTCACGCCATCAGCTTTTTTCTGGCACTGTTACCCCATGTCAACAACAAGTCAGAAGTTATTTTCTGGCACCATTACCACTTGTATTTCACTATCTCTTCACCGAACTAGTGCACCTATATTGGGTGTGTTGGGAACACAAGAGACTTCTTGTATCTTGATTGCAGGATTGCTTGAGAGGGAATACCTTTGACCACTTCCTCCCTGAGTTCGATAAACCTTGGATAATCCACTTAAGGGAAACTTGTTGTTGTTCTACAAACCTCTACACTTGGAGGCCCAACAACTGTCTACAAGAATAGAAGTGCGTAGACATCACCACACTTGAAGTAGCCCTGGTCAGCGCACTCCCTGCCACAACATGGACGGTTCTTGGCATGGCCATTGGTTCTGCCACGGGGTAGACGCAGTTGTCGCGCGCCGTGCAAGCTATGGTCACATCCACCTCACCAAGCACCACAGACGCCATCATGGGAGCCGGTAGAACACTAATGTCGCTGCCTGGACATAAGGATGAAATGGTTGTGGACGATGTGAGGTCAAGGTCGCCATCTCGCACCACACACGCAGTGACGACAACAGTGGACGCGAGCGAAGTTGCGGTCGATGGTAGCGCTTCATGGAAAGCATCATGACGCCTTGATATCTTCTCTGCCCACACAGGGTCACACCTCATCCTCTCTTCTACGAGCTTGATGCGACGCCTTTGGCGCCTTGTCATCTCGTCCACTGACTCCTCAAACGCTGAATCGTGAATTGGGAGTATGGAGGAGATATCGGCGGGGGCGAGTGTTGGCACCGACACTTTGACGGCGCGGCTTGGACATTGATACGCCCAATTTGCATCACCTTTCTATATCATAATTTACCTCTATTCATTGATATATGTATTATTATGAGGTATTACTTATGGCTTTTCATCTGTTTCTGCATGTTGGATGATTCCTGGAGAATGGACTGCCAGAGTCTGGATTCTGATGGAAAAAAAGGCGTTTTGGTGCAATTTCGCAAAGATCAGAAAAATACCAGAAAAATATGGAAACATATTATTTTCCCAGAAGACGAAGGAAGCCAGAAGGAGGAGTGAAGAGGGGCTACAGGGGGCCCACCCCCTAGGCGCGGGCCCCACCTGGGTCGCGCCTAGGGAAGGTGTGGCCCACCTGCCCGGCTCCCGACTCCACCCCTTCGCCTATATCTTCCCTACGGAACCCTAATCCTAGGGGAGCGACCACAAATAGATTTCGGCCGCCTCTAGCGGGCGGAAAACACCGAGAGAGAAAGATATCTCCGGCAGACAGATTTATGCCGGGGGAATTCCTTCCCATAGAGGGGATGCCGTCGCCATTAACACCATCATCAAGCTAGGCTTCATCGGGATCATCATCATCATCATCATCCACGCCATCATCTCCACCAGCACCATTATCACCACTCCGTCCTGATGTAACAATTGTGTTGGATATTGCTTTAGTTCTTAGGGGAAACTTTCCCGGTGTTGATTACTATTGTAGTTGATGCTTATGAGTGGAACCATTGGATTATTGTTTATGTTCAGATTGTTATCCATTACCATATCATCTTTGATCTTGATCCATATGATATCTTGTGAGTAGTTCGTTTAGTTCTTGAGGATATGGGAGAAGTCATGTTGTTAGTAGTGAATTTGTGTTGAGTTATTATTCAAAGGTTTAGTATTTAAGTTGTGGTGCTATTCTTCTAGTGGTGTCATGTGAACGTCGACTACATTATACTTCACCATTTATGGGCCTAGGGGAATGCATTGTGTATTTGGCTACTAATCGTGGGGTTGCCGGAGTGACAGAAACATGAACCCCCGTTAGGACACCTTTGCACAAGGGAGCGTAGGATCTCAGAGTTTAAGGCTGTGGTTAGATTTATATCTTAATTACTTTCTTCTAGTTACGAATGTTTGCAGGGAGGTTAATCACAAGTATGTATTAGTCCAAGTAAGGTCGGTATGTTAGCACAGGTTCACCCACACAATACTTACAACACCAGAGAAGAGTACTTAGATATTTGAAGCGAAAGCACTTGACAGAATTCCCATGTGTCCTCGAGAACGTTTGGTCCTTATAAGTATTTCCACTAGCTTGTCCTTGTCTAAGAAAGGATTGGGCCACTTGCTTCGTTTGTTCGTTACCTTTGTTACTTGCTCCTTGTTTTGTTGCCTTGTCAAAAAACCACTAAAAATCCGTTTGCTAACTATTCACAAGGATTTCCTACTCCATACCACTGTTCAGCACCTTCTGCTCCTCGTTGGGATCGACACTCCTATTTATCAAAAATACTACGATACACTCCCTATACTTGTGGGTCATCAAGACTATTTTCTGGCGCCGTTGCCGAGGAGTGAAGCGTTATTGAAGAGTGAAACTGGTAAGGGAAACTTTTACTGTGAGTATTGCTTTTGTTACTGCTTGTTACTTTGTTTCCAATATGGATAACCCACTTGGTTTTCTGTTTGGGAAAACTACTACCATTGCTAGGGTAGTAGATGAACCACCACTTGTTGAGATAGATCCTTTTAAGATACCTACAAGTATGGTTAATCGAGTTATGGATAATTATTATTTTGGGGATGGAACTGCCCATCCTGGTGATAACTTGCTTTTTATCCATGAATTATGCGGGTTGTTTAAGTGTACAGGTATCACAACTGAACATGTGAAGAAGAAGTTACTCTCCATATCCTTGAAAGGGAGAGCTGAAGAATGGTATAAGCTGCTGAAGAATGGACAATCCATGGAATGGGAGGAGATGGCATCTCTATTTTACTCTAAATTTTATCCTCCTAGAAATCTTATATATAACTTTTGGCCTCTTGATGGAGAAAGTACAACTCGAGATTAGGGGGGATTGAAGTTACTAATGCTTAAATGTCCTATTCATGAACTCCCTAACAATATTATTCTCAATAATTTATATGCTAAGCGTTCTCTTCATGATAAAGATTTACTAGATGCTTCTTGTGCTGGATCATTCACACGTATGAAGGAAGAAGCTAAATGGGATCTCTTGGACCGTATTCAAGATAACACTGAGGCTTGGAAGAATGACAAAGGAAGAAAGTCAGGTATAAACTATTATTATGAATGCATTAAATATTTTATAGGAACTAATGACTTTCGTGATATTAGCAATCAGTTTGGTCTTGATTCCCAAAGTATTGCCAACTGTTTTAAGGCCTTTGCCTCTTACATAGAAATTCTCAAAAAGAAGTGAATAAGTACCATGCTCCTTATAAAGATGTTGTTAATCATGTTCCAGTTAGAAGTACTCAAGTTTGTACTACTAATCATATTGTGCCTGTGTGGCATCCCGCAAAACCACTACTAGAAAATCGCGTCGTTTTTGTGCATTGCATCATCATGACCGCATGCTCATGTCATCATGCCACATTGCATTTGAGCATCGTCATCATCTTGCATTTGCTTGCATCAAACCATTTGCAGAAAAAACCTGTCTTTATTTTCTAAACGCCCGTCTTGTTTTCAAAATGCAAACCCCGGTTCCCCGGATTATTTTGTTTTGCCTGTTATCGGGTTGCCAAGGCCCTGTTTTAAATAAATAAAGCATTTAAATTATTTTAGTGGGGCAGTCGAACGGGCCAAATCGACCCGAACGACCACCCCCGTACAAAACAGATCGGTCCGCCTAAAATCCTAAAGTTACCAACCTATCTATCCACCCCTCTGGCCACCTCACCCGGACCAACCCGTGACCGCCACCTCACCCCTCTCCTCCCCTAAACCTATCAAACCCTGCCACCTAGCCCACCCCCACTCCCTCTCCCTCTAAACCCACACCCCACACACCCAGGCCACACACACGCTCACCACACCGATCCCCACCCATCTGCCCCCGCTGGCCCCCCGGCCCCACCCTGACCCCCTGACCCCGCTCGCTCCCACCTCCCTCTCTTTCCCGACGCAGTCCTCTCTCTCCCCTAGCGCGCCCCGCACCTCCCTGTGGCCGAGGCCGCCTCTCACCGGCGCAGCGCCGCTCCGCCCCTGGCCCTTCTCCCGCACCTCGCCGCTCCTCCGCTCCGCCCGCGCCTCACAGCCCTCCTCCTTCCGCCAGGGCAGCCGCCGCCGCCGCCGCAGGAACCCCTCCTCCGCCGCGTGGTCCCGCTGCGCCGCCTCCGGCCGCGCCGCCTGCTCCTCGCCCTCCGCCGCTGCGGGCTCCGGCCGGCCCTTCCCTAGCCTCCGCTCGCCCCTCCTGGCTCGCCTCCGGCCCCCTCTAGCGCCGCCGTGCCGCGCGGGTCGCCGCGCCCCATCCGGCTCCGCCGCGCCACCCTCCGGCCTAGGCCGTCTCCCTCGTCGCCGGGCCTCCCCCGTTGTTCGCCCGTCCGCCGCCCTGGGCCGACGCCCCGCCGCCCCTGCTCCTCCCCAGGCCCGTCCCCAACCTCCGGGCCTCACTGCCCTCCTCCGCGGAAGACCCCGCCCGAGCTCTGCCACCGCCAAGCCGTCGCCATCGTCCCCATCGCCGGCCTCGCCGCGCCCCAGACACCGTCGAACCCCGCAGACCGAACCCCGGCGCGTCAAGCTCTCCTTCCCGGAGCCAGGGACGCCAAGTACTTCCCCGGACAACAAGTCTGACCCGGACCGCGGACCCGACAAGGTCTTCACGACGACAAGTACGACAGCAACCAGGGCGAGACCGATGTCCCGACGCCAGGCCAAGTACTTCCTCCCGGAATGCCTCGATCTCCGCGTGAGACGACAAGACTGACAACATGGCCTGCCCACCGCGGAGGCGATAAGAGCTGCTCCGCTATCCGAGAACGTTTCCGTCGAACCCTGGACCCTGAGACCAACCCCGAACCCCAGAACCCCAAGATCGTCGAACCCAAATGTGTGACCCCTTTCCGAGCCCTATTTTATAAATGCTGAATATAAAACCTGTTGCATATTAATCATCCATCTTGCATGCATTCTTGTCATGTGGTTTGGGGGCCTTATGCCGATTCACCTTAATTAAATATGGGGTCCATATGCGGGCAAATCTAGCCTTATATTGGCCTCATTTAAATTTGTGTAGCGAACCGGAGATATATTCTGCCTTATTAAACAACATTTAAAAAGCGGGGTATCTAAATAACATGAACCTATTAAGTAATTGTAGGGACCCCGGTTCCGCTTAATATTGCCTAATTGCATCGCACCTTGCCATGCCATGCATCATACATGCATCATGCCGATCTTCTGTCGTTGTATTAAATATTGCACCCGGTGTTTATTCTAGTGTTTTGCTTCTTCGCGGATAAGGCCGTTGAGTTGATGCGAGTGTCGACCCGATCTTCGGTTGAACCTTCGACAATGTTTTCAGGCGAGCATCTCCCCCTTTCTACCTATCTTACTTTTATAGTATTTATTCCCTCATGTTGATCTATTGCTATCTATGTTGCGATGCTCTAGTTTTCGTACCCGTGATATCCCTTGCAGCCTTATATTGCCATGGCCACCTCCTATTACCTGTTGTTTGGTAGATAGCTGGACTTGCGCGTCGTAGTCGCTTGCTCAAGTGCTGTTGCGTGTCGTCCCGTGCCACAGTTGTTGATGTATTGCCGCATGTTGATGTTGGAGATGATCATAGTTTTACTTATCGCTCACTTTAATTCCTGTTTAACAACTAAAATTGAAATAAGCAGAGGCATCGGTGGGTGATAGATAATATTTGGTTTCCGAACGCCCACTTGTGTCCCGTAGGACCCCGAGTACTTGATACCTGTTCCTTGATTTATCGCGCTATCCACATCCGGGAGGTATATGGGCCCCCCCTGAGCCAGAGCTTGATTCAGTCTTATTTCTTGGGGCCACAAACTAGTTTGAGGTTTTATTTACTATCCTGTACTTATGCCATGCTACTTCTGTATTTACGATTGTACGAGGAGCACACTGTACTGTTTAGGAATTGTGACCCGTTTTCGCGGTATCGACAAGCCCAGTCACACTTTCGGGTTCCCAGTCGTTTACAGCCGGCCCCACAAACCTTGAGGCCGTCTCGAAGTCAGCTAACTTCGTTGCGGGTCTACTTTAAGGGGTGGCCCCCTGAAATATTTCTGAATCCTGTGATTGCTTTGTCGTGAAAGCCTCGTTGGGTTTTGATTTGGTTTTTCCGAGGTTGATCGAGTGTGTGTTGCTATTGGTGCACCCCGGCCGGGTAAAACTTTCTGAAAGCCGTGTCCGCGGTTATGGACGACTTGGAGCACAGTATCTCGACCATAGACAAGCATAACTAAAGTTTATCGCTATAAATTTGACTTTATAATGACTAGTAATCAGCTTCACTATAATGGAATGGCTAAATAATACTGCCCACAGTTGCTTGTTTGGATTGTCGCTTGCGACCATTGTACCTGACTAGTAAGTATTGCAACTACAACGGAATGGCTAAATGAAAGTATCAACAACTGCTGGGTTTTTGGGTTATCTCATGCTAATTGTATCTGATTAGTGATTGTGGCAACTACAACGGAATGATTAACTAAAAGTGCCCACTACTTATTTTATCAGGATGATTATCCAAATCTGACTAGTAATTGCTGCAACGATAACTGAATAAATAAAACTGCCAACTGTTTGAGTTCCTCGGTTGACTTCCTCGTTTGGTATCGAGGGGGGGAACACCAGGATGGGTTTGTTTGGTGTTAGTTTCAGGTTGGATCCGGATAGGTCATTCTTATCCCTCTCTGGTAACCGCCAGTTGTATCGAGTCTCTATAGGTTGTTTAGTGCATGCTGCCGCTGCCGCTCAGTCCACCATACCTATGTAGGCGAGGACCGCCGAATTCTAGCCTCGCCGTGTACTGGCCTCAGAACTGACGCTCCCCTTTTTCCTTTGCCCTTTGTCGGCACCCCTTTTGTTTAAGCAGGTTTTGAGATCGACGCCGTTAGCAGGGTTACCCTTCCGGCTTGGCCTGGGCAGGGTTATGGACGCCATTGGTTATTCTTCAGGGCTCTTAGCCCCATTTGCATCTTGTCCGTAGCTGGACGCACTATCGTTTTCAAGGTGATTTGGATCTTTGTATATTATATCTGTATTCTTGACTCTTTGAGTCGCTGTTATATATATCTGTTCTGTGGGTCCCATCGAGGACTGTTGTGTAATGTTATTACTTCGTTTTCCACCCGCACGAAAGTGCCTGGTGGGCACCTTTGAATCGTTTCTATGCGGGTTTTGGCGGGAATCGCTGAAACTTGCATAGGTCCGATTCTGAGGGTGTTACAGCCTGAACCTCATGTTGAGAAAATGCCTTTCCCAGCTAAGGTAAAGGAGTATTCTATGATTATTAGTGCAAATAACAAAAGCGCAAAGAAAACTGTAGGGTCCGATGAGCTTATTGATATTGAACCTGTGGTAGCTATTGTGAAAGACACTGTCACTAGAAATATAGAGGATGAGCACATTGTCTTCTGTGAAGATGATTCTAATATTATCTCTCATCCTAGTCAGTCTAGAAAAGCTAGTGTTTCCTGTGCTTTCTGTTAAAATTGGTGATCATTGCAATTATGGTTTATGTGATATTGGTGCTAGTTCTAGTGTTATTCCTTATGAGCTTTACAGGGAAATTATGCATGAGATTGGTACTTGTGAGCTTGAGGACATTGATGTGGTTATTCACCTTGCTAATAAAGAAACCATTTGCCCCATTGGTATTGTAAGAGATGTGGAGGTTCTCTGCTGTAAGATTAAGTATCCTGCTGATTTTCTAGTGCTTAATTCAGCGGCTATCAAAACTTGTCCTATCATTTTTGGTAGACCTTTCTTGAACTCTTGTGGAGCTATTATTGATTGTAAGAAGGAAAAAGTTTTAACTAAGTATGATGGAGATTCTTATGAGTTTAACTTTTCCAAATTTGCTAAAGCTCCTTGTGAAAACAGCTTGCCTAATAGAGATTTCAGGATGGAACAACTTGCTTTTATTGATCTGGTTTATGACCTTGGACCTCTTTTTGATGACTATAAGTATGCTTATTCTGATGATAAAGTTGTTGCCAGTGATAGCTATATTGTCAACTTTATTCAAAGTGCTACTGAAAGTTATTTTGAGAGAGGGAAACATGATTTTATGCATCTCAATGATGTTAAGTTTCCTCGTTTTATGTTGAAAGCTTTGAAGTTGCATCTGTTTTGTCTTCCTATGTTTGTGGCTTTTTGTTTCAACAATTCGTTTTCTCATGATACCCCCATGCGTAGGAAGTGGGTTAGACTCAAATGTGTTGGTTATTTGCTTCTTGATGCTCTCTTTCACTTCAAATATTTATCTCCTATGTGAGCATCTTTGAAGGTTTCAAGCCTAACTTAAAGGCATTAAAGAAAAGTACTTGTTGGGAGATAACCCAAGAGTTTTGTCGAGTCTTGGAAGTTATTACCTCAGTAATAACCGCTCCTTATCCTTTTTGTTTTGGTTTTTGTGTCAAGTTCAACTACTTTTGTGAAGTAGACGAGTTGTGAAAAGTGGCTGTCCTGGGACAGATTCTTGTGATGTATTGTAAAAATTCGTGAGGAAGCTCAGTACTTCAGATGGAGCTGAATTTTTCGGTGCTTGTTCTTCAAGTTGTTACCCAACTTTCATTAGTTCTACACTTTTTGATTTGAGCAACAGAAGGTCTTCGAAAAATTCAATCTTTACCTACTGGTCTGTTTTGACAGATTTCTGCCATCATTTTGCATTTGCCTCTTACAGAAGCTTTTGTTTTGATGGGTTTTCAGTTGAAGTGTGTACCCAAAGGTTTATTGTTTTTGCTTACACTAATTTTGTCATTGAGTTTGTGCAAGGGTTTTGTAAGAAGGAAATTCTCAAGAAAAAGAGAAAAAGAATCTCCAGAGTTCGTCTTTGAATAGGTAAAAGTGGTGAAAATAGAAGGTTCGTAAAACTCCAACCTTTTGATATTTTTGATGTTTTTAAACATAAGGAAGACTATGGGACGGAATAGAGGAGGAATTGGAGTCCGGGGTGGATAAACCCACCCAGGCGCGGGCCCAGCCTGGTCGCGCCTGGAGGGGGTGATACACCCTCGAACTCCGTCTCCGCCTCGTTTCCATGTCAGTACCTTCCTTATGCCTTGAAACTTTGTAATATATACCCCCCGGATCCCCCGAGGTTCTTGCATCGTGTTCTCGTCATGTTTTTGTTTCAATCTGTTTCTGTCAGGAAATCTTCTCAAGTTTAGAGCACCATGGCCTCCGCCAATGACAAAGGCAAGAAGCCCGAGGAAGAAGAACGTAAAGATCCCAAGGAGGAGGAGATTCTTGTTGGGGATGAAGAGGACATGGAGGTGGACAAGCATCCAGACACCCGTGCTACCGTCACAAGCATTGGTTTGGTGGCACGACCTACCAAGCTCAGGAGGACGGCACGAATGTCTACAGGATGGAGAACTCCGCGTCATATCCTCGATCCACACACACTTCCTCCTAGTACCCCTTGTTCTAACAGTGCAGGGAAGAAACACTCTAATAGGGAAGAATGGAGAAAGAATAACAAGGACTGGGATCCTCGGTCTGAGTTGATCATGAGCTACATTGAGCATAATTTGGAGTTAATTCGTACTCTAACCTTCGTTATGGAGGATTTGAATAAACTTATTGAAGAGCTTATCAAGAGAACACCACCACCACCAAAGGAGTAATACATCATCAGGTTTGGCATCCCCTTGGCTTGTTCCAAGCTTGGGGGAGTGTCGCGGTATCACCACCATTATCATTTATCTTTTACCTTTTTAGTGGATTCATATTTGTGGTAGAGAGGTTATCTTATAGTTTGGTTTGCATGTGGAAGTATCTCTCCTTTAGTTGGTTATCTATGTATCCCTTGGTGTGAGTGCCTTTATTGAATATTAATGAGAAGTCTCATCTTTTACTTTTTGCACTTCTTATTTTAGTTTGCAATCTCTATTATATGATGGATCTTGTTGATCAGTATTGGCACCACTTTGGGATCATCAAGTGGATCTAAATTGGTTTTGGCAAACCGAGTTCTGGTCAGTAGCATTACTTTTAAAGAGGAAAAAAGAGAAAAAGCTTACAGGTATTTTGTATTATTTGTTTTCTTTCTTGTTGGATCATAAGCTTAGTATTCTATATTTAAGATCTTTTGTGTCTTCAAGGAAGATTGCATGTTGGCTTTATTACTTGTATGTTCGCTTGTTTCTTTCAACTCTCTTGCTTGCTACCCAACCTTGCTAGCCAAAAACCTATTTTGAGAAGGAATACTTCTCATGTTTCCAAATCCCTTTGAACCAAACCTATGCCACTTGTGTCCACCATATCTACCTAGTAGCATTGTTGCTATTCCAAGCAAATTCTCAAGTTTCATCTACCTTTAGAATTAAAAAGTATTTTGTTATGAGATAACTAGTTAGTAAAGCTCTCACGAACTTGATGGCACACTTTATTTCTTGCCCCTAATAGACTTGAACCATTGTGCCATCGAAGTTGTATATGCTTGCACATATACGTTGGAATTAGCAGAACCGTGCTATCACGGGAAACGTTTTCAACATTGCACTTGTACTCTGTACACAGTTGATATCGTGATCTTTTGTCTATGGATGTCAATAGTGTGAAATAAAGAGGGAACTTGTAAGTCCATGGAGTCTGTATTTTGTGTTCGAGAAACGTCTGGGTCGCTAGCCTAAGCCATGCCTAATCATGGTGGAAACTTGCAGCATCACCATAGTGAGTCATCTATGAAGCATCCTCAATAAAAATCTATGCATATAGTAAATAAAAAGATCGCTGAGATGCTCATTGTCTCCTTACCTTGTCATTTTTGTTATGGGAAAGCTCATGTACCATGTGCAAGGGGTACCATAGTGGAGATAGATTTCCGTCACCTCTAGGGGGCGGAAAACACCGAGAGAAAGAAAGATCTCTTCGGCAGACAGATTTCTGCCGGGGAAATTCCTTCCGGGAGAGGGGAGACCGTCGCCATCAACACCATCATCAAGCTAGGCTTCATTGGGATCATCATCATCCACACCATCATATCCACCAGCACTATCATCACCACTCCGTCCCGCTGTAACAATTGTGTTGGATATTGCTTTAGTTCTTAGGGGAAACTTTCTCGGTGTTGATTACTATTGTAGTTGATGCTTGTGAGTGTAGGGTTTCGTAGCATGGAAAACAAAAAATTTCTACCGCATACAAACAAACAAGCCAAGATCTATATACTAGATTGTAGCAACGAGTCGATGGAATAACTCACCCTCAAAGATTCCAAAGTGTTTAACGAGAGCGGATTCTCGTGGGTGATGTAGTCGTACTCTTCCTGATCTCAAGATCGCGTATACGATCCTTCCGGCGCTGCGTTCCGGCAGCGCTTTCGCAGTCGGTCACACGTTCGGTACTCGACGAAGACCTTCCTCTCCCTTGTTCCAGCAGGCAGCGGAGGTTGTAGCACTCTCCTCGCGATTCCGGCAGCACAACGGCGTGGTACCGGAAGTAGAGGGGAGATCTCGCAGGGCTTCGCCTTAAGCCGGAGCGAGTATGGTGGACTATGATAGAGCCCTCGGTGATCTAGGGTTTAGACACACCAAGGAGGGGGCAAAGCCGGCGGCTAGGGTTTGACCTAGGCGGCGGCGGCGAGTTGCCCTAGGCCGGCGGCGGCTATGGAGGGCGGCGGCGGCTAGGAGCTAGGGTTTTGGGTGGAGGTATTGTGTCCTTGGAGGGGCAGCCCTGCCCCTCCTTATATAGGTGGAGGGGGCACGCCAGGGAAGGGGAGTCCCTCCCCAACTCGGTTTCCCAAGTGGACCGGCGGTGGAGGGGAGGAACTCCTCCCCAAGTAGGTTTCCTACTTCCCCTCCACCTTCCAAATAGCCATTTGACTTTTCAAATTGGCGTTTGACTTTTCAAACTAGGATTTGATTAAACCCTTTATTTTGTTCAGCGATGACACCTAGTACATGATGCAATCATTCCAACTTGTTATGACACATTCATGTACCCTTCCCCTCCGGAGTGCCGGACATTCCGGAACCTTCTAGAACATTCCCGATGAAAACACCGAACCATTCTCCAACCCCGAAATAGGACTTTCCTTATATGAATCTTGTTCTCCAGACCATTCTGGATCTCCTCGTGATATCCCGGATCCCATCCGAGACTCCGAACAACATTCGGTCTCTTACTCATCATTCCATAACTACTCAAACAACGTCGAATCCTTAAGTGTGTCTCCCTACGGTTCATGAATTATGCGGACATGATCGAGACACTTCTCCGAACAATAACCAATAGAGGAATCTGGAAAATAATATGGCTCCCACATATTTCTATGATTACTTTGCGATCGAATGAACCACTTACATACGATACCAATTTCCCTTTGTCTCACGATAGTTTACTTATCCGAGGTTATGATCGTCGGTATCTCTGCATACCTAGTTCAACCTCGTTTCCGATAAGTAC
Organism: Avena sativa; assembly: GCA_916181665.1. Taxonomy (NCBI): domain Eukaryota; kingdom Viridiplantae; phylum Streptophyta; class Magnoliopsida; order Poales; family Poaceae; genus Avena; species Avena sativa. The sequence goes on along the minus strand of OV702285.1, from coordinate 58,838,939 downwards.
TCTTTTCTCGTTCCCGTGATATGTGATCCCTTGTGAGCCAGTCACATGCTTGCAAGCAAATTGGATGACATTTCACCGAGAGGGCCCAGAGTATATCTATCCGTCATATGGATGGACAAATCCCACTCTTGATCCATGTGTCTCAACCAATACTTTCCGAACACTCAATGCCACCTTTATAGCCACCCAGTTACGGTGTGGTGTTTGATGTCATCAAAGCATCCTTCCGGTGAAGGTGATATGCATGATCTCATGGTCGAAGGAATTAGGTTACTATGTATCAGAAAGCATATAGCAATTAAACTATTAAAATGACTTGATCTTTATGCTACGCTTATCTATAGGAGTATGTCCACCATATCATTCTCCTAACGATATGATTTTGTTGTTAATAACATCTCAATGTTCATGATAGGGAAACCATAATCATTTATTAACCAACAAGCTTGTATTATGAAGAGGCTTTACTAGGGACTTCAATTTAAGTTTACAAATCACACAAGTATTAATGTTTCCTTGTTAATACTATTATAGCATAAATGTAAACATTTATCATAAACACAAAGATATAATAATAACTATATTTATTATTGCCTCTAGGGCATATCTCCAACAGTGAGTGGAACCATTGGATTATTGTTTATGTTCAGATTGTTATCCATTACAATATCATCTTTGATCTTGATCCATATGATGTCTTGTGAGTAGTTCGTTTAGTTCTTGAGGACATGGGAGAAGTCATGTTGTTAGTAGTGAATTTATGTTGAGCTATTATTCAAAGGTTTAGTATTTAAGTTGTGGTGCTATTATTCTAGTGGTGTCTTGTGAACATAGACTACATGATACTTCACCATTTATGGGCCTCAGGAATGCATTGTGTATTTGGCTACTAATCGTGGGGTTGCCGGAGTGACAGAAACATAAACCCCCGTTAGTGTTGGAGATATGCCCAAGAGGCAATAATAAAGTAGGTTATTATCATATCTTCATACTTATGATAAATGTTTACATACCATGCTATAATTGTATTAAAAGGAAACATTAGTACTTGTGTGATTTGTAAACATAAAAGAGTCCCTAGTAAAGCCTCTTGTTAAACTAGCCTGTTGGTTAATATATGATCATGGTTTCCTGATCATGAACATAGAGATGTTATTAACAACAGGGTCATATCATTAGGAGAATGATGTGATGGACATAATCCTATAGTTAAGCGTAGCATAAAGATCAAGTCATTTAATATAGTTCATTTGCTATAAGCTTTCTGATACATAGTAACCTAATTCCTTCGACCATGAGATCATGTTAATCACCATCACCGGAAGGATGCTTTGATGACATCAAACACCACACCGTAACTGGGTGGCTATAAAGGTGGAATTGAGTGTTCGGAAAGTATGTGTTGAGGCACATGGATCAAGAGTGGGATTTGTCCATCCATATGACGGATAGGTATACTCTGGGCCCTCTCGGTGAAATGTCATCCAATTAGCTTTCAAGCATGTTACTGGCTCACAAGGGATCACATATCACGGGGACGAGAAAAGAGTACTTATCAGTAACGAGGTTGAACTAGGTATGCAGAGATACCGACGATCATAACCTCGGATAAGTAAACTATCATGAGACAAAGGGAAATTGGTATCGTATGTAAGTGGTTCATTCGATCGCAAAGTAATCGTAGAAATATGTGGGAGCCATATGAATTTCCAGATTCCTCTATTGGTTATTGTTCGGAGAAGTGTCTCGATCATGTCCGCATAATTCACGAACCGTGGGGAGACACACTTAAGGATTCGACGTTGTTTGAGTAGTTATGGAATGATGAGTAAGAGACCGAATGTTGTTCGGAGTCTTGGATGGAATCCGGGATATCACGAGGAGAACCGGAATGGTCCGGAGAATAAGATTCATATAAGGAAAGTCCTGTTTCGAGAATGGTTCCGGTGTTTTCATCGGGAATGTTCTAGAAGGTTCCGGAATGTCCGGCACTCCGGAGGGGAAGGGTACATGAATGTGTCATACCAAGTTGGAATGATTGCATCATGTACTAGGTGTCATCGCTGAACAAAATAAAGGGTTTAATCAAATCCTAGTTTGAAAAAGTCAAACGCCAATTTGAAAAGTCAAATGGCTATTTTGGAAGGTGGAGGGGAAGTAGGAAACCTACTTGGGGAGGAGTTCCTCCCCTCCACCGCCGGCCCACTTGGGATCCGAGTTGGGGAGGGACTCCCCTCCCCTGGCGCGCCTCCCTCCACCTATATAAGGAGGGGCAGGGCTGCCCCTCCAAGTACACAACACCTCCACCTCTAAACCTAAACCCTAGCCGCCGCCGCCCACCATAGCCGCCGCCTAGGGTTTCTCCCCTAGCCGCCGACTTGGGCAGCTCCAAGCCCTAGCCGCCGGCCCTAGACCCTCCTCCTTGGTGTGTCTAAACCCTAGAACACCGAGGGCTCTCTCATAGTCCACCATACTCGCTCCGGCTTAAGGAAAAGCCCTGCGAGATCTGCCCTCTACTTCCGGTACCACGCCGTCGTGCTGTCGGAATCATGAGGAGAGTGCTACAACCTCCGCTGCCTGCTGGAACAAGGGAGAGGAAGGTATTCATCGAGTACCGAACGTGTGACCGACTGCGGAAGCGCTGCCGGAACGCAGCGCCGGAAGGATCGTCTACGCGATCTTGAGATCGGCAAGTGTACGACTACATCACCCACGAGAATCTGCTCTCGTTAACCGCTTTGGAATCTTCGAGGGTGAGTTCCTCTATCGACTCGTTGCTACAATCTAGTAGATAGATCTTGGCTTGTTTTGTGTGCATGCGGTAGAAATTTTTTGTTTTCCATGCTACGAAACCCTACAGTTAGGACACCTTTGCACAAGGGAGCGTAGGATCTCAGAGTTTAAGGTTGTGGTTAGATTTATATCTTAATTACTTTTCTGTAGTTACGGATGTTTGCAGGGGGTTTAATAACAAGTATGTATTAGTCCAAGTAAGGTCGGTATGTTAACACAGGTTCACCCACACAACACTTAAAACACCAGAGAAGAGTACTTAGCTATTTGAAGCGAAAGCACTTGACAGAAGTCCCATGTGTCCTCAAGAACGTTTGGTCCTTATAAGTATTTCCATCCGCTTGTCCTTCGCTAAGAAAGGATTGGGCCACTTGCTCCGTTTTTCGTTACCTTTGTTACTTGCTCCTTGTTTTGTTGCCTTGTCAGAAAACCACTAAAAATCCGTTTGCTAAGTATTCACGAGGATTTCCTGCTCCATACCACTGTTCAGCACCTTCTGCTCCTTGTTGGGATCGACACTCCTATTTATCGAAAATACTACGATAGACCCCCTATACTTGTGGGTCATCAGACATTGCGTCGAACAGGTGATAGGTGCCTCGAGAGCAAGCTCGAAGTCGTTGCAGATGGATGTTGCTCCCACTTCGATGGAGATGGAGTCAGCCACCGCTACCATCCTGATAGACATGGCCCACTCAGATGTGATTCTCCTATCCTGAATAGGGGCGTGTAGATCAGACGGCGATAAGGCCTGAGTCGTTGCTGACGAAACCCTTGGGCGATCCATGGCGTTGGCGGCCGCATCCCTGATCGCCTCCTGGCGCCATTTGAACATAGTGTCGAGCGCTGCTGTTACGGCCGCCATTACTTCTGTTGTTACCGCTGCCTTCACCTCTGACGCCACCTCCGTCGCCATGATCGTAATGCGGGCGGCGAACTCGGCACGACGTCGTGCCCTCTTTTCCTCCAACTCAATGAGGCGCTTCTGGGTTTCCTCCATTAACGCGAACACATGATCTCAGCGGGCAACCCAAGCAGAGCCTCTCAACATGGTTGAACATGCTCGATCGAAATCGAAATCGAGTGGAAGAAAAAATTGATTGGAATTTGGTGATTTTTTTTGTGGAGGATTCAATTGGCTCTGATTACCAAATGTTAGCACCACTCTACTAGATTCACTCAAAAAGATCAAGGGATTCAATTACAAGCAGAGAATTCAGCTAGTTCCATGAACTACATAGGAAGGAGAAGGGGGTCATGAGACAGAGAAGAAGGAAACCGAAGCAAAGGAGGCCGAAGCCGTCCAGTTCCAAGCCGCGTTGTATGTAGCCTTCCCTGAGTATTTATACTAGATCCCTTCTGTGCGGTCCAAGCCCAGCAGCCCATGGCCCAGCTCATGTGACAGGAGGGTTGGTCGCTAACACATTTCTACCAGAAAAGGTTAGAGGGCTATTGAACTGCCAGCAAAACAAAGGTTTTCGCCCCGGCTGTTTTCCCTACCATCTAAAAACCATGCCCATTGTTTTTATTTTGCTGGTTGTTACTCTGCCCTTCTTGTTGTAGCCTTATCCGCGATTGTGTTTCTTCCCTACGAGACTGATTGGCCTGTCAGCATCGCGGATAATGGTCGCCTGCATCATGTATCGATTTCTGATTATGACGGAGAGCAGCGCCTTACAGGAGGTGTGGTCGTTCAGCGAGTCAAGAAACACATGATTCCAGACGGTGTAGTCCTCGGGGTCTTCGAGGCTCTAGAGTGCCCTCTTCTGGCGAAGGTAGCCGACGAGCATCGACTCTCCCAGTCGATCTTCTCCTCCTGCTTCGGCTCTGGCTTGGGGCGACACGGGTTCCCGAAGGGCAGTAACGGTTGGCGCGGCTCGCGAACCACAATGCCCCACGCGAGGTTGCGCCTCCTTGGCGGAATGGAGAACTCCTCCTTCACCTCGCACTTCGGGAAAGGTAGGGTAGAAGCACGAGGAAGACGATGTGGAATGTGCTTAGCCCGGAAAATGACGAGTGGGACGAGGAGGAATGCGACATGGGCATTGTCTCCTTGGGAAGCCACCGGGGCGCTGGTGGAAATAGTGGCATCTCTAGGCGAGAGCCACCATGCCTGATTCCCTCAAGGATGAAATCAGGGTGCGACCCGACTGATACATCCAACCACTTGCTCTTTTGAGAATAATTACACACATGTGTGGTTTCAAGTGACGTCTCAGTTGCTAAATTTTTATTGGTATGTACGTGCTCCCATCGTGTCAAACTATAAATGTAGGTTATACTTTCCATATAATAGTTCAACTACTCCTCCACTTATGGGTATCAAGATATTTTTTGATGATGTTGCCGGCAGACTAGCTTTATTCGTGAGATCACTTTTAATCATTTACTTGTTGCACTTTTTTTACGAGAAATGATAAAGAACCTGCTAAACAGTCTCTTTACTTTCCATTACTAGAGGAGGTAAGAATTTGCTAGTAGGCCACAATTTCCATCTACTATTGTTGGTTCTACTATTTCCATAGTATCATTTGTTATTATTTTTAGATCTTTATTATCTAGGACACCTGCTAAATATGAACCATTGGATGACAGTTTGGATAAAGAGGGGACACCGGATTTATCTTTATTTCTATCCAAGGTGACTGAAAGAGAAAGGCAACAAGAAAAATAAATTGCTACATCTCTTAGTTTCAGTTCATCACCTTCTAGTGAAGATATTGCTTCCACTATAGCTTTTATGAGTTTTTATCTTGATACTAATATTAATTAGTTTTATGCTTGCATAAATGCACCTCATGAAGAAATGTTTTCTATTGCTAGAGGTTATTATGAACTTGCAATTTATATTAAAGATGATGCTTATAACTTTACTGTTGATTCTAAAATTATAGAAAAGGTTAAAGATATTAAGTTTTATGAAAAAATATGAAGAGTTTCCCTTTGAATACTTATCTAAGCTCACAGAACTAGATGTGTTATTTGGTAAGGATCAAATTCAAGAACACCGGTACAATACTACTTTTTAAAGTTATTTTCTTTCTTCTTGGGTGCAAATCTGGCCAACGGGCCGGCCCGGCCTAGCCCAAGCCCGGCACGCGCCAAACGGACCTGGCCCGACACGGCACGTGTAGCTCGCGTGCTGGGCCGTGCCGGCACGTTCCCAGGCCCGGACACGGCACCTACGCCAAACGGCATGGCACGTTAGGCATGCGGCCTGTTAGCAGTTTTCTGCAAGCCTGTTAAAAAATAACCTTAAAAACAGCCGGACTAGTACTCTAACACAAAAGATTCTGTTGTCTGTTGGTCAAGCGCGGGTTGAAAAGGGAGGTGGTCTTGAGTCAACCCCGATGAGCTATTTTTGCCTATATTACTGAGTTTTATGGCTGATAGTTTGCCGGATTGGCCCGTGTGCCCGAGACTGCGGCCCAGGCATGGCACGGGCCGGGCTTATTTCGCGTGCCGCGGGCCGGCCCGTAAAAGCCCGGCCCGGTGGCTAGGTTTGCTTGGGTGGAGGGTGCCAAAGTCTCGTATAACTCTTTTTGGCTCCTAAGTGTGATAAGATTCCGTGTTAGCATTTTGTTTTCGAGACTCAAATTCAGTATGCAGATGGTCGTGATTTCGCCTACTTGTTGAGCCAAAAAAAGCTCCTATGAAGGATTTTCGAATCCAAAAAAGAGGATTGCGTCCAGAGAACCCCTGCGGGTGGGCCCTGGCTGCAGAGGGTCAACAGTAGCCGCAACACAATTGTGTGCCGGTCTGACGCTGACAGCGAGCGTTCCCTTCCTCCTCCCTCCCTCCCTCCATCCATCCATCGTTGTACCCGCCCCTCCTCTCCCTCTGAGCCGTGGGACCCCACGACCTCCGCTCCCCGCAGGCGTCGACGCGACGCCCATCCACGCCGCCGCTGTCGCTCCCGAACCCCCACCCCAGACCGAAATTAGGGAGAAACAGAGAAGGATAGAAGTAAGAGAGAGATTGGGATTGGGATTGGGAGAGAGAGAGCGGTGGTGGTGGCGTCTAGCTCTGACCCTCCGTTCCTGCTCGCCCGCTCGCCGGTGGCGGTGGCTGCTCCTCCCCGTCCCACCCCGCTGTCCGGCGGGCCCCGCATAGAACCCTCTGAACGGAGTGGGAGCTGCTGCTGCTGCCGCCGCCGCTGATACTGCGTGGTAACCTCTCTCTCCCTCTCTCTCTCATCAGTGACCCAGACCCCCATCCTCTCTGATTAGTACATGGGGGGATTCGCTCGCTTCTCCAAATTTTCTGCTCGCGAGTGAGAGGCCGAGGAGAAGGGCTGCATTGGGCTGGCGGATTAGGGGATCCACCCGTTCATCCGACCCGCGAACCGGCGCAAGCTCTTCCGGTCATCCGGTGAGCTGCGTGACTGATCTAGGGTTCAGCGGTTCCGATGGGGTCGTTTCCTCTGCTGCTTCGGCGTCTGCCTTCGTATCCACGTCCCAAATGCTGCACGCGCGCACGGCGCACATGTGTGGTATTGACAGTGTGAAGTGGAACTGCTGGATTACGGCTGCTGGCAGGTGTGATTCTGCTTGATACGATGCTTGACTACCTGGCGGTGCGGATCGCTCATTCGTGCGCACGCATTGCTTTCTGGTGGGAGCAGGTAGCAGGGTGCCGCATCCACGGGTTATTTGGGTCTCTAGAATTTCTGGTGATCAGTAACATCCGGAGAGAGTGTACTGCTAGTTCCCATTGAAGCATTGTGTGGCGGGGCTCACCGATCTGTTTGCGAGGCTCTTGTTCGGTGAATTGACATTAGATTCAGAGTCATGCCAATAACGCTTCATTCGAAATGGTTGCCTAGCTTATTATAGAGATCTATTGCATGTTTTGCTACTGTCTGAAGGAGCATGCATTCGATGTGTTTGACCATACAGTTGTAAGCAACTAGAGATCGGTAGTTAGTATACCAGATTCTGCTGTTGCTCGGTGCTTTTGATGGATGCTAGCTGCTTTACTTGTCTCTTCTCGTACCCATTGCGTAGCTACTTGGTTCCCGAATTTTTACTGTTGCATTTTATTTTTATATCTATGTCAGTTCTGAACCGGTACGTGTCTTGGCTTCGAATGAAACTCTATCCGATAAATGAAACCCTCCCCTTCCACTCCTTAATCTCCCCGGTATCTCTCTGGACCTTTGACGTAGCAACAAGACAATCTAGCTAGGTTACTATTATCCACATACTTTCCCTCTGTTATCATTATTTGATCTAGTGTTGGCTTGCTTTCTTCTTATTTTGCAGGTGATCTCATAGCTTCTCTACTTCTCCTGGCTGCAAGCAGACATAACAATGGACAACCTTGGACATAGAGAAAATGGGAGGCAAAGGGTAGACCAATATAAAGGACTTCATACCCAGGTTTGTGTAATTCGTAATGAATATTTCTTGGGAGGAATTTTAGATTTACATTTGTTTCTTTGACACATGAAAGATACACTGTGTGAGTAATTATGACACACAGCATTTATTTGACTTATCTTCTGCCAGTGAATCATTGTCCTGTTACAAACCTTCATTGAGGGCATAATCAGATCATATGCTGTAGATGAGTGCCTCAAGCGTACAGATGTTTTATTTTAAACCGAAGGCAATACTGCTCACCCTTATGAGAAAACTGAAGGTCAAATTACAAAAACAGTTAAAGATGAGACTGGTATAGAATTTGTCCAGCAACTTCATTAACGAAATAGTGTAGGTTACTGTGCCACAAAAGAAGTTCAACTTTGTACTATAAGGGTATTCACATGTAGCAAAGTATGCGGGTCATTTCTTGTAACTCTCTATGTCCTTGGTAATCAGGTAATGTACAAGGATCCCTATAGTTTCTCCAAATTGAGGAATGATCAATTAGAATAATAGCAGAAATTTCACCTGTTCATGGTGATAAGGTATTAACGAAATGTTGTATCATGTTCTGTTCTCCTGCATAGCAGCTGAGAAAAGTAGAATTAAAACAACCTTGCCCAAGAGTGAAGAGAAGGACCTAAACTTGTCTTGGAAATGTGTGGCGTTGAACTTTACATGTACTGCATACTTATATCACAAATGTGATGTTGTACATTTCTTTCTAAAGATAAGTCTCACAAAGATTTGCTCTCTGGAAGAATTTTGACCATATTGTACGTCCTCTATGTTTCAGTGGATGATGCCCCCAAGGCAACTGAAGGATCACCACAGTATGAACCTCCTAGCACTAATGAGTGAGAGGGACAATGCCATTATGCAAAGGGACCATGCTCTGGCTGAGAAGAAAGCTGCCCTGGCTGAGAGAGACATGGCATTTGCCCAGCGGGACTCTGCAATGACTGAACGAAATACTGCAATCGTCGAACGAGACAATGCCCTTGCTGCACTTGAACTAGCCCGTGCAAATGGATTTAATATGAATAACGGGAACGGATTCAACCCAGGATCTCTCAGTGGAACAAAGAACTTCCAACACCATGACCAGCATTGCAATGACCAATCATCGCCACTGCAACTGGCAGATTCTCCATATGATCACGCGAGGGAAATGCACATATCAGAAGCATACCCTATCTCAGCATCCCCGGGGAGTGCTGGAAAGACAAAGAAGACCAAGACTAATAGTTCCCAAGCATCTCCACTGAAGAAGCCATCAGGTGTGCTCCGGAAAACCAAGAAAGCCACTGGTGATTGGAGAGACGTCGGAGTGTCTGGCAGCAGGGAGGGGGAGGATCCAGCTCGTGCTTCTGTGATGAAGAACGAGTGGAAGGACCAGGACCTCGGTCTGAACCAGGTCGCATTCGACGAGTCATCCATGCCCGCACCTTCCTGCTCGTGCACGGGAAATCTACGGCAGTGCTACAAGTGGGGCAACGGCGGGTGGCAGTCGTCCTGCTGCACCATGAGCATGTCCATGTACCCGCTCCCGGTGATGCCCAACAAGCGCCATGCTCGCATGGGGGGAAGGAAGATGAGCGGCAGCGCATTCACAAAGCTGCTCAGCCGACTAGCGTCCGAAGGCCATGATCTCTCGACATCGGTGGACCTCAAGGACCACTGGGCCAAGCATGGCACAAATCGGTATATCACCATCCGGTAGCTAGAACGGCAACGAGCGCACAATTCAAGCTGTAAAGTGGGGAGATCAGGCAAAGGTCGCTTCTCCTGTAGGGGTTCTTCTCTTGTAATGTGGGTTGTCACTGGTGGATGTAGGTAGAATTTGTTTTGCGATGCTGTAGTTTATCCTCCCTTTCTGAACCCAAAACTGCGGCTGTAGTGCTGGACAGGGGAAATGTAATTCTAGCAACCCAGATATTCATCGTTGGATCATCACTGTATAGTCTGACTGCTAGATTAAGTTGGTGGTGGTAAAATGACTAGTACTGCTAGCCTTCTGTTCAGAGAGTTCCTGGTCTCTTGTCAATGTTGTATCACGAGCCTTGCACAAAAAGTTCATACATGACAATGTTTTTCCATAAGCCCCAGCATGGTAACTAGTACGATTTACAACTGAGATCGGCTCTTCCTGAAGAAAAATTTCCACATAGAAACACTAGAACACGCCCTTGTTTACAGGTGCATTGTCCGATCTGGCTATATGGACAATCACAACATGGACAGCTCGTCCAGTCTTCTTGATGAATTTATAGCACGCGACATTGCATCCTATAAGATAGGTTGTAACGTTGTACGAGTCGAAGACAAATGACGAGTCTGCAGATTGCAAAGCGTTGTACAAATACTGCAGTATGACGCGTTCTTGCAACAGCATTGCACAGGTAGATGAACAATGTACCCTGAATGGGCAGACTGCAATTGCGTAATGACATTGGGAGCCTTGTGGTTTCTTTAATCCAAAAGATAAGGCAGATGAACAAACACAGGCCAACGAAGCATTTAACCAAACACTTGGAACAACAGTTATCCCACCAGTGTACCGGCACATGATACTCTATCAGGAAAAATTTAGATAAAGGTCGATAATACATAAGCAGATAGTTAAAACTCCCGTTCCAATATTAGCTAACTCCCTCCTACAAGACCAGGATGACATGAACAAGAAGAAGAAGAAAGCATCAGAGGCATGAGAGCTCTCAACAGCTGAACCATGTCAATGGCAAAACCACACTCCACAGCTGAAGGCCACACAACACAACCCACAGTTCAATCATGTAAATTCTGGAATTAGTGACAAAAGATCCTTGTATATTCACCTATTCTCATAACGATTACAAGTCGGAACAGGCAAGACCGAATGCAGAGTCTGCAGATCAGCAAAGAACGTGATACAGAATTCTTCAGGTAGATGAACAATCACAGGCCAGCAAAGCATTATCAGTGACCAAAGCATTATCCTCTGTCGGGAAAAAATCAGATAAAAGACAATAATACATAACCAGATAGTTAAAAAATCCAGTTCCTATATTAGCCAACCTCCTACAAGATCAGGAAGACCGGAACAAGAACAAGAAAGTGAGACATGAGAGGTCTCAACAGCTGAATCATGTCAATGGCAAGGCCACACAACCCACAGTTCAATCAAGTAAATTCTGGAATTGGTGACATTAGATCCCTTGTATTCACCCATTCTCATCACAATTATACTCCGTCGCAACAGGCAAGACCAAATGCTGAGTCTGCAGATCAGCAAAGCACTTGCTCCAGAATTCTTCAGATAGATGAACAATCACAGGCCAGCAAAAGCATTATCATCAGTGACCAAAGCAGCGCACGCACTATCATGTTCTTGCAGGTAAAATTCAGGTAATTAGGCGATGACAATACAGAACCAGACAGGTAAAATTCCAGTTCCTAGATTAGCCGCATGAGAGCAATCACCAGCTAAGGAGAACCCTATCCGGCGAGTGGGTTTGCGTGGACGGTGACGCGGTTGAGCCTGATCTCGGCGAGCGGGCGGTCGCCTGGCCCGTTGGGCGTCTTCTCCATGAGGTCGAGCACCTCGAATCCGTGGATGACCTTGGCGAAGACGGTGTAGTGGCCGTTGAGGTGGGGCTGCTTGGCGTAGGTGATGAAGAACTGGCTGCCGTTGGTGTTGGGCCCGGAGTTGGCCATGGACATGATCCCCCTGGCGCCGTGCTTGAGAGACTCGCGGAACTCGTCAGCGAACTTGCCGCCCCAGATGGAGGCGCCGCCCTTGCCGGTGCCCGTGGGGTCGCCGCCCTGGACCATGAACCCCTTGATGTTGCGGTGGAAGATGGTGCCGTCGTAGTACCCGCTCGCGCACAGCGCCAGGAAGTTATCCGCCGTCCGGGGCACCTGGTCGCAGAACACCTCGCACTTGATGTCCCCCAGGTTCGTGTGCAGCGTCACCGACTGCGGGGGGAGGGAAACGGAAATCTTCTTCGGTCAGCGCGAGGCAGATGATAGGGAGGAGGAGGGTGGGGGATCTGGAGATTTCTTACCATGGCGGCCGGGCGGAGACGAAGGGACGGCGACGGCGGCGCGGCTGAGCGGAAGAGACGGAGGCGAGAGGAGTCGGCGGCGAGAAGCGTGGACGAGTCTGGATGGAAGTGGAGAGGAAAGGCGGTCTGCGAATTTGGGTTCAGTGGGTCGGGTTTGGGCTGGGCCGCCTAATTCTATGGGTCGTGGATTTACATTGCTTTGGCTGCTAAATTCGTGTCGAATCCGAATGTATTCGGAAATCCTTAAAAAATGGCCGACCTTCTCAGACGATTTGTCCCGCGCGTCGTCCTCGCTCTCTAAGCGGCGTTTTTTTTTTCTTCACGTGGTCCTTCTAACGAGGCTCTGCATATTTGTCAAATGTCGCAACGAGAAACAATGTGAGATTAGAAGAAAAGAGAGGGAGATATGGAGGATAAGAGTACGAATTTTTTCTTTTGTTTTAAAATTCGATGATTTAAAAACGAAATACCTTGAAAACCGTTTGTCCAAATTACGAAGCGTTTCACTTTTGAGCTCCTCGTGTCGAGATCTTTAAAACTAGATCTCATATTGATAGGTTTCAAACAACTTTTTTTTTACTTTCAAAACCGTTGTATCGGTACTTAAGATCTCTCAGTTCTATACTTTTGTACTCCGGGTTCTTATGACACCCAATGTAGTTCTAAATTGTTTTTAGCTTTTAGAACTAGTTTTATATATTATGAGGGTATTTCCAAAACTTACAATATATGGAACAGAAGCAAATTTTGCTCCGATGCTAAATTGGGATGGTGGATAAAATTAAGATTCTTTACAAACAACATGTTGTACGTGGAGGGTGGTGTGAGGATAGAAGTTAGTAAAGGAGAGAGAGAATGGAATATATTGACTACTTCTATCTTGCAGCGGGTCCCATGTAACAAGTATTTGGGACCACTACGTTGTAGAAAATTTAGCATCCATGTCATAGTCTGACACTGTCATATTTGGCAAGCCACACGCTGTGGCTTCCTTTAGTGTATTTTGTAATCGGGTTACTACACAGCTGTACTTCTATGTACTAGGCGGTGAATGCACTTGTACTTTTATGTATTTTGGTATTTTGGCTCCTAGTACAGTAGTACTTTTATGTATTTGACTCTAACTACAGCCGTACTTTCTTGTACTTTGACTTCTAGTAAGATTGTACTTTAATGTATTTCGGTTCTAAGTACAATTATAATTTTGTGTACCAAGTACACTAAGTACGGGTGTACTTTTGTGTACTTCAACTCTAAGTATGTACTTTCATATACTTAGGCTCTAACTACAGTTATACTTTTGTGTACTTAGTCTCTGAGTATAGTTGTACTATACATCGCGGGGCATCAGCAGTGTGCCACATGTCAGACGCGGAGCAACTCCAAACTCGCGAGCAGATCTTTACAAATCGTCGGTCCTTTTTAACGATATCCAAATGTTTTTTTGAGACATGATTCTGGAAATATTTGGAACAGACCGTAGAAAAGTTCAGGATGTCACTGAATAGTCCTGAACAAACCAGATTAGCCTTTCCCATCGTGGGAGGTCATACATGTTGGCTAGAAAAAGAAATACCGGATAACTGTTGCACAGAAGCAAATATCAGAATGAGAAGTATAACTGTACAGCCCGTATACATAAGTTTCAATCAAGGCAGAAACAATCTCTAAATTTCATAACCACACTGTAAATTAAAATAAGTCTCGCTGACACTGAGCTTTGCTGGTGAATGCCAAAATCTGTAATCAACATGGGAGCAGAAACCAAACTGGAAATTTGAGGCTACAGACATGTTCCACAACCCCCCAAAAAAGCATGGTAGTACCTAATTAAAGGAATGTCAAAGACTGGCAATAAGTTAACCAAACATTCTTCCATCTTTTCTTGCTTTGAATGTTTATTGAGTTGTCTAAATAGCAAAAAAAAATGGAACAAAAATAAATACTTTTGATGACAACAGAATCCGGTGCGTCAAAAACCTTGTCACAAGCTGTATACTTTACAAGTGAACCTCGATTCCTCAACACTAACTTATGTTACTAATAAAGGACCAAATCACCAAAACGAAAAAAGAAAGAGAGAGAAGAGATGAACATGAGTGAATGGGTGAATGAACACAAGATTTGACTCAGCCTATCATCAGACGGCCGTTTACTGCCTGAAGTGCCTAAGGGAGGCAGATGAGAATCGACCAAAAAATAAGCTACCAAAGAGCTGCCACATTCATCAAGAACAAAGAAGGCAACATATATGAACATGTTTACAGATCTCCATCCTTCATTCCGCCAATCAAAGACTGTGACTGCTTCCACCAACTGTCAGTTGTCCCGCGGTAATTGCATAAGACCAAATTCCTTTGATAGAAACAGATCATGGCAATTTTTCTGTGTGCTCCCGCATTTTCCGTGAGGCACATGGCAAAGCAGTTATTTCTTGATACCTTAGAAGCCCGAAAGAAGTTCTTTACACGTGTCAACGGTTTGATTTGTGTCCATCTGTGACCCTCCTAAGCCTTTCCACCACCACAGGAATATCCTGCTCGCTCAATGTTGTGAAACAGCACCTAAACCATCCAGGCTCAATGCAATGGCAAGATGAACCTGGGGTAACATTGACCTTTGCCTCCTCCAATAGCCTGTCCCAAAGCTTGCGCTCTCCCTTCTCACTGTAAGACCGGATGAACTTGCTCATGTCTGCCCAGCAGTAGAATCCTCCACTGCTCTTGAAGCACTCGATGCCCACTTGTTTCAAAGCATCAACGAGCAAATGGTATGCCTTCCGCAACCTCTCTTGGTTTGTTTTCAGATAACTTGAAATAAACTTCTGGTCCGAAAGCATGACAACAAGCAGTCGCTGTGTCGGAGTTGACACAGATGAGAATCTAGCAATCTTAGCGGCTGCCGCCACAATGGTTTCATTGTACGAGTATATAACTCCAACTCGAAACCCTGCAAGAGATAAGTCTTTTGAGAGTCCATAGATTATGTGAACCCTGCCTCTATCAAAGTCTTCTAGCTCATCCACAACTTCTGCTACACTGACAAATTCACCACTTTCAAATGTTGAACCAGCAAATACTTCATCAGAAATTAAGTGTATGTTCTTTTCTGTAGCAAACTCTAGAAGATCACGCAGTGTTTGCTTGGGCACAAAGCTTCCTGTAGGGTTGGAAGGGTTAGATATGAGAACCCCACGAACCCTTACTCCTCGCTTCTTTGCCTGATTGTAGGCTATTTCTAGAGCAGTGATACTGATGTTGAAGTTATCGGTGCTACGGCAAGGAACGGGTATCAACTCAATACCAGTTCGCCATTTTATATCCCTGTCCCACCTGTGGAAATAAAGTCACAAAGTTAGGACTTAACTCTGAAGATCAAGCCATGATTACAAATGCACCTGAGAGCAAGGAAGATAAACATACCCAGGGTAGTATGGTGACGGAACAAGAAATGCATTTCCTGGATCAGCAATACAGAAGCTCAGTATTTCCATTGCAGGAGTTGCACCAGATGTTATCACCATTTGAGATGGATCAAAAGATACTGAATCTTTCATGATTTGCCTCATAAACCCAGCAAGAGCCTGAAAATGAAATCAAACAGTTTATATTAGGACATTGCCCATAATAAGAAAATAAGAATAAAAAAGGCAAGTCATGGAAACTATATATTTGTCTGGTTTAAGAGTCAAACTAGGCGCGCATGCCAAACTATACTTACAAAATAAAGACTTAGCACTTCTTATACCAACTTCATGACCCAATTTCTAGCTTATACTCCAGGAGTATAGGACAAGCAACAACATTTAGCGTGGAAAAGAAACAATGAATTCTTAGCACAATTTCTGCATGACATGTGCTCTAAGAACCTCATCGCTAAATTGATTTTCAAAATGCCAGCATGATATCACCTTTTTTTAGTATGCTATCATTTCGGCATTAATATTAGAACATAACCACCAGAAGTGATGTCAGGTGTACAGTTTAATGTAAGTTTGATAATGCATTAGAGCTTGTCCACTAAAAGGTTGATCACCTACAGAAAAATAAGCAAAAAAAAGTAGCTCTAATTCTAAAGTATAATTGCTTTCAACGCGTGAAATTAAACATCCAGTAAGCACTGTCTTAGCAGCAAACTGCAAGGTCAGATGTATGTAGCAGTATGCCATTAATAAAATCACACAGTTGACAGCAGCTAAAGACACAGATCGTGGAACTTCAAATTGACAGAGCTGGCAGATGCTAAAAGGCACAAGATTATTATGGAACTAAATTTCTTAAAACCATTGCTGATTTAGGAACAGGTTGATCCAGGTGCCAGGAGCGCAGCCAACACAACAAAAACTGACAACCAAGAATAAGCAGACGTGTGAGATGGTGACTCTTTGGCATGTATCTGTTACATACAGATAACATGCATATGGCCACAAAAATTCAAAAGAAAAAAAAGGAAACAAATTCCACAGCAGCATGCCAACAATCGTACCTCACTCCAGGCTCAACCACACAAAAGTCCAGTGGAATTGCTACAATTCTTGTAAGGTTCAATAATTTAACTGGACACTGTTCTTCCGTTGAGCTGATCCAAAAATGTGGCCAACTGCCTAGGACCACGTCTAGCAAATGCCAAAGATAGCATACTCGACAGAAAGGGTACTAATAAGCATACAAAATACATTTATTAAAGCAGCAGCGCAAACAATTTATCATACAGCTCCATGGACACAGGTAGTTGGAATGAAGCACAGCACATTGCAGAGAACTTGCCCAGGACTTAGTGAGGATGATACCAGTCGGTGGAGTCCAGAATAAAGGGGGATTCCGGCCTCACTTTATTTTGGCATTGCCATAGTCGACAGAATTGGATGTTTTTCCATGGATGGGTTGGAAGGAATCAGAATCAGGGGGTTGATACCGCTGGCTTACCATCTTCAAGGCAAGTATCCCGTCGTAGGGCTGGTACGTGGCGAGCCCCCTGATTGTGAGTTCCCTGTCCTCGGCGTCTCCGCCCGGCGTCAGCGCTGGCCCCGCGTTCTCCTCCATCCACCGCCTGACCAAATCCAGCGATAACTGCAACAATCATCACACTAGCACGTCAATCTATCGATATTGGTCTGGGGAACGACACGGGGATGGAGGAAGGTAGTTGGCTAGGTACTTACGTGGTTCTCGGCGAGGCCGAGCTGGATGACGCCGGAGGGGTTGGTGGCCGGGTGGTAAGGGTCGTCGGCGCAGCGGCGGAGGCCGGCGTAGTAGAGGGAGTCCTCGTCCCCGGCGCGCGCGAGGGCGCCGCGGGCGGAGAGGGCCGGGAGCCCGCGCGGGGAGAGGATGCCGCGCGAGAGGGTGCGTTGGATCGTGGAGACGGGCCCGGCCGCTGCGCCGGAAGGGGTGGCGGCCGTGGGGGATCCCGGCGCGGGCGACGGCGGCGGGCGGTTGTGCTTGATGTAGAGCTGGAGGAAGTAGAAGAGCGCGCAGGGGATGAGGGAGCCGAGCACGAGGCCGCCCCGGCCCTGCACCACCCCCTGCAGCGGCACCACGATGCGCATCCCCCCGTCCGCCCTCCGCGGCCGTCCCCCACCTTCCTTGTCTCGCCCTGATCTCGGGGACGACGGTTTCCTCTCGCGGTCGCCCTTCCTCATGGAAGGCGCGCGCGGCGCCGGTGGTGGCGCCGCGTCTTGGTCGTCGTCCTGGTGGGCGCGCGCCGCCTGCCGTGCATAGGCGCCCCGGGCGCGCGCGCGTGTGGTGAGGCCGCGCTGGGTCTGGGTGTGGGATTGGGTTGGGTTGGCGCGGGAGGGATTCTGGGGTTTGGGAGGGAAGAGAGTCGGAGCGAATTGGGGTGGTGAGGGGGCCAGCTGAGCTGGGTGGGGGTGGGTGGCCGAGGAGGAGCGAGCGGGGGCGGGGCACGCCGGGTTTGGCGTCTTGCCGGTTCAGACGAGACGGCGGCGGCGGTAATTCCGCTGGGGTTCGGGCTAGCCAAGGCCAGGCCAGGCCAACGACAGCTCGCGCCTCGGCGGAGCCTCAGATGCGACGCAGGGGGCAAACCGGAAAAAGTTACGGGAGGCATCGCCATTTTGTACGGAAGACTCCTCCGTCCCACCGCCGTTTCCAACCCATTTGTTGCAAAATTTACACTTTTTTAGACTTTTTGAATGAGGAGGTGATATGCGTTGGTTTGGTTCTCCGGTTCAACCACCAACCGCACCAGATCCCTACGACTATACCAAACAAGGTTTGAACTGAACCATTCCTTCATAAGGTCTACTCCCTCCGTTCCGTACGCAAACAAGTGTACTTTTATCTTTTGTCTTGAGTCAAACTTAATAAATTTTGACCGATTTTACAGAAAAGGCTAACAACATTTATTAATTAGTGGTATTAGATCCGCTTCGAAATGTAGTTTCATAATATATCATTTTGATTGTACATATGTCATTACATTTTCCTACAAAATCATTCAAATATTTAAAAGTTTGACTCAAAGCAAAAGCTAAAAAATACACTTATTTACGGATGGAGGGAAGTACAACGCTATTTTGAAATGAAATCATAAGGGTCTCCTTTTGTTTAACCGTGCAAAAAAGGGGTCTCTTTTTAGGTTACTGAAATCTAGAAATATAAAAGTAGGAAAAATACATGATTGAGATGTCATGCATGTTGAATTCCTACAGGTATTAGGATGGTCGTATTGGGATGGTGCATAGGAAGAGAACACAGGAATCAATAAACAGGAAATAGAGAGAAAACAAAAAAAAACGCATGGCGGCAAAGCCAGCCACCCTCGTGGCACCTAGTTCGTCACCCTGCGGTATTGGAAGACATCCCTAGCACACAAGGCCATCACCATAAAGCTTTTCGAGGCATTCGTCTCGGCGTAAATCCACTGACCGTCGTCTTTGTTTTCTTCACGTTCACCGGCATGTAGTACTAATCAGACCGTCCGTTTGACCTATTAGTTTAACTTGTGTCCGTTTGTTCTGCAATGATCATTTTTCGTGAAAGGTGTGAAAGAATATCACGATGGAAGACTAGAATTAGGAGAAGCTTTAGAAGTTGGTTAAGATAATTTCATTTTACTCGGTGTCTTAGTTATTTGTGTTTATTTCTATATATCTTATAAGGTTATGTTGTTTCCACTTAGGTTGTGTTTGATATTGTTATGGCCTACGACTATCTAGTTAGCTCAGGCAACTTTTAAAAAAATTGCCACCCGATGAGCCAGTAAAGGATGGTCGGTACTGTCACCCCCTCTCTAACTCAACCTCTTGAGAGTCCCCCGTGAGAAACCGAGCCAATCCAAGCCCTCCCCGAAAGCATGGCCGACCGACGATGGTGGAAGAGAGGCGTTGGAGTGTCTCCTCCATATAGTAGTTATAATAGTTTAGGTCGTTGTTGTTTTCCCATAGTAGAGTTTGGCGCCATGTCGGAGGGGAGGTGGTCGCCAGAGCATGAGAACTGCATCCGGTGCCTGATCGCTGTGGTTATCCTTTCAATGGCGCTCTAGAGGTCGGAACCGAAGATTGGTGGAAGGGGATCTACAGCCTACCCTCAGAATAAGTTTGTTGGTGCCTCAGATCTAACCAAAGTGACTTTAGATCTAATTATATGTAGTTACCACAAAGGTGAATCGGGAGGTGGGATTGGATGTGCTGGAGCTACATTGGATTTTGGGGCTAATAAAGGTTTGTTCGTTGTTATAAAATCTTGGTGTTGTGATGCGGGAATCCTCCTGGCTGGTCGTGGAGGTGAGGAGGGGTAGCGTTGTCGTGCCACATCCTTTGTAGTGTTCAGGTGGTGGTTCTGTCTGTCGGTCTTGGAGGTGAAGGCTAGAGTCTCTTTTCTACCTTCTTATGGTCGTGGTGATGTAAAGAAGGAGGAGAAGGACCTCAAGCTCCGTTGATCTGGTGCTTGGCTAGGCATCTGTGGGCATGTGGTGTCGACCATGCCAAAAGCTGTGTTTCTTATCGAAGAGCCCAAGCGGCGACTGTTTTTTGATCCGGCCATCCTTGGCCAAAGTGGCCACTCCGAGCTCGGGTGCGGGAGGTGCCAATGCATCTTATTCCTCTAGGCCTCAGTGCCGACTCGGAGGATCATCTTCGATCTCGATCTGAGAGTTTATTCTAGCTTTTATCCTCGATCTGGTGTCGTCCCCGATGGCGAGGCCGGTGCTCAGATATGTGGTGGAGAGGGACGAGGACATGATTGCTTTTTTAATTTTGGTTCTAGGTTCCTTCGCGCAAGTTCTGAGGCCATATCATCAAATTCCTGATTTCTTAGGCAAGTGATGCAAGGGCCCTTTTTGTAACTTTCTACCCACCTTTATTTTAATGCGGCTTCTAGTCCTTTCAGGGTCTTTCCTGCGCAAAAAAAAATAATCTTTTGGCAGATTTAGACGGTTGGCTAAAATGTCTTATAAAAAGGGTTTGGTGAGAGTGCATCATCGCAAAAGATCGTTTACCAACCTCAGACTAACTGTTAATCATCAGCTTGTTGCTAATGAAAGAAGAACACGTGCGATTAGGCTCGGAACGTGAGAATGTCATCGCAAAAGCTTTGAGGAACCAAAATAAGTCACATACTCTTTTTTAAGGGAAAATAAGTCACATACTCTGTTAAACATACTACTCCCTCCGATCCATATTACTTGTCACTAAAATGGATGTATCTAGACATGTATTAGTGCTAGATACATCCATTTCAATGACAAGTAATATTGATCGGAGGGAGTAACTAGTAGTATAGTAGTACAAACTTACTGCAGAAAAAAACGACATTGATTTGCGTGAAAAAAGAGAGTTTACAAGAGAATAACTCTACAGTCTCTACTCTCGCGGTGGGGAGCCAATAACAACAAGGACCTGGCAAAAAACGGGGTTGAACCGGCTTTCCTCTTCCTCCCTAACCTTATCCTCTTCCTCCTCCGCTTGCCTGCCACCGTTCTTCTTCCGGGCAGTTCCCAAGCCTCTCCTGCCGGAATAGCCGGCCGGAGATGGCGGAGGAGCGGCGCCGGAGTAGCTGTAGGTTTTAGTAGTCTTAGGGTAGTTAGATGTTGGCTCTTTGCCGTAGTTTGGCTTCATGCCATGAGGTGGTTGTTAGCTCTCTTGCCCGGGACTAGCAGCTGGTGGTGGCTTTGCTTCCTCGACGAGGAGCTCCGGCGGTCGGAGCCATGCTCGCTGAGGCAAGCAGCTGCTTCATCCTCCAATAAAGGGCCTTTTGGGTCTTGGTGTTGTCTTCAGATGCAGAGTTCTGATGCGGTGGTGCCTCCCCCGGCCGGCCGTGGTGGCGAGGAGGAGAGGTGCTGCAGCGAGGTGTGTGGTGTTTTGGAGCCTCTCCCGGCCGGCCGTGGTGGTGAGGGGGAGGGACTCCACGCTGCGTCGCCCTCTGCTATCTGGGGAAGGTACTACAGACTTCGAATTTGTCGCTGCTGCATTTTCTTTGGCTTTCCCTCCTCATCTCGGGCAGGAGCTCTGAGGAGGGAGCTTGGTATCTTTGAGCGGCAGGGGCGGATTCTGGATGTTCGTTGCTGTTGCTCCATGCTTGGTCTGCTCCTCCTAGGCGTTGTGGTTGCGTCGGGATGTAGTGGATCTTCATGGAGCGGAGTTAGCGATATGCTGTGGAGTTGTGGAGCCAATCCTTTCTGCTCGTCCAAATCGGAAGTTGTTTGGCAGCCGATTATCCTGGCCATGACGAGGCCATTAAGCTTGCCGGCAAGATCCGTCGTTCTTTCAACCTCCAGAGAGAGGCCCAGCTGTTGCAGAGGCGGTGTGAAAGAAGGACCCGATTGCTTTCTTCGAATCAGTTGTAGGGTTCTTTTTGTAAAACGCATGGGCATGGTTGTATTTCTTGACTTTCTAAGGTCCTACGTGAAAATCTGTAACTCCCCCGTTTTATTTTAATAGATGGCTTCCAGCCCATCGGGGCTCTCTCGTTCAAAAAAAAAAAACAAGGACCTGGCGCGCGTGGCTGCCTGACTAGCACGGATCTGGAGGGCGAGCCGACGAATGATCCATCTGCTGTTCCGTTCCATTCACGCTACGGTTGGGTGCGTCGCCCCTTGCACTTGCAGCAGTGGCCGTCGTGAAGGTCAACGCGGCGCAGTGCCCGGGTGCATCTCTCTTGTTGGCACCCACTCCACCGTACTAGCGTGAATGCCTGAGTACTCTAGTACCGTACGCCCAGCAGGGGCTGCCTCTCTGCTACGGACGAAATCCCAAATGCGACGTCGCGGAAAACGACGGAATATTGCCCCACCCTCCCGGACGTTTCCCAGCTCCGAGAGCCGTAGCGGACTACAGCTCGTTTTAAAAGGGACGGGACGGCGTACGTGAGCTTCCGGCCACAAGACCCCAAATAAAAAAAAAGGAAAAATTGGGGGTCTTGTTTTGCCTTGTGCTGCTGTGCAGCTGTGCATTGGAATCTCCCGTTTTTTTCTTAAGAACCTCCGGTCATGTTTTCCACATTGCTTGCTCTTCGTGAATGGCACGTGATAGAGAGTGGAGACGCGGATTCTGTTGTACTGCTGTAAAAAAAATACTACTACTAATAGGATGGATGTCATCTTTCGGTGAAGAAACGGTGGGATAGAATATGGATGAGATCGATGTCGGCGCCGTCCAATGCATGCTACTTTTTACACACAATTTGGACGAAAATAATCTATATACCTATACCTAATAATAAAGCACGAAATATTTCTCCCGGTCCAACACTTTTCTAGACGAATTTGCCCTCCCACCAAATAACAAATTACCCACCAATGCCATCTATAAATAAAATAACACCAAACTATGTATATAACAAGTAAACTGTCGTGGTACCGGTTTTAGACGCAACGAAACGTTTTCTGTACGGCCCAGACATCACAACATCTTTGTACGGCCCGACCCAGAGCGCCCTGCCTCCCAACCTCCCAAATCCTCCCGGACCTCCCAAATTTTCGAAAGCAACCCCTGCCTTCGTTTATCAGATAGTCCCACCTTGCTAACTTAAAGTAAGATTAACCAGTTTATATACTTCCCAGATTGCTCTCAATCAGCAAGCTGCCTTTGAAATAAACAAAAAGATTTGAGATTTGATACAATAAATAACTCAATGACGATGAGTCCAGGAAAGTTGGAAGATGGCACGCAAAAGGCGAGGAGGGGCGGCGACGCGCGGAGAGGAAGCAGGGGCTGCCAGCCGGAGTTGGGCTCGAGGCAACCTTGCCTGCTTTGAGGAGGAAGAAGGCGCGGCCTGCAGAGGGCGAGGCGGCGACGCAGGGGGGGTCCAGCGAGGCGGGGCGACGACAGCCGGAGAGGGGCGGCGCTGCGCGCAGGCCAGGGAGGCGGCGACGGCGGTTCTGCGAGGGAGGAGGGCGGAGCGAGCGCTCGGGACAGAGGATGGGGGTAGGTGGTGATTAACGATTCAATCGGGATGGACTCGGGATAACTGCTGCCGGTAGTGGACACAGGACACGGGCGTCCGATGGGACCAACTCCTTCCCCTGTTTTTTTAAGAACCTTCTCCCGGTTGATCTTTGGACTCCGTAAACACACGCCTTATATATGTGGAGGTGGAAAAAATATAAGTACTCCTACATAATTTTATGATGATGCAAAAAATAATAAAATGCAAACTAATTGTCTGTTAAAAATAAAGTCAACGAAATCACAACCAATTGTTTAGGAGGAATTTCTTCAATATGTTTCTTATACCGAAATGGTTTGTCCAAGTATCTGATTGCAGAATGAAACAGCGGCAGGGTCCATTTTGTAAAAACATTAATTTCTCACCTGGTGCAACGCACGGGCATTTGTGCTAGTCTATAAAAATAACAAATTTACGAAATGAACTTTGGCCAAAAGAAATTTACTCTACTAAACCTTTTTCAACGCCATACGAGTTGGCGCCGCGCCATAAAGCGTGGCGTCGCGGGCCTGCCAGCGTGGCTCGCACATGGCCTCGTGGGCCCCGGTCCCGCTAGTGCGGCGCCAAGCGTTGTGGCGCCGCACTGTGTAGTGCAACGTCATGCCGCTTGGCGCCGCGCTTTAGGTCTAGTACCAGCGCGAGGCCCGCCCCAGCCCCCGACCCTCATTCTCTCCGAGACCACGAACAGAGCAGGAGGAATGGCAGCTAGGGTTCGGCGCTCCCCCACTCAAATCAACTAGATTCGAAACAATACTCTAAGAAACTTCCTTCCCAATCCCTCCCCAGGTATTCTCTCCCATATCCTAGCAATTTCATCCGCATTTTTTTTTCCAATTTATCATCTATTTGTAAAATCAGGTGAAACCCTAGAATCTATGGATTTTAAAATTTATATGAATCATTGCAATGCTTATTTGAGATGTAAGTTTAGATATGCCATAGTACTCTTTGGTAGAACTCTAGTTGGTTGATTTATCTTTGAAGTATATGTTATGTGCTTTTTCATATTTACAATTCCATATGGCTAGAGTAAGATGGACATATGGTAGAACTCTACTTGGTGTTTTGATTTATCTTACAATTATATGGTAGAACTCTAGTTGGTTGATTTAGCTTGCAATTCTAGATGCTAGAACTATAGGTAGAGTAGGATGAATATGTAGGATGTCTCTATAAGATGGACATACGCTAGAACTATATGCTAGAACTATAAGATGGTTGATTTAACTTGCAATTCTAGATGCTAGAACTATAAGATGGACATTTTGTAATTGTTCTTATTATCTCTATTGTTTTGAATATGTAGGATGTCTCTAAACCCCCTTCTAAACAATGCTCACTATGATGTTCAACACCGTGCCTACAAGATGTCGGAAAAGAGACAGGTACTAAAAACTTCCATGCAAGTCGAACAAGATGCCATGTTTGTTTAGATGGAAATCTAACATTTGTCATTGTATGTTTCCAGGAGCTTCAACCCCTTCGACTTAGGTACCACGAGGTCTCGTCCGGCAAGATGCCTTATGATGTGCGGTACACTCCGTACATCCAGCAGCTAGGACTCCTCCCCTTTATCCACATGGTCACTTGGTCCACACCGGCCTTCAACCCTGATGCGATCACGACGCTTGTGGACCGGTGGAGGCCGGAGACGCACACCTTTCACCTTAGGACCGGTGAGACTACGGTCACTTTGCAGGACATGAGCATGATCCTGGCACTCCCAATCGAGGGAAACCCTGTGTGCATAAGCTCCGATTCATACGGGTGGCGTGAGCAGATGGTCGACCTTACAGGGAAGGATCCATCCGAGGCTATAAATAAGAAGGGGGAAAGACTGAGGGTTGCTGCCGGGGTGATGCTACACTCAACAAGGAGGAAGAGTACTTCGTTGGAGACCCCAAGAGCAAGGTATGAAGAGTATAGCAGCAAGATTTCCCTCAGTAGAAACCGAGGTTATCGAACTAGAAGGAGGAAGCAAACGTTACACAGGTGTTGGAAGCAACGTGGAGACCTGCACAACACAAACTCAAGACTCTGTCCCAACGAATCAGTGAGGTTGTCAAGCTCACCGGTTTGTTGTAACAAAGGATTAAACGTATGGTGTGGAAGGTAATGGTTTGCAGCAAGTAAACAAGTAATAGTGGAAGATGTATCAATGGTAAATATTGGACCGAGGTCCATAGTTCACTAGAGGTGCTCTCCTTAGATAAACAACATGGCATGAAGGGTAAACAAATTACAACGGGGCAATTGACAGGAACTGAGCAAGGCATAACAATGCAATTACTAGCCAGAAAGATCCTATGAGGTTGATTGGGCAATACAACAATATACATAGACAGTCATCCAACTGCATCTATGACTAGAAGTCCACCTTCAGGTTATCATTCCGAACCCCCTACAGTATTAAGTTGCAAGCAACAGACAACTGCTCTAAGCAAAGTGTGTAAGGTAAACAGTCCACATATTCCATGAACAAGATACCATTGTTTTCTCCCTAGTAGCAACAACACGTCTACAACCGAAGAGATTATTGTCACTTCCCTTGGAAACTAGAGGCATGAACCCACTATCGAGCATAAATACTCCCTCTTGGAGTCACTAGCAACTACTTGGCCAAGATAACCACTAGCAACGGAGAGCATGCAAGATCACAAACAACACAGACATGATAGAATCATAAAGATAGAACCATTAATCAAACTAACATAATAATCTCAATATCCATCGGATCCCCGCAAACACAACATGCATGATTACAAATAGATTAGATCTTGATCATGAACGGAGCTCACAAGATCTATACATGAAAGCACAAAGGAGGAGATACAACCATCTAGCTACTACATGGACCCATAGTCCAAGGTGGAACTACTCATAATTCATATCGGAGAGAAGGCCTCCGGGATGATCTCCCCTCCGACAGGGTGCCGGGAAGAGCTTTAGACCCCCCCCCCAGATCTAGGGACAATGGTGGTGGCGGCTACAGACGGTTTCGTGGAATATTGATCGGGTACTGAGAGTTTCTGCATCGGGGGCTTCTTATAGGCGAAGGGGGAGACCGAGGCGGCGGCCAGAGGGGGCAAACCCTACCCAGGCGCGGGGTAGGGCCCACCCGCGCATAGGGGGGTTTAGCCGCCCTGGCACGCCTCCTCGTCTCTCCTCTGGACTTCTTGTTCCCCACGGAAAGTTATTGACTTTGTCCTTCGTCCCATCCAATTCCGAGAATATTTCTTTACTAACTTTTCTGAAACCAAAAACAGCAGAAAACAGGCATCTGGCACTGTTGCAACTTGTTAATAGGTTAGTACCAGAAAACATGTAAAAAGCACCTCAAAGTGTAGACAAGTAAAGCAAAGTAGATACTAAACAAGCATGGAGCATCAAAAATTATAGATACGTTTCCAACGTATCACGAGGCTACTTTTACTTGGATCATCCAGAATTTCAAGATTTGCCCCGAGGATGCCGATGAGGAGACGATCAAGACATACACTCGTGTGTATGTGTGGTACATCATCACGAGGACTCTCTTTCCTGACAGCAGTGGGGATCGTGCTCACTGGCATTGGCTCAAGTTTCTCCTTACTTTTGACTCTACCCTCAGTTGGGGTTCTGCGGCGTTGTCCTGGTTGTACCGTCAGGTAATCAGTTCTTTACAAATGTTGTTGTATATTTCTGCATTACCTCAAAAAAATTTGTTCTTACCAAATGGTTGTTCACTTCATCTGTAGATGGATGATTCTTGTCTTAGGAGCGCCGCCAATTCAGGGATTGGTGGTTGTTTGCTCCTTCTTTCGGTGTGGAGCTGGGAACGCTTCCCTATTGGACGGACGAGGTTGTTGACATTCAATCCTTATATTGATAAAAGCAACGAGTACCTTCTCTCCACATGGGCTTACAAGTGGGATGTGGTCTTCGAACTGCCAACAGACCCAGTGGAGGCGTACAAGAGGTACACCAACGAGTTTGACACGATCACCATGGATCAGGTAATTTCCTCGGGTGCGGTCAATTATATGTCTTGAACTTGTAATATTTGACCCTGACATGAGTGTGGTATGCTGCAGGTGACGTGGGAGCCATACGGTCGAG
Organism: Avena sativa; assembly: GCA_916181665.1. Lineage (NCBI taxonomy): Eukaryota > Viridiplantae > Streptophyta > Magnoliopsida > Poales > Poaceae > Avena > Avena sativa. Next base: position 58,811,234 of record OV702285.1, on the reverse strand, counting down.
GGGACCGCTTTGGTGTTCCGGAGGACTATCACCTTAACCCTATTTGCCTCAGAGAATCTCGTCTGTGGCTAATGCGTTGCCCCATGGTGTGCATGTGGGTTGTTGAGTATCACCATCCACAGCGTGTCATGACCCAGTTTGGGTTACTTCAGATTGTCCCGCCTGAGTGGAAGGACACGGACTTAGGGCTCCATAGGTAAGCTATTAACTGCCTTACCATGTGATGTACTTATCATTCGCCAAATAACGCTCTAGGACTTGTTGTTGTGTGCAGCTTGGACAGGAAGAAGCAGAGGAAGGAGAAGGATTGGCCCAAGCTTCATAGGAAGCACCTTGAGAAATTCAGGAGGTGTGTGATCGAGGCTAAGAAAGCAAAAGGAACATAGGATAGGCCCTTCAGCCGGGATGCTTTCAACAACTACATCACATGGTTCATTGACAACGCGCGGGTGGAGATATACTCATGGGCATTTCGGATTCGATCTTGGAGGACCAATTGGTGTTCATGAGCTTTCAACCGAACAATACAACATCATGGTCAGAGAAGGGCGACAAGCCGAGTTTGCTCCCTTGGTCAACTTTGTGGTAAAGTGTGCCAAATATTTTTTCCGGCTTGGCGCTTCTCACACCTTGCATGGATAACTTACTAGTTTCTTGTCTATGACAGTGTGCGGAGGTAAGAAAGTCCGCCGATGCATGCGAGGACGCTTTGGACACATGCTCTAGCGGAGAGAAGGGAGAGGGTCTGTTTCATGAGTTCGTTAAGAAGTAGGGCCAACGGTTAAGGCGGCTGTCGAACTTGCTAGGTTGTCGTGACCTCGAGGTGGCAACACCGTCCGCTTCACGGTCCAACACGCCCCAAGGTGACAATTCTGGCGATCATCACTCTACATCCGAGGACGAGTCGAACACACCCGAGGTAGTACAACCATTGCATCCTCCACCCTCCCTTGCATTTCTCCTGAATTTGTCCCTACCAATCTTCTTTTGTTGACAACCCCAAGATGAGGAAAGCGTCTCCCACGAGATGACATTGGGAAACTACACTCGCTACAAGTTCCACGAGCGGTCCGACTACGTGCTCAAGCCAAGGCAACCCAAGAAGCATTACACACCCGACCCTTCTGCGGCCAAGACAAAGAAGTCCAAGAATCCATACCGTTTAGAGGTGGAGGATGAAGAGGAACCGATGAGGAGGAGGAAGATGCCCGCAAGAAGGGGCCGAGGAGCGAAGACCACCCGTGGGAAGTAGAGTAGATGTGGTACTTTGGTGTTGTTTGAACTTGCTACTTGTAATGGTTGTTTCAACTTGCTACTTGTAATGGTTGTCGAAGAATGTTGTGATGTTGAATTTGGTATTGTGATGTTGTCTGCAATTATCATTTAGGGCTGTTATTTTATTATTAGTAAGCAACACCAAGAAAACAAATTAGATAAGGTTACCTTCAGATAGGTTGGAGAATTTCCTTTGGTGCATCATAAGATATTGTTTAGGTGCTGGCACATCAATACAAACAGAGCCAAGCACCTGATTATTACCAACAGTGCATGCGAGGAAAGTGCGGCGCCACAGAGCACGGCGCCGCACATGGACTCTGTGTTGGGTAAAGAGGCTCAGGAAAGGGCGGAGTCAATGTGTGGCGCCAGGCTGCACGGTGTCGCACTGTGCAACGCGCGCTATGGTGGCGCCGCATAGTGCGGTGCCGTGCAGCCCGACGCCGCACATGGGCTCAAAAATATATAGAACCTTCTATCTATTTTTTACCCCATGTGCGGCGCCACGCCCGACGGCGCCACACAGTGCAACGCGGGCGGTGGTGGCGCCGCACCGTGCAACGCCACCATGTCTGGCGCCGCACATGTGCTCCAGAGTCGACAAAACCTTTCTGTAAGTGTTGAAGCGCATGTGCGGCGCCAGGCTAGATGGTGCCGCACCGTGCAACGCCAAATCCCCTGGCGCCGCACTGTCAAGATGCTGCTACAGGCAGATTTTAAGGGGTAGTTTCGAGAGAAAATCATCACACATGCAAAATCTTTCGGGGGGTGGGGGAAATTTTTCTTGACACATACGAAATAACACGAGGTTCATCCCATGTTTCGAACGCAAGCACCTAATACATGGGACATGTTTTGCCCTTAAGGGGTTCACGAAATAACACGAGGTTCACGAGCAAATCTTGACACATACAAGTCCATGACTCCCGGTTACGTACTCAAAGTCTAGAACATAGGCCATTTGCCCTTACTCTTCTTCTCTTCCTCTTCCTCCATGGAACGCCACGCCGCTCGACGCAACCTTTCCCTCTCTGCATCACGAGCCTCCTTAGCGAGGCGCTTCTCTTCCTCCTATTCCTTGTAGAGCTCGTCATCACGTTGCTTGCGCTTCTTCGCCATCTCCTCCTCACGCAGCCCTTCGAAGTAGCGCCTTCTTTTCATGGCCCAATCGATCTCTTGGATAGCCTTGTTGGATTGAGGTTGCTCGAGATCTATCCAAGTGTAGTACCTGCATACCGGAGGGGGAGACTACAAGAAAATAGTGCATGTTAGAGGCTATGATATGGAATAGTCGGGACACATGAAGAACTAAAAAGCTTTGTGCATATCGGTGGAGTGTCGTATGGGTTGCGGATACACACAGGAGAGCGATTGTAGTTGGCACACATGAAGAACTTCTTTCCCCAACTATCGGAATTGTAGTCTTGGAACTGCTTAACAGTGCAATCGGTTCCACACCAACAAATAGGAACCTACTTTCCATGGGCCTCAGAAGTACGAAACGCCTTCCGTGGCCTTTCCTCTTGGTCGACGCAAGGTGGACTAGCATTGGCCCTCCTCTTCTTCTCTTCCTCTTCCTTCTCCTTTTGCCTCTTCCTCTCTTCCTCTTCCTTCTTTTTCCTCTTCCTTCTTCTTCTTCACCTCGTCCTCTTCGTCCGCCAAGTCACGAGCAAGTTAAACTACCTCTTCGAATGCCTTCCTCTTCTTCTCTTCCTCAGCTTCCTTCCTCTCTTCCTCAGCTTCCTCGGCCTCCTTCCTCTTCCTTGGCTTCCTAGGAGCTTGTTGTCTAAGAAAATTGTGGCTTGGAGCTTGTTGGTTAGTCCTTGGTTGGCTACCACTTGGTTGGCTAGTCCTTGGTTGGCTAGTCCTTGGTTGGCTTGGAGCTTGTTGGATAGTCCTTGGTTGGCTACCACTTGGTTGGCTTGGAGCTTGTTGGCTAGTCCTTGGTTGGCTACTACTTGGTTGGCTTGGAGCTTGTTGGCTAGTCCTTGGTTGGCTACTACTTCCTTGATTTCCTTTTGCTCTTTTCCTTTGAGAACACTTTCTTGCATTGTGTCCTTCACCATTGCACGTTCCAACAATCTTCCATTTCGGATCGGGCCATAGTTGAATTCCATGGTACTCCGGCCATTGTGATTGGTCCAAGTATGGATGAAATCTAGGAGCCCATGTCTTCTTAGTAGTCTCAGTAGAGAACTCAGCCTCTCTCATCATGAGTGGATTATTGTAATCCAAATGTCGTATGCGAGACGCCACGAGCAAGTGCGAGCATGCAAGATGAAGCAATGATGGCCTTCCGCATGTGCACTCACAGGTCTTGAGCGACACCTTGAAAGCTCGGCCTCCGTGTTGGACACAATTAGCCGTTGTACCTCCGGGCTCCGTAACTTGGTAAATTAGCTCGTCATTGTCATATTCCGTGACAACTTGGGAATCCGCTTTCCTTGTCTGAAATTGCATCAAATAGTCAACCTTAGGTGGGTTCTTGTATTTGTAGTTGTTCTTATTGTACCCCGCAATATGACGGTCCGTTTCATGTGAGTATTTCAGAAAATACTTATTCATCATGTCGAATGTGTATCGGACTATTGCTGTGACGGGCAATGCACGGACACCTTTGAGCAACTTGTTAAATGCCTCTGCCATGTTGCTTGTCATTTAGCTGTTCCTCCGGCCACCGTCATCAAAAGCTCGTGCCCACTTTCCCATATGTTCAATGTTCCTATTGAGAAACTCGCGACCACCAGTATTGAGTTCTTTGTTGACTAGCAATTTGTTGTACAAGTTAGAGAAACGACGTTCCGTGAAAGCGAGGCAACAATCTTGTGGATCATCGGACAAATCCTTGCTCTTGCATGCCCTATAGAAGTTTGCACAACAGTGTCTCATGCACCAACAATTGTGCAATGGAGCATGGTCGGGAATATCAATCATCACCGCATTGAGAATTCCTTGATGACGGTCAGAGATGACACATATTTCCCTTTGAGGGGTTAATATATTGGTTCTCAAAAGATAGAAGAACCACTCCCAATTATCATTGCTTTCTGCCTCCACCAAAGCAAACGCCGAAGGAATCAACCGGTTGTTGGCATCATTGGCTATTGCAATCAAGATAGTGCCTTTGAATTGTCCAGTCATAAAGGTGCCATCAACGGAGATGACTGGCCTACAATGTTCAAAAGCTCGGACACATTGCTCAAAACCCCAAAATGCACGGCCAAAAACTCGCACGGTTTTTCTGTTTACAATCCTTGTCTTGTTCCCATAAGGTTCAACCACATGAACCATGCCCGGGTTAGCATTGGCCGTCGCTAACAACAACCTTGGGATTCGGTTATAAGATTCCTCCCAATCACCGTACAATATCTTGAATGCGGCTTGCTTAGCCTTCCATGCCTTCCCGTACTTCACCTCGTAGTGAAAGAGGGCTTTCACAAGCTCCATGACCATCTTGATGGTCATTATTGGAAATGACGCGATGTCATTGGAAATCCTATAAGCGAGGAACTCAGAGGTGAGTTGCCGATGCTCGTGCTTTGCATCCTTGCCATCCACCACCGGGCCTCGGCACATGTGAGTTGATACACAACTAGATATGTGCCAATCGGGACCTCCCTTGAATGGTCTTGCACGCACAATCCAAGGACATCCTTCCTCCTCGCACTTCACCGTGTAATGCTTCTTGATGTCCGAGTGCACAACCGTGTAAGGACGATGATGCTTCACCGAGAAGTCCTTTATCCATTGCTTAAATTCCAACAAGGTCTTGAACCTTGATCCTTTGCAAAAGCCACTATTCACTTCATTGCCATCCGGGTAAGAACTTGTCCTTGGTCCAAGCACTATGCCCTTGCCACCATCAACCCTGGCTTCATCCGCGAGACTAAGATCACGAAACAAAGGCACCCGATGGTCCCTGCCCAATACGGTATCGTTGATTTCGGCCTCTCTAGCCGTGAACCCCTCCTCGTCAACTTCTTCTTCGAGACCATCATCATCCGAGTCTGATGCATAGACTCGAGAATATGGGAGGTCATGGTCCATGTCATCTTGCGTGATATATTTGTCCAAATCTCCAACATTGTTGTCGTGGAGTTCAACATCATCATCTTCACCCCCACAATCATCATTGTCCTCTTCCAACACTTCGTCTTGGTGTCTTGAAATCAGGCTCAATGTTTGGGTCAAGGGAGGTTCACGACTTAGCTCTTGGTCTACGGGTGGAGGACTCATAGTACGCAATGGGGATGCCATACGGTTCAAGTCCAAAGAGAATGAACTATCAACTTTCTTGGTGGCAAATAGATCAAGAGCCTTGTCTAGTGATTCAGCCACCACCTCCTTGTATGCAAGTCAACGGGCCTCAGAGAAGATACGCATGGTCTTCCAACGGACATGCACTTCCAAGCCAACATTGTGTCTTCCCTCCAACTCAACAACATCATTTGGGTCCATCCATTTCAATTCAATCCTCAATTGCTCCAAGACCTCGGCATAGGTTGGAGTACGCTCAAATACCAAATCAAGCTCGTCCGGGTCCGGCTCTATGGTACCTCTCAAAAAAGCATCCTTGTCTACATGGTGAACATGAACAATTCTTGCCATGCCTAAGATAATCACAACAACAATACCATGGTCAACATACTTAATAGATACCCATGCTAACATTAACACAATACCCAACCCCTATGCCAATGCAACAACATTCTACCATGCATCTTACAAAACAACCTAGGGTTTGCAAGATATGGACCAAAACAAGAAATTAATGGGTGAAATCAAAGAAGAAGGGGAAGAATACCTCAAGACACTTGGGGGGATCGAACTCCACGGAAAGAGACTTCCGATTTGGGCACTAGGAGGGAGGAGGTGGAGGGGGAGCAGAGCCGCCGCTGCAGCTTCCTGTGGGGAGAAAGAATGAGGCTGGGTCAGGGAGGGCTGGCGCCGCGCTGGTACAAGACCTAATATGCGGCGCCAGGCGCGCTGGCGCTGCACTACACAGTGCGGCGCCACACCGCAAGGCGCCGCACTAGCGGGACCGGGGGCCACGAGGCCACGGGCGAGCCGCGCTGGCAGGTGCGTGGCGCCACGCGTCATGGCGCTGCTCTTTAGAGTGTGACGCCATTGTCTACGGCGATGCAAAAATGGTTAGTGCAGTAAATTTCTTTTGGCCAAAATTCATTTCGTGAATTTGTTATTTTTATGGGTTATTTTCGTTCAAATTGCCCTTTTTTACGTGGTGGCTGCGCCAACAAGGTAATGTAGGGGTGAAGGTTCGAGACAGAGATCGAGGTCAATCTGAGCGAGCACGAAGCGTCGATCGACAAAAGAAGAAGCAGGGCGAGTGACGTGGAGGAGAGCGTGTTGGACGGATGCGTTGAACCTGGACGCCCATGCTGGCTGGAGCGGTAGGAGAGAGATACTACCCATGCATGGCCTGGACGATCGATCCACTCGTTCACGCAAACTAGGGAATATTTCTCGTCTTGTTATCTAAGTACATACAGTATTTGCTCGTCATATACTTTCCTTGGTGGAACCTGGCTCACGTGACAGCAGGATTGCGTTCTTGTCTCGTCTGCATCCGCAGGCCGTGGTCCCCATGCACGAGCCACGACGACCGTGTGGGGGATCCGGTGAGTGACTATATTTGGCTGGCAACTGCATCCTGTCGGAGAGAGAGAGAGAGAGGGGTAGGTCCCGCCACCGGATTATGGCAGCGGCAATCAGTGTACACTAACCTTTGTTTTTGCAGGGATGTTTAAACAGTGGTTAGATCAGCTCTACTGCCGCAAGGGAGGGCCGGCCAGTTGAATGAATCTCGCGACAAGCACCCTGTCTGCCTGCTAACGTCCCTTCCCTTGGCCTGGCCCTCCGCGACCAATGCGCTCGGTGACGCACGGCCCAACTCGTTTCCGGGGAGAGAGTGGGCAGCGGTACAACGCGCTTGTCCCTTTGCCGGTCCGACGCGCGCTGCTGTCGCCGGCCAGAGAGAGAGAGAGTAGAGAGCGATCTTGTGGCTTCGCCTCTTGTCCCTGTTATCTGGCGGATGCTCCCATCCCACCTGGATGTGCACGCTTGTGGTTGTGGCTACGGAGGAGTGCGTCCTCTAGGCTCCACCTTCCCATACTTCTAGCCAAATTATCCTACCAGACAGAATCCTGGTATGGTAGACTAGACACGTGGACCAATAATCTGTGTGAAGCAAATTAAGCGCTAAAAGCTGGTCATTGTGATACTACTCCACGGTACTAGACAGAATCCTGGTAGAGTAGACACGAGTACTATCTCCACAGTGCAAGGTACCATATGATGGTATTATATTAGTATTATATTTAATAATATAGAATTTTAATATGAAATTGTGGGCAAACGGTATCTATATATGATACTTTAACCATCTCTTTTTTTTTAGTTGTTGTGTCACATCAGATTTTTGCCAACATGACATGCATGATACTCTCTCCGTCCTAAAAAAAATAGATGTCTCAAATTTATTAAAATTTAGATGGATTTATATACTAAATAGTGTCTAGATAAAATTTTAATAAATCTAAGATATCTATTTTAGAACGAAAGGAGTACTATCTAAGGCCAACCTCAAAGCTACAATGCCCGGGTGCTAAATTCTTCCGTACGTGTTCAGGCGGTGGCACATAGGATAGCTGCCGGTTATTCTTTCTTCTTCTTTTAATCCTTCCATCCTCGATAAGATGTTATAAATTTAGATTAATCCATATATTAAAATAATTCTGTTTAAATACATTCAAAAATCCGTGATGGACTACTACTTCTTCCTTAGTTCCTTTTCACTTTTACATACGAGACGAGGGAGTGACCAACAACAAGAACAAAAACACAGCCAGGCATCTGGACTAGTTCTCTGATTCTCTCTCTCCGTCTGCTTTTGGCCGCTTTCCTCCAGCCGCCGTGGTCTGTGGCGTTAGGGACAAGAGATTACTCAATAATAACAATTAACAAAAGGCACACAATTAAAGGTTCCTTGACGTCAGGCACAGGACCAAGATCGAGCTGCGGAGGAGGAAAACACTTGACGCCTTACCAACAAGCTCGTCTTCTCTTTCTCCCGTACGTGAGAAACCCTAGCAACGCCGCCTTCACCTCCGTCTCCTCCATAAATCGGTTCCCCCTCCTCCGGCCGGCCTCGCCGGTGTCGGAAGGAGTGGAAACCCGATCTATGCGTGGATTTTTTAATAAAAGTAGTGCTTTCAGTATATTAGGTTAGGGTTTTGGTCGCCGTCTTGTTTTTGGTCTCCGCCTCAATGGAGATGACATCGTCTACAATAAGTGATCTACTATCCTTCGTTCGACACTGAGTTCTTCTTCCCGACGTTAATGGTGGTGCTGGAAGATTACAAGTTTTTAGGTATGGGCCTTCAGATCTTGCTTCGCCGGATCGATTTTGGATATTTTCTCATGGTTGCCGCGAGGAGGTTTATCCTCGCAATATATGTCCCGACTGCTACGTCCTCGACAATGGTGATTCGTACCCTCGACTCTCCAGTGATGTTGACCAGGCTGTTCGGTTACTTTTCCCTGACATACTGGTGTTGGTACTCTTGCCGATGGTGATTGACTACTTCAATGGCTGCGCGCTGCACGTAGCCTTGGCATTGAGGCAAAAATTAAAATTATGGGAGAACCTTCGTTGGTATTTTCAGGTCTATGGTTTGATTTTATTCGGCTGCCTTCGGAAGATTACAAGATTGTGTCATGGAAGAAGAAAGAGTTTGAAGACTTCGAAGATTTGCTTGTCTCTTTTAAAGTTTATTTTGTATAATCGTTGGAGTCAGTTTATGTATCTCTATCATGTACTATTTGTTTCTATGAATATATGTGCTATTGATTGTCAAAAAAAAAAATCAAGCTGCGGAGGGAAGCAAAATGGCACGGACAAAAGCACAAAGTCCTTGTGTCCTCTGCGCTGCCATAGCCCGTGAGGAATAGTCCAGTTTAGCCCGATTACCAAGTGGTGGGCTGTTTCGGATATAATAACATAGAAGGGAGCGAGCCGCTAGTATACTGCATGACATTTTGTGCTTAAGTTTAGCCCAGCCCATATTCTGCACAACCATAGCCCGCCAATGCTAGTTCGATTCGGCTCGGACAACTGATGGGCTGTTATAATAAAAACATGATACACGGTTCCTGGGTCTCTATCATAGTGCAATAAAGGAACGCCATTGGTGCACCCGGGTGCAGTTCACAATCGGAAAAGTTTTCCAAAAAAATCTGAAAAGAGTCTTCACATAGATAGTACTAAAATCTAACATGTTACTACAAAGGACGGTGACCAAAAAGAGGGTTAAGGGGCTTTCTTCTCTCCTGACCCGCCCCTTGAGAGTCTTCCATCGGAGACCTGGCCTCCCTGGCGTCCTCTCCGCTCGGTTAGCCAGTTGGAGATGGACAAAGGGAGGTGCCGAAGCTAGGGTTAGTTGTAGGTCTTGTAGTAGTAGAATTATGCGGCTGTTTGCCGTCATCTGGCGTCATGCCAGGAGTTGGCTGTGAGATCCTGGGCCGGGATCTGGTGGTGATCTTGCTCCCAGCACCGCTCAAGTGGCCGGAGTAGGAAGCGAAGGGGAGATCTTCCGCCGGTGAATCCTCCAATAAAATTCCCTTTAGGAGCCTTACTTAGATACTGGGTCGTGTTGCTGCGAAGCCTTTCTTGGCTAGTCATGGAGGCGGGGGAGAACGACAGAGCGGTGGTGACATGGGTATGCCCTACGGGTGCCTAACATTACCCTATCCGGTATGGCCCAACAGAAGCCCATACAATGGTGCACCCCTGATGACGAAGCCCCGGAGGAATTCGGGTGGCCCGGGACCATAAAGGATGCGACTCCTTGGAGAACAAGACTAGTTCAGGATAAAATGTTAAAGAGAAAACCCTAATCTGTAACCGACTCGACCTAGACCCCGAGACTTGGCCTCCCCATATAAATGCCATGAGGGAACGACGAGGAGGACAATCCACAACCCTAGCATACTCACTCGTCAGATCTCATCTGCGCACCCCCTGTAACCTTCGGTTTTGCCATCAATCAAGAACAGACAAGCATGAGTAAGGTTTCCCTCCGGGGGCCCGAACCTGGGTAAATCTCATGTTCCACATTGCTTGTTTGTTAGTCGTTCCCGATCTCCAGCGTCCCCCTCTTCTCCAAAACCCAATCCCACAACAATGGGCATTGATGAGTTGAAACCTCGTCAGGTGGTGTTCGATGTGCTGCTCTTCTTTCCCTAGCCGACCGAGGAGGCGAGGGGGAAAAGCATGGAGTGTCATCGTCCTCTGGTTCTGCAGGTTGGTGCTGTCAGAGAAGTTTTCTCTCATGCTCGATCTGGCCGCCAGGGTGGCAGAAGAGAAAGTAGGATCTGGGATTCCGCCCCTCAATGTCAAGTTCTTGAAGCCATGTTTCCCGCAGTTTCTAAAGTACTTCGAGATGGCGCCACCATTATATTTGGCCGGAGTGGCCACTCCTTGCTCAAGTGCTTCTGTTGCATCTCGAGCATCTTCTTCCTCCTTCACTGGAGGAGCTTCTCTGACCTCGGCGGTGGAGTCAACGCCAGCGCCACCCCAAGTGGTTTCGTACCTGGTGGTAGCTCTGGTGCCAGTTCCTTGAGGTCGTGGGCGTTCGGCGGAGTAGGACCCCAAGTACCTGATTGTGTTTCTTGTTTTTGTAATAGGGTGATTTTTGTAAGTTTGGAGGCCTCATATTCAAAATTTTGGTCTTGTAGGGCAGCAGTTGTTAGGGGCCTCCCTGTAATTGTGTACCCACTTTTTTTAATGCAGCTTCCTAGCGTGTCAAGGAATTTCCTATGCAAAACAAACATGTTACTACAAAATTCTAAATCGAAATTCATAACACATATCATGAAAACATAAAAGACGCTCGAGAAAAAAGGCCATAAACCTTGAAGATGATCATGGTGCATCACACAATATAGATGTACACAAATTGTTCGACAGAATTACTCCATGCGTGCACCGTCCCCGGGTGTCAGTTATAAGATTTGTTGGGGAGATGACCTCGGGTAGGGTAAAGACGGGAAAAGACGAAAGGAGGTTGCCCGTCTAGTTTCCGAGTTACTGTCAGAGTCGGCCGAATCCTGTTGAGGTCGGCCAAGACAGGGAAGGGCAGGACCCTTATGATAAAGGCAAGGCATTACCCAGCCGGGATACTACGTAAGTCGGCCGGGTTAACCCGAGTAATCTTAATGCAGGTGAAGGACAAGCCGAGTTACGCGAGGTAAGGCCGAATGATACGAAGCTTGCAGGAGAAGGAGAAACCTAAAGTCAAACTCTAGCTGTAGGCTAGGAGGAATCTGAGCGGAGCCAAGCACAAGGGACAAAGGTGCAGAGCGTCAAAGGGGCAGAAGGGGGTCACGGAGGTGACAGTCCTGAAGCCCGAGGCACGCAGGAGGGACCCTCTGGTGCCTTGCCGCCGTTAGAAGGGCGACAGGGAAAGGAGGACGCCGAACTACTATTTTGGGACAAGCATATTCCTCGAATATGCTTGCTCCATCAGCCCTAAAGGCACCCAAGGCTCTCCTTTATAAGGGGAGGCTTGGACCCAGAGGAAGGGATCGGCTCATTTTTAGTACCGTTAGGCTGGTGAAGTTCTTCTTTCCTCCTGACAAACAGCTCGAGGAGCACTTGTAGCTCAAGGAAGGAGAAATAAAGGTCTTTGCCCTAGTCTTCTGTGTGTAGAATTAACTGCATCTTCCCTCCCCAGATCCCACTAGCATCCATTGGCCCCTTACTTTAGCCTACCCATGGCATCTGCCGTGTCACCACCACGACAGTTGGCGCCCACCGTGGGGCCAGCAGCGGTGCTAGCTGGAGTCATGATCCGGACGGGAAACTTCATCAACAGTGGCGAGCGCGTTGTTTCTGGCTTGGTCCGGAGATTTGATCTCTGTGACTACGTCAGCGACAATGCAGGCAGCTTCAGGGGAAAAAATCCCCCGCGCAACGGCGTCTTCATCAGCTTGGGCATGCACCAGGTCTACGTCGGCGTCGACATCTCCGGCATTTATCCTCACCAGGTTGTTGTTGCAGGAGAGCCACCCCTTAGCGCTGCGAGCCGTCCGCACGGAGCGCCTCCGGTCAGCAGCGTCGAGGTGATGATCGCAGCCGGAGTGCAGGCGGGAGTAGCGGGTGCCGGATCAACCAGAGACCCTGCCACAGGCGTGCAGGTCGCGCCCAGGCATACGGCACCACCACCCACCGAGGTAATCCCTCCAGTGACCAACCAGGCCGAAGTACAGGACACTACCCCAAAGGCACCAAGAATAAGAGGGCCACCTCTGGAAAGACCAGAAAACATTCTTCAAGCAACCATAGAAAACCTGACCACACCTGTAGCGCCGATACTTGATCCGGCAAATGCTCAGGCAGAATTAGAAGAAACCAGGCAAAAGGTGCTGGTAGAGGCAAAAAAGGTGTCGGCCTTGCGGGAGTCCTTAAACAGGACCCTGCGAGAATATGCCAAAGCTAACAAGCTTGACGTCGCTTCCGAACGGGTTGATGTGTTGAGATTAAGAGGGAAGAACCTCATAGATGATATCAACAAGGATCATGATGCTCATAAGGCAGAATCAGTTGATTTGGGCTTGCCGAGGTACAGTACCCCGGCAAAGAACCTGAGAGCGGCAAATGCCGCAGCATTAGAGTTAGAGGGATTAACCGGCGAAGCCCGGCAGAAACAGCAAGAAAGAGTGAATGAGCTGGTACGCATCGCGAACCAGCAAAATGAAGAAATGCTCAGGACGGATCCGGCGAGGCCAGGGACTTCGCGGATGGTTCACTCGGCAGGAGCAGCACCTGCCTTGTCTGTGGCGGCGGCCTCTTCACCCGGAAACAATGCACGAAGGGACATAGTAGTAACTTCGGGAAAGAGGAACAAGCAAATTGTTCCATATGATCCGGCGATAGCCGGGAAAGCAAATGAGAACAGAGGCAATGGAAGCCGAGGTAACAGTGGAGAGAGGAACCCCGGCCGCGCTGAGAAAGGCGGCGGAAGCCGAGGCAATGGAGACCTCGGCAGAGCAGAACTCGGAAGAGGAAATCGCGAGAACAACACCCCGATCGAAGGAAGGAGAGAACCGCCGAACAACCCACAGCCGAGAGATGAACCTCGGCAAGAAAGAGAAGCGAGACCAGCTCGCCACAATTAGGTGAATGAAAGGTACAATGATGGTTATTCCGAAATGGAATATGCGGTCCATGGAGGAAATAATCACTATGGAATACAGGACCGAGTTCTGTACAGAGATTTGCCTTCAAATGATGCCAGAGTAAAGTTAGACCAGTTGTACCGATCCGAGTTACTAGAAGAACAAGGTCCACCAGGTCCGGCATGTTTCGGACCACGGATCATGGGTGAACCACCTGTGCCGAACTTTCAGCTGGCGAGAGGTACAAAAACATATAATGGGAGCACCAAACCACAAGACTGGTTGATTGATTATGCCACTGCAGTGAAAATAGCAGGTGGGAATTTACGATGGGTCGTGCGGTATGTCCCGCAAATGTTGGAAGGACCAACTAGGGTATGGTTGAATAATCTGCCAGCAGGCAGCATTAACTGCTGGTTGGACTTTGAAGAAATGTTCGTTAGCAACTTTACCAGTACTTACAAGAGGCCAAACAGGCCGCAGCAGTTAGCCATGTGCAAGCAAAGACCGAATAAGACGGACAGAGAGTTTTTAACTCGGTGGTGCAACCTAAGAAACTCGTGTGAAGGAGTTATATAATCACAAGCAATAGCTTGGTTCGCACAGGGATGCCGCTACGCCAGTGTGTTACGGCAGCAATTGCAGAGAGATATGCCAACCACATTGGCAGAAACCATCAGAATAGCGGATTCTTATGCGTTGGGAGATCCGACGCAACCCGAGTTAATGTCGGCAGATCATGAGGAGCATCAAGATCAATATGCGAGAGATATGGCCGGGTCATCCAGGCGCAATGACTTCAGAGGAAGAAGAAGAGAAGAGAGACCGGATTATAGATATAATTCAGCCCAGGTGGCAGCGGTAGTGCAAGATCAGCCGAGTAACAGAATGACTCAATGACAAAAGAATGGTCCTCAGCAGTGGACACCAAAGAATGAAGGAAAAATACAGTGGACACCAGAACAAAAGAAGCAATGGCAGGAGAGGCCGAAGTACACGTTCAAATCTATGTTAGATCAGCCGTGTAAATTTCACACGTCAAATCCAGCCAGGCCGACCAACCATACGACCCGCCAATGTGCATGGATGAAAAGTGCGATGGGAAACCCAGCAGGCATGCAGGCAACGCCTCTCCAAGCACATCCGCAGCATCAGCCGCAGTTGACTGGAGCAAATGCACAGCAACTAATGTTACCGCCTCCTCCCCCGAGGTACGACAACTTGGACCGGAGAGATGCGGTACATCAAGTGATGAATCAGGGTCCGGATGGAAGGACGAATCCAGGAAATAATGGACGCAATGACTACAAAGAACATCATCAGTCGTATTGCGTGTTCACAACAGAACAGCAAGACAAGCAGAGTGTACAACACCGGCATATGGAGGTAAATGCAGTAATGCCGGCAGTAACAAGATATGTGCCTTGGTCGGATCAAGAAGTAACCTGGAGCATAAAGGATCACCCCAAAATAATGCCGAGTCCGGGGTCATATGCGCTCGTGTTAGATCCGACATTTGTCGGACCGAGCATTAATGTGAAATTTTCAAAGGTACTCATTGACAATGGGAGCAGTATCAATATCATGTACAAAGATACAATGCACAAACTCGGAATAACACAGAACATGCTGCAGTCCACGAGGACCACTTTCCATGGGATAGTACCAGGGCTTTCATGCGAACCCATTGGTAAGGTCCGAGTGGACGTGTTATTCGGCACCAGAGATAACTGCAGAGCAGAAAACTTAGAGTTTGAGGTGGTGGATCTAGAAAGTTGTTATCATGCTCTACTCGGGCGGCCAGCATTAGCCAAATTCATGGCCAGCTGCCATGTAAGTTATCTAAAAATGAAGTTACCCGGACCACAAGGGGTGATAATGGTAGCAGGGGATTACAGGAAGTCGATGGAATGTGCTTCAGCCGAGTCAAATTTGGCCGAATCATTGGTAATAGCAAGGGAAAAAAGAAGGATTCAGGAGGTAGCAGCCTTCGCTCAGTCGGCATAGCTGAATATACCGGCATTATCCAACCCACATGGAAGTGTCTCCTTTCAGCCGACTAAAGAAACAAAAAAGTTCCAGATAGATGAACAATTCCCGGAGCGCACCGTCACTATTGGTGCCGGCCTGGATGCTAAATAGGAAAGCGATCTCACCAACTTCCTCCGTGAGAATCGGGATATCTTTGCATGGTCAACCCAGGATCTGCAAGGTGTGCCGAGGGAGTTGGCTGAGCACTCTCTGAATGTAAGGCCAGGAGCAAGGCCGGTGAAGCAACCTCTCCGCCGCTTCGCCGAAGACAGGAGAAAAATAATAGGGGATGAAATAGCTCGGCTCCTTGCGACCGGGTTCATCATGGAGGTGATGTATCCGGATTGGCTTTCAAACCCGGTTCTAGTAGAAAAGAAGAAGGGTGATCCAAATGTAGCCATTGTATGGCGAATGTGTATCGATTACACGAACCTGAACAAGGCGTGTCCAAAAGATCCTTTTCCCTTACCTAGAATAGACCAAGTCATTGATTCGACCGCTGGTTGTGAACTATTGTCATTTGTAGACGCGTATTCTGGTTTTCACCAGATACCGTTAAATCCGGCCGATCAAATAAAGACTGCGTTTATTACCCTGTACGGGGCTTATTGCTATCGCACAATGCCATTCGGCCTGCGCAACGCAGGAGCGACGTATCAGAGATGCATGCAAAAATGTTTACATGACCAGATAGGAAAAAATGTACAAGTATATATGGATGATGTGGTTATCAAAACTAAAGAAAGCAAAACACTACTGGATGATATACGACAGACTTTCGTGAACCTAAGAAGGTTCCGAATGAAGCTTAACCCGGAAAAATGCACATTTGGCGTGCCAGCGGGAAAATTACTCGGTTTTCTCGTATCTAGCCGAGGTATAGAGGCCAACCCAACCAAGATAAAGGCAGTAGAAAGGATGGAGTTGCCAAGGTGTCTAAATGACGTACAAAAGTTCACAGGTTGTTTAGCCTCGCTCAGCCGATTTGTATGTCGGCTGGGAGAGAAGGCATTACCACTCTATCAACTGATGAAGAAATCAGATAAGTTCATTTGGACTCCACAAGCAGACAGTGCATTTCATGAATTGAAAAGGATGTTGGTCATAGCGCCCGTCTTAGCTTCTCCATTATCAAAAGAGCCTATGTTACTCTACATAGCGGCCACCAACAGAGTAGTGAGTGCTGTAATCGTCGTAGAACGAATCGAAAATGATAAGTCAGTGCAAAGGCCGGTGTATTACTTAAGCGAGGTGTTATCAGCCTCAAAGCAAAATTACCCACATTATCAGAAGGTGGCTTATGGAGTGTACATGTCGGCAAAGAAACTTAAACATTACTTCGAAGAGCACCCCATCAAAGTGATTTGTGAAGCACCCATAGCCGACATATTGAGTAACAAATATGCAAGTGGCCGAATAGCAAAATGGGCAATTAAATTGTCACCTTATGCTCCGCAATTCGATAGGAGAGAGGCAATCAAATCTCAGGCTGTGGCCTACTTCTTCGTAGATTGGGCCGAGGTGCAATATGAGCCACCATTGCTAGACCCGAATTATTGGACGATGCACTTTGACGGTTCCAAACTAAGAAATGATTTGGGGGAAGGAATAGTGTTAACCTCGCC
Source organism: Avena sativa (assembly GCA_916181665.1). Taxonomy (NCBI): domain Eukaryota; kingdom Viridiplantae; phylum Streptophyta; class Magnoliopsida; order Poales; family Poaceae; genus Avena; species Avena sativa. The sequence goes on along the minus strand of OV702285.1, from coordinate 58,794,105 downwards.
AAAAAGAGATCAGCTGAAATATGTGTTGCAAATACATTTTGCCGCGTCAAACAACGTAGCTGAATATGAAGCACTTGTCCATGGATTGAAGGTGGCAAAAGAGATTGGCATACGCCGAATCTTATGTTATAGAGATTTAGATCTAGTAGTAGAGCAAGTATCAGGCAATTGGGATGCATTGGATGATAATATGGCTTTGTATAGATTTCATGTGCAAAAAATCAGTGGATACTTCGAAGGATGTGAATTTTACCATATACCTCGGGCAGAAAACGACGCCGCAGACACGTTGTCAAAACTAGGATCAACTAGGCAGTCAATTCCCCCAGGTATCGCCCTAGAGCACCTAAGGAAACCATCAATAACACCGTCACCAGAGTCTGAATCTATCTTTATTCCGGCCAAGTCGATGGAAATTGACAAGCAATATAACCCGGAATTCCCAAAGAGAAAGACAGCTGATACAAGCATGACTATGGAGAAATCCGAGGTCGTTATGTCGGGAGAAAACATGGAAATAGATAGTGAGACCACATCAGAAAAAATCACACCTATATGGGCGCAACCCATATTCTCTTTCCTTAGAGATGCGACTTTGCCGAGTGATGAGGTGTCAGCAAGACAGACAGTGAGAAGAGCTAAAGCTTATACGATCATAAATAATGAGCTGTACAAAAGAAGTGTCACAAGTGTATTGCAAAGATGTGTGAGTTCGGCAGAAGGCCAGGAGATCCTCCTAGATATACATCAAGTAGAATGTGGACATCATGCCTCATCTCGAGCCTTAGTGGCCAAAGCATTCAGACATGGGTTTTATTGGCCAACAATGTTGAAAGAAGCCAAAGAGCTGGTTGAAAAATGTAATGGTTGTCAGAGATATGCAACCAAGATACGCATGCCATCATCCGAGTTAAAAACGATACCCATTACTTGGCCATTTTCTGTGTGGTGCTTAGATATGGTGGGACCATTTAAGCCGGCCCGAGGTGGGATGACCCACATATTGGTCATGGTGGACAAATTCACAAAATGGATTGAAGTGAGACTAATAAAAAAATGTGATGGGCCCATAGCAGTGAAATTCCTCAAAGATATTATCTTAAGATATGGATACCCGCACAGTGTTATTACAGACAACGGCACAAACTTTGCAGAAAGAGCTTTCGCTAGATTTTGCCAAGAAAAGCACATAAGATTAGATGTTGCCTCTGTGGCTCACCCAGCATCCAATGGGCAAGTGGAAAGGTCTAATGGACTAGTATTGTCCGGAATAAAACCACGACTCGTCGAACCGCTGCAAATGTCGGCAGGATGTTGGATTGAGGAACTACCATCAGTACTATGGAGTCTCAGGACTACTCCAAACAGATCAACAGTATATACACCATTCTTTCTGGTATATGGGGCAGAAGCCGTGCTTCCAGCCGACATAATATATGACTCGCCAAGAGTTACCCAATATACAACTTCAGAAGTAAATGAAGTAGCTCGGCAAGATACTGTTGATCTGCTAGAAGAAGCCAGAGAGCTGGCGCTATCAAGATCAGCTATTTATTAGCAGAACTTGCAACGATATCACAGCAAGAGGGTGAATCCAAGAGTGTTCAAAGAAGGAGATTTGGTTCTCCGACCGGTGCAACGCACGGCCGGCATGCACAAGCTATCGCCTCCATGGGAAGGACCATTCATTGTGAGCAAAGCATTGCACAATGATGCCTATTACCTAATCGATGCTCAATCCCCAGGAAAGAATAGGGCAGACAAAGCCGGCGAAGAAACGAAAAGGCTGTGGAACGTAGCTTTACTTCGTCCATTTTACTCGTAGCAGTCATCAATGACACATTGTAAAGTAATGTCTCAGGATGGAGCACCAATTATGTTTTGAACCTCGGCGTCCAGAGCAGTGACTCGGGGACTGCCATATGTTATTTCAATTTCATGTTATGTATTAAACCTCGGCACCTCGAGCAGTGGCTCGGGGATTGCACTAGATTGTTTTTAAGATTGGATTACGCATTAAAACCCGGCACCCTGAGCAGTGACTCGGGGACTGCCCCAAATTTATTTCTAAGCTTAATTCACACACTAAACCCCGGCACCCTGAGCAGTGACTCGAGGACTGCCCCAAATTTATTTCTAAGCTTAATTCATATACTAAACTTTGGCGCCATAGGCAGTGACTCGGGGATTGTCCTATATTGTTTCGAAGTAGTGGTTATCCTTTGATACAAGGGGGGTATCAAACTTCGACACCCAGAGTAAGAACAGCTCAATCTCGTATGATATTCGAAGTCCACACCCAGATTAACAGTCTAGTGGTCTAAAGGCAGAAATATACACCAAACTCAAGAGGTTGAAGGCTGCCAAAGCAAGAATTCTGGCAAACAACACCAGTTAAACAAAGTAATAACGATTACAACCATATATATGTCTCAGCGGCACTCGGCAAAATAAATTCGTACCATACAAAAGATGGACAAATATTCCACGTACATCATACGCCCGGCATACCAGGGGTCGGAAATGACTTAGAGGTTTTTTGTTGGAGAGGCAATAACTTGGTCCGGGGCTGGGCACTCCGAGGTAGGTGGAGCTTCGGCCGAGGTTGCCTCGCCCTCCACAGACCCAGGAACGACTTTGGAGGAAGCCCGAGGCTGCTGAGGAGCATCAGCTTGCGCAGTAGAATGCCCAGTACCTTTGGAGGAGGATCGCGCGTCGCCATTACCATCTGAGCTCGAACTGGAATCACCAGAAGCAGCCGAGTCACACTCATCTTCTCCTTGTTCAGCTGAGTTGTTTTCCGAGGCATCCTCAACTACGACCTCGTCCTCGGGGTTAGGAAGGAAACTCGGACCTTCGTTCCAAGTATGCACGTCGGCATACTCAACAAGCTGGAAGGCTCAAGCTTGCCGAAGAGCGACAAAGTCTGGGTCCTCTACCCAACGGGAACCAGTGCGCAAATTTCTCAAAATGTCAAGAGAAATGTCTTCATACCATGACATGATGACAGTAAGAGCCATATCGGCACCGGCTCGTCCGGCCGATTCACTCCAAAGACTTAGCTGCCTTTCAGATGCCATTAACCTGTCCACCAACAATTGGACCTCGTCAATATTAGGAGTCCCAGAAGTATTCGGCCAGAGAACATGGTAGGCTCGGATAGCCGCCTGCACCAAATCTCTGCCCATAATCTTCATCGGACTAACTGCAGCGCCAACAGCAACCAGGAAATCTTCCAGCGAGTACTTCGAGTCTGCGTCAACAGGAACACCTCGGTTCACTCGGGCACTAATGACCGCTTTCGAGCTCACGGGTTTAGCCTCTGGAAAATGGTCTGCGCAAAACACAACCGCATTAGTCAGCAATAAGAAAAGGGAAAAGATAACCCGGCCGCGGTCAGAAGCTTACGATGAATATAACTCAGCATTATCTGAAGGTCTTTGGCCCAGGCAATCTTGCTCTTCTCAAAACGAGTGATCTCCTCGCTCATCCCACGTGTCTTCAGTTCGGCAGCCTCGAGGAGCTCTTTATTTTTCTACAACTGCAGAGCTAGCCGATTTTTCTCCTCGGAGAACTCCTGGTCGACCTTTTCAATTCAGACTTCTGAGAGAGCTTAAGAGCCTCCACCTCTGCACGCAAACGAGCTATCTCGTCATCTTTATCCTTCAGCTGCGTCGAGTGAGTAGCACTTTGTTCTAAAAAATGCAGCATCACATCAGGCATGGACGTGCAATCTTGGTGAGATGCTGCAAAGGTTTGTAACTCGGCTTTACCAAAACCAAAAGAGATAAAAGAAACTTAGCGCACATTTTAAAGAAGAATATATAAAGTAAAAAAGCAACTAACCTTCCAGAACCTTGACTCTCTTCTCAAGACGGATGTTAAGATTGTTGATGTTACCTGTTTACCAGCAAAGTGAGCCAACATCTAGTGTACAAAACAATAAGAGTGTCTGAGGTGATGAAAAGGTTTGTCGACTTACCAGCTTTTTTCACCACAGGAATAACTTTATCATACTTTTCTTCCAATTTCCTATGCGCAAAAAGCAACCTTTGAAATTCGGCGGTCCGCCGGTCATGTGCAACCTAAGCAATATAGCAAATGGTAAATGGATATTCGAAGATACAACAGATTCGAGTCAAGCAAACCTTAACCCGGATCTAGGTGGCTGGATATTCAAAGCTACAACAGATCCGAGTCAAGCAAAACTTAACCCGGATCTAGGTGGCTGGATATTCGAAGCTATGACAGATCCGAGTCAAGCAAAACTTAACCCGGATCTAGGTGGCTGGATATTCTAAACTAAAACAGATCCGAGTCAAGCAAAACTTAACCCGAATCTAGGTGGCTGGATATTCAAAGCTACAACAGATCCGAGTCAAGAAAAACTTAAACCGGATCTAGGTGGCTGGATATTCGAAACTAAAACAGATCCGAGTCAAGCAAAAATTACCCCGGACCTAGGTGGCTGGATATTCGAAGTTCAGATAGACACAAATCAAGCAAAATTTAAGGCAAATTTAGCTGGATGGAGGTTCGAATTCTAAGATAAAATTCAACTAAGTAGAGCATCGTAAAACTTTCAAACGAATAACAAGTTATTCGCTTGCAAGCTTCGGGGACTAGAATGTATATAATAGCATCTGGAGAACTAATCAAAACTCCATAAAAGGCAATTACCCCATTCATCTTGTCACTCTCAAGAACGATCTTGGCGGCTTGATGCAGGCGGCTGCTGATGTCGGAAAGCTGAAACGGCTGGCTGTCTGGATTACCCTCGAACTGATCGGCAGCATTCTAGTTATTGGCATATTCAACCAGCGAGCCGAGACTGTTCCCACTCGCTGTGCGAGTTAGGACTTTACCTCGGACATGCTGTGTAGACACCGCTGTCGCAGGGCTTTTATGAAGAGCGAGCTGGGTACTGGCAGCCGGGTAACGGAGGCTTTGGCGGAGGCAGCTCCTTTGCGCAGCACATCGGCAATATTCGGCTGAGAAGAGCCGGCAAGACCTTTCTGGGAGGAGGAAGCTTTAAGGACGACAACTTTTCGTGTTTTAGAAGAGGCATCAGTAGGAGCTGATACCTCGGCACTGGGAACAACGTCTTTAGGAGCCATAGGAGTCACGGTCGCAGAGGGCGTAGAGATATAGGCGTCCTCGGCCGGGGAAGGAGTCATTGTGGAAACCGCGGGGGCAGAAAGAGGCTCGGTAGAGACATTAGGGTTCACAGAGAAGGCAGCAGGTTCGGTAGAAATATCTGTGGGCCGAGTGGAATCAACATCAACGGAAGGAATCTCAGGTGCATCGTGGCGAGGTGGCGTCCGATCCGGAGCTGGAGGAGATGCAGCGCGAGCAGGACTGGGAATCCTGGTATCTTCAGTAGGCGGAGGGGACGGCTGCCGAGTCATACGAATCATCATGCTGGGACCGCCGGGCTTAACAGAAAGTGGAGCACTGCGAAAATAAAAAAGGTCAAGTTAAAAAGCAGAAAGATAAAAACAAGAAATACGAGCAAAAGAAACTCACCCTGTGACTCCAGGCATGGTCTTGCGCCTGGGAGGATTCGGAGCGGACTTCTTCATTCGCTTCTTGGGAGCCGCCTCTGAGGCACCAGCGGGAGCCCCACGTTTCCCCGAGGTAACAGGGGGCCGGGAATCAAGAGGCTCGGCATCGTGAACCTGACCGGCCGGATTAGCTGGGAAAGTAGAAGCCGGAAATGCATAAGAAATTGGCATTGCGGCAACTACCTCTAGAACTTGGACCTCGTCCGAATCACCTTCCTCTTCGTGGGCCGAGGTCTTGCCACGAGCACGAGCCGGAGCGAGATCCGACTTGTGGACAAACTCTTCCGAGTCCGGCTCCCCACTATCCGGAGTATTCCGATCCGCAGGCCACGGGAGTGATAAAACCTCGGCGTCCTCATCCTTCTGCTCCGCAAACCTCTGTAAGACAAGAAAGAGGAAGATGAGCAAAGACAGTTACGAAAGCAATTGGAAAGCAAAGCATTAATGATTAAGCTTACTTCGGGAGGGGGATGCTCGTGGGTGAACGGCTTCAATCCCCAAGCCCAATCCTCAGGCATCTCCGTCTTAAAGATAGCTCGGACACGCTTAAAGATGAGGTAGTTGTCCAGCTCCACGGTCGAGACTCGGTTGGGGTCAAGAGGACCGCTCATGTAGCAGAGTTTGTGTGTGCGTTTCTGGAATGGGCAGATTCGGCTGCTGACGAAGGTAGTCATCAGATCCTCGCCGTGTAACCCGGCGTGGATCAGTTCCTTAAGCCGAATCTCAAAAGCCTCGGCCAAAGCGTGACTCTTCCTCGGATTATAAGTCCAGTTCTTCTTGGGAGGTGTGCCAATGGAGAAGGCAGGGATCCGAATCTTATCCTCCTTTCCCGTGTTCTTGACATAGAAGAAGGACTTGTGCCACTTCTTGCACGACTCTAGCCCCGCGACACGAGGAAATTCGGATTTCCTCCGAGGTGTAATGGGCGCTGCTCCACATTGGGTAAGCAACTTCTCGGAGGGGTGCAGAGACTTGTCTGGGACAACGTTAGAACGAATCTGGAAAAACTTCGACCAGACATGCACAGACGGCCATAAGCCGAAATATCCCTCCGAGGCAGAGATGAAGGCAGAGAGAGAAGCAATGGCGTTGGCGGGAAGATGATGCGGCTGAAGGCCGAAGAAATCAAGAAACTCCCTAGCAAAGTCGCTGAGAGGGAGACCAAAGCCGCGCGCGAAATGCGACATGAAAACTACATACTAGCCTTCCCTAAGGTCTGGAGACGACTCGCTGTCGGGTAAACGACAAGCTACCTCGGCGGGAATCCTCCGAGTCCGGATTAGCCACTCGATCTCACGGCGAGTAACGGAGGAGCCCTGCCACGAGCCTCGCTCGGGCCCAGAGCCAGCATCATCATCCTCTATCAGGGCACCGCTGACGGAGCTAGACGTCGGGTCGCCGGAGAAATCTACAGAGGAAGGACTAGCGGCGGAGGAAAATCTGGAACTACAAGGCCCCGTCTTGGTTATAGCAAAAAACGGTGGCGGAGCGGAGAGAAAACTGCCGTGCGATGACAAAGGAGAAACTGAGATCTCCAGAGGAAAAGCCAGGCTGTAGGACCCAATGAACTGACCAGCGACGGTGCCAGAGCAAGCGAGCGGCGACGAGGGCGGCGGAGCGGAACGGCGGGATTCTTGCCGTCGAGAACTCAGATGAGCGCACGGCGGCGGAAGCGCGAGCGGGCGCAGAGGCGAGAGGAAGAAGAAGGGCGCGGGCAAGCAAAAGGGGGAAAGTAAATCCCTCAGCGCCGCGCCCCTCTTTATAACCGCGCTACCTGCAAGGTAGTGGGATCGTGGGTGAGGTGGTTGACCGTGTAGATCGTGTACGTGGCGCCAACGCACGATGATGAGTGGAACCACACCAGCGACCACACGATGGGAAAGAAAGCCACGATCCCCGATGGAAACGGCGCACGAGGCGTCGCAGCGCCGACGGGACAGGCGCAGCAGTAACTGTAGACTGACAATAAATACTGTAGAGGAAAAGAAAACTAGAGAAACAATGATGAATAAGACACGTAGGACGAGGCGTACGCGAGAAGATACGATGATACCTCGAGCAAGATAACTCGGAAACGAGGCAAAAGAAATCTCATGAAACTGATACGGCCCGGCCGGAGTTATTGGCAGGGACATACCAGCTTCGGGGACTAATGTTGGGGAGATGACCTCGGGTAGGGTAAAGACGGGAAAAGACGAAAGGAGGTTGCCCGTCTAGTTTCCGAGGTACTGTCAGAGTCGGCCGAATCCTGTTGAGGTCGGCCAAGACAGGGAAGGGCAGGACCCTTATGATAAAGGCAAGGCATTACCCGGCCGGGATACTACGTAAGTCGGCCAGGTTAACCCGAGTAATCTTAATGCAGGTGAAGGACAAGCCGAGTTACGCGAGGTAAGGCCGAATGATACGAAGCTTGCAGGAGAAGGAGAAACCTAAAGTCAAACTCTAGTTGTAGGCTAGGAGGAATCTGAGTGGAGCCAAGCACAAGGGACAAAGGTGCAGAGCGTCAGAGGGGCAGAAGGAGGTCACGGAGGTGACAGTCCTGAAGCCCGAGGCACGCAGGAGGGACCCTCTGGTGCCTTGCCGCCGTTAGAAGGGCGACAGGGAAAGGAGGGCGCCGAACTACTATTTTGGGACAAGCATATTCCTCGAATATGCTTGCCCCGTCAGCCCTAAAGGCACCCAAGGCTCTCCTTTATAAGGGGAGGCTTGGACCCAGAGGAAGGGATCGGCTCATTTTTAGTACCGTTAGGCTGGTGAAGTTCTTCTTTCCTCCTGACAAACAGCTCGAGGAGCACTTGTAGCTCAAGGAAGGAGAAATAAAGGTCTTTGCCCTAGTCTTCTGTGTGTAGAATTAACTGCATCTTCCCTCCCCAGATCCCACTAGCATCCATTGGCCCCTTACTTTAGCCTACCCATGGCATCTGCCGTGTCACCACCACGACAAGATTGTTCTCTATCGCTGGTACGCTCCATCACCTGATTGTAAACCGAGGCTCCCATAACCGCTCCCCCACCTTACCTTATCCTCTTCCCTTGAAAGTCACCGCCGCCTCGGCTCCTCCCCCTCTTCTCCGGCAGCCTTGCCGACCGGAGGGGATGAGGGGAAGGAGGCCGCCCCCTGTAGTTAGGTTAGGTCCTAGTAGGTGTTTGCGGCGCAGTGTTGTGGCGTGGCGTTATGCCGGGAGTTGGCGAGATCCTTGGGCTAGGATCTGGCGTGGGCTGGTGGTCCTTCTGCTCCTCGTTGTGCTCCGGTGGTCGGAGTTGGAGGTGATGAAGCGGTTTGTACTAGCAACTCTTCTAATAAAGAGACTTTTTGGTGCCTTCCTTTGATGGGGAGATGTGTCGCTAGATTGTTTTTCTTGGTCGACCGTGGAGGCAGGGGAGAAAAGGAATCCGGTGGAGGTCATCGTGCTGCTTTGCTTTTCCTAGACGGCCAAGGGGGCGCGGGGGGGGGGGGGGAGGGGAGCAAGCTGCAGCGTCGTTCTCATCTGCTGCGGCTGGAGGTTGGTGCGGTTCTTCGCGCAGAGAAGTAGTTCTCCTGGCCGCCCTTGGTGGCAAGGGGGAGAGGCTCAGGTGCGCGAGGACGTGGTTTTGCAGCAGCTACCCTAGCGGCGGTGCGAGCATACCGTTGGAGTGGTTGAGTTCGTCGATTCTTGGAGCTCCATGGGGGAGTTCCTCGATGGCAAACATGGACCGCTGCTGGTCAAATAAGCCTTCTTTTGGGGCTCTTTCTGGGCCTAATCCTCTTCGCCTGCCTCCTCCCACCCGTGGCAGGAGTGGTGATCTTGACGGCGGGTCGGCTATCTCTTCAGGCGCCAGTAAAGAGTCCGCTGCTACAGGTCTCTTCTGCTCTTCTTATCTTCTTCTTCCTCCAGCAGGCGTAGCGGATATTGGAGGCGTCGATTGGGTGAGCAGCAGTGGAGTTGGGAAGCGATTTTCTTGAGCACCACCTCAACGACGGATAGCCGTCTGACATCCAAGGCCAGAACATGGCCTATCCAGAAGCCGACGAAGGATCCCGACAATTGTTCAACCTCCTTGGTGAGGCCCCTTTCGAGGTCGGTGGATGCATTCCTCGTCTGCGTGATTGCAAGTGGTTTCGTCCCCGCTTCTGAGCTCGACGGCGGCAAGTCTGACTTTTGGCTCGGCGGTGTAGAAAGAGAAGGATCTGTTAGCTTGTTTTAATCTTTTAGTGATATCTGTTGGGCCACGCAGAGATAAAACAAAACCTTTTCCTCTAACGTGGTGATCCCAAGATCTAGCTAAGGTAGAAGGCCACGAGGTTTACCACTAGACGCGCGGTTGTGGATTACTGATGAAGCGCGTCGGCTGATGCAGTGCAGTCCTCACGATCCGATCGTCCTGGTGCTGATCGCACAGCACCTCTGCTGGTATCCACACGTACAAGGAGGAGCGCCGGCGGCGAACTGCTAGGTTCGTTACGGCGGCTGGACTGCTGTGGAGCTAGGGTTTCCAACACATGGAATGACCTAACCGAACAACGATTAACCTTTCTGGGTTACTGTGCTCCACTATATATAGGGAGTGAACGTGGGCTCTGCTCACGCGACCCATTCACTAAAGCCCATATAACACTAGTCACTGTGAGTCCAACTCACTAACTCAGTCCTAATCTGGTTTAGGTCCAACCCAACCAGATTACAGATTCGGATCCAATCCGAACTTGCTCCCGCTCTTAAGTGTGTGACCCCGCAGGCTCATGGTTACTTGGACACGATTAGAGTCCGACTCACAATCGATCAATCGGCATCGGCTCCTAGCAGAACTTGCCGATTCCCAAGTACCAAAGAGTCATGACGACTTGCCTTTCCAATGCGACTTACGTCTGAGTCCCTTTTGCCTCACGATATACCTTGTCAGACTATAGGCGAATATATGTCATCCCTTAAATAGTCCGACTCTCTTCTCGATCCGAGATAAGTGATTCACCCGACTAACTCTTAGCCGATCGCCTCGGTTAACACTTAACCGAGTCGTGCATGGCCATGCTTTCCGAATCATATCTCACGAGAGGGCCCAGAGAATATCTCTCCGAGTGGAGGGGCAAAATCCCATCTTGGTTATTCACATCACGCAGCTTGATTCTCAGTCGACCCGAACTCTGCCTTTATAACTGCCCAGTTACGGATCAGCGTTTGACAGAACCTAAGTCGGTGATCCTCAACTCGGACTATGCAACAACCTCAGGTCTAAGGATTACATTGATTGAGATATACAAATGACAACTAGTTCGTTGTACCTCAATATGGGTCAATCCGACTCGCTAAACTCTTTAGCCGAATCTGTGTAAGTTGGAATAGCATCTCCATGCCCATGACAAGTGGAACCGAGTCATCAAGCCAACTTTCACATTGGTCTAAGTTGTGTGTCCAGCACAACCTCAATGACCAAGGATATTTAGTACGAACAACATGAATGCATAGTTCCACAACCGAATCACATATTCAGTGATACACATCAGATGTTTATACAAGGACTACTTAATAACTTTATGAATACAATGGGAAATATCATCATACATGATTGCCTCTAGGGCATATTCCCAACAGTCTCCCACTTGCACTAGAGTCAATCTTCCGACATCACATGTCTAGGCATCTAATGCCCATGGCTCTCAGGTGCGCCTCATGCTTTGGCTGGGGTAACGGCTTTGTCAACGGATCTGCAATATTTGCATCCGTGTGTACCTTGCATAACTTGATATCACCCTGATCCACGAACTGGCGAATTAGGTGGTACCGCATGAGTATGTGCTTGTTCTTCTGGTGTTGTCTAGGTTCCTTGGCTTGTGCAATAGCACCATTGTTGTCACAATACACGTCCAACGGATTGGACGAGCCCTGAACCACACCAAGATCCATGAGGAAATTCCTCATCCAAACAGCTTCCTTTGCTGCCTCCGAGGCGGCAATATACTCAGCCTCTGTTGTAGACGCAGACACAGTCTCTTGCTTGGAACTTTTCCAGCTCACAGCACCTCCGTTTATAATAAACACGTATCCGGATTGCGAGCGAGAATCATCAGAGTCGGTGAGATAACTCGCATCCGTGTAACCCTTTACACTGAGTTCATCTTCACCACCATAAACCAAGAACATATCCTTAGTCCTTCTCAAGTACTTTAGGATATTTTTAGCCGCTGTCCAGTGGATCTCTCCAGGATCAGCCTGGTATCTGCTCACAACACTTAGAGCATAGGAAACATCCGGCCTAGTACAAATCATGGCGTACATGATGGATCCAACTGCAGAAGCATATGGAATCGCACTCATCCGACTTCGCTCATCAGTTGTCGAAGGACACTGAGTCTTGCTAAGTTTTATACCATGGGACATCGGTAAGAACCCTTTCTTAGACGATTCCATGTTGAACTTCTTCAACACTTTGTCCAAATAAGTACTCTGACTCAATCCAATGAGCCTCCTTGATCTATCTCTATAGATCCGGATTCCGAGGATGTATGTTGCCTCACCCAAGTCTTTCATTGAGAAACTCCTTTCCAATGATTCCTTGGTTTCTTGCAACATCTGGACATCATTTCCAATCAGTAATATGTCATCCACATATAAGATTAGAAAATTTACTTTGTTCCCACTAAACTTCTTGTACAAACAAGAATCATGATCACTCTTGATGAAGCCAAACGATTTGACTACCTCATCAAAGCGAATATTCCAACTCCGAGATGCTTGCTTCAACCCATAAATGGATTTCTGAAGTTTGCATACCTTGTCAGCATTAGCCGGATCGACAAAACCCTCGGGCTGTATCATATACACGTCCTTGGTCAAATTTCCGTTAAGGAAAGCCATTTTGACATCCATCTGCCATATCTCATAGTCGAAATAGGCCGCTATAGCTAACATGATCCGAACTGATTTAAGCATCGCTACGGGCAAGAAAGTCTCGTCGTAGTCAACTCCTTGAACTTGTCGGAACCCCTTCGCGACAAGGCGTGCTTTATAGATTGAAACATTTCCATCCATATCAGTTTTCTTCTTAAAGACCCATTTGCACTCGACGGGTCTTGCACCGTCTGGCAGATCAACCAAGTTCCAAACTTGATTTTCATCCATGGACTTTATCTCGGATCTCATGGCTCCAAGCCATGACTCGGAATCAGATCCCACCATCGCTTCCGAATAATTTGCCGGCTCATCACTGTCTAACAGTAACACATCACGAATACTTCGTAATCTTGCCGATCTTCGTAGTACATGTGCGGCTGTCGGCTCAGCTGCCACGATCGGCTCATCCTCCAAGGTTTTTGCCGACTCGCTACTTGCCGATTCCTCTCGAATTTCTTCGAGTTGCACCGTGCTCCCACTTACTCTCCGACTGAGAAACTCTTTCTCAAGGAAGACACCGTTCCGAGCGACAAACACTTTGCCCTCTTCTCGGTTGTAGAAGTAGTAACCCAAGGTTTCCCTCGGATACCCCACGAAAATACATTTATCCGACTTGGCCGTAAGCTTGTCCGACTGAAGTCGCTTGACAAAAGCTTCACAACCCCAAATCTTAAGAAAAGACAAACTCGGCTTTTTGCCTGTCCACATCTCATGCGGTGTCTTCTCTACCGATTTTGATGGTACTCTGTTTAGTGTGAACGCCGCTGTTTCTAGACAATAACCCCAAAATGATAAAGGCAGATCTGTCCGACTCATCATTGATCGTACCATGTCCAACAAGGTCCGATTCCGCCTTTCCGAAACACCATTCCTTTGTGGCATTCCTGGCGGAGTAAGTTGAGGAATTATTCCACAACTTTTCAGATGGTCATCAAACTCATGGCTCATGTACTCGCCTCCTCGGTCCGACCGAAGAAACTTTATTTTCTTGCCGAGTTGATTCTGTGCTTCATTCTGGAATTCTTTGAACTTTTCAAAGGCTTCCGACTTATGTTTCATCAAGTAGATATATCCATACCTACTCAAATCATCAGTGAAGGTAATGAAGTACTCATAACCACCCCTGGCTGTCGTGCTCATTGGTCCACATACATCACTATGTACTAGTCCCAACAAGTCGGACGCCCTTTCGCAACTCTTTGCAAAAGGTGTCTTGGTCATTTTTGCCGAGTAGGCAAGATTCGGATGTCTCGAACGACTCCAAGTCGAACGAAGTTAGGAGTCCATCATCATGGAGCTTCTTCATGCGTTTCCAACTTATATGACCAAGCCGACAGTGCCAAAATTAAGTCATATTCAGATCATTTGGTTTCAACCTTTTAACATTTATGTTATAAACCGACTCACCATCAAGATTCAAAATAAATAACCCGTCCTGGACGGGTGCAAAGCCGTGAAACATATCATTCAAATACAAAGAACAACCATTATTCTTGATATTCGACTCATAGCCTTGCCTCATCAAACATGAAGCAGAAATAATGTTTCGACTGAGCACTGGAACATAATAACAATTATTTAGTTCCATAATGAATCCGGAAGGTAAATGAAGTTGCATCGTGTCGACTTCCAACGCAGCAACTCTTGCTTTGTTGCCGACTCGAATATCAACCTCTCCTCTTGCTACGTTCCTAGTTCTTACCAGTCCCTGCAACGAGTTGCAGATGTGAATAACTGATCCGGTATCATATACCCAAGAACTATTAGGTGCATCAGCAAGATATATGTCTATAACATTGCATACAAGTGTACCTGAGTCGGAAGTCATACCTCCACTCTTGGCTTTGTCAGCCAAGTACTTGCTGCAGTTCCTCTTCCAGTGACCATCCGCCTTGCAGTAGAAGCAAGTGGATCCGGCTGAAGGAGATGGTTTAGTCCCTGAGGAAGCGCTTGGGACCGGGTCCTGGGCCTGCTTTCCTCCTGACTTAGCCTTCTTCTTAGTCCAAGAACTCTTCTTGAACTTAGCCTTATTCTGCACCATCAACACTTGACTGGTGCCCTTCTTGAGATCCGCCTCTGCCTGCTTGAGCATCCCATGCAATTCAGTGAGCTTCTTATCCATACCATGCATGTGGTAGTTCGAAATGAACTGCCCATATGCACTAGGAAGAGAGTTCAGAATTATATCCGTAGCGAACTCTTCGCTTATGGGGTAGCCAAGCCTCTCCAGAGACTGCACGTAACCAACCATTTTGATCACATGCGGACTCAGTGGATCACCATCCTTAAGCTTTCAACTCAGTAAAGCCTGAGAGACTTGATACCTCTCAGTCTTCGCCTGAGCCTGGAACATACTTTTGAGGCTTTCGATCATATCGTAGGCCTCAACATGCTCGAACTGCTTTTGCAAGTCCGGTTCCATGTGAGCAAGCATAAGACAGCTAATATCCGTGGACTCATCCTTAGCCCGACGGTAGGCATTGGTGGTTGCGACAGTCGCATTCTCATTCGGCTCATCTGGAAGTGGGTTGTCTAGGACATGGTCCTTCTTTTCTTGTTTGAGAACAATTCTCAGATTTCGATACCAGTTGGTAAAATTAGTGTCGTTCAGTTTATCTTTCTCAAGAATGGTTCTCAACGCAAAACCGGATATCTGAGAGTGACTGCTACTTGGTGCCATGTTCTACAACAGAAAATATGCAAAACACTTAAGACATGTATTCATAAAAGAGCAAGCATATTAAACATTTTAATATTTTATGCTCCCACTAGAACCAACACCCCTCCGATGGTTACTTAGTGATTCAGGATCCTAAATAAGCAAGTCGGCTAGTGAGCTTTAGCATCACCGCTAGCCGCCAAGTGATCTAGGTAGACAACTTCTTGTCAATCGCATCTCATGCGACTCCTGTTGGACGGGTGGCATCACATGCCCCGGCTCCCATCCTTCTTTTCCCCGAGTCCCACAACCGTTGTGATAGACCCGTCTAGCTTACCAAGTGTTTCTGCAGTAAGAGTCCGACTCAAACACACCTAGTCGGAAAGAATTGGCAGCACCTCAATTTTATGAGCCCACTACCAAAAATGTCCGACATGTGATGGTGCAAACACTGACGGGAAAACCGACTAGACCTTCTTTGAGGGATTAAATTTTACCGACTATCTAATAGAGGTAAAACTGAGACATAACAATAACATAAAATAAAGCAATTATAATGTGAAATGGTATGGCTCTCTTCATGGCGATCTCCATCTCCACAAAGCCTGTAATCCGACTCGTGCCAACTCTTGTCACTTGCCGTCTTACATCATGTCGCCGACATGTACAACGCCTTGCATTCCTTCCGGGTTCTCCAAACAGCTACACTAGCTTAGTAAAGTAAATTACATAGAGAATCCGACACGCAGGTCGTTATACAATGAAATGACAGCACCTAGGCTCCAGCCGGCTGACAAAAACCGTGATTCGCAGATCACGTATGGATTACACACATACATCACATGCACATGAACCATACCATTCACAACTTCCTGCAAAATCAAGTTATGCATAGTTACAAAATCTACCGGCGTTGTGAAACTCGCAACGACATCTAAGGCGCTACGACAGGGCGAATCCGGCGGTCCCGCTAGCCGGATAGCGGGCGGGGATCGAAGGGGCAGTGCCCCTCGCGGGTGCGGGCAGCGCCCGACGATTTTTCCGAAAACGTAGATCTCATCTACGATCCGAACATGGATTCCGACCATCGTTCCGATTCGATCAAACTCTTTGATCTTCGATCACCGCTTCTGGATTTACGTGTCACAGTCTACCCCGATGGCGGAAGCCGACCGGTAGGGGTATGTCGTTCCACGACCTCAGCAGTATGATCACGGAAATCAGATCTACCATTCCCCGAGTACAGTTGATCCAATCAACCTCGTACAAAACTGATCTATCTCATAGATCGACCACCAAACAGCACATAGATCTCATCTACATCCTACCGCATATCACATGCGAGATCTCGAGCCTAAAACCAGAAGCTATCGCTCTGATACCACTGTTGGGCCACGCAGAGATAAAACAAAACTTTTTCCTCTAACGTGGTGATCCCAAGATCTAGCTAAGGTAGAAGGCCACGAGGTTTACCACTAGACGCGCGGTTGCGGATTACTGATGAAGCGCGTCGGCTGATGCAGTGCAGTCCTCATGATCCGATCGTCCTGGTGCTGATCGCACAGCACCTCTGCTGGTATCCACACGTACAAGGAGGAGCGCCGGCGGCGAACTGCTAGGTTCGTTACGGCGGCTGGACTGCTGTGGAGCTAGGGTTTCCAACACATGGAATGACCTAACCGAACAACGATTAACCTTTCTGGGTTACTGTGCTCCACTATATATAGGGAGTGAACGTGGGCTCTGCTCACGCGACCCATTCACTAAAGCCCATATAACACTAGTCACTGTGAGTCCAACTCACTAACTCAGTCCTAATCTGGTTTAAGTCCAACCCAACCAGATTACAGATTCGGATTCAATCCGAACTTGCTCCCGCTCTTAAGTG
Organism: Avena sativa; assembly: GCA_916181665.1. Taxonomy (NCBI): domain Eukaryota; kingdom Viridiplantae; phylum Streptophyta; class Magnoliopsida; order Poales; family Poaceae; genus Avena; species Avena sativa. The sequence goes on along the minus strand of OV702285.1, from coordinate 58,777,125 downwards.
TGTGACCCCACAGGCTCATGGTTACTTGGACACGATTAGAGTCCGACTCACAATCGATCAATCGGCATCGGCTCCTAGCAGAACTTGCCGATTCCCAAGTACCAAAGAGTCATGACGACTTGCCTTTCCAATGCGACTTACGTCTGAGTCCCTTTTGCCTCACGATATACCTTGTCAGACTATAGGCGAATATATGTCATCCCTTAAATAGTCCGACTCTCTTCTCGATCCGAGATAAGTGATTCACCCGACTAACTCTTAGCCGATCGCCTCGGTTAACACTTAACCGAGTCGTGCATGGCCATGCTTTCCGAATCATATCTCACGAGAGGGCCCAGAGAATATCTCTCCGAGTGGAGGGGCAAAATCCCATCTTGGTTATTCACATCACGCAGCTTGATTCTCAGTCGACCCGAACTCTGCCTTTATAACTGCCCAGTTACGGATCAGCGTTTGACAGAACCTAAGTCGGTGATCCTCAACTCGGACTATGCAACAACCTCAGGTCTAAGGATTACATTGATTGAGATATACAAATGACAACTAGTTCGTTGTACCTCAATATGGGTCAATCCGACTCGCTAAACTCTTTAGCCGAATCTGTGTAAGTTGGAATAGCATCTCCATGCCCATGACAAGTGGAACCGAGTCATCAAGCCAACTTTCACATTGGTCTAAGTTGTGTGTCCAGCACAACCTCAATGACCAAGGATATTTAGTACGAACAACATGAATGCATAGTTCCACAACCGAATCACATATTCAGTGATACACATCAGATGTTTATACAAGGACTACTTAATAACTTTATGAATACAATGGGAAATATCATCATACATGATTGCCTCTAGGGCATATTCCCAACAATATCTTTTCTGCAAATATCAAGGACATATGTATTTTTTATTTTATGGGGTCCTTTGCAACTCTTTGTTCCTCCACCGTTTGGTTTTAATGTGATGCTTCCGGTCCCCTTCTTGTTAAAAAAAGAAAATCTTATTGCAAACCACTCCATCACAAATCATGAACCCGTGAAACAGACATGCATTATCTCGTTGCATTACAGTCACACCATGTCACGTGGGTCTAAATGTGTCCACAACCGAACGCCTGTGTTTCCTTTCTGTCTAAGGATGACAATTTTATCCACGGATAAGGGTACCCAAGGGTAATATACCCAAGGGTAATATCTATACACTATTCTTAAGGCATGGGTACGGGGACAGATATAGACTTGTACCGATGGATATAACCATACCCGCCTATTTAAACTAACATATCAAACTTATTTATAGAGTTTTAACCTATACGGCCGAGAAGCCTAGAGACGAATATGAGATTAGGACTTTTTCTAAACTTTGATACTTTCACGTACTCGTCTACCATTAGTAAATAGATATTATTGTATTTTTTCAAATATATTATTGATAAAAGTAAAATTTTAAATAGCTTATGTACCATTAGATCTACCTGCCGGGTAACCAATGAGTATGAATATGGATATAGTAAACTTTTATACCCGCAGATACATATATAGTTAAGCTTTTATACTCATTATCTTTTGTATATATGAATATGAGTATGGTACTAGGAAAATGCCCGCGCGTTGCGGCGGAAGAAGTTAGTTATTGTTGTGCCGTTGGTGAGTTTTAATCAGTGGCACGTCGCATCATAGGCAATTTTTTTAACTTGCTTAGTGGCATCCGTTCCTCGATCAATTGATTGTTCTAATTCGCAAGCAGACTATTTCCTTTTTCCAAACTCCCCTCTTCCTCTTCCTTGATGTGCTTCCCTTTCATCTCCTCGTGAAGTGCGCACTGCTACCGGCTCGGGCTCGCACCATCCCATTTAATTAGCCCATGCATTTAGTTTATTATCAACCAACACAATCCCTTACAATCGGTCCCCATTCAATTAGGCAGCCATAGCTTCATTTAAGTCAGTCCACAATCCTTCCGCCTAGCTAGTTGCTGCTTGTTTTGATTTTTTCCTTTAACCTTTCTAATAACATACGAAAGTGATCGTAATATAAACTGGTGTTCATATTTGTAATGCAGCAGAGTGAGACTAAACACGAGGGTATCAAATTTAATTACATGGTCAAAGCAAGTTGACCCGGGCCTTTCCGAGCCGCCATGCTGGACGGCCGCTCATGCCGCGTGCTCTAACTATTAACTGGTCGACTAACCCAACTGATCTTACATACCAAGGTAATTAAATATGGTTATTGTGTCATATGCTATGGAAATCTATTGTGTACTCACAACGGTGATGATAATTTCTTAGAATCGAAGATGCAAAATTTATTTCTGAAGTGCAATCCGGAAAAAGATGATAAACTTAGTTGTGCTTGTATCCTAGTTTGATGTATGCAACAATGCCATGACATCGTCCTTCAATAGCAACCCGCGCGCGATCTATAGCAAATGATTGGCATCTACTATAAAATAAAATCATGGCTTGCATCAGACCAAAAAGCGTACCAGAAATTACTACTCACAAGCCGCACGTTGTTGTGTACCATGGTGAAGACGATTAGTCCTGCAATCTTGGAGACTGCATGCTGAAGTTCCAAATTGCTTGTGTAGATGGATAATTCTGAATATCAAGACGACGATCCAGCCGCTGCTGCTGCTGAGGAGGTGGGCGAGCATCTCCGTACTTTGCCCATCTCTCGGCGTGTGTGTGTCTGCCTACAAGGACAAGCAGCATAGGAGGCGGGCAAGTACGGGATACGCGCGTACGCCGCCGGACCAGGAACATGTACGGAAGCCAACGAACCAGCAACTCGAGTTGAGCAGCCCTCCACGCCGTTTACATGGTTTAATAACGATCGGATCAGTTTCTAAACCGGTACTTTACTTATAGATGGCATTGATGGGTAATTGTATTTTACTTACCGGTGGTTTGGTAGTAATATTAGGTTTGGTGGGAGGGTAAATCTGTCCAAAAAAGTGTAGGTACTACAAGAAACACTCCTTCCTATATTATTAGGTATATATATATATATATATATATATATATATATATATATAGATTACTTTACACCGACTATATCCTCTCTATTGCCATTCAGCGTCAAACAGGCCGAGAATTTCTGCGGACGCAACGAACCCGTCGAGCGTCGCCGAACCAAAATGACGTAGCCAGTTACTACGCTAGCTCATGACGGCGGACCAGTGGTTTTGCAGTGCTTCCGTCGACTTCGATCGTCGGCGCATGCGCCGACTGACTGCAGCCGTCCGTCGGCGTGCGCGTACGGCGTATCCTGCCCATTGATTGACGGGAGCACACGGCGCCAGGCGCGACGACTGGCGCGCCGCAGCGTAGTTACGTCGCCGTTCGATCGCCGTTGTCAGCGCGATCACTCGTACACCGGCCGGCCTCCATGAAACAGAGCGTACGGCCCATTGATCCCCAGCACGATCGATCGGTGCGTCCAATAAATACCGCGTCCAGCGTACGTCTACGTATACTAGCTGCTGCCGGCCGGAGGTAACAGTGCCAGGCAGACAGGTTGGTCGCGTGCAATAAAGCTCTCTAAGTTCCATGAAAAAAAAAAAGTTGGTCGCGTGCGTTGCGTGAGGAGTGAAGTCCATGATATACGAGACTACTCATGTGCTCGTACGCTTCCTACACCGATGCAATTTTTTCTTCTTCTAAAAATAGGGCAAAAGCTTTGTCCCAATCCATTCACGAAGAAGAGTTATTACATGAAAGTAGGAAGTTCAACATTACAAAATCCTACCTAATTTCCCGTAGTGCTTGTTTTGGAAGACTCTAGCATTGCGCTGGATCTAAACTTCCCAACATGTTAGAAGAGTGACGGACGCAATGCCTTTACGGTTTAGAATTAGGCCTTTCGTTATCTTGGACCACCATCCCGGTTTAGAATTAGGCCTTTCGTTATCTTGGACCACCATCCTTTCATGGATAGATTCGTTCATTGACACGGTTGGATACCGTGGAGGCCATTGAATCTTTTATTAAGCCCCATACACGAACAGTATAGAGACAATCGACGAATAAATGGTTTCCTGTTTTCGTTGTTTTGCCACACTCTCTTCTTTAACTGGTCTCTGTCCAAAGCGTGTTTTGTGCCGCAAGACAAGCGAAGAATTCTGTTTTGGGAGAGGCCCAAGCCTTTCAAACCATTTTATTCATGTTGGTAGAGATGTATCCCAAAAATTGGACCTCATACGCCGAAGATTTCGAGTACTCACCGTTATGAGTTTCCAACTAACAGTGTCCTCCATATGAGAAAGCTCAATATTGTTTAAGATGACCCATACTTTCACAAATTGAGCTAGGTGGTCCATGGAGAAGTTTTAATCCAGCATCCCTTTCTCAATCCATATGTTGTCATGCAAAGCTTGTTGGACCTTCCAATTTTTCCTTTTGGAGGAGGCAAAAATTAATGGCGCAATCTCATAAGGCTTCCTTCCCTCCAACCACGGAGCATGCCCGAATGGGGTCTTTTGACCGTTTCCAAGAGATATAGTGGTGGTGGCATAGAAAATCTCCGTATACTCATTTGGCAAAGGGTTGCCGGATCCCAGGATCTTTCCATTCTATCCACGACCACCTAGCACGTAGAGCCATTGCAAATTTATCCATGTGAAGCATCAAAAGACCTCCAAGATTTTTGGGGTGACAAATCTTCTCCCAATTAACCTTGCACTTGCAATCGGTGATAGTATCCTTGGCGGACCAATGACAATCCTATTCCAATTTTTTAATGAACTTGATAGTTCCCGGAGGAATGCCAAGGGGAGTCAAGTAGTAGATAGCTCGGGACAAAATGGTCGATTCAATGATGGAAGCCCGGCCGGACGTGGTAATGTAGTTACCGTTCCAATTTGGGGGCTTGGAGGCACATTTATCTTCAAGGTATTAAAATTCCACTCTTTTAAGGCTCCATATTAATAGTGGAGCCAAGATATCTTAATGTGAAAGAAGCCGTTGCCACCGGAATAACCTCCAGAACATTATTAAGGTTGATTTTTCCACATCTAGTTCGAATAATATTGCTCTTTTGGAAATTTGTGCAAAGCACGGTCAACATCCCAAAGGTCTCAATAATGATTGCCAAGTTTTGTATGTATTTTTTGTAAGGTGCAACAAACACTACCGCGTCATCCTCATAAAGATAAGTTCTCAAGATGGAAATCCTCCCTCTAAGCTTGTGGAGAAGGCCATGATTAGTTGTGCATTCCAAACTTTGCGAGAGGGGGTCAATCACAAGGACAAAAAGAAGAAGGGATAGCGAGTCGCCTCGTCTTAGGCCTTTCAAAATGTGGGTCTCTTAGCGCGACATCCTAGACAAAATGCTAATCTGGCATATGAATAAAAAAGAGAGAGGGTTGTTGTATCTTAGCTAAGATATACCCCTTGCATGTAATCATAGGCTAAAAGATTTGATATCCCAATCAAATGCATGCATGGGGGGAACACATTAAATTAAGATACAATGCATTGGAGAGGTTGTCTCTTATTTATAATTCATATGATAATATGCTAAGATACACTCCATTGTGAAAGACCGTATTCTATGACCATGCAAGATGGGGAGGCCGGCAACCCCATTTAGAAGCACCTGAGATGATGATGTGGTGAAGAGGGCGGTGATCCACTTGTAGAAGAGGCTAGGCAACCCCCGACAACATTGGAGAATATCAATAATGTACTCCCATCTAACATAAACAAAGGCTTTACAAATATCTGATGCATGTTATTTGTAGTTTAATGTGCCATGTTCCATCATATTTGCATCTTATATAATGCTAGAACCATGTTTTTCATTGATTTTGTGAATTTTACAATTAATGCCCTTTATTTTGGTTCCTTTCTTTGGTAGAAAACCTTCTATTCCTATTTTTAGCTTTCAGCGATTGATACGCCCAATTTGCATCACCATTATATATATCATAATTTACCTCTATTCATTGATATTTCTCTTATTATGAGCTATTACTTATGGCTTTTCATCTGTTTATGCATGTTGGATGATTCTTGGAGGATGGACTGCCGGAGTCTGGATTATGATGGAAAAGAAGGCGTTTCGGTGCAATTTCGTGAAGATCAGAAAAATACCAGAAAAATATGGAAACATATTATTTTACCAGAAGACGAAGGATGCCAGAAGGAGGGATGAAGTGGGGCCTCAGGGGCCCCACCCTCCTAGGCGCGGGCCCACCTGACCCCGCGCCTATGGCAGGTGTGGCCCACCTGACCGGCCTCCGACTCTACCCCTTCGCCTATATCTTCCCTTCGAAACCCTAAGGTTCGGGGAGCGACCACAGATAGATTTCCGTCGCCTTTAGGGGGCGGAAAACACCAAGAGAGAAAGATCTCTTCGGCAGACAGATTTTTGCCGGGGGAATTCCTTCCCAGAGAGGGGAGACCGTCTCCATCAACACCGTCATTAAGCTAGGCTTTATCGGGTTCATCATCCACACCATCATCACCACCAGCACCATCATCACCACTCCGTCCCGCTGTAACAATTGTGTTGGATATTGCTTTAGTTCATTAGGGCAACTTTCCCGGTGTTAATTACTATTGTAGTTGATGCTTGCAGTGGAACTATTGAATTATTGTTTATGTTCAGATTGTTATCCATTATCATATCACCTTTGAAATTGATCCATATGATGTCTTGTGAGTAGTTCGTCTAGTTCTTAAGGACATGGAAGAAGTCATGTTGGTAGTAGTGAATCTGTGATGAGATATTATTCAATGGTTTAGTATTTAAGTCGTGGTGCTATTCTTCTAGTGGTGCCATGTGAACGTCGACTACATGACACTTCACCATTTATGGGCCTAGGGGGATGCATTGTGTATTTGGCTACTAACTATGGGGTTGCCGGAGTGACAGAAACCTGAGCCCCCGTTAGGACACCTTTGCACAAGGGAGCGTAGGATCTCAGAGTTTAAGGCCGTGGTTAGATTTATATCTTGATTACTTTCCTGTAGTTACGGATGTTTGTAGGGGGTTTAATCACAAGTATATACAAGTCCTAGGAAGCGCGGTATGTTGGCACAGGTTCATCCACACAACACATACAAACACCAGAGAAGAGTACTCAGCTATTTGAAGCGAAAGCACTTGGCAGAATTCTCATGTGTCCTCGAGAACGTTTGGTACTTATAAGTATTTCCACCGGCTTGTCCTTTTATACGAAAGGATTGGGCCACTTGCTTCGTTTGTTCGTTACCGCTGTTACTTGCTCTTTGTTTTATTGCCTTGTCAAAAAAACCACTAAAAATCCGTTTGCTAAGTATTCACTGGGATTTCCTGCTCCATACCACTGTTCAGCACCTTCTGCTCCTCGTTGGGATCAACACTCCTATTTATCGAAAGTACTACGATACACCCCCTATACTTGTGGGTCATCAGCGATCTTCAGGACTCAAAAAGGCGAGGTAAATAGCACACTAGAGAATTCTCGAGACGAATCCAACGAGATTAAGTGGGCTAGCAAAAGACCAATGTGGTGCAAATGGGGGCTGATACCCACAAGTGCAGGGGATCATTGAAATCTTCGATGTGTATGTATTATTATCGATACCACTAAGAGCAGAAGGTATAAGTATTTATTTTTTAAAATTAGATTTCCACTATCCTAATTATCTACGCACTAAACTAACTATGATGGTTGCTTTAAAGTAGTTTAAAACTGAAAGTATCGTTTCAAAAAGGTAAAGTTGCAAGAAAGTAAAAGTATTAAAAGTAAAATTTGCAAGATAGTAAAAGCTCTTTTTAGATAAAGCCCAATTCTCTACGCATCAAGAAGACAAGCTCAAGTGTGTGCTTATATGTGAGAAAACATTTCCAAGGGCTACATAGCTTCATGACATAAATATTTCTAAAACAACATGATAAGTGTAACGCCCCGAATCGGGTCTATGCAGATCTTAGCATTTCTCGCCAAAATCTGCATAGAAGCAATTCAAAGACGCCCACCAGACACTTTCGTGTGGGTGGGATTTGAATACAAGTAGTTACATCACAGTAGTTTACAACAGAGTCCACAAGAACTTATATATACAACAACGACTCAACGAGTCAAGAATACAAAATATATAATACAAAGATACAACACAAGAAGAAAGGAAGATAGTACCCGAGTACGGACAATATCCAAATGGGACTAAGAGTCCTGAAGAATAACCAAGCGGTGTCCAACCCTGCCCAGGCCAAGCCGGAAGGGTAACCTTGCTAACGTCGTCAGTCACATACCTGTCAAGCCAAAAGGGTGCCGACAAAGGGCAAAGGAAAACAGAAAAAGAGTGGTCAGTACCGAGGCCAGTACACGACGAGACTAGAATTCGGCGGTCCTCGCCTACATAGGTATGGTGGACTCAGCGACAGCAAAGCTTGCACTATCTAAATTATAGAGACACTCTACAACTTCGACTATTAGAGCGAGATAAGAGAGCGCTATGCGGTAACAATAATATAACACCAAACATAACCCATCCGAAGATTTCCCCCCTCGAAGACCAGTCGAGGAAGTCCCCTTGCGAAACACACACGGTGGCAATTTTAGTTAAACCGGTGTTTAGTTGATAAGGCTAATTACTAATCATATTATTAAAGAGGCAAAGCATTAGTGGCGTTGTCTATGATCATGACACTGTACTCCGGAGGCGTCCATAACCGTGGACACACGTCTTCTCGAAAAGATTTACCTGCAGGGGTGCACTACTGCATCGAAACACATGCTCAATCCTTCAGGCAACATATCACGCGTGCCTTTCGAATCTCACAACAAGAACTGACCCATAACTACGCGCTTATCCATAGGCATCACCTACTGTGTTTTTACCCACACAAGAGATAGAGCTGATTCTCCAGGTGGCGCAACGTTTGAGTCTACGGCCGGGCGATGATCGGAAGATAACTTGTAGAGCTCCATCCCACCTCCGACACGATATCCCAATTTTATGCAATGCAAGCCATGGCAGTCCACCAAAACACCAAGTTCGAATACATATCAACTCACCCATGTCCGAGGACATATTATGCGTATGCACCAAATAGAAAACCAATTTTGTAACCCTCTGGATATACGAATAGCGCCGGTAGTTGAGGGGGATCCCAGAGGCCCCCACGTTTGGTTAGTGCGATCAACTCAGAACTGGTATCGTAGAACGAACGGGTCCTAGGTCGGCTCAAGCAGTTTCCAAAGGTGGTCCCTGCCGGAGCCTTATCATTAGGTGAAACCATAACCAACATCATCAGATTAATTATCTTATCACCAACAATATCCAAGTTTCATGTTCCACCCGTATGAGAGCGATACTAAGCATGCCTACGACTTGCAAAGACAAAGCTAGCTAATCAAACATGGCAATAGGATAACCAAGGCAATATAGTGGAGCAGGTAATTAAAGGAACGATACTATAGCATCGACAATAAGGATAGCAATAGATCAATTGGAAGAAATAAAGACTAGAAATGCAAACTAGGTAGAAGGGGGAGAATGCTCGCATGTGAGACAAAGTCGGGTAGCTGGAGGCTTGGCGCATCTCGCATCAACTCGTCGTCCTATCCGGTGAAGAAGCAAAGTACTAGAAGGAACACCCGATGCAATATTTAATACTAGGACGGAATATTCGGCATGTTTATGATATGATGCATGGCATGGCAATATGCGATCCCATTTAACAATATTATGCGGAATCAGGATTTCGACATTTAATTAGTAGGTTCAAGTTATTTATCTACCCTGCAAATTAAATGTTTATTAGCATGAAAAGACATAGCATCGGTTTGCTACACAATTTAAATGGAGTCTATATAAGACAAGAATAACTCGCATATACGATTCATATTTAACTTAGATGAATTGCTATTTATCCCAAAACCACAATATGACATGTATGCAAACATGTACAATTAAATATGCAACAAGTTGTAGATAATTTTAGAAAATAGGGGCGTTGGATAGGAGTCTCACGTTCGAGGTTCGAAGGTCTTGAGTGCCGATGAGATCGGGTTTCGTGACTGAAATCTTGGCATTCCCCAAAGGTCGCCGATGGTGGACTTGACACAAAAGAGCATCCGAAGGTCCTGGTCTCTCACCACATCACCATCTTGCGACACTGAAGCCAAAGTAGAGTGCTAGGTACTATCTTCACACGATCGTCTACTATTGCATACCCACACCGGTTACATCAGTACCAAAACACCAATCGAGTAGGCATAGCAGCTGAAAGGATACGGATGTCGCCTAGAGGGGGGGTGAATAGGCGATTAAAACTTTTCCTAGAGAGGCTCAACAAAGGCGGAATAAAACTAGTGTTTACTTTGTTAAGCACAACCTAGAACAACTAAGGTTCACCTATGTGCACCAACAACTTATGCTAAGCAAAACAAGCAACAAAGGGATAGCAAGATATATATTACTTCAAGCACGAAGGCAATCACAATGTAAAGTGCATAAGTAAAGAGCTCGGGTATAGAGATAACCGAGGCACGCGGGGACACCGATATTTTACCGAGTTCCTCCCAACATGGAGTATGTCTCATTTGGAGAGGGGGTGGTATCAAACCACCAACGCCACAAAAAGGCCTCCCTTATTCTCCGGTGAATCTCACCCCAACGGGATCGATCCACGCTTCCACTATCGGTGCACTTGTCGGTGGCAACCGGAACCTCTCACAAGGTTGGGGAAGTTCTCCACAACTTAATTGGAGGCTCCCAACAAATGCCACAAAAGGCCTCAACAAATGCCACCAAGGCCACAAAACCGTCTAGGGTTCCAAGAACCCAAGAGGGACAAGCTCCAATGAGCAACTCAAACCAAATCCTCCGAGGAGAACTCAAACCGATGCACCAAATGCAAATGGCAAGAAAACCACAAAGGTGTTCAAATCCTTCTCTCCCAAATTCCACCAGAGCTACAAAAGCTTATGGGGGAATAAGAGAGGAAGAACAATGGAGGAAATATACAAAATACTCCAAGATCTAGATCCCAATATGTTCCCCTCACTTAGAGGAGAGATTGATTGGTGGGATTGTAGATCTAGATCTCCTCTTTCAAATCCCTCAAGAATATGCAAGAATCATTGGAGGGATTGAGAGAAAGCAAGCTCAAGAAGGTCAACAATGGAGGGGAAAGCTTGCAAGAAAGGGTAAGGAACCATTGGGGAAGAAGGCCCCTTATATAGGTCCCTCCAAAATCCAACTGTTGCAGCTCAAAAACACGATTCCCGGTACTACCGGACTTTTTCCCGGTACTACCGGACTTTCCCGGCACTACCGGACATTTCCTGGGGTTCCTGGGACTCCAAACGCATTTTCTCTCTGCGCTCCCCGGTACTAAAAAGCGGTACTACCGGACCCCGGTACTACCGGATCCTGGTCCGGTACTACCGGTTATCACAGAACGAAAACAGCCATAACGTTTGCATCCGGACTCCGATTTCGATGATCTTGGGCTCGTTTCGAAGAGGACAACAACCTCTATAAGATCATGCAAAGAAACATCATAGTCCAGCAAGGGAGAATAGATACAAATGACGAAGTAAAAAACCTTCTACCGCGCTAGGTACTAAAATGCGGTACTACCGCTTTTTGGTACCTAGCCCGGCAGTGGCTTTTGGAAACTTGTCAAAAACCTTCTGTCGTGCTAGGTACTAAAATGCGGTACTACCGCATTTTGGTACCTAGGAGGGCAGTGGCATTTGGCAACTTTCCAAAACCTACTGCCGCGCCAGGTACTAAAATGCGGTACTACCGCATTTTGGTACCTAGGAAAATTCAAACCTCTATAACTTTTGATTGGTAACTCCGATCGACCCGATTCCAATTGCGTTGGAAAAAGGACGACATGGGCTACCCTATGAAAGGTGAAAATATTGGTTATCACCAAGTGAGAATGTATCATGTATAATAATGTGAGATACCTCACTTGGTGAGAAACCGAAAAGCTGCATAAATCAAAATCGCAACAAGATACAAATGGAAGATCCGATTTTGATGAACAAGAGCTTGTTATGGAGATTACCACAAGATCTATATCCTCACATGGATAAGACCAAATAACAACCAAATACGATGATGCAAGTATGCAAAGGTTTGAGCTCTCTCCAAACGATGTGACCGAATTACTCTTACGAGAGCGCCTCTTGATAGTACGGTTATCTATCCTAAACCCGGTCTCACACACACAACGTGAGACCAGCAAAAGGGAAAACCTATCAAGATTATACCTTTGCCTTGACCATTCCACTTGAGCTCGATGTAGACGATCTTGCCCTTCTCAAGATGGAACGCCTTCCTTAATTCCTCATCATCGACCTCGCATATTGAGTTTGCCCAACATATCTTCTTTGCATTTCATCGACCTTGAAGCCAACACATGCTCCAAGCGATGCCAATGGACAAATCCTACAAGTATAACTTAATACACACATTAGTCCATAAAGATTGTCATTAATTACCAAAACCACACATGGGGGCCCAACATGTTCTTTCAATCTCCCCCATTTTGGTAATTGATGACAATCCCTTTAAGAGGGTTTATATAAGGAATTTTAATGAATAAAATGGTAATACCAATATCAAATACTACAAAAGTATGTGATATTGGTACCACCATCATATATAGAGCAAACTCTCCCACAATCTATGCATGTGTGATGAACTTGAATTTCATTGCATATATTGCCAATCATTATCATTGGTGGAGTTTCCTCTATATATACCACATGTTAAGCAACAACAAAGATGCAAGAGCATGAGAAGCAAATGCACAAGAACAAACTCAATGCATAAACCAACTTCCCTTAAACCCTCTAAAACTTCTCCCCCATTGGCATCGATTGCCTAAATGGGTGACAAGTTCTAGAAGGCAAATATAGTAATAATTCCTCCAAAGGTGTGCCTTCACACATATCCAATGATGAATACTTGGGAGGGAGTAGAACTATATCGAGGACCCTAAGATTGCAAAAATAAAGTCAAATGATGCAAGCAACTACAAGGTCCGACAAACCAATTTGGAAACAACAAATGAGTCCAAATGGAAACAACAAGATATTATGATATGAGCAAAAGAGTGTTTTAAATAACAAATAGAGAAGCTCCCCAAGATTTGTGCACAATTCAAAATAAATGTATTGGAATACATAATGCACAAATATGGAATCCTTGCTCCCCCATAAGCATTTAGAACACAACAAATGTGAAAGAATGCAAATGAGTATTATTAAATGAATTAGATGAGCTCCCCAAAGAGCATGCGCCAACTATGATAATTGCATTTAGGAACAAAGTGCATAGTCATGGAATCCTCACTCATCCAAATTCATTTAACAATACACGGCATGAGAGAACAAATATGAGTGTCCGAAGATGTAGACAAGAGGAACAATCACTCATAGGCAAATAAATTTGGAAGCCACCAAAGAATAAAAAGAAATAAAAGGTGACATCCAAGGATTAAAAATCAATTAAAATTATCTTCTCATATGTGTATATGTCTATAAGTGGAAAACATCACAGAGACATATGCCAACAAATAAATATGCACACATAAAGAAGATATACAAGAAGGCATATGAAAAGCAAAAATGAAGTCATAATATATACCAATAAGATTTTTGCTTCAAAGCATGGCCAAAGGCTCAAATCTATCTTATTGTACATTAATGAACTTCAAACACCAACACACTACATATATTACAACTATCACCAAGGGAAAAAGGAGAAAGTTGGAAAATATGGAGAAAGGCAACAAGTATCATAAGATAGAATAGACTAGCAAAAATCTCACTATTGCACATGAGAGAAGTTGATGAAATGATAGGCAATAAAATTGCTAGATTGACATATTTGGGATTGGAGGATCATATGCATGATTTTGTATAGTCCCAACTATATGTACTCATCTCAACTTATACACATTTACAATAGAGAGTTCTATTAAAACCATGGCTAGAATTACAACAATTACAAATACATGAATTCATGCTAGAAGGCAACCGACTAATGGTTGGAATCAAGATATATGAGCATGAGAAAGAGATACTTGTTACCGAGATATAATTGGTAGGATGTAGAGTATATGAATTCGTTGATCATCCTATAGCTTGCCTCAAATTTTCTTCTAAGCACCACTTCTTCAAAATTGAGAGACAAGCGTCCAATATATCTCCAATGTACCTAAAACACATTTAAGTACAAAATGGTCCCAAAACTTCTTGGGTCCAAAGTAGTTAGAGAAACTACAATACATAGGAGAGACTCGACATAATTATGTGCACATTGATATAAAATTGAATTTCATGCACAACTTAGCCGATGGGAATTGGTGGAGTTTCCCCTATATATTGGATCAAAGAAAGCAAACATGCCTTAATATAATCATATAGTAAATATGCATGCATAAAGCTTTCAAGAACCAAAAAGGAGATACAATTTGAACAAAAACACCAAGTAAACCGAGATGGCACACACAAGAGTGTGACAAGACATGCGGTGTCCAAATTGTATCAAAGAACCAATTCAACACATGAACGATCACAAGTTCAACAAATGAACTAGGCTAAGGCCAAAAGAGAAAAAATAGATAGAAATAAAAATGCTCAAGGATTTATCTCATTCCAAAATGGTCAAATCAAGAAGCAAGGAATGAGACAAAACCAACTCCCAAAAGGAGCAAGGTTCCAACAAGAAACCAAACTCCCCAAACTTCTCATGATGGCACAAAATACCAAAACGAAAAGATTGAGGTTCCAAGCACATAAAAAACCTATATGGATCAAAACAAAGAAGCATAAATATGAGTGTTCTAAATAATATAGGATAGCTCCCCCATGGATAGTGCATTATGTAGGATTTTCCTTTTGAATGCAAAATGCACACAAATGGGATCATCACTACTACCTACATTAAATAAAACACAAGAGGATACCAATAAAATAAGAAGATCCAAAAAGTAGCAAGGAATACATGGGAGCACACAAAACATTTACTTGGCCAAAGATAGGACAATATTAAGCAAAGGCCAAAGTGAATATGATCAAAAAATTCTACATAAATTGCTCATTGTCCAAGGACAAGAAATATTGGGAATAATTTTCCCAAGGTAGCTTGCATAGATATCCAAGATCATAGTCACAACAAGAATCATATAACTAAATGTAAGAATTGAGCATGATACTTCGAACAAGATTCTTGGTAGCTTCCACTAGTCACACAATCACTAGTGATTAGAGTAACTTGAAGCAAATGGTTTCCATGATGATATATAGATCTAAATATGAGGAAACACATACCAAGAAACACTCTCATATACAAGATCCAAAATATGATCAACAACAACATTCAAACAAATTGGAACTTGTATGAGCAAATGTGTCACATAGGCGCTAGATAATTATAAATATCAATTCTAAGTGACACAACCTCGAATATTCACATTTTCTAGGATTGTAATATGCACTAAGCATATGACTCCCCCATAATGTGATACTACCATAAAACCAACGCGAGACAAAAGGATAAAAATAGAGATAATTAATGGACATTATAAACTTAAATTTCTCATGAGACTTGTACCACATAGAGACTTGACAATAATCCAATATAAATACTAGGTGGTATTCTCATGTACACACAATTTTAGGATTGTGGAATGCCTAAGCATAACACTCCCCTAAAATGGGATAATCCATTAATCTCTCAAACGAGCCAAACAAGATATCAAATATAATCAATTAAGGCTCAAACATAAGAAACACACATACATGGTGTGCCACCTAATCATACACAAATATGCTTGATACCTCGAGATAATTAAGTGGATAGCACAACATGTACAAAAGCATGGAAGATACAAAACCAAAACATGCACAAGGGGGCGAGTAACTTTCAATGTAAAGAGTTTAGCATATGTTACCGCAAGGAGGAACATTGTAAATATAATAGGAGCAATATAATCCACATGACTTGGCTTGACAAAAATAATAATGAAGATCCCTTAAATCTTCATGATGTAGCCAAGTCTCCAATGCCCTCCAAAAATACCTATTGATCAAGTTTTGGCTTGTTGGTCCCCAACCAAGTTGGGTCCTACGAGGTTAGTCACAATAGGCTTGGCAACCCAAATGGTTCTTTTCTTGAACCCACATTGAGCACCAACAAATTTGGCAAACACATTGCCAACCTCATCCTTACGAAGTGAATAAGCATCATCAATCAAGATAGGATGGGATGATGAGATACCAATAGTGCATGAGGAAGAAATGTGTCCCTTCTCGCGGCATATGTAGCAAGTTCTACTCTTGCCATCTTTCTTTTTGGATGAAGAAACAACCTGAGGAAGAGCTAGATTCTTCTTAGGAGGAGGCCCATCTCTAACAATATGTAGAGCATGAGGCCGCTTCCCTTGTTGCTTCTTGCCAAGGGACTTTTTCTTCAATGGGCAAGATCTAACATGGTGCCCTTCTTCCTTGCACTTGAAGCAAACAATGTTGGCCGGATTCTTGACTCGATCTTGGCCATTCTTCTTGTTGTCCTTGTGCTTCAACATGATAGTGGGCTTGTTCTTGACATTGGAGTTGTATCCAAGCCCACTCTTGTCATTGGGGGATTTTTGCACACTCAAGATTTTGTTGAGTGTGACCTTCCCTTGATGACCCTTTTTCAAGTCATTTCTCAAAGAAGTGACTTGAGCCTTGAGCTCTTTGATTTCCTCTACATGATTAGTTTCAACACAAGTACTAGAGGAAGTAGATGCTACATTGTTAGAGCAACAAGGCATGGAGTGTAATTCATCATGAGATATAGCATGGTTGTGAGAGGATGAATTACAAGGACTAGCACATGACAATATAACATTTGGAGTAGATGTAGTGCTAATGTCCACATGAGGCCCACTAGATGTTACCTTTGACATGATGGCCTCATGAGCTAACTTTAGCCTACCATGGGAGACTAGAAGATCCTCATGCGAGCTTGAGAGCTTAACATGACTTTCTTCTAATTTCCCATAGTTGCTAGTTAGCAACGCAAGTTGAGCCTTTAGCTCAACATTCTCCTCCAAAATAGATGCTTCACAAGAGATAGAGTTAGTAGCACAAGCATCATCATTATTAGTGAGAGGTGAGGGCAACTTGACAAGATCTTTTGAATATGAAGCTTTAAGTTGCTCATGTGACTCGGTGAGTTTGATGAGCTCCCTCTTAAAGACCCGAGAGACATTTTCGAGGTGCTTAAAATCCTCCACAAGTTTAGCATAAGCAACTTCAAGTTCATCATTTTTAATCTTGAAGGAGTTAGCCACCGCAAGTTCTCTATCATGGTATTCCTTTACTCTAGATAATTATAGAGTAAAAGTCTCCTCAAGAGATTCTTTGGTGGTTTGTTCTTCTTCAAGGGAGTCCTTTACTTGAGCAAGTTCATTAGCATATTCACGCTCAAGTACAAACTTTTCATCAATTATGTTTTCTTGCTCCTCAATAAGATCATTGCCTTCTATAGCATAATTCAAGATTTCAAGAAGGTTGGAGGAAGCAAGTTTATTTTTGTAGAGAGCACTATAGACAACCTCTCCCATTTTCTTGATAGAGGTAATATCATACTTACCTCTAAAATCATCATTATCATTCTCAACCTCATCATCATCATCATGAGATACAATGGGATTCAAAGAGGTTACCTTTGTTCCCTTAGCCATAAGGCACATGTGAGAACCGGAGGAAGGTGATGATGAGATTGCACTTGAAGCTCTCTTCAAGACCTTGTCTTGGCCCATAGAATCTTCATTTTCCTCTACATGGTTAGCAACACAAGCACTAGAGGAAATAGAAGCATTTTTATCATGGCAACAAGACAACATGAGCATATCATCATGAGATTTGTTCAAGTCATTTCTACATGATATGCAAGGACTATTAACACAAGCATGTGAGGAATTTTGAGTGCTAGAAGTGTTAAGGTCCAAAGATAGATCATTGCAACTAGATAGATATGAGGGATTACAAATAGTGAACACACTATCCATATTGCAATTTCTATCACCACTCGCCATATCATTACCTTGTGAAAAATCACATGTTGGTGAAGTGGTAGACGATGAGAACTCATCTCGACCGGAAGTGGAAGCAACACAATCATCCTCAATAATGTTGGACTTGCTATATTTATCTTGAAGCTTGGTCCATATCTCACGAGCGCTTGAATAAGGCATGATAGACAAAAGAACTACATTGCTCACAACATGCAAAAGAATTTTAGTAGCTAGAGCATCTATATGAGAGTTCAACTTCTCCTCTAAAGATTCGTTTTGGGTATCCATAGGAGAAGAGAAATCTACATATAGATAGCCCTCGATAATTGGGTGAATTTCCCGAAATAAATTAAGCATGCGAATTTTCCAGACATCATAATTTGTGCCATCGAAAGTGAGTGTGTCCTTGTGCACTAATCCCCTAGCCGACATCTTTACTCTCAAGGCGGTGAAGCCTAAAATGAGAGACCGGGCTCTGATACCAATTGAAAGGATACGGATGTCGCCTAGAGGGGGGGTGAATAGGCGATTAAAACTTTTCCTAGAGAGGCTCAACAAAGGCGGAATAAAACTAGTGTTTACTTTGTTAAGCACAACCTAGAACAACTAAGGTTCACCTATGTGCACCAACAACTTATGCTAAGCAAAACAAGCAACAAAGAGATAGCAAGATATATATTACTTCAAGCACGAAGGCTATCACAATGTAAAGTGCATAAGTAAAGAGCTCGGGTATAGAGATAACCGAGGCACGCGGGGACACCAATATTTTACCGAGTTCCTCCCAACATGGAGTACGTCTCGTTTGGAGAGGGGGTGGTATCAAACCACCAACGCCACAAAAAGGCCTCCCTTATTCTCCGGTGAATCTCACCCCAACGGGATCGATCCACGCTTCCACTATCGGTGCACTTGTCGGTGGCAACCGGAACCTCTCACAAGGTTGGGGCACTTCTCCACAACTTAATTGGAGGCTCCCAACAAATGCCACAAAAGGCCTCAACAAATGCCACCAAGGCCACAATGCCACCAAGGCCACAAAACCGTCTAGGGTTCCAAGAACCCAAGAGGGACAAGCTCCAATGAGCAACTCAAACCAAATCCTCCGAGGAGAACTCAAACCGGTGCACCAAATGCAAATGGCAAGAAAACCACAAAGGTGTTCAAATCCTTCTCTCCCAAATTCCACCAAAGCTACAAAAGCTTATGGGGGAATAAGAGAGGAAGAACAATGGAGGAAATCCACAAAATACTCCAAGATCTAGATCCCAATATGTTCCCCTCACTTAGAGGAGAGATTGATTGGTGGGATTGTAGATCTAGATCTCCTCTTTCAAATCCCTCAAGAATATGCAAGAATCATTGGAGGGATTGAGAGAAAGCAAGCTCAAGAAGGTCAACAATGGAGGGGAAAGCATGCAAGAAAGGGTAAGGAACCATTGGGGAAGAAGGCCCCTTATATAGGTCCCTCCAAAATCCAATTGTTGCAGCTCAAAAACGCGATTCCCGGTACTACCGGACTTTTTCCCGGTACTACCGGACTTTCCCGGCACTACCGGACATTTCCTGGGGTTCCTGGGACTCCAAACGCATTTTCTCTCTGCGCTCCCCGGTACCAAAAAGCGGTACTACCGGACCCCGGTACTACCGGATCCTGGTCCGGTACTACCGGTTATCACAGAACGAAAACAGCCATAACTTTTGCATCCGGACTCCGATTTCGATGATCTTGGGCTCGTTTCGAAGAGGACAACAACATCTATAAGATCATGCAAAGAAACATCATAGTCCAGCAAGGGAGAATAGATACAAATGACAAAGTAAAAAACCTTCTACCGCGCTAGGTACTAAAATGCGGTACTACCGCTTTTTGGTACCTAGCCCGGCAGTGGCTTTTGGAAACTTGTCAAAAACCTTCTGTCGTGCTAGGTACTAAAATGCGGTACTACCGCATTTTGGTACCTAGGAGGGCAGTGGCATTTGGCAACTTTCCAAAACCTACTGCCGCGCCAGGTACTAAAATGCGGTACTACCGCATTTTGGTACCTAGGAAAATTCAAACCTCTATAACTTTTGATTGGTAACTCCGATCGACCCGATTCCAATTGCGTTGGAAAAAGGACGACATGGGCTACCCTATGAAAGGTGAAAATATTGGTTATCACCAAGTAAGAATGTATCATGTATAATAATGTGAGATACCTCACTTGGTGAGAAACCGAAAAGCTGCATAAATCAAAATCGCAACAAGATACAAATGGAAGATCCGATTTTGATGAACAAGATCTTGTTATGGAGATTACCACAAGATCTATATCCTCACATGGATAAGACCAAATAACAACCAAATACGATGATGCAAGTATGCAAAGGTTTGAGCTCTCTCCAAACGATGTGACCGAATTACTCTTACGAGAGCGCCTCTTGATAGTACGGTTATCTATCCTAAACCCGGTCTCACACACACAACGTGAGACCGACAAAAGGGAAAACCTATCAAGATTATACCTTTGCCTTGAGCATTCCACTTGAGCTCGATGTAGACGATCTTGCCCTTCTCAAGATGGAACGCCTTCCTTAATTCCTCATCATCGACCTCGCATATTGAGCTTGCCCAACATATCTTCTTTGCATTTCATCGACCTTGAAGCCAACACATGCTCCAAGCGATGCCAATGGACAAATCCTACAAGTATAACTTAATACACACATTAGTCCACAAAGATTGTCATTAATTACCAAAACCACACATGGGGGCCCAACATGTTCTTTCAGCAGCAACATGCAGCAGAACACAAAACCAAAGAAGACACAGGAGAGCTACACGGCCATGTCCATTCAGACATTAGCTCGAGCACCCTGAGGGTAATACGGAAGCGGGCGGCAAAACATGTAAGGGAGGCGACGAGGTGGAGCACTGGAGGCGGGCACGCGCGTGCGGGGGACGAGGCAGCGACGCTCAGGGTGCCGCCATGGAGGCACGACGGGGATGGGGCAGAAACGAGGAGGCACATGCAGGCGGCGCACGCTGGCCAGAGGCGGAGCTTCGCGGTGGTGGCCATGGCACGCGGCCAGCGGCTGCGGAGGCCGACCAGGGGGTCGAGGGCGAAGGAGACTGGCGACGACCGACGCTGGAGAGGCCGGGCGTCGGAGCTTGAGGACGAGGAGGGCCAGACGATGTCGACGGCGGCCGGAAAGGAATCGGCAGCGCGCAGAACAGAGGCGAGGGTTCGGCAGTCGGTGGGATCGAGGTCGAGGCCCAGGCGGCGGCCGAGTTCAGCGGGAGGCGGCGCTGGGAAATCCTGGGAGGAGGCGGTGGACCAGGGTCGCGGTGGGGAAATGGGTTCATGGCGATACCAGGCAGGAGGGCGACCGCGTGCGTGGTGGTGGCGAGCGTGTGGGTTGCATACGGGCCTGGGTCGCGGGCAGCGTGCGTGTGCGTCGCGTGTGTGTGTTGTGTGCAACGTGACAGGGTAGTGCGTGTGTGGTGGTGTCTGTGGTTGGGGTCGCGTGAGTGCGTGCGCTGGTGCATGAGTGTGGTGTGCGTGTGTGTTAGGGTTAGATGAGATCAGGGTTTGGCCAGCAAGAATTTTGTATAAAAACATTCAGAGAAGACAATAGACAAAAGAGTAGAATTAGATCTTAGATTTGGGGGTCTGGGCTAGGGTTTGAGGAAAGAAGAGGAATGGACTCTTTATCTAGTCTAAAGTAGATAAGATGGGGCTAGTTTGGGCTAAAACTTTAGACAGGCTTTAGCCTAATTTTATTTATAAAACAAGAAAAGCTTTTGCTGTAAAAAATATTATTTGTTTTAATTTCAAAATAAGAAAGAGAGACAGGTTTAATAAAGGACGCGTCTAGGCGGCTGGCGCCTGCCAATTCTAACTATCTAGCTGGCGTTTCTACAATCGCTGTGGCGCTATGTCGTTTTTCGGTTCGCTTCTAATCTATGCGCACAAGGCAGACGGACAGGCCAGCGCGGCTGGAAAGGCATAGATGCAGGCCGAGTATGACTCCGATTGAATCAATCTGTCTAGCTTAATAAAAACACTCGAATTGAAAATGTTTTGTTGCTTAAACCGTTAATATGATTAAAATTCGATTTTCACCGTTAGACTAGTCGCGACGAGATCTTCAAAACTAGATCCCATATCGATATGTTTTGACAACTTTTTTTGGACCCAAAAGTTACCCACACTGATGTATGTAAGTTACTCACCATATAACAAGCAAATAAGTCACCCCTTTTGAAGAGCTGTGTGGATGCGTTTTTTGCATATAATACAAAACTACCGCTAGCATCTCCAGCAACCCGCCCCAAACGACCGTCAGAGATCCGTCTGGCCACCACCACCCCGCAGCATCGTAGTGGAGGGGAAGAAGATGGACACCACTGCCTCCTCGAGTTTCCGCTGATATAGGACAGTGCCTACACCGCCTCCTCCTCCTCACCTCATGAGCTTAGCCTGTCGGCGTCCTTAGTGGTGTCAGCAGCAGAGTAGGGAGGTATGAGGGGGGTCAAGGTTGGTAGGGAGGGACTCCTAGGAGCGGAGCGGCGCTGCCGCATGGGGGAGGGAGGGTTATAGGGAAGGGGCGGTTGCAGTATTTACAGACCTCAGTATTTAAAAGTTACCCACATGAATATATTAGATATCTATTCCACATGCTCTATTTACATACCGTAGTATGTAAAAGTTACCCACTTGTTAACACTAAAGTTATCCATCTACTGGCCCTAAACTTATCCATTCTAGTATAAGTTATTCACATATTATCCCTACAAGTTATCCATTTATTAGCACTAAAGTTATCCATATCTTAGCACTAAATCCACCCCACGCTATAGAAAAAGTAACACATACTACTATGTACAGGTTACCCATCTATTGGCACTAAATTTATCCATCGTTAGCACTAAAAGCTACCCCTGTTAATACCAAACTCATGCTCTGCTATAAGAAACAAGTGACCTAGCTATTAACATTGAAGTCATCCATAAGCTATTCCACATGCTCTATTTACATACCGCAGTATGTAAAAGTTACCTATAAGTTAACACTAAAGTTATCCAACTACTGGCCCTAAACTTATCTATTCTAGTATAAGTTACCCACTTGCTATTTCTAAAAGTTATCCATCTGTTAGCATTAAAGTTACCCATATCTTTGTAGGGGTTCGTAGCATGGAAAACAAAAATTTTCTATCGCATACAAACAAACAAGCCAAGATCTATCTACTAGATTGTAGCAACGAGTCGATGGAATAACTCACCCTCGAAGATTCCAAAGTGTTTAACGAGAGCAGATTCTCGTGGGTGATGTAGTCGTACTCTTTCCGATCTCAAGATCGCGTAGACGATCCTTCCGGCGTCGCGTTCCCGCAGCGCTCCCGCAGTCGGTCACACGTTCGGTACTCGACGAAGACCTTCCTCTCCCTTGTTCCAGCAGGCAGCGGAGGTTGTAGCACTCTCCTCGCGATTCCGGCAGCACAACGGCGTGGTACCGGAGGTAGAGGGGAAATCCCGCAGGGCTTCGCCTTAAGCCGGTGCGAGTATGGTGGAGCTTATGAGAGAGGCTATTAGTGGTCTAGTAATTAGACACACCAATTAGAGGGCTCTAAACCAATTAGAAGGCTCTAAACCGAATAGCTCTAAACCGGGGTCTAGATCTAGGGTTTAGTTTAGAGGATAGGAAACTTGTGTGTCTAGGAGGGGAGCCCTGCCCCTCCTTATATAGGTGGGAGGGGTGGGCGCGCCAGGGGAGGGAGGGAGTACCTCCCCAACTCGGCCTAGGGCTGGGCGCCGGCCTGGAGGAGTCCAACTCCTCCTCCAGGTTGGTTCCAACTCCTCTTGCTTGTTTCCCACAGTTTCTTGTTTTGGCAGTTTGACTTTCAAACTGGACATTTGACTTTTCTGTTTTAGGATTCAATTTAATCCTTTATTTGGGACAGCAAGAACACTTAGTACATGATGCAATCATTCCAATAAGTAATGACACATTCATGTACCCCTTCCCCCCCGGAGTGTCGGACAATCCGGAACCTTCTAGAATATCCCCGATGAAAACACCGGAATCATTCCCGAACTCCGAAACGGGACTTTCCTTATATGAATCTTATTCTCCGGACCATTCCGGATCACCTCGTGATATCCCGGATCCCATCCGAGACTCCGAACAACATTCGGTCTCTTTCTCATAATACCATAACTACTCAAACAACGTCGAATCCTTAAGTGTGTCTCCCTACGGTTCGTGAATTATGCGGACATGATCGAGACACTTCTCCGAACAATAACCAATAGAGGAATCTGGAAATTCATATGGCTCCCACATATTTCTACGATTACTTTGCGATCGAATGAACCACTTACATACGATACCAATTTCCCTTTGTCTCACGATATGTTACTTATCCGAGGTTATGATCGTCGGTATCTCTGCATACCTAGTTCATCCTCGTTACTGATAAGTACTCTTTTCTCGTTCCCGTGATATGTGATCCCTTGTGACCAAGTCACATGCTTGCAAGCTAATTGAATGACATTTCACCGAGAGGGCCCAGAGAATATCTATCCGTCATGTGGATGGACAAATCCCACTCTTGATCCATGTGTTTCAACCAATACTTTCCGAACACTCAATGCCACCTTTATAGCCACCCTGTTACGGTGTGGTGTTTGATGACATCAAAGCATCCATCCAGTAAAGGTGATATGCATGATCTCATGGTCGAAGGAATTAGGTTACTATGTATCAGAAAGCATATAGCAATTGAACTATTGAAATGACTTGATCTTTATGCTACGCTTGTCTATAGGAGTATGTCCACCATATCATTCTCCTAACGATATGATCTTGTTGTTGATAACATCTCAATGTTCATGACAAAGAAACCACATCATCAATCAACCAACAAGCTAGTGAAGTATAGAGGCTATACTAGGGACTTCAAATTAAGTTTACAAATCACACAAGTATTAATGGTTTCCTTGTTAATACTATTATAGCATGAATGCAAACATTTATCATAAACACAAAGATATATAATAATAACTATATTTATTATTGCCTCTAGGGCATATCTCCAACAGTCTCCCACTTGCACTAGAGTCATCTAATCTAGATTACATGGTAATATACCGAACACCCATGGCAGTTTGGTGTTGGTCATGTTTTGCCCTCGGGAGAGGTTTAGTCAACGGATCCGCCACATTCAGATCTGTGTGTACTTTGCAAATCTTTATATCCCCATCCTGGATATGTTCTCGAATAGCGTGAAAACGTAGCTTGATATGCTTCAGCTTCTTGTGTGACCTTGGTTCTTGCGCATTGGCTATGGCGCCCATGTTATCACAGTAGATAGACATTGGGTCCAGCGCACTAGGAACCACACCCAGCTCTGTAATGAACTCTTTCATCCATATCGCTTCTTGTGAAGCCTCCGAAGCAGCCATGTATTCCGATTCAGTTGAAGATCTCGCCACAACGCTTTGCTTTGCACTCCTCCAGCTAACTGCTGCACCATTCAAAATAAATACGTATCCAGATTGTGATTTAGAATCATCCGGATCGGTGTTCCAACTAGCATCGGTGTAACCATTAACAACGAGCTGTTCATCACCTCCATAAGAAAGAACCATATCCTTAGTTCTTCTCAAGTACTTAAGGATGTTTTTGACCGCTGTCCAATGATCTACTCCTGGATCACTTTGATATCTGCTAGTTAAACTAACAGCATATGCGATGTCGGGTCTAGTACATAGCATGGCATACATTAGAGATCCTATGGCTGAGGCATAGGGAGTCTTACTCATCCTTTCTCTATCTTCTGCCGATGTCGGACTTTGAGTTTTACTCAAGGTCGTATTGGGCAACATGGGCAAGAACCCTTTCTTGCTATCTTCCATTCCAAACCTCTTTAGAACTTTGTCCAAATATGTACTTTGTGACAATGATATTTGGCGTTTCGATCTATCTCTATAAATCTTTATGCCTAATATATAAGCTGCTTCGCCAAGATCCTTCATTGAAAAACTATTATTCAAATATTCCTTGACACTATTAAGAAGGTCTACATCATTCCCAATCAACAATATGTCATCCACATACAGTATTAAGAATGCTACAGAGCTCCCACTCACTTTCTTGTAAATACAAGCTTCTCCATAAGTTTGTATAAAACCAAAACTTTTGATTACCTTATCAAAACGTTGATTCCAACTTCGGGATGCTTGCTTCAATCCATAGATGGACCGTTGAAGCTTGCATACCTTGTTAGCATCTTTAGGATCGACAAAACCTTTGGGTTGTATCATATACAACTCTTCATCAATGTCTCCATTGAGGAATGCTGTTTTGACATCCATCTGCCATATCTCATAATCATAATATGCAGCGATTGCTAACATAATCCTCACAGACTTTAGCTTCGCTACTGGTGAGAAAGTCTCATCGTAGTCAACTCCTTGAATTTGTCGAAACCCTTTTGCGACAAGTCGAGCTTTATAGACAGTAACATTACCATCAGCATCTGTTTTCTTCTTGAAAATCCATTTGTTCTCGACAGCCTTCCGGCCATCCGGTAAGTCCACCAAAGTCCATACTTGGTTTTCGTACATGGATCCAATCTCGGATTTCATGGCTTCTTGCCATTTATTGGAATCTGGGCTCATCATCGCTTCCTCATATGTCTCGGGGTCATCGGTGTTGTCCACCAACATGACATTCATAACGGAATCATACCAATCTGGAGTGGTACGAGTTCTCGTTGACCTCCGAGGCTCTGTAGCAACTTCAACCGAAGTTTCATGATCACTATCATTAGCTTCCTCTCTTATTGGTGCAGGCACCACAGGAACTTCTTCCGGTGCTGCGCTACTCGCAATTTCGAGAGAAGGTTCGACAACCTCGTCGAGTTCTACTTTCCTTCCAGTCACTTCTTTCGAGAGAAATTCCTTCTCTAGAAAGGATCCATTCTTGGCAACAAAGATTTTGCCTTCGGATCTATGATAGAAGGTATACCCAATAGTTTCCTTCGGGTATCCTATGAAGACGCATTTTTCCGCTTTGGGTTCAAGCTTGTCCGGCTGTAACTTCTTTACATAGGCTTCGCATCCCCAAACTTTAAGGAACGACAATTTAGGTTTCTTCCCAAACCATAATTCATACGGTGTCGTTTCAACGGATTTAGATGGTGCCCTATTTAAAGTGAATGCGGCTGTTTCTAATGCATAACCCCAAAATGATAGCGGTAAATCTGTAAGTGACATCATAGAACGAACCATATCTAAGAGAGTTCGATTACGACGTTCAGACACACCATTACGCTGTGGTGTTCCCGGCGGTGTCAACTGCGAAAGTATTCCACATTTCTTCAAATGCTCGCCAAACTCGTAACTTAGATATTCACCTCCACGATCAGAACGTAGAAATTTAATCTTCTTGTTACGTTGATTCTCTACCTCACTTTGAAACTCCTTAAACTTCTCGAAAGTTTCGGACTTATGTTTCATAAAATAGATATACCCATATCTACTCAAGTCATCCGTGAAGGTAAGAACATAACGATAACCACTGCACGATGCTACACTCATTGGACCACACACATCGGTATGTATGATTTCCAGTAAGTCCGTAGCTCGCTCCATTATACCAGAAAATGGAGTCTTAGTCATTTTACCCATCAGACATGCTTCGCATCTTTCAAGTGATTCAAAATCAAGTGATTCAAGAAGTCCATCGGAATGGAGTTTCTTCATACGCTTCACTCCAATGTGACCAAGACGACAGTGCCACATATAGGTCAAATTATCGCTTGATTTCAAACGTTTAGCCTCAATGTTATTAATATGTGTATTTCTACTATCGAGATTCAATATGAATAGACCATCTATCAAAGGTGCATGTGCATAAAACACATTACTCATATAAATCGAACAACCATTATTCTCGGATTTAAACAAGTAACTGTCTCGCAATAAACAAGATCCTGATATAATGTTCATGCTTAATGCAGGCACCAAATAACAATTATTTAAGTATAAAACTAATCCCGATGGTAGATGAAGAGGTAGCGTGCCGACCGCGATCACATCAACCTTTGATCCGTTTCCTACGCGCATCGTCACCTCGTTCTTCACTAGCTTCCGTTTATTCTGCAGCTCCTGTTTCGAGTTACAAATATGAGCAACCGAACCAGTATCAAATACCTAGGCACTACTACGAGTACTAGTGAGATACACATCAATAACATGTATATCAGATATACCTTTCTTCTTGATGTTGCCGTTCTTCAAATCCGCCAAGTACCTTGGGCAATTCCGCTTCCAGTGACCTTCCCCCTTGCAGTAAAAGCACTCAGTTTCAGGTTTAGGTCCAGCCTTGGTCTTCTTCGTCGGCGTGGTAACTTTCTTACCACCCTTCTTGAAGTGTCCCTTTTGCTTAGACTTGCCTTTCTTGAATTTGGTGGTCTTATTGACCATCAACACTTGGTGCTCTTTCTTGATCTCCACTTCTGCAGATTTTAACATAGCAAATAGTTCTGGCAACTCTTTGTTCATGTTCTGCATGTTGTAGTTCATCACAAAGTTCTTGTAACTTGGTGGTAGTGATTGGAGGATGCGGTAAACTCCCAAAGTATTAGGAATCACTATACCCAAACTTTGAAGTTTATTTGCGTGCCCAGACATCTTAAGCACATGCTCACTGACGGAGCTACCCTCTTCCATCTTGCAGTTAAAGAACTTTTCAGAAGCTTCATAACTTTCAATTGCCGCATGAGTCTCAAAGATTAATTTGAGATCCTCGACAATATCATATGGATCTGACTCTTCAAACCTTTTCTGAAGCTCCAATTCTAAACCATACAAGATAGCACACTGAACTATGGAGTACTGATTCTTCCGAGCAAGGTAAACATTCTTTACTTCATCGGTAGCATCAGCTGCAGGTGGGTCACCTAGCGGTGCATCCAGCACATAGGTCAAATTACCAGCTGTGAGGACAATCCTCAAATTGCGGAACCAATCCGCGAAGTTGCTTCCATTGTTTTTCAACTTTTCTTTCTCTAGGAACGCATTAAAATTGATGGTAGGGGCTGCCATTGATCTACAACATATTTGCAATAGTTTAGACTAAGTTTATGACAAATTGAGTTCAAATTAATTAAATGAAATTAAACTAGGTGAACTCCCACTCAAAACAACATCCCTCACATTGTTTTAGTGATCACATGAACCAAATCCACTACATCAACACCGATCATCACGAGAGCTGATATAGTTTTAATGGCGAACAATCATCATGTTCATCATATCTACTATATGATTCATGCTTTGCCTTTCGGCGATCCGTGTTCTTGAGGCCATGTCTGTACATGCTAGGCTCGTCAAGATCAAACCTTAGCTTCCGCATAAGCAAATCTGGCTTGCTTACGTTGTATTCACCCGCGGAATCAAAGACACCCGATCATCACGTGGTGCTTCGAAGCAGCAAGCTTTGGCAACGGTGCATACTAAGGGTGAACACTTTAGAACTTGAAATTTATGTGCATGAGGGATCATCTTATAATGCTACCGTCGTCTACTAAGCAATACAAGATGCATAAAGGATTAACATCACATGCAATTCATAATATGTGATATGATATGGCCTTTCTCCTTTGTGCTTCCGATCTCCATCTTCAAGCACGAACATGATCTCCATCATCACCGGCATAGCATCAAGGTCAATGACGCTTCTTCATGGTTGTCGTCCGCCAGTTTCAACTATTACAACTATTTTGAATAGACACGCAGGTCTTAACAGAAATTAAAGACAACCATATGGCTCCTGCCGGTTGCCAACTTACAATAAGGAACATTGCATACATCAAATATAATCACAATCATGGCCATATCACATCACTGCACACCCCTGCAAAACAAAGTTAGACGCTTCTACTTTCTTTGCATATTTTACGTGGTTTGGGGCTTTCCATAAGTGTCGTTCTAACTTACGAACAAGAACCACAACATTGATACTAGCATTGTTGATCACCCGTTGTAAATTGGATCTTTACTATGCTAGGAGAAACAGGCACCCGCAAAGCCACTTATGCAAAACGAGTTGCATGTCAAGCGTGGAGCAAGTCTCATGAACGATGTCATGTAAGGTTAGCCCGGGCCGCTTCATCCCAACATACCGCAAGATGCAAAGTACACAAAAAGCAATCTACAATAAAAGCATCAACGCCCACAATGACCATTGTGTTCTACTCGTGCAACAGATCTACATATAGACACGGCTCTGATACCACTGTAGGGGTTCGTAGCATGGAAAACAAAAATTTTCTATTGCATACAAACAAACAAGCCAAGATCTATCTACTAGATTGTAGCAACGAGTCGATGGAATAACTCACCCTCGAAGATTCCAAAGTGTTTAACGAGAGCAGATTCTCGTGGGTGATGTAGTCGTACTCTTTCCGATCTCAAGATCGCGTAGACGATCCTTCCGGCGTCGCGTTCCCGCAGCGCTCCCGCAGTCGGTCACACGTTCGGTACTCGACGAAGACCTTCCTCTCCCTTGTTCCAGCAGGCAGCGGAGGTTGTAGCACTCTCCTCGCGATTCCGGCAGCACAACGGCGTGGTACCGGAGGTAGAGGGGAAATCCCGCAGGGCTTCGCCTTAAGCCGGTGCGAGTATGGTGGAGCTTATGAGAGAGGCTATTAGTGGTCTAGTAATTAGACACACCAATTAGAGGGCTCTAAACCAATTAGAAGGCTCTAAACCGAATAGCTCTAAACCGGGGTCTAGATCTAGGGTTTAGTTTAGAGGATAGGAAACTTGTGTGTCTAGGAGGGGAGCCCTGCCCCTCCTTATATAGGTGGGAGGGGTGGGCGCGCCAGGGGAGGGAGGGAGTCCCTCCCCAACTCGGCCTAGGGCTGGGCGCCGGCCTGGAGGAGTCCAACTCCTCCTCCAGGTTGGTTCCAACTCCTCTTGCTTGTTTCCCACAGTTTCTTGTTTTGGCAGTTTGACTTTCAAACTGGACATTTGACTTTTCTGTTTTAGGATTCAATTTAATCCTTTATTTGGGACAGCAAGAACACTTAGTACATGATGCAATCATTCCAATAAGTAATGACACATTCATGTACCCCTTCCCCCCCGGAGTGCCGGACAATCCGGAACCTTCTAGAATATCCCCGATGAAAACACCGGAATCATTCCCGAACTCCGAAACGGGACTTTCCTTATATGAATCTTATTCTCCGGACCATTCCGGATCACCTCGTGATATCCCGGATCCCATCCGAGACTCCGAACAACATTCGGTCTCTTTCTCATAATACCATAACTACTCAAACAACGTCGAATCCTTAAGTGTGTCTCCCTACGGTTCGTGAATTATGCGGACATGATCGAGACACTTCTCCGAACAATAACCAATAGAGGAATCTGGAAATTCATATGGCTCCCACATATTTCTACGATTACTTTGCGATCGAATGAACCACTTACATACGATACCAATTTCCCTTTGTCTCACGATATGTTACTTATCCGAGGTTATGATCGTCGGTATCTCTGCATACCTAGTTCATCCTCGTTACTGATAAGTACTCTTTTCTCGTTCCCGTGATATGTGATCCCTTGTGACCAAGTCACATGCTTGCAAGCTAATTGAATGACATTTCACCGAGAGGGCCCAGAGAATATCTATCCGTCATGTGGATGGACAAATCCCACTCTTGATCCATGTGTTTCAACCAATACTTTCCGAACACTCAATGCCACCTTTATAGCCACCCTGTTACGGTGTGGTGTTTGATGACATCAAAGCTGTAGGGGTTCGTAGCATGGAAAACAAAAATTTTCTATCGCATACAAACAAACAAGCCAAGATCTATCTATTAGATTGTAGCAACGAGTCGATGGAATAACTCACCCTCGAAGATTACAAAGTGTTTAACGAGAGCAGATTCTCGTGGGTGATGTAGTCGTACTCTTTCCGATCTCAAGATCGCGTAGACGATCCTTCCGGCGCCGCGTTCCCGCAGCGCTCCCGCAGTCGGTCACACGTTCGGTACTCGACGAAGACCTTCCTCTCCCTTGTTCCAGCAGGCAGCGGAGGTTGTAGCACTCTCCTTGCGATTCCGGCAGCACAACGGCGTGGTACCGGAGGTAGAGGGGAAATCCCGCAGGGCTTCGCCTTAAGCCGGTGCGAGTATGGTGGAGCTTATGAGAGAGGCTATTAGTGGTCTAGTAATTAGACACACCAATTAGAGGGCTCTAAACCAATTAGAAGGCTCTAAACCGAATAGCTCTAAACCGGGGTCTAGATCTAGGGTTTAGTTTAGAGGATAGGAAACTTGTGTGTCTAGGAGGGGAGCCCTGCCCCTCCTTATATAGGTGGGAGGGGGTGGGCGCGCCAGGGGAGGGAGGGAGTCCCTCCCCAACTCGGCCTAGGCTGGCCGCCGGCTTGGAGGAGAGAAACTCCTCCTCCAAGTCGACTCCAACTCCTCTTGCTTGTTTCCCACAGTTTCTTGTTTTTGGCAGTTTGACTTTCAAACTGGACATTTGACTTTTCTGTTTTAGGATTCAATTTAATCCTATATTTGGGACAGCAAGAACACTTAGTACATGATGCAATCATTCCAATATGTAATGACACATTCATGTACCCCTTCCCCCCCGGAGTGCCGGACAATCCGGAACCTTCTAGAATATCCCCGATGAAAACACCGGAATCATTCCCGAACTCCGAAACAGGACTTTCCTTATATGAATCTTATTCTCCGGACCATTCCGGATCACCTCGTGATATCCCGGATCCCATCCGAGACTCCGAACAACATTCGGTCTCTTTCTCATAATACCATAACTACTCAAACAACGTCGAATCCTTAAGTGTGTCTCCCTACGGTTCGTGAATTATGCGGACATGATCGAGACACTTCTCCGAACAATAACCAATAGAGGAATCTGGAAATTCATATGGCTCCCACATATTTCTACGATTACTTTGCGATCGAATGAACCACTTACATACGATACCAATTTCCCTTTGTCTCACGATATGTTACTTATCCGAGGTTATGATCGTCGGTATCTCTGCATACCTAGTTCATCCTCGTTACTGATAAGTACTCTTTTCTCGTTCCCGTGATATGTGATCCCTTGTGACCAAGTCACATGCTTGCAAGCTAATTGGATGACATTTCACCGAGAGGGCCCAGAGAATATCTATCCGTCATGTGGATGGACAAATCCCACTCTTGATCCATGTGTTTCAACCAATACTTTCCGAACACTCAATGCCACCTTTATAGCCACCCTATTACGGTGTGGTGTTTGATGACATCAAAGCATCCATCCAGTAAAGGTGATATGCATGATCTCATGGTCGAAGGAATTAGGTTACTATGTATCAGAAAGCATATAGCAATTGAACTATTGAAATGACTTGATCTTTATGCTACGCTTGTCTATAGGAGTATGTCCACCATATCATTCTCCTAACGATATGATCTTGTTGTTGATAACATCTCAATGTTCATGACAAAGAAACCACATCATCAATCAACCAACAAGCTAGTGAAGTATAGAGGCTATACTAGGGACTTCAAATTAAGTTTACAAATCACACAAGTATTAATGGTTTCCTTGTTAATACTATTATAGCATGAATGCAAAAATTTATCATAAACACAAAGATATATAATAATAACTATACTTATTATTGCCTCTAGGGCATATCTCCAACAGTCTCCCACTTGCACTAGAGTCATCTAATCTAGATTACATGGTAATATACCGAACACCCATGGCAGTTTGGTGTTGGTCATGTTTTGCCCTCGGGAGAGGTTTAGTCAACGGATCCGCCACATTCAGATCTGTGTGTACTTTGCAAATCTTTATATCCCCATCCTGGATATGTTCTCGAATAGCGTGAAAACGTAGCTTGATATGCTTCAGCTTCTTGTGTGACCTTGGTTCTTGCGCATTGGCTATGGCGCCCATGTTATCACAGTAGATAGACATTGGGTCCAGCGCACTAGGAACCACACCCAGCTCTGTAATGAACTCTTTCATCCATATCGCTTCTTGTGAAGCCTCCGAAGCAGCCATGTATTCCGATTCAGTTGAAGATCTCGCCACAACGCTTTGCTTTGCACTCCTCCAGCTAACTGCTGCACCATTCAAAATAAATACGTATCCAGATTGTGATTTAGAATCATCCGGATCGGTGTTCCAACTAGCATCGGTGTAACCATTAACAACGAGCTGTTCATCACCTCCATAAGAAAGAACCATATCCTTAGTTCTTCTCAAGTACTTAAGGATGTTTTTGACCGCTGTCCAATGATCCACTCCTGGATCACTTTGATATCTGCTAGTTAAACTAACAGCATATGCGATGTCGGGTCTAGTACATAACATGGCATACATTAGAGATCCTATGGCTGAGGCATAGGGAGTCTTACTCATCCTTTCTCTATCTTCTGCCGATGTCGGACTTTGAGTTTTACTCAAGGTCGTATTGGGCAACATGGGCAAGAACCCTTTCTTGCTATCTTCCATTCCAAATCTCTTTAGAACTTTGTCCAAATATGTACTTTGTGACAATGATATTTGGCGTTTCGATCTATCTCTATAAATCTTTATGCCTAATATGTAAGCTGCTTCGCCAAGATCCTTCATTGAAAAACTATTATTCAAATATTCCTTGACACTATTAAGAAGGTCTACATCATTCCCAATCAACAATATGTCATCCACATACAGTATTAAGAATGCTACAGAGCTCCCACTCACTTTCTTGTAAATACAAGCTTCTCCATAAGTTTGTATAAAACCAAAACTTTTGATTACCTTATCAAAATGTTGATTCCAACTTCGGGATGCTTGCTTCAATCCATAGATGGACCGTTGAAGCTTGCATACCTTGTTAGCATCTTTAGGATCGACAAAACCTTTGGGTTGTATCATATACAACTCTTCATCAATGTCTCCATTGAGGAATGCTGTTTTGACATCCATCTGCCATATCTCACAATCATAATATGCAGCGATTGCTAACATAATCCTCACAGACTTTAGCTTCGCTACCGGTGAGAAAGTCTCATCGTAGTCAACTCCTTGAATTTGTCGAAACCCTTTTGCGACAAGTCGAGCTTTATAGACAGTAACATTACCATCAGCATCTGTTTTCTTCTTGAAAATCCATTTGTTCTCGACAGCCTTCCGGCCATCCGGTAAGTCCACCAAAGTCCATACTTGGTTTTCGTACATGGATCCAATCTCGGATTTCATGGCTTCTTGCCATTTATTGGAATCTGGGCTCATCATCGCTTCCTCATATGTCTCGGGGTCATCGGTGTTGTCCACCAACATGACATTCATAACGGAATCATACCAATCTGGAGTGGTACGAGTTCTCGTTGACCTCCGAGGCTCTGTAGCAACTTCAACCGAAGTTTCATGATCACTATCATTAGCTTCCTCTCTTATTGGTGCAGGCACCACAGGAACTTCTTCCGGTGCTGCGCTACTCGCAATTTCGAGAGAAGGTTCGACAACCTCGTCGAGTTCTACTTTCCTTCCAGTCACTTCTTTCGAGAGAAATTCCTTCTCTAGAAAGGATCCATTCTTGGCAACGAAGATTTTGCCTTCGGATATATGATAGAAGGTATACCCAATAGTTTCCTTCGGGTATCCTATGAAGACGCATTTTTCCGCTTTGGGTTCAAGCTTGTCCGGCTGTAACTTCTTTACATAGGCTTCGCATCCCCAAACTTTAAGGAACGACAATTTAGGTTTCTTCCCAAACCATAATTCATACGGTGTCGTTTCAACGGATTTAGATGGTGCCCTATTTAAAGTGAATGCGGCTGTTTCTAATGCATAACCCCAAAATGATAGCGGTAAATCTGTAATTGACATCATAGAACGAACCATATCTAAGAGAGTTCGATTACGACGTTCAGACACACCATTACGCTGTGGTGTTCCCGGCGGTGTCAATTGTGTAAGTATTCCGCACTTCTTTAAATGCTCGCCAAACTCGTAACTTAGATATTCACCTCCACGATCAGAACGTAGAAATTTAATCTTCTTGTTACGTTGATTCTCTACCTCACTTTGAAACTCCTTAAACTTCTCGAAAGTTTCGGACTTATGTTTCATGAAATAGATATACCCATATCTACTCAAGTCATCCGTGAAGGTAAGAACATAACGATAACCACTGCGCGATGCTACACTCATTGGACCACACACATCGGTATGTATGATTTCCAATAAGTCTGTAGCTCGCTCCATTATACCAGAAAATGGAGTCTTAGTCATTTTACCCATCAGACATGCTTCGCATCTTTCAAGTGATTCAAAATCAAGTGATTCAAGAAGTCCATCGGAATGGAGTTTCTTCATACGCTTCACTCCAATGTGACCAAGACGACAGTGCCACATATAGGTCAAATTATCGCTTGATTTCAAACGTTTAGCCTCAATGTTATTAATATGTGTATTTCTACTATCGAGATTCAATATGAATAGACCATCTATCAAAGGTGCATGTGCATAAAACACATTACTCATATAAATCGAACAACCATTATTCTCGGATTTAAACAAGTAACTGTCTCGCAATAAACAAGATCCTGATATAATGTTCATGCTTAATGCAGGCACCAAATAACAATTATTTAAGTATAAAACTAATCCCGATGGTAGATGAAGAGGTAGCGTGCCGACCGCGATCACATCAACCTTTGATCCGTTTCCTACGCGCATCGTCACCTCGTTCTTCACTAGCTTCCGTTTATTCTGCAGCTCCTGTTTCGAGTTACAAATATGAGCAACCGAACCAGTATCAAATACCCAGGCACTACTACGAGTACTAGTGAGATACACATCAATAACATGTATATCAGATATACCTTTCTTCTTGATGTTGCCGTTCTTCAAATCCGCCAAGTACCTTGGGCAATTCCGCTTCCAGTGACCTTCTCCCTTGCAGTAAAAGCACTCAGTTTCAGGTTTAGGTCCAGCCTTGGTCTTCTTCGTCGGCGTGGTAACTTTCTTACCACCCTTCTTGAAGTGTCCCTTTTGCTTAGACTTGCCTTTCTTGAATTTGGTGGTCTTATTGACCATCAACACTTGGTGCTCTTTCTTGATCTCCACTTCTGCAGATTTTAACATAGCAAATAGTTCTGGCAACTCTTTGTTCATGTTCTGCATGTTGTAGTTCATCACAAAGTTCTTGTAACTTGGTGGTAGTGATTGGAGGATGCGGTAAACTCCCAAAGTATTAGGAATCACTATACCCAAACTTTGAAGTTTATTTGCGTGCCCAGACATCTTAAGCACATGCTCACTGACGGAGCTACCCTCTTCCATCTTGCAGTTAAAGAACTTTTCAGAAGCTTCATAACTTTCAATTGCCGCATGAGTCTCAAAGATTAATTTGAGATCCTCGACAATATCATATGGATCTGACTCTTCAAACCTTTTCTGAAGCTCCGATTCTAAACCATACAAGATAGCACACTGAACTATGGAGTACTGATTCTTCCGAGCAAGGTAAACATTCTTTACTTCATCGGTAGCATCAGCTGCAGGTGGGTCACCTAGCGGTGCAT
Organism: Avena sativa; assembly: GCA_916181665.1. NCBI lineage: Eukaryota > Viridiplantae > Streptophyta > Magnoliopsida > Poales > Poaceae > Avena > Avena sativa. The sequence continues at coordinate 58,739,474 of OV702285.1, read as the reverse complement.
CCAGCACATAGGTCCAATTACCAGCTGTGAGGACAATCCTCAAATTGCGGAACCAATCCGCGAAGTTGCTTCCATTGTTTTTTCAACTTTTCTTTCTCTAGGAACGCATTAAAATTGATGGTAGGGGCTGCCATTGATCTACAACATATTTGCAATAGTTTAGACTAAGTTTATGACAAATTGAGTTCAAATTAATTAATGAAATTAAACTAGGTGAACTCCCACTCAAAACAACATCCCTCACATTGTTTTAGTGATCACACGAACCAAATCCACTACATCAACACCGATCATCACGAGAGCTGATATAGTTTTAATGGCGAACAATCATCATGTTCATCATATCTACTATATGATTCATGCTTTGCCTTTCGGCGATCCGTGTTCCTGAGGCCATGTCTGTACATGCTAGGCTCGTCAAGATCAAACCTTAGCTTCCGCATAAGCAAATCTGGCTTGCTTACGTTGTATTCACCCGCGGAATCAAAGACACCCGATCATCACGTGGTGCTTCGAAGCAGCAAGCTTTGGCAACGGTGCATACTAAGGGTGAACACTTTAGAACTTGAAATTTATGTGCATGAGGGATCATCTTATAATGCTACCGTCGTCTACTAAGCAATACAAGATGCATAAAGGATTAACATCACATGCAATTCATAATATGTGATATGATATGGCCTTTCTTCTTTGTGCTTCCGATCTCCATCTTCAAGCACGAATATGATCTTCATCATCACCGGCATAGCATCAAGGTCAATGACGCTTCTCCATGGTTGTCGTCCACCAGCTTCAACTATTACAACTATTTTGAATAGACACGCAGGTCTTAACAGAAATTAAAGACAACCATATGGCTCCTGCCGGTTGCCAACTTACAATAAGGAACATTGCATACATCAAATATAATCACAATCATGGCCATATCACATCACTGCACACCCCTGCAAAACAAAGTTAGACGCTTCTACTTTCTTTGCATATTTTACGTGGTTTGGGGCTTTCCATAAGTGTCGTTCTAACTTACGAACAATAACCACAACATTGATACTAGCATTGTTGATCACCCGTTGTAAATTGGATCTTTACTATGCTAGGAGAAACAGGCACCCGCAAAGCCACTTATGCAAAACGAGTTGCATGTCAAGCGTGGAGCAAGTCTCATGAACGATGTCATGTAAGGTTAGCCCGGGCCGCTTCATCCCAACATACCGCAAGATGCAAAGTACACAAAAAGCAATCTACAATAAAAGCATCAACGCCCACAATGACCATTGTGTTCTACTCGTGCAACAGATCTACATATAGACACGGCTCTGATACCACTGTAGGGGTTCGTAGCATGGAAAACAAAAATTTTCTATCGCATACAAACAAACAAGCCAAGATCTATCTATTAGATTGTAGCAACGAGTCGATGGAATAACTCACCCTCGAAGATTCCAAAGTGTTTAACGAGAGCAGATTCTCGTGGGTGATGTAGTCGTACTCTTTCCGATCTCAAGATCGCGTAGACGATCCTTCCGGCGCCGCGTTCCCGCAGCGCTCCCGCAGTCGGTCACACGTTCGGTACTCGACGAAGACCTTCCTCTCCCTTGTTCCAGCAGGCAGCGGAGGTTGTAGCACTCTCCTTGCGATTCCGGCAGCACAACGGCGTGGTACCGGAGGTAGAGGGGAAATCCCGCAGGGCTTCGCCTTAAGCCGGTGCGAGTATGGTGGAGCTTATGAGAGAGGCTATTAGTGGTCTAGTAATTAGACACACCAATTAGAGGGCTCTAAACCAATTAGAAGGCTCTAAACCGAATAGCTCTAAACCGGGGTCTAGATCTAGGGTTTAGTTTAGAGGATAGGAAACTTGTGTGTCTAGGAGGGGAGCCCTGCCCCTCCTTATATAGGTGGGAGGGGGTGGGCGCGCCAGGGGAGGGAGGGAGTCCCTCCCCAACTCGGCCTAGGCTGGCCGCCGGCTTGGAGGAGAGAAACTCCTCCTCCAAGTCGACTCCAACTCCTCTTGCTTGTTTCCCACAGTTTCTTGTTTTTGGCAGTTTGACTTTCAAACTGGACATTTGACTTTTCTGTTTTAGGATTCAATTTAATCCTATATTTGGGACAGCAAGAACACTTAGTACATGATGCAATCATTCCAATATGTAATGACACATTCATGTACCCCTTCCCCCCCGGAGTGCCGGACAATCCGGAACCTTCTAGAATATCCCCGATGAAAACACCGGAATCATTCCCGAACTCCGAAACGGGACTTTCCTTATATGAATCTTATTCTCCGGACCATTCCGGATCACCTCGTGATATCCCGGATCCCATCCGAGACTCCGAACAACATTCAGTCTCTTTCTCATAATACCATAACTACTCAAACAACGTCGAATCCTTAAGTGTGTCTCCCTACGGTTCGTGAATTATGCGGACATGATCGAGACACTTCTCCGAACAATAACCAATAGAGGAATCTGGAAATTCATATGGCTCCCACATATTTCTACGATTACTTTGCGATCGAATGAACCACTTACATACGATACCAATTTCCCTTTGTCTCACGATATGTTACTTATCCGAGGTTATGATCGTCGGTATCTCTGCATACCTAGTTCATCCTCGTTACTGATAAGTACTCTTTTCTCGTTCCCGTGATATGTGATCCCTTGTGACCAAGTCACATGCTTGCAAGCTAATTGGATGACATTTCACCGAGAGGGCCCAGAGAATATCTATCCGTCATGTGGATGGACAAATCCCACTCTTGATCCATGTGTTTCAACCAATACTTTCCGAACACTCAATGCCACCTTTATAGCCACCCTGTTACGGTGTGGTGTTTGATGACATCAAAGCATCCATCCAGTAAAGGTGATATGCATGATCTCATGGTCGAAGGAATTAGGTTACTATGTATCAGAAAGCATATAGCAATTGAACTATTGAAATGACTTGATCTTTATGCTACGCTTGTCTATAGGAGTATGTCCACCATATCATTCTCCTAACGATATGATCTTGTTGTTGATAACATCTCAATGTTCATGACAAAGAAACCACATCATCAATCAACCAACAAGCTAGTGAAGTATAGAGGCTATACTAGGGACTTCAAATTAAGTTTACAAATCACACAAGTATTAATGGTTTCCTTGTTAATACTATTATAGCATGAATGCAAACATTTATCATAAACACAAAGATATATAATAATAACTATACTTATTATTGCCTCTAGGGCATATCTCCAACAAAAGCATCCATCCAGTAAAGGTGATATGCATGATCTCATGGTCGAAGGAATTAGGTTACTATGTATCAGAAAGCATATAGCAATTGAACTATTGAAATGACTTGATCTTTATGCTACGCTTGTCTATAGGAGTATGTCCACCATATCATTCTCCTAACGATATGATCTTGTTGTTGATAACATCTCAATGTTCATGACAAAGAAACCACATCATCAATCAACCAACAAGCTAGTGAAGTATAGAGGCTATACTAGGGACTTCAAATTAAGTTTACAAATCACACAAGTATTAATGGTTTCCTTGTTAATACTATTATAGCATGAATGCAAACATTTATCATAAACACAAAGATATATAATAATAACTATATTTATTATTGCCTCTAGGGCATATCTCCAACAATCTTAACACTAAACTCACACCATGCTATAGCAAAAGTAACACATACTAATATGTACAGGTTACCCACCTATTGGCACTAAAGTTATCCACCGTTAGCACTAAAAGCTACCCCTGTTAACACCAAACTCATGCCCTGCTATAAGAAATAAGTGACCCACATATTAATATTGAAGTCATTCATAAGCTATTCCACATGCTCTATTTACATACCGTAGTATGTAAAAGTTACTCATATGTTAACACTAAAGTTATCCAACTACTGGCCCTAAACTTATCCATTCTAGTATAAGCTACCCACTTGTTATTCCTAAAAGTTATCCATCTGTTAGCATTAAAGTTACCCATATCTTAACACTAAACTCACACCATGCTATAGCAAAAATAACACATACTAATATATATATATATATGTTACCCACCTATTAACATTAAAGTTATCCACTTGTTAACTTAAAGTTATCCACATATTGGCGCTGAACTTACCCCGTGCTATATAACAAAAAAGGTACATCCTAGTGTGTATAAGTTAACCATCTAGTACTACTAAAGTTATCCATCTGTTAACACTAAAGCTAACCGGACCAATGGCTGTCGGGCTCGGAGGCTGCCGGGAGGTGGGACAGAGCTCCCCTTCATTTCCCGGATAATGCTCGCGCAGTAGCTCCGGCACCGGGAGATGACGCAGAGGTTGGGAGGGAACGCCGACGGCAACGCATGCGCGGGAGAAACTGGATCGAGCTAAGGGGCGAGGTTGGGAGGAAGCGCCGGTGATGGGCGACGGCGACGCAGGCGGGACGGCCGTCGGCGGCGCGGGCGGGGGTTGGGAGAGAGGAAGTGCATAAAGGGGGTGCTCCGCCGAGGAAAGGAGTAAATCATGGGAGAACCGAGCTGTGTACCCCAGAAAATGATCGCGGGAGTATACTTTTTGTATGGACCGTCCGATCCGGATCGGACGCACCGTCTTATAAGGCGTCTGTCCGGGCGCCCATCGCGTAGCAAGTACTAATGACATCAGTAGTTTCATACTACATGAAAAAATGCATCCACACATCTCTTCTTTAAAAGGAGGGTTATTTAATGGGTAACCTACATATAATGGGATGGGTAACTTTTGGGTCTAAAAAAAGTTGTCGAAACATATCAATATGGGATCTAGTTTCGAAGATCTCGTCGCGAGTAGTTTCACAGTGGAAACAGATTTTTAACCGGATAAATGGTTTGAGCTACAAAACTGTTTGAATTCGAATTTTTGTATTGAGCTGGCTGCTGATTGAACCGATCCGTACGTGCGCGCCCCGCTGCTACGTTTGCGCCCGCCCGTATATCTAACCCGCCGAGAAAAGAAAAGTAACGGGCGCCTGCTATGTAGAAATTTCGTTAATAAAACCACATGGATATTTAGTAAAATAAACTATGGTTTGATAAAATAATTTTATGAATAAAATATGCATGATTGATGATGCACAAAATAAAATAACAATCAATTTCTAATTTTTTAATATTTTTTGGGCATTACAATAAGTATCTTGTCAAGTTTTATGCTTCCTGGACAAAGCTTAAAATATATGCAACCATATACATACACAAGTGCACCCATAATGATTTGTTCTAAGGCTACTTACATGCACAAATAAAAGATTCATTAAGACATAAAAGTCCAATCATTGATTAAAGTTCTAAGGTCCTGATTAAGAACCCCCTAATGTAACTCCAAGTCTCGAGGCACAGTTTATGTCATACCGACCCTATCTACTCTCTTCGTTACACTAAGGTGCAACCCTATGCATCCATAAAAGTGAAGTAACATGTAGTCGACGTTCGCATATTACCATCATAGAACCACATTAGAGATTAAAACTTAAACAAATAATCATTACATACTTATATAAAATCAACACCAATCCATCATATGCCCTCGGGAACATGGAAAACTATTCACAATGGAGAAACATTACAAAGATATGAGGGTTGACGAAGTTGTTGATGGAGAGATGCAACCCCGAGGTTGGAAAAGAAGGCCACAAAGCCCGTGGCGCCAGCAGCCTCCCGGTGCTAGGCAGCGCTGGCGGCAACTCTTGGAGGAGCAGCGACCCGTGGCCCTCCTTCTCCCTTGGAGATGTCTTTCCCCTTCTTGGCGGCTGTTGAGGAAGAGGCAAATTTGTGACAATGGATGGATGCCTCCAAAAGTAAGGTCTTCTCTCAATACATAGTGGTGGAGATGCAATCTAAGCCATGTGAAGGATGCTTATTTGATCCAAGGGCTCTTGGGCATCTTTAGAACCTTACTCTAGTACTCATATATGTCCTTCAGGAGCACATAAAATCGTAGCTTGGCTAAATCCATAAAGTATGAAAATAGTTTGAGTCAATCACGTCACAAACTTTCGAAGTCCCAAAACTGCTTGTATATGCCGCAGTATCGTCCGACGCACTAAATTCGTGGTTCGCCGACGCTAACTAAAGCTCGCGTCCCGTTACAAAAACACGCCGGTGCTAACCATTTGCAATCTAGCCCGCGCCAGCTCTTTGAATGCTCCCTTATATTTTATCATGAATCTAGTGATATTAATATTTTGTCATAAAATATTTACGTTTATTTATATGAATATGGTTAAGTTTTACTCTCTAATAAAAGCTACTCCCTTCGTCTTAAAATAGATATTGAAAATTTGGCTAAATTTTAGAGAATTCTACTTTCAAACCGGTTGGTGGTTTGTAAAACCTGGCAGAAAGTATGAACACGTGCTGTCAAGTTAGCTTAGAATCATATCAAAAATTTAAAATGTCTTGTAGATCAAACCGTTTTTCCGATTTAAAATCCGTTTTTATCGTTGGACTAGTCGCGACGAGATCTTCAAAACTAGATCTCATGTTGATATGTTTTGATGAAATTTTTTTCAGACCCAAAAGTTATCTACCCTAAACACGTGAGTTATCCATACCATAATATGTAAGTTATCCACCCAATAATAAATACTCCCTCCGTCCGCAAATAAGTGTACATCTAGGAAATATTAGACAAATTAGTTCTCTCTCTTCTTTTATGAGGCTTTATCAATTATCAAGAAAAGAGAAGAATGCGGATTGGTGGAGGAGAAGAATAGAGATTGGAGGATGAGGTGGGGGAGTGATTACGAGGAGCTAATTGCATTTATTAAGTGCCTTGGTATTATAGATGTACACTCTTTTTGAGACAAATTTTGAGTGCTAGATGTACACTTATTTATGCACAGATGGAGTAAGTTACCCATGAAATAACATGTTGGATAGAGACGTTCTTGCAAACGTGTTGAGTAAATTTAATTAGAATACGATAACTTAGTTGTTAGGGTATTGAGACTTCATTATCATCAATGCGTTAACGTCCACGCGTGATGAAGACTTGGTATCCTAAAACCTTTCGAGATTTCGTCACCCGTATGCCATGGTAGCGACGACGGACGACGAAGTCAAGCCGCTATACTACTGATTGCGCGTGACGTTGTTCACTACGACTTAGTGGGGTGGATGGTTAAGTTATAAGACCCATTTATTTATATTGTATGAAAAAAAAGCTTAGATTTAGTTCTTTAAAAAATTATGTTTTATGTTTGACCCAGTAGCACTTCGAGGTTGGATAGTCTATACGCTGCGAGAACGGCGACGAACAACGAGACCAAGCCTTTAGGATAACTTTTTATATTTTATTCGTGGATAAATTTTTATAGTATGAAAAATTTATATGTTATTGGATGAATAACTTACATTCTAAAACACATATAACTCTCATAATAATAATGGATAACTGGTGCATAAATAGAAAAGTTTATCCATCCCTAATACATGATATGTGGATAATTTTATAGGGATGAATAACTTACATGTTATTGGGTGGATGACATATATGCTGAAGCCCAGATAACTTATGTGTCATGGGTGAATAATTTTTGGTAAAAAAAAGTTGTCAGAACATGCCAATATGAGATTTAGTTTCGAAGATCTCATCACGACTAGGCTAACGGTGAAAACGGATTTTAATTCGGATAAACGGTTTGACCTAGAAAATATTTTAAATTTTCGTATTTTAATTGAGCTAGCTAATTAAAAAAGTTACCATTTAGTGTTTAGAAAGATAGTTTGATGGACCAATTCCTATCCGAATGTCCCGCCAAGTTTTAAAACATTTAGATCGGTCGATACGTAGCAAAGTCTAAATTTTAATAAGTATTTAATATTAAATAATGTCTAAATACATATAAATTTAAAAATGTTTACGGTATCTATGTATTTTAGAACGGAGGAAGTAGAAGATTCAAAAAAAAAGAAAAGAAAAGGTAGAAGTACAATATTTTGTGAATCGATGGAGTATGGGTAAAGACACGAGACGCGTATCTCGGTGAGCAGTTGCCCACACCGGGACAAGATACGAGGAGAGTCGAGCGGAATGGAAGCGGAAGCCGACAAGCGCTGCTCTACTGCTGCTTCGCATCGGATGCCCTCCTCCTTCCGCGCGCGGTTCCCCAGGCGAGGCCTGAACTGGAGGCTGGCGGACGGACGCGCCACCGGAAAGTACGGTTCTGCCCCCCGACTTCGTGCACGGTGCAACGTTTACACGCTTGTCCCAGTTGTCGCGTCCCGAGCTCCAGCTGCTGTGTTGGCTTTTGTTTTCTTCTTCGCGGTGCAACGAGGCGACGACTCCGTGCGGTTCCGGTCCGGCCAAGGCCCCGGTGCCGGTCGCGGGCTGCGGTCACGTGGGCCCCGCGCCCCAAAAGCTCCAAAGACTGCACGCATCTTTGCGAACAGAACCCTATGGAAAATGATAAATGTTTACTTCTACTACTCTGCAGGACCCCAGGTGGGTGGAGCACGATGCGGTGTTGCCAGCATTGTTACTTTTGGCAACGTGAAATGAAGAAACTACAGGGGTGTGAGTGAGAATGACGGCCGGGGGGTCAAATCCGGCAGAGGCCGAGGTCAGGCTCTCCTCACCCGTCGGACCCCGCATTTCAAATTTCCTCGGCGTCCCCCTCCCCCTCTTCTCCGGCCAGCTTTATAAACCCCGCCGCCCAACGGCTAGCCGCCTGATCCACCCTCCGGCCGCAGAACCCATCCTCGCGCGCCAGGCCCCCCGCTCCGCTCCGCCCGACCACACCGCGCGCCATGGAAAGCGACGACGAGGAGATGCGCGACGCCTCCTCCGCCTCCGTCGACGGAGGCGACGCCGACGACGCGGGGTACGAGGAGGCCGAGCAGGGGCTGATGGTGATGGAGGTCAGGTGGTTCGAGGTAGACCTCGACTACGAGTACGACGCGCCCAGGTGGTTCGACCTCGCCCGGGAGGAGACGCCGGTGGAGGCCGCCGCCGCGGAGATGTGGTTCGCCACTGCCCCAAGCTACCCGCCCTCTCGTACGCCCCCACTCCCCTCTCCACCCATTCATCACTACCTCGCTTCGATGTCGTACTACTAATTTCGTATTCTGTTTTCCCCTTGTGAGTGAGGGAGGGAGGGGGAACGATTAATCCGAGAAAGGGGCCTCCGGTCGAGCATGGCTCCATCGATCGGTCAGCGCCTGCAATGTGCTTATTGATCCTGCACGATTTTCTCGTGCGCGTATTATGCCAGACGGTGGGTGGGGGGAATTTGGTGGATTAGGAAACTGGACCATTTCGTCGGATTTTAATTAATTACTCTAATTCTGGAGTAGTAGCGTATTCCCCAGTCTACCTTGCATCGCCATTTCGAGAAACTACTGGCGGTGGTTCTAGGGACAGAATGCGCAGGCATTTACTGTCAGTTTCAGAGCACTGGGGGGTGTACGGGGCCAATTATTATGGTGCGAACAAGACCACATTTTCAGGCCAGCATGCTTAATTGCATTCTGAAACTCTAGGAACCTAGAGCTTTTTTTGTCAATTCTGGGTAAGTATATTGTTACTACGTCAGATGGATATTGGCTGCGAGCAGTGGTTTCCATGTTTCTAGCTTTGCAATTAGTGTAGACATGTAGGTTCCTCATGGCCAAACAGACCAGCCACAACGATATTAACCTCTTATTGTCCTGAAAAAAGAAGAAATGTGCTATGGATTCCTCCTCATTGAAAGCCTGACGAAGTGAAATATTGTAAATGGGAAGCGTAGTGTGCATGTGGATGTGGTCATATCACTTATAATCTCATACACTCCTGTTTTATAACCTCAGAAGAAGAGTTCATATGCTTGAGAAGTTGGTTGCCCGAAGCTCATTGGTTTGTCTGCAGTTCCATGTCGAATGGAATTTTGAGTTATGTATACTTTATATATATCCATAGCACATATACACCAGGTGCAACTTACATGGAATTATGGGAATTTGCAACTTGTAACTGAGTTGCACCGGATGTATATGTGCTATGGTGTAAACACCTGGAAACATTAACCATGGATAGTAGATAAACCCTGTATATGATGGCACGCATAGTTTTGGTCTATGTGGATTGCACAGATTTATGTGTTGCATAAAGAATGGCATCGGAGCTAAAACATCTTCCTGGTTTGCTATATGATGGCCATAACTTTCATAAACTGTTGATTGTGTTAAAAGCTCTAAGCCGTGTGTTAATTTGCAGAAGATTTTTTTGGTTATTTCTATAGTTTTAATACCGAAAAAAAGAGCAGAAGGATAAAACTATCGATAGTTCTTGGTAGGGAGACTTCTCTAAATGACAAAAATTGGGTCATGTGCAATTACTAGGTGACATTATTTGATCTACGTGTAAATGTTATGTGCTTTACTATTACTCCCTCCGATCCATAATATATATATATTTTTTTGCGATGTCCTCCGATCCATAATAAGTGTCGCTGATTTAGTATTATTATGGATAAGAGGGAGTAGTTTATTTGCCTTTTCAAGCCTAAAAGTATTTTTATTTTTAATTTGGTACTGCATTTAATTGCCTAGCTAATATCACTAACATTTTCTCTTCTGTTTCAATAGCTTTAATTGCAATGATGCTGGCTGAAGATCTTGGGTTACCAAACCTAAGAAGCATTGCAGTTGCAGATATGGATGTTGTGCATTGCTCTAAATCGTCGCAAGGATGTTCTGATGCAGCTGACCAAAGTATACACAAGTCACATGTAGCAAATGAAGGTACTAGTCAGCTAAATGCTTGTAACTACTGATTTTCTCGATCATTCAGTTGTCACCTCCGTACATTATGTTTATGAGGGCGGAGTGCTCGCCTTCTAGTCTTTTCGCTCATTGTTACATGCATTGCTGTTAATAGTGAGCACTGCATGTCCATTATGCTGATCCATATGTTGTTTATCATTCTGTAATTTAGCCTGATATGGTTGTGTCTTTTCACATTTTCTAATGAGAAGTAATTTTGTTGCTGTACTTTATGCAAAATAGGACGGATACCATGCTATGGAATATCAAAAATTGAAAGAAAACCTGCTGCTCGAAGTACTATGAAGGGGAATTTATCCAAGGGGTCCACACTGATGAAGCCTACAGCCAGTCAATTAGCCAGGCAAACCAGGCAACTTGAAGTGAAGAATACCATGCCGTATGTAATGCAATGCCTTGTGCTAACTGATATTCTGATTTTCTGGGGGCTAACAAAAGAAGTTATTGTATTGTTTATCTTTATACTTTATTAGCAATCTGCTGTGTTTTTATAGCTTCAAAATTATCCTGCTACACTTGCAATTTCTATATGTCTGTGCTTCTCATGTTTTCTATTCACCTGTATTCTTGATTAAATAAACCATCCATTCTTGAATAACACTGGTCATTACAGTACACTGGGCGTTATAGTTATGCCAGCATGTGTGTTCGAGCAGTGCTGCAGTAACAAGTGGCATTACTTAGGCTCCAAACTTACTGTTTTCTTTGTCGCCATTTTTTCTTGACCATCTCACCTCTACTTTTCTTAACCTTTATTCTAAACTATTTTTTAAGAAATATAAAGTAGATATACGATGTTTGCTTTGTTGTGAACACCGTGAGAACTTAATTCCCTTTGTTTTCAGAAGTAAAAAGTCGGTTGGACTTGGATTGAGAAGCGATAGAAGTACCACGAGCTCAAATGATTGCACTAACCAAGCTGGTAAAAGGCAGAAATTAGAAAAAGGTCATCTCAACAAGGTACATTACTGCTTTTATTTGGGGAACGTGAATTTGCTATGTTTTCTGGGGAATTTTTGGGTTTAGTTTTTGAGTCCATTTTCTATTTTGAGGAGAGGCTTCCTTCGTGCTTTTGAGACTGCATGATCATATTTTGTCTGAACTAGTTTGGAATGTTTATTCGATTTTGGCCGCGAGTAAAGTAACAGGCACCAAAAAGACACAATGTTTTGTTCAACCAAGTGTCAGTGTCATTTTTCTTGACCTGTAGCTTAAGTTTGACAAAAACCTTCTTCCAGTGTTTACCCTTTGCAAGTGGTTTTCATTTTGACTCTACCTGGGAGCTTCATTATTGGCACATGGAAAAGACTCTTGGTAGCTTGTGAGATTATTCGTTCCTGGTTGCCAGTACAGTTTTGTTTCTCTATTACAGCTGCACATCGCATAGTATTTGTGCTTGACAGAAACTGACATTTAAGTTCCCTGCTGAATCCATAACACTTGAACTGAATCCAGGATAAACTATTGTTTGATTTCTTACTGGCAGTACCAACAATCTGAGGAAATTTCAAAAACAATTCTTGAACTGAAAATTCTAAAATAATCCATGACTTGAACTGAAAATCCCTTGATACATATGTTATTGGTAAATGGCATCTCCAGTATTATTGCTGTTAAACTCTGTAGCAGGAAATATAGTTATCTAGTACTACCCCTGTTCCTAAATATAAGCCTTTCTAGCAGTTCATATTGAACTACTAAAAAGGCTTACATTTCGGAACGGAGGGAGTACATACTGAGGGGCTTATGTGTAGATATTGTGCCTCTGGTCTTCATATTTAAACTGTTGCTTTTTATCTCTAGATGTTCTTGATAACAGCATATGTAATTTGCATTACTTTTACTGCATAACAATGCCGTTTTTTACTGAAGCTATATTTTTAATACTGGTGCAGGTTGTTCCTACAAGTCAACATGAGTTAATTCACAAGGCCCATGAAAAGGTAAAGGCACCCTCAAAGCATGCAATAATCCAACTATTTTGATGTATAAAAGATGCTTCATGCTTGTTCTGTTCATTTATCCTGTAAACCCTAGATAATTTTTACTACTCCCTCCGTTCACTAATGTAAGATATTCTAGCATTTTTCTAAAACAAATGTATGTAGACATGTTTTAGTGTATAGGTTCACTCATTTTGGAGTGTAAGTCCACTGTGAAATATCTAAAAGGTCTTACATTAGTAATCGGAGGGAGTACCTCTGTTCCATATTAACTGTTGCAGGTTTGTCTAGACAAATCTGCGACAGTTAATATGGAATGGAGGGAGTAGGTTTAATATGTTTCATGGTGTGTTTTTCATTACAGTAGCAAACTTAGTTGTCCTTATGAAATATAATACTCCCTCCATCCTGAAATAAGTGACTTGAGTTTGTCTAGATTCGCATGTATCTACATACTAAAACGTGTCTAGATACATGCGAATCTTGACAAATTCAAGTCACTTATTTTAGGTCGGAGGGAGTAATACATGATGTTCAACTAGTCATAGCCTAATGGTTGTGGCATTTTCCCTTATACTGTCCAGTAAAGATATTGCTGTCATGCTAAAAAGATTACAATTGCACTTATTTCTGTATGGTATCAATGATTCCGTCGTTAAATTTTGATTGATGTCGCTTTATCATGGATGCTGCAGAATGTTATGAAAAGTAGCTCTGATCGTGCCACTGGTGTACCTAAATTGAAGATTACAGTACCGATAGAACCTGAGTTTGCAACTAAGTTAAGAGCAGAGAGGTCAAGGGTTCTAAGAGCAGTGTAAAGTCATTTTACTTGCTATTCTATTTAGATGTTTGAACATAAGATACTTCTGCTATGATAATTTTCACACCTTTAAGGCTTTAACTGGAAATTTCAGGCCAACTAATTCAAAGCAGTTAAAATCCCGGAATTTACAGCCTGCTTCTACGACGCAACCGTCATCAACTAGAAGGGTGGGTTCTCAAACTATTGATTTTTTAGGAGACCCTCAATTTTCATGAGAAAATTTCGCAATCATGGGATAATTAGACGCATTTTATTTTTTATATTGCTGAACAAAGTCATGGCATTGAATATATTTTTGGGAAACTGGTAGTCTAAAACTTCTAGAGTGGTTTTGGTCATGCTTTCTTACCCCAAGAAACAGATAAATTTGTAAGGATTTGTAGGGTATATAAATTAGGTAAACCAATAATTTAATGCAGGGTTTGTCAGTTTAATCTTATTTCCCCTTGGCAGTTGAACCAGCGTAATGTACTAGAACATGCACTTCCACATTTATGTGGAGGAATGCTAAATTTACACCATGGCATATTTATCTCTTTCTTTTATATTGGTATATATATACGTGGTTGCCAGTCAACATTCAACACTTCTCTTCAAGCAGGTTGTGCAACCTTTTCGGGCTCATCAGAATGCAAATGTACAACATGCCAATGCTCCACCAAATATGCCGGCGTGTGCACCTAACCGTGCAATTAATCTTCAAAAGTAAGCTTGCTTCTTATTTTCTACTTTGGTTCTAGTTAGCTTACCAGTTACCTATGTGATATTCTATTGGGAACTCAAATATATTGCTTATGATGAGGTCTTGCGATAATTTCCTTTGTTGTACTAGTGTTTGTTAAGGCACGAGTTGTCTTGATCTAGATGAAGATAAGGTTACCTGATGTAATTTTAGGAAAACACTGAAACATTGAAATGACGGTAATAATCGCCATTTCTTTGTTCCCTGCTAACAGCATCGATAAAAAGCCAGAAGATTCCAGAGATGCCACGTTTAAATTTAAAGCTCAGCGATTGGATAAAAAGGTATCTTTCCTGAACAGTTCTTCCATGTTTATATGGATAAAAAGGTATCTGTCCTGAACAGTTCTTCTATGTTTCTATGGATAAAAAGGTATCTGTTCTATTGACTATTGAACTGATATTTTGATGGTAATCCCATGTTGGTGGTATTAGCTGCTTTTCGATATGACAGATACATTTGGAACAGAGGTCTTAAGAGGACAAACTACATAATAAATATAGGATTCTGCAGCATTTTATAGTTTGTTCAGACAACAGACGCAGCTAATGATTGTTGTTTAAACAGATATTAGCAAGCAAAGCAGATAGTGGCGTACTTCAAAATGCCAAAAGAAATCCTACAGTGTTTAAGGTAGCTTTGCCACGATATTCTTTTCTCTGTTGTTTTTTCTCTAGTCATCTATTCACCAAAAATCAATAATTTCTGGTTAATAATCCTAGGAATTCAACTTGTCAACAAGCCGGAAGAGCAAGCAGGCTCCATTATCTGAGCTCTTTAACAAGGTTTGTACTGATAGAAAAAAATATCTTGCATTAGAATTACTGGAATCTGATATCTACGGAAATTATCTTGGCAGCTTTCCTTGACTGCTGAAGCCCGCCGTGCCATGGACCGTCAGGCTGCTGAACGTCCAAATTACATCACCACCAAGGTTAGTCACCCGTTTCCGCTTCTTTTTGTGTTTGAATTACCCCTTCCATCTTAATTCAAAGTGCTGAAATGTCACCTTTTATTGCAAGGATTGCAAAGAGAACATGATTGGCGCCATTCGTTGCTAGCTCTGGTAAGCGATATTTTTCTGGCTACCTAGTAAGATGTAGCTTCCCAGTTTGTTTTTACCGAGTTGCATGACAATGTTCCATGTTGTTTACCTTTTTGCAGACCGACTTAGTCAAAAAAAACATTATAGTACTCTGTTTGACAAGGACTGATTCAGATTTCAGTCCTGTACCTGCACAAAGGTAAATACAGTATGTTTTTCTCTGAGTTACCTGTGTATATACTTCCTCAGCACTGCATCTCATGATGCTGATGCATCGCATTATTCTCAGCAGTATGATTAATGCATGACAAGAATGTGATCGAAAACATGGAATTTAATTATTGGTATGTTGACAGTGGTCCTTCTCCGTCTTGTAGGCTAGGCGTCTGTTTTGGACAGTAGGACTCACATCACAGGGGGGTGGGCTCAGGCATCTCCTTCACCTTCATCTAGCAAGATGAAGCCATACATTATTAAGTATTTGACATGAGGGCACCCGGCGATCGACCCTGCATCAGAAGATAGTTTGGTTGATCCCAGAGACCAGACGATTTTTCCCTGTCTCGGCCTGTTGCGTGGTCGCTCGTTGCCGGCTAGCTTAACATAACTCCTTAGCTGATCCCTTTTTGTACAGCTAGAGTAAAATCCCAGCCGTAGCTCTGCCCTCTGTTGCTGGTTGGTTGGTGTTGGTGTGGGGAGAGCGGCGAGACGCCTGGCCTCCGGTGTGCGGTGGATCTGCCGTGGTTCCGAGGTTGTAAAACAACACCGCCATCGTCTGGCCAAGTCGTTCGCTTCATATCTCTGTCTCCGTTCCCTTACTTTTATCTATCTATGGTCTGGAAAATGTTTTCCCTCCTGATTTTCGGTCGTATCGCATATCTTGCACAAGAAAAGACGAAGGCAGGTTGTGTGTTGCCTTCAGTTTTTCTTTTGCCTCTAAATCGGGGGAATCTTGTTGCTGCTTAACCGGCAGAAGCAGCAGCAGCAGCAGGAATCTCTGCTGGTTCCTGGCGTCTGTTCCACGGCCCGCCCAATCGAGCAGTGCCGGCGCGGCACAGTGCTTTGCTCACTGCTCAGGGCAGGGAGCGGTCAAGCTCGGTCGGAGCAGGCCGGCCGGCCAGGGCCCGTGGTGGGGGGAGCAAGATCAGGTAGGGGTGCGACGAGACGAGACTAGACGAGAAGAACGATGTAACCTCACATCAGGCCGGAAGCGCATCGCACATCGCTCTGTCCCGTCACGGCGTCACGAGGCCAAGGAATAAAGCGCTCGCCGGTCGGCACAGGAGCTTGCCTCCGTCCGGATGGCGGCCTCTGATCCCGTGGCCCCGTCCGGATGGCGGCCGCATGCAGGTGGAGGACGATCCATCAGGGGCTCTGACCGATCGGCTCGGACGGCACGGCCGAGAGCTGCCCACGGGCACGCGTCCTTCCATGGAGCCACAGTGCGTCTGTTTGGGAGAAGACGCCGCCGGTGCGCAGCAGGTCGTGAGCTGCATGGGAGGGAGCGGCACGAGGCGTTTCGACCACTGTTGGTTGCTGTGGGATCATAGGGTGTGTTTGGTTTATGCCCAAGATTGCCCCACCAAATATTTGGCTAGCCAAAATTTTGGTTGAGTCTTTGCTTGCTCACAAGTTGGCCAACATTGGCTAAAAAATTGAACTAGAGTTGGTAGTGGAGCATTGACATGCCAAAAAGTTGGCAACAATCCAAACAAGAGCCAACCTTTTGGTCATGACCAATATATTGGTAAGGTACACTTTGGCCACAATCCAAACACACCCATAGTCCTTTTTTGGGGCTGAACCTCCACACTAGAGCAGCTGCTGCGGTAGGCATGGCATGTCGCCGTCAGCAGTGCGACGAGAGGACGTGTGATCGCAGATTGCAGTCAAGAAAACTGCCATTTGACTAGCTTATGATCGGTCCAGGGAGGGAGCGATCCGTGGCTGGCTTGCTGGCTCCTGGCTATGTAGCACAAGGTAAGAGCGTTTGACATAGCAACAGGACCGCACAGTCCCACTCTATCTGCTGGGAACCTGTTCAATTTTCTGCACGAGCATTTAGCTTTTACTCCCATGTTGCAGCAAAGCATCTTCAGCCAGTTTTTATTTTTTATTTTTTTGAAATGTAGGTCAGCATCTTTAGCACATAGCCATTTTTTTATTATATTATGCCCAATAGTCTTACAAGACGAATACAAAGATAAACATGAAGTCACCATCCTCTTGTCTCTACACCTACTAGATTGATTAGGGGGTGGGGGTGGTTATAAGCAGGCCCACATGCCTCGTCCTCAGGTCCGCACATATCATTTAAAAGCCGAAGCCTTTAAAAATGCGACCATCGATGAGACGGTAACACAACCGATCTAGTTGGCCCCACGCTCCAGAAGTCGTCGTCACCGTCGCCGTCTTCCGCAAACCCATCTTGAGGACATGGATCAACAAGGGTGCATCCATCATCACGCGTTCAGCGCCGAGAACCCGCTGCTCCATGCGGCCAAGACTCATCATATTTGACGCGAAAGAAACCACGCCAATCGACCTCATGACCCCCTCCAACCAACACCTGCTCCAAAAACGATGCCCCGGTATGGAGAACGGTCTCGCGCACTGCCATATTCCGATCCGGGAGACCTAGATCTAGAGTTTTCGCCGGAACAACCCAAGCGAATAGACGAGTGATGCAACAATGAAGCCTTCAGAAAAGGTAACGGTGGAAAGCCACCGCCATCGTTCGCCGCGACCGAAATCGGCGCAGTTTTCACCGACAGTCACGCTCCTCGAACCCGTAGCCGGCTGGATGGGCATCAATCACGAGGTCGGTGTGGCCACCATCATCCGTTCCACAGACCCCGATGGGCCATGGTTCTCCCTCAACCCAGAACTGTCGACGACGAAGATAACTCTGGCTGCCACGTGCCTCCTCCGATGAACCTGGGCTCGGGATCCCATGTCTGCCGCACCACAGGTGCTGTCACATGGAGCCAACACATGGCCAGCCACCACGACAGAGGGGATGCCGTCGCCGCCATGTCTAGAGCCACTTGCCAAGACCACCGTCCCGTTTTGCCGGGGAGAAGCAGCCGTAGGAGGAGATCACGCCATTGCTCCAATCTGCAGTCAAACACTGCCTCTCCAAACAGCACCACAGTCACAAGGCACCAAGGCGCGCCATCCCCTTCACCGGCGACGAGAGGAGAGAGAGAGAGGGCTAGGGGGTTTCTCCCTCGGTATTTTTTCAAATCTGCCCAAATCTGACCCCTGGGATCGGCACCATGTCAGACGTGGAATTAGTTTCGCCAAAATGTCAGATTTGGCAAAAAATACTCTCCCTCGGTCACCTTGGAAGGTAGGCGACTCGAGGGGCATCTTCAGCTTGCAAGAAAGCAAAATACTCCCTCCGGCCCGTATTAATTGACTTTGATTTGTCAAATTTTGGATGAATTTATATACTAAATAGTGTTTAGATTCATTCAAATTTTGACAAATCCAAATCAACTAATATGGATCTGAGGGAGTATTAAAATTCTTTACACGACATTTTCCCCTACCACCGATCGAATGCGAAAGTTCGCCGTAACATGTGAAGGAGATATGCATGATGGCCCTGCTGCAAGAGCTGCCACCTACTGCATACCACCATATGAGATCTGACAGAGAAGCAGGACAGGAAACAGGCGTAAATACACATCACCAGCTACACACAGAGCCCATGGATTCAGAGAAAGCAACCACCGTCGTACAGCCACAGTAGATAGGGAGGCAGCGGACCTCAAACTCATAAATACCGTCGAAAAAAATAACAGGGGCAGCATTTACATTGCACAATCCCATCCTGTCCTGTGGACGCAGCAGCAGGGCATGATGCGCCGCATGGTCCAATTCAATGCGCCCCCAGCATCCAAGAACACCTCTTTATGTATCCCCCTCTGGTTCCCTACTCATCGTCATCACAGTCACAGCACATAAATTTTGTAGGGCTTTGAAGGCGCTCACGAGACCTCTATGATCATCATCTCTGAACCAGATCCTGATCCACACCTTGTGAATTTTACCAAAGAACTCTCACTCCACGCAGTGAATCCTAGATCTTGATTATGTTCCACTTCTACCATTAACACCAAGAAGAACAAAAAAAAGGAGGTGAAGAACAATGGCACCATCCAATCCATCCACCCATCTACCTGAGAGATCCTACAACTATCTTCCTGCACTGTGCTACTATGCTTTCTTACTTCCAGCTCTCTTCTCTCTACCTTGGGGAGGAGAAAATTTTGAGGGGGTGGGTCATCACATTGTGTGCTTGGAGATGACCTCGCCGAACCGCACGAACCACTGCTCGTCGGAGGAGCTGTTGTCGCCCAGGTCGGCCCCGTCATGGTCCATGTCGGGCGTCGTCGTCGCCAGGTAGCGGGTGTAGTCGACCGTCTTCGAGGCCGCGGCGTAGGAGGAGGGCTTCACGGCGGGGGGCGGCATCAGCGAGAGCAGCACCCGCGCGACCTCGTGCATGGTCGGCCGGTCGATGGGGTGCCGCTTGGTGCACAGCAGCGCGAGCTGGAAGGCCTTCCGGACCAGCCCCATGTCCGTGCACGTCACCGACACCTCCGAGTCCACCGCCTCCATCACGGTGTTGTCATCAGCTCTTGAGAGTATCTGCACACACACAACAGATGCTCATTCATAAAAACCACCATTGCAGCAGATCATGCAAAAGTTCACAACCCTATCACAAAAAGATAATTGCATCTCGTTCTTACAAGTGACTCGCACAATTCAAAAAAAACATAAAAATCTGTTCAGTGTGGGTGACTTACCAACTGATGCAAGTTGGAATCGTTGTCGACAGCCTTCATCCCCGTGAGCAGCTCCAGAAGAACGATGCCGAAGCTGTACACATCAGATTTCTCATTCAGCCTGGATGTCCTAGCGTACTCTGGATCAATGTAGCCGATGGTTCCTAGCACGTAAGTGGACGCATGGGACTTGGCAGCTGGGACAGTTTTGGCGATGCCGAAATCCGAGAGATGCGCTTCAAAGTGCTCGTCGAGGAGGATGTTGGAGGACTTGACATCCCTGTGTACTATGCGGGGGTTGCAGTCATGGTGAAGATAGGCCAGTCCTTGTGCAGCGCCGACTGCGATCCTCAGTCGTGTCTCCCAATCAAGTTTCACTTTCTTTGACGGGCCTGAAAAATAGATGACAGATCATGATGAGAAAGATAATACCGGTGAGACTTATAAATGCATCAAATGTAACAGGGTGAATCGAATGTCTAACCGTGGAGAAGATCCCACAGGGAACCATTTTCCATGTAATCATAGAAGAGTAGGTTTCCATGAGGAGAGAGCGAGAAGCCATGAAGGCTCACAAGATTCCTGTGCCGGATGCTACCAACTGTCTCTAGTTCTGTCTCAAACTCACGGGCACCGTGGTTATACTGACTGTAGAGCCGCTTGACAGCAACGGCCTTGCCACTCTTGAGTACACATTTATACACAGTACTTGAAGCGCCATAGCCAATGATGTATTTCTCACTCAAATTCTCTGTAAGCCTCATAATATCTTCGTAGGTATGGATAGCCATGTCCATTTGGAGGAGAACTATCTTTGGAGGTCCTGAAGATGATAAAGAAAAGTTCAGATGGATGACATTTTGTAATGATATTGCCCTGGCATAGACTATCATTCAGCAGCTAAGATGTACACAAACCTTGCACTGGTTTCTCAGAAGCTTCGACAAGTGGCTGTGGTCGATTTGTTTTATATATTGCCAGTAGCATAATGCAGAGTAATATGATGAAGCCCAAGATAATACAAACAATCGCCGTCCGAGAAATATTCACTGGAAGATGAAATGTAAACATGAGTTTAATAGCAAATGGAGTGAAAAGCTAACTATTAGCTTATGACTTGACTTGTTACCTCTTGGTCCATGAGAGTTGCCGCAGCTGGAGTCTTTGCACCGAACGTGCAGCAACGGATTGCCCAAGAAGCTGCATTTAGGTATTGGTTACTATCAGCATTTCTAAGATAGTAACAAAAGGGCATCAAAGGCAGTAACGGGGACTCAATACCTTTCCATCGGAAATTTTGAAAAGTTCCTGGCCGATGGGACATGTCCAGAAAGGTTGTTGTATGACAAGTTCCTGAAAAATGATATATATAAACTAATGCTGGCTAACTAATCGCAAATGCGACATGGCGGAGCTTGACGCAGAACTTACAAGATATTTAAGCTGAAGCAGTTAGCCAACTGAGCAGGGATCTCCCCAACCAAACTATTGTTGTTAAGAATCCTACATATGATAAAATCACAGCAAGGTAAATACTCAGGCGATTATGGAATTGAAAGTTCATGATAATAGGATGATGAAAGAGAACTTACAAACTGTCAAGGTTCTGAAGTTGGCCTAGTTCTTCGGGGAGATAACCAGACATGGCGTTGTTGGATATATCACTATCAATTTTAAAATTAGGTCAGATGAATCATCATTCGAGATTATCGCCAACAGAACGTAGATAGACAAATGACAAGGGTGTTCACTTACATTACTTGGATGCTTCTCAAGTTTCCAAACTCAGCAGGCACGGAACCACTAAGATGGTTTTTGCTCAAATTCCTACGTTAACAATTCAGAACATTAGGAAATAAGCATCATATACAATGGAATATGAGTTTCAAGAGGCTGGTACCGAACATACAATTCAAGAAGATGCTCAAGATCACCAATAGTAGCAGGAACTGGTCCAGAGAATCCATTGTAGGAAAGATCCCTAAACCAAAATGAAGGAATAAGGTTCCGTCCAAATAAAGTGAATGCGGTGTGGCAACTATATCAGAGAATCATGGGAGTAGGTAACTAAATGTAGATGCAAGGGTCTCCTTACAGTGTGTCCAAGTTGATGATATGACCAAGTTCAGAAGGGATCTGGCCTTTAAAATTGTTCAAGGATAAATTCCTGCAGTTTATAATATTCAAAACAAGAGTAAGACGCTATATGGAGTAAGTAAAAAAATGCAAGAAAAACACTAAAAGTGCAGGTACTCACAAGTAAGTCAAACTCTCCAAATTCTGGAAACCAGCAGGGATAGAACCGTTCAATTTATTGCCGTAAACATTGCTGAAGATTATACAAACATGATTTAGCATGAGGTGTAAAACTGTCCTGTTAAGTACAAAGATAGATGCTTGCTAACTTACAATTTGTTTAGAGCAGTGCATGAACTGATGTTCGTAGGAATAGGACCCTCAAGATTGTTGTTGGCAAGATTTCTAGAAAAATATTACAATTTGTCAAGAGTTACATAGATCAAAAGAAACAGTAATCAGTAAAGAAAAGCCATCCTTACAACTCAAATAGCTCTTCCAGTTTCCCAAGCTCAGCTGGAATTGTACCCATTAACTCATTGTCATTCAGTTGCCTGTATGGAACAACCAGAGCTTCAATATAGTGTTTCAAACCAACTGAAGTAGAATATTATCCACCTTACATCAGAGAATAATCACTTACAGGTAACTAAGTTTGGTCATGTTCCCAAGTTCTGGTGGCACCTCTCCAGTAAGTTTATTGCCATGTAAATACCTACATATAAAAGGTGCCAGAATATGTTAACAGAAGAAAAGAATGTTGTTTCAGTGAACGAACAGGTCTTACTGATGGTACTAACAGTTTGCCAGTGTAGGATAGGTTGCCCAGTATCGGAGGAATGGGCCCTACTAGTTCATTTTCGCTCAGGTCGCTAAGAAACAAGAATGGACACAAAAAGTCATTATGTGATATTGCATGGGCTAACACTTATTGGGAGTGAAGTGTTGTGGTTTACTCACAGAACAGCAAGAGCTTGCATGAGGCCAATCACTTCTGGAATTTTCCCAGTCAGTCTATTCCCTTGAAGTGACCTACGAAATAACAATGAAAACATTAAGCACATGTCAGAATATGAAGAGAAAATAAATGCAAGGCTACAAATAAGCTAAAGTATAAAGATCTGTGCGAGATCAGGAAGGCTTACAGTGTGGCTACTTGAAGGAAACCTATGTTGTAAGGTATTTCTCCAGAGATTTGGTTATATGAAATGTCCCTGTATTCAATAAATGAAGTTCAGATTGATAAAACTTAAGAAATGAGCACCAATCTCGTATCAATAAATTCTTAGCAAGCAACATACAGAATCTCAAAGCTAGTGCAGTTCCCTATGTTCTCTGGAATTGTTCCTGTGAGATTGTTGCCCCTTACATCACTGCATATTCGGAAGCCAAAAATCAGTGTCAATAAGATCAGTTTGTATGATATGAAGCAGCATCTCCAAGCAAGCATAGAACTTACAAGTACCACAGGCCAGTCAGCTGGCACATGTCAGGTGACAAGGTTCCAGTCAGTGAATTACCCCTCAAGCCTCTGAAGATCAAGAGGTAAAAAATTGTTAGTATCTACTTTTGCTAGCAAGTGAATTAGTAGGACCAAATTGCATGGTGTAGGGTAACTTCTTACAGGTATTGCAGAACCTCATTCCAGTAGATGAGCCTCGGGATGTCGCCGGTGAGCAGGTTCTGCGCCAGATCCCTATTCCAAGAAAACAATTGCACATTTCATTACAAAAAGAACTACGTACATGAGGTAGCACAAAAAATGCCAGCAAAAGAAACATTTCCCTGTAGCACCCATACAGCAACACACAAGGACAGGTGAAAGCAGAGTGCCAAGTTCGTGCAAGAATCCCGAAATAAGTAGAGTCACGGAGAAAGAAAGTTACTAGGAAACTCACAAGGTTTTGAGATTTGGAATCTGGGACAATGTGGAAGGGATGGGTCCCGTGAGCTGGTTGTTCTTCAAAATCCTGCAAGCCAGAATAGCGAGAGAAAAGAAACATCATTAACTCAAGCACTAGGGAAACCATAAAAACTTGGCAGCAATCCATAAATGATAAGAGTAGAGAACCAAAACTCAAACTAGTTTCATAACATGTTTTTGCTATAGCCCCATAATAAACATCCTAAAAACAGGTGGGCGGAAAAGTGATCATATCACAGAAAAAAGAACATATAGCTCCGCTAAAAGGTAGGGCGAGAGAAACAAACAATAAGCCCAGTGCTTACAAATCCTCAAGTTGCTTGAGCTTGGAGATGGAGAAGGGGATATCTCCATAGAGCAAGTTAAAGGACAAATCCCTGCAGGACACAAGAAGAGGCATAGGTCCATTATAATAATAGTATAAAAAGAAGCATCTATCTACAGCAAAAAGGTTGGAGGAGTGGAACAATAATAAAAGAAAGACCGAGATTAGGTGAAGTAGTACAAATATTTTAAGGAGACGCAATCCCCAATCTCGTCGGGGATTTGGCCCGTGAGCTTGTTCCCCTTGAGATCCCTGCAGAGAACAGAGCAAATGATTAGGGCGGAGATAAATTAAATTAATCGGCAGGCAAGCAAAATCCAGGGGAGGGTTTGGTGGTAGGCTTAGGAGTAAAATAGTAAAAGAAGCGTGTCACATCATACATAGCATGAGGGGTCAAATCAGAGTGATATTTTAAAGACGGGAGAGGAGAAAGATTGAGGTCTAGTCAAATGCACAAAATCTCAAGCTGCGGATGCTGAGGGAATGGAGGGAAGGGAATAGTGCTAGTACAGTCGTACTACTACTTACACGAACTGTAGGCTGTTGAGCTCCCCTATCGCCGGCGAGATCTCTCCGCCCAGGTTGAGATTTGACAGGTTCCTGCTTTTTTTTAAGCCGATAGAAAAACAGTCATCAGTAATAATCCATTTAGCATAACAAGCAGGGTAACAGAAAAAACCAGAGAATCCCCGCAAGAAAGCACATTTATTGAGCAAGCAACATGTTTTGAAGAGCAAAACATGTTTTTCACAGCAAGGAGCAAGCAAGAAGTGAGTCTGTACAGTAGTACTGGTGGATCCGATGGGTATGCCTTTCGGGATAGACATGGACGACGGACAAGGGGAGAGAGGGGGGAAAAGGAAAAGCAAGGGGAAGTCTTGTCGTCGCGCCGCAATGTCGGCGCAAGAAAACCAACGCAACGCAGGAACAGGGAACGAGGAGGAGGAGGAGGAGAAAGGAGGACGCACAGGGCCTGGACGGCGAAGGATGCGTTGTCGCAGACGACGCCCCGCCAGGCGCAGTGGTCTTGGCCGCCGTCCCAGTCGGCGAGCGCGTTGGCGGCGTTGCCGAAGCCGGCCTTGACCGCCATCAGCGCCTGCCCGTCGTCTCCACCTTCCGCCGCCGAGGCCGCTGCCCCGAGGACCAGCAGCATCAGCGCCGCTGCCGGCCACCGCCATGACGGCGCCATTCGGGAGCGGCGCCTTGGGAGTGTGCCGAAGCGGCCGCCTTCCTTCCCTTTCCCCCCTCGGCGCTCGCTGGGGGAGCAAGAACGGGCAACGGAGGAAGCTACGACGCAGCCGCTCCACCACCTCCTCTTCTCATCTTCCGACGGGCAGGCAGGCAGAGGTAGTGGTAGATGGGGGGGGGGGGGGGGGGGGGGGGGGGAGGGGGAGGGGAGGGGTGCTCGGAAGCAATGTATTAGTCGTGGGATGGGGTGGTGGCGACAGGCGATAGCGACGTGACTGTGGTTGCTTTCGGGGGGCAGCCGCTGCGGCGCGCTGCAGGGGGAAGCAGAGCCAGAGGAGGAGGGAGGTGGTGGTGGTGCCAAGAGAGAGAGAGAAGCCGGAGCTAGAGAGGGGTTAAGGCTGGCGCGGCGGGGCCCATGGCGTCAGCGGATGGGGGACGTGTACGTGGGGGGTCCCTCGTGGATGGATCTCCAATTCTCCATTTCTTTTCCAACGGATTGGCACGTTGCGGCCACCGCTTTTACCGTGTCCATGACGGCTGGGTCCCCCAGTGATTATCGGGATCCTGGACCCACATTAGCATTAGCTGCCGACGGGTTGTCTAGAGATTTTGTACTACTGGGAGGATGGTTAGGAGATGGTTAAGCCTGGTTCGCGCGCGAAAAGGTGGCGCCGGCGGGGATCGCGGTGCGGAGAGGGCAACTCGGGGGCCGGCGGTGTGGCCGCACGGCGGTGGCGGCGGCGGCGGCAGGCTGCAGGTGGGCCTGGGAGCTTTTTACTGTAGTAATAGAGCGTACGGAGGGATAGGACGGGACGGGACGAGAGGGAGGGATCATGCCGCGGTCGTGACGGCGTGGGTGGTGACCACCTGCAGACCGGACTCCCACCGGCGACGAACCGGCCGTGCAGCACTGTACGCGCTGTCCGTCGTGGTGCATGAGGCGGATTACCGCAGAGATTAGGCATGACTGATTGACCTACTAGGTACGTAGGTGCATGAATGTCGTATGGCCAATCAATCAGATTCAGATCGATCTACCACGCACGGTAGCTATAGGTCGTCTTGGAATGATATGCTTCTGTCCTTTACTAATACTACTTGTTCTGTTTTTTTAAACAATCGTGAGGAACGCTGATCCCGTCACAATACAGGATGACATGTTTAAATCTAAGTGAAAACGTGCCAAAACCACCACAAAACACAAAACCTCCCGAAAACTAGTCTGATTTGGCTGGGATAGCCGGCCCATGCATAGCTAAAGCACTCGTTCGTTGAAGTATGTAGTCTCTAGCAATGGAAGCGACCTCTATATAGGTTAGTCGTCGACCTGTAAAGATTTTTCGGTTACGTTCCTTCCGGGCATCCATAGAACATAAAGCATGCGGCCACCGAGGTGGTTCTGTTCCTTTGTTAATCTCCCGACGATTAAATTGTCCCACCATTCTGAGATGGAGGGGAAGGACTGCCCGGGGATGCCGATTGTATCGTTGTTCCAAGATTGCGTTGTGTTCCAGACAGCGGTCGTGAAAGGACAATCTTTGCATAGATGGTTGGCAGTTTCCGGGGCCTATACACAAAGCGGGCAGATGGGGTCGTGAGGCCATCCCTGATGGCCAGCATGTCAGCGGTCAGTAGTTTGCCGTGGAGCGCTAACCAAGAGAAGAGCTTGCACTTCGGCTCAGCATGGGCAGCCCAATTCTTCTGCGCCTTGAATTTGGAAAAACATTGAATTGTGCGTGGTAGGCCGAGCTTGCGGAGTATACTCCGTCAGCGGTGAGGGTCCATTTGATGGAATTAGGAAGCGTCGTACACAACTGAGTTTGTTGGGTGATGTCCCAAACCTCCATGTATTGTGCTAGCTGGATCGGCGTGTTGAGCCTGGCAACCGTGCGAATCCTGTTTCTATTGGCAAACTCTTTCGCGATGGTCATCTTTTTCCTAGTAGCGATCTTGTAGAGGTCGCGAGGCCACTGCTTGAGAGGCACGCGGTCACACCAGTTGTCGTGCCAAAAAGAAGCGGTTTCACCGTTCCTACTGTGATCTTGGTACATGCTCTAAAAAGGGTCATGTCAGCGGAATTACAATAAAGCTTTGATCCGGCCCAGATGCGTGCAGGGTCAGTTCATTGGAGCCAAGGCCAGCGGAGCCTCAACGCTATGCTCGATATCACGCATCCCGAGCCCACCCAAGGCCTTAGGTCTGCAGACTGTCTTCTAGTTTACCAGCGCTTTCCCTTGAGCTGCGTGCTCGCCTTCATCTCCTGCCCAGATGAAGTTTCTTACAATCTTTATAATCTTCTTGCGAGCCCAATTGGATAGAGGAATTGATGTGGAGTGGTAGATCGTAGTGGCCATGAGCACGGACTTCGCCAGGGTGATTCTTCCGGGCGCGCAATATTTTTCCCCAACCATCCAGGGAGTTTTCCAGCAATCTTATCAAAGAGAGGTTGGAAGTCGACTTTCCAAAGGCGACGGAAGTGCAAGGGGAGGCCCAGATTTTTTCCAGGAAAGGTAGCGAGTTTTGCTGGAAAGGCAGTGAGCACTTCGTCGAGATTAATTTGTCCACACTGCACCCGTCTTAGCCATGTTGGTGACAAGTCCACTCGCTCTTCCAAAACAATCCAAGATGTCTTTGATTGCATTCAATTCGCTTTTGATAGGGTTAACAAAAAATCCGACATCATCGGTGTATAGAGATATTCTGCATCTAGCCGTTCTTGAGCGAATGGGGATGAGGATCCCGGTGGCCGTGGCTTTGTCCAGGATGCGTTGTAGAGGGTCGATTGCCAGAATGAAGAGCATGGGGGTAGCGGGTCCCCCTGTCTAAGCCCCCTTCTATGCCAAAAGGCCATGCCAGGATCACCATTGAGAAGAACTCTCGAAGATGCCGAAGCCAAAGTGAGGCAAATCCAGTCACACCACCTTGGCCCGAAGCCAGTGGCTTTTGGAACCTCAATCAGATAGGCCCAACCGACAGAGTCGAAAGCTTTGGAGATGTCAAGCTTAAAGAAAAGGCTCAGGGTCTTAGAGGAGTGGTGCTCTTTAATGAGGTTTTGCACATGCATAAAGTTATCGTGAATGCTTAGTTTATAAGACGTCTGGTAATCTTAATTACTTCGCCAAAACATCTTGTACAAGAGAAAGGATGTAGCATTGGTTTTCTGGAAACATCCGGACTCCATCCAACTGCAACTTTATTAATTATGAAACATGTTTACATTGTTCACCAGATGGCTAATAAGAAAATCAAGAGGATCCTCATGTCAAGCAGTTGCTGAGGTCCCACTAAATTATACTAGCTAAAGAACGAGCCACCACAATATTACTTTCTTTAGGAAAATGAGAAAATTTAACGATGTCGAAGCCTCAAGATAAAAATGTGCATTCTTCATAGATGGCCGCATCTGCTCCTGAAACCATTATGCATTATGTCGATAACCTCCATATGGTCACAATTGATAAAAAAATTGTTGCATCCAACTTGACCTGCTATGATAAGTCCATCTTTGAGTGCCCTTACTTCCACACTTTCTGCGTCTCCAATATTTGGGACCCCGCAACATGAGCCTACAATGAACATACCATGATCATTCGCGCATAACTGATCTCGCCGCCCCTGTATAGATCCCAGAGTTAAAAGCAACATCAACATTGAGTTTTACAAAACCCTCTGGTGAGCTTTCCCATCCATGACGTCTAATACCCGAACCCTTCTTGCAAGATTTAAAATAATTTAGGACTAGAGGAAATATTGCTTGCGCTGCCCTTGACGGCTTCTGAACCGTTTCATCATGAGTAATTTTCCTCCTCTACCACTAAATATGACAACAATTAATTCTTTAAGACCAAGAGCTGTACCTCCAGGAATGATCTTGTTGCTATTTCTCAATATGAATTCCATCACAGCCCAGCATGTTCTATCCACAGTACAATCACATTACCTCTGTCCATAAGTATTTTACTTGTAGGGATACTTGGAACCCAAGGATCAGTCCAGATATCAATATTGTCACCGTCACACACTCGCCAAATATATCCCTTCTTGAAAGTTTGTATCTCTGCCCATATACTTTTCCATGTATAGCTTGATCCTTTTTTCAATTCATCATTTAACAAATCACCTGAAGGAAAATACTCAGCTGTCAACACTTGTGCACAAAGAGATTCCGGCTCACATAGAAAAAGCCAACACTGTTTAGCCAACATGGCCAAATTGAAACAATGGAGATCACAAAAACACATACCACCCTTCTTCTTCAGAACACACATTTTCCACAAAGCAAACCAATGCATATGCTTCTGATCATTGTCATCTCCCCACCGGTAACGGGTCATAGCATCTGTGATCCCTTTAATTACTTGTTTGCGTAGCTTGCAGACTGACATGCCATAAGCTAGGATGGCTTGGGCCACCGCCTTCAACAAAACTTCTTTCCTATCAAAGGATAGTAATTTCTCTTTGTATCTCGTATCTTTGACTAACCCTCTCAACAAGATGAATGAAACATATGTTCTATCAACACCTACCTGGGTTGGCAGACCAAGGTATTTATCTATAATTGCATTTGATAAAATATTGATTTCCAAGCATATAGCCTCAGGAACCTCCATAGGAGTACAAGGACTAAAGAATATACTGGATTTCGCCTCACTCACCAACTGTCTAGAGGATGCACAAAAATTATGAAGAACATGATGTAACATTTGTGCATTCGACATATCATCTTGCATAAGTATAATAGAGTCATCTTCAAGAGCAAATGTGACTTTGCATGTGCTCCACGACAAACTTTTACACCCTTCAAGTCACCTCTATCTTCTGCCGATTTTAGCAATCTTGTTAGTCCTTTTGCACATAGAAGAAAAAGATACGGCGACAATGGGTCACCATGCCGTAAGACTCTTGTGGACAATGGATCAGTGTCTTGTCCATTGATCTAACCCGGTATTTAATTAATTGTACACAAGACACAACCAACTTGATCCACTCATGAATAAACCCTAGTTGTTCCAACACTCTCTTGAAAAATCTCCATTTGACTCTATCATATGCCTTGTGCATATCTAGTTTGATTGCACACATGCCATATTTCCCCACTCTTTTCTTCTTGATTGCATGGCATGATTCATATGCTACAACACGTTGTCCCTAATGAGACGACCAGGGACAAACGTGCTTTGGGTGGGGGAGATGATCTTTGGCAGCATTATCTTTAATCTAGATGTAAGAAATTTTGAGATAACCTTATAAGTAACATTATATAAACTTATAGGGTGATACTTTGTTACCTTTTTAGGATTGTCTAACTTCGGTATAAGAACAATGGTCATGTCATTCTAGTCATCCGGTATAATGCCTCACCAAGTAGACCCCAATATTTCTTGTAGAATATGGCATGTAGACCATAGGGGGCCAGGGGCCTTTAAATCACCTATATTGAACAATTTATTTTTAACTTCCTCTCTAGTATATGGAGCACATAGAGCATTGATACGTCCAATTTGCATCACCATTTTGTATCATAATTTGTCTCTATTTATTGATATATTTCATATTAAGAGGTGATACTTATGTCTTTTCATCTTATTTTGCATGTTGGATGATGTTGGATGATTCTTGGAGGATGAACTGCCGGAGTCAGGATTCTGATGGAAAAAATAGGTGTTTTGATGCAATTTCGTGAAGATCAGAAAAATACCAGAAAAACTACAGAAAATTATATTTTCCCAGAAAACGAAGGATGCCAGAAGGGAGGCAGAGTTGGGCCACAGGGGGCCCACACACCCTCCTAGGCGTGGGCCACCCTAGGCCGCGCCTACATGGGGTGTGGCCATCCTGGCCCACCTCTGGCTCCGCCCTCTCGCCTATATCTTCTCCTCGAAACCCTAAAGTCAGGGAGAGTGACCATAGAAAGATTTTGCAACCTCTATGGGGCAGAAAACACCGAGAGAGAAAGAGATCTTCGGCAGACAGATTTCTGCCAGGGAAATTCCTTCCCGGAGAAGGGAGATCGCCGCCATCAACACTGTCATCAAGCTAGACTTCATCGGCATCATCATCATCCACACCATCATCTCCACCAGCACCATCATCACCACTCCATCCCGCTGTAACAATTGTGTTGAATCTTGCATAGTTCTCAGGGGGAACTTTCCCGGTGTTGATTACTGTTGTAGTTGATGCTTGTGAGTGGAACCATTGAATTATTGTTTATATTCAGATTGTTATCCATCATTATATCATCTCTGATCTTGATCCATATGTTGTCTTGTGCTTAGTTCGTTTAGTTCTTAAGGACATGAGAGAAGTCATGTTTTTAGTAGTGGAATTGTGTTGAGGTTTTATTCAATGGTTTAATATTTAAGTTCTGGTGCTATTCTTCTAGTGGTGTCATGTGAATGTCGAATACATGATACTTCACCATTTATGGGCCTAGGGGAATGCATTGTGTATTTGGATACTAATTGTGGGGTTGCCGGAGTGACAGAAACCTAAACCCCCGTTACGAAACCTTTGCACAAGGGAGTGTAGGATCTCAGAGTTTAAGGTTGTGGTTAGGTTTTTATCTTAATTGCTTTCTTGTAGTTGTGGATGCTTGCAAGGGGTTTAATCACAAGTATGTATTAGTCCAAGTAAGGTCAGTACATTAGCAAAGATTCACCCACACAATACTTATAAAACCAAAGAAGATTAATCAGCTATATGAAACGAAAGCACTTGACAGTATTCCATGTGTCCTCGAGAACGTTTGGTCCTCATTAGTACTTCCACCGGCTTGTCCTTTGCTAATAAAGGATTGGTACACTTGCTGCAATTATTTGCTGTCTTTATTTACTTGCACTTTGTTTTCTTGCTTTATCAAAAAACCCTAAAAATCCGTTTGCTAAGTATTTACAGATATTTCCTGCTCCATACCACTAGTCAATACCTTCTGCTCCTCGTTGGGATCGACACT
This sequence comes from Avena sativa, assembly GCA_916181665.1. NCBI lineage: Eukaryota > Viridiplantae > Streptophyta > Magnoliopsida > Poales > Poaceae > Avena > Avena sativa. The sequence continues at coordinate 58,706,846 of OV702285.1, read as the reverse complement.
CCTATTTATCGAAAGTACTACGATACACCCCCTATACTTGTGGGTCATCAAGACTATTTCCTAGCGCCGTTGCTGGGGAGTGAAGCTCTATTGAAGAGTGGAATTGGGAAAGGAAACTTCTACTGTGAGTATTGCTTTTTATTTCTGTTTGTTACTTTGTTTCCATTATGGATAACCCACTTGGTTTCCTGTTTGGGAAAACTACTACCACTATTAAGGTAGTAGATGAATCACCACCTGTTGAGATAGATCCTTTTAAGATACCTACAAGTATTATTGATCGTGTTATGGATAATTATTATTTTAGGGATGGAACTGTCCATCCTGGTGATCATTTAATTTTTATCCATGAATTATGCGGGTTGTTTAAGTGTGCAGGTACCACAACTGAACAGGTGAAGAAGAAGTTACTCTCTATATCATTGAAAGGAAGAGCTGAAGAATGGTATAAGCTACTGAAGAATGGACAATCTATGGAATAGGAGGAAATAATACCTCTATTTTACTCTAAGTTCTATCCTCCCAGTGAGATTCATAAGGATATGAATCAAATATATAACTTTTGGCCTCGTGATGGAGAGAGTACAGCCCAAGCTTGAGGGAGATTGAAGTTACTAATGCTTAAATGTCCTATTCATGAACTCCCTGATAATATTATTATCTATAACTTTTATGCAAGGCTTTCTCTTCATGATAAAGAATTATTAGATGCTTCTTGTGCTGGATAATTCACGTGTATGAAGGAAGAAGCTAAATGGGATCTCCTGGACGGTATTCAAGAGAACACTGAAGCATGAGAGAATGGCAAAGGAAGAAAGTCAGGTATAAATTATGATTATGAATGCATTAAATCTTTTATGGGAACTAATGACTTTCATGATATTAGTACTGAATATGGTCTTGATTCTCAAGTTCTAGCCAATTGTTTTAAGGCTTTTGCCTCTTATATAGAAATTCCTAAAAAGGAGTGGGACAAGTACCATGCACCTTATAAAGATGTTGTTAATCATGTTACTGTTAGAAGCACTGAAGTCTATACTATTGATCCTATTTTGCTTGAACCTTATATTGAGAAAATCCCTTTTCTTGATAAGGTAAAGGAACATTCTATCATAGATAATGTGGTTAGCAAAAGTATAAAGAAAACTGTGGAACCAGATGAGCAAATAAACATTGAACCTGTAGTAGCCTTGGTGAAAGATCTTGTTGCTAAAAATATAGAGGATGAGCACATTGTCTTCTGTGAAGACGCTTGTAATATTGTCTCTCATCCTAGTAAAGCTAGGAAAACTAGTGTCCCTGTGCTTTCTGTGAGAATTGGTGATCATTGCTTTATGGTTTATGTGATATTGGTGCTAGTTCTAGTGGTATTCCTTATGAGTTTTATAGAGAAATTATGCATGAAATTGGTCCTTGTGAACTTGAGGACATTGATGTGGTTATTCACCTTGCTAATAGAGAGATAGTCTATCCAATTGGCATTGTAAGAGATGTGGAGGTTCTTTTTGGTAAGATTAAATATCCTGTTGATTTTCTAGTGCTTGGTTCTGAAGCTAGTAAAACTTGTCCTATTATCTTTGGTAGACCTTTCTTGAATACTTGTGGGGCTATTATAGATTGTAAGAAGGAGAAAGTTTTGACTAAGTTTAATGGAGAATCGTATGAGTTTAATTTTTCCAAATTTGCTAAAACTCCTTATAAAAATGAATTGCCTAATGAGGATTTCAGGGTTGAACAACTTGCTGCTATTTCTCTTGCTCCTAACAATGCCTTGCAGCAGTATATGGAAGATCACGAAAGTGAGGTCTTCATGAAGGAAAGAAATGAGATTGACGAGATTTTCCTTCGTAAACCTGAGTTACTTAAGCATAACCTACATGTGGAAGATTTGGGTACCACACTACCACCTAAAGAAGACCCTGTTTTTGATTTAAAACCTCTACCTGATGATCTTAAATATGCTTATCTAGATGATAAGAAAATATATCCTGTTATTATTAGTTCTAAACTTTCAGGGAAGGAAGAGGAAAGATTATTGGAAATATTGAAGAAACACCGAGGAGCTATGGGGTATAATCTTGATGATTTAAAAGGGATTTCCCCTACTATATGTCAGCATGCTATTAATATAGAACCTGATGCAAAACTAGTTGTTAAACATCAATGCCGTTTAAATCCTAAGATGAAGGATGTGGTAAGAAATAAGGTATTAAAACTCCTTGATGCTGGTATTATTTAACCTATTGCTGATAGCCAATGGGTTAGCCTTGTTCATTGTGTCCCAAAGGGGGAATCACTGTTGTGCCTAATGAAAATAATGAGTTTATACCTCAAAGAGTAGTGGTTGGTTATAGGATGTGCATTGATTTTAGAAAGGTTAATAAAGTTACTAAGAACGATCATTATCCTCTGCCTTTTATTGATCAAATGCTAGAAAGATTGTCTAAAAAGATTCACTTTTGTTTTCTTGATGGTTATTCTGGGTTCTCTCAAATTCCTGTGAGAGCACAAGACCAAGAGAAAACCACCTTCACTTGTCCCTATGGAACTTATGCTTATAGGCGTATGCCTTTTGGTTTATGTAATGCTCATGCTACCTTTTAGAGATGTATGTCTGCGATCTTTCATGGTTTTTGTGAAGAAATTATGGAAGTTTTTATGCATGATTTCTCCGTCTATGGAACTTCTTTTGATAATTGTTTGCACAACCTTGATAAAGTTTTGCAGAGATGTGAAGAAACTAATCTTGTTCTTAATTGGGAGAAATGCCACTTTATGTTTAATGAAGGGATTGTTCTTGGACACAAAATTTCTGAAAGAGGAATTGAAGTAGACAGAGCCAAAGATGAAGCAATTGAGAAGATGCCTTGCCCTAGAGATGTAAAAGGTATTCGTAGTATCCTTGGTCATGCTGGTTTCTATAGAAGGTTTATTAAAGATTTCTCCAAAATTTCAAAGCCCCTTACTAATCTTCTTCAAAAAGATGTACCTTTTGTTTTTGATGATGATTGTAAGGAAGCTTTTGAAGCTTTGAAGAAAGCTTTGACTACTGCTCCTATTGTCCAACCACCTGATTGGAATTTACTCTTTGAAATTATGTGTGATGCTAGTGATTTTGCTGTGGGTGCTGTTCTTGGGCAACGAATAGATAAAAAGTTGAATGTTATTCATTATGCTAGTAAGACTCTTGATGCTGCTCAAAAGAATTATGCTACTATTGAAAAGGAGTTTTTGTAATCTTTGCTTGTGATAAGTTTAGACCTTATAATGTTGATTCAAAAGTTACCATTCATACTGATCATGCTGCTATTAAGTACCTTATGGCAAAGAAAGACGCTAGGCCTAGGCTTATTAGATGGGTGTTGCTTTTACAAGAGTTTGATCTGCATATTGTAGATAGGAAAGGTGCTGAAAACCCTATTGTTGATAATTTATCTCGTTTGGAAAACATTTATTTTGATCCTATGCCTGTTAATGATAGTTTTCCAAATGAACAGTTGGTTATAATAAAGGTAAGCCCGCAAGAGAGTCCTTGGTATGCTGATTATGCTAACTTTATTGTTTCCAAGTATTTGCCTCCAACCTTTATAGCCCAACAAAGAAGAAAATTCTTTTATGATCTGAGGCATTACTTTTAGGATGACCCACATTTATATAAAGTAGGAGTGTATGGTATTATGCGAAGAAGTGTCCCAGAGTATGAACAACAAGAGATATTGAGAAAATGTCATGGCAGTGCTGATGGAGGACATCATGCTGGGGATAGAACCGCACAAAAAGTATTGCAATCAGGTTTTTATTGGCCTACTCTCTTTAAGGACGCAAGGAAGTTTATTTTATCATGTGATGAATGTCAAAGAGTTGGTAATATATCTAGACGCAATGAAATTCCTATGAATTATTCTCTTGTTATTGAACCTTTTGATTGTTGGGGATTTGACTTTATGGGTCCTTTTCCTCCTTCAAAAGGGTATACTCATATTCTTGTTGCTGTTGATTATGTTACAAAGTGGGTGGAAGCCATACCTACAAACAGTGCTGATGGTAAGACCTCTTTAAAAATGCGTAAAGATGTTATTTTTCCCAGGTTCGGTGTGCCTAGATATCTCATGACTGATGGAGGTTCTCAATTTATTCATGGTGGTTTTAGGAAGACTCTTGCTAAGTATGATGTTAACCATAGAATTGCTTCAGCTTACCACCCCCAGACCAGTGGACAAGTAGAACTTTCAAATAGAGAAATTAAATCTATCTTGCAAAAGACTGTTAATAGATCTAGGAAAAATTGGGCTAAAAATTTGAATGACGCTTTATGGTCTTATAGAACTGCTTATAAAAATCATATGGGAATGTCTCCTTACAAAATGGTTTATGGGAAAGCTTGTCACTTTCCTCTAGAATTAGAACACAAAGCTTATTGGGCAGTGAAAGAACTGAATAGAGATTTTAGACTTGCTAGTGAGAAAAGATTGCTTGACTTAAGCACCTTAGATGAGTGGAGAAGTGAAGCTTATGAAAATGCTAGACTCTTTAAGGAAAAAGTAAAAAGATGGCATGATAGGAGAATTTTCAAAAGAGAGTTCCATGTTGGTGAGAAAGTTCTTTTGTACAGGTCTCGCCTATTCTCAAAATGCTAGACTCCCTCTCGCCTATATCTTCTCCTCGAAACCCTAAAGTCAGGGAGAGCGACCATAGAAAGATTCTGCCACATCTACGGGGCGGAAAACACCGAGATAGAAAGAGCTCTCCGGCAGACAGATTTCTGCCGGGGAAATTCCTTCCCGGAGAGGGTCGCCATCAACACCGTCATTAAGCTAGAATTCATCGGGATCATCATCATCCACACCATCATCTCCACCAGCACCATCATCACCACTCCATCCTGCTGTAACAATTATGTTGAATCTTGCATAGTTCTTAGGGGAAACTTTCCCGGTGTTGATTACTATTGTAGTTGATGCTTGTGAGTGGAACCATTGAATTATTGTTTATGTTTAGATTGTTATCCATCATTATATCATCTCTGATCTTGATCCATATGATGTCTCGTGAGTAGTTTGTTTAGTTCTTGAGTACATGGGAGAAGTCATGTTGTTAGTAGTGGAATTGTGTTGAGGTATTATTCAATGGTTTAATATTTAAGTTGTGGTGTTATTCTTCTAGTGGTGTCATATGAACGTCGACTACATGATACTTCACCATTTATGGGCCTAGGAGAATGCATTGTGTATTTGGCTACTAATTATGGGGTTGCCGGAGTGACAGAAACCTAAACCCCCGTTAGGAAACCTTTACACAAGAGAGTATAGGATCTCAGAGTTTAAGGCTATGGTTAGGTTTTTATCTTAATTGCTTTCTTGTAGTTGCCGATGCTTGAAGGGGTTTAATCACAAGTATGTATTAGTCCAAGTTAGGTCGGTACATTAGCACAGGTTCACTCACACAACACCTATAAAACCAAAGAAGATTAATCAGCTATATGAAACGAAAGCACTTGACAGTATTCCCATGTGTCCTCGAGAACGTTTGGTCCTCATTAGTACTTCCATCGGCTTGTCCTTTGCTAAGAAAGGATTGGGCCGCTTGCTGCAATTATTTGATGTCTTTATTTACTTTTCCTTTATTTATCAAAAAACCCTAAAAATCCGTTTGCTAAGTATTTACAGAGATTTCCTGCTCCATACCACTAGTCAACAACTTCTGCTCCTCGTTGGGATCGACACTCCTATTTATCGAAAGTACTATGATACAACCCCTATACTTGTGGGTCATCAAGCATCATTCGTCTCTGCCATAACACAAAGCTTAATCTTGTTAATCACTTCTTCACTTGGGACAGGAACCTCAGAAGTAAACAGGGTACTAAAATACTCATTAATATTATGAATTGATAGATTGGCCTTCCTTTCAATAGAATTACCATTCATATATATCAACTTCTTAATGGGATTCATGTTCTTTCTACTCGTCACGAAATTGTGGAAGAAATTTGTATTACGATCTCCGAATTTCATCCACTTTGTTTGACTATGTTGAACCCATTTAAGATCCTCTTGCTCAAGTACTTTCTCAATTTGAATCTGAATGATTTTGAGGGCCATAGGAAGCTACACTTAGAAACCTTGAAGCTAATCGAAGAAAGGAATTTGGAGGTTTAGGCATCCATCATTTAGTTAATATAAACCTCTACCTTCTTAGTTCTTGGGTTAAGATATACATTGAGGATGATAGCAAACTTTGGAACACCATGGTAGATGCAAGTATAACACAACAAACCATAATCTATTCTACAATCGGAATGTATGTACCTCTTAGTTTTGGGGAGGGGTGATGTGGGCTGGGAAAAGTATAAAGTTTAACTATAGATGGAATTTAGGCAATGAAGAGAAAGTGAGGTTTTTGGAGGACACATATTTTGATTTGTACATTCTTTGCTATGAACAGTGCCAAGTATGAAGTCAATCAAATCTGGGATGGGTCTCAACTTAAGCTGGCCTTTTGAAGGAATTTTATTTCGAAACTTATGCAACAGTGGTATGATTTAGAGGGTCTAGCTTCCTATATCTCTTAGAGTTCTGACAACGACTCTCTCCTTTAGCAATATGAGAGCAAAAAAGAGTACTCCGCCACATCCATTTACTCCATTATCAACATTGGAGTTGTTGTGCCAATATTTATACCTCCTGTTTGGCAATTGCATATTCCTTCAAGGGTGCATATTTTCCTATGACTCCTATCTCAAAATAGGCTCATGTCTAGAGATAATATGAAAAAGGCAATTAAAAAAACCCGAGAGACCGCATTTTTTGCAGTGAAGATGAATCCATTCTCACCTTTTTTCCCAGTGTATTGTAGCTAAAAAAATATGGCAATAATCTTTGATTTCTTTGGTATGCAACTGACTTTGATTATTTCTCAGTTGCCACATTCTGGACTGCAAACAAAAAACATGAAGTTTTACGTTTTGTTTTTGCTACCACACTTTGAAGCCCGTGGAAGACAAGGAATGACATGTTTTTTAATGGTGAACCCTGGATTAGTGTGCTTCGAGTTTTGAGGATGATTATGCTAACTCTAAGTGATCAGATGGAACTAATCTTCAAGGAGCAAATGCAAGGGAAGGCATACCAGTTATGTACCCACATCTCTTGAATGTTGAAGCTTCCCTTGATGCTAGATGGTGGTTGTGACCCACTGAAGGAATGCCTATGGGTTTCAGTGAGATCTAGGGATCTCCTGCACCAACATCTTTAGATGAAGGACCCCGCTCCCCTGGCCTCAAGAAGAAGGCAATTGAAGGAACCTAGCCTACCCCAACATCGATGTTGGAGATGGCTGATGTTTCTCCCGTCTAAAAAATTCAACTTCTAGATGTCATTGTACCTATTGCTAGCCCGTGTGATGCACCATTCGATTTGTATTATAAACTAGGGCTTTTGGTTATGAAGTATTCACTCCTTTCTTTTCCATTAGACTTTGGAAACTAGATTTCAGAGACACATTGTTACATGGTGTAAGAACTTGATCCTGCTTGGCCATGTTTCGTTGATCTAATCAATGGAACCATGGATGTGATCCGCTATGTTTCTAAAATAATATTACCCATGTGTTTCATACTAAAAAAATGTTTTGGCAAACCAATCTAGCTTTCCAAATTCTTTTATAATATGGAACCAGAGTGAGTACAAGACAATAAAGTTTATTTTTTCATGCTAAAAGAAAGTTATAGTTGGCTAAGTATTTGTCTTGACCTACTTTTTTAATCAAAAAGGCACCAGGTGGTTTTGCATCAAAACTAAAAGGGTGGTTAAGAAAACCGACCATGTCGATGTTTTTTTGATAAAAAAATATATTAATATTATGAAGATACCAATTATGTCATGTCTCTGTACCAATAAAATGCCTAACTAGACATTGGCGATTAATCAGTCGCAGCAGCACACTAAACACCACCAAGGACCAAAAAAAAAAGGTCCTCCAAAGGCGACGCATCCAGCCCGATCAATGATCTTAGACCGCGTCGATATGCATAACTAATTTCGGTGTTTGGTAACATTTGTATGTGTTCAATTTAGCATGAAATTATGATAAACTAGAGTGTAGAGCACGAGGGGCGCGAGTCTTTCTTGAGCTCGCTCTACCACCGCGTGCCTCCAAATAAAATTTCAAACTCTGCCGCGCGATGCATGCATGCATATGCATGCTCCCTGATCATCCTGTACCATACGGACTCGTGACAAGCAAGCAGCACTGCAGAAATATACAGGTACGATGCGGCAGGCACCCAAGAAATACATCAATTCAAGGCCATTAACTCCCTAGTACGCAAGCATGGCACGCCGATATACACTCTCTACATACGTACAGTACATTGCCTGCAACTCTGCGCATGTGTGTGATTAGAATACATACGGCAAGCCAGCCAGCCAGCCAGCCACTCTGCCTTCAAGTCGCTGCTGCATGCAGGGTGCATCGTTCACACCTAGTGCGTGATCGGTCCATGGACGGCGGCTGGCGGCTCTGCATCATGCACACACACATAGGAATTATGTTTCTTTTTTCTTGTCTCCGCCTCTGTTCTCGAGGTATGATGTATGCTGAATAACGGAATTACACATTGGTGTCGTGCATGGTGTCATCCTTCCAAATATGCTTGTTCCACTACGCATCCCTTAATAAAGATATATCAGTATTTCTTTTTTGTTTCTAAAGAGGATTTGTAGGAAATGGTTGGCGTCATTTGACAACAACGATTTGAATATACATGGTTTGTAGATGGATATGTAGGAGACTCTATGCTAGTTCCGACCTTCGTCGATCACTATGGTTTGTAGACGGATATGTTGGACCGCATTTAGGGTTTAGGACCAGGTATGTGTTTTCCAGAAAACATGTATTGATACTCCTCTCCAACAATGGCGACACGTAGACAATAATAATGCATACACGACAACTATGCCAGAGCCAACTATTGGTGGAGGTGAGGCATGCATATGGCAGGCACTATAGGAATGGATGAATACGCCGATGAGCGGGCCCTACGCCGACGGCCAATCGTTGGGCAGTCGGCGTAGACCGTGATCAGGCTAGCCCCTTCAAGCAGTCGTCGGCGTAAAATTGTCCTCGGCATAGCCTACACTACGCCGACGGCCCTCGGCATAGCTATTTTTTTACCTAATTAAATTTTAAAAAATGATAACTAAATCATTCTAATTCGGAAAAATACAAATAAAATATCAAAATTTGCAAAAAAAAAGATCTATCTATCTACATGCAAATATTACATATTTATATATAAAAATTAAGTGAAACATAAAACCTTATATATAGTTTAAAACGAGCATAAGAAATTCAAAAATGATCCAAACAATGCGAAACCTTCGCGTGGTTTCATATTATGTGACATATTTAGAAGGAAAAATATCAAACTTGGTATATTGATCATGTATCAAAAACACCTTCACAAAATGACCTATCTCTTTCGAGGTTTCCTGGTTTTAGGATCAAATGACCAATGTTATAGCTAGAATCAATGCATAATTTGTGATAATGTGTCCATACTGTGCATACATGTGCATCATGGGATGGCGAATAATGTTACAGGAGAAAGTTTTCCTTTTCGTCGCACCAAAAAGCCATTTTCCATTTTCTGAGTGCAAAAAACGTGCGGTTTTGTGAAGCAACCACCAAATGGCTAATTCAAAATGCTACCACCACATTTTTCCAAAATACTATACCACCTTACATGTACAATGTCCTAACAGGGGGATCTTAAACCTTTTCGTCTATCCCTGGTAAAAAAGACAAATTCCTGCCGAAACGGTAGGAAGTGGGTCAGATATGAACTATAGGTACATGATCTGTTGCTCATGATTTTTTTTAAAAAATCATTTTTAGGTTCACAATATGCTATTTCATCAGAGATCCACTTCAAGTTTATCGAGGCTCAGCCCCGAGCTAAGAATCTTCATGCCCGTCGTTCGACAAAGTTTGATGATAGTTTAAAATGGGCATAAGAAATTCAAAAATGATCTAACAAATGCAAAGCCTTCGCGTGGTGTCATATTATGTGACATATTTAGAAGGAAAAATATCAAACTTAGTATATTGATTATGCCTCAAAAAACCCTTCACAAAATGACCTATCTCATTCGAGGTTTCCTGACTTTCGGGTCAAATGACCAAAGTTATGGCTAGAATTAAGGCATAATTTGTGATAATGTGTCCATATTATGCATACATGTGCATCATGGGATGGCGAATAATGTTGCAGGAGGAAGTTTTCTTTTTTATCGCACCAAAAAGCCATTTTTCATTTTCCGACTGCAAAAAAAAACGGACGGCTTTATGAAGCAAGCACCAAATGGATAATTCAAATTGCTACCACCATATTTTCCAAAATACTATACCACCTTACATGGACAATGTCCTAACAGGAGGAACTCAAATCTTTCCGTCTATCCTTGGTGAAAAAGACAAATTCTCGCCGAATCGGTAGAAAGTGGGTCAGATATGAACTATAGGTACATGATCAGATGCTCATGATTTTTTACAAAAATCATTTTTAGGTTCACAATATGATATTTCATCAGAGCTCCACTTCAAGTTTATCGAGGCTCAGCCCCGAGCTAAGAATCTCCATGCCGGTCGTTCGATAAAGTTTGACGATAGTTCAAAACGTGCATAAGAAATTCAAAAGCGATCCAAACAATGCGAAACCTTCACATGGTGTCATATTATGTGACATAGTTAGAAGGAAAAATATCAAACTTAGTATATTGATTATGTCTCAAAAAACCCTTCACAAAATGACCTATCTCATTCGAGGTTTCCTCGCTTTCGGGTCAAATGACCAATGTTATGACTAGAATAAAGGCATAGTTTGTGATAATGTGTCCATATTGTGCATACATGTGCATCATGGGATGGCGAACAATGTTGCAGGAGGAAGTTTTTCTTTTTGTCGCACCAAAAAGCCATTTTCCATTTTCTGAGTACAAACAACGGGAGGTTTTGTGAAGCAACCACCAAATGGCTAATTCAAAATGATACCACCACATTTTTCTAAAATACTATACCACCTTACATGGACAATGTCCTAACAGGGGATCTCAAATATTTCCGTCTATCCCTGGTGAAAAAGACAAATTCCTGCCGAATCGGGAGAAAATGGGTCAGATATGAACTATATGTACATGATATGATGCTCATGATTTTTTACAAAAATCATTTTTAGGTTCACAATATGCTATTTCATCAGAGATCCACTTCAATTTTATTGAGGCTCAGCCCCGAGCTAAGAATCTTCATGTCCGTCATTCGACAAAGTTTGACGATAGTTTAAAACAGGCATAAGAAATTCAAAAACGATCCAAACAATGTGAAACCTTCACATGGTGTCATATTGATACGTCGAAAACATACCTATAATTTTTGATGTTCCATGCTTGTTTAGTATCTACTTTGCTTTGCGTTGTCTACACTTTGAGGTGTGATACGTCGGAAACATATCTATAATTTTTGATGTTCCATGCTTGTTTAGTATCTACTTTGCTTTGCTTTGTCCATACTTTGAGGTGTTTTTATATGTTTTGTGGTACTAACCTATTAACAAGATGCCACAGTGCCAGTTGCCTGTTTTCTTCTGTTTTTGGTTCCAGAAAGGCAGAAAATCAATATTCTCGGAATTGGACAGAACAAAAGCCAAAGTCAATATTTTGCCGTGGGGAACACGAAGCCGGAATACAAGACGGATAGGACTCACCAGGGGGGCACACCCCTAGCCACGCGGGTGTGCCCACCCCGCTCCGGGGGGGGGGGGTGCAGCCACCCTGGTGGCCCCCCTGCCTCGCCTCTTCGCCTATAAGAAGCCCCCGATGCCTAAGCCCTAAGTACCCGATCAATATTCCACGAAACCGTCTATAGCCACCGCCACCATCGTCCCTAGATCGGGGGGATCTGAAGCTCTTCCCGGCACCCTGCCAAAGGGGAGATCATCCCGGAGGCCTTCTTCTTCATCATGCCAGCCTCCGGTATGAAGCGTGAGTAGTTCCACCTTGGACTACGGGTCCATGTAGTAGCTAGATGGTTGTATCTCCTCCTTTGTGCTTTCATGTCTAGATCTTGTGAGCTCCGTTCATGATCAATATCTCATCTATTTGTAATCATGCATGTTGTGTTTGCGGGGATCCGATGGATATTGAGATTACTATGTCAGATTGATTAATTGTTTTATCTTATTGATTCTATCATGTCTGTGTTGTTTGTGATCTTGCATGCTCTCCATTGTTAGTAGATATCTTGGCCAAGTAGTTGCTAGTGACTCCAAGAGGGGGTATTTATGCTCGATAGTGGGTTCATGCCTCTATTTAATCTAAGGGAAGTGACAGAAATCTCTAAGGTTGTAGATGTGATGTTGCCACTAGGGAGAAAAAATAATTGTCTCTTGTTCATGGAACAAGTGGATTGTTTACCTTACACACTTTGCTTAAAGCAGTTATCTGTTGCTTGCAACTTAATACTGGAGGGGGTTTCGATGATAACCTGAAGGTGGACTTCTATTCGTAGATGCAGTTGGATGGCAATCTATGTATATTGTTGTATTGCCCAATCGAATCTCATAGGATCTTTTTGTCTAGTATTGCATTGTTATGCCTTGCTCAGTCCTGTCAATTGCCGTGCTGTAATTTGTTTACCCAGCATGCCATGTTTGTTTATCTAAGGAGATCACCTCTAGTGAACTATGGACACCGGTCCAATCTTTACCATTGATACATCTTCCACTCTTACTGTTTACTTGCTGCAAACCATCATCACCTTCCACACCATATAGTTAATCCTTTGTTACAGCAACCGGTGAGATTGACAACCTCACTGTTAGTTAGGGCAAAGTCTTGAGTTTGTGTTGTGCAGGTTTCCACGTTGCTTGCAACACCTTTGAGACGTTTCCTTCCTCCTACTTGTTCGATAACCTCGGTTTCTTACTAAGGGAAAACTTGTTGTTGTGCTGCATCATACCTTGCTCTTGGGGTTTCCCAACGGGGCGTCAACACGCATCAAGACTTTCTGGCGCTGTTGCTAGCGAGGCTAAGGACGTCTTCACAAGGGGAGTCCTCCTCAACCTTTCTCTTTACTTTGTTTTTAGTTTGCTTAGTTTCTTTTGCTTGTTTTTATTTGCCTCTTTTTATCAAAAACTCCAAAAAAAATAGTTTAGTTTGGTTTGCTTTTTCTTATCAAAAACACAAAAAATTTGTTTCTGCTCTAGCTACTGCTGCTGTTTTTGGCTTGCTCCACTTTTGCCAAAATGAACTCTGCTGAGAACACCAAGTTGTGTGACTTCACTAGCACAAACAACAATGATTTCCTTAGCACTCCTATTGCTCCACCTGATCCTGATGCTAAATTTTATGAAATTAAGCCTGCTTTGTTGAATCTTATGATGAGAGAGAAATTTTCTGGTGCTAGTTCTGATGATGTTGTTGCCTATCTCAATAGCTTTGTTGAACTTTGTGATATGCAAAAGTATAAGGATGTATATGGAGATATTATTTATCTCAAGTTGTTTCCTTTCTCCTTGAGATGAAAAGCTAAAGAATAGTTGCTATCCTTGCCTAGAAATAGTATTGATTCTTGGATTAAGTGCAAGGATGCTTTTATCGGAAAGTACTACCCTCCTGCTAAGATTATATCTATGAGAAGTGATATTATGAAATTTATACAACTTGAAAATGAACATGTTGCTCAAGCTTGGGAAAGAATGAAATCTTTGGTTAAGAATTGTCCCACTCATGGACTTACTGCTTGGATGATTATCCAGACTTTTTATGCAGGTTTGAACTTCTCTTCAAGAAACCTCTTGGATTTAGCTGTTGGAGGTACCTTTATGACCATCACCTTGGGTGCTGCAACAAAACTCCTTGATAATATGATGGTTAATTACTCTGAATGGCACACTGAGAGAGCTCCACATGGTAAGAAGGTAAATTCTGTGGAAGAAGCCTCCTCTTTGAGTGATAAGATAGATGTTATTATGGCTATGCTTATTAATGGGAAAGCTCCCTTAGATCCTAATAGTGTTCCCTTAGCCTCTTTGGTTGCTCAAGAAGAGCAAGTTAATGTGAACTTCATTAGAAACAACAATTTTGGCAACAATACTTATGGTAACAACTATAGGCCTTATCCTCCTAATAATGGAAATACTTATCATGGTAGATCTGGAATGCCTAGTGAAGATAGGATTCTAGAAGTTGAAAGATCAAATAAAAAATTTATGCAGATGCAATATGAGAAAAACAAGATATTCACTAAAACTATGGAAGAATAATCTGTTATCTTGAAAAATATTAGCCATCAGCTTGAGAATCTGAATAGAGAAATTCCTAGTTTACAGTAAAAAAAATTGAGTGCTGAGAAAAATATTTCCTCTTTGTCTGAAGCATCGTCCTCCTTGATTAATAAAATGACTGCTAAACCTGAAACCATGGAAAGTACCTTTGCTGCTACTCATGCCATACAAGTTACTATTGATGAAAATGTTAGACTGTTAGCCCAACTTCATGCTAAGTGGGAAAGGGAAGCTGAAATTGATAGAAACAATAGTGCGTGCACCATCACCACTAAACCATAAGAAGTCCCTATTCCTCCACCAACAATGCCTAAGCCTATTGAGTCCACTACTAGTGATGCTAAGTTTGATTTTGATCTTGATGGTTGCAACATTTCTAAAGTGATTATGTTCCTGCAAAAACTTGCTAGAAGTCCCGATGCTAGTGAAATGCATGTAGCTTTCACCAAACACATTACAGATGGTCTTGTCAAAATTAAGGAAGAGAAGTTGAAACACAAAGCTTCTATCCCTAGGAAAGTAGAATATAGTTGGAAACCCATTATTAATATGCAAGTGAATGACTTTGATCTCAAAGCTTCATGTGACCTTGGTTCTAGTGTCTCTATTATGCCTAGAAAGATTATGAAATGCTTGATTTGCCACCTTTGAAAGATTGTTATTTGGATGTCCCACTTAATGATAATGCTAAAAAGAAACTCATGGGGAGTGTTAATGATGTTCTTATTATGGTTAACAATGCTTATGTCCCTATTGATTTCTATGTTTTGGATGTTGGATACAATGCTTCTTGTCCTATTACTTTGGGAAGACCTTTTCTTATAACTGTTGGTGCCATCATTGATATGAAAGAAGGCACCATTAAATATCAATTTCCATTCAAGAAAGGTATTGAACACTTCCCTATGAGGAGATAGAAGTTGCTTTTCGATCCTCCTTTGAAAGCAAGGTTTGATGTCAATGCTTCTTCATTTGAAAACACTTGATTCTTGCTTCTTGTGCCTAACTTAAAGGCGTTTAAGAAAAGTACTCGTTGGGAGATAAACCAAGAGTTTTATTGAGTCTTGGAAGTTATTACTTCAGTAATGACCTCTCCTTATCTTTTTGTTTGCTTTTTTGTGCCAAGAATGACCTCTAATGAGAGGAAAGTAAGATTTTGGGAGTTGTTGTCCCGAAACAGATTTTTGTGCTCCACCGTAAACATTCGTGAGGAATCTATGTAAGTCGGATTGTGCTGATATTTTACAAATAAATCACCCAGTATGTTAGCTAACTTTATTTAGTCCAACACTTTTTGATTTGAGCAACAGAAGGTCTTCCTCAAAAATCGGTTTCTACCTGCTGGTCTGTTTTGACAGATTTCTGCCATTATTTGTATTTGCTTCTTATTAATTCCTTTTTGGGTTAATTTTTTGGGAAATTGAGATTTTTGAGGGAATTGCTACAGTAGCTTGAGTTTTTAGTGAAAGTTTTGCTGTTCTAAATCTAAACCTAATGGTCTATTATCTTTTGAATACACTAATGTTGCTAATCAAGATTGTGTGAAGTTTTGTATGAAGGAAAAATATTTCAGGTGTAGAGAGAGAATGATGTAATAAGATGAAGAATGGACAAAAGCTCAAGCTTGGGGATGCCACCCCGGTGTAACCCCAAGAAATATCCAAGATGTACAAGCATTAAAGCTTGGAGATGCCCAAGGCATCCCGTTCTTCATCAATAAAAAGCTCAGGTCTTTATAGACACTTCGTTTTCATTGTTTCATGCACTGTTGTGTTGTTCTTGGAGCGTCTTAGTTTTCGTTTGCTTTGCTTAGTTTGCTTGAATAAAGTAGTTTGGACCCCGTTCTCGCTGTGTTGTTTCAAAAAAGCTGATTGGTGTTGGAAAGGAGTAGAAAGTTCTTGCTTGAGTAGTACAAGAGGAGCTTGCTTTGACTGTGACTTAGACTTTAGCATGTCATGCTAGGTGTTGTTTTAACCTTATGCTTAGTGATTATTCCTGTCAACACCCGGATTTTTCAATCCTAGATGCCTGTTATGCCATACATCGCAATCCCAGGATTACCATTTTTGCGAGACATAACAGAATTGGATACCATAGTACATCATCCATTACAAATGATACATAAGTTCTTACACAAATAGGGATCTCATGATCCAGTTCTTAATACAACATCAAGCATCGGAATACGAAATAATAACGGTAGCGTAGGCGAAGCTCCATCTTCGGGGTCACAGGCAATGCTGACGATGGGAGATGATCCTAGTTGTCGTAACCTTCCTGGGGTCCATCTTGCAGGTACTCCTCTTCATAATCTGGCCATGGGAATAGCCAGGGACAAAGCCATGAGTACTCTTTAAATACTCGCAAACCAATACTAACAGGTAAAGGTTTTTTTTGGATAATAGGACACTAGGCTCTAGGGTTGTTTTGCAAAAGCCAGATTTATCTCTACTAAGTTCTAAAGCTAGTCACAATTTTATAACTCCTAACTGGGATCTTGTAACTCATGTCACAACTCTGTTGTGGTTAAGTCAAAGTCTTAATCCATTTCACAAGTCATTTTGAAAAGTCTGACGGGGGAACAGTATGGCCACTCCAACTGTCCATAACCGCGGACGCGGCTATTCGAATAGTTTGACACTCTGCAGAGATTGTACACTTTCACCACAACAATTCGATACATCCGTCAGGAACAAATCCTGAATTCACCATACTCAGTATGCGGATAATCAATCCTAACCTTTCAATTACACGCCCTAGTATAAGCACCTCTCCTGTGAGTTTGGCCTCCCAACCATGACCAACTGTCATCTTGGGTACTGCACAGGTGGACAATCTTCACAAGGTAGCCTTAGCTCAGACCTTGGCCGTGAGGGAACTAATACTAAGGAATATAAGTTTCCAGTCAAGCCCTACCCAATATTCGGGTATTGTGGTTGTACGATAAAATTGGAATGGTATCGCATCCAGACAACCATCAGTTTTATAAAGGGCTAAGGCTCATGCCTCCACGTTTTCATCACCAAAATCATCAAGTGTTCGGAAACACATGTCCAAAACATTTCAATAGAATGATCCATCATTCCAAGGTTTTCATAACCATTTTTCCACCAGGTATTCCCATCTAAAGTTTCTCAAGTTTTAGGCTTAGCACTAGCATCTAAGTTGGGGGTAGTACTAATGATGGGGTAGTATCTAGTGGAGTTTTAACTAAGTACAACCTTATATCTTAGGATGATATCAAGGTTCCTGGCTTAGGTCAAATTTAATGCTCTTTATGCAACCTTCAGAATCTTTCCAGTATCTACCAGTCACTTAAGTAAACTCTAAGTAAGCTTTGATAAAGAAATAAAGTAAGAAGCTTGCAAATAAAACTAGGATTGGTTTATCAAGTGGGTATGATCACATATGCTTAAGGCATATAGTAGGCATAGTAACAAGCAAGTATTTGCTTGCACAAAATCATTATAAGCTTGCTAAATTGCAAGTGTTAGCTTGCATAGGTCAACTTGATTAGTAAGGCTTGCATAGGTATAGTATCAGCTTGCCTTGGGCAGAGCAGTGGTTGAAGTTCTCCTCGGCTTCTTCTTCGTAGTATCCTCCTTCCTCCTCGTATCCTTGGTCGGTACTAGCGTCTATGAATAAATACGAGGTACACAATCACCAAACAATACTTAACCACTTGCAATCATCACACACAAGGGTCCTATAGATGATCTAGCATCATCCCTAACATTACAAGGTTAAGGCTTGATTTAATTCCTTTTATTTTTAGAAAAGTAATTTCTACTCATTGAAAAACTACTTAAGATTTAATATTCTCCAAACCGAAAATGGGATCATGTTGACACATGTCATCACCACATATTGTAGTCCAAGGGAATGTGATTTAAAGTGGTGTCACAATTTAATAAGGTTTTACCCTTTTATTTTAATTAATTAATGTGGCTAGAAATGCTTATGTAGCATTCTTTTATTACTTGAACATTATTTATGCAAGTAAACCTATATATTTTTATATATTCTGAAAGGTATGGTTAAATGTGATTTTTGAGAGTTGTAATCAACTCAAAAGCTATTATGGTTTAAATTTGAAAAATGTTTGAATGGAGAAAAGCTTCTGCCTTGTTATTTTTACCATGGGTGATCTATAGATCCAAATGACTTGAATCCAACGGGCTTGGATTCAGCACTCACAGACCTTTCCAACAAAATTGGTTTCATTCAATTTGATGCACTGAATCAATTTGGGTTGATTTTTGAAGTTGGGTACGGAAGTGTGTTTGAATTGAAATAGAAAAAGTTTAATTTAAAAAACTGGGCTGCGCGGGAAAAGTTAACGGGCCGACCTGCTAAGCACAGTGCTCCCGCGGGCTACTTAAGTGGGTGTCCCCACTCGTTAGTGACACGGGGCTGGGCGAAGCGGTAAGGGGCAACGTGGATCGTTCGATCTAGTTCTAATCCAACGGCTGGGAGTCATCATCGACGCGAGACAACGCCGGCGAGAACGAAACCTAGCGCGGCCAGTGAGGGTTGCTAGGGGCTCACCGGGGTACTGGCAAGGGTCGGCGAGGCGGGCGAACAACAAAGTCGACGACGGCGAATCTCCTGGTACCGGTGGCTTCTCCTGGGGCGGCTCCAATCGGTGGCTCCCTTCTTCTCCAGAGGCGATGGGCTCCGGTGAAATTCCGGCGGGGTGGTGCTCGCCTTGCTCTGAGAAAGGTGTGGCACGATCAGTGAGGAGAGGGGAGTGAGATGGTGTGAAGAAATCGTGCGGGGGTGGCCTCTATTTATAGTTGAGCGGGGGACCGTCGGGGCGCATGGTGAGGTCGTCGGGGGCGAGGTTACAGGCGGATAATGGCATGGGCAAGGGTAGGGGACGGTGCGGTGTCTCCTGGCAATGCTCAACGACATGGTCTCGAGGCATGGGGCGGTGTGGTTTGGTCTGGAACGGGCGGTGCTCTGCGCGGCAGAGGCGGCGTCTTCGACGACGGGCGGTGGCTGGGCGGCACGGGGCGGCAAACGGGGATGTCTGGTGGTCTCCTGGGTTGATGGTGATCGTGTGTGCACGCGATGAGGGCGGCGCACGGTCTGTGGGCGCTGGTCGAGGGTGGTGCTCTGGCGCATGCTCGGCATGGTCTCTGGCGGTCTGGGCGCGGCTTGTGCGCGTGGTCCAGGACTTGGCAACGCTCGCGGCTGGAACAGGGAGTGGCGGTGGACGGTGGGCTGCCTCCCAGACAAGGTTGGCACGGCTAGTTCTTCCTCTAGTCTGTTGTCCACAATGGGGTGACAAGGGGGTGCTCGGCTGTTCACCATTGATGGCAATGGCAAGCTCATAGGGGTGCTAGTCCTTAGTTAAACTTCCTAGATGATCTACTGAGCTGGGTGTGAGCTAACTAGGGAACAAGTTAGGCCATTTTTACTGCACACTATAGTGTTTGATGTTTGTTTGATTTGTGTCTGCAACCTGTTTGATGAAATGGCCGCATGAACTCAAGTTTTGAATTTTGAAAAGATTTTTGGTGGGTTTGCTAGATTGGTGCTGGTGAATCTGCAGATGCTGGGGGTTTGCAAGTTGAGCTTGTTTGAGTGGTTTTTGAATAAGTGGGATCTTCCCATATGATAAAGATTCAATTTTGAATTGTCAATTAAACTATGCATTTGAAAGTTTCTAGATGATCACAAAGTGGGCCTTGATACCTTGTTATGAGTACATTCAAGGGGTGCAAAGATCCAAAAAAGTTTCTGTTAGGTTCTGAAAGTTTGAGACAGCCAAAGTAGGCATGAGAGTTAAATTGGTCAAAGTGACCATTCATTTAATATATGTGTTTTGATTTACTTGTCTTTAGGAAAAGTGTGGGAAATGTTTTAGATGATGTTTATTTCACCTAAGAAACATTTTACAAGCAATGAAACAAACAAACAAACAAGGTGGTTTAAAAGAATTTCAAAATCAATGCATACACATATGCATGCATTCAATTAGAAAAGTTTTTGTTAACCCTAATTTTGATGATTAGAATTTGATGATCCAAGCTTAGTATTTTTGGGATGTTACAAACCTTCCCCCCTTAAAAAAAATTTCGTCCCGAGATTTGAAAAAGGACGAAAAGATTACCTAGGATTTGAAGAGATCTGGAAACTCCGTCCTGATGTGATCTTCGCGCTCCCAGGTAGCTTCCTCTTCTGTGTGGTTGCTCCACTGAATCTTGAGAAACTTGATGCTTCGGGTTCGGGTAGTTCGGAAAGCTTCTTCCAAAATGCGGATGGGTACTTCGGGATAGGTCAGGTCATCGTTGATCTCTATGGTCCGATGATCGATATTCTTGAATACTTCGGTCTTCTCGGGGACTTCGAGACACTTGCGAAGTAACGAGATATGGAACACCTTGTGCACAGCTGACATCTCTTCAGGTAGTTCCAATTGATACGATACTTCTCCTCGACGGTTCAGAATTTTGAAAGGTCCGATATATCTGGGGGCTAACTTTCCTTTGAGTTGGAAACGCTGCATTCCCTTCAATGGCGACACTTTCAGATAAACAAAATCTCCTATATTGAAGGCGAGGTCTCGACGTCTCTTGTCGGTATAACTCTTCTGTCGGGATTGGGCGGTCTTGAGGTGCTCAAGAATCTTGTGAACCTTCTCTTCTGCTTCTCGTAGGATGTCGGGTCCGAAAATCTGACTCTCTCCTACTTCCGACCAGTTCAAAGGGGTGCGACACTTTCTTCCGTACATGAATTCAAAGGGTCCATTTGCAAACTGGATTGGTAACTGTTGTTGTATGAAAATTCTGCAAACGGCAGACAGTCTTCCCACTTGGATCCATATTCTAGCACACATGCTCTAAGCATATCTTCGAGTATTTAATTTACTCGCTCCGTTTGTCCATCGGCCTGAGGGTGATACGCGGTACTGAAATCTAGGCGGGTTCCTAAACCTTCTTGTACTTTCTTCCAGAATCTCGAGGTAAACTGAGTTCCTCGATCCGATACTATGTTCTTGGGGACTCCGTGCAAACTAATGATTCTAGCGATGTATAACTCCGCTAGTTTCGAACTCTGATATGTGGTTTTGACGGGCAAGAAATGGGCGACTTTGGACAATCTGTCCACTATGACCCAGATAGAGTCATTTCCCCTACTAGAAGTAGGTAGTCCAGTGATAAAGTCCATTCCTACAGAATCCCATTTCCATTCCGGAATTTGCAAAGGTTGCAACAATCCAGCGGGTCTTTGATGTCCTGCCTTGACTCGCTGACATATATCACACTTGGCGATATAGCTTCCGATTTCTCTCTTCATCTTATGCCACCAAAATTGCTCTTTTAAATCTTGATACATCTTAGTTCCTCCGGGATGGATAGAATAAAGAGTATCATGATCCTCCTTCAAGATAACTTCTTTCAACTCAGAATCTGCTGGTACACAAAGGCGTCCTTTGTACCACAAAACTCCTTCTTCGTCCTCGGTGAATCCGGGTACTTTGCCTGTACCGATACGACGCTTGATTCTGTCGATACTGGCATTTCCCTTCTATGCCTCTTTAATCTGACTAATCAAAGTGGGCTGAAGTTCTATGCTAGCCAAAAATCCTTCACTTACTAATTCCATTCGAAAATCTTCCATCTCCTTGTGCAAACTTGGTTGCTCCTTCAAAATCATGGAGTTTAAGCGGCACGACAATCTGCTAAGGGCATCGGCTACCACGTTGGCTTTACCAGGGTGATAGTGAATGTCCAGGTCATAATCCTTGATTAGCTCAATCCATCTTCTCTGCCTCATATTCAACTCCTTCTGAGTGAATATATACTTTAGGCTCTTATGATCCGAATAAATCTCACAACGGTTTCCCATCAGGTAATGTCTCCATGTCTTCAGGGCTAGAACTACGGCTGCGAGTTCGAGGTTATGGGTTGGGTAGTTTTGCTCATGTTGCTTCAATTGTCGGGATAGATAAGATATAACTTTGCCTTCTTGCATTAGCACACATCCGAGACCGATCTTGGATGCGTCACAATACACATCGAAGGGCTTCGTGATATCCGGCATGATCAAGATTGGGGCTGAAATCAATCTCCTCTTGAGTTCTTGAAAACTCGCTTCACATTTGTCGGTCCATTCAAACTTCTTGTCCTTCTTCAGCAATTGGGTCATGGGTCTGGCGATACTCGAGAATCCTTCTACGAATTTGCGGTAATATCCTGCCAATCCGAGAAAGGCACGAACTTGGGTTTGAATGGTTGGGGCTTGCCAATCTTCTACATCTTTCACTTTGGCAAGGTCAACGGCAATTCCTCCAGCTGATACAATGTGACCGAGGAATCCTACCTCCTGTAACCAGAATTCACATTTGCTAAACTTTGCATACAGCTGATGCTCTCTAAGGGTTCCAAGAATGGTCCTTAGGTGTAGCTCATGTTCTTCTTCTGATTTGGAATAAATCAGAATGCCATCGATAAAAACAATGACAAACTTATCCAGGAAGTCCATAAAAATCTTATTCATGAGGTTCATGAAATAAGCGGGGGCATTGGTTAATCCAAAAGACATGACTGTATACTCGTATAATCCGTATCTGGTGGTAAAGGCAGTCTTGGGAATATCCTCTGCACGAATTTTGAGTTGATGATAGCCAGTTCTAAGATCAATCTTAGAAAACACCTGGGCACCGGTCAACTGATCAAACAAATCTTCTATCTTGGGCAAGGGGTACTTGTTCTTGATGGTGACATCATTTAACTTTCGATAATCCGTACACAAACGGTTACCTCCATCCTTCTTGTCCACAAATAAGACAGTTGATCTCCATGGTGACGCACTTGGTTGAATCAATCCAATTTCTAACATGGAATCTAGTTGCTTCTTCAGTTCTGCGAGCTCTGACGGGTTCATACTATAGGGTCTCTGGGCTATGGGTCCAGTTCCGGGGATTAGTTCGATGATAAACTCGATATCCCGATCTAGGGGCATACCGGGCAAAACATCTGGAAATACATCGGGGTATTCACAGACTATCCGGACTTGGTCAATGGTAGGTTGGGCTATACTCTTGTTACACTTGAATTGGTGAGGTAAGGTTTCAGATATATGCTCGACTGATATTCCGGCGGTACTAGTCATGGTGATGGCTTTCTTGGCACAGTTAATCAATCCCTTATGTTTGGACATCCAATCCATTCCTAGTACTACTTCCAAACCTTTAGTTCCGAGTACTATTAGATTAGCATAAAAATCTATGCCATGGATTCGGATAGGGACGGCTTTGCAAATTTGCCTAGCCTTGGTGGTTGATCCGGGAATTTGCACAATCATAACATGCTTCAGTTTGGTTGGTTGAATTTTACTAGTGCAGGCAAATTCTTCAGTGACAAATGAATGCGATGCACCAGAGTCAAACAACACTCTTGCAAGTACTGAATTAACAGAAAACATACCCAGCACGACATCTGGCGCTTCCTGAGCTTCTTTAGCATGCATGAGAAAAATACGGCCATTGCGGTTGAGTGAATTCCCTGGGGCAAATCTTCTTCCTGGCTGGACACGACGCTGCTGCTGAGATGGGGCATTGGCATTAGGGGCTGTAGCATTCTTCTTGTTGGGGCACTCATTGGAATAGTGGCCTTTATTTCCACAGTCATAACAGGTCACTTGTGACTTGTCCTTGGCTGCGACAGGCACAACATTGCTTCCAGTCCTCGGGGCAGTGTTGGTGTTGGCGATAGCATTGTTGGTGTTGAACTTGGGTGGGGTACGGTTGAAATTGCTAGAGTTGCTGGGTTGTGATGATTTCCTCCGGGTCTAGGGTTTCCACGGTTGGGGTAGGTCGGACGGGTCATAGGGGGTCTATTGGTTCTTGGGGCAAATCCTGGAGATGGGTTGGGGCGATACTTTGGGGTCTGATGGGTTCCTGGTTGATGCATCATGCGACGCTTGCGGTTCTCATTGGCTTGGTTGATCTTTCCTTCCATCTGGATAGCAGAGTCGACAAGGGCTTCAATATCAGCAAAGGGGATATTGACTAACACTGTCTGCATCTCGTCATGCAGACCATTCAGGAATCTTTCTTTCTTCTTGGCTTCGGTATCTATCTCGTCCGGGGCATACCTAGCTAATGACAAAAATTTGTCACGGTATTCCACTACAGTCATCCTTCCTTGCTTCAGCTCTCTGAACTCGTCTCTCATTCTCTTGATCAAACCTGGTGGCACATGGGTTCTGCTAAACTTGACCTTGAATTCCTCCCAGGTCATCATCTGGCCTCCGGTCATTGCACGAACACTGTTCCACCATGCCCTGGCATCTCCGGCTAGATAATGGGTGGCGAACAGGACTTTCTCGTTGGCTTCCACTCCGACGACTTCTAAGTTATTTTCCATGGTTTGCAGCCAATCATCGTCATCTAGGGGTTCTTCTGACTTGGTGAAAATGGGTGGGTTGGTATTCTAGAAATTTTTGAGCTTAGATCCATGGTTGTCCTGGTTTCCGTGGCCTTGGTTGTTGTGGGCTAGCTGGGCTATCTGTTGCAGAGTGGCTAGGTTGGCTTGACGTTCCGCTCTTTCAGCTTCGCGGTCAGAAGCCAACATTTGCAGGATCTGCAACATCGGGTCCGGGGCTGAACCACTTCCTCCACGTGGCATCTGAAGATTGAGATAGATCATGAGAAAAGAGGGAAATTTCTAAGGTTTTGGGTCTTTGAAAAGTTTTAAAGGTTTGACTCAGATTTTTTCTAGCAACTTGCTTTTTCATTCGTTCATTCACACGATACAACGCACACAACAGCAAGGAAAAACAGATGGTTTTAAGAACCATTCTGGAATCTACGATACAGTGGGACCGAATACTACTCACTATGCTAGTGCTCAGTGCTACTACTCCTTGGAGTCTATGGCTTCATCATCTTCATCATCATCGATGAAGGCGAAATCATCCTCATCGGTGAAGAAGTCCATGGCCTGATCCTCCAAAAAATCATCGTCATCGCTGAGATAGGAGTAAGGGTCTCCATGAATATCCTCTCCGGCATTCTCCCTTTCCTCCAACTGCATGTCTCTCTCGTGGATGGTCTCCTCCAAAGATGAGATGCGGTGGCGAAGACGGGCAATAATGCGCTCTTTCTTGTCAAGCTGACGGCGGCGAGACTTGCGATCCTTGGCTAGCATGGCTATGGTCTGATCCTTCGTCTTGATGATGGCAGACTTGTGGTTGCAATAGTCACGACAGTTGTCCAACTCCTGCTAACGATCATACATCATGAAGCTAAGGTGGTCCAATTGAGTCTTCAGCTCGGGGTGGTATGGGGCTTCCAGTGGTTGTCCATTTGCATCACGCCTTGGGCAAAACTCAAAGCGAGTACCCTTGATCTGATTGATGCTCTGCCCACCTAGACGGGAAAGAGCTTCCTGCATTGCTCTGGCAAGTCCATTGAGCCAGTTGTTTTCCCTCAAGGTAAACTGAATTCCCTCCGCAGTGGGAGGTTCAATCTTTCCTCGGAGACTTGCAACAATTAGCCACTGCAGACCTTCTCCTCCTTAATCATTGAGCTGAGCTCCGAAGAACTCGGGGTGCGGACACTCCAGAAGTTCCGAAAGCTGATCTAGATCCCTCTCAAAGATAAGGTCTCCTCCATTCCCAAGTTGGTAAAACTTGCTGTACTTCACGTCCATCTATAAAAATAGAGGATGAGTAGATTAGCAGAGTGATCAAGTGTGTCAAAATTTTATGTATTTTGCAAGAGTTTTTGAGGAACATGAATTTTTATGAAAGAATCAAAGAGATAAGAATGAGAATAAGTTTTTGTAAATAGTGGTTTTCTTTGGTTTTGAAACTAAGTTTTTGGTTCAAACGTCCAGTCTAACTAGGGTCTCCTATGGTTAGGATGGCTCTGATACCAACTTGTCAACACCCGGATTTTTCAATCCTAGATGCCTGTTATGCCATACATCGCAATCCCAGGATTACCATTTTTGCGAGACATAACAGAATTGGATACCATAGTACATCATCCATTACAAACGATACATAAGTTCTTACACAAATAGGGATCTCATGATCCAGTTCTTAATACAACATCAAGCAGCGGAATACGAAATAATAACGGTAGAGTAGGCGAAGCTCCATCTTCGGGGTCACAGGCAATGCTGACGATGGGAGATGATCCTAGTTGTCGTAACTTTCCTGGGGTCCATCTTCCAGGTACTCCTCTTCATAGTCTGGCCATGGGAATAGCCAGGGACAAAGCCATGAGTACTCTTTAAGTACTCGCAAACCAATACTAACAGGTAAAGGGGTTTTTTGGATAATAGGACACTAGGCTCTAGGGTTGTTTTGCAAAAGCCAGATTTATCTCTACTAAGTTCTAAAGCTAGTCACAATTTTATAACTCCTAACTGGGATCTTGTAACTCATGTCACAACTCTATTATGGTTAAGTCAAAGTCTTAATCCATTTCACAAGTCATTTTGAAAAGTCTGACGGGGGAACAGTATGGCCACTCCAACTGTCCATAACCGCGGACGCGGCTATTCGAATAGTTTGACACTCTGCAGAGATTGTACACTTTCACCACAACATTCGATACATCCAGGAACAAATCCTGAATTCACCATACTCAGTATGCGGATAATCAATCCTAACCTTTCAATTACACGCCCTAGTATAAGCACCTCTCCTGTGAGTTTGGCCTCCCAACCATGACCAACTGTCATCTTGGGTACTGCACAGGTGGACAATCTTCACAAGGTAGCCTCAGCTCAGACCTTGGCCGTGAGGGAACTAATACTAAGGAATATAAGTTTCCAGTCAAGCCCTACCCAATATTCAGGTATTGTGGTTGTACGATAAAATTGGAATGGTATCGCATCCAGACAACCATCAGTTTTATAAAGGGCTAAGGCTCATGCCTCCACGTTTTCATCACCAAAAGCATCAAGTGTTTGGAAACACATGTCCAAAACATTTCAATAGAATGATCCATCATTCCAAGGTTTTCATAACCATTTTTCCACTAGGTATTCCCATCTAAAGTTTCTCAAGTTTTAGGCTTAGCACTAGCATCTAAGTTGGGGGTAGTACTAATGATGGGGTAGTATCTAGTGGAGTTTTAACTAAGTACAACCTTATATCTTAGGATGATATCAAGGTTCCTGGCTTAGGTCAAATTTAATGCTCTTTATGCAACCTTCAGAATCTTTCCAGTATCTACCAGTCACTTAAGTAAACTCTAAGTAAGCTTTGATAAAGAAATAAAGTAAGAAGCTTGCAAATAAAACTAGGATTGGTTTATCAAGTGGGTATGATCACATATGCTTAAGGCATATAGTAGGCATAGTAACAAGCAAGTATTTGCTTGCACAAAATCATTATAAGCTTGCTAAATTGCAAGTGTTAGCTTGCATAGGTCAACTTGATTAGTAAGGCTTGCATAGGTATAGTATCAGCTTGCCTTGGGCAGAGCAGTGGTTGAAGTTCTCCTCGGCTTCTTCTTCGTAGTATCCTCCTTCCTCCTCGTATCCTTGGTCGGTACTAGCGTCTATGAATAAATACGAGGTACACAATCACCAAACAATACTTAACCACTTGCAATCATCACACACAAGGGTCCTATAGATGATCTAGCATCATCCCTAACATTACAAGGTTAAGGCTTGATTTAATTCCTTTTATTTTTAGAAAAGTAATTTCTACTCATTGAAAAACTACTTAAGATTTAATATTCTCCAAACCAAACATGGGATCATGTTGACACATGTCATCGCCACATATTGTAGTCCAAGGGAATGTGATTTAAAGTGGTGTCACAATTTAATAAGGTTTTACCCTTTTATTTTAATTAATTAATGTGGCTAGAAATGCTTATGTAGCATTCTTTTATTACATGGACATTAATTCTGCAAGTAAACCTATATATTTTTATATATTCTGAAAGGTATGGTTAAATGTGATTTTTGAGAGTTGGAATCAACTCAAAAGCTATTATGGTTTAAATTTGAAAAATGTTTGAATGCAGAAAAGCTTATGCCTTGTTGTTTTTACCATGGGTGATCTATAGATCCAAATGACTTGAATCTAACGGGCTTGGATTCAGCACTCACAAACCTTTCCAACAAAATTAGTTTCATTCAATTTGGTGCACTGAATCGATCTGGGTTGATTTTTGAAGTTGGGTACAGAAGTGTGTTTGAATTGAAATAGAAAAAGTTTAATTTGAAAAACTGGGCTGCGCCGGAAAAGTTAACGGGCCGGCCTGCTAAGCGCAGTGCTCCCGCGGGCTGCTTAAGTGGGTGTCCCCACTCGTTAGTGACACGGGGCTGGGGGAAGCGGTAAGGGGCAACGTGGATCGTTCGATCTAGTTCTAATCCAACGGCTGGGAGTCATCGTCGACGCGAGACAACGCCGGCGAGAACGAAACCTAGCGCGGCCAGTGAGGGTTGCTGGGGGCTCACCGGGGTACTGGCGAGGGTCGGTGAGGCGGGCGAACGACGAAGTCAATGACGGCGAATCTCCTGGTACCGGTGGCTTCTCCTGGGGCGGCTCCAATCGCTGGCTCCCTTCTTCTCCAGAGGCGGCGGGCTCCGGTGAAATTCCGGCGAGGTGGTGCTCGCCTTGCTCTGAGAACGGTGTGGCACGATCAGTGAGGAGAGGGGAGTGAGATGGTGTGAAGAAATCGTGCAGGGGTGGCCTCTATTTATAGTCGAGCGGGGGGACCGTCGGGGCGCACGGTGAGCTCGTCGGGGGCGAGGTTACAGGCGGATAATGGCATGGGCAAGGGTAGGGGACGGTGCGGTGTCTCCTGGCGATGCTCAACGACATGGTCTCGAGGCATGGGGCGGTGTGGTTTGGTCTGGAACGGGCGGTGCTCTGCGCGGCAGAGGCGGCATCTTCGACGGCGGGCGGTGGCTGTGCGGCACGGGGCGGCAAACGGGGATGTCTGGTGGTCTCCTGGGTTGATGGTGATCGTGTGTGCACGCGGTGAGGGCGGCGCGCGGTCTGTGGGCGCTGGTCGAGGGTGGTGCTCTGGCGCATGCTCGGCATGGTCTCTAGCGGTCTGGGCGCGGCTTGTGCGCGTGGTCCAGGGCTTGGCAGCGCTCGCGGCTGGGACAGATAGTGGCGGTGGATAGTGGGCTACCTCCCAGACAAGGTTGGCACGGCTAGTTCTTCCTCTAGCCTGCTGTCCACAATGGGGTGACAAGGGGGTGCTCGGCTGTTCACCATTGATGGCAATGGCAAGCTCATAGGGGTGCTAGTCCTTAGTTAAACTTCCTAGATGATCTACTGAGCTGGGTGTGAGCTAACTAGGGAACAAGTTAGGCCATTTTTACTGCACACTATAGTGTTTGATGTTTGTTTGATTTGTGTCTGCAACCTGTTTGATGAAATGGCCGCATGAACTCAAGTTTTGAATTTTGAAAATATTTTTGGTGGTTTTGCTAGATTGGTGCTGTTGAATCTGCAGATGCTGGGGTTTTGCAAGTAGAGCTTGTTTGAGTGGTTTTTGAATAAGTGGGATCTTCCCATATGATAAAGATTCAATTTTGAATTGTCATTTAAACTATGCATTTGAAAGTTTCTGGATGATCACAAAGTGGGCCTTGATACCTTGTTATGAGTACATTCAAGGGGTGCAAATATCCAGAAAAGTTTCTGTTAGGTTCTGAAAGTTTGAGACAGCCAAAGTAGGCATGAGAGTTAAATTGGTCAAAGTGACCATTCATTTAATATATGTGTTTTGATTTACTTGTCTTTAGGAAAAGTGTGGGAAATGTTTTAGATGATGTTTATTTCACCTAAGAAACATTTTACAAGCAATGAAACAAACAAACAAACAAGGTGGTTTAAAAGAATTTCAAAATCAATGCATACACATAGGCATGCATTCCTAATTTTAATTAGAAAAGTTTTTGTTAACCCTAATTTTGATGATTAGAATTTGATGATCCAAGCTTAGTATTTTTGGGATGTTACAATTCCTGTAGCATGACTTGTTCCAAACAATTGGGATTTCTTAGGGCCTGTTTGGTTGCACTTTGGCTTATCTGAAAGCAGCTTTGGGCTGTATGCTGTGGCAAAGTAGCCGTTGGCTGTGCGCTGTGAGAAAGTCATAAAATCTATTTGGCAAGTTAAACCGTCCTCGTGCTCGAGCTCCCGTCTCGGCCGATCGTTGTGCTCAAGATCCCGCAGAAGAGAGGCATGGAAGGGGCGGGGAGGGGGCGGCCGTGGGGGCTGCAGTTCCTTCAGCAGGCAGCTCTAGTTGCTGTGGAAGGAATTGGGTGGGGACGGCGGCGCCGACGGGAATAGACGAAGCAGGCCAGCGAGCAAGAGATGGGGACTAAGATGGCAGGGAGGCGGGGAAGGGGTGAGGATGGGGGTGGCTGTCGGGCTGCAGTTCCTTCAGTAGATCGTTGTCCGCTTGAGCTGTTGTGGACAGGAATGGGGCAGGCACGGCAGCAGCCGGCGGGAACAGACGGAAGAGGCCGGCGGGAAAGAGACGGGAAGGGGCGGTCGGCCGGGGAGCATGCCCACGGGCCTCCATCAGTGAGCCGATGGCGCACCCACCAGAGACGAACAAGATTTGGGGAAAACCGGGGTCAACCTTCGCAACGCGCCTGCGTAAAACGCAGCAAAAGCACCTCTGTACGTGCTTTGCCTGGAAGGTCGATTCACGGTGGCTTTCAGTCAAAAGCGCGTTCGGTTTCGTATGCATTTGGTTGGGCTTTTGCTTATAAGCCTGAAAAGCCACAGCCAAAAGTGCAACCAAGCAGGCCCTTAGTGTGCCTTGAAAGAAACATGCCTTGTTTTAGCATACAAAAGCATAGTATTGTGATATTCTCCTTTGATGCTTTGTTTGGGTTGACTTGGCCCATGCTCACACCATGTTATGACTATGAACAAGTCACCATAGCCTCTATGATCATTTAGTCCTTGACTTGTAGTACCACTTTATGCTTTGATTAGTAATGTTTTGTCGCTTTGCATGATTATGGCCATTATTGCTCTCTTAGTTGGTCGCTCCCAGTATTTTGCTAGACTCAATTTGTATGAGTAAGCTCTACTCATGCATCCAACTCCCAAGAAACCAAGTTATTCCAAAGTGTCCACTATAAATTCCTATGCATGGTGTGTTACACCATTCCAAGTATATTCTTGTTTTCATTTATCTTCCAATTAAAAAGTATTTTGTTATGTGAAAACTTAGTGATTAAAGTTCTCACAAACTTGATGGCACACTTTATATTTCTTGCCCCTAATAAACTTGAACCATTGTGTCATCTATGTTGTATATGCTTGCATTTATACGTTGGAATTAGCAGAACCGTGTTGTCACGGGGAACACTTTCAACATTGTACTTGTACTTTGTACACAGTTGATATCATGCTCTTTTGTCTATGAATGTCGTCGGTGTGAAATAAAAGTAGATCTTGTAAGTCCATGGAGTTATGTATGTGTGTTAGAGAAACGCTTGGGCCGCTAGCCTAAGCCATGCCTAATTATGGTAGAAACTTGCAGCATCACCATAGTGACATCTATGAAGCATTCTTCTTATAAAAAAAAGAGAGACATACTAAAAAGAGGAAAGAGAGAAAAAAGAACCATATTCCCATGGTAAATAAGAAGATTGCTGAGATGCTCATTGTCTGCTTGCCTTGTCATTTTGGTTATGGGATAGCTCCTGTACCATGTGTAAGGGATACCCCGTTGGCAGTTCTCTATGATACACACATACTTACTATGGTAATAACTTACAGGTGACTAAAGTTGAGTATCATGTGGAGCGGCCCTCGTATTCAAGGTACATGAGATTGCCAACTTATACTTTGTCAAGCATATACTCCATAGTTTGTTCACTTTAACCTTAATAACTTCAAGATTCTTATGATATGGCCAATGAGGGCTAAAAGCTAACAAGTACCATAATTTTTAGAAGCTCTTTATGAGACTTGAAATCCATGCTTCCCTTTGTGAAGGGCCTTTCTTCCACCATTATATTGAGTCTCCACCTTTTACCTTTAGGCACCCGTTAAGAGAGCATAGTTGCCATTCTTAGTTCTATGTGCATTGTCCCAAAACTTATTGATTGATGCATATTGTTGATATTACTTGTTCTTGTGCTATTTGTATCTAGTCACTCTTATGAACTTTGAAGGTGTCCTATGCATCTATTTGCTACTCCATGAGGGACAAGCTGAATGTCACTATGCCATGTTTTCTGTATGTGAAACAAACAGACATTTTTCAATGCATGTTATTCATGATCTCTGTTTGTAGCCTTTCATGTTGCATGCATAGTTACCTTGTCTTACTATTAGAACTCCATCTTTCATGCTCATGTTTAGAGTTCTTTGATCCTAGCTTTCAATGCTTGCAAATGGTTTGATCTTAATTTTGATGGTGCATGTCACCTAAAAATATTTTTTTTATCACTTACCAACTCAAGGACAAGAAGGAGTTAAGCTTGGGGATGCTTGATACGTCGGAAACATATCTATAATTTTTGATGTTCCATGCTTGTTTAGTATCTACTTTGCTTTGCTTTGTCTACACTTTGAGGTGTTTTTTTATGTTTTCTGGTACTAACCTATTAACAAGATGCCACAGTGCCAGTTGCCTGTATTCTTCTGTTTTTGGTTCCAGTAAGGCAAAAAATCAATATTCTCAGAATTGGACGGGACAAAAGCCAAAGTCAATATTTTACTGTGGGGAACATGAAGACGGAATACGAGACGAAGGAGAGTCACCAGGGAGCCACACCCCCTGGCCGCGCGGGTGGGACCACCCCGCGCCTGGGGGGAGGGTGCAGGCACCCTGGCGGCCCCCTGCCTTGTCTCTTCGCCTATAAGAAGCCCCCGATGCTTAAACCCTAAGTAACCAATCAATATTCCACGAAACCGTCTATAGCCACCGCCACCATCGTCCCTAGATCGGGGGGATCTAAAGCTCTTCCCGGCACCCTGCCGGAGGGGAGATCATCCCGGAGGCCTTCTTCTTCATCATGCTAGCCTCCGGTATGAAGCATGAGTAGTTCCACCTTGGACTATGGGGCCATGTAGTAGCTAGATGGTTGTATCTCCTCCTTTGTGTTTTCATGTCTAGATCTTGTGAGCTCCGTTCATGATCAAGATCTCATCTATTTGTAATCATGCATGTTGTGTTTGCGGATATCCGATGGATATTGAGATTACTATGTCAGATTGATTAATGGTTTTGTCTTATTGATTCTATCATGTCTGTGTTGTTTGTGATCTTGCATGCTCTCCGTTGTTAGTAGCTATCTTGGCCAAGTAGTTGCTAGTGACTCCAAGAGGGGGTATTTATGCTCGATAGTGGGTTCATGCCTCTATTTAATCTAAGGGAAGTGCCAGAAATCTCTAAGGTTGTAGATGTGTTGTTGCCACTAGGGAGAAAACAACGGTCTCTTGTTCATGGAACAAGTGGATTGTTTACCTTACACACTTTGCTTAAAGAAGTTGTCTGTTGTTTGCAACTTAATAGTGGAGGGGGTTCAGATGATAACCCAAAGGCGGACTTCTAGTCATAGATGTAGTTGGATGGCGGTCTATGTATCTTGTTGTATTGCCCAATCGAATCTCATATGATCATGAATGTCTAGTATTGCATTGTTATGCCTCGCTCAGTCCTGTCAATTGCCGTGCTGTAATTTGT
Source organism: Avena sativa (assembly GCA_916181665.1). Classification (NCBI taxonomy): domain Eukaryota; kingdom Viridiplantae; phylum Streptophyta; class Magnoliopsida; order Poales; family Poaceae; genus Avena; species Avena sativa. The sequence continues at coordinate 58,672,842 of OV702285.1, read as the reverse complement.
TTACCCAGCATGCCATGTTTGTTTATCTAAGGAGAACACCTCTAGTGAACTATGAACCCCGGTCTAATCTTTACCATTGATACATCTTCCACTGTTACTTGTTGCAAACCACCATTATCTTCCACACCATACAGTTAATCCTTTGTTATAGCAAACTAGTGAGATTAACAACCTTGCTGTTCGTTGGGGCAAAGTCTTGAGTTTGTGTTGTGCAGGTCTCCAAGTTGCTAGCAATACCTTTGAGTCGTTTCCTTCCTCCTACTGGTTCGATAACCTCGGTTTCTTACTGAGAGAAAACTTGCTGCTGTGCTCATCACACCTTGCTCTTGGGGTCTCCCAACGAGGAGTTGACAGCACGCTATCACATGTGACATTGTTAGAAGGAAAATATCAAATTTTGTATATTGATTATGTCTGAAAAAACCCTTCACAAAATGACCTATCTAATTCGATGTTTCGTGGCTTTCGGGTCAAATGACCAATGTTATGGCTAGAATCAAGGCATAGTTTGTGATAATGTATCCATATTGTGCATATATGAACAATGTTGCATCAGGAAGTTTTCCTTTTCGTCGCACCAAAAACCTATTTTCCATTTTCCGAGTGCAAAAAACGAGCGGTTTTGTGAAGCAACCACCAAATGGCTAATTCAAAATGCTACCATCACATTTTCCAAAATACTATACCACCTTACATGGACAATGTCCTAATAGGGGTATCTCAAACCTTTCCGTCTATCCCTGGTGAAAAAGACAAATTTCTGCCGAATCGGTAGGAAGTGGGTCAGATATGAACTATAGGTACATGATGTGATGCTCATGATTTTTTATAAAAATAATTTTTAGGTTCACAATATGCTATTTCACCAGAGATCCACTTCAAGTTTATCGAGGCTCAGTCCCGAGCTAAAAATCTTCATGCCCGTCGTTTGATAAAGTTTGATGATAGTTTAAAATGGGCATAAGAAATTCAAAACCGATCCAAACAATGCGAAAATTTCGCGTGGTGTCATATTATGTGACATAGTTAGAAGAAAAAATATCAAACTTAGTATATTAATTATGTCTCAAAAAACCTTCACAAAATGACATATCTCATTCGAGGTTGCCAAAAAGCCATTTTGCATTTAAATAGACAAATAAAATTATGGCTAGAATTACGGAATAGTTTGTGATAAGTTGATATTGATATCATATTTGTATTCTTCTTATTTTTCTGATCAATTTAGACATATCATTTGTCGAATTCCGATTTACGGATTTAAAATATTAATTATTCCATATTAAATAGAAAAACACAAAAAATATCATTATACTTTTATTTGAATTCAATAATATTTTTACTTATTCATTATTGTTTACTTAAATAATTGTTTGTAATTTCAAAAATACAAACATGTAACATGATGATATAAGAGTTAATAGAATTGATATCATAGTATTGACAATAATGAATAAATTGCTTAGCGGAAACAGATTCCGAAAAAACGAGAAAGTTAAGCATGCTGGATCTAGAGTAGTGAGGATGGGTGACCGACCGGAAAGTTTGACCAAGACTATACTTTGATCAAATATTAAATATAGTTAGTGTTAAAATGTTCAAAATGAGAGATTAACGAGTCAAACAATTTAAAGACTAAAAAAATTGAAAAAAATAAAAAATTTATTTTTTTAAAAAATATTTCTACAACCAGCCGACGGCCGCTACGCCGAGGGTAGCCATCGGCGTAGCATACGCCGACGGTATTTCTATACGCCGATGGCCTCCGTGTGCTCTGTCGAGGGAGATCTTTGCCGAGGAGCCTATGTCGAGGGCAACCGTTGACGTAGCATACTCCGAGGGTTTTTTGGGCTACGCTGGCGGATTTTATTCCTCGGCGTATCGGGCGTGTCCTGTAGTGAGGTACATCCAGCCATTGCTAGATGGGGTACTCACCGTCAAGGGCTTTAGGGAGAAGACTTGATCAAGCAGCGTTATAGGAAACCATGGTGGTTGCAATGGGTTCCCAGACATATTGTACATTCAAAGTATCATCTAATTGATACTAGTCTATCTATCTTGTAATCTTATAAGGATAGGGAGACCATGGTCAAAATCGTAGGGAAGCCGAGGTAATCCCGTCACGGGATGTATGAGTTGTACACCATAAGGTCCTCGCACCAGCACCTTCCACCAACTTAGCAAAACATAAGAGCCACAAAATCCTCAGTATAGTATGATACTAACCACTAATCATTTTGCCTAATAATTAGATGAAATATGTATGGTTGGGAACTTCAGATGTGTTTGCAATCGTACCAATAGTATCTGAGTCTATGTTGCAACAAATATATGGTTCGAGGTAAAGTGCGAATAAAATAGTTAGAGACAAGAGAATACCACATGTGCTTGAATTGAAGAAGCATGAAGCTACGCGGGTAGATAAATGCAGTGAAACACCCCACAACAATCGTGCCCGGTATATATAAACACATGTACTTTCCAAAACTATTACTTTGACTCTTATAGTATTGATAAATAGATATGTACATACAATTAGATGGTATAGATTGTGCGTGATGAATATATTGTGTTTTGTAGACTTGAAAGGCATCGGGAATTACCTTACGGCTAGACCCCGCTTCCATACATGCATTTTTATCTCTTTGTTGTCTTCTGCATGAGATAGATGAGAATAATATCCAGATTAGGGACCCACATGATATTAAGCTCGTATCAAACTAACGCCAAGGGACTCAGAAATGCTTTTCGTGTCCATGGCATCCTACACTAGTGGAAGCATCACATTCTTCCATGGATGGTACCGATCCTTGTGTCAAGGCACTAGTGCAGAGCCCCCCCTTTAACTCCGGTTGGGAGGGCCCTCTAACAGCGGTTCCCCAACCGCTGTTGAGGGTTCGGTGTTAGAGGGGGGGCCCTTTAACACCGGTTCTTATACGAACTGGTGTTAAAGGGTGGCGCACGTAGGGCTGCCGCAGGCCTCAGCCCCCCCCCTTTAACACCGGTTCGTATCTGCAACCGGTGTTAAAGGTTCTTCTGTCGCGGCAGGAAAACGGCCTAAATCTCTGCCGCGGCAGACTTCTGCCTCTGCCCCGTTCTGGGCGTATTTCTGCGGGAGGGGGGGGGGGGAGCGAGGGGGAATCGATCGGGAGCGGTATACACATAAATCGTCATCGGTACATACGAGTACATGAATAATTAAGCAACTATTATTATACACAAACATCGTCATCGGCACATACATCGTCATCGGCACATACATCGTCATCGTTCATTTTGGTGGATATCTAAAGAGTTCTCCGCCAGGCGTGACGACCTCATCAAGTATGAACCCCGCCAATTCCTCTTGAATGGCTCGTATGCGTTCAAATGGTAGGAGTTGGTCCCGCATCCGTTCGATCTGAATATATATGAAGAATGGGCCGTCATTATATATAAGAATAAAACTCAACACAATTGATGGTAATAAAATAATGTTGTGGACTTTGTTTACTTACTCTAAGTTGTTCTAGTGCGGCTTGGCCCGTCGCACATATCGTGTTGCGAAGAAATTCGCAAACATAGTACCCACATAAGTTATTGCCGTGTCCCTAATGCGCGCACTTTACGAGAATAGAGAGTTCAATCAAAATAATAATCAATAAAGCATGATATAATGGAATTGGAAGCTAGCAAGTATTACTTACATTTTGGTCTACAAATTTTAGTTCTTCTGACCATTCACCCACGGCCCTGCCCGTGAACCTTTTCCAAACCCTGTCCGACAAAGAAAATGGATAAAGGAGTAATTAATTACTTATTGTCACGAAAAGTTGCCGATCTAGTGCGATAATATGATTAAAATTACCTCTGGAGCATCTCTCTAAAGTTTGCCCATATCTCTTTTTCTTTTCGTAACGAGTCCATGACAAGGACTTTTCCTGAGTCGGGTTGAATGACTAGCAGAATAAAGTGGAACCTACGCACGCATAAATCATCATCAGTTACACTTAACATCGAGTAAGCTGAAATAGAATGTGTACAAGAGAGAGGGTAACAGTACTCATGAGAAGTTGTAAGGCAATAGTATTTCCCTTTTGGTTTGTTGTCTTAGTAAAGACGTTAGCAAGTAATCTTCTGTTTGCCCGGGTTTGGTTTCTACCACTTCTTCATGAACTCTATTTGGGTCAACGAACCCAATGTCAAAAGGGCCTCCTTTCCTGCATTCCATAACCTTTTTCCTGCATAATAGTATATACATATATGGTGAGCATATATATATACATGCAATTAATAAAGTGAATGAGATGAGATATAAATTATAGAAATAGTACTTACACACAATAAAGGCTGATGGCAGCTTTGTCGAGTTCCTTCTGATTGAATAGAAAATGCAAGTCTTGAATGTTGAAGTCAATCGCGTCATCTCCGCAGAAGAAAATATCATCTCTTATATGCGCCGTGATCCATTCTACCTTTCTCGTCTTGCAGAAATGAAGGTACCACTTGTGCAATTTTCGCATCTTTGTTGGTAGAGTCTTGAGCTCCTCTTTCTTGACGAGATTCTTCCCATACTTCCATGGCTGTATGGGGTTGGCATCGCATTTGGGCAAGTTGTCTCCCATGACGTTCAAGTATGCAATGTAAGTCATCCCCATCTCATTGGCCTTTCTTTGTAGCTCTGCCTCGTAATCATTTACGGGAGGAGCGTCTCGTGTGTCGAACATTTGGAGCGGGGCACGTGATTGGTTTTCCTGCTCTCCGAGCATGGGAACTGTTTTCTGGGGTGCCTCACGACTGCTACTTTCAGTCTCCCTACGGCGCCTTGCATCCACCTTCAAAATCTGGCGCTCGTAGTCCGGCACAAGTGGGGTTTCAGGTTTCAAAAGATTATTGTAAAACTTCTCCACCACCGCCGGATCTATTTTCTCCTTTGGCTCGGCCCGTCTAGGTGCAAAGAATTTCTTGACCTGTTCTTCCGAGATCCTATTGGTCTCCTCGTCGCTGCGATTCCACGGTAAAACCGGCAATGGCTTGGCGGAAGGCTGCGGGACGTAGTTTTTTGAACTCTTTGGCGTACGGTTTCCTGCGGATTTCTTTGTGGCAGTGCTACTGATGCTCCTCGTGGCAGTGCTCTTCCGCTTACGCTGAGGATATGGCTGAAGCACCGGAGATGGCTGACGGGCCGGAGATGGCTGCCGCGCAGGAGATGGCTGACGGGCCGGAGATGGCTGCCACGCAGGAGATGGCTGACGGGCCGGAGATGGCTGCCGCGCCGGAGATGGCTGCCGCGCAGGAGATAGATGAAGCGGCTCAGACTGCTGACGCTGCGGAGACGGCGGGGGTGCCAGTGACCTCCAATTTGGAAGCACAATGTGTTCCTTCTTCCAAAGAATGGTTGTTTTCACTGCAAATTTGAGTTGAGTTTCCCCTTCACCTGTAGCATGGTCAAGCTGTGCTTCCTCATATTCCTTCACAACCTCATCCACCCCGACAATAGCATAGCCATCTGGAATCGGTCGGCAGTGGTAAGTTCCACCAGCTACAGGAGGTAAGGCATAGCCGACAGCCACCTTAATGGATAAGCCCATTAATCTCACATGCAGCTCAGCGTGTTCGCTCTCCGTGATCTCATCCACGGGGTATCGAGGACCCGTCATTTCAAGCGTGGGCTGCACGTTCTCCGTGGAAGCCACACTCCTTTTCCGCGCAGAGTCTGGGCCGCGGGCAGCTTCCAATGCAGGCTCTTCGAGCCGCTGAGATGGGCCGGTAGCTTGATGGCTCTGTTGTGCATTCACTTGCGCCTGCAGCGCCGCAAGTGCATGTTGTATCTGTGTCATCCGCTCTGTACGCTCTTTTTCTTTTCTATCGCGCCATCTGTAAGAGTCGCTCCAGTCGGCAAACCCATCCTTCCATGTCATACCCCCTGTGCCTCGTGCATGTCCAGGGTGTTCTTTTTTACCGATGGCGCGTGTGAGCTGGTCATTCTCTCTGTCGGGATGGAAGGTCCTGGCGGATGTTTCCTCGTATGCCGTGATGAGTTCAGTGACGGGTTTGGCAAGGATGGTTGGGATGATACACAATCCTGTTTCTGGGTCCAACCTTGCCCCGATTCCGTAGAACCAAGTCTTTACACGTAGGTCCCACCCATCTGTCTGGGGTGTGATCCCTCTCTCGCGCAGGGCCTTCTCAGCTTCCTCCCACTTAGGCCTCTGAGATATGTAGCCACCTGACCCCGTCCTCTGGTGATATTCCTTCTTCAGGGCATTAAGCGTATTGGTTTCTGACCTCTTTTTAGCTATAGCACTTTTTTATATGTCTCAAATTCGGGCCAGTGAGGTCTTATCTTTGCATAATATGCGTCTTCGAAATTTGGAGTCTCGCCAGATTTGACAAATTTGTTCAATTTTGTCTTCCGGTTGCGGAAAGCGTCAGCCATCTTCTTTAGAGTCCACTCTTTGACCTTTTCCTTTATAACCGGGTTGTTTTCATCCTCCTCTGGCGGAAGGGTGAAATTTACCAACAACGAATTCCAAAGCGTTTCTTTGGATCTGTCATCGACAAAGGTACCGTCGCCCTTCTTTGGCTTATTCCAATTTTCAATTGTGATTGGGATTTGGTCCCTAACAAGAACTCTAGCCTGACGTACAAATTTGTCTGCGACCTTCTTGGGCTCCATCGGCCTGCCATCAACACGGACTGTGAAAGGATATGGATGTCGCCTAGAGGGGGGGGGGGGTGAATAGGCGATTAAAACTTTTCCTAGAGTGGATCAACAAAGGCGGAATAAAACTAGTGTTTACTTTGTAAAGCACAACCTAGAAACAACTAAGGTTTACCTATGTGCACCAACAACTTATGCTAAGCAATACAAGCAACAAAGTGATAGCAAGATATATATTACTTCAAGCACGAAGGCTATCACAATGTAAAGTGCATAAGTAAAGAGCTCGGGTATAGAGATAACCGAGGCACGCGGGGACACCGATATTTTACCGAGTTCCTCCCAACATGGAGTACGTCTCGTTTGGAGAGGGGGTGGTATCAAATCACCAACGCCATAAAAGGCCTCCCTTATTCTCCGGTGAATCTCACCCCAATGGGATCGATCCACGCTTCCACTATCGGTGCACTTGTCGGTGGCAACCGGAACCTCTCACAAGGTTGGGGCACAACTCCACAACTTAATTGGAGGCTCCCAACAAATGCCACAAAAGGCCTCAACAAATGCCACAAAAGGCCTCAACAAATGCCACCAAGGCCACAAAATCGTCTAGGGTTCCAAGAACCCAAGAGGGACAAGCTCCAATGAGCAACTCAAACCAAATCCTCCGAGGAGAACTCAAACCGATGCACCAAATGCAAATGGCAAGAAAACCACAAAGGTGTTCAAATCCTTCTCTCCCAAATTCCACCAAAGCTACAAAAGCTTATGGGGGAATAAGAGAGGAAGAACAATGGAGGAAATCCACAAAAGACTCCAAGATCTAGATCCCAATATGTTCCCCTCACTTAGAGGAGAGATTGATTGGTGGGATTATAGATCTAGATCTCCTCTTTCAAATCCCTCAAGAATATGCAAGAATCATTGGAGGGATTGAGGGAAAGCAAGCTCAAGAAGGTCAACAATGGAGGGGAAAACTTGCAAGAATGGTTGAGGAACCATTGGGGAAGAAGGCCCCTTATATAGGTCCCTCCAAAATCCAACCGTTGCAGCCCAAAAACGTGATTCCCGGTACTACCGGACTTTTTCCCGGTACTACCGGACTTTCCCGGCACTACCGGACATTTACTGGGGTTCCTGGGACTCCAAACGCATTTTCTCTCTGCGCTCCCCGGTACCAAAAAGCGGTACTACCGGACCCCGGTACTACCGGATCCTGGTCCGGTACTACCGGTCATCACAGAACGAAAACAGCCATAACTTTTGCATCCGGACTCCGATTTCGATGATCTTGGGCTCGTTTCGAAGAGGACAACAACCTCTATAAGATCATGCAAAGAAACATCATAGTCCAGAAAGGGAGAATAGATCCAAATGACGAAGTAAAAAACCTTCTACCGCGCTAGGTACTAAAATGCGGTACTACCGCTTTTTGGTACCTAGCCCGGCAGTGGATTTTGGCAACTTTCCAAAACCTTCTGCCTTGCTAGGTACTAAAATGCGGTACTACCGCATTTTGGTACCTAGGAGGGCAGTGGCATTTGGCAACTTGCCAAAACCTACTGCCGCGCCAGGTACTAAAATGCGGTACTACCGCATTTTGGTACCTAGGAAAATTCAAACCTCTATAACTTTTGATTGGTAACTCCGATCGACCCGATTCCAATTGCGTTGGAAAAAGGACGACATGGGCTACCCTATGAAAGGTGAAAATATTGGTTATCACCAAGTGAGAATGTATCATGTATAATAATGTGAGATACCTCACTTGGTGAGAAACCGAAAAGCTGCCAAGATCAAAATCGCAACAAGATACAAACGGAAGATCCGATTTTGATGAACAAGAGCTTGTTATGGATATTACCACAAGCTCTATATACTCACATGGATAATACCAAATAACAACCAAATATGATGATGCAAATATGCAAAGGTTTGATCTCTCTCCGAATGATGTGACCGAATTACTCATACGAGAGCCCCTCTTAATAGTACGGTTATCTATCCTAAACCCGGTCTCACACACACAACGTGAGACCGGCAAAAGGGAAAACCTATCAATATTATACCTTTGCCTTGAGCATTCCACTTGAGATCGATGTAGACAATCTTTCCCTTCTCAAGATGGAACGCCTTTCTTGATTCTTCATCATCGATCCATGATCACCGAGGATGAAAAGCCTCAAACATGAGATCTTATATAGATGGCGCATTTTGAGCTTGCTCATCACATCTTCTTCTCATTTCATCGACCTTGAAGCCAACACATGCTCCAAGCGATGCTAATGGACAAATCCTACAAGTATAACTTAATACACACATTAGTCCACGAAGATTGTCATTAATTACCAAAACCACACATGGGGGCCCAACATGTTCTTTCAATCTCCCCCATTTTGGTAATTGATGACAATCCCTTTAAGAGGGTTTAGATAAGGAATATTAATGTATAAAATGGTAATACCAATATCAAATACTACAAAAGTATGTGATATTGGTACCACCACCATATATAGAGCAAACTCGCCCACAATCTATGCATGTGTGATGAACTTGAATTTCATTGCATATATTGCCAACATTATCATTGGTGGAGTTTCCTCTATATATACCACATGCTAAGCAACAACAAAGATGCAAGAGCATGAGAAGCAAATGCACAAGAACAAACTCAATGCATAAACCAACTTCCCTTAAACCCTCTAAACTTCTCCCCCATTGGCATCGATTGCCGAAATGGGTGACAAGTTCTAGAAGGCAAATATAGTAATAATTCCTCCAAAGGTGTGCCTTCGCACATATCCAATGATGAATACTTGGGAGGGAGTAGAACTATATCGAGGACCCAAAGATTGCAAAAATAAAGTCAAATGATGCAAGCAACTACAAGGTCCGACAAACCAATTTGAAAACAACAAATGAGTCCAAATGGAAACAACAAGATATTATGATATGAGCAAAAGAGTGTTTTAAATAACAAATAGAGAAGCTCCCCAAGATTTGTGCACAATTCAAAATAAATGTATTGGAATACATAATGCACAAATATGGAATCCTTGCTCCCCCATAAGCATTTAAAACACAACAAATGTGAAAGAATGCAAATGAGTATTATTAAATGAATTAGATGAGCTCCCCAAAGAGCATGCACCAATCATGATAATTGCATTTGGGAACAAAGTGCATAGTCATGGAATCCACACTCATCCAAATTCATTTAACAATACACGGCATGAGAGAACAAATATGAGTGTCCGAAGATGTAGAAAAGAGGAACAATCACTCATAGGCAAATAAATTTGGAAGCCACCAAAGAATAAAAAGAAATAAAAGGTGGCATCCAAGGATTAAAAATCAATTAAAATTATCTTCTCATATGTGTATATGTCTATAAGTGGAAAACATCACAGAGACATATGCCAACAAATAAATATGCACACATAAAGAAGATATACAAGAAGGCATATGAAAAGCAAAAAATGAAGTCATAATGTATACCAATAAGATTTTTGCTTCAAAGCATGGCCAAAGGCTCAAATCTATCTTATTGTACATTAATGAACTTCAAACACCAACACACTACATATATTACAACTATCACCAAGGGAAAAAGGAGAAAGTTGGAATATATGGAGAAAGGCAACAAGTATCATAAGATAGAATAGACTAGCAAAAATCTCACTATTGCACATGAGAGAAGTTGATGAAATGATAGGCAATAAAATTGCTAGATTGACATATTTGGGATTGGAGGATCATATGCATGATTTTGTATAGTCCCAACTATATGTACTCATCTCAACTTATACACATTTACAATAGAGAGTTCTATTAAAACCATGGCTAGAATTACAACAATTACAAATACATGAATTCATGCTAGAAGGCAACCGACAAACGGTTGAAATCAAGATATGTGAGCATGAGAAAGAGATACTTGTTACCGAGATATAATTGGTAGTTTGTAGAGTATATGAATTCGTTGATCATCCTATAGCTTGCCTCAAATTTTCTTCTAAGCACCACTTCTTCAAAATTGAGAGACAAGCGTCCAATAAATCTCCAATGTACCTAAAACACATTTAAGTACAAAATGGTCCCAAAACTTCTTGGGTCCAAAGTAGTTAGAGAAACTACAATACATAGGAGAGACTCCACATAATTATGTGCACATTGATATGAAATTGAATTTCATGCGCAACTTAGCCGATGGGAATTGGTGGAGTTTCCCCTATATATTGGATCAAAGAAAGCAAACATGCCTTAATATAAAAATATAGTAAATATGCATGCATAAGGCTTTCAAGAACCAAAAAGGAGATACAATTTGAGCAAAAACACCAAGTAAACCGAGATGGCACACACAAGAGTGTGACAAGACAAGCGGTGTCCAAATTGTATCAAAGAACCAATTCAACACATGAACGATCACAAGTTCAACAAATGAACTAGGCTAAGGCCAAAAGAGCAAAAATAGATATAAATAAAAATGCTCAAGGATTTATCTCATTCTAACATGGTCAAATCAAGAAGCAAGGAATGAGACAAAACCAACTCCCAAATGGAGCAAGGTTTCAACAAGAAACAAAACTCCCCAAACTTCTCATGATGGCACAAAATACCAAAACGAAAAGATTGAGGTTCCAAGCACATAAGACCTGATATGGACCAAACAAAGAAGCATAAATATGAGTGTTCTAAATAATGTAGGAGAGCTCCCCCATAGATAGTGCATTATGTAGGATTTTCCATTTAAATGCACAATGCACACAAATGGGATCATCACTAGTACCTACAATAAGTAAAACACAAGAGGATATCAATAAAAATAAGAAGATCCACAAGAAGCAAGGAAGGCTTGGGAGACAACACAAAACATTTTCTTGGCCAAAGATATGATAAAATTAAGCAAAGGCCAAAGTGAATATGATCAATAAAGTCTACCATAATTTTGGTACTAATTGTCCAAGGACAAGAAGAATTGAGAATAATCTTCCCTAGGTAGTTCATACGGATATCCAAGATCATATTCACACAACAAGAAGCATACAACTAAATATAAGAATTGAGCATGATACTTCAAGCAAGATTATTGGTAGCTTCCAATAGTCACACAATCACTAGTGATTAGAGTAACTTGAAGCAAATGGTTTCCATGAGAATATATATCTAAATATGAGGAAACACATACCAAGAACCTCTCTCATATACAAGATCCAAAATAAGATCAATAAAGTCATTCAATCAAATTGGAACTTGTATGAGCAAATGTGTCACATAGGTGCTAGATAATTATCAATATCAATTCTAAGTGACACAACCTCGAATATTCACATTTTCTAGGATTGTAATATGCACTAAGCATATGATTCCCCCATAATGTGACACTACCATAAAAACCAATACGAGGCAAAATAATACAAATAGAGATAATTAATGGACATTATAAAACTTACATTTATCATGAGAATTGTACCACATAGAGACTAGATAATATCCCAATATAAATGCTAGGTGGTATTCCTCATGTACACACATTTTTAGGATTGTGGAATGCCTAAGCATAACACTCCCCCAAAATGGGATAGTCCATTAATCTCTCACAAGAGCCAAATAAGATACCAAATATAAACAAGTAAGGCTCAAGCACAAGAAACACACATACATGTTGTGCCACTTAATCATACACAAATATGATTGAAATCTCAAGAAAATTAAGTGGTAAGCACAACATGTACAAAAACATGGAAGATACAAAACCAACACATGCATAAGGGGCGAGTAACTTTCAATGTAATGAGTTAAGCATATGTTACCGCAAGGAGGAACATTGGAAATATAGTAGGAGCAATATAATCCACATGACTTGGCTTGACAAAAATTAATAATGAAGATCCCTTAATTCTACATGATGTAGCCAAGTCTCCAATGCCCTCCAAAACACACCTATTGATCAAGTTTTGGCTTGTTGGTCCCCAACCAAGTTGGGTCCTAAGAAGTAGTCACAATAGGCTTGGCAACCCAAATGGTTCTTTTCTTGACACCACATTGAGCACCAACAAATTTGGCAACCACATTGCCAACCTCATCCTTACGAAGTGAATAAGCATCATCAATCAAGATAGGATGGGATGAGGAGATACCAATAGTGCATGAGGAAGAAATGTGCCCCTTATCGCGGCATATGTAGCAAGTTCTACTCTTGCCATCTTTATTCTTGGATGAAGAAACAACTTGAGGAAGAGCTTGAGTCTTCTTGGGAGGAGGCCCATTTCTAACAATATGTAGAGCTTGAGGCCGCTTCCCTTGTTGCTTCTTTCCAAGGGACTTCTTCTTTAATGGGCAATGTTTGACATGATGCCCTTCTTCCTTGCACTTGAAGCAAACAATGTTGGCCGGATTCTTGACTTGATCTTCGCCATTCTTCTTGTTATCCTTGTGCTTCAACTTGATAGTGGACTTGTTCTTGACATTTGAGTTGAATCCAAGCCCACTCTTGTCATTGGGGGATTTTTGCACACTCAAGATTTTGTTGAGTGCGGCCTTCCCTTGATGACCACTTTTCAAGTCATTCTTCAAAGAAGTGACTTGAGCCTTGAGCTCTTTGATTTCCTCTACATGGTTAGTTTCAACAAATGTACTAGAGGAAGTAGATGCCACATTGTTAGAGCAACAAGGCACGGAATGTAATTCATCACGAGATATAGCATGGTTGTGAGAGGATGAATTACATGGACTAGCACATGGCAATATAATTTGGAGTAGATGTAGTGCTAATGTCCACATGAGGCCCACTAGATGTTACCTTTGGCACGATGGCCTCATGAGCTAACTTTAGCCTACCATGGGAGACTAGAAGATCCTCATGCGAGCTTGAGAGCTTATCATGACTTTCTTCTAATTTCCCATAGTTGCTAGTTAGCAACGCAAGGTGAGCCTTTAGCTCAACATTCTCCTCCAAAATAGATGCTTTACAAGAAATAGAGTTAGTAGCACGAGCATCATCATTATTAGTGAGAGGTGAGGACAACTTGTCAAGCTCTTTTAAATATGAAGCTTTAAGTTGCTCATGTGACTCGGTGAGTTTGATGAGCTCCCTCTTAACGACCCGAGAGCCATTTTCTAGGTGCTTAAAATCTTCAACAAGTTTAGCATAAGCAACTTCAAGTTCATCATTTTTAATCTTGAAGGAGTTAGCCACCGCAAGTTCTCTATCATGGTATTCCTTTACTCTAGATAATTCTAGAGTAAAAGTCTCCTCAAGAGATTCTTTGGTGGTTTGTTCTTCTTCAAGGGAGTCCTTTACTTGAGCAAGTTCATTAGCATATTCACGCTCAAGTGCAAACTTTTCATCAATTATGTTTTCTTGCTACTCAATAAGATCATTGGCTTCTATAGCATAATTCAAGATTTCAAGAAGGTTGGAGGAAGCAAGTTTATTTTTGTAGAGAGCACTATAGACAACCTCTCCCATTTTCTTAATAGAGGTAATGTCATACTTACCTCTAAAATCATCATTATCATTCTCAACCTCATCATCATCATCATCATGAGATACAATGGGATTCAAAGAGGTTACCTTTGTTCCCTTAGCCATAAGGCACATGTGAGAACCGGAGGAAGGTGATGATGAGATTGCACTTGAGGCTCTCTTCAAGACCTTGTCTTGGCCCATAGAATCTTCATTTTCCTCTACATGGTTAGCAACACAGGCACTAGCGGAAATAGAAGCATTTTTATCATGGAAACAAGACAACATGAGCATATCATCATGAGATTTGTTCAAGTCATTTCTACATGATATGCAAGGACTATTAACAAAAGCATGTGAGGAATTTTGAGTGCTAGAAGTGTTAAGGTCCAAAGATAGATCATTGCAACTAGATAGATATGAGGGACTACAAATAGTGAACACACTATCCATATTGCAATTTCTATCACCACTCACCATATCATTACCTTGTGAAACATCACATGTTGGTGAAGTGGTAGACGATGAGAACTCATCTCGACCGGAAGTGGAAGCAACACAATCATCCTCAATAATGTTGGACTTGTTATATTTATCTTGAAGCTTGGTCCATATCTCACGAGCGCTTGAATAAGGCATGATAGACGAAAGAACTACATTGCTCACAACATGCAAAAGAATTTTAGTAGCTAGAGCATCTATATGAGAGTTCAACTTCTCGTCTAAAGATTCGTTTTGGGAATCCATAGGAGAAGAGAAACCCACATATAGATAGCCCTCGATAATTGGGTGAATTTCCCGAAATAAATTAAGCATGCGAATTTTCCAAAAATCATAATTTGTGCCATCGAATGTGAGCGTGTCCTTGTGCACAAATCCCCTAGCCGACATCTTTACTCTCAAGGCGGTGAAGCCTAAAATGAGAGACCGGGCTCTGATACCAATTGAAAGGATATGGATGTCGCCTAGAGGGGGGGGGGGTGAATAGGCGATTAAAACTTTTCCTAGAGTGGATCAACAAAGGCGGAATAAAACTAGTGTTTACTTTGTAAAGCACAACCTAGAAACAACTAAGGTTTACCTATGTGCACCAACAACTTATGCTAAGCAATACAAGCAACAAAGTGATAGCAAGATATATATTACTTCAAGCACGAAGGCTATCACAATGTAAAGTGCATAAGTAAAGAGCTCGGGTATAGAGATAACCGAGGCACGCGGGGACACCGATATTTTACCGAGTTCCTCCCAACATGGAGTACGTCTCGTTTGGAGAGGGGGTGGTATCAAACCACCAACGCCATAAAAGGCCTCCCTTATTCTCCGGTGAATCTCACCCCAATGGGATCGATCCACGCTTCCACTATCGGTGCACTTGTCGGTGGCAACCGGAACCTCTCACAAGGTTGGGGCACAACTCCACAACTTAATTGGAGGCTCCCAACAAATGCCACAAAAGGCCTCAACAAATGCCACAAAAGGCCTCAACAAATGCCACCAAGGCCACAAAACCGTCTAGGGTTCCAAGAACCCAAGAGGGACAAGCTCCAATGAGCAACTCAAACCAAATCCTCCGAGGAGAACTCAAACCGATGCACCAAATGCAAATGGCAAGAAAACCACAAAGGTGTTCAAATCCTTCTCTCCCAAATTCCACCAAAGCTACAAAAGCTTATGGGGGAATAAGAGAGGAAGAACAATGGAGGAAATCCACAAAAGACTCCAAGATCTAGATCCCAATATGTTCCCCTCACTTAGAGGAGAGATTGATTGGTGGGATTATAGATCTAGATCTCCTCTTTCAAATCCCTCAAGAATATGCAAGAATCATTGGAGGGATTGAGAGAAAGCAAGCTCAAGAAGGTCAACAATGGAGGGGAAAACTTGCAAGAATGGTTGAGGAACCATTGGGGAAGAAGGCCCCTTATATAGGTCCCTCCAAAATCCAACCGTTGCAGCCCAAAAACGCGATTCCCGGTACTACCGGACTTTTTCCCGGTACTACCGGACTTTCCCGGCACTACCGGACATTTACTGGGGTTCCTGGGACTCCAAACGCATTTTCTCTCTGCGCTCCCCGGTACCAAAAAGCGGTACTACCGGACCCCGGTACTACCGGATCCTGGTCCGGTACTACCGGTCATCACAGAACGAAAACAGCCATAACTTTTGCATCCGGACTCCGATTTCGATGATCTTGGGATCGTTTCGAAGAGGACAACAACCTCTATAAGATCATGCAAAGAAACATCATAGTCCAGAAAGGGAGAATAGATCCAAATGACGAAGTAAAAAACCTTCTACCGCGCTAGGTACTAAAATGCGGTACTACCGCTTTTTGGTACCTAGCCCGGCAGTGGATTTTGGCAACTTTCCAAAACCTTCTGCCTTGCTAGGTACTAAAATGCGGTACTACCGCATTTTGGTACCTAGGAGGGAAGTGGCATTTGGCAACTTGCCAAAACCTACTGCCGCGCCAGGTACTAAAATGCGGTACTACCGCATTTTGGTACCTAGGAAAATTCAAACCTCTATAACTTTTGATTGGTAACTCCGATCGACCCGATTCCAATTGCGTTGGAAAAAGGACGACATGGGCTACCCTATTAAAGGTGAAAATATTGGTTATCACCAAGTGAGAATGTATCATGTATAATAATGTGAGATACCTCACTTGGTGAGAAACCGAAAAGCTGCCAAGATCAAAATCGCAACAAGATACAAACGGAAGATCCGATTTTGATGAACAAGAGCTTGTTATGGATATTAACACAAGCTCTATATCCTCACATGGATAATACCAAATAACAACCAAATATGATGATGCAAATATGCAAAGGTTTGATCTCTCTCCGAATGATGTGACCGAATTACTCATACGAGAGCCCCTCTTAATAGTACGGTTATCTATCCTAAACCCGGTCTCACACACACAACGTGAGACCGGCAAAAGGGAAAACCTATCAATATTATACCTTTGCCTTGAGCATTCCACTTGAGATCGATGTAGACAATCTTTCCCTTCTCAAGATGGAACGCCTTTCTTGATTCTTCATCATCGATCCATGATCACCGAGGATGAAAAGCCTCAAACATGAGATCTTCTATAGATGGCGCAATTTGAGCTTGCTCATCACATCTTCTTCTCATTTCATCGACCTTGAAGACAACACATGCTCCAAGCGATGCTAATGGACAAATCCTACAAGTATAACTTAATACACACATTAGTCCACGAAGATTGTCATTAATTACCAAAACCACACATGGGGGCCCAACATGTTCTTTCAGACTGCTTCGATCGTGAACTTTGCACGATCTTTCAACCGCTGGCTCGCGCCTCGCTTGCTCTTTTTCGTAGAAGAAGATGGTTGCTGGCTGGTCGATCCAGAGGGCTAAAAGAAGAAAGAAGCGTTAATTAATACATGTAGAAGAAGATTGTTTGTGGAAGTCAGCAGAGGCTTAATCAATGCATATACCTCGCCGGACTTTGTAACCATTAAATTGCGTTCACCGGAGTCTTCATCTTCTCCATGACTAGTACTTGAGCTATCGTCATCATGTCCCTCCAAGTTCAGATATTGTGAGGTGTCCTCATCAATAATGTTCTCCATTATTTCTTCTTCTTCAAGGTTTCTACTAAGTGGATCCATAGTTTCTAAAACAATAATATTATCTAGAGTAAGAGTGTAAACATTCAAGTGGACTTGGATTCATAGACAAATATACATATTATTCATACAAAAATACACAAATGAAATTAAAACCCTAAGGATGCTTGATCATTTTAAACGAGTTCCGAGGGGTCCAAACCCTAATTCGGAGAAATCCCGGATGCATATGAGAGGGGCTAGCTACAGTGGCTGACCGGAGGCTGGCGGCGTTGGAGAGCGACCTAGGGAGCGCGAGGTAGCGTGATGCGGCCTACCTAAAACGGGCGTTGTTCGAAAGAGGAGGCCGAGGCAAACATTATAGCGACGGAAAACAACTTGGTAGAACAGATACAATGTGGAGGGGATGTCCCCAAGATAGGCCCCGGACCGAGGGGGATGCCACATCGGAGCTCGCACCCCACCTAGGCCGCATCGCAAGCTCGCACCTCATGGCCACCACCGGAGCTTGCACCCCACCTAGGCCGCCCCCGCAGCCGAGAGGGGAGGCCGTCCCCGTGTTCTATTTGATCCTAGCTACTACTAATAAGTACAATGGAGGGGTTCGATTTCATCTTGGTACATCTGTTCGGAGGGGTTCGATTTCATCTTGGTACATCTGTTCGGAGGGCCCCAATCCGTGGACGCGCTCGCGAGAGAGCTCGCGTGGGGAGGCCGGCTCCAGCGAGGAACTGCTCGGGGGCGAGCACGGGGAGGCACG
This sequence comes from Avena sativa, assembly GCA_916181665.1. Taxonomy (NCBI): domain Eukaryota; kingdom Viridiplantae; phylum Streptophyta; class Magnoliopsida; order Poales; family Poaceae; genus Avena; species Avena sativa. The sequence continues at coordinate 58,654,357 of OV702285.1, read as the reverse complement.
GGCGAGCACGGGGGCGAGCACGGGGAGGCAACGGGCGAGCACGGCGACGACGGGCAGCTGCAACGGCGGACAGAGGCGGCCGGCGACGTGGCAGAGCGCAGCCTGCAAAGGGGGGCGCCGGCGACGAAACAGAGAAGGGGAGGAAACAGAGGGGACGACCAGGCGCGATCCGCTAGCTCACCACGGCGTCGGGGTTCTTGTAGGCGCCGGCGTCGTCGTCGGCTGTGGCGCGCGCGCGGTGGCGGTGGCGGTCGTCGGCTTCGGTGGCGCGCACGCGGTGGCGGTGGCGGTCGTCGGCTTCGGTGGCGCGCGCGCGGTGGCGGTGGCGCGCACGCGGTGGCGAGGGCGGCGACGGCGAGGGTTGGAGGGCTTCGGTGGCGAGGACGACGGCGAGGGGTTCGGGGCTCTGGCGGCGGTGGCGCGATCTGGCTCTGGGGGGAAGAAAGGAGCAAAGGGGCGCATTTAATACCCCCCCTTTAACACCGGTTCGTGGCTGGAACCGGTGTTAAAGGGGGGGGGAATTCGTTTGCGCGCGTATTTATTACCCCCCCTTTAACACCGGTTCCAGCCACGAACCGGTGTTAAAGGGGGGGGTGCGCGCGGGAAACGAAATAAATGCCCCCCCTTTAACACCGGTTCCTGTCTGGAACCGGTGTTAAAGGGGGGGGCATTTATTTCATGCATTAAAGGGACTTTTTTAATTCAAAAAATATGATATGACATTTCAACTCAGAAAAATATGAATAATATATCATAATTTTCAAAAAAATAATATCTATCCATTCATGTAAATCATTTTATATTTACTTTACATGAATTTTTTTAAAATAATTAAAACACTTACATATAAATTTTGATTATTCAATTCAAACAAAAATAAATTGTTAAATCCTAAAAATTTGAACATAAGAAATATTAAGCATCTAAAAATGATTTTTATTAGATCAAATCATATTTTAATGTCGCATCTTTTGTATTAACATTTTTGAATTGATTGGATATTTAAATGTCGCATCTTTTGTATACAGTTGAATCTCACCAAGCCTCGCTCAACTTGCATTGTTTTTTGATAAAATAGCATATTGTGAACCTAAAAATGTGTTGGTGGTTTTTTGAATTAGCCATTTGGTGGTTGCTTCACAAAACCGTCCGTTTTTTATGCTCGGAAAATGGAAAATGCCTTTTTGGTGCGATAAAAAGGAAAACTCCTCTTGCAACATTGTTTGCCATGCCATGATGCACATGTATGCACAATATGGCCATATTATCACAAACTATGCCTTGATTCTAGCCATAACATTGGTCATTTGACCCGAAAGCCAAGAAACCTCGAATGAGATAGGTCATTTTGAGACAGTTACATAAAGCCGAACTGGAACTGAAAATTAAGATACATAAAAGAACTGAAAATTAAGATACATGGCCAGATTAAGTAACAATCGGCCGAACTAGAACTGAAAATTAAGATACATAAAAGAACTGAAAATTAAGATACATGGCCAGATTAAGTAACAATCGGCCGAACTTGTTTCGGAATGTTGGAGTGATTCAGTCATGCTCCTGCCTACACCTGTAATACTCGCCACTGTAGTCGTCGTACTCGCCGCCGCCGTCATCGCTGTCGTCGTCGGGGTCGCTGTAATTGAACCTCTGGAGAGTACGTGTGGGCTGGACTTGAGGGTAGAGCGTGGGCTGGACTTGAGGGTAGCGCAGACGGGGGTTAGAGTCGGCGGCAGTGTCATAGGCCATGACGCTCTGGAGAGTCCAACCGCGCCACCATAGCCGACGGCCGGCCTCGTTGAAGTTAGGAGGAGGTGGGCCGTCCTCCTCGTGCCTGGCGAGCGCCCTCTCATGCCGATCCACGAAGAAGGCTTCCCAAGTAGGGAAATAGTCGGGATGCCATCTGGGATTCCTCCGCAGCTCCGGCGTGAGCTCGAAGTAGTAGTGGTTCGTGATGGCCATCCGACGCGCCACACCTAGAGGGACAGGAGGAACCGGCACGCCTCCGACGCTCAGCATCCAGCCGACGGGGACATAGTAGCCCGACGGGCAGGGGTAGTTCGAGGCGCAAAGCGCCTCCGCCTCCCTGGGGGTTAGTGCTACGGTGGAAGCCATGGGAAAGAGTGATGAGGTTGCAGATATGAGTCTAGAGATGTGCAATGACAATGGAGGCCAACCCCCTACATATATATATAGTGAACTAGCGGGAAGAACTGGAGGGAAGAACTGGCGGGAAGAAAAATGGCGGGAAGAAAAATGGCGGGAAAAAATGGCGGGATGAACCTTTAGTCCCGGTTGGAGACACCAACCGGGACAAAACACGAGTCAGCACTAATAATAGGGGTGAGTGTCGACATTATGTCGTGCGGCGTGTACCTTGTCCCGGATGGTGTCACCAACCGCGACTAAAGATGAACCTTTAGTCCCAGTTGGAGACACCAACCGGGACAAAACACGAGTCAGCACTAATAATAGGGGTGAGTGTCGACATTATGTCGTGCGGCGTGTACCTTGTCCCGGATGGTGTCACCAACCGGGACTAAAGATGAACCTTTAGTCCCGATTGGAGACACCAACCGGGACAAAACACGAGTCAGCACTAATAATAGGGGTGAGTGCATGTCGACATTATGTCGTGCGGCGTGTACCTTGTCCCGGATGGTGTCACCAACCGGGACTAAAGATGAACATTTAGTCCCGGTTGGAGACACCAACCGGGACAAAACACGAGTCAGCACTAATAATAGGGGTGAGTGCATGTCGACATTATGTCGTGCGGCGTGTACCTTGTCCCGGATGGTGTCACCAACCGGGACTAAAGATGAACCTTTAGTCCCGGTTGGAGACACCAACCGGGACTAAAGATGAACCTTTAGTCCCGGTTGTAGACACCATCCGGCACAAAACACGAGTCAGCACTAATAATAGGGGTGAGTGTCGACATTATTTTGTAAGTGTCAACACTATGTCGAGCTTCTTGTACTATAAATAGGCATCCTTGTGAGTCCAGTCCTCCAGCCAGTTTGAGGCAGGGACACCACTACGGCCAGTTTCAGGGAGATGCCGACGGAGCCCAGTCCTCCGGCATCTCCGAGAAACTGGTCATAGAGGCACTCCCTAATATGTGAAATTAGTTAGCTCCCTGGTGTATTGATCTAGTTAGAGAAGTTACAAAGCTGCAAGATGGTTTTCGAGAGCAGGGACACCACTACGGCCAGTTTCAGGGAGATGCCGACGGAGCCTAGTCCTCCGGCATCTCCAAGAAACTGGTCATAGAGGCACTCCCTAATATGTGACCGCGCGCGTTTGGAGATCAGATCTTAATGGTAAGTACGAATCGGGACAACTTCTTCTCATAGTCCCGGTCCATCCACAAAACATGACTAGCACTCAAGACATGTATTAATATTAAAAACATGAACTAGAGTTACATAATATGAGCATGAACTTCTTGGCATATGTCCTTCCTTATGATCGCTTCAGACGTAACCATGGAGCATCTTCTTTACTTAACGGAATGCTTGGGTCAGTTTTCACTGTGAAGGGCGGAATTTCATCAAACTTATTATAATCTTCTGACATGTCTGTCTTGTCCTCGATTCCCACGATGTTTCTTTTCCCTGACAGAACTATGTGACGCTTTGGCTCATCATATGATGTATTCGTTTGCATATTTTTTCTTTTTTTTGGTCTGGAGGACATGTCCTTCACATAGAAAACCTGAGCCACATCATTGGCTAGGACGAATGGTTCGTCTAAGTTCTTCATAAGATTGTTGAGATCCACCGTTGTCATTCCGTACTTCTTGTCTACCTCAACCCCTCCTCCTGTTAGCTTGACCCATTTGCATCGAAACAAGGGGACCTTAAAATTAGGTCCATAGTCAAGTTCCCATATCTCCTCTATGAACCCATAATACGTGGTCTTTTGCCCATTGTCTTCTGCTGCATCGAAGCGGACACCACTGTTTTGGTTGGTGCTCTTTTTATCTTGGCCTATCGTGTAAAATGTATTCCCATTTATCTCGTACCCTTGGAAAGTACATACAGTCGAAGACGGTGTCCTGGCCAACAAGTACAGCTGATCCCCAACAGTGGTGTTATTCCTGATAAGTCTTTGCAGCCAGCCGCCAAAACTCGCCATGTGTTCACTTATAATCCATTCATCAGACTGCCCCGGGTGTTTGAGGCGTATTAAATTCTTGTGTTCATTGATATACGGGGCAACCAAGATAGATCTTTGTAAAACCGTGTAGTGTGCTTGATTGAGAGAATGCCCGTCCCTACATATCATTGCTTTACATCCTAGGGTGCCTTTTCCACGCAGTCTCCCCTCATGTCGTGATTCTGAAACACCAATCGCCTTAAGGTCAGGAATAAAATCAACACAGAACTCAATGAGCTCCTCTGTTACATAGCCCTTGGAGATGCTTCCTTCTGGCCTAGCACGGTTATGAACATATTTCTTTAAGACTCCCATGTACCTCTCAAAGGGGAACATATTGTGTAGAAATACAGGACCGAGAATGGCAATCTCTTCTACTAGGTGAACCAGGAGATGCGTCATAATATTGAAGAAGGATGGTGGGAACACCAACTCAAAGCTGACAAGACATTGGGCCACATCTGTTTGTAACCCTGGTAGGCTTTCTGGATCGATTACCTTCTGAGATATTGCATTGAGGAATGCACATAGCTTCACAATGGGTACTCGAACATTTTCAGGTAGAAGCCCCCTCAATGCAATCGGAAGCAATTGTGTCATAATCACGTGGCAGTCATGAGACTTCAGGTTTTGGAATTTTTTCTCTGCCATATTTATTATTCCCTTTATATTCGACGAGAAGCCAGACGGGACCTTGATACTGCTCAGACATTCAAAAAAGATTTCCTTCTCTGCTTTGGTAAGAGCGTAGCTGGCAGGAGTTAAGTGGCATCATTTACCCTTCTCGTTCTCAGGATGCATAGGCTCTTCAGGGGCCTTCAGACGTTGCTGGTCCTGTCGTGCTTCCGGTGTATCTTTTGTCTTCCCATACACTCCTAGAAAGCCTAGCAGGTTCACGCAAACATTCTTCGTCACGTGCATCACGTCGATTGAAGAGCGGACCTCTAAGACTTTCCAATAGGGTAGGTCCCAAAATATAGATTGCTTCTTCCACATGGGCGCGTGTCCGGCATCGTCATTCAGAACAGATAGACTGCCAGGACCGTTTCCAAAGATTACTTCTAGGTCCTTGACCATACCAAATACCTCCTCACCGGTACGGAGGACAGGCTTCCTCCGGGGTTCTGCCAGACGTTTGAAATGCTTGCCTTTCTTTCTTACTGGATGCAGGTTCGGAAGAAATCGGCGATACCCTAGGTACACAACCTTCTTACATTTATCCAAATATACACTTTCAGTATCATCTAAACAGTGTGTGCATGCATTGTATCCCTTGTTTGTCTGTCCTGAAATGTTACTAAGAGCAGGCCAATCATTGATGGTTACGAAAAGCAATGCTCGTAGGTCAAATGGCTCCCCTTTGTGCTCATCCCACATACGTACACCTGGTTTGGCCCACAGCTGTAAAAGTTCTTCAACTAATGGCCTTAGGTACACATCAATGTCGTTGCCGGGTTGCCTCGGGCCTTGGATGAGCACTGGCATCATAATGAACTTCCTCTTCATACACAACCAAGGAGGAAGGTTATAGATACATAGGGTCACAGGCCAGGTGCTGTGACTGCAGCTCTGCTCACCAAAAGGATTCATGCCATCTGTACTTAGACCAAACCTTAAGTTCCTTGCGTCACGTGCGAAGTCCGGGTACTCTCGCTCGACTTTTCTCCACTGTGACCCATCAGCGGGGTGTCTCAACATCGCGTCTTTCTTACGGTCTTCCATGTGCCATCGCAACAACTTGGCATGCTCTTTATTTCTGAAGAGACGTTTTAACCGTGGTATTATAGGAGCATACCACATAACCTTGGCGGGAACCTTCTTCCTAGGGGCCTCGCCCTCAACATCGCCAGGATCGTCTCGTCTGATCTTATACCGCAGTGCAGTGCATACCGGGCATGCATCCAAATTCTTGTACTTCTCACCGCGGTAGAGGATGCAGTCATTAATGCAGGCATGTATCTTCTGCACGTCTAATCCTAGAGGGCAGACAACCTTCTTTGCTTGGTATGTACTGTCAGGCAACTCATTATTTCTTGGAAGAAGATTCTTCATTTTTACCAACAACTTTGAAAATGCGCTGTCAGTCACACCATTCTCTGCCTTCCATTGCAGCAAATCTAGTGTGGCACCTAGCTTTTTGTGGCCATCTTCGCAAGTTGGATACAACAATGTTTTGTGATCCTTTAACATCTGCTCCAGCTTCTCCTTCTCCTTTTCAGTTTCACATTCTTCCTTTGCATCAGTATTGGCCCGACCAAGATCGTCATCAGCGGGCCCATCTGCTCCCTCTTGATCTTCATTATCTACCTCCGTTGCATTATCATCATATTCAGGATACATATTATGATAGTTTTCATCATCCTCTTCTTCTTCGTTGTCTTCCATCACAACCCCTTTTTCTCCGTGCTTGGTCCAACAATTATAGCTGGGCATGAAACCGGATCGAAGCAGGTGGGCGTGAATGGTTCTGGTATTTGAGTAGTCTTTCTTGTTCTGACAGTGAACACACGGACAGCACATAAAACCATTGTGACCATGGTTTGCATTAGCCACAACGATGAAATTTTGGAGGCCCGTAATGTACTCGGAAGTGCGGCGGTCACCGTACATCCATTGCCGATTCATCTGCATTAATATGTAGTATATATCAAAAAATAATAGGGAGATGACCATTTATATATATAGTACATCAATGACACATGAAACTATAGTTGCCGACCTCGACCGAGACGGAAAGAGCAACAAGAAAGCTTATTTTGAGCTCTCGGGCATTTCACCGAACACCTCTAGTGCATATGAAAAAACACAAACTAGCACTCTTCACACCCTCTTGCTAGGCTCCAAAATGTGAAAGAATGGAAGAGTGGGGTGTGTGTGGGCTGGGGTGGTGTCTTATATAGCCCCCCCTTTAACACCGGTTCATGCCACGAACCGGTGTTAAAGGGGGGGGTGCGCGGGCCACTGGTGCAGGGACCTTTAACACCGGTTCGTGGCACGAACCGGTGTTAAAGGGGGGGCTCCTTTAATGCCGCAGGGGCCACGCTGGTACGGCCCCCCCTTTAACACCGGTTCGTAGAAGAACCGGTGTTAAAGCCCCTTTTCGGGATCAACAAAAGACCTCGTTTCCACTAGTGAGGGTGATACGTGGTTATAGTCTCATGTATTCCAGAGATAAGCCGCTCTCAGATGGGGTTATGCACATTTGTCTTTTAACTCTGGCAACAACGGAAATAATAAACCAGTTGAGACAATGACAGTTTGGGTTGATGTGCATAAGTTGACTGTAAGATCCATGAGTAGTTTTATAGTTCTTAGATTAACTTTAGATCTATTACACAGTAGAAAATACTACAACAAACCACTTTTCTTGTGTCGTGGCTTCATCCTCTTGTGAGGCTTCAACAAGACAAGTTAAGGGGGATAGGACTGGATCCCAATATTTTATACTTTAATCCATAGGCTAAGCATGGTACCAACAAATCAATGACCTAGATCCACCATATCACTAATATATGTGCATTACATGAGAATTACAGAAGTCATAATTTAGATATATGTTTTACTCAACGGAGATGTGCGTACATATGGTTGATGAAACATAATACATGGTGAAAGAAAGTGGTTGATATTCAGGTGTGTTACACATGTAGGGAGCACCAATTAATAGATACTAGTCTACATCTATTTTCCTCCTAGGGTGGTATGCGGGCAAAGGTAGAGAGATGGTGGTCTGGTCGAGGGGACATGGGAGGTATTGTTGCTGATTCCAAGGTTATATGAGATGTACACCACAAGGTCCTAACACCTACACCTCCCACCAATTTAGCACAATAGTATCAACGTAAGGAAATTAATTAGTTGTGGTCTTGGGTACACTAGGAGTTTATTCTAGTGATTATATTGTCCATTAAATGAACATGGTTGAGACATGTGAAATTATATCAAAAGGATATGAGATGGACACAAAGATATGGTTCCAACATAAATACAAGCATGTGAGCCCAAATACATCTTACTTTTTGGATGTTGAATAAGATATATGGAAGGGGAAGAGGGATCATGTATACGCTATGTATGCATGTGGTATTACCGAGGTGCGATAGAAAATAGGGATATTAGGCACGATCCAACTAGATATCTACACCTAAGTTTTGTGTCTAATCAACCATAGTAGGTTGTCCTTGTGGATAAGACATCGTCGAGGTTTGAGTGTGCTACCGGCGAGTCCTACGCTTAAGGAGGGGGTGCGTAACCGCTAGAGAATAATGATATGGCGATGAAGCTTAGAGGGAGGGCCAAGGGAGGATGAGCTTCAAGGAGGGAGGGGCGGCGAGGTGACCTTGGGTGGCGGCGGTAGGCGGTACAGTTACGGGGGCGGAGCGGGTCTCGAGTGTGAATACATCTCTTTTCTTCTTCATCATCCTTCTCCTATTCTTCCCCTCCTCTTCCCCGGCCACCCTTGTTCGTACACCTACAGGAGCTATGGGAATTTCAACCAATAACAACATCCCAATACAAATGGTGCTTCCTTCGATTTGGATTATATGTGGTGTATTTTAATAAAAAAGAGTATGATCCACAATTATAATTCATATCTAGTTTATGCAATATATAATCACAACCATGATTTTATACATTTTGATTTGATTATGATTCTATCGAGATCAACATTGCGTACACTAAATACATGTTTAATAAAATGATTGTTGGTGAAATCTTTGTCTTAGACAATAAGATAATTTTTGGCTAAAACTTGGGTACAAAGTGACTAATAACGAGATGTGTGCATACTATGCAACATATGAGATGTGTGCAAACATGTTAAAAGATAAGCCTGTGACACAATACGAGATACGAATCTGACATAAAATATGAATATGGGAAGACATATGTGCCTGAAATGAAAAGCCTGCAATGACACAAGTCAACAAATGAAGTGGAACACCCTTCACTTCAGCAATGCCGAATATATAAACATAGGCTCCCCCAAGACTCGATGTTCCAACCCTGTGCTATCAAAGAGAGACCATACATAGATATATGTGTGTTCATAAAGTAGGTCGATGGAGTGGTGTATGGATGAGATATTATTTTTGAAGGACACCAGGAATTATCTTACGGCTAGGTGGTGGAAGTGTTAGAGCAATTTGGTCCATTAAGCGTCTTCCATAGGATACCCAAGGGCATCAGGTAGGCATGTATCAAGGTAATGATAGCCTAGTTGCAAAAAAAATGGCATCCTAGTAGAGACGACCATAGTTCGGATCAATTTGGCCGGGTTACGCTGGAGGAGTGGGTCTCAAGTGTGACGACAACGCTTTTCTTCTTCGTCATCCCTGGCGGGTGGAGGTTCTACTCCTTCTCCTCTTCTTCCCCTCCTCTTCCCAGGGCACCCTTGTTTGCACACCTACAGGAGCTATGGGAATTTCGACAGGAAAGAAACACCCAATACAAACAGTGCTTCCTTCGTTTGGATTATATGTGGTATATTTTAACTAAAAAAGAGTATGATCCACAATTATAGTTCATATGTAGTTTATGTGATATATATTCACAACCATGATTTTATACATTTGATTATGATTCTAATGACATCAATATTGTGTACACTAAATACATGTTTAATGAAATGATTGCTAGTGAAATCTTTGTCTTAGACAATAAGATATTTTTTGGCAGAAACTTGGGTACAAAGCGACTAGTAACCATGTGCGCACTCTATGCAACATATGAGATGTGTGCAAACATGTTAAAACCATAAACCTATGACACAACAAAAGATATGATTCTGACATAAAATACGAACATGGCAAGTCACATGTTCCTGAAATGAAAAGCCTCCAGCGACACAAATAAAAAAACGGAAGTGGAACACCCTTCACCTCAACAATGCCCAATATATAAACATAGGCTCTCCCAAGACTAGATATTCCAGCCCTGTGCTATCAAATAGAGACCATACATATGCGTGTGTTCATAGAGTAGATCGATGGAGTGGTGTATGAATGAGCTATTAGGATTGAAAGACATCGGGAATTATCTTATGGCTAGGTGGTGGAAGTGTTCGAGCAATTTGGTCCCTTGAGCGTCTTCCATAGGAGACCCAAGGGCATGGGGTATGCATGTATCAAGATAATGAAAGCCTGGTTGCAAAGAAAATGGCATCATAGTAGCAATGACGAGAATTCAGATCAGCTGCGGAGACGATCCAAGTATGTTTGGGCCAAACTCTAGAAGCACATCCAACGAATCTGGCATTAGAGATTCAACATGTACATCCGCCTCCAGTTTGTTGGCATCCGTAAATATTTTGTTCTCGCCAAGTCGAGCGTGCACCCTGTATAAGGGTATGTGCGTGAAAGAGGAGGTGCTTAAATTAAATAAGCCATTTTTTAAAAGTATTGATGCTTCTGTATATCATGGTGATGCCTAACTAGACACCCCTCTTATATACAAATTTTCATTGGTGCTTAAGAAAATCTTAACCCACAAAAAAACTTAATTTATTTCTATAACACCCTTCTAAAACATCTTGCATTGTATTGGCCTAAGCTAGCATATATACTTCCCTAGGACACGTACCAAGGGTTACAAAGAGACGTCTACTGTAACTGCGGGATTGTGATGGCCCAAACTGGTGGGTGGTGAGATCGGTGGTCGTGCTCCGTTGCGCCTGGGGTTTTCTTTGTGGGTAGGGATCGAGAGAAATCCTTGTCGGTCGGACCGACACCGTCGCAATGTCGCCTTCAATGGCGTCATTCTTTCCTGGAGGGCGACATATGTATCCTCCTTCCACTGTATCTCGAGTGTGAGGGAAAATCATAGGTCCAGTGTGTTGGTCCGGATAACGGTGCCACGTTGATGGTCCCTGTGTTTCTTGGTACCGGAGGCTTCGGAGTGCATGGATCTTGGTGGGACAAAGTCGGAGGGCGCAGCGATTTCGAGTCCCCATCGCTTAGTTGATTCACCATTATATTCATTTATTTTCCTTTTGGGCATGTTTTTTGCTATTTTCCCAGCATTTTTCGTAATTTCAAACTCTTGGATCATGTGTGGTTGCTATACTAAGGGCATCTCCATCGGACCGACCGCTGGTGGCGGAGGCTCATCACGCGGCTGTCAAAGCCAGACCGGGCCAAAGACTAGAAGCGCGAGTGAGAGCAGCGGCGGCAACGACGGGACTTGCTCCGACAGAGAGCGCGGGAGATAGCCCGTCCGGCTTAAGCTAAAACCTCACATGCGTGCCCTCGCCCCTCACGCTACAGCCCGCGGCACATGGGGACGATGCCTGCGTGCCTACTTCTGGACATGTCTAAACCCCCACTGTACACACAGCTAGCCGCTGTGGTCGGAGAGGTTGCAACATTTGCAGTGGAACGGTAGTTTTTGTGTTCTCTGAATGTTACCATTGCTGTGGAACTCAAAATTTTGAATCTTTCTATCCCCTTCTTCTGTTCCCAGAACTGTTTCTTTTCTCCTTGGCGCGCCTTCCAAGAAACGAAAACTCAATCTCAATGCATGGTGGTTCTGCCAAGGAGCATTTTGCTGCCTGCATGGTGGTTCTGCCAAGGAGCAAAATAAGTGAACTGTGATGATAGTGGTATAGGGGACCAATGGAAACTCTGATGACGATCGTTCTGATGGCGCGCGGTTAATTTCTGTGGAAGGTTTCTTCAGGTCTTAACTCCCTGCGAACTCTGAGCTGTGAACGATTAATTCCTCACTGCACCAAATGGTGGGACCAGGTTAATTGATCCGAACGCATGATCAAATCTACCCTATGCAAGTTTTAGCGAAACCCGTCAAACCCGCATAGAAACGATTCAAAGGTGCCCACCAGGCACTTTCGTGCGGGTGGAAAACAAACTAATAACATTACACAACAGTCCTCGAAGGGACCCACAAAACAGATATATACAACAGCGACTCAAAGAGTCAAAAATACAGATATAATATACAAAGATCCAAATCACCTTGAAAATGATAGAGCGTCCCGCTACGGACAAGATGCAAATGGGGCTAAGAGCCCTGAAGAATAACCAATGACGTCCATAACCCTGCCCAGGCCAAGCCGGAAGGGTAACCCTGCTAACGACGTCGATCTCAAAACCTGCTTAAACAAAGGGGTGCCGGCAAAGGACAAAGGAAAAAGAGAGAGCGGTCAATACTGAGGCCAGTACACGGCGAGACTAGAATTCGGCGGTCCTCGCCTACATAGGTATGGTGGACTGAAGCGGCAGCGGCAGCATGCACTAAACAACCTATAGAGACTCGATACAACTGGCGGCTATTAGAGAGGGGTAAGAAAGACCTATCCGGAACCAACCTGACACTTCCATCAAACAAACCCATCCTGGCGTTTCCCCCTCGAGACCAAACGAGGAAGTCAACCGAGGAACTCACACTGTTGGCAGTTTTATTTATTCCGTTATCGTTGCAGCAATTACTAGTCAAGTATAGATAATCATCCTGATAAAATAAGCAGTGGGCACTTTTAGTTAACCATTCCGTTGTAGTTGCGACACTTACTAGTCAGATACAATAAGCATGAGATATCCCAAAACCCAGCAGTTGTTGGTACTTTTATTTAGCCATTCCGTTGTAGTTGCATTACTTACTAGTCAGATACAATGGTCGCAAGCGACAACCCAAACAAGCAATTGTGGGCAGTTTTATGTAGCCATTCCATTATAGTGAAGCTGATTACTAGTCATTATAAAGTCAAATTTATAGCACTACTTTAGTTATAGTTGTCTATGATCGAGATACTGTGCTCCAAGTCGTCCATAACCGCGGACACGGCTTTCAGAAAGTTTTACCCGGCCGGGGTGCACAAATAGCAACACACACTCGATCAACCTCGGAAAAACCAAATCAAAACCCAACGAGGCCTTCACGACAAAACAATCACAAGATTCAGAAATATTTCAGGGGGCCACCCTTGGAGTACACCCGCAACGAAGCTAGCTGACTCCGAGACGGACCCGAGGTTTGGGTGGACGGCTGTGAACGACTGGGAACCCAAAACTGGGCTTGTCGACACCACGAAAACGTGTCCCGAACCTAAACAGTACAGTGTGCTATCCATCGCACAATTTAAATAAAGCAGTAAAGCATGGCATAAGTACAGGATCGTAAATAAAATCTCAAACTAGTTTGTGGCCCCAAGAAATAAGAATGAATCAAGCTCTGGCTAAGGGGGTCCCATAATTCCCCGTATGTGGATAGCGCGAATATTCAAGGAACAGGTATCAAGTACTCGGGGTCCTACGGGACACAAGTGGACGGTTAACAACCAAATAACATCTATTGCCCACCTGTGCCTCTGCTTACCTACTTCAATTTTAGTTGTTAAACAGGAATTAAAGTGAACGATAAGTAAAGCCATGATCATCTCCAACATCAAACATGCGGCAATACACCAACAACTGTGGTAATTGACGACACGCAACCGCACTTGAGCAAGCGACTACGACGCGCAAGTCCAACTATCTACCAAACAACAGGTAATAGGATGTGTCCAAGGCAATATAAGGCGGCAAGGGATATCTCGGGTACGAGAACTAGAGCATCGCAACACAGATAGCAATAGATCAACAGGAGGGAAATAAATACTATAAAAGTAAGATAGGTAGAAAGGGGGAGATGCTCGCCTGAAAACATTGCCGAAGGTTCATCCGAAGATCGGGGCGAAGCTCACATCAACTCAACGGCCTTATCCGCAAAGAAGCAAAACACTAGAATAAACACCGGATGCAATATTTAATACTACGGTAGAAAATCGGGCATGATGCATGCATGATGTATGACATGGCAAAGGTGCGATGCAATTAGGCAAGATTAAGCGGAACCGGGGTCCCGACAATTAATTATATGGTTCATGTTGTTTAGATACCATGCAATTTAAATGTTGTATTAACATGGCCAAATATAGCACCGGTTCGCTACATCAATTTAAATGAGGCCGATATGAGACTAGATTTGCCCGCATATGGGCCCCATATTTAATTATAAGGTGAATCGGCATAAGGCCCCCAAACCACAGACAAGTATGCATGCATGAATGATTTAATATGCAACAATTTGATAATTTACATTTATAAAATAGGGCTCGAGAAAGGGGTCACACATTAGGGTTCGGCGAACTTGGGGTTCCGGGGTTCGGGGTCGGGTCTCAGGGTTCAGGGTTCGACGGCAACGGCAGGGTTCGGTTCAAGATGGAGAACTTGGGTCCAAGCGGTCGATCTTGCCGTCGCGCAGATCTTGTCGGGTCCGTGTATCGGGACGGACTTGGCGTCCGGGGTGAAGCACTCGGCGTCCTCGAGGGAGTACTTGTCGCACATGTGGTCTTCGGGTTCCATGACGACGATCTTGCCGTTTCGATGTCGGGGTCTGGAAATCCGTGAAGAAAGCCTTGTCGCCCTTGGGTGGAGAACTTGTCATCCCGAGGGTCCGTGGCTTCCGGCGGAACGTTCTATGGATCCAGGGTCGAAGGGCTTGGTGCTCGCGAAGGGAACTCGGCGTTTTCGTGTTGAGGTTCTTAGCGGTTATCGGGTTCGGTCTCAGCGGGGGCGTTCTCGGTCCCCGAGGAGAGCCTGGCGTTCCACGATGAGGTTACTAGCGGCCGTGTTGGAGATCCTGCGGTTGCGCCTCTTACCGACACCGGGGCGGATGCCCACGGAGTCCTTAGCCTTCTCGGCGTCAGCGTAGGCCCCGATCTGCTTGAGGACCTTGATGGCATGCGCGGTCTTCTCGACGCCCTCAGCGGAGTCGGAGACGACGGGCGGAAACCTGTTTTTGTCTTTAATTTGGGGCGCAATGAGTACAAATGTGTCCTGCAGCGGTAGCCGTGCAGGCTCCTTATCTGTGCAAGATCACGTACGTGTCCCATCAATCAACTGTATGCCGCAGGAGCAATGTGGTGTTATTTATATTATGTACATTATGTGCGTATATGTAGAGACCATGCATAAGGATGGATGGATGGATTAAACCCATCATAGAATCAGTGATGGGTAGACTGCTCTCCTTCACTTCCCCTATCCAACCCTAATGAGCAAGATATGATGGCATAGGAATATAGCTAGAGTGCATCCGAAAAGTCCACACACACACACACACACACACAACACACACAACACACACACACACACACACACACACACACACACACACACACACACACACACACACACACACACACACACAGAGAGAGAGAGAGAGAGAGAGAGAGAGAGAGAGAGAGAGTTCCCAGCATGTCTGTTTTGTGTATCATGCATATGCACACGTTTCATAGGGACAAAAGTGTTCATGATTGAGGAAAATCTAAACCTATGAGGAAAGTATGTTTATTTGGAGTGTTCATTTGAAATGTAGATTTCTTTACATGCCCGGTATTCACAAGAATGTGAAAATTTGCCATCTACGAAACTATGATAAAAGAAGAAAACATAAAAAAAAATGCTATTATCTCCCGAGCTCCATGAACCCTATTTTTTTTAAAACCACATTCGAATTTAAAAATAATCTAAAAAAAATTCAATATGAGTACATCTACACATCTAGTACGTAAATACACAAGTTTCGTCCAAATATATTTTGTGAGCTACACAAAAAAAACAAGTTTTTTTTAGATCCATGATATTGTAGCCCAAAATTCTCAATATGTTGACGCGAAACTTTACCGTTCTCTTTATAATGCCAATATATATACATGTACCCAAAACCATAGTTTCTTTAAATGTGTAGTAGCATTTTTCATTTTTTTTAAATTCCGAGCTCTAAAACCATCATTCTTGCTCAAATGTTTTTTTACTCCTTTTGGTTTAACTATTGGTTTTTGGATAAGAGAAGAGATACCACTCTGCATAGTGCATACACGTGGCTGCTTGTAACAAAGAGAATGAATGAGCCACACCATGGACCACACGCATCTCCCCCTCTCCATCCCAAGCACCACCCTGCCCATCTCCATCTAGCTAGCTAGCTTTGCACACAATGCACACCCCTACTCCTACTCCATGTCTAGCCAGAGAAACGAAGGCTGCAGCATACGGAAAGTCACCACCCATCACTCATGTATGTAGCATAGCAATTATTATTTTGATTTTTATTTCTTAAGAAAATAAGGCTGCATCATATAGAAAGTCATAACCATTGCATGCAGCATAGCAGATTTGCAAAAAAGGGTGGCCAAAAGGGAAACAAGAGAGTAGATCGAAGAAGAGCTAGTGGTCTGGTACTGCTCCCCCATTACTGGATCAGTGGACATATATATTATTGGTGGCTTAAATGTAGGAAGAAAAAATTATTGCTGGCACATGATGCCATGAGAGTGAAGGCAGAGCTAGCAATGCATTGGCACCCCAGCGATAATTGGGTAGATGTAAGAAAGGGTTTGGTAGTTTGTTTGTCCGAAAAAGAACTTGTACTATCTTGCGCTAATTAGGGACTGCTACTCCAAGAGGCCTAGACCTTTGCATCAGCATTGTATATAATTTTTTAACCGTGAAGACAACATTGCGAAAAAAGGGAGAGCAAAATCTAAACTTCAAATAATGTTTGTCTCCCATAAGATACATCCAATGACAACCTTAATATACTGGTTATAAATTAATTGACCCATCTGATACATGCTGTGACAATGCTCTGTCCCCTACTCCTACTCTACCAGCAGTAGCCTGTGGTCTAGTGATCTCATTTTGTGATGCCATGTGAGGGGGCGCTCACTCGCATGACATGTTCCATGAAGGGTGCCAGATAATGAAAAATTCTTTTAAAAATTCACTTCAGTTGGTACAAGGAAAGGAAAAAATGTGTGATGGGATGTGAGTCAACTTGACAGCACAACCCCAATTCCCCATCCATCCCTCGATGCCCCCAAAATTGGGGCATTTCCCTTGGTGCCATTTCTTGATCCACCGTGGAATGACATGCTACATCTCATCTTGACATGATATGGCTTCGTGTATGTTTGTTTGTGCACTACTACACTTACCCCTAGCTTTAGATAGCTGGCAGAAGTAGGACGTGAGGTTTCTTCTAGCTTGGTGCAGAAAGTGACTGCCATGCGGGTCCAGGGTGAAGAATCGAAGGTAGCTGGTGCTACCATTTAGGGGGTGGCACGTGATAGATCGGAGCATCCCAGCGGCGGACCGATATGTACTGTTTACGGCATCTCCATCGGGGCATACGCAAATGGTCCGAGTACGTGCTAATCAGTCCACGTAGGATATGCGCGACGCATCAATGGCATGCTCTATTCGGACTAACCGGGCTGGATCAATTCATTCGTGACCCAGATCGCATGGATAGGTCTATCCGGACAGACGCGGACACAGACCGGCCCAGATACAAACACACATGAGCCTTCTCTTGGGTTGGCCTGTCCGGTTTTTGCCCGTTTGGGTCACGCTGCTGGGCGTCGCTGGCCGGACAGGCCGGACCCCCTCCCAAAATCGACCACGACCTGACCCAAACAGACAGAAACAGACCATTTGGACGACCGTATGGGTCGGCCCGGTGGAGATGCCCTTATGTCCGTTTTATTATCTGCGAACATGCGTGGATAAAAAACGAGCTCCTAGTGGGGGCTCAAATGGTCCGCGGGTCCCAGACTAGCGTATTCGTGGCCCAATTCTAGGGAGAGTTTGTGCTAGCTCGTGTCCACGACAGACCTATTCGCGTCCAAATTTTTTTCCCCTAGCCCGATCGGCAGCGTCAACTTCCTACTCCTCCCCGCATCCAACCCCTAGGACGACCCCTCCCTCGCGTCGCCGCCGGCCGCTGCCACCACTCGCATCAGTTTTGGGCCATCCCTCCGTCACACCGCCGCCATCCCTCCCTCCTGTTGTCGTCGGCCATTTCCACCACTCGCACCAGTTTCAGGCCACCCCTGCCTCGCTCTGCTGCTGACCACTGCCACCACTCGCACCAGTTTCGGGCCACCGTTCCCTCGCGCCGCCGCCGTATGCTGATGTATGACCCGGATCCTTTCTCTCACCGGCGTTTTGGGATCGGATTTTGTTGGGCTTTGCCATAGCCACCCCGGAGGAGGACGGCCAGAAGCGCTCCCCCAGGCCTAGCTGCTGCTGCTCCTCGTTGCCCCGTGTTTGGCAATGAGTACTTGAGGCAGCCAACATGCCCGGTTCTTGTCTATCAACGAGGAAAGAGTGTAGGCCATCAACAAGGTCTCCGGGAGCTAATGCAAGGTGAATTGGGACACAGTGTGTAGGCCCAAAACCTTGGCGGTTTGGTTTGGGCTTGCATGAAGGACCTGGCAAAAAAATTGGGTGGGCTTGGGAAACCCTTATAATATTGGTCAATGCTCACACCACTTGGAGGATTTGCCTGGATTTGCTCGAGCGCTCCACTCCATAGGCTACAAGTAGCTTTGATCACATCCCATCGACCTTATAGTGAATGATAGGTGTGGGTCACCGGGTTTGCTACACGAGGCACGAGTCTCAAAAATCTATCTTCAATTCTAATCCAATAACACTTCCCGGTTTGGTCATTTCCATGGATAGCATGAAGTGACACATCCGACCATGCCCGACACAAGCAAGTGTCCTCGATCTCGGTGTAGTTCACTATCCTCCTCTTCTTTTCTTTCGCCTCATCATAGGCGGCTTGATCAACCTCTTCCAATGCATCCTCTTCACCATCCTCTTCCAATGCATCCTCTTCGCCGTCCTCTACCTCATCATCATCTCCATCCAAATCATATGCAGCGAGTGGTGGCTCGGTGATACACACCTCGCTATCCTTGAGTAATTGCTTGAATGATGAGAACAACGCAGATCCCTCTTCGTACCTTGGTGGCAATTGGCCGAACGAGTTGTGGGCTCCAATCGCGGGGGCTTCTGGTGAGGCAATCCCGTCCAACGGCGGGGCATGCTGTGGAGGAACATGGCAGGACTGGTTCTTGGCGCCGCCCACCGTCTTCCGCGTGGGCTTCTTCCGCGTGGCGGGCACCTTCTTGGGCTTAGGTGCCGGGGCGGAGAAAGGCGTGGCGTGAGAACCGCCGGTCACGGGAGCAATGGCCGGAAGGACGGCCTGCCCGGCCATGCGCTTCCTCTTCTTGATGGACGACGCGGCGGCGGCTGGCGATCCCGCGTGGACTGCCGGAGCAACGGAGGATGGCTGCTACGGGTGCGGGACCTCAATAGCTACTGGCGGGAGCTGTGTGGGCTCCATGGCGTCGATTCTGCGTGGCGACGAGGGAGGGGAGCGGCGGGGGAGGTAGATTGACGGTGGCGGCGAAGCGGAAGCGGGAAGAGAGGTGGAGGAAACTTCCGTCTCACCAGGAAATAAGAGGAGTGAGGGTTGGCGCTCGGTTCGGCCACGGAAACCAGATATGCTCAGTTCCGCGGGCGATATTTGGCACGCCCCATAAAACTTTTTTCGGGCCGGTGTGTTTACGGACACTTATCGGCGCGCGATATTTCCGGGGCACCGGTAAATGGCGGTCATTTTGTGTTTGCATGCTTTTGCAAATAAAAAGAACTGTCCAATAACTTGTTTTACGGGCCGGGGGACTTCTGGCGCTGAATAGAGCCCGCAAATCCAAACCATAAAACTGATTTCTATTTACGGTTTTCCTACGCGTAAAACAGGTTTTTCTGGCCTGTAATATTTACGGTGTGTGTTAGTGATGCGCTAAATTAAACACACAAAGGCAGGCAATCACACTCCTATAAACACACACAAAGGCAGGCAGGTAGGTGCACACACCACAAACAAAGAATTGTGATCATTCCAAAAGCCCCTCTCCTCTAAGAGATGCATCTAAAAAATAGGAGTATCATGAATGAATCCCAATGCGGTGCAAGGCTTTCTTGCATGCCAAACGCTGTACACGTCTGTAACCGCTGGACCGTAACAGACAACCACGGGAAGCTTTTGCGAGCAAATGGCAATGGAGCTGAACGCAGGGTCAGAAGCTGGGTGGGGTGGCTAAAACAGAGTACCGCTCACATGCTAATCAGCTGGCACATGGGGACGATGCCTGCGTGCCTACTTCTGGACAAGTCAAAAGGCCCACACTGTACACGCATCTAGCTAGCGCCCGCTAGCTGTGGCCCGTTGAGACGATCGCAGTGGAGCAGTTTCTGAGTTGTTCTCTGAATGCTTAACATCGCTGTGGAATCAGTGGAA
The DNA here is from genome assembly GCA_916181665.1 of Avena sativa. Classification (NCBI taxonomy): domain Eukaryota; kingdom Viridiplantae; phylum Streptophyta; class Magnoliopsida; order Poales; family Poaceae; genus Avena; species Avena sativa. Next base: position 58,634,035 of record OV702285.1, on the reverse strand, counting down.
CTCGATTTTTGAATCTTGCGATCACCTTTTGTGAACTCTCTCCTGTTCCCTGAACTGTTTTCTCCTATTCTTTTGCCTCTTCGCCTTCGAAGAACCCAACTTTTTTTTTGAACAAGCGAAGAACACAACTCAGTGTATGGAGATCATTTTTTTTTGTACGGAAAAGGGTCGGGAAGACCCGAGAAGATGCATTAGAAACCAGGAGGCAGGTACAAAATTACAATGAAGCCCTTAGCATTGAGCACACTAGAAAACCTAGAAATAAAAGATAAGGGCTTCGAAATTACAAAAAGCACCCTAGAACTAAAACATAAAAAGCAATCAAGCCCTTGGGCGTCTCTGCCACCGATCTCCGGCGACCTCCATGCGATGGAATCGCCGAGATCGTTGAGGACTCTTGCTTGTGACACTCCCCAAGCCGGAGAAGAAGCAGTGCTGCCGGCCATCTCACTCTCTTCGGGGATGAACCACTTGTCGAGGGCGAGACGTCGAGCTCCGGTGCGGCGCTTCGAGGAAGGGCATCCAAAGGAGGTTGAAACCCAGGGTCGCCTTTCGACCAGAACGGGCAGCAGCCCGACAGCGTCATCGCCATCAATGGACCACTGCGAAGAGGAACTCGCGGGCAACTTCACAAGAGGGGTGTCCATCCGCGACACCCAGAGTCAGCCTCTTCCACGCAAACCTCGCCGCAACATCGCTCAACACTCCCTCTCTACCGAGGCCGGCCAAGAGGAGCGGAGGAGACGTGAGGCCGTGAAGAAGAAACCAACGACGCTTAATGAAGGGGGGCCTCGCCTCCCAGGAGAAAACCTCCGTCCTCCACCTCGGACGCGCAGCGGCTCTCCTTATCGATGACCGCTTGATGCCGCCACCGCATCAAAACAGAGGACCACCACCCAAACTGCCACCACAAGAACATAACATCTGCATGTTGATATGCTGCGTGGTTATGCGAAATAGCAAAAGTGAAGAGATAGATGCGAGCGGTAGTGGTAGGGGACCAATGTCAACTAGTAGCAAAAAAAAAAAAAGAATTCGTCTGTTCCTGGGGCACATGATCATTCTGATGGCGGTTAAATTCCGTGGAAGGTTTCAGCTTTTAACTCCCTGCGAATTCTGAATTACTCAATAGGGAGCGGAGGGTGAGGTGAATTTTCACTTGTTTTTTTTCCTTTAGATCGCTGTGCACGTTCTGAAACTCAGTGCTGCAAGTTTGGGGCGCAATGGGTACAATGTGTCCTGCAGGCTCCTTATCTGTGCAAGATCACATGTCCCATCTATCAACTGCTCGTACAATTTCCGTTTACGTTCTTTCCAGCTCTACACTCTACACGTACACGGAACTGTATATGGAACCGTACGTGTTATAATCCAATAATGAGGATTATGTTTGTTTTCGGTTCATATGTGGACAGATGGACGAATGTAAAAGAAGAGCTGCAGCTCAGTCCACAATGTATTGCTGCCAGGAGCAATGTGGTGTTATTTATATTATGTACAGTATGTGCTTATATGTAGAGACCATGCATGAGGATATGGATGGATGGATTGATTGACCCATCATAGAATCCGTGATGGGTAGATTGCTCTCCTTTACTCTCCCCCTATCCGACCGTAATGAGCAAGATATGATGGCAGAGGCACATATATATACTCCCCCGTAATAATTTGCTAAAAACAGTCTGATTTTGTCCGTTTAAGTCGGGCCGCAAATAATTTTGGGTCGTGGCCCGGTCTGTCTGGCGAGCCCCGTCCAGCGACGCGACCCATCTATAGAAGAAAAGACTAGCGTGCGGATAAAAAACATGTTTTTTTTCTTTATTAGATTCACGATTTTGTCTTTTTTGTAGTCCAAAATTTTGACGCGGAATTTTGTAGTTCTATATAGATAATATAAATATATATCCACGTACCCGAAACCATAGTTCTCTATAATACCATTTTGATTTTTCCAAAGTTCTAGACTCCAAACGAATGCACCCGAAACCACCTTTTTCACTCTTTTTGGTTTAAGGACTATTCTTGGATAAGAGAAGAGCCCGCAGTGGCGGCTAGAATATCACTGCGCCCAGGGTCAGCTTTGTTAATTGCAACTAGAGTCTTGCTATAGTGCCTACTACGGTGCATCTTCAAGCTTGAGCGCCGCCGGCACGCCCCAAGCCATGGCCCTGGTTGCCTGGGGCATGGATCCGCCCCTTAGAGGTACCACTCTGCATACACGTGGCACGAATCAACCTTGCTGCTGGTGAGGATATTATCCATGCCATGCCATTATCCATAACTTAGAAGCATCTCCACAGCAACAAAGAGAATGAATGAGCCACACCATGGACCACACGCATCTCCCAAGCACCACCCTGCCCATCTCCATCGATCTAGGTATAGCTAGCCTTGCACACAATGCAGACCTACTCCATGTCTAGCCAGAGAAATGAAGGCTGCATCATACGGAAAGTCGCCACCAATGTATGCAGATGCAGCATAGCAACTATTATTTTGATTTCTTCAAAAAAGAAGGCTGCATCATACACTAGAGAGTATGGATTTAAATAAAGGGCTGGCCAAAAGGGAACTACTAGAGAGTAGATCGAAGAAGAGCTAGTGGTCTGGTACTGGAGCCCCATTTACTGGATCGGTGGGCATATTATTTCTGGCCTAAATTTCGAAAGAACAAATTATTGCTGGCACATGCCATGAGAGTGAAGGCAGAGCTAGCAATGCATGCATGCATGATGATGGCACACCGGCTATAATTGGGTAGATGTAAAAAAAAGGTTTGGTAGTTTTGGTGAGCAGAGAGAGATACTCCCTCGGTTCTGAAAAATAATTTCGCAAATGAGTCTATATACACGATAATTTAGACAAATTCTTGATATCCTTTTTTTAGGACGGAGGAAGTAGAAAATATGGTAGATGGAGAAATTAATAACTGTGCCAAGTGTGTTTGTGTGAAAAAGAACTTGTACTATCGTGTACTAATGACGTTGCATGAGCATAGTATTTTTGTTTTAACCGTGAATACGTTGCTAAAAATACAGAGCAAAACCTAGTACATTTTAAATGTTTGTGTCCCATAATATACTACAGTGGTCGTAATTAATTCGTTGCTAAAAACTACTATGTTTGTGTCCCATCATGTTTGTGTCCCATAACATCCTATGACAACGTTAATACTACAGTGGTCGCAATTAATTGACATGATACATCCTGTGACAATGCTCTGTCCGTACTCCTACTCTACCAGCAGGAGCCTGTGGTCTAGTGATCTCATTTCAGGTTCGTGTGACGCACTACTAGGGGAGTGTGAGAGGGCACTCACTCGCGCGCATGACATGTTCCATGAAAACTTCTTTTAAAAAATCACGTCCCCATCCATCCTTCTTGAGCCACCGTGCACCCAAAACTGGGGCATTTCCCTTGGCGCACCCATCTTCTTGATCCACCGTGGAATGACATGCTTCATCCCATCTTGACATGATATGGCTTTGTGTGTGTTTGTTTCTGGACTACTTTCTCCGTTTTAAAATATAAGATGTTTTAGGTTTGAGAAGAAAATGAATCTAGACTTGTTTTAGTATGTAGTTTCACTCAACTTTGAGATGAATCTATATATTAAAAAAGTCTAGATTCATTTTCTTCACAAATCTAAAACATCTTATATTTTAAAACGGAGGGAGTACTACACTTCTAGCTGGCACAAGTAGGACGTGAAGTTTCTTCTACTAGCTTGAAGCAGAAAGTGACTTCCATGCAGGTGCAGGGTGAACACTCAAAAGTAAAGCTGGTGCTACCATTTAGAGGGGTGGCACATGATAGATCAACGCCGGATGGAGTGGATGCTGGAAAGTCACAACTCCAAAGCTCCCCTATCGTGCCACCTACCTACATGTGGTTATGTACAGCATCCGAGTGGAGACCGTTTGAAGATTAGTAGTACCAACCGGAGAAAATATTAATTCCTATGATTGTGTGGTGTATTGATCTAATCCTTGTGGGGATTTTATATGAGTACAAACTTAGAGGGCAGGAAGCCTATGATTTAAAATATAGAGCGAATTCCATTTTTTACCCTCTACCTGTGCATTTGTAACACTAATTATCCTACGTAGTGAAAACTCATCTAAATTACCATTGTTTGGAAACTTTAAACCCTTATTTTCTGATACATATCTATTGGGCAAGGTGTAAGGTGACGATTGAATTTTAAAATTATCAAGATGGCAACAAAGAATATAACATTTGGTGCAGAGAAGGGTAGATATGATCGACAACGATGTCCTCCAATCCTGACATATTTTATGGCGGCACATCGTCCTAACATGTTAGCCTTATCCAAGAACACGTGTTGAATGCTAAAATGGGATAAAATCATACTTAGAACTTTCTTAAATAGGACATTCAGGTACAACTTATGCTAAATAGGATAATTAGTGTCTCAAATACACAAATAGAGAGTAAAAAATGAAATCCACCCTAAAATATAAGATGATCTCTAGAGTCCTAGTTTATCCCTAATTGTGTATGTATCCTAACACTACCATCTAGTGTTCATTTGTTTTGTGAAACATCAGGCCATGCCTACGCATGCATACCATACATCTTATGCAATAGCATCATATTAGTGGTATCTGTATTTGTGTGGTGTATACTTGTAGGTATAGTGGCTGCAGTTATCTAGAGCAAAGTACCACGAACAAATTGGTTGCTAGTTGCAACAAAGGACAAAAGAAAGGAGATCTTGTTGATCAGTATAGTAATCCAGCAAAGAACAGCCAGCTGCCGGCATGCACAGGACTCCGGCCGGACCCACGGCTCTTTCCTTTGCATTCGAGAAACCATTGGACCACCGGCGCTGCCTGCCTCCGATCGTGATCCAGCTCTGTGCGCCGGCACATGCGTCCCCTGGGCCGCCGGCCGTCGGTTGGTGTAAACGTCGAGCCTGGTACGGGCCGGCGACGGCGACGGCTGGTACGTCAGATTCCTCAGAAATGATTAGCCCGTCGTCGTCAACAATCCAATCATATAGCAATACGCTGCTTCGGTCATATGCAGTGTAGTTGTACCAGTACGGCTTTGAGAATTGGTTGTTTACTGTGTTTGTTTGCGCTACAGCTTTTAAAAATCAGCCGTAGAAAATTAGCCGTGAAGAATCGGATGTCGGAAGCAGTTATTGGTAACAAAGATTTGATGTTTGGCGGAAGTGCTTTTGATGACTGTTGTTGCTGGTTTTATGATTGAATTGTCTGTAATGCCCCTAAGTCCAGAAGATGTTATAAGTATTGATTTAAAATGAATTAGCTGTTTCTAACTATATTTTTCCTTAAATACTACGGTTTTCCCGTCAATTTCTTTAAGCCTAATTCTGTATTGCTTGTCAAAAGTATAAAGGGATGTTATCGTGATAATTAAATTACAAAACGTGTCCATATTACATCTAAACAATACGAGGTTGTCTGTCCAAAATACAGTACCCAAAATACAATACGAGGTTGTCTGTCCAAAATACAGTACGAGGCACAGCCTCCTCGGCAAGCGACCGCGCGAGCAGGAGAGCGGTGCGGCGGCGGCGACGCACTGGGCGGCAGCAGGACACGTCGGGCTTCTCGCCGCTGGAGGAGCATGCGGCGGCTGATGGAGCTCCGGTCTCTGGCTAGCGATGGGGATGAGACCCACTCCTCCTAGGTCAGTCCCCCCATCGATTTGGAGGAGGGGACGTCCAGAACGAAGCGTCAGGGAAGGGAGGCGATAGGGGAGTGAGGATGACGACCGGTGACGGGGGAGGGAGGCGGCGGGGGAGGGAAACGGCGGAAACCCCAACCCTACATGTATATGGTGTCGAGGGCAAGGTAGAGGCCGAACATAACTCATCGGGTAAGGGATGGGTGGTTTCCTAAGCTCGGTGGCAGGTTTCCAGTAATTTCGACCAACTTGGGAGGGTACTCGGGTCAACTCCAATTCGGGAAGCACTCAGAATCGCGGGAAGCGACTCTCCCCCTCCGCTTCGGCCGACCGCGGTTTCCAGGCTATTTTTCAGGCCCGCTTCTGCCCAGCGCTGTGAAAATTTGGTTGTTTGTTTGGCGAAGCAATTTTGGAGTGGAAAGCTCAAGCTAAAGCTCTAACAAACGGACCCTAAAACTTTCAACTTGGCAGCAGCCAGGAAGCTACATCGGTGTCACGGACGAAGTGATCGATTTATACACCATGAGTTCGTCGATATTTTTCATCAATATACGAAGCGGATAAGAATCACAGGGTTTCCCTTCGTTCCCTGTACACAACACTTATATTGTTATAGACTTATTTTCATATGTATTGTTATAGACTTTTTTGTGTGAAAGGTATAAACCATATATTATTTGAAACTAGCCCTTACAAGGACATTTCTTTTTTTTCTTACAAAAATTTCAACTTTATTAATAACCAACAACAATAGTACAAAGGGTTCCAAAGGTATTAAAATTTATAATAAGATCTTTGCACCTAGCGACGACTATAAACACTAGCACGAGGCGAACGAGCGCTGTTGTCATCTCACCTACATAACCGGAGCCAGGAAAGGCTTATTGTAGTAGACAGACAAGAAATCATCGTACTACGGACCCAAAGGAGCAACACATGCGAATCATGAGAACCGTAGATCAAGAGACATACCTGAAACCGCACCAACAAACACGAAAAACGACAGGATCCCACGAGATCTTCAGGACACAAGACTCCACACGTCCTCCACCTGCGCTAGATGCACCACCGAAACGAGGATAGAGCAAGGAAAAAATTATTCTGACTTCAGGATGTAGCCGCTGTCTCACCATCCTGACGAAAACACTAAAAACAGCCTACACAAAGAATAAACACCTCCCGCCGGCGAGGGACCTTGGTTCGCCATGCCTCTAAGGCCCTAAGGCCACCGGAGGCAGGGCAGACTGGCGAAATCGTCGGCGAGGGAGATGGAACCCTAGATCGTTACTTTGTCTAAGTCTCATCACTTTACAAAAAATGTACTCCCTCTATCCCAGTTTATAAGACTTACGCGTATACCTAGGCCGTCCGCATGAGCTATATAATATAAATTATATAAAATAAAAATTATATCATTAGAAAATATAACATTTAAAGTTTCTAATAATATAGTTTTTATCTTATGTACCTCATGCTAAGTTGGTTAATTTGCCAACCTCGAAATACGCGTAAGTCTTATAAACCGAGACGGAGGGAGTAGATCGTAGGAAGTCCAAACCTTTTCTCACTCCTTTACGGATTTCAACAAAAGACAATATAAACATCGGTAGGCTAGTTAAAACTGAATTAATCAACATGCGTTCATCCCCATAGAAGAATAGCTTGCCTTTCCAACACCCTAGTTTTCTAGCAAACTATTTCTCAACTTGATTCCATTCGGAGTTGGGAAGATCTCTATAAGGGATTAGTATCCCAAGATACCGACAAGGCAAGGAACCAGACTCCCGGCCCATGACCTGCTTGTAGTGTTGTTCGTAATCCTTAGCTTTGTCAAAACAGAAAAATCTACTCTTATAAAAATTAATCTTGATGCAAGATAGTTGTTCAAAGATACATAAATTGATCTTCATATTTACCGCTTACTCCGACTGTATCATCAACATGTTGGAGTATAGAAATTTTGTCCTCAACATGATGAGGCAGAAGATTTCCTACTTACCCATCCTCTTTAGCTCTCCCGGTCATAATTGCTAACATATCCACAATTGTATTATAAAACATGAGGGATAGAGGATTTCTTTGCCTTATTCCTTTTTTAGTTTTAAAATAATGATCGATATCATCAGTTACCCTGATTCCAATGCTACCTCCTTGAATAAAATATTTTACACAGTCACACCACCCGGGGTCAAAGCCTTTCATACACATTACTTTCTTCAAAAAGGTCCACTTAAATTTATTATAAGAATTCACAAAACAATTATTTTTAAAAGGATTCCATCTAATTTTTCCTATGGATTTCATGAATGGTTTTGTTAAGAACAACTACACCTTCCAGTATGTGGCACCACACCCTCACATGAAAGCCGATTGGATTGGTCCGATCATGTTATGAGACAACCCCATAATATAATTACTAGCCTGCTTTTTTAAATTAAAAACTGACATTAAGAAGGCATAAAGGTCAATAAGGCTGAATTTGTACTGCATTTTCTTTTTTAGGTAGAAGGGTTATGACTCCAACGTTCAACTTCCCCCGCAAAAAAAGTTCAACTTGAATAATGGTAACTCTCCTAAATGAAGATGATGGAACAAAGCAATTAGATCTGTTATAATCACCTCCCGAAATTGCTGATAAAACTCAGATGGGAACCTGTATGGTTCAAGAGTTTTATTGTGTTCCATTTAAGATATAGCATTTAATGCCTCTTTAAAAAAATTCACTGATTTATTAATAATCATCAATAACAGTACAAGAGGGTTCCAAATATAATAAAAATTATAATTAGATGCTTGCACCTAGCGACAACTACAAATACTAGCATGAGGCAAAAGAGTGTTGTTCTCCTCGCCCCTACATCACCGGAGTCGGGAGAGCTTGTTGTGATGTGGGGTCTCCACATAATGCCCATGGTTTATGGACTTGGGTTTTCGGGAAGGACATGTGCGCTGGTGACTTCTTCGGCTAACAGACAAATAATGGAACACGATTTACCTAGGTTCATAACCCCGAAGAAAAACTCTACTCATGCTTGTCTGCTCTTTATTGATGATAAAGATTACAAGTCACCAAGATGGCAATGGATATGCATATTGGATACGTATGCTATGGGTGTTGTGTGTAAGATGTCCTCCTCGGCGGCCTCTTCTAGCCTTTATATATGGGGATGCTAGGTCTCGGGATCCGCCTGAGTCGATTTTGGTGTTCGGGTAGATTATAATCTTGGACTTTTGTTGTCTTGCACGGGTGGAGTCGGAAACTTCATGAGCTTCGTATCAGCCGAATAGCTCTAGGCTTCATGACCTTAATAGATCATATTATGGGCCTCCTGCTGGGCTGATCCTGGTGCGCTAAAGGTAGGTGCCCATGGCGTATACCTATGTTAGTAGTTCTCGTGTGTCCATTCGAATCATAGATTCGGATGGAGACTATGAAGTCTTTAAACGCGTAGTTGAAGTTGGCAGTCTCATAAGGCAAAGGTATTGCCCCGAAAGTACATCAAGTCAGTCGTCTGCATACATAGTAGATGCTTAGTAGCCATAGAGATGCTTGATACGTCGGAAACGTATCTATAATTTTTGATGCTCCATGCTTGTTTAGTATCTACTTTGCTTTACTTGTCTACACTTTGAGGTGTTTTTTACATGTTTTCTGGTACTAACCTATTAACAAGTTCCAACAGTGCCAGATGCCTGTTTTCTGCTGTTTTTGGTTTCAGAAAAGTTAGTAAAGAAATATTCTTGGAATTGGACGGGACAAACGACAAAGTCAATTACTTTCCGTGGGGAACAAGAAGTCCAGAGGAGAACCCGGGAGGCCAGCCAGGGGGGCAGACCCACCCTAGGCGCGTGTGGGCCCTAGCTCGCGCCTGGCTAGGGTTTGCCAGCCCTGGCCGCCTCTTCGGCCTCCCCCTTCGCCTATAAGAAGCCCCCGATACAGAAACTCTAAGTACCCGATTAGAAATCCATGAAACCGTCTGTAGCCGCTGCCACCATCGTCCCTAGATCGGGGGGATTTGAAGCTCTTCCCGGCACCCTGCCGGAGGGGAGATCATCCTGGAGGCCTTCTCTCTGGTATGATTCGTGAGTAGTTCCACCTTGGACTATGGGTCCATGTGGTAGCTAGATGGTTGTATCTCCTCCTTTGTGCTTTCATGTATAGATCTTGTGAGCTTCGTTCATGATCAAGATCTAATCTATGTGTAATCATGCATGTTGTGTTTATGGGGATCCGATGGATATTGAGATTATTATGTTGGTTTGATAAATGGTTTTGTCTTTATGATTCTATCATGTCTGTGTTGTTTGTGATCTTGCATGCTCTCCGTTGCTAGTGGTTATGTTGGCCAAGTAGTTGCTAGTGACTCCAAGAGGGAGTATTTATGCTCGATAGTGGGTTCATGCCTCTAGTTCCCAAGGGAAGTGACAGAAATCTCTTCGGTTGTAGATGTGTTGTTGTTACTAGGGAGAAAACAACGGTCTCTTTTCATGGAACATGTGGACTGTTTACCTTACACACTTTGCTTAAAGCAGTTGTCTGTTGCTTGCAACTTAATACTGGAGGGGGTTCCGATGATAACTTGAAGGTGGACTTCTAGTCATAGATGCAGTTGGATGGCGGTCTATGTATCTTGTTGTATTGCCCAATCGAATCTCATAGGATCTTTCTGACTAGTAATTGCATTGTTATGCCTTGCCCAGTTACTATCAATTGCCTTGCTGTAATCTGTTTACCCTTTATGCCATGATGTTTATGTAAGGAGAGCACCTCTAGTGAACTATGGACCCCGGTCCAATCTTTACCATTGATACATCTTCCACTATTACTTGTTTACTTGCTGCAAACCATTACCTTCCACACCATACGTTTAATCCTTTGTTATAGCAAACCGATGAGCTTGACAACCTCACTGATTCGTTGGGGCGAAGTCTTGGGTTTGTGTTGTGCAGGTCTCCATGTTGCTTGCAACACCTTTGAGACGTTTCCTTCCTCCTTCTGGTTCGATAACCTTGGTCTCTACTTAGGGAAACTTGCTGTTGTGCTCCATCACACCTTGCTCTTGGGGTTACCAACAAAGTGCTCCACGTCAACACCTGTCGAGCACCATCAAGAATTTCTGGCGCCGTTGTCGGGGAGGCTAAGGACGTCTTCACAAGGGGAGTCCTTCACTTCCTTTCTCTTTACTTTGTATTTAGTTTGCTTTGTTTCTTTTGCTTGGTTTTGTTTGCCTCTTCCCGAAAAAACCAAAAAAATTTATTCTAGTTTGGTTTGCTTTCTTTATTCAAAAACACAAAAAAAAATAGTTCCTACTCTAGCTGCTGCTGTTTTTGGCTTGCCCACCTTTGCCAAAATGAACTTTGGTGAGAACACTAAGTTGTATGACTTCACTAGCACCAACAACAATGATTTCCTTAGCACACATATTGCTCCACCTGCTCCTGATGCTACCTTTTATGAAATTAAGCCTGCTTTGTTGAATCTTGTGATGATAGAGCAATTTTCTGGTGCTAGTTCTGATGATCATGCTGCCCATCTAAATAGCTTTGTTGAACTCTGTGAAATGCAAAAGTATAAGGATATAGATGGAGATATTATTAAGCTTAAGCTTTTTCCTTTCTCCTTGAGAGGAAAAGCTAAAGAATTGTTGCTTTCTTTGCCTAAAATTAGTATTGATTCTTGGACTAAGTGCAATGATGCTTTTATTGGAAAATACTATCCTCCTGCTAAGATTATTGCTATGAGAAGTGACATATGAAATTTAAACAACTTGATAATGAACATGTTGCTCAAGCTTGGGAAAGAATGAAAACTTTGGTTAAGAATTGTCCCACTCATGGACTTACTGCTTGGATGATTATCCAGACTTTTTATGCAGGTTTGAACTACTCTTCAAGGAACCTGCTGGATTCAGCTGCTGGAGGTACTTTCATGGGCCTCACCTTGGGTGTTGCAACAAGACTTCTTGACAATATGATGCTTAACTACTCTGAATGGCATGTTGAGAGAGCTCCACATGGTAAGAAGGTAAATTCTGGTGAGAAAACTTCCTCTTTGAGTGAAAAGATTAATGTCATTATGGCTATGCTTGTTAATGGGAAAGCTCCTCTATATCCTAATAGTGTTCCATCAGCCTCTTTGGTTGCTCAAGAAGAGCAAGTTGATGTGAACTTCATTAGAAACAACAAATTCAACAACAATGCCTATAGGAATAATTTTGGTAGCAACAACAATTATAGGACTTATCCTCCTAATAATGGCAATTTCTATGGAAGCTCTTATAATAATTGTGGCATCCCGCAAAAACCACTACTAGAAAATCGCGTTGTTTTTGTGCATTGCATCATCATGACCGCATGCTCATGTCATCATGCCACATTGCATTTGAGCATCGTCATCATCTTGCATGTGCTTGTATAAAACTATTTTCGGAAAAACCGGTTCTTGTTTTCTAAACGCCCCGTCTTTATTCAAACGCAAACCCGGGTCGCCAGAATATTTTGTTTTGACTAAATATATTTTGCAAACGGTCCGTTTAAATAAATAAAAAATATTGCATTATTTTTGGCGGGGCAGTCGAACGGGCCGAATGACCCGAACGACCACCCCAGAGAAAAATACAAACGGGTCAATCTAAATCCTACAGCTACCAACTAACCTACCCAGCCCAACCCTCCACCTCACCCCAACCAGTAGCAGGCTGCCACCTCACCTTGGTCTTTTCCCCCACCAACCAGGAACTGCCACCTCAGCAACCACTCCTTCTCCTTTTCTCTCTCTCTCCCCACTCCCTCAACCCTGCCTCACAGCCCCACACCCCCACCCTGGTCCACACACTCACGCACGCACACAGCACCAGCCCTGGCCGCCTCACACACCCAGCCCCGACCGGCCCCACCTGGGCAGGGGCCCACCGCCACCTGCCGCTCCCTCTCTCTCCTCTCACGCCCTCTCCCACCAACCCTTCTTCCCCCGCGGCCGCTCTCTCCCACACCTTCTTCCTCTCCCGCAAGCCACGCTCCCTCCCCTGCCCGCCTGCCTCTGCTCGCCCCGCGCGGCGCCCCTCCTCTCCCCCGGCCGGCTCGCCTGCGGGACCCCCCTTCCTCCGCTCACCCAGGCCCCCGCCTCGCGCCGTCGCTCCGCCCCTCTGCAACCCGCCGGCCGCCGGCCCGAGCTCCGCCCCGAGCGCCCGGGACGCCCGACCCCAGCCGGCGCCCCCGCTCGCTACCTCGACCTCCACCCCTTGCCCGCGGCCTCACCCCATCCCCTCCTCACCAGGGCCTCGCCCCGAGCCCGCCTCGCGCCAGCCGCCCCGCCCTCGCCTCCGGCAACCGCAGCGCGTCGCCGCCGCCGTCCTCCTCTGCAGCCACCTCCGGCCGACCTCCTCGCCCGCTCCCGAGGCCGCGCTCCCCGACCTCCGCCCGCCGCTCCCAGCACCGCCCGCCGGCCGCCGCCGGACCCGCTCTCCCCGCGCCGGTTCCGCTCCGCCAGCCGCGGCCCCCTCGTCGCCTCCCGCAGGCCGCGCCCTGCGCCACCCCGTCGACCGCCGCCGCCCGGGCCCCCTCCTCCGTGCGCCTGCCCCGACGTGCCCATGCCCTTCTCCGTCACCGGCAGCCGCCGTTGTGGCCGCCTTCCGAAGCCCATGCCGCTTGGGTGTTGGGGCCTCACAGCGCCCTCCTGCCTCCTTGCTCCCTGTGGTGGTGTGGTGTTGCATAGATGAAGACGTGTGAAGACAGGGGACGCACAACATCGGTTGCATCGGCTACTTCTACACCAAGGATTATCCAAGCTCGCAAACTGGTCTGGAATTCCAAGATCTTCGCCGGAAACCACAAGACCGACACGAGTCACGAACCGGGGAACTACGCAAGACCACGACGCCGGAACCGGAAACCGAACCTCGACGCGCCAAGTCGCCGAGACCCCGTCCCCGAAGGCCTCCGACAGGGAACCGACAAGATCTGCATCACGGACACACCACGGACGCGGAGGAACCCTCGGACGCCAAGATATTCTCCACGGAACATCGGGAACTCCCCTCGGACGCCATGACCTCCTTCAAGGACCCGATGGCCGAGACCCTGAAGACCGATCTAGAGCGCCAACGCCTTCGCATGGAGTCGGCAAGATCATCCGGAAACACCAAGATCTACTGCGCGGGCCCGACAAGGTCGACACCAACCGGGGCGAATCCGATGCCCCGACGCCAGAACAAGTACTTCCTCCCGAAACGCCAAGAACTCCGCGTGAGACGTCAAGATCGACAACACGAACCGAAGACCCTGGATACGCCAAGATCTACCCCGATCCGAAGACCCTAACCCCGGAGTCCGAGAACGATCCCGCCGAGTCCGAACCCGTCGAACCCTGGACCCTGTCGAACCCCGAACCCCGGAACCCCCAAGACCGTCGAGAACCCTAATGTGTGAATCCCTTCCCGAAACCCTATTTTATAATAAAATACAACTTGTCGCATATTAATTGTTCATCTCGCATGCCGATTCACCTGATAATTAAATATGGGGCCCATATGCGGGCAAATCTAGTCTCATATTGGCCTCATTTAAATTTGTGTAGCGAACCCGGTACTATCTTCTGCCATGATATGACAACATTTAATTTGCGGGGTAGATAAATAACTTGAACCATTTAAATATCTGTCGGGACCCCGGTTCCGCTTAATATTGATCTAATTGCATCGCACCTTGCCATGCCATGCATCATACATGCATCATGCCGCTCTTTTGCCGAAGTATTAAATATTGCATCCGGTGTTTCTTCTAGTGTTTTGCTTCTTCGCGGATAAGGCCGTTGAGTTGATGTGAGCTTCGCCCCGATCTTCGGTTGAACCTTCGACAATGTTTTCAGGCGAGCATCTCCCCCTTTCTACCTATCTTACTTTTATAGTATTTATTCCTTCCTGTTGATCTATTGCTATCTGTGTTGCGATGCTTTAGTTTCCGTACCTGCGATATACCGTGCAGCCCTATATTGCCTTGGACACATCCTATTACTTGTTGTTTGGTAGATAGTTGGACTTGCGCGTCGTAGTCGCTTGCTCAAGTGTTGTTGCGTGTCGTCAATTACCACAGTTGTTGATGTATTGCCGCATGTTGATGTTGGAGATGATCATAGTTTTACTTATCGTTCACTTTAATTCTTGTTTATCAACTAAAATTGAAATAAGCAGAGGCATCGGTGGGTGATAGAAAATATTTGGTTTCCGAACGCCCACTTGTGTCCCGTAGGACCCCGAGTACTTGATACCTGTTCCTTGATTTATCGCGCTATCCACATCCGGGAGGTATATGGGACCCCCCTGAGCCAGAGCTTGATTCAGTCTTATTTCTTGGGGCCACAAACTAGTTTGAGGTTTTATTTACGATCCTGTACTTATGCCATGCTACTGCTTTATTTACGATTGTGCGAGGAGCACACTGTACTGTTTAGGATCGGGACACGTTTACGCGGTGTCGACAAGCCCAGCCACACTTTCGGGTTCCCAGTCGCTCACAGCCGTCCACCCAAACCTTGAGTCCGTCTCGGAGCTAGCTTACTTCGTTGCGGGTTCTACTTAAGGGGTGGCCCCCTGAAATAATTCTGAATCCTGTGATTGCTTTGTCGTGAAGGCCTCGTTGGGTGTTGTTTTGGTTTTTTCGAGGTTGATCGAGTGTGTGTTGCTATTTGTGCACCCCGGCCGGGTTAAAACTTTCTGAAAGCCGTGTCCGCGGTTATGGACGACTTGGAGCACAGTATCTCGACCATAGACAAGCATAACTAAAGTTTATTGCTATAAATTTGACTTTATAATGACTAGTAATCAGCTTCACTATAATGGAATGGCTAATTAATACTGCCCACAATTGCTTGTTTGAGTTGTCGCTTGCGACCTTTTTTACCTGACTAGTAAGTATTGCAACTACAACGGAATGGCTAAATAAAAGTGCCAACAACTGCTGGGTTTTGGGTTATCTTATGCTAAATGAATCTGACTAGTAAGTGTTGCCACTATCACGGAATGGTTAACTAAAAGTGCCCACTGCTTATTTTATCAGGATGATTATCTATACCTGACTAGTAATTGCTGCAACGAGAACTGAATAAATAAAACTGCCAACTGTGTGAGTTCCTCGGTTGACTTCCTCGTTTGGTCTCGAGGGGAAACGCCAGGATGGGTTTGTTGGATGATAGTATCAGGTTGGTTCCGGATAGGTCCTTCTTACCCCTCTCTGAATACCGCCAGTTGTATCGAGTCTCTATAGGGTGTGTAGTGCATGCTGTCGCTGCCGCTTCAGTCCACCATACCTATGTAGGCGAGGACCGCTGAATTCTAGTCTCGCCGTGTACTGGCCTCAGTACTGACGCTCCTTCTTTTTCCTTTGCCCTTTGTCGGCACCCCTTTTGTTTAAGCAGGTTTTGAGATCGACGTCGTTAGCAGGGTTACCCTTCCGGCTTGGCCTGGGCAGGGTTATGGACGCCATTGGTTATTCTTCAGGGCTCTTAGCCCCATTTGCATCTTGTCCGTAGTCGGACGCTCTATCGTTTTCAAGGTGATTTGGATCTTTGTATATTATATCTGTATTCTTGACTCTTTGAGTCGCTGTTGTACATATCTGTTCTGTGGGTCCCATCGAGGACTGTTGTGTAATGTTATTACTTCGTTTTCCACCCGCACGAAAGTGCCTGGTGGGCACCTTTGAATCGTTTCTATGCGGGTTTGGCGGGTTTCGCTCAAACTTGCATAGGGCCGATTCTGAGG
This sequence comes from Avena sativa, assembly GCA_916181665.1. Taxonomy (NCBI): domain Eukaryota; kingdom Viridiplantae; phylum Streptophyta; class Magnoliopsida; order Poales; family Poaceae; genus Avena; species Avena sativa. The sequence continues at coordinate 58,617,599 of OV702285.1, read as the reverse complement.
GTGTTACAATAATGCTAGAAGTGCCCCCTCTAAACTTGAAGTCATGCTCAAGGACTTTATTAGTAAACAAACCACTTTCAATAAGACTATAGAGGAAAAGCTTTTAACTGTTGAGAAAATATATCCTCTTTGTCTGAAGCTCAGTCTTTCTTGATTAATAAAATGGCTGCTAAACCTGAAACTATGGAAAACACCTTTGCTACTGCTCATGCCATACAAGTTACTACTGATGAAAATGTTAGGCTGTTAGCTCAACTTCATGCTAAGTGGGAAAGGGAAGCTGAAATTGATAAAAACAATAGTGTGTGCACCATCACCACTAAAACACCAGTAGTCCCTATTTCTCCTCGTACTATGCCTAAGCCTATTGATCCTACTACTAGTGATGCTAAGTTTGATTTTGATATTGATGGTTGCGATATTTCTGAAGTGATTATGTTCCTACAAAAGCTTGCTAGAAGTCCTGATGCTAGTGATATGCATGTTGCCTTTACCAAACACATTACAGATGCTCTTGTTAAGATTAAGGAAGAGAAGCTAAAACACAAAGCTTCTATTCCTAGGAAAGTAGAAGATAGTTGGGAACCCATTATTAATATGCAAGCAAATGACTTTAATCTCAAAGCTTCATGTGATCTTGGTTCTAGTATCTCTATTATGCCTAGGAAGATTTATGAAATGCTTGAGTTGCCACCATTAGAAGATTGTTATTTGGATGTCCCACTCAATGATAATGCTAGAAAGAAACTCATGGGGAGTATTAATGATGTTCTCATTATGGTTAATAATGCTTATGTCCATGTGGATTTCTATGTTTTGGATGTTGAATACAATGCTTCTTGTCCTATTACTTTGGGAAGACCTTTTCTTAGTACAATTGGTGCCATCATTGATATGAAAGAAGGCACCATCAAATATCAATTTCCATTCAAGAAAGGTATTGAACACTTACCTATGAGGAGAGAGAAGTTGCTTTTTGCTCCTCCTTTGAAAGCAAGATTTGATGTTAATGCTTCTTCATTTGAACATACTTGATTCTTCTTGCTTCTTGTGCCTAACTTAAAGGCGTTAAAGAAAAGTACTTGTTGGGATATAACCCAAGAGTTTCCTTGAGCCTTGGAAGTTGTTACTTCAGTAATGACCTTTCCTTATCCTTTTTATTGCTTTTTGTGCCAAGAATAACCTCTAATGAGAGGGAAGTAAGATTTGGGGATTTGCTATCCCGAAACAGATTTCTGTCCTCCGGATTGATCTCAAAATTTACAAATAAATCCCCCAGTATGTTAGCTAACTTTCATTAGTTCAACACGTTTTGATTTGAGCAACAGAAGACGTTAGAAAAAATCGGTTTCTACCTGCTGGTCTGTTTTGATAGATTTCTGCCATTATTTGCATTTGCTTCTTATTGATTCCTTTTTGAGTTCTCTTCAGGTAAATTGAAATTTTTGAAGGAGTTGATATAGTAGCTTGTGTTTTTAGTAAAAATTCTTGCTGTTCCAAAGCTTTGCCAAGCGGTCTAATATCTTTTGAATAAACTAATGTTGCTAATGAAGATTGTGTGAAGTTTTGTATGAAGGAAAAATTTTAGGTGTAGAGAGAGAATGATGTAATGATATGAAGAATGGACAAAAGCTCAAGCTTGGGGATGCCACCATGGTGTCACCCCAAGAAATATCCAAGAGTTACAAGCGTTAAAGCTTGGGGATGCCCAAGGCATCCCCTTCTTCATCAATAAAAACCTCAGGTCTGTCTAGACACTTCACTTTTATTGTTTGATGCACAGTTGTGTTGTTATAGGAGCGTCTTAGTTTTCGTTTGCTTTGATTAGGTTGTTTAGTTTGCTTGAATAAAGTAAGTTTGGACCCCCGTTCTCGTTGTGTTGTTTTTTAAATAAGTTTTCTTGGTGTTGGAAAGGAGTAGTAAGTTCTTGCTTGATATGCAAGAGGAGCTTGCATTGACTGTGACTTAGACTTTAGCATGACATGCTAGGTGTTGTTTTATCATTATGCTTAGTGATTATTGCTGTAGCATGTCTTGTTCCAAATAATTGGGATTGCTTAGTGTGCCTTGAAGAAATTATGCGTTGTTTTAGCATGCAAAAGCATAGTATTGTGGTATTCTCCTTCAATGCTTTTCTTGGGTTGACTTGGCACATGCTTACACCATGTTATGACTATGACAAGTCACCATCAGCCTCTATGATCATTTAGTCCTTGACTTGTAGTACCACTCTTTGCTTTTATTAGTATGCTTTGTTGCATTGCATGATTTGGCCATTATGCTCTCTTAGTTGGTTGCTCCCAGTCTTTTGCTAGCCTCCACTTGTATGAGTAAGTTCTACTCATGCTTCCAACTCCCAAGAAACTAAGTTATTCCAAAGTGTCCACTATAAACTCCTATGCATGGTGTGCTACACCATTCCAAGTATATTCTTGTTTTCAACTATCTTCCAATTAAAAACTATTTTGTTATGTGAAAACTTAATGATTAAAGCCCTCACGAACTTGATGGCACATTTTATTCTTTGCCAATAATAAACTTGAACCATTGAGACAACTTTGTTGTATACGCTTGCACTTATAAGTTGGGATTAGCAGAACCGTGCTGTCACGGGGAACGTTTTCAACATTGCACTTGTACTTTTGTACTGTATTGATATCATGCTCTTTTGTCTATGGATGTTACCGGTGTGAAATGAAGTGGGAACTTGTAAGTCCATGGAGTTTGTATTCTGTGTTAGAGAAACGCCTGGGCCGCTAGCCTAAGCCATGCCTAATCATGGTGGAAACTTGCAGCATCACCATAGTGCGTTATCTATGAAGCATCCTCGATAAAAAGCTATGCATATGGTAAATAAAAAGATTGCTGAGATGCTCATTGTCTGCTTGCCTTGTCATTTTGGTTATGGGAAAGCTCCTGTACCATGTTCAAGGGGTACCCCGTTGACGGTTCTCAATGATATGCAAATACTTAAAGTGACAAGAACTTGCTTGGGCCCTAAGTTGAGTATCCATGAGGTGTAGCCCTAATATTCAAGGGACTTGAGATTGCCAACTTATACTTCGTCAAGCATATACTCCAGCTTTGCCACTTTAACCTTAACCACTTCAAGATGCTTATGATAGGGGCAATGAGGGCTGAAAGCTAACAATTACCATAATTTTTGGAAGCTCTTTTTGAAACTTGTAATCCCTACTTCCTTTTAAAAAGGCCTTTCTTCCACCATTATTCGAGTCTCCACCTTATAACTTTAGACACCATCAAGAGAGCATAGTTGTCATTCTGTATGCAGTGTTCCAAAGCTTATTAATTGATGCATATTGTGATATTACTTGTTCTTGTGCTACTTGTTTCTAGTCACCCTTGTGACCTTTGAAGGTGTCCTATGCATCTATATTACTACTCTATGAAGGACAAGCTGATTACCACTATGCTATGTTTTCTGTATGTGAAATAAACAAATGTTTTTCAATGCATGTTATTTATGATCTTTGTTTGTATCTTGCCATGTTGCATGCATAGTTACTACGTCCTACTGCTAGAACTCCATTCTTTCATGAACATGTTTAGATTTCTTTGATCCTAGCTTTCAATGCTTGCATATGGTTGGATCTTTATTGTGAGGGTGCATGTTCACCTAAAAAATTATTCTGTTTATCACTTACCTACTCGAGGACGAGCATGAGTTAAGCTTGGGGATGTTGATACGTCGGAAACGTATATATAATTTTTGATGCTACATGCTTGTTTAGTATCTACTTTGCTTTACTTGTCTACACTTTGAGGTGTTTTTACATGTTTTCTGGTACTAACATATTAACAAGTTGCAACAGTGCCAGATGCATGTTTTCTGCTATTTTTGGTTTTAGAAAAGTTAATAAAGAAATATTCTCGGAATTGGACAGGACAAACGACAAAGTCAATTACTTTCTGTGGGGAACAAGAAGTCCAGAGGGGAGCCCGGTAGGCCAGCCAGGGGGGCCAGACCCACCCTAGGAGCGGGTGGGCCCTAGCCCCGCGCCTGGCAAGGGTTTGCCAGCCCTGGCCGCCTCCTCGGCCTCCCCCTTCGCCTATAAGCAGCCCCCGATGCATAAACTCTGAGTACCTGATCAGAAATCCACGAAACCGTCTGTAGGTGCCGCCACCATCGTCCCTAGATCGGGGGGATCTGAAGCTCTTCCCGGCACCCTGCCAGAGGGGAGATCATCCCGGAGGCCTTCTCTTCGGTATGATTCGTGAGTAGTTCCACCTTAGACTATGGATCCATGTAGTAGCTAGATGGTTGTATCTCCTCCTTTGTGCTTTCATGTATAGATCTTGTGAGCTCCGTTCATGATCAAGATCTAATCTATTTGTAATCATGCATGTTGTGTTTGTGGGGATCCGATGTATATCGAGATTATTATGTTGGTTTGATTAATGGTTTTGTCTTGATGATTCTATCATGTCTGTGTTGTTTGTGATCTTGCATGCTCTATGTTGCTAGTGGTTATCTTGGCCAAGTAGTTGCTAGTGACTCCAAGAGGGAGTATTTATGCTCGATAGTGGGTTCATGCCTCTAGTTTCCAAGGGAAGTGACAGAAATCTCTTCGGTTGTAGATGTGCTGTTGATACTAGGGAGAAAACAACAGTCTCTTGTTCATGGAACATGTGAACTATTTACCTTACACACTTTGCTTAAAGCAGTTGTCTGTTGCTTGCAACTTAATACTGGAGGGGGTTCGGATGATAACCTGAAGGTGGACTTTTAGTCATAGATGCAGTTGTATGGCGGTCTATATATCTTGTTGTATTGCCCAATCGAATCTCATATGATCTTTCTGACTAGTAATTGCATTGTTATGCCTTGCTCAGTTACTGTCAATTGCCCTGCTGTAATTTGTTTACCCTTGATGCCATGATGTTTATCTAAGGAGAGCACCTCTAGTGAACTATGGACCCCGGTCCAATCTTTACCATTGATACATCTTCCACTATTACTTGTTTACTTGTTGCAAACCATTACCTTCCACACCATACATTTAATCCTTTGTTACAGCAAACCGGTGAGCTTGACAACCTCACTGATTCGCTGGGGCAAAGTCTTAAGTTTGTGTTGTGCAGTTCTTCATGTTGCTTGGAACACCTTTGAGATGTTTCCTTCCTCCTTCTGGTTCGATAATCTCGGTCTCTACTGAGGGAAACTTGCTGCTGTGCTCCATCACACCTTGCTCTTGGGGTTACCAACAAAGTGCTCCACGTCAACACCTATCGAGCACCATCAATACTCGTAAACGTATTTGGTGCTTTCGACGGATCGGGACCAGTTACATTAAAATTATTGTAAGTCGTAATTTAGATACATGTTTTACTCAATGGAGATGTGCGTACACACGGTTGATTAAACAAAATACATCGTGAAAGCAAGTGGTTGATATTGGAGTGTGTTATACGTGTAGGCATCACCAATTAATAGACATTAGTCTTCATCTAGTGTCCTCTTAGGGTGGTATGTGGGGAAAGGTCTAGAGATGGTACTATGATCGAGGGGAAATGGGAGGTATTGTTGCTGATTCCAAGGACATATGAGATGCACATCACAAGGTCCTAACACCGACACCTCCCACCAATTTAGCACAACATTATCAATATAAGGAAATTAAGTCCGGTCTTGGGTACACTAGGAGTCTACTCTAGTGATTATATTGTCCATTAGATGAGATATACATGGTTGATACATGTGAAATTATATCAAAAGGATGCGAGGTAGACACAAAGATATGGTTGCAACATAAATACAAGCATGTGATCATAGATACATCTTAGTGTTTGGATGTTGCACGGAGGATACATGGAAGGGGAAGAGGGGTTATGTACGCTCTGTTTGTATGTGTCATGACCGATTTGAGTTAGGGACATTAGTCATGATCCAACTAGGTATCTACACCTAACTTTTATGGCTAATAAACCATAGTAGGTTGTCCTTGCAGAGAAGACATCGTCGAGGTTTGAGCAAGCTGCCGGTGAGCCCTACACTTAAGGAGGAGGTGCGGGGGTGCGTCGTCGTTGGAGAAGAACGATATGAGCTTATAGGGAGGGCCGGGGAGGTGGAGGAATGACATAGGAGGCTTCGAGGAGGGAGGGGCGACGAAGTGGTCGCGGGCGGCAGCAACAGGTAGTCCGGTTGTGAGGGCAGAGCGGGTCTCAAGTGTGTTGGCAACACTTCTCTTATTTATCATCCCTAGCGGGTGGCGGTGCTACTCCTCCTCCTACTCTTCCCCGTTCACCCTTGTTCGGACAACAACATGATATATGGGTATTTCGACCAGATAGCAATGCTGAATACAAACGGTGCTTCCTTCGTTTGGATTATATGTGGTATACTTTAACTAAACAGAGTATGATCCACAATTATAGTTCATATTTAGTTTATGTGATATATATTCACAACCATGATTTTATACATTTGATTATGATTTTAATGACATCAATATTGTGTACACTAATTACATGTTTAATGAAATTATTGCTGGTGAAATATGTCTTAGACAATAAGATAATCTTTGGCTAAAACTTGGGTACAAAGCGACTAGTAACCATGTGCGCACTTTGTGCAACATATGAGATGTGTGCAAACAAGTTAAAACAAGCCTATGACACAACACAAAATATGATTCTGACATAAAATACGAACATGGCAAGTCACATGTGCTTGAAATGAAAAGCCTCCGGCGACAGAAGTCAACAAACAAAGTGGAACACCCTTTACTTCAGTAATGCCCAATATATAAACATAGGCTCTCCCAAGACTAGATGTTTCAACCCTGTGCTATGAAATAGAGACCATACATATATGTGTGTTCATAGAGTAGATCGATGGAGTGGTGTATGGATGAGCTATTAGGCTTGAAAGACACCTGAAATTATCTCACGGATAGGTGCTGGTCGTGTACGACCAATTTGGTTCCTTGAACATCTTCCATAGGAGACCCAAGGGCATGGGGTATGCATGTATCAAGATAATGAAAGCCTGGTTGCAAAGAAAATGGCATCCTAGTAGCGACGACGAGAATTCAGATCTGCTGGACAGATATTCCTAGTCTGTTGGACTCGGCAGCTCCTTGGTGAGCTTCATCGTCCACTCTCTTCCGCGACAGTTGTCTAATACGACAATATCTCTGCTGTTTACATGTCCTCTAACCCCATACAACATCGACGCACGAAGCATATAGAGATAGATATTCACTTCATTCGTGAGAGGGTAGCCCTCGGCGAAGTCAGGGTTCTTCATGTTCCCTCTAGGCACCAGTTTGCTGACATTATGACTAAAGGATTAACTTCTCCTTTATTTGAAGAGTTTCGTTCCAGTTTTAACGTCTATAAACCTCCCGTTGTAACTGTGGGGGTGTTAGAATTAATCTAGGAAACCCTAACCCGGTCCATATGGGCTTGTATATCTGTAACTTTGAGCCTTGAGACAATATATATACAGGAGCCTAGAGCCGTGTGCGGTATTTCCCAAACCCTATCTCTTTACACGTCTTGCAGTAGTCCTTTAGAGGATGCATGCATTGTCAGATTTGGGTGACTATGCAAGTGCAAATTCAACTTGAAGGAACGGAATTTGTTGGCTTCATTGATCGGTGCGTACCATAGATGGGCCTAGATCTGAGATGGGACTTAGATCGGTTTGATACGTACACTACTCAATAATCGGCCCGATTTATGTACGTTGGGAGAATCAAAAGTGACGTACCACTTGTTGATATTTTAGGCGAGACAGCGAGACACCTGCCGACGGTTCATCTGACGAGACGATCTGCATAACGAAAATACCTTTTTAGTTTATATGTCAAAATCTAGTACTCCCTCCGACGCATATTATTTGACTTGGATTTTTAAAAATTTGGATAAACTTATATTCTAAATAGTCTAGATTTATCTAAATTTAGACAAATTTGAGTCAAGTAATATGGGTTGGAGGAAGTATAAATTTTTAGGCAAAATTGAAACTAGATTTTAAATAAACTAAAGGTGAAACTTTAATGGGATCTCACTTGACATCTTAAGGTTAAGAGCTGGGTTCTTCACATTTGCGCAGGTCAAGCTATCGCACTTCAATTTTTTTTGGAGCAACCTCCTCACAAATAAACCCCTTGGTTTGGAGGATTTGTACCCCTCCCAAAGTCAAGTTATTCGCCTGGCTAGCCATTTAAAATAGGATTTGGACCGTCGGCCGTCTTAAGAAGAGGGGCTAGCCAAATTGTGGGATTTGCCTAGTGGCGGACCCAGAAGCTTCCGGAAGCCTAGGAAAACATGTCTAAGACGTCTTTTTTTTTTGAACAAAATCATTATAGGAAGAGAGAAAAATACAAGGCATCGCCTGTCGGCAAAGCCTGGCCGACTGCCGGGCTTGAGAGATGGTGGATCCTACCCTGGGTTTGCCAACTTTGTAAGCAAGTACCGAAATCGGTTGGTCATCTCTTTGTCCATTGTAGGTACACTAGAAGGCTTTGTGACCTAATCAAGGAGAAGCTCGGGTCCACTTCATTGATCTTGAGGCTTGGCCAACCCAATCTATTTTTTTGGTGGCACATTATGACAAAGCGCAAAGATTTGGCCTCCGTCGCCCTCCTTGTGTATTGGGAATTTTGGAATGAGCGCAATGCTTGAGGGAAACAACCCAGATCACCAGTTAAGGCCTGTAATTGACCACTCAGTGATAAAGGAGGGGTGAAAAGAGAGCCAGGAGGTTTGCCTAGAAGCAGCCACCCTTTAAAAAGTGTGTAATAGCTCACTAGTTGAGTGCCCTTGTACTGAAGATGAACGTCCTAGGAAAGATTAAGCATGAACCTACTCTTTGGGTTTTAACGGGCGTGAGGCGCATGAGTAATTTTTTGCCATGAGAGTAATCGCTATGTAGTATGAAACTTTTATTTTCCAGTACTCTTCTTGCTAACTAATTGAATAGGACAAAGCTTTTGTACTCACTCAATTTTTTTTGTTGCAGCAAGGAATTGAGTACCTCATAACTAGGTTTGACATACATTGATCCTAGTCAGGAGGTGCACATCCCAACAAATTGAGTACCTCGTACAACACTACATGAAAGAACTGAGGCGTCGACGCCCGGTCGGCTACACCGACGGCCAAATGTCGGGGCCGTCGGCGTAGCTATCTCCGCCGGCCAGCTGACTAGCCCGACCGTCGATGTAGGGACGGCCATTGGCGTAGATGACGGTGCCGAGGGTATCCCTCGGCGTAGCGCGGCCGTCGGCATAGTAGAGAGGGTTGTGCCGACGGTGGCTCTCGGCGTAGGTACATCCCTCGGTGTGGTCCTAGTCCAGTCCGTCGGCACAGCTCTTTGGAAAAAAATGGTTGGTCTGTGCCGACGGCTAGACCGTCGGCGTAGGCCTCTAGATTTTTTCCATTTAATTTTAGCCATAGCTATTTTTCCTTTTACCTCATTAATTTTTGAAAAATCATAACTAAATTATTTTAATTCATAAAAATACAAATAATATATCAAAATTTGCAGAAAAACAAGATCTATCTACCTACATGCAAATATTATACATTTATAAAAAATTTAAGTAAAACATAAAACAATATATATAGTTTAAAACGGGCATTAGAAATTTAAAAACGATCCAAATAATGCGAAACCTTCGCGTGGTATCATATTATGTGACATAGTTAGAAGTAAAATATCAAACTTGGTATATTGATTATGTCTCCAAAAACCTTCACAAAATGACCTATCTCGTTCGAGATTTCTTGGTTTTCGGGTCAAATGACCAATGTTATGGCTAGAATGAAGGAATAGTTTGTGATAATGTGTCCATATTGTGCATACATATGCATCATGGGATGTCGAACAATTTTTTAGGAGAAAGTTTTCCTTTTTGTCGCACCAAAAAGCCATTTTCCATTTTCCGAGCGCAAAAAACGGGCGGTTTTGTGAAGCAACCGCCAAATGGCTAAATCAAAATGCTACCATCACATTTTTCAAAAATACTAGACCACCTTACATGGATAATATCATAACAGGGGGATCTCAAACCTTTTTGTCTATCCCTGGTGAAAAACAAATTCCTGCCGAATAGGTAGGACGAAGTGGGTCAGATATGAACTATAGGTACATGATCAGATGCTCATGATTAAAAAAAACATTTTTAGTTTCACAATATGTTGTTTCATCAGAGATCCACTTGAAGTTTAGCGAGTCTCAGCCCCGAGCTAAGAATCTTCATGGTCGCCCTTCGACAAAGTTTAACGATAGTTTCAAATGGGCATTAAATTCAAAAACAATCCAAACAATGCAAAACCTTTACGTGGTGTCATATTATGTGACATAGTTAGAAGGAAAAAATATCAAACTTGATATATTGATTATGTCTCAAAAAAAAAACTTCACAAAATGACCTCTCTCGTTCAAGGTTTCTTGGCTTTCGGGTCAAATGACTAATGTTATGGCTAGAATGAAGGCATTGTTTTTGATAATGTGTCCATATTGTGCATACATGTGCATCATGAAATGGTGAACAATGTTTCAGGAGGAAGTTTTCCTTTTTATCGCACCAAAAAGCCATTTTCCGAGTGCAAAAAACGAGCGGTTTTGTGAAGCAACCACCAAATGGCTAATTCAAAATAATACCAACATATTTTCAAAAATACTAGACCATCTTACATGAATAATGTTATAACAGGGGGATCTCAAACCTTTCTGTCTATTCCTGGTGAAAAAAGACAAATTCCTACTGAATCGGCAGGAAGTGAGTCAGATATGAACTACGGTTATATGATAGGATGCTCATGATTTTATACAAAAATTATTTTTAGATTCACAATATGTTGTTTCATCAGAGATCCACTTGAAGTTTAGCTAGTCTTAGCCCCGAGCTAAGAATCTTCATGCCCGTCCTTCGACAAAGTTTAATGATAGTTTAAAATGGACATAAGAAATTCAAAAACAATATGAAACCTTCGCGTGATGTTATAATATGTGACATAGTTAGAAGGAAAAATATCAAACATGGTAAATTGATTATGTCTCAAAAAAACCTTCACAAAATGACCTATCTCGTTCGAGGTTTCTTGGCTTTCGGGTCAAATGACCAATGTTATGGCTAGAATGAAGGCATAGTTTCTGATAATGTGTCCATATTGTGTATACATGTACATCATGGGATGACGAACAATGTTTCAGGAGGAAGTTTTCTTTTTCGTCGCACCAAATAGCCATTTTCCATTTTTTGAGTGCAAAAAACGGGCGGTTTTGTGAAGCAAACACCAAATGGGTAATTGAAAATTCTACCACCACATTTTTTTCAAAAATACTAGACCACATTACATGGATAACGTCCTAACAGGGGAATCTCAAACCTTTTCTTCTATCCCTGGTGAAAAAACAAATTCCTGCTGAATCGATAGGAAGTGGGTCAGATATGAACTACAGGTACATGATCGGATGCTCATGATATTTTACAAAAATCATTTTTAGTTTCACAATATGTTATTTCATCAGAGATCCACTTCAAGTTTAGCGAGTCTCAGCCCCGAGCTAAGAATCTTCATGCCCGCCCTTCGACAAAGTTTAATGATAGTTTAAAACGGGCATTAGAAATTCAAAAACGATCCAAACAATGCGAAACCTTTGTGTGGTGTCATATTATGTGACATAGTTAGAAGGAAAAATATCAAACTTGGTATATTGATTATGTTTCAAAAAAAACTTCACAAAACGACCTCTCTCGTTCGAGGTTTCTTGGCTTTCGGGTCAAATGACCAATGTTATGGCTAGAATGAAGGAACTATTTTTCATAATGTGTCCATATTATGCATACATGTGCATAATGGAATGGAGAACAATGTTTCAGGAGGAAGTTTTCCTTTTTGTCGCACCAAAAAGCCATTTTCCATTTTTCGAGTGCAAAAAACGGACAGTTTTGTGAAGCAACCACCAAATAGATAATTCAAAATACTACCATCATATTTTTCAAAAATACTAGACCATCTTACATGGATAATGTCATAACAGGGGATCTCAAACCTTTTCGTCTATTCCTGGTGAAAAAAGACAAATTCCTGTCGAATCGGTAGGAAGTGGGTTAGATATGAACTATAGTTACATGATCGGATGCTCATGATTTTATACAAAAATCATTTTTAGGTTCACAATATGTTGTTTCATCAGATATCCACTTGAAGTTTACGAGTCTCGGCCCCAAGTTAAGAATCTTCATGCCCGCCCTTCGACAAAGTTTAACGATAGTTTAAAACGGACATAAGAAATTCAAAAATGATCCAAACAATGCAAAACCTTCGCGTGGTGTCATAATATGTGACATAGTTAGAAGGAAAAATATCAAACTTGGTATATTGATTATGTCTCAAAAAAGCCTTCACAAAATGACCTATCTCGTTCGAGGTTTCTCGACTTTCGGGTCAAATGACCAATATTATGGCTAGAATGAAGGCATAGTTTTTAATAATGTGTCCATATTGTGTATATATGTGCATCATGGGATGACGAACAATGTTTCAGGAGGAAGTTTTGTTTTTCGTCACACCAAAAAGCCATTTTCCATTTTCCGAGTGCAAAAAACGGACAGTTTTGTTAAGCAACCACCAAATGGGTAATTCAAAATGCTACCACCATATTTTTCAAAAATATTAGACCACCTTACATGGATAATGTCCTAACAGGGGGATCTCAAACTTTTCCGACTATCCCTGATGAAAAAGACAAATTCCTGCTGAATCGGTAGGAACTGGGTCAGATATGAACTACAGGTACATGATCGGTTCCTCATGATTTAAAAAAAAATCATTTTTAGGTTCACAATATGATGTTTAATCAGAGATCTACTTTAAGTTTAGTTAGTCTCAGCCCCGAGCTTTGAATCTTTATGCGTGCCGTTTTAAACTAGCAAATGACATTTTGGTAAGAATCACATCATAGTTTCTGATAGGTTGATATTATATCATATTTGGATTACTCTCATTTTTCCGATCAATTTAGACTTATTATTTGTCGAATTCCGATTTACAGATTTAAAGATATTAATTATTCCATATTAAATAGAAAATACAAAAAGAAATTATATTTTTATTTAAATTCAATAATATTTTTACTTATACATTGTTGTTTACTTAAATAATTGTTTGTAGTTTTAAAAAATACAAACATGTGACATGATGATATAAAAGTTAATAGGATTGATATGATAGTATTGACAAAAATATATAAATTGCTTTGTGGAAACAGATTCTGGAGGAACAAGGAAGTTAAGCGTGTTGACGATGGAGTAGTGAGGATGGATGATCGACCGGAAAGTTTGACTAAGACTGCAATTGAATCAATAATTAAGTATAATTACTGTTAAAAATGTTCAAAGCAAGAGATTAACGAGTCAAATAATTCAAAGATTAAAAAAATATTTTTTTAAAAAATAGTTTATGCTGTGCCGACGGTCTGGAAAGCACCTATCCTGTAGTGCAACCTATTTTTTAGGGGAAAGTTTGGAAAGCACCTCCCACACACAACGTTTCTTAATAACTGTGCAAAAAAATTTACGCCTTAAACGTTGGGATGTGTTGAACGTAAAAGAGTAGTGAACGATCGTAAGTCCTAGGGACCGATCGGTTGCATATTATATTGGTGAGGAAAAGCCCCTCACATGATGTGAAACAAGGTTCGGTACGTATACGACTGATGTACTACTATACTACACCATCTCATATACGTACCATATTACAACTCTAAGACATTGCCATGTCATCTATAATCAACGCTATAACCAATATGTATAATAGCTAGTTATAAAAATGTGCTACTTTATTAATATATCCCCCACCTTTCAACTTCTCAAAGTGTCTAAGAGCACGTGCAATAGTTGGCTCGTGTAAGAGCCGACTCTTCCATGCGAGCCCGTTTTCTTTCTCTCTCCTATTTTCTTTGCTAACTCAGCAGGAATATAGTATTTTAAATGTTATAGCCAGCTAACTTATCCTTATTATAATGCTCTAAGAGCAAGCACAACGTTGTGTCTAGCACGGTGTCTAAGAGTACCTTTTCTCTTCCAAGTTGTGTCTAGCACGGTGGAGAGCATGGTGCTAGGCAGAAAATTCTTAGTCCTATGTCTAATACAATACACAAGTGTCTAAAAAAAGCAATTAATGGTTCCACTTGACAGTGTATGATCAAGATTTAAAAATACTAGTATCTTATGTTGAATAGACCCTACAAGTTTTGTTAGATACCGTCTAAACAGTGGAGCTCATTCTTTTTTTTAGACACATGCATACTTTTTTCGTGTCCACACGCCGTACATGCTCTAATAGGATGGAGTGAGTACTTGCTGCAGACCGGTTGCCCTGAGATTTATGCTGATGCTTTTCAGCCTTCTCCACCAGACCACCACTGCTATAGCTAGCCTATAGCCTACACAGGAAACAAAGCCTAGCAAGTAGTAGTACTAAAGCACAGAAGAAGATGACAGAGAGAGACACATGGCAGTAAATTAATTAATCACCACAGGTAAATCACACTCGTATAAACACACACAAGGTCAGGCTACAGAAAGGCAGGTCTACACACCACAACCAAACAAATGTGTACATTCCAAAAGCCCCTCCCCCCTCTCCTCCAAGAAGCATCTGAAAAATAGTAGTAGTGTCATGAATGAATCCCAATTCCATGGAAGGCTTTTCTTCCATGACAAATGCGGTACACGTCTGTAACCGCTGGACCATAACAGACAACCACGGGAAGCTTGCTAGCAAATGGCAATGGCATTGGCAGGCAGCTGAACGCAGGTCAGAAGCTGGATGGCTAAGCTAAAACCCCGCAACGCTCACATGCGCGCCCTCACGCACGCTGCAGCTGAAGCCTGCGGCACATGCATGGGACGATGCCTACTTCTGGACAAGTCGATCGAAGGCCAACTGAGCCGCTAACTAGCTGTGGTCCGTTGAGACGACGAGAGCGAGGTTGCGACATCGCGGTGGAACAGTGTCTATTTTCTCTGAATGTTAACATTGCTCTCAAATTTTTGAATCTTCCAAGTTGGATCCTCCTGTTCCCAGAACAACTGTTTTTCTCCTGTGTTTTTCTTCTTCTCCCCCTTCCTTCCAAGATCCTAACTCAATCCATGGAGATCACACCATCTGCATTTTTACTCCATGGTTCTGCGAAAGAGCAAAAGGTTAAGAGATAGATACGGCCGGTAGTGGTAGGGGGGACCAATGGCAACTACTCCTATACTTACATCGCAGTGGCAAAAATTTCAGTCTGTTCCATGGGGCACATGATCGTTCTGATGCCGGTTAATTTCTGTGGAAGACTGGCAGGTTTCAGGTTTTAACTCCCTGACAACTCTGACCTACACAGTTAATTCATCTGATGGCGGTTAATTTCTGTGGAAGGTTTGCAGTAGTTTTCACTCCCTGCCCACTATGAACTGTAAACACTTAATTCCTCACCGCATCAAATGGTGGGACTAGATTAATTGATCACAAAGCATGATCAAATCCTTTTTTTTTTGGTTTACTAGCTGCTGTACTATCTGTCTGTCTTCTGAATAACGCGTCCACCAGTGGTGGCTGAGGTGAATTTTTCCACTTGTTTTTTCTTTAGATCGCTATTATTGCACGTTCTGAAACTCTGTGCTACAAGTTTGGGGCCCAATGTGCAGAGGTAGCCGTGCAGGCTCCTTCTCTGTACAAAAGGTCACGTGCCTCGTCAAAGAACAGCTCACACAGGTTTTGTTTCCTCTCTTTCTCACTCTATACGTAATGGAAATAGAACCGTATGAATCCAATGAGGATTTTGTGTTTTTCTGGATTTAAATGTGGATGAATGCAAAAAAGGGAGCTGCAGCTTAGTCCACACTGTATATGCTTCGGGAGCAATCAGCTGGTGTTATTTATGTTATGTACAGTTTCGGTATGTGTGTATATGTAGAGACCATGCATGCGGATGGATGGATGGATGGATTGATTGAACACATCATGGAATCCGTGATGGGTACATTTGCTCTCCTTTACTTCCCGCCTATCCGACGACCCTAATAGCGAGACATGCATGATGGCACCATGCATATACTGTATATAGCTAGATATAGCATGCATCCAGGAAGTTTATTTCTCGAGCCCAACCAAGCGAGTGAGCTATATATATATATAGTTTTGTAGAGAGATAGATGAGTATGAGAGGCAGAGAGAGTTCTCAATATGTGTGGATGCGTAAAATATGAGAGAGTTCACAGGGTCGAGGAAAATCCAAATCTGTGAGAAAAATGTGTTCATTCACGAGGGCTCATTTGCAATGTAGAGACTTTTATATGGAACACTTCGATTTTCATAGGACATGCGAAATTGGCCATATACTCCAGAAATAAGCCCAGTGAGGAAACCATCACTCCTGTTTAATTTTATCTTGCTTTATTTATTCTTTAGACAAGAAAAGGGATACCTTCATTTCAGAGAAACAAACACGTGGCACAAGATAGCCATGAACTTTCCAGGATCTTATCCATATCCAAGAAACATCTCCACACAGCAGCAATGAGAATGAATGTGCCACAACATGGACCACACGGCATCTCCCCATCCCAGCATGCCCATCTCCATCCATCTAGCTACTAGCCTTGCACACGATGCACTCCTACTCCATGTCTAGCCAGAGAAACAAAGGCTGCAGCGAATGCCAATTATTATTTTGATTTTTGATTTCTTCAGAAAAGAAGGGTGCATCCTGTAGAAAGCATAGCAGATTTGCAAAGAAAGGGTGGCCAAAAGGGGATCAAGAGAGTAGATTGAAGAAGGGCTAGTGGTCTGGTACTGCTGCGCCATTACTGGATCAGTGGACATATTATTGGTGGCTTAAATTTCGAAAGAAAAATTATTGCTGGCACGTGCCATGACAGTGAAGGCAGAGCTAGCAATGCATGAATGCATGAAGATGGCACCCCAGCGATAATTAGGCAGAGTAGTAATACACTGGTTATTACTCCTACTCAATGATACATCCTGTGACAATGTGACAATGCTGTTGGAGTTAACCTTGTTGATTAGTATTTTATAATGTTTATTTATTTTGTTTTCATGAGTCGAGTATTAGCTGCGGCAGTGTGCACATACTGAGTTGTGTTCACGTGTGCACAGTGTAAGCTAATCAAGTTAGTTAGTCAGCTGATTACAAGTCTTTAAGTAGACGATAACACACATGCACTACTGGCCTGATCCGTTATTTGCTCCACTAGCCAGTAAGCAGGCCGCGAATAACCATGTTGGGCATGGCCTCACGATTCAGCCGGCGCCCCACTTCTCCGCTGGTTACTCGGTTCGCATCTAAAGCCTCTAAATGCTCTGTTCCTACTCCTATCTAAGAACGGTAGCCTGTGGTCCGGTGATGCACTACTAGGGGAGTGTGAGGGGGCACTCACTCACTCGCATGACGTGTTCCATGAAGGGTGCCATATTAAGACTTCTTTTAAAACTCACTTCAACTGGTACAAGGAAATGATGAAATGAGTGATGGGATGTGAGTCGACTTGGCACAACCTACATTTTAAGGGCAGTGAAGACATTGCGAAAAAGAGAGAGCAAAACATCTATTTTAAGGGCTTGTTTGATTTGTAGAATTCTCAAAAGAAAGGGTGAAATGAGTGATGAGATGTGAGTGTATTCTTGAAGAAAAAAGTGATGGGATGTGAGTCCACTATGCATCCTTCCTTGGGTGCCCTCCAAAAATGAGGCATTTCCTTTGGTGCCATTTCTTGATCCGTCGTGGAATGACATGCTTCGTCTCATCATGACATGAGATGGCTTTGTGTATGTTTGTGTGTGCACTACTGCACTCCTAGAACCACTAGCTGGCACAAGTAGGACGTGAAGTTTCTTCTAGCTTGGTGCAGAAAGAGACTGCCATGCGGGCCTAGGATGAAAAATCAAAGGTAAAGCTGGTGCTACCATTTAGAGGTGTGGCAGATGATAGATCAGCGCTGCATGGAGTGGATGCTGGAAAGTCACAACTCCAAAGCTCCCCTATCCTGCCACCTACCTACCCATCACTACTGCAGAGCACTACCTCTAACACCGGTTTAGAACACCCTCTAACAGCGGTTCTAGCGGTTGTAGAACCGCTGTTGAGGGTTCGGTGTTCTTATACGAACCGGTGTTAAAGGGTGACGCACGTGGGGCTGCCGCAGCACTCACCACCACCAACACGAACCGGTGTTAAAGGTTATGTGCCGTGGCAGGAAAAAGAGATAAATCTCTGCCGTGGCAGAATTCTGCCGCCGCCCCGTTCTGGGCGTATTTCTGCGGTGCGGCGGGGACGGGGAGGGGGAATCGATCGGGAGCGGTATATACACATACATCGTCGTCGGTACATACTGTTAGATGTATATATTTGTATATTGTATTTCTCCCATATGTTAGGAGACTTCCTGCATATTTGCCCTGTACCTGTACTATATATTGTGGCCTTTGACCCCCAGAGGAATATAACTTGTCTATTCCTAACATGGTATCAGAGCCGGTTTTAGGGTTTTCGTGACCACCGGCCCTCTGCTTGTGATCGCCGCCGCCGTCAGTTCGCCCCGGTCCTCGCCGGTTCCCGTTCTGGCCGCGTACGTGGAGGTTCTTGTTCTGCTTGTCAATTTTTCGGCGGCTCGCCGGATCGCTCTCAGATCGGATCGGATCCATCTGCTTCTGCAGCTGGTATCACGCGCGTACGTCGCCGTGTCCAGCTCGACTCCCGCGCCGCATCTGGTTCTGCAGCTGGAACAGGCGCCGTTCCTGGACCGATTTTCACGAGCTGCTTCGTCTTCATCGGTTCCCTGGGCGACGTCAACGTCCTCTCTGTCTTCGTCGGTTCCCAGGAGCCCAACTCCTCGTACCCCACGCGCCCCACGCGCGGGACCTGCTGCACCCCGACGGACGCACGCCCACGCGCGGGACCTGCTGTGCCTCGACACTGCTGCCCACGGACGCACGCCCACGCGCGGGACCTGTTGCCTGCCCTGCTCGCCAGGCCCAGCACCGCCGGCCGTCCGCCCGCCCCCACCTGCTGTCCCGCCTGTGCCGCCTGTGCTTACGCGGACCTACTGTCCCGCCTCCAAGATTCCTCCTACTGGCCTGTTCACGCCAGATCGCCGCCGGCTGTCATCTCTGTCGCCGCCGACCGTCACAACTGTTGGGAATCAATCCCTGGCGGTTGGAATTGGCCTCCCCTGGCTCTTAGGGTGTGTTTGGTTTGTGCCCAAAATTGCCCCACCAAATATTTGGCTAGCCAAAATTTTGGTTGAGCCTTTGCTTGCCCACAAGTTGGCCAACATTGGCTAAAAAATTGAACTAGAGTTGGTAGTGGAGCATTGGCATGCCAAAAAGTTGGCAACAATCCAAACAAGAACCAACCTTTTGGTCATAACCAAAATATTGGTAAGGTATACTTTGGCCACAATCCAAACACACCCTTAGGCACCGCCCCTTGTCCTGGTTCGCCGGAATTTCGCCGGATTTTGGCTGGTCTCTGTCTGCTAGTGCGAGTTGACTAGATCTGTAAAAAAAATTGAGAGAGAGAGATGTCTTCTGCATCGGGCTATGTTGCGATTCGTCGCTGCCAGGTGATCTTCGATGGCGTGAATTATCCTGATTTCGCTGCCTTTATGCGCGTTCACATGCGCGGTCTCCGTCTTTGGGGTGTGCTCTCTGGCGAGGTCTCCTGTCCTCTGTGCCCCCCTGCTCTTGTGGCTCCTCTTCCGCCGACGCCGATTGTTCTCGATGCTGATGCTTCTCAGGAGGCCAAGGATGCTGCTCAGAGTGCTGATGATAGTGCTGTTGCTGCTTATGACCTGAAGTTCAAGCAGTACTCTGCTGATCTTGAGTCCTATCGCCACGCTCTGACTGTCTATACTCAGTGGGTCGATGAGGATGCTCGTGCTACTGCTGTTCTCACCTCCAGTGTTCTGCCTCAGTATGCTGCTGAGTTCATGAGTCTTCCTACTGTTGCCGCTCAGTGGGAACATCTTCGTCAGCGCTATCAGCCGTCTGGGGATGCTCTTTACCTGTCCGTGGTTCGCCAGGAGCATGCTCTTCAGCAGGGTGATTCCACTATTGTTGAGTTCTATACTCAGAGTGCTGCTATCTGGCGTCAGCTTGATTCTCTTTGTACTGCTGTTTGTGGCACATGCTCGTGCTGCCAGATTGTGCGCTCGGATTTGGAGTTTCACCGCATCTATGAGTTTCTGTCTCGGCTTCGCCAGGAGTTTGAGCCCCGGCGTGCTCAGCTGAATGCTCGTGGTCGTGTTCCGCTCTCTGAGGTGTTGTCTGAGCTTCGGGCTGAGGAGACCCGTCTCCGTGGTGCTGGTCTTCTTGCGGTTCTGTCTGTGCTTGCTACTCGTGGTGCTCCTTTGCCGTCTGCTCCCTCGACTCAGCCACGATACCCTATGCCGCCGCCGCCGATACTACCCACTCCTCCAGGTCAGGATCAGGGTCAGCTTCCGCACCAGCAGCCTCAGGGTCAGAGTCAGCACCAGCAGGCTCGTGGTCAGGGTCGCCGTGGTTCTCTTTGTCATTGCTCTTACTGCAACAGGGATGGCCACACTTGGGCCACCTGTTATACACGGGATCCCAGTTTCCGTCAGCAGCACCAGGCTCGTGGGCAGTCGGCTCCTTCCGGGTCTTCAGCAGTTGCTTTCTCTGATCAGGACATTATCAGGAGTCTTCGCGGTCTGCTTGCTGCTACAGGCTCTTCTTCGACGGGCACTGCTGGTTCTGTGACTGCCTCTTCAGGCACTATGCGACCACCACCTTCTACACAGTCAGGTACATCTCCGTGGTATCTGGATTCTGGAGCTTCCTTTCATATGACCTCTGAGTCTTCTTTTCTGTCCGCTCTTCGTTCTCTCTCTTCTCATGTCCGTGTTTTTACGGCTGATGGTACCTCTCTTCCTGTTTCTAGTCGGGGCACCCTTTCTACTTCTTCTTTTTTTGTTCCTGATATTTCTCATGTCCCTCTTCTTAAGATGAATCTGTTCTCTGCTAGCCAGCTTACTGACTCTGGTTGTCACGTCATTCTTGATGCTGATTCTTGTGTTGTCCAGGACCATCGCACCCAGGCCCTGGTTGGAGCTGGCCCTCGCAGTCGTGACTCTTCAGGACTTTGGGAGTTAGACTGGCTTCGTGTTCCTTCCGCTGCCACTTCATCTGCCAGTTCTTCTCTGGTTGTTGCCTCTACTACCAGCTCCTTTCAGCAGTGGCATCATCGTCTTGGTCACCTCTGTGACTCTCGCCTGTCGTCATTAGTTCATCGTGGTCTTCTGGGGTCTGTCTCAGGAGATGGGTCCTTGCATTGTCAGGGCTGTAGGTTGGGTAAACAAATTCAGCTTCCCTATCCTACTAGCGCGTCTGTGTCTTAGCGACCTTTTGATTTAGTTCATTCCGATGTTTGGGGTCCGGCTCCTTTCGCTTCGAAAGGGGGCCATCGCTACTATATTTTATTCATCGATGATTTTTCTCGGTACACTTGGTTGTATTTTATGCGCTCTCGCAGTGAATTGCTTTCCATATATCAGCGTTTTGCGGCCATGGTCCGTACTCAGTATTCTACCCCCATCCATGTTTTTCATGCTGATTCTGCTGGTGAGTATATCTCCCAGATGTTGCGAGGTATTCTTGCTGAGCAGGGCACCCTTGCTCAGTTCTCCTGTCCTGGCGCGCATGCCCAGAATGGCGTTGCTGAGCGTAAGCAGCGCCATCTTTTTGAGACCACTCGTGCTATGATGATTGCTTCTTCTCTCCCGCCGCATTTCTGGGCTGAGGCTATCGCTACATTGGCTTACCTCATCAATATTCAGCCTTCTGCCGCCTTGCAGGGTGGTATCCCTCTTGAGCGCCTATCTGGACAGTCTCCAGACTACTCCATGCTTCGCTTGTTTGGTTGTGTTTGCTATGTTCTCCTTGCTCCTCGCGAACGCACCAAACTGACCGCTCAGTCTGTTGAGTGTGTCTTCCTCGGATACAGTGATGAACATAAGGGCTATCGCTGTTGGAACCCTGTTGGTCGTCGGATGCGTATCTCTCGTGATGTTACTTTTGATGAGACGCGTCCTTTCTATCCTCGTCCCACCGCTGGTACTTACCCGGTGGAAGATATCTCTTTTCTTCTCTTTCCTGACACACCTCCTTCTACCCCTATTGTGTCTTCTTCAGGATCTCCTCCCCCTGATGTCTCTTCTTCGACACCGTCCTCCTCTGCTCCGTCTAGTTCTCCTAGTTCTCCTAGTTCTCCTTGTTCTCCGGAGTCTTCCTCTACTATTCCCTCTTCTTCATCGTCGTCTACTACGTCGTCTTCCTCTGATGATCTTCCCTCTCCTCGTCCTGTTCGTCAGTGTCGTGCCCCCAACCGTTACTCTCCTAGTCAGTATGGTCTTTCTGTTGCCTCCGAGCCGACTTCTTATCGGGATGCTGAGCATCATCCTGAATGGCAGCTGGCCATGGCTGAGGAGATTGCTGCGCTTGAGCGCACCGGCACCTGGGATCTTGTTTCTCCCCCTCCCGGTGTTCGTCCTATCACGTGTAAGTGGGTCTATAAGATTAAGACTCGCTTTGATGGATCCATTGAGCGCTATAAAGCGCGTCTTGTGGCTCGTGGTTTTCTGCAGGAGCATGGTCGTGACTATGATGAGACCTTTGCTCCTGTGGCTCATATGACCACTGTGCGTACTCTTCTTGTTGTTGCTTCTGTTCTTCACTGGTTTGTGTCCCAGCTTGATGTTCAGAACGCCTTTCTCAATGGTGAGTTGAGTGAGAAGGTTTATATGCAGCCTCCTCCTGGGTATTCTATTTCCGAGGGGATGGTTTGTCGTCTTCGACGTTCTCTTTATGGCCTCAAACAGGCCCCTCGTGCCTGGTTTGAGCGCTTTGCTTCTGTAGTGACTGCTGCTGGTTTCTCCCCTAGTGCTCATGATCCAGCGTTGTTTGTTCACACTTCTCCTCGTGGACGCACTCTTCTTCTTCTTCTCTATGTTGATGATATGATCATTACCGGTGATGATCCTGAGTATATCGCCTTTGTTAAGGCTCGTCTTCGTGATTAGTTTCTTATGACTGATCTTGGTCCTCTTCGATACTTTCTTGGGATTGAGGTTTTCTCCACTTCTGATGGCTTTTACATCTCTCAGGAAAAGTATATTCAGGATCTTCTTGCTCGTGCTTCTCTTGGGGATGAGCGCACTGTTGAGACCCCTATGGAGCTTAATATTAAGCTTCAACTTACTGATGGTGATCCTCTTTCTGATCCGACGCGTTATCGTCATCTTGTTGGGAGTCTTGTTTATCTTGCTGTCACTCGTCCTGACATCTTTTATCCTGTTCATATTCTGAGTCAGTTTGTTTCTGCTCCTACCACTGTTCACTATAGTCATCTTCTCCGTGTTCTTCGTTATCTTCGTGGTACGATCACTCGTCGCCTTTTCTTTCCTCGTTCCAGCTCCCTCCAGCTCCAGTGCTATTCGGACGCTACGTGGGTGAGTGATCCTTCGGATCGCCGTTCACTTTCTTCTTACTGTGTGTTTCTTGGTGGTTCGCTCATTGCTTGGAAGACGAAGAAACAGACAGCGGTTTCCCGTTCGAGTGTTGAGGCTGAGTTGCGTGCTATGTCCTTGTTGACTGCTGAGGTGACCTGGTTACGGTGGTTACTTGCGGATTTTGGGGTCTCTATTACCACACCCAGTCTGGTTTTGTCTAACAGTACAGGTGCTATTAGTGTTGCACGTGATCTGGTCAAGCATGAGCTTACCAAGCATATTGGTGTTGATGCTTTCTATACGCGTGCTCAGGTGCAGGCTTAGGTTGTTGCGCTTCAGTATGTGCCTTCAGATTTACAGTTGGCGGATTTCTTCACGAAGGCACAGACCAGAGCGCAACATGATTTTTTACTCTCCAAACTCAGTGTTGTGGATCCACCATGAGTTTGAGGGGGGGGGGTGTTAGATGTATATATCTGTATATTGTATTTCCCCCGTATGTTAGGGGGCTTACTGCATATTTGCCCTGTACCTGTACTATATATTGTGGCCTTTGGCTCCCAGAGGAATACAACTTGTCTATTCCTAACACATACGAGTACATGAATAATTAAGCAACTATTATTATACACAAACATCGTCATTGTGTCGTATTCTCTATAAACGTTGAAGCATCAAGCTAAGTACAAGACAAACACGTTCAAGCATATATACAACGTTCATTTTTTGGATATCTAAAGATTTCTCCGCCAGACGTGACGACCTCATCAAGTATGAACCCCGCCAATTCTTGAAGGCTCGTATGCGGCCAAATAGTAGGAGTTGGTCCCGCATCCGTTCGATCTAAATATATATGAAGAATAGGGTCAATATATTTAAGAATAAAACTCAACACAATTGATGGTAATAAAATAATGTTGTGTACTTTGTTTACTTACTCTAGGTTGTTCTAGTGCGGCTTGGCCCGTCGCACATATCGTGTTGCGAATGAACTCACAAACATAGTATCCACATAAGTTATTGCCGGGTCCCTGATGCGTGCACTTTACGAGAATAGAGAGTTCAATCAAAATAATAATCAATAAAGTATGATATAATGGAATTGGAAGCAGAATCAAAGAGATACGCAGACCTAGCTAGCTAGTATTACTTACATTTTGGTCTACAAATTTTACTTATTCTGACCATTCACCCACGGCCCTGCCCGTGAACCTTTTCCAAACCCTGTCCGGCAAAGAAAATGGATAAAGGAGTAATTAATTACTTGTTGTAACGAAAGTTGCCGATCTAGTGCGATAATATGATTGAAATGACCCCTAGAGCATCTCTCTAAAGTCTGCCCATAGCTCTTTTTCTTTTTGTAACAAGTCCATGACAAGGACTTTTCCTGAGTAAGGTTGAATGACTAGCAGAATAAATTGAACCCTACGCACGCATAACTCATCATCAGTTACACTTAACATCGAGTAAGCCGAAACAGAATGTGTAGAAGAGGGTAACAGTACTCACGAGAAGTTGTAAGGCAATAGTATTTCCCTTTTGGTTTGTTGTCTCAGTAAAGACCTTAGCAAGAAATCTTCTGTTTGCCCGGGTTTGTGTCTTACCACTTCTTCATGAACT
Source organism: Avena sativa (assembly GCA_916181665.1). Taxonomy (NCBI): domain Eukaryota; kingdom Viridiplantae; phylum Streptophyta; class Magnoliopsida; order Poales; family Poaceae; genus Avena; species Avena sativa. The sequence continues at coordinate 58,592,463 of OV702285.1, read as the reverse complement.
CTATTTGGGTCAACGAACCCAATATCAAAAGGGCCTCCTTTCATGCATTCCATAACCTTTTTCCTGCATAATAGTATATACATATATGGTGAGCATATATATACATGCAATTAATGAATTGAATGAGATGAGATAGAAATTACAGAAATAGTACTTACACACAATAAAGGCTGATGGCAGCTTTGTCGAGTTCCTTCTGATTGAATAGAAAATGCAAGTCTTGAATGTTGAAGGCGATCTCGTCGTCTCCGCACAAGAAAATCTGATCTCTTATATGTGCCGTGATCCATTCTTCCTTTCTCGTCTTGCAGAAATCAAGGTACCACTTGTGCAATCTTCGCATCTTTGTTGGTAGATTCTTGAGCTCCTCTTTCTTGACGAGATTCTTCCCATACTTCCATGGCTGTATGGGGTTGACATCGCATTTGGGCAAGTTGTCTCCCATGATGTTCAAGTATGCAATGTAAGTCATCCCCATCTCATTTGCCTTTCTTTGTAGCTCTGCCTCGTAATCATTTACAGGAGGAGCATTCCGTGTGTCGAACAGTTGGAGCGGGGCGCATGATTGCTTTTCCTGCTCTCCGAGCATGGGAACTGTTTTCTGGGGTGCCTCATGACTGCTACTTTCAGTCTCCCTCCGCCTTGCACCCCCCTTCAAAATCTGGCGCTCGTAGTCCGGCACAAGTGGGGTTACAGGTTTCAAAAGATTATTGTAAAACTTCTCCACCACCGTCGGATCTATTTTCTCCTTCGGCTCGGCCCGTCTAGGTGCAAAGAATTTCTTGATCTCTTCTTCCGAGAAACTATTGGTCTCCTCGTCGCTGCGATTCCACGGTAAAACCGGCAATGGATTGGCGGAAGGTTGCTGGACGTAGTTTCTTGAAATCTTTGGCATACGGTTTCCTGCGGATTTCTTCGTGGCAGTGCTAGTGATGATCTTCGTGGCAGTGCTCTTCTGCTTACGCTGAGGAGATGGCTGAAGTGCCGGAGATGGCTGGCGCGCCGGAGATGGCTGCCGCGCAGGAGATGGCTAAAGCGCCAGAGACGATAGGGGAGTATTCTGATGACTTGGAGACGGCTGAGGCGGCTCATACTGCTGACGCTGCGGAGACGGCAGGGGTGCCAGTGGCCTCCAATTTGGAAGCACGATGTGTTCCTTCTTCCAAAGAATGGTTGTTTTCACTGCAAATTTGAGTTGAGTTTCCCTTTGACCTGTAGCATGGTCAAGCTGTGCTTCCTCATATTCCTTCACAGCCTTATCCACCCCGACAATAGCATAGCCATCTGGAATCAGTCGGCAGTGGTAAGTTCCACCAGCTATAGGAGGTAAGGCATAGCCGACAGCCACCTTAATGGATAAGCCCATTAATATCACATGCAGCTCAGCGTGTTCGCTCTCCCTGATCTCATCCACGGGGTATCGAGGACCCGCCATTTCAAGCGTGGGCTACACGTTCTCCGTGGAAGCCACGCTGCTTTTCCGCGCAGAGTCTGGGCCGCCGGAAGCTTCCAATGCAGGCTCTTCATGCCGCTGAGATGGGCCGGTAGCTTGCTGGCTCTTTTGTGCATTCACTTGCGCCTGCAACGCCACAAGTGCATGTTCTATCTGTGTCATCTGCTCTGTACGCTCTTTTTCTTTTCTGCCGCGCCATCTGTAAGAGTCGCCCCACTCGGCAAACCCATCCTTCCATGTCATACCCCCTGTGCCTCGTGCATGTCCAGGGTGTTCTTTTTTACCGATGGCGCGTGTGAGCTGGTCATTCTCTCTGTCGGGATGGAAGGTCCTGGCGGCTGTTTTCTCATATGCCATGATGAGTTCAGTGACGGTTTTGGCAAGGAGGGTTGGGAAGATACACAATCCTGTTTCTGGGTCCAACCTTGCCCCGATTCCGTAGAACCCAGTCTTTGCACGTAGGTCCCACCCATGTGTATGGGGTGTGATCCCTTTGTCGAGCAGGGCCTTCTCAGCTTTCTCCCACTTAGGCCTCTGAGATATGTAGCCACCTGACCCCGTCCTCTAGTGATATTCCTTCTTCTGGGCATTTAGCGTATTGGTTTCTGACCTCTTTGTAGCTATAGCATCTTCCTTGTATGCCACAAATTCGGGCCAGTGAGGTCTTATCTTCGCATAATATGCGTCTTCAAAATCTGGAGTCTCGCGAGCTTTGACAAATTTGTTCAATTTTGTCTTCCAGTTGCGGAAAGCATCAACCATCTTCTTTAGAGTCCACTCTTTGACCTTTTTCTTTATAACCGGTTTGTTTTCATCCTCCTCTAGCGGAAGGGTGAAATTTACCAACAGCGAATTCCAAAGCGTTTCTTTGGATCTTTCATCGACAAAGGTACCGTCGCCCTTCTTTGGCTTATTCCAATTTTCAATTATGATTGGGATTTGGTCCCTAACAAGAACTCCAGCATGACGTACAAATTTGTCTGCGGCCTTCTTGGGCTCCATCGGCCTGCCATCAACACGGACTGCTTCGATTGTGAACTTTGCATGATCTTTCAACCGATGGCTCGCGCCTCGCTTGCTCTTTTTCGTAGAAGAATATTGTTGCTGGCTGGTCGATCCAGAGGGCTAAAAGAAGAAAGAAGCGTTAATTAATACATGTACATATATACAAATCAATCGGTGGAAGTCAGCAGAGGATTAATCCATGCATATACCTCGACGGACTTTGTAATCACTAAAGTGCGTTCACCAGAGTCGTCATCTTCTCCATGACTACTTGAGCTGTCAACATGTCCCTCCAAGTTCAGATATTGTGAGGTGTCCTCGTGGATGATGTTCTCCATTATTTCTTCATCTTCAAGGTTTCTACTGAGTGGATCCATAGTTTCTAAAACAATAATATTATCTAGAGTAAGAGAGTAAACATTCAAGTGGACTTGGACTCATACACAAATATACATATTATTCATACAAAAATATACAAATGAAATTAAAACCTTAAGGATGCTTGATCATTATAAACGAGTTCCGAGGGGTCCAAACCCTAATTCGGAGAAATCACCGGAGGATGCTCCAGACGGCGGCGGCTGGCGGCGCTGGAGAGCGACCTAGGGAGCGCGAGGTAGCGGGTTCGCCTCAGCGTGATGCGGCCTACCTAAAACGGGTGGCGCCACTATACCTAGGGGTCACCGGAGCGACGTTAACAACGACGGCCAGCGGCGGCATGGGACCGTGGCCACGTCACAGCCACACAGGCGCCACGCGGGCTCACCGGAGGATGCTCCAGACGGCGGTGGCTGGCGGCGCTGGAGAGCGACCTAGGGCGCGCGAGGTAGCGGGTTCGCCTCAGCGTGATGCGGCCTACCTAAAACGGGCGGCGCCACTACCTAGGGGTCACCGGAGCGACGTTAACGACGACGGCCAGCGGCGGCGCTTGCAGAGCAGCGAGGTGACGACCCTAAACTAATACTAACTATAAAATACACTAAATAACCCTAAACTAAATACACTAAACTACACTAAATAAATAACCCTAAACTAAATAACCCTAAACTAAATAAATAACCCTAAACTAAATAACCCTAAACTAATAACCCTAAACTAAATAAACCCTAAACTAATAACCCTAAACTAAATAAAGCCTAAACTAATACTAACACTAAACTACTAATAATACACTAAACTACACACTTATAAAATACTAATAACTAATTAACTACTAATAAACACTAAACTAATTAACTACTAATAATCTCACCGGTGGCAAACTCTCGTCGGCCAGCGGGGTCGGCGGGGAGTGGCGGCACCGGGCGTGGACGGCGGGGTCGGCGGCGAGTGGTGGCGCGTGGCGCCGGAGGCTCCACGAGTTGCTGGCGGAGGCGCCGGCTCCCGAGAGTTGCTGGCGGCTCCGCGAGTGGACGGGAGGGGGGGGTGGCGGACGACACGGACGCGGTGGCGGACGGCGAAAGCGTGGTCGGGCAGCCTGGCGGCTCCTCTGCTCCTCTTTGCGCTCGATCAAATTCTGGCTGGGGGAAGAGGAAGAGGACGCGTGCCTTTATACCCCCCTTTAACACCGGTTCCAGGGGGATTCGTTTCGCGCCCGCACCCCCCCTTTAACACCGGTTCCAGCTACGAACCGGTGTTAAAGGGGGGGGGGTGTGCGCGCGAAACGAAATAAATGTGCCCCCCTTTAAAACCGGTTCCTGGCTAGAACCGGTGTTAAAGGGAGGCATTTATTTCGTGCATTAAAGGGGTGGGGGCATTTTTAATTCAAAAAACAGGATAGAATTTAGAAAATTCATATCTTTTTTATTTCAACTCAGAAAAATATGAATAATATATCATAATTTTTAGAAAAATAATATCTATCCATTCATATAAAAACATTTTATATTTACTTTAGATGAAATTTTTCATAATGATTAAAACACCTACATATAAATTTTGATTATTCAATTCAAACAAAAATAAAATAGTCAAACCCTAAAACTTTGAACATAAGAAATATTAAGCATCTAAAAAGGAATATAACCCTATTTTATTAGAGAAAATCATATTTTATTTTGTATTAACATTTTTGAATTGTTTGGATATTTAAATGCCGCATCTTTTGTATACTTTGGAATCTGACAAAACCTCGCTCAACTTGCATTGGATTTTTGATAAAATAGCATATTGTGAACCTAAAAATGATTTTTGTAAAATATCATGAGCATCATATCATGTTATCATATACCTGTAGTTCATATCTGACCCACTTCCTGCTGATTCGGCAGGAATTTGTCTTTTTCACCAGAGGTGGACGAAAAGGTTTTAGATCCCCCTGTTGGTACATTGTCCATATAAGGTGGTCTAGTATTTTTGTAAAATGTGGTGGTAGTATTTTGAATTAGCCATTTGATGGTTGCTTCACAAAACCGTCCGTTTTTTATGCTCGGAAAATGGAAAATGCCTTTTTGATGCGACAAAAAGGAAAACTTCCTCTTGCAACATTGTTTGCCATGCCATGATGCACATGTATGCATAATATGGCCATATTATCACAAAATATGCCTTGATTCTAGCCATAACATTGGTCATTTGACCCGAAAGCCAAGAAACCTCGAATGAGATAGGTCATTTTGTGAAGGTTTTTTTTGAGACATAATCAATATACCAAGTTTGATATTTTTCCTTCTAACTATGTCACATAATATAACACCACGTGAAGGTTTCTCATTGTTTCGATCGTTTTTTAATTTTTTATCCCCGTTTTAAACTATCGTCAAACTTTGTCGAACAACGGGCATGAAGATTCTTAGCTCGGGGCCAAGCCTCGCTCAACTTGCATTGGATTTTTGATAAAATAGCATATTGTGAACCTAAAAATGATTTTTGTAAAAAATCATAAGCATCGTATCATGTACATGTAGTTCATATCTGACCCACTTCCTACCGATTCGGCAGGAATTTGTCTTTTTCACCAGAGGTGGACGTAAAGGGTTCAGATCCCCCTGTTGGTACATTGTCCATATAAGGTGGTCTAGTATTTTTGTAAAATGTGGTGGTAGTTTTTTGAATTAGTCATTTGGTGGTTGCTTCACAAAACCGTCCGTTTTTTATGCTCGAAAAATGGAAAATGCCTTTTTGGTGCGACAAAAAGGAAAACTTCCTCTTGCAACATTGTTTGCCATGCCATGATGCACATGTATGCACAATATGGTCACATTATCACAAACTATGCCTTGATTCTAGCCATAACATTGGTCATTTGACCCGAAAGCCAAGAAACCTCGAATGAGATAGGTCATTTTGTGAAGGTTTTTTTCAGACATAATCAATATACCAAGTTTGATATTTTTCCTTCTAACTATGTCATATAATATAATACCATGCGAAGGTTTCGCATTGTTTCGATCGTTTTTAATTTTTTATCCCCGTTTTAAACTATCGTCAAACTTTGTCGAACAACGGACATGAAGATTCTTAGCTCGGGGCCAAGCCTCGCTCAACTTGCATTGGATTTTTGATAAAATAGCATATTGTGAACCTAAAAATGATTTTTGTAAAAGGGGGGGGGGGCACACCTCTCACCCTCTTGCTAGGCTCCAAAATGAGAGTGAAAAAATAGAAGAGAGGGGTGTGGGCTGCGGTGTGTTATATAGCTCCCCCCCTTTTACACCGGTTCAAGCCACGAACCGGTGTTAAGGGGGGGGGCTGCGCGGGCCACTGGTGCAGGGCCTTTAACACCGGTTCGTGCCACGAACCGGTGTTAAAGGGGGACGCTCCTTTTTGCTGCACGGGCCACGCTGGTACGGAAACCCCCTTTAACACCGGTTCGTAGAAGAACCGGTGTTAAAGCCTATTTTCAGGCTCAACCAAAGGCCTCGTTTCCACTAGTGCATGTTCATTTTGTGTGTGTGAAACATCAGGCCATGCGTAGGCATAGTGTAATGCCATCATAGTGCAATGCCATCATATAGCTACAGTAACCCGATCCGGTTCCGGTGATACTGTTTTCCAAGAACCATAATACGTAATAGTACTCCTTTAAAATAGATGTCGCATGTTTAACAAAATTTAGATGAATCGATATAATTTGTGACATGTATTTTAAGGCGGAGTGAGTAGTATAATGATGCCGTGGGTGTGAGTGCAGGAGCACAATTTGCAGCACCAAGTGTTGCTGAATCGGAACCGGAACCGCATGCATTAATCAGGCAGAGCCTGTTAGGGAGGTCCGAGCAACTCTTGCAGTCTGATGTGATGAAGACGTAGAATATATGATAGTATGAGAGAGCAACCGCTCCCTAAACTACGTATGGCTTCACTAATCTGATCTACGTAACTGATTTGTTCGTCGCGCGACAGGAAGATGCAGGGCCTTGACCCAAGCGCCAAAATACAGCACGAAAGAACAGCTACCTGCCGGCGCTATGGACCACGAAAGATCGGGACGTGGACCACCGTGCCGGCGCTGCCTGCCTCCGATCCAGCTCTGTGCGCCGGCACATGCGTCCCGTGTGGGTGTGCCGCCATCGGTTCGTGCAAACGTCGAGCCTGGTACGGTGACGGCCGATACGTCGGATTCCTCCGAAATGATTAGCCCGCCGTCATCATCCACGATCCAATCCGGTGATTGGTCGTGGCAGACTGGTTTGACGGATCTTGTGATTGGTTGTCTAGTCCCGGCAGCAAGGACAGGGAGGTCTAGATGCCGGTAAAAACCGATCAGTGGCGGACGATAACAATGTTATCACGTCGTTATTTTGATAAAGGCATCGTCGTACAATTAGTGTCAACCTTTATCGGCCGACAGACATACCACTTGGTGGACGATTTTCGTTTTAGCAGTCCCGCGGGCACACCTTCAAATTTTCGGAGCGCCCGTGCATTCTTCCGCACCACACACGGAAAAAGGTCTTGCCTATATATGCGAGGGGTGTTAATTAAAAGGCCGGCCTGAAAAACACACATGATGATATATATTTAAGCTAGCCGTGATTCGATCGATCGAAAATTTCACTATGCATGCTCCCTGATCCCTGCTGTACCATACTACGGATGATGCAACACTGCAGAAATATGGTGCAGCAAAAAAAAGTATGGTGGTAATGGTGATAGTTGGGTCCAGCGAGGCGGCGACTCGGCCTAGGTGACGCACACCTCGGTTTATCCTCGTAGGTGTGTGTCGGTAGGGCAGACGTGGCCGCAGCGGCAACGCACAGAGGTGGTGGCATGGGAGATCATGGCGGCGGTGGCCGCCGGACTATCTGGCTACTTGTTCGCCTCGCCGGACTGACCGACGACTTGTCGAGCAACTTGCCCAGCTTCTCGCCGAACTGTCTGGCGATTTGTTCGGCGGCTCGCCAGACTGTTCGACGACTTGTCCGACGGAGGCGGCGGAGGAGAGCTTGGTGGCGGTGGTCGTGACGATGGCCGACGGCAGGGGCAGGATCATGTGCATGCGGGAATTGCGTATAACTATAGATCGCGATACGTATGACTTTATATGTGTAGTACTCTATTTGAGTACGGGTTTAGTATACACGTGAATGTATTTATACGAGTTTAGTATGCATGGAGTTTAGCGGATGGTCGCCCCCTCCTGGCGACCGAGGGGGGCAAACCCTACCCCGCCGCCACCTCCTCCCCCTCCATCCTTCTCCCTTCTCGTCGCCCCCGGAGGGCAGCCGGCCTAAGTGTGCGGCACCGGTGATGGGGGCGGCTGGGATCTGGCCTCCCGGCCTCAGCGCGGCGGTAGGAAGGAGAACGCCGGCGCTGGACGGGGCCCCCTCGCCATCGACGTCTACGCGGCTTCGGCCGCCAGTGGCTTCGTGGGAGCTCGGATCTGGAGGCGGCGGCCTCTACCGGAGTGGGGCAGGTGGCGCTCTGGTGGAGGAGGTGCCGGCGATGAGATTCCGTTGGAAGACATAGATCGGCTCTCTATCCCTAATTGCCTGCTCGATCCGTTCTTCGGAAACCGGCCAGCGGTGTCGGGATCGCTGTGTCGGATCTAATAAAGGAGGTGGTCCTTTGGTTTCTTGTCGCACGAAGATAAAGATCTGCTTGATGTCTGCCCTCGTTGATCTGGTCTGAGAGGCGGGTTCCGGAAGGCTCCGCCGGCGAACTCCCATGGGCGTATCATACCTGGAGATTGCTGGATCGGAAGGTATTCGGTCGTGCGCACCTTGTTTTTCTGGCCGTTTGGTTTCAGCGGGAGCGTGGCTAAGCTCTGTTGTTTGTTCCCACCAAGTGTCATTCTTAGAGCCATGGTGAAGTCAGATCCGGAGAATGTCAGGAAAGGGGAAATATGAGGGTAGCGATGGTGATTTTTGTTCTTGTGGCGAAGGCGAACTGATTGCGTGATATGGGACTCGTTGCAGGGACTGTTGGTGCAGGAAGACAACAGAGGGGGAGTTCTCAGTCTTACAGATCCCCAATCCTCAACCGATACACACGGAAACCACCATACTACCTCATCTTGTGCGGCCGCAGTGATCCTCACCGGCGATGATTGATCCGGCCTCCGCGCCCGTCCTTGTCGGAGGATTCACCAGGGAGCAGAGTCCCGGGCGCGACGCCGTTCGCCCGCCCCAGTGTGGCTGGGCTACATGAGCCGGCACGGCGGCCGACGGCAGGCTGGACAGCGGAAGGCCGAAGGCCAGGAGACGGCGGCAAGCACCGACGTGCGGCGGAGAAGGAGGCGTTGTTGGGGAGCCGTGGGCGGGCGAGCCGCGGACGCGAATCATGGTGCCGAGGCCGAACGATGACTAGTGCTCCCACCGCGCTCGTCCTCGACGACAGGCGTCGGCGACGAGAGGCGTGGTGGCGCGTGAGCGTGACGAGGACACGACCCCCATCCATGGTCCTCACACCAGCCGGGCGGTGGTGGAGCCGCCATTGGCGCGGCCGGACCATCGAGGAGCCAGGTAGGCACAACCGGCAAGAGGGGTTCCGGCAGGGCGACCTACGTGGCCGGCACAGTCGCCGGCACCGATGGGGCGGAGGGGCCAGCGCCGTTCGAGCGGTCTCGTTGAGGGTCGCGGAAGCCGCCGGCGTCGCGGCGGCGACCACTATATCCACCGAAATAATGAAGGCCGCGGACACAGTTCTGGTGGCGGCGAAGTCCACCTACACCATGGAGGCGGCAGCGGCGAGCGACGAAACAACGGCAACAGCCATCGTCGCGAAGCATTCGAAGAAACAATGAGAGAAAACTCCGCATTGCTCTTTTCTCACCTTTCTGCCTGCGTTTTTTCTCCGTCGTTCTTGTTCTTCTCTTTTCGATCTCGAAATCGCTCAAATGTCGAGCATGTTGATAACGTGTTGAATTGAATGAGAGACAAACGAGAGCCCGATTGAATGGAAAGAATCATGTGTCTTTATCGATGAATGAATCAGGTATATATACAGGGGAAGGTCTGTTCTGGAGATGTCGATTCCGGGAGGCAGCGCTCCAGGAATTCTAACTACCCGACGGTTCCACATACATGGGATTACAGAAGTGGGGATTAACCCCTAATTAACTATGTTTAATTAATTCCAACAGAACATGTATCAAACTGATTGCCAAGGGTTTAGGAATTGTTATCGGTGTCCATGTCACCCTACACCATCGGGAGTAGCATGATCTTACGTAGATGTCACTGTTCCTGGCATCGAGAACTAACCATTTAAATAGATGGTTTTAATCTCCTATATCCATCCCTCAACTGGGGTTGTTCTCTATGGTGTGATTAAGAAAATCGTTTCACAATTGTGACGAGGGTAGTTCGAGTTGATACACATGACCTGACAACAAGATTCACTAGTAGACTTTTTTAGTTTTTAGCTTCCCTTTGCATCTGACAACAATTTGGAAAGCATATCACAAATAACAGGTTTCTCATTTGTTATGGATCTTTCCTCCTGTGAGGCTTCCCTCCAGCCCTCCCCCTTTTGCATCCCTCCGACCTCCTTCCAGTCCACTAAGACGAGGGATTAGGACCGGATGTCAGTTCTATGTACATAAAACTTCATCAGATATGTACATCCACCAACAAACCGATGTACCGGATATGCATGGATGCAAAGGTCTAAAAAACTGACCGAACACGTTCGTGTTATTGGCACGTCCAACCTGATAGAATTTGTTATAATTGCGACAAGAAGATAACGAAGAACGAAAACAAAAACACAACAAGGGGACACATATTTAACGTGGAAAAACCTCTCCAACAAAGAGATGAAAAATCCACGGACGCCAGCCAGCGAAACTTCATTATATCGGAGAGTGTTTACAAACGCCGGGGATTTCACATATGCAACTCAACCCAACCGGCGGCTTACAAGGGGTTTATATATCAGTGGAAACCTAAGTCTTCGACGATCCGTACCGTACGACGGCCCCATCCCAACCGGCAACTCATCCCAACCGGCGGCTTACACTCAGCCCAAGCCTCCGGCGACGGGCCTCGCTCCACTCATCAGAGAGATGTTTTCTGCATCGGGCTATGTTGCGGTTCCTCGCTGCCAGATCTTCGATGGCGCGAATTATCCTGATTTCGCTGCCTTTATGCGCGTTCACATGCGCGGTCTCCGTCTTTGGGGTGTGCTCTCTGGCGAGGTCTCCTGTCCGCCGTGCCCCCCTGCTCTTGTGGCTCCTCTTCCGCCGATGCCGATTGTTCTCGACGCTGATGCTTCTTAGGAGGCCAAGGATGCTGCTCAGAGTGCTGATGATAGTGCTGTTGCTGCTTATGACCTGAAGTTCAAGAAGTACTCTGCTGATCTTGAGTCCTATCGCCACGCTCTGACTGTCTATACTCAGTGGGTCGATGAGGATGCTCGTGCTGCTGCTGTTCTCACCTCCAGTGTTCTGCCTCAGTATGCTGCTGAGTTCATGAGTCTTCCTACTGTTGCCGCTCAGTGGGAACATCTTCGTCAGTGCTATCAGCCGTCTGGGGATGCTCTTTACCTGTCCGTGGTTCGCCAGGAGCATGCTCTTCAGCAGGGTGATTCCACTATTGATGAGTTCTATACTCAGAGTGCTGCTATCTGGCGTCAGCTTGATTCTCTTTGTACTGCTGTTTGTGGCACATGCTCGTGCTGCCAGATTGTGCGCTCGGATTTGGAGTTTCACCGCATCTATGAGTTTCTGTCTCGGCTTCGCCAGAAGTTTGAGCCCCGGCGTGCTCAGCTGAATGCTCGTGGTCGTGTTCCGCTCTCTAAGGTGTTGTCTGAGCTTTGGGCTAAGGAGAACCGTCTCCGTGGTGCTGGTCTTCTTGCGGTTCTGTCTGTGCTTGCTACTCGTGGTGCTCCTTTGCCGTCTGCTCCCTCGACTCAGCCACGGTACCCTATGCCGCCGCCGCCGATACTACCCACTCCTCCAGGTCAGGATCAGGGTCAGCTTCCGCACCAGCAGCCTCAGGGTCTGAGTCAGCACCAGCAGGCTCGTGGTCAGGGTCACCGTGGTTCTCTTCGTCACTGCTCATACTGCAACAGGGATGACCACACTTGGGCCACCTGTTATACACGGGACCCCAGTTTCCGTCAGCAGCACCAGGCTCGTGGGCAGTCGGCTCCTTCCGGGTCTTCAGCAGTTGCTTTCTCTGATCAGGACATTATCTGGAGTCTTCGCGGTCTGCTTGCTGCTACAGGCTCTTCTTCGACGGGCACTGCTGGTTCTGTGACTGCCTCTTCAGGCACTATGCGACCACCACCTTCTACACAGTCAGGTACGTCTCCGTGGTATCTGGATTCTGGAGCTTCCTTTCATATGACCTCTGAGTCTTCTTTTCTGTCCGCTCTTCGTTCTCTCTCTTCTCCTGTCCGTGTTTTTACGGCTGATGGTACCTCTCTTCCTGTTTCTAGTCGGGGCACCCTTTCTACTTCTTCTTTTTTTGTTCCTGATATTTCTCATGTCCCTTTTCTTAAGATGAATCTGTTCTCTGCTAGCCAGCTTACTGACTCTGGTTGTCACGTCATTCTTGATGCTGATTCTTGTGTTGTCCAGGACCGTCGCACCCAGGCCCTGGTTGGAGCTAGCCCTCGCAGCCGTGACTCTTCAGGACTTTGGGAGTTAGACTGGCTTCGTGTTCCTTCCGCTGCCACTTCATCTGCCAGTTCTTCTCTGGTTGTTGCCTCTAATACCAGCTCCTTTCAGCAGTGGCATCATCGTCTTGGTCACCTCTGTGACTCTCGCCTGTCGTCATTAGTTCATCGTGGTCTTCTGGGGTCTGTCTCAGGAGATGGGTCCTTGCATTGTCAGGGCTGTAGGTTGGGTAAACAGATTCAGCTTCCCTATCCTACTAGCGCGTCTGTGTCTTAGCGACCTTTTGATTTAGTTCATTCCGATGTTTGGGATCCGGCTCCTTTCTCTTCGAAAGGGGGCCATCGCTACTATATTTTATTCATCGATGATTTTTCTCGGTACACTTGGTTGTATTTTATGCGCTCTCGCAGTGAATTGCTTTCCATATATCAGCGTTTTGCGGCCATGGTCCGTACTCAGTATTCTACCCCCATCCATGTTTTTCATGCTGATTCTGCTGGTGAGTATATCTCCCAGATGTTGCGAGGTGTTCTTGCTGAGCAGGGCACCCTTGCTCAGTTCTCCTGTCCTGGCGCGCATGCCCAGAATGGCGTTGCTGAGCGTAAGAATCTCCATATTTTTGATACCACTCGTGCTATGATGATTGCTTCTTCTCTCACGACGCATTTCTGGGCTGAGGCTATCGCTACATCGGCTTACCTCATCAATATTCAGCCTTCTGCCGCCTTGCAGGGTGGTATCCCTCTTGAGCGCCTATCTGGACAGTCTCCAGACTACTCCATGCTTCACTTGTTTGGTTGTGTTTGCTATGTTCTCCTTGCTCCTCGCGAACGCACCAAACTGACCGCTCAGTCTGTTGAATGTGTCTTCCTCGGATACAGTGATGAGCATAAGGGCTATCGCTGTTGGGACCCTGTTGGTCGTCGGATGCGTATCTCTCGTGATGTTACTTTTGATGAGACGCGTCCTTTCTATCCTCGTCCCACCGCTGGTACTTACCCGGTGGAAGATATCTCTTTTCTTCTCTTTCCTGACACACCTCCTTCTACCCCTATTGTGTCTTCTTCAGGATCTCCTCCCCCTGATGTCTCTTCTTCGACACCGTCCTCCTCTGCTCCGTATAGTTCTCCTAGTTCTCCTCGTTCTCCGGAGTCTTCCTCTACTATTCCCTCTTCTTCATCGTCGTCTACTGCGTCGTCTTCCTCTGATGATCTTCCCTCTCCTCGTCCTGTTCGTCAGTGTCGTGCCCCCAACCGTTACTCTCCTAGTCAGTATGGTCTTTCTATTGCCTCCGAGCCGACTTCTTATCGGGATGCTGAGCATCATCCTGAATGGCAGCTGGCCATGGCTGAGGAGATTGCTGCGCTTGAGCGCACCGGCACCTGGGATCTTGTTTCTCCCCCTCCCGGTGTTCGTCCTATCACGTGTAAGTGGGTCTATAAGATTAAGACTCGCTCTGATGGATCCATTGAGCGCTATAAAGCGCGTCTTGTGGCTCGTGGTTTTCTGTAGGAGCATGGTCGTGACTATGATGAGACCTTTGCTCCTGTGGCTCATATGACCACTGTGCGTACTCTTCTTGTTGTTGCTTCTGTTCTTCACTGGTTTGTGTCCCAGCTTGATGTTCAGAACGCCTTTCTCAATGGTGAGTTGAGTGAGAAGGTTTATATGCAGCCTCCTCCTGGGTATTCTATTTCTGAGGGGATGGTTTGTCGTCTTCGACGTTCTCTTTATGGCCTCAAACAGGCCCCTCGTGCCTGGTTTGAGCGCTTTTCTTCTGTAGTGACTGCTGCTGGTTTCTCTCCTAGTGCTCATGATCCAGCGTTGTTTGTTCACACTTCTCCTCGTGGACGCACTCTTCTTCTTCTTCTTCTCTATGTTGATGATATGATCATTACCGGTGATGATCCTGAGTATATCGCCTTTGTTAAGGCTCGTCTTCGTGATCAGTTTCTTATGACTGATCTTGGTCCTCTTCGATACTTTCTTGGGATTGAGGTTTCCTCCACTTCTGATGGCTTTTACATCTCTCAGGAAAAGTATATTCAGGATCTTCTTGCTCGTGCTTCTCTTGGGGATGAGCGCACTGTTGAGACCCCTATGGAGCTTAATATTAAGCTTCAACTTACTGATGGTGATCCTCTTTCTGATCCGACGCGTTATCGTCATCTTGTTGGGAGTCTCGTTTATCTTGCTGTCACTCGTCCTGACATATCTTATCCTGTTCATATTCTGAGTCAGTTTGTTTCCGCTCCTACCACTGTTCACTATAGTCATCTTCTTCGTGTTCTTCGTTATCTTTGTGGTACGATCACTCGTCGCCTTTTCTTTCCTCGTTCCAGCTCCCTCCAGCTCCAGTGCTATTTGGACGCTACGTGGGCGAGTGATCCTTCGGATCGCCGTTCACTTTCTGCTTACTGTGTGTTTCTTGGTGGTTCGCTCATTGCTTGGAAGACGAAGAAACAGACAGCGGTTTCCCGTTCGAGTGTTGAGGCTGAGTTGCGTGCTATGTCCTTGTTGACTGCTGAGGTGACCTGGTTACGGTGGTTACTTGCGGATTTTGGGGTCTCTATTACCACACCCAGTCTGGTTTTGTTTGACAGTACAGGTGCTATTAGTGTTGCACGTGATCTGGTCAAGCATGAGCTTACCAAGCATATTGGTGTTGATGCTTTCTATACGCGTGCTCAGGTGTAGGCTTAGGTTGTTGCGCTTCAGTATGTGCCTTCAGATTTACAGTTGGCGGATTTCTTCACGAAGGCACAGACCAGAGCGCAGCATGATTTCTTACTCTCCAAACTCAATGTTGTGGATCCACCATGAGTTTGAGGAGGGGTGTTAGATGTATATATCTGTATATTGTATTTCCCCCATATGTTAGATGGCTTCCTGCATATTTGCCCTGTACCTGTACTATATATTGTGGCCTTTGGCCTCCAGAGGAATACAACTTGTCTATTCCTAACACATACGAGTACATGAATAATTAAGCAACTATTATTATTCACAAACATCGTCATTGTGTCGTATTCTCTATAAACGTTGAAGCATCAAGCTAAGTACAAGACAAACACGTTCAAGCATATATACAACGTTCATTTTTTGGATATCTAAAGATTTCTCCGCCAGACGTGACGACCTCATCAAGTATGAACCCCACCAATTCTTGAATGGCTCGTATGCGGCCAAATAGTAGGAGTTGGTCCCGCATCCGTTCGATCTAAATATATATGAAGAATAGGGTCAATATATATAAGAATAAAACTCAACACAATTGATGGTAATAAAATAATGTTGTGTACTTTGTTTACTTACTCTAGGTTGTTCTAGTGCGACTTGGCCCGTCGCACATATCGTGTTGCGAATGAACTCACAAACATAGTATCCACATAAGTTATTGCCGGGTCCCTGATGCGTGAACTTTACGAGAATAGAGAGTTCAATCAAAATAATAATCAATAAAGTATGATATAATGGAATTGGAAGCAGAATCAAAGAGATACGCAGACCTAGCTAGCTAGTATTACTTACATTTTGGTCTACAAATTTTACTTCTTCTGACCATTCACCAACGGTCCTGCCCGTGAACCTTTTCCAAACCCTGTCCGGCAAAGAAAATGGATAAAGGAGTAATTAATTACTTGTTCTCACGAAAGTTGACGATCTAGTGCGATAATATGATTGAAATTACCCCTGGAGCATCTCTCTAAAGTCTGCCCATAGCTCTTTTTCTTTTTGTAACAAGTCCATGACAAGGACTTTTCCTGAGTAAGGTTGAATGACTAGCAGAATAAATTGAACCCTACGCACGCATAACTCATCATCAGTTACACTTAACATCGAGTAAGCCGAAACAAAATGTGTACAAGAGAGGGTAACAGTACTCACGAGAAGTTATAAGGCAATAGTATTTCCCTTTTGGTTTGTTGTCTCAGTAAAGACCTTAGCAAGAAATCTTCTGTTTACCCGGGTTTGTGTCTTACCACTTCTTCATGAACTCTATTTGGGTCAACGAACCCAATATCAAAAGGGCCTCCTTTCATGCATTCCATAACCTTTTTCCTGCATAATAGTATATACATATATGGTGAGCATATATATACATGCAATTAATGAATTGAATGAGATGAGATAGAAATTACAGAAATAGTACTTACACACAATAAAGGCTGATGGCAGCTTTGTCGAGTTCCTTCTGATTGAATAGAAAATGCAAGTCTTGAATGTTGAAGGCGATCTCGTCGTCTCCGCACAAGAAAATCTGATCTCTTATATGTGCCGTGATCCATTCTTCCTTTCTCGTCTTGCAGAAATCAAGGTACCACTTGTGCAATCTTCGCATCTTTGTTGGTAGATTCTTGAGCTCCTCTTTCTTGACGAGATTCTTCCCATACTTCCATGGCTGTATGGGGTTGACATCGCATTTGGGCAAGTTGTCTCCCATGATGTTCAAGTATGCAATGTAAGTCATCCCCATCTCATTTGCCTTTCTTTGTAGCTCTGCCTCGTAATCATTTACAGGAGGAGCATTCCGTGTGTCGAACACTTGGAGCGGGGCGCATGATTGCTTTTCCTGCTCTCCGAGCATGGGAACTGTTTTCTGGGGTGCCGCATGACTGCTACTTTCAGTCTCCCTCCGCCTTGCATCCCCCTTCAAAATCTGGCGCTCGTAGTCCGACACAAGCGGGGTTTCAGGTTTCAAAAGATTATTGTAAAACTTCTCCACCACCGTCAGATCTATTTTCTCCTTTGGCTCGGCCCGTCTAGGTGCAAAGAATTTCTTGACCTCTTCTTCTGAGATCCTATTGGTCTCCTCGTCGCTGCGATTCCACGGTAAAACTGGCAATGGCTTGGCGGAAGGCTGCTGGACGTAGTTTCTTGAAATCTTTGGCGTACGGTTTCCTGCGGATTTCTTCGTGGCAGTGCTAGTGATGATCTTCGTGGCAGTGCTCGTCTGCTTACGCTGAGGAGATGGCTGAAGTGCCGGAGATGGCTGGCGCGCCGGAGATGGCTGCCGCGCAGGAGATGGCTAAAGCGCCAGAGACGACAGGGGAGTATTCTGATGACTTGGAGACGGCTGAGGCGGCTCATACTGCTGAAGCTGCGGAGACGGCAGGGGTGCCAGTGGCCTCCAATTTGGAAGCACGATGTGTTCCTTCTTCCAAAGAATGGTTGTTTTCACTGCAAATTTGAGTTGAGTTTCCCTTTGACCTGTAGCATGGTCAAGCTGTGCTTCCTCATATTCCTTCACAGCCTTATCCACCCCGACAATAGCATAGCCATCTGGAATCGGTCGGCAGTGGTAAGTTCCACCAGCTATAGGAGGTAAGGCATAGCCGACAACCACCTTAATGGATAAGCCCATTAATATCACATGCAGCTCAGCGTGTTCGCTCTCCCTGATCTCATCCACGGGGTATCGAGGACCCGCCATTTCAAGCGTGGGCTACACGTTCTCCGTGGAAGCCACGCTGCTTTTCCGCGCAGAGTCTGGGCCGCCGGAAGCTTCCAATGCATGCTCTTCATGCCGCTGAGATGGGCCGGTAGCTTGCTGGCTCTTTTGTGCATTCACTTGCGCCTGCAACGCCACAAGTGCATGTTCTATCTGTGTCATCCGCTCTGTACGCTCTTTTTCTTTTCTGTCGCGCCATCTGTAAGAGTCGCCCACTCGGCAAACCCATCCTTCCATGTCATACCCCATGTGCCTCGTGCATGTCCAGGGTGTTATTTTTTACCGATGGCGCGTGTGAGCTGGTCATTCTCTCTGTCGGGATGGAAGGTCCTAGCGGCTGTTTTCTCATATGCCATGATGAGTTCAGTGACGGTTTTGGCAAGGAGGGTTGGGAAGATACACAATCCCGTTTCTGGGTCCAACCTTGCCCTGATTCCGTAGAACCCAGTCTTTGCACGTAGGTCCCACCCATGTGTATGGGGTGTGATCCCTCTGTCGAGCAGGGCCTTCTCAGCTTTCTCCCACTTAGGCCTCTGAGATATGTAGCCACCTGACCCCGTCCTCTGGTGATATTTCTTCTTCTGGGCATTTAGCGTATTGGTTTCTGACCTCTTTGTAGCTATAGCATCTTCCTTGTTGCCACAAATTCGGGCCAGTGAGGTCTTATCTTCGCATAATATGCGTCTTCAAAATCTGGAGTCTCGCGAGCTTTGACAAATTTGTTCAATTTTGTCTTCCAGTTGCGGAAAGCATCAACCATCTTCTTTAGAGTCCACTCTTTGACCTTTTTCTTTATAACCGGTTTGTTTTCATCCTCCTCTAGCGGAAGGGTGAAATTTACCAACAGCGAATTCCAAAGCGTTTCTTTGGATCTTTCATCGACAAAGGTACCGTCGCCCTTCTTTGGCTTATTCCAATTTTCAATTATGATTGGGATTTGGTCCCTAACAAGAACTCCAGCATGACGTACAAATTTTTTTGTGGCCTTCTTGGGCTCCATCGGCCTGCCATCAACACGGACTGCTTCGATTGTGAACTTTGCACGATCTTTCAACCGATGGCTCGCGCCTCGCTTGCTCTTTTTCGTAGAAGAAGATTGTTGCTGGCTGGTCGATCCAGAGGGCTAAAAGAAGAAAGAAGCGTTAATTAATACATGTACATATATACAAACCAATCGGTGGAAGTCAGCAGAGGATTAATCCATGCATATACCTCGACGGACTTTGTAATCACTAAAGTGCGTTCAACGGAGTCGTCATCTTCTCCATGACTACTTGAGCTGTCATCATGTCCCTCCAAGTTCAGATATTGTGAGGTGTCCTCGTGGATGATGTTCTCCATTATTTCTTCATCTTCAAGGTTTCTACTGAGTGGATCCATAGTTTCTAAAACAATAATATTATCTAGAGTAAGAGAGTAAACATTCAAGTGGACTTGGATTCATACACAAATATACATATTATTCATACAAAAATACACAAATGAAATTAAAACCCTAAGGATGCTTGATCATTTTAAACGAGTTCCGAGGGGTCCAAACCCTAATTCGGAGAAATCGCCGGAGGATGCTCCAGACGGCGGCGGCTGGCGGCGCTGGAGAGCGACCTAGGGCGCGCGAGGTAGCGGGTTCGCCTCAGCGTGATGTGGCCTACCTAAAACGGGTGGCGCCACTATTCCTAGGGGTCACCGGAGCGACGTTAACAACGACGGCCAGCGGCGGCATGGGACCGTGGCCACGTCACAGCCACACAGGCGCCACGCGGGCTCACCGGAGGATGCTCCAGACGGCGGCGTCTGGCGGCGCTGGAGAGCGACCTAGGGCGCGCGAGGTAGCGGGTTCGCCTCAGCGTGATGCGGCCTACCTAAAACGGGCGGCGCCACTACCTAGGGGTCACCGGAGCGACGTTAACAACGACGGCCAGCGGCGGCGCTTGCAGAGCAGCGAGGTGACGACCCTAAACTAATACTAACTATAAAATACACTAAATAACCCTAAACTAAATACACTAAACTACACTAAATAAATAACCCTAAACTAAATAACCCTAAACTAAATAAATAACCCTAAACTAAATAACCCTAAACTAATAACCCTAAACTAAATAAACCCTAAACTAAATAAAGCCTAAACTAATACTAACACTAAACTACTAATAATACACTAAACTACACACTTATAAAATACTAATAACTAATTAATTACTAATAAACCCTAAACTAATTAACTACTAATAATCTCACCGGTGGCAAACTCTCGTCGGCCAGCGGGGTCGGCGGGGAGTGGCGGCACCGTGCGTGGACGGCGGGGTCGGCGGCGAGTGGTGGCGCGCGGCGCCGGAGGCTCCACGAGTTGCTGGCGGAGGCGCCGGCTCCCGAGAGTTGCTGGCGGCGGCGCGGTGGCGGCTCCGCGAGTGGACGGGAGGGGGGGGGACGACACGGACGCGGTGGCTGGCGGCGGACGGCGAAGGCGTGGTCGGGCAGCCTGGCGGATCCTCTACTCTGCTCTGCTCCGCCGCGGCTCCTCTGCTCTGTTCCTCTTTGCGCTCGATCAAATTCTGGCTGGGGGAAGAGGAAGAGGACGCGTGCCTTTATACCCCCCTTTAACACCGGTTCCAAGGGGGATTCGTTTCGCGCCCGCACCCCCCCTTTAACACCGGTTCCAGCTACGAACCGGTGTTAAAGGGGGGGTGTGCGCGCGAAACAAAATAAATGTGCCCCTCCTTTAAAACCGGTTCCTGGCTAGAACCGGTGTTAAAGGGGGGCATTTATTTCGTGCATTAAAGGGGTGGGTGCATTTTTAATTCAAAAAATAGGATAGAATTTACAAAATTCATATCTTTTTTATTTCAACTTAGAAAAATATGAATAATATATCATAATTTTTAGAAAAATAATCTATCCATTCATATAAAAACATTTTATATTTACTTTAGATGAAAATTTCAAAATGATTAAAACACTTACATATAAATTTTGATTATTCAATTCAAACAAAAATAAAATAGTCAAACCCTAAAACTTTGAACATAAGAAATATTAAGCATCTAAAAAGGAATATAACCCTATTTTATTAGAGCAAATCATATTTTATTTTGTATTAACATTTTTGAATTGTTTGGATATTTAAATGCCGCATCTTTTGTATACTTTGGAATCTGACAAAACCTCGCTCAACTTGCATTGGATTTTTGATAAAATAGCATATTGTGAACCTAAAAATGATTTTTGTAAAAAATCATGAGCATCATATCATGTTATCATATACCTGTAGTTCATATCTGACCCACTTCCTGCCGATTCGGTAGGAATTTGTCTTTTTCACCAGAGGTGGACGGAAAGGTTTTAGATCCCCCTGTTGGTACATTGTCCATATAAGGTGGTCTAGTATTTTTGTAAAATGTGGTGGTAGTATTTTGAATTAGCCATTTGATGGTTGCTTCACAAAACCGTCCGTTTTTTATGCTCGGAAAATGGAAAATGCCTTTTTGGTGCGACAAAAAGGAAAAATTCCTCTTGCAACATTGTTTGCCATGCCATGATGCACATGTATGCACAATATGGTCACATTATCACAAACTATGCCTTGATTCTAGCCATAACATTGGTCATTTGACCCGAAAGCCAAGAAACCTCGAATGAGATGGGTCATTTTGTGAAGGTTTTTTTGAGACATAATCAATATACCAAGTTTGATATTTTTCCTTCTAACTATGTCACATAATATAATACCATGCGAAGGTTTCGCATTGTTTCGATCGTTTTTAATTTTTTATCCCCGTTTTAAACTATCGTCAAACTTTGTCGAACAATGGACATGAAGATTCTTAGCTCGGGGCCAAGCCTCGCTCAACTTGCATTGGATTTTTGATAAAATAGCATATTGTGAACCTAAAAATGATTTTTGTAAAAGGGGGGGGGCACACCTCTCACCCTCTTGCTAGGCTCCAAAATGAGAGTGAAAAAATAGAAGAGAGGGGTGTGGGCTGCGGTGTGTTATATAGCTCCCCCCTTTTACACCGGTTCAAGCCACGAACCGGTGTTAAAGGAGGGGGGGGCTGCACGGGCCACTGGTGCAGGGCCTTTAACACCGGTTCGTGCCACGAACCGGTGTTGAAGGGGGGCGCTCCTTTTTGCCGCACGGGCCACGCTGGTACGGACACCCCCTTTAACACCGTTTCGTAGAAGAACCGGTGTTAAAGCCTATTTCCAGGCTCAACCAAAGGCCTCGTTTCCACTAGTGCATGTTCATTTTGTGTGTGTGAAACATCAGGCCATGCGTAGGCATAGTGCAATGCCATCATAGTGCAATGCCATCATATAGCTACAGTAACTCGATCCGGTTCCGGTGATACTGTTTTCCAAGAACCATAATACGTAATAGTACTCCATTAAAATAGATGTCGCATGTTTAACAAAATTTAGATGAATCGATATAATTTGTGACATGTATTTTAAGGCGGAGTGAGTAGTATAATGATGCCGTGGGTGTGAGTGCAGGAGCACAATTTGCAGCACCAAGTGTTGCTGAATCGGAACCGGAACCGCATGCATTAATCAGGCAGAGCCTGTTAGGGAGGTCCGAGCAACTCTTGCAGTCTGATGTGATGAAGACGTAGAATATATGATAGTATGAGAGAGCAACCGCTCCCTAAACTACGTATGGCTTCACTAATCTGATCTACGTAACTGATTTGTTCGTCGCGCGACAGGAAGATGCAGGGCCTTGACCCAAGCGCCAAAATACAGCACGAAAGAACAGCTACCTGCCGGCGCTATGGACCACGAAAGATCGGGACGTGGACCACCGTGCCGGCGCTGCCTGCCTCCGATCCAGCTCTGTGCGCCGGCACATGCGTCCCGTGTGGGTGTGCCGCCATCGGTTCGTGCAAACGTCGAGCCTGGTACGGTGACGGCCGATACGTCGGATTCCTCCGAAATGATTAGCCCGCCGTCATCATCCACGATCCAATCCGGTGATTGGTCGTGGCAGACTGGTTTGACGGATCTTGTGATTGGTTGTCTAGTCCCGGCAGCAAGGACAGGGAGGTCTAGATGCCGGTAAAAACCGATCAGTAGCGGACGATAACAATGTTATCACGTCGTTATTTTGATAAAGGCATCGTCGTACAATTAGTGTCAACCTTTATCGGCCGACAGACGTACCACTTGGTGGACGATTTTCGTTTTAGCAGTCCCGCGGGCACACCTTCAAATTTTCGGAGCGCCCGTGCATTCTTCCGCACCACACACGGAAAAAGGTCTTGCCTATATATGCGAGGGGTGTTAATTAAAAGGCCGGCCTGAAAAACACACATGATGATATATATTTAAGCTAGCCGTGATTCGATCGATCGAAAATTTCACTATGCATGCTCCCTGATCCCTGCTGTACCATACTACGGATGATGCAACACTGCAGAAATATGGTGCAGCAAAAAAAAGTATGGTGGTAATGGTGATAGTTGGGTCCAGCGAGGCGGCGACTCGGCCTAGGTGACGCACACCTCGGTTTATCCTCGTAGGTGTGTGTCGGTAGGGCAGACGTGGCCGCAGCGGCAACGCACATAGGTGGTGGCACGGGAGATCATGGCGGCGGTGGCCGCCGGACTATCGGGCTACTTGTTCGCCTCGCCGGACTGACCGACGACTTGTCGAGCAACTTGCCCAGCTTCTCGCCGGACTGTCTGGCGATTTGTTCGGCGGCTCGCCAGACTGTTCGACGACTTGTCCGACGGAGGCGGCGGAGGAGAGCTTGGTGGCGGTGGTCGTGACGATGGCCGACGGCAGGGGCAGGATCATGTGCATGCGGGAATTGCGTATAACTATAGATCGCGATACGTATGACTTTATATGTGTAGTACTCTATTTGAGTACGGGTTTAGTATACACGTGAATGTATTTATACGAGTTTAGTATGCATGGAGTTTAGCGGATGGTCGCCCCCTCCTGGCGACCGAGGGGGGCAAACCCTACCCCGCCGCCACCTCCTCCCCCTCCATCCTTCTCCCTCCTCGTCGCCCCCGGAGGGCAGCCGGCCTAAGTGCGCGGCACCGGTGATGGGGGCGGCTGGGATCTGGCCTCCCGGCCTCAGCGCGGCGGTAGGAAGGAGAACGCCGGCGCTGGACGGGGCCCCCTCGCCATCGACGTCTACGCGGCTTCGGCCGCCAGTGGCTTCGTGGGAGCTCGGATCTGGAGGCGGCGGCCTCTACCGGAGTGGGGCAGGTGGCGCTCTGGTGGAGGAGGTGCCGGCGATGAGATTCCGTTGGAAGACATAGATCGGCTCTCTATCCCTAATTGCCTGCTCGATCCGTTCTTCGGAAACCGGCCAGCGGTGTCGGGATCGCTGTGTCGGATCTAATAAAGGAGGTGGTCCTTTGGTTTCTTGTCGCACGAAGATAAAGATCTGCTTGATGTCTGCCCTCGTTGATCTGGTCTGAGAGGCGGGTTCCGGAAGGCTCCGCCGGCGAACTCCCATGGGCGTATCATACCTGGAGATTGCTGGATCAGAAGGTATTCGGTCGTGCGCACCTTGTTTTTCTGGCCGTTTGGTTTCAGCGGGAGCATGGCTAAGCTCTGTTGTTTGTTCCCACCAAGTGTCATTCTTAGAGCCATGGTGAAGTCAGATGCGGAGAATGTCAGGAAAGCGGAAATATGAGGGTAGCGATGGTGATTTTTGTTCTTGTGGCGAAGGCGAACTGATTGCGTGATATGGGACTCGTTGCAGGGACTGTTGGTGCAGGAAGACAACAGAGGGGGAGTTCTCAGTCTTACAGATCCCCAATCCTCAACCGATACACACGGAAACCACCATACTGCCTCATCTTGTGCGGCCGCAGTGATCCTCACCGGCGATGATTGATCCGGCCTCCGCGCCCGTCCTTGTCGGAGGATTCACCAGGGAGCAGAGTCCCGGGCGCGACGCCGTTCGCCCGCCCCAGTGTGGCTGGGCTACATGAGCCGGCACGGCGGCCGACGGCAGGCTGGACAGCGGAAGGCCGAAGGCCAGGAGACGGCGGCAAGCACCGACGTGCGGCGGAGAAGGAGGCGTTGTTGGGGAGCCGTGGGCGGGCGAGCCGCGGACGCAAATCATGGCGCCGAGGCCGAACGACGACTAGTGCTCCCACCGCGCTCGTCCTCGACGACAGGCGTCGGCGACGAGAGGCATGGTGGCGCGTGAGCGTGACGAGGACACGACCCCCATCCATGGTCCTCACACCAGCCGGGCGGTGGTGGAGCCGCCATTGGCGCGGCCGGACCATCGAGGAGCCAGGTAGGCACAACCGGCAAGAGGGGTTCCGGCAGGGCGACCTACGTGGCCGGCACAGTCGCCGGCACCGATGGGGCAGAGGGGCCAGCGCCGTTCGAGCGGTCTCGTTGAGGGTCGCGGAAGCCGCCGGCGTCGCGGCGGCGACCACTATATCCACCGAAATAATGAAGGCCGCGGACACAGTTCTGGTGGCGGCGAAGTCCACCTACACCATGGAGGCGGCAGCGGCGAGCGACGAAACAACAGCGACAGCCATCGTCGCGAAGCATTCGAAGAAACAATGAGAGAAAACTCCGCATTGCTCTTTTCTCACCTTTCTGCCTGCGTTTTTTCTCCGTCGTTCTTGTTCTTCTCTTTTCGATCTCGAAATCGCTCAAATGTCGAGCATGTTGATAACGTGTTGAATTGAATGAGAGACAAACGAGAGCCCGATTGAATGGAAAGAATCATGTGTCTTTATCGATGAATGAATCAGGTATATATACAGGGGAAGGTCTGTTCTGGAGATGTCGATTCCGGGAGGCAGCGCTCCAGGAATTCTAACTACCCGACGGTTCCACATACATGGGATTACAGAAGTGGGGATTAACCCCTAATTAACTATGTTTAATTAATTCCAACAGAACATGTATCAAACTGATTGCCAAGGGTTTAGGAATTGTTATCGGTGTCCATGTCACCCTACACCATCGGGAGTAGCATGATCTTACGTAGATGTCACTGTTCCTGGCATCGAGAACTAACCATTTAAATAGATGGTTTTAATCTCCTATATCCATCCCTCAACTGGGGTTGTTCTCTATGGTGTGATTAAGAAAATCGTTTCACAATTGTGACGAGGATAGTTCGAGTTGATACACATGACCTGACAACAAGATTCACTAGTAGACTTTTTTAGTTTTTAGCTTCCCTTTGCATCTGACAACAATTTGGAAAGCATATCACAAATAACAGGTTTCTCATTTGTTATGGATCTTTCCTCCTGTGAGGCTTCCCTCCAGCCCTCCCCCTTTTGCATCCCTCCGACCTCCTTCCAGTCCACTAAGACGAGGGATTAGGACCGGATGTCAGTTCTATGTACATAAAACTTCATCAGATATGTACATCCACCAACAAACCGATGTACCGGATATGCATGGATGCAAAGGTCTAAAAAACCTGACCGAACACGTTCGTGTTATTGGCACGTCCAACCTGATAGAATTTGTTATAATTGCGACAAGAAGATAACGAAGAACGAAAACAAAAACACAACAAGGGGACACATATTTAACGTGGAAAAACCTCTCCAACAAAGAGAGGACAAATCCACGGACGCCAGCCAGCGAAACTTCATTATATCGGAGAGTGTTTACAAACGCCGGGGATTTCACATATGCAACTCAACCCAACCGGCGGCTTACAAGGGGTTTATATATCAGTGGAAACCTAAGTCTTCGACAATCCGTACCGTACGACGGCCCCATCCCAACCGGCAACTCATCCTAACCGGCGGCTTACACTCAGCCCAAGCCTCCGGCGACGGGCCTCGCTCCACTCATCAGAAGTTGGCCTATACTTTGTAGAATTTGGATCAACATATAACAAACTCCACCTTGAGACAAATTCCTCCTTGTAGCATCAACAACAACCATCTCCCTGAACAAACAAAGCAAAAATACTTTCGACGCCAATAGCCACTTGAGCTAATCAGTTAAACCAACTAAAGCTCAAACTTAGTAACAGGAACATGTTTAGTCATCATATCAGCAGGATTATCATGAGTGCAGATCTTGCATACCTTTAATTTACCTTGAGCAACAATATCTCTAAAAAATGGTACTTGACATCAATGTGCTTAGTTCTCTTATGGAACATCTGATATTTTGTAAGGTATATGGCACTTTGACTGACCCATAACAAAGTAATGCAAGAATCATCTCCACAAAGCTTAGCAAACAAACCTTTTAACCAAATAGATTCTTTGCAAGCTTCAGCAATAGACATGTATTCAGCTTCAGTAGTAGATTTGCAACAACTTCCTGCAACGTAGCCTTCCATCTAACAGCACAACCACCAACATTAAAGACATAACCTGTGAGGGATCTTCTCTTATCCAAATCGGTAGCAAAATCTGAATCCACATAGACAATAAGTCCCTCACCGGTTGACGAGGATCGATCTCGTCAATGCCCATTGTTATGAGCTTGGGTTTTGGAGAAGATGGGGGTGCTGGAGATCGCGGAACGGTTAACAGACAAGCAACTAGGGGACACGATATTTACCCAGGTTCAGGCCCCCGGAGGAAAACCCTACTCCTGCTTATCTGCTCTTGATTACGGCAGAAACGAAAGTTACAGGGGTGCGCAGATGCGATCTGGCGTGGAGATATGTATGCGGTGGTATGAGAGGTGCCCTCCTCATCGTGCCCTCCTAGCCTTTATGTAGAAGTAGGCAGGTCCTGGGCACAGATCGAGTGGGTTACAGGTTTAGGGTTTGCCCCTTTGAATATTCTATCTAATCTAGTCTTGCTCTCCAAGGATCCGAAGACGTCATGGGCTTGGGCCACCCGGATATCTTCATAGGCCGTGCACATTCTCGTGGGCCTTCCTTGGGCTGGACCAGGTATGTTGAAGTCGTGTACCCGTAGGGTATAACCTTGTCACCGGTCCTGCCAAGCTTCAAACAAGCATTGGAAGTGCCAAGAAGGTACTTGAAAACCCACTAAACAGCCTTCCAATGTTCTTTACCAGGATTATCCATGTATCTACTTATCAAACTCATAGCATATGATAAATCAGGATAAGAACAAACCATGGCATACATGAAAGAACCAATAGCACTAGAATATGGCACCTTTGATATGTACTCAAACTCTTCATCAGTAGTAGGACATTGAGAAACTGACAATTTAAAATGAGGAGCAATAGGAGTACTAACTGACTTGGCACCATCCATATTAAAACGATGAAGAACTTTCTTAATGTAACTTTGATGACTAAGAAATAACAAACCAGATTTTTTATCTCGGGTAATCTCCATACCTAAGATCTTCTTAGCAGCAACAAGATTCTTCATCTCAAACTCACTACTTAGGTGTGCCTTCAAAGTAGTGATTTCTTTCATGCCCTTGACAGCAATTAACATATAGCAGCAAGTATATAGGTGACCCATCAAAAAACTTGATATAAACACAACTATCATGTTTAGATCTCTCAAAACCATGTGAGATCATAAATGAATGAAACCTTTTATACCACTGTATTGGAGATTGCTTTAAGCCATAAAGAGACTTCTTTAATTTGCACACAAAATCCTCTTTACCAGGCACTATGAACCCTTCTGGTTGGTCCATGTATATTTCCTCATCAAGCTCTCCATGCAGAAAAGCAGTCTTGACATCTAACCGCTCAAGCTCAAGATCATGCATAGCCACAATACTAAAGAAAGTGCGAGTGGAACTATGCTTTACAACTAGGGAGAACACATCATTGTAATCAATACCTGGAATCTGGCTGAATCCTTCTGCTACTAACCTTGCCTTGTACCTTGAAGGCTCTTTGGGAGACAAACCTTCCTTTTTCTTGAAGATCCTCTTGCAGCAGACTGCCTTCTTTTGTCTGGGCAAGGGCACAACATCCCATGTGCCATTTTTCTCAAGCGACTGCATCTCTTCTTGCATAGCAGAAATCCACTTCTCGCGGTCAACGGATGCAATGGCTTCATTGTATGTAGCAGGTTCAGAATCGTCCTCCACCTATTCAGCACAACTCAAAGCATAACGAACAAGATTACACTCTTCAATTAAACGAGGACCACAGTTACGCCTCGGTCTATCAACAGCAATGGACTCATGTGGCTGCTGCAAAACAGTAGGTGAGTGCTGAACAACAATATCATCAATGTTTTCCTCATGTGTATGTTCAACGATAGCATCATTATCAACAGTTTTCTGCAGGTTCTCTACCTACACACTAACTCCCTCCTCTCCAACAACAACATGAGAGGTATCTGATGGCAAGCTATCATGATACATAACAGACTCATTGAAAACAACATTTCTACTTAGCAAAAACTTTTTAGTTTCAGGATTCCATAGTTTATATGCCTTAACTCCTAAACCATAACCAAGGAATATGCACTTAACAACCCTAGGCTCTAACTTTCCATTATCAACGTGAGCATATGCAGTGCAGCCAAAAACTCTCAACTGTGAATAATCAGCAGACGAACTTGACCATACCTCAATGGGAGTTTTCTTCTCAAGTGGAATAGAAGGTGACCTATTGATGAGGTAACACACTGTGTTGGCTGCTTCAGCCCAGAAACGCCTATGCATACCTGCATTAGACAACATATAACAAGCCCTTGAGATGATGGTCTTGTTCATGCGCTCAGCCACGCCATTCTGCTGAGGAGTATATGGGATGGTGTGATGCCTGATCATGCCATCGTTACTGCAAAACTCCTCAAACTCATTAGAACGGAATTCCATACCATTGTCAGTATGTAGTACCTTTACCTTCTTCTCAGTTTGCTTTTCAACCATAACTTTCCACTTCTTAAAAGCATAAAAAACATCAGATTTATGCTTCAGAAAATAAGGCCACACTTTTCTTGAGTAGTCATCAATAATAGTAAGCATGTAATTAGCACCACCAATAGAAGTCTTACGGGACGTACCCCATACATCAGCATCCACATAATCTAATATGCCTTTGGTGGTATGAACAAAAGCATTGAATTTAAATCTTTTATGCTTACCAAAAATGTAGTGCTCACAGAACTCAAACTTACTCAAGTTGCAACCATCAATAAGCTCTCTCTTGACCAACTCTGCCATGCCTTGTTCGCTCATATGCCCAAGATGCATATGCCACAGATGTGTTTTACCACAATCATCAGAATCATTAGAAGTAACAGCAACATCAGCAATACCAGGCAAAGTGCTACCTCTAAGAACATATAATTTTAAAGAATTCATATCACCTATCATGTGAATAAGAGAACCTTTTGATACCTTCAGAACTCTATGCCCATCGCCCCACCGACATACTTGTATCCATCAACGTCCATGGTACGCATGGAGATCAAATTTCTGGCAATGCTTGGTATGTGCTTCACCTCACTCAACGTGCGTGTCACGCCATCATGTGTCCTGATCTTAATAGATCCAACACCAACAATATGGCATGGGTTGTCATTCCCCCACACGCACAAAGTCTCCAATTCTGCACAAACTCATATGAACTGAATCAATCTTTGTTACATCAAATATGAAACGAACATCCAATATCAATGCGGTGACCCAGCATACCACTGCATGTAGTACACTATAGTCGTTGACATGACATCCACAGAACACCGTTCCGTAAATATCACATCCCTCAGAGTGGTACAACAGAAACATTGCGGGTCCATATTACAAAAGTACACACATTATTATTATTACAATACCGAAAGTTCAAGACTTCCAAAAGATCCAACTTACAAACCAAAATATAAAGTGTTCAGTGGAATTTAAAAGTAGCAACTCCGTCTAGGAGTTTAGCTCAACAGCTTATTCTATAGAGTTCATGCTGCTCGGCTCCATTGGTTACTATTAACTAGGGATACTTAGTTGGACTCATTATCATCGACACCATAGTGGATTTCGTAATCCACTCCTTCAACTCCTTCGGACAGATCAGGTTCCTCGTAGAACACATCTTCTTGGCATTCGGCTGCATACATTGGCACGTCTTCTGGATCCTCAGAGTCTAAGCAAGGGATCAAAGGAAAGAATGAGTAACAGCGTTACCCAACAAGTTCGTTATATGCAATGTGGGAAGTTTGATGCTCTAACTACCACCTCGGATTGTAAATGCTTGGCACTATGCAATTTTTGTAAATATTTCTTCAAAGATTGATTTTATTCTGAAAAACTATGACCATCAGCCTTCACAGGTTGACCAGAACTTTCATGGAGTTCCTTTCCTGCCGCGTTCGTAGCTCCTTCCCGGAACAGGGAGTAACAAGTTGCAATTCTTACACACTGCAGAGGTGCGTTACTTTACCCATGAGAGATCAACTCCTTGTTGCACAACCGGGCGTACTTTCCCGTCCACAATTCCATGATATGGGGCCCAGTAGTTTGTCCAAGCCAATCACTGCCCCCTTCGCGACCCCGCATGCCTCCTTGGTGTACACCATGCCCACATAATGAATTACGGCAATGGTTTGTACAAACCGTTAGATGCCAGAACTATCGTGGGACGATGAGGGTTCCCACCCATATGCTGCATATCCTCTACGAATTACCAATTAATATGCACGCTACGAGGATAACAGCCACGACCTACACATCCGGCTTCATGCGAGAGGAAGAAGATACAGCTGACTTCTCTGTCCCATTCCAAATCTCATGGCTAACGCATAATATACGGCGCTAGAATCACTGATGT
This sequence comes from Avena sativa, assembly GCA_916181665.1. Classification (NCBI taxonomy): domain Eukaryota; kingdom Viridiplantae; phylum Streptophyta; class Magnoliopsida; order Poales; family Poaceae; genus Avena; species Avena sativa. Next base: position 58,560,858 of record OV702285.1, on the reverse strand, counting down.
CAGGGGTTATTAAGTCCCTACTTGATCATCATTGTTGCAAATAGAACCCTAAGTTCTATTGCTCCATTATATCACCACTTAGGATGATATCTATGATTTCCTTATTTGTGAAAATAATATTTTCTTTCTTTTATAGCATATATGATAACACACAATTTGCAAATACTTTGATAAAGACTCTTCTAAGGACATGAGCAAGTGATGGACTTGCCTTGTGATGGCAAGGTAGTGAAGTCTGATGCTTGCACTGGACCTTGAGCTTTTATTTCTACAAAAACATCATTATTGCCCGGTAAGGACAATATTTAAAGAAGCAAAAATGATTATGCAAGTAATGTAATGCATTATTTAATTTTATATGCATTTACCCCAAAAAGTTCCTTTTTAGTAATAAAGGATTTATAAATATTACTTTTTAACATTTATAACATATATCGAGTTATTTTATTTTATTATCCTTTTATTTGATTGTTATTGATTTAATAATTCTTTTAATAATTATTAATTACACTTTAAAAATGGTGATTAAATATTTATTTAGTATCTTTAAAAATACTATAATACTAATATGTAATGAAAGTGATTTTTATTTATTTTTATCACCTTTCCATAATTTTGTAAAATTCAATAAGGAATTTATAATTTACAAAATTCTTATAAAAATTTAAATGTCTAAAATTTTATATTTTAATTTATTTGGGTAGTTTAGATTTTTGTGGATCCAAAAGTATTTTATTTATTATTTTTGGACTTTTATTTTATTTCATAGAATTTTATTGAGGTTAGGGGCATTTTGGTCTTTTTCTTTTTATTAAAACAGGCCAGGAATTGTTTCTGGGCTGCTTATTCTTATTGGGCCCTGGTGGCCCATTAATTCTAGACAAAAGAGCCACCCTGAAGGGTCTAGCCCTGCTCAGCCCACTCCTCACTGCCTCTCTCCCTCTCTCTCTCTCTCTCTCTCTCTCTCTCTCTCTCTCTCTCTCTCTCTCTATTTGGGTCAACGAACCCAATATCAAAAGGGCCTCCTTTCATGCATTCCATAACCTTTTTCCTGCATAATAGTATATACATATATGGTGAGCATATATATACATGCAATTAATGAATTGAATGAGATGAGATAGAAATTACAGAAATAGTACTTACACACAATAAAGGCTGATGTCAGCTTTGTCGAGTTCCTTCTAATTGAATAGAAAATGCAAGTCTTGAATGTTGAAGGCGATCTCGTCGTATCCGCACAATAAAATCTGATCTCTTATATGTGCCATGATCCATTCTTCCTTTCTCTTCTTGCAGAAATCAAGGTACCACTTGTGCAATCTTCACATCTTTGTTGGTAGATTCTTGAGTTCCTCTTTCTTGACGAGATTCTTCCCATACTTCCATGGCTGTATGGGGTTGACATCGCATTTGGGCAAGTTGTCTCCCATGATGTTCAAGTATGCAATGTAAGTCATCCCCATCTCATTTGCCTTTCTTTGTAGCTCTGCCTCGTAATCATTTACAGGAGGAGCATTCCATGTGTCGAACACTTGGAGCGGGGCGCATGATTGCTTTTCTTGCTCTCCGAGCATGGGAACTGTTTTCTGGGGTTCCGCACGACTGCTACTTTCAGTCTCCCTCCGCCTTGCATCCCCCTTCAAAATCTGGCGCCCGTTGTCCGGCATTCAGGTTTCAAAAGATTATTGTAAAACTTCTCCACCACCGTCGGATCTATTTTCTCCTTTGGCTCGTCCCGTCTAGGTGCAAAGAATTTCTTGACCTCTTCTTCCGAGATCCTATTGGTCTCCTTGTCGCTGCGATTCCACGGTAAAACCGGCAATGGCTTGGCGGAAGGCTGCGGGACGTAGTTTCTTGAACTCTTTGGCGTACGGTTTCCTACGGATTTCTTCGTGGCAGTGCTAGTGATGATCTTCGTGGCAGTGCTCTTCCTCTTACGCTGAGGAGATGGATGAAGCGCCGGAGATGGCTGCCGCGCAGGAGATGGCTAAAGCGCCGAAGACGACAGGGGAGTATTCTGATGACTTGGAGACGGCTGAGGCGGCTCAGACTGCTGACGCAGCGGAGATGGTGAGGGTGCCAGTGGCCTCCAATTTGGAAGCACGATGTGTTCCTTCTTCCAAAGAATGGTTGTTTTCACTGCAAATTTGAGTTGAGTTTCCCTTTCACCTGTAGCATGGTCAAGCTGTGCTTCCTCATATTCCTTCACAACCTTATCCACCCCGACAATAGGATTGCCATCTGGAATCGGTCGGCAGTGGTAAGTTCCACCAGCTATAGGAGGTAAGGCATAGCCGACAACCACCTTAATGGATAAGCCCATTAATATCACATGCAGCTCAGCGTGTTCGCTCTCCGTGATCTCATCCACGGGGTATCGAGGACCCACCATTTCAAGCGTGGGCTACACGTTCTCCGTGGAAGCCACGCTGCTTTTCCACGCAGAGTCTGGGTCGCCGGAAGCTTCCATTGCAGGCTCTTCATGCCGCTGAGATGGGCCGGTAGCTTGCTGGCTCTTTTGTGCATTCACTTGCGCCTACAGCGCCACAAGTGCATGTTCTATCTGTGTCATCCGCTCTGTACGCTCTTTTTCTTTTCTGCCGCGCCATCTGTAAGAGTCGCCCCACTCGGCAAACCCATCCTTCCACGTCATACCCCCTATGCCTCGTGCATGTACATGGTGTTCTTTTTTACCGGGGCGGCGGTGACGATGGCGGACGACGAAGGCGTGGTCGGGAAGCCTGGCGGCTCCTCTGCTCTGCTCTGTTCCGCCGCAGTTCCTCTGCTCTGCTCCTCTTTGCGCTCGATCAAATTCTGGCTAGGGGGAAGAGGACCCCCCCTTTAACCCCCGTGTTAAAGGGGGGATTTGTTTCGCGCCCGCACCCCCCCTTTAACACTGGTTCCAGCCATGAACCGGTGTTAAAGGGGGGGATTCGTTTCGCGCCTGCACCCCCCTTTAACACCGGTTCCAGCCACGAACCGGTGTTAAAGGGGGTGTGTGTGCGCGAAACGAAATAAATGTGCCCCCCCTTTAAAACCGGTTCCTGGCTGGAACCGGTGTTAAAGGCGGGGGGCATTTATTTCGTGCATTAAAGGGGTGGGGGCATTTTTAATTCAAAAAATAGGATAGAATTTAGAAAATTCATATCTTTTTCATTTCAACTCAGAAAAATATGAATAATATATCATAATTTTCAGAAAAATAATATCTATCCATTCATATAAAAACATTTTATATTTACTTGAGATGAAAATTTTCAAAATGATTAAAACACTTACATATAAATTTTGATTATTCAATTCAAACAAAAATAAAATAGTCAAACCCTAAAACTTTGAACATAAGAAATATTAAGCATCTAAAAAGTAATATAACCCTATTTTATTAGAGCAAATCATATTTTATTTTGTATTAACATTTTTGAATTGTTTGGATATTTAAATGCCGCATCTTTTGTATACTTTGGAATCTGACAAAACCTCGCTCAACTTGCATTGGATTTTTGATAAAATAGCATATTGTGAACCTAAAAATGATTTTTATAAAAAATCATGAGCATCATATCATGTTATCATGTACCTGTAGTTCATATCTGACCCACTTCCTACCGATTCAGCAGGAATTTGTCTTTTTCACCAGAGGTGGACGGAAAGGTTTTAGATCCCCTTGTTGGTACATTCTCCATATAAGGTGGTCTAGTATTTTTGTAAAATATGGTGGTAGTTTTTTGAATTAGCCATTTGATGGTTGCTTCACAAAATCGTCCGTTTTTTATGCTCGGAAAATGGAAAATGCCTTTTTGGTGCGACAAAAAGGAAAACTTCCTCTTGCAACATTGTTTGCCATGCCATGATGCACATGTATGCATAATATGGCCATATTATCACAAACTATGCCTTGATTCTAGCCATAACATTGGTCATTTGACCCGAAAGCCAAGAAACCTTGAATGAGATAGTCATTTTGTGAAGGTTTTTTTGAGACATAATCAATATACCAAGTTTGATATTTTCCTTCTAACTATGTCACATAATATAACACCACGTGAAGGTTTCTCATTGTTTTGATCTTTTTTATTTTTTTATCTCCGTTTTAAACTATCGTCAAACTTTGTCGAACAACGGGCATGAAGATTCTTAGCTAGGGGCCAAGCCTCGCTCAACTTGCATTGGATTTTTGATAAAATGGCATATTGTGAACCTAAAAATGATTTTTGTAAAGGGGTGGCACACCTCTCACCCTCTTGCTAGGCTCCAAAATGAGAGAGTGAAAAAATAGAAGTGAGGGGTGTGGGCTGCGGTGTGTTATATAGCCACGAACCGGTGTTAAAGGGGGGGAGGAGGGCTGCGCGGGCCACTGGTGCAGGGCCTTTAACACCGTTTCGTGTCACGAACCGGTGTTAAAGGGGGGCTCCTTTTTGCTGCACGGACCGCGCTGGTACGGGCACCCCCTTTCACACCGGTTCATAGAAGAACCGGTGTTAAAGCCTATTTCCAGGCTCAACCAAAGGCCTCGTTTCCACTAGTGCATGTTCATTTTGTGTGTGTGAAACATTAGGCCATGCATAGGCATAGTGCAATGCCATCATATTGATGGTATATGTATGTGTCGTATACTTGCAGGCAGTGACTGCAGTTATCTAGAGCAAAGGCATAGCTACAGTAACCCGATCTGGTTCCGGTGATACTGTTTTCCAAGAACCATAATACGTACTAGTACTCCTTTAAAATAGATGTCGCATGTTTAAAAAAAATTAGATGAATCAATATAATTTGTGACATGTATTTTAAGGCGGAGTGAGTAGTATAATGATGCCGTGGGTGTGAGTGCAGGAGCACAATTTGCAGCACCAAGTGTTGCTGAATCGGAACCGGAACCGCATGCATTAATCACGCAGAGCCACTACAGGAATAACTAAATAGGCCGACGGCCTTTTTATACGCCGACGGCAAAATGTCGGGGCCGTCGGCGTAGCTTGACGGGCCGTCGGCCCAGTTTTGCCGTCGGCCTAGAATAAATAGGCCGACGGCCGCCGTCGGCGTAAACATGACAGTCGGCGTAGCCCATTGGGCTAACGACAGAGCAACGGCGTCAAGTCTACGCCGACGTAGGTTTCAGACCTATGCCGACGGCTTTGCCGTCAGCGTAGCTATTTTACTTTTTTTGCCACATTAATCTTAGAAAAATCATAACTAAATCATTTAAATTTAGAAAAATACATATAATATATCAAAATTTGTAGAAAAAAAAGATATATCTATATAAACTCAAATATTATATATTTTTATTCAAAAAAATACATAAAAAAATACAAATACTTTCGTATAACATATTTTTCATTTTCCAAGTGCAAAAAAGGGGTGTTTTGTGAAGCAACCACCAAAAGAAAGTTTCAAAATGATAATACCATATTTTTAAAAAATACTAGACCATATTGAATGGACAATTTCCCAACCTAGGAATCTCAAACCTTTCCGTTCACCTCTTGTGAAAAAGACAAATTCCTGCTGAATCGGTAGGAAATGAGTTAGATTTGAACTACAGGTACATCATATATTGCTCATGATTTTTTGTAAAAATCATTTTTAGGTTCACAATATGCTATTTCATCAGAGATCTAATACAAGTTTAGTGAGACTCGTCCCCGAGCTAAGAATCATCATGCCCCTCGATTTAGGAAGTTTGATGATAGTTTGAAATGTGCATAAAAAATTAAAAAACGATCGAAACAATACAAAACCTTCACGTAGTGTCATATTATATGACATAGTTCCATAGAAAAATACCAGACTTGGTATATTCATTGAGTCTTAAAAAAACCTTCACAAAATGGCCTATCTTAGTCGAGGTTTTCTGGATTTCAGGTCAAATGACCAATGTTATTGCTATAATCGCGGTATAGTTTGCGATAATGTGTCCATATTGTGCACACATGTGTATCATGGCATGATGAACAATGTTGCAGAGGAAGTTTTCCTTTTCGTCGCACCGAAAAGCCATTTTTCATTTTTCGAGTGCAAAAAACGGGGTGTTTTTGTGAAGCAAACACCAAATGAAAGTTTCAAAATGATAATACCACATTTTTCAAAAATACTAGACCATATTGAATGGAAAATTTCCCAACCTAGGAATCTCAAACCTTTCCGTTCAACTCTCGTGAAAAAGACAAATTCCTGCTGAATCGGTAGAAAATGAGTTAGATTTGAACTACAGGTACATGATATATTGCTCATGATTTTTTATAAAAATCATTTTTAGGTTCGAATATGCTATTTCATCAGAGATCTAATGCAAGTTTAGTGAGACTCGTTCCCGAGCTAAGAATCGTCATGCCCCTCGATTTAGGAAGTTTGATGATAGTTTGAAATGTGCATAAAAAATTAAAAAACGATCGAAACAATGCAAAACCTTCGCGTAGTGTCATATTATATGACATAGTTCCATGTAAAAATACCAGACTTGGTATATTCATTGAGTCTTAAAAAAACCTTCACAAAATGGCCTATCTCAATCGAGGTTTTCTGGATTTCAGGTCAAATGACCAATGTTATTACTATAATCGCGGTATAGTTTGCGATAATGTGTCCATATTGTGCACACATGTGTATCATGGGATGGTGAACAATGTTGCAGGAGGAAGTTTTCCTTTTTGTCGCACCGAAAAGCCATTTTTCATTTTCCGAGTGCAAAAAACGGGGTGTTTTTGTGAAGCAAACACCAAATAAAAGTTTCAAAATGATAATACCACATTTTTCAAAAATACTAGACCATATTGAATGGACAATTTTCCAACCTAGGAATCTCAAACCTTTCCGTTCACCTCTCGTGAAAAATACAAATTCCTGCTGAATCGGTAGAAAATGAGTTAGATTTGAACTACAGGTACGTGATATATTGCTCATGATTTTTTATAAAAATAATTTTAGGTTCACAATATGCTATTTCATCAGAGATCGAATGCAAGTTTAGTGAGACTCGTCCCCGAGCTAAGAATCATCATGCCCCTCGATTTAGGAAGTTTGATGATAGTTTGAAATGTGCATAAAAAATTACAAAACGATCGAAACAATGCAAAACCTTCGCGTGGTGTCATATGATATGACATAGTTCCATGGAAAAATACCAGACTTGGTATACTCATTGAGTCTTAAAAAAAACCTTCACAAAATGGCCTATCTCAATCGAGGTTTTCTGGATTTTAGGTCAAATGACCAATGTTATTGCTATAATCGCGGTATAGCTTGCGATAATGTGTCTATATTGTGCACACATGTGTATCATGGGATGGTGAACAATGTTGCAGGAGGAAGTTTTCCTTTTCGTCGCACCGAAAAGCTATTTTTCATTTTCCGAGTGCAAAAAACGGGGTGTTTTTGTGAAGCAAACACCAAATGAAAGTTTCAAAATGATAATACCACATTTTTCAAAAATACTAGACCATATTGAATGGATAATTTCCCAACCTAGGAATCTCAAACCTTTCCGTTCACCTCTCGTGAAAAAGACAAATTCCTGCTGAATCGGTAGGAAATGAGTTAGATTTGAACTACAGGTACATGATATATTGCTCATGATTTTTTGTAAAAATCGTTTTTAGGTTCAAAATATGCTATTTCATCAGAGATCTAATGCAAGTTTAGTGAGACTCATCCCGGAGCTAAGAATCATCATGCCCCTCGATTTAGGAAGTTTGATGATAGTTTGAAATGTGCATAAAAAATTAAAAAACGATCGAAACAATGCAAAACCTTCGCGTGGTGTCATATTATATGACATAGTTCCATGGAAAAATACCAGACTTGGTATATTCATTGGGTCTTAAAAAAACCTTCACAAAATGGCCTATCTCAATCGAGGTTTTCTGGATTTCAGGTCAAATGACCAATGTTATTGCTATAATCGCGGTATAGTTTGCGATAATGTGTCCATATTGTGCACACATGTGTATCATGGGATGGTGAACAATGTTGCAGGAGGAAGTTTTCCTTTTCGTCGCACCGAAAATCCATTTTTCATTTTCCGAGTGCAAAAAACGGGGTGTTTTTGTGAAGCAAACACCAAATGAAAGTTTCAAAATGATAATACCACATTTTTCAAAAATACTAGACCATATTGAATGGACAATTTCCCAACCTACGAATCTCAAACCTTTCCGTTTACCTCTCGTGAAAAAGACAAATTCCTGCTGAATCGGTAGGAAATGAGTTAGATTTGAACTACAGGTACATGATATATTGCTCATGATTTTTTGTAAAAATCATTTTTAGGTTCACAATATGATATTTCATCAGAGATCTAATGCAAGTTTATTGAGACTCGTCCCCGAGCTAAGAATCGTCATGCCCCTCGATTTAGGAAGTTTGATGATAGTTTGAAATGTGCATAAAAAATAAAAAAATATCGAAACAATGCAAAACCTTCGCGTGGTGTCATATTATATGGCATAGTTCCATGGAAAAATACCAGACTTGGTATGCTCATTGAGTCTTAAAAAAACCTGCACAAAATGGCCTATCTCAATCGAGGTTTTCTGGATTTCAGGTCAAATGACCAATGTTATTGCTATAATCGCGGTATAGTTTGCGATAATGTGTCCATATTGTGCACACATGTGTATCATGGGATGGTGAAAAATGTTGCAGGAGGAAGTTTTCCTTTTCGTCGCACCGAAAAGCCATTTTTCATTTTCCGAGTGCAAAAAACGGGGTGTTTTTGTGAAGCAACCACCAAATGAAAGGTTCAAAATGATAATTCACATTTTTCAAAAATACTAGACCATATTGAATGGACAATTTCCCAACCTAGGAATTTCAAACCTTTCCGTTCACCTCTCGTGAAAAAGACAAATTCCTGCTGAATCGGTAGGAAATGATTTAGATTTGAACTACAGGTACATGATATATTGCTCATGATATATTGCTCATGATTTTATGTAAAAATCATTTTTAGGTTCATAATATTCTATTTCATCAGAGATCTAATGTAAGTTTAGTGAGACTCGTCCCCGAGCTAAGAATCATCATGCCCCTCGATTTAGGAAGTTTGATGATAGTTTGAAATGTGCATAAAAATTAAAAAACGATTGAAACAATGCAAAACCTTCGCGTGGTGTCATATTATATGACATAGTTCCATGGAAAAATACCACACTTGGTATACTCATTGAGTCTTAAAAAAACCTTCACAAAATGGCCCATCTCAATCGAGGTTTTCTGATTTTCAGGTAAAATGACCAATGTTATTGCTATAATCGCGGTATAGTTTGCGATAATGTGTCCATATTGTGCACACATGTGTATCATGGGATGGTGAACAATGTTGCAGGAGGAAGTTTTCCTTTTCGTCGCACCGAAAAGCCATTTTTCATTTTCCGAGTGCAAAAAACGGGGTGTTTTTGTGAAGCAAACACCAAATGAAAGTTTCAAAATGATAATACCACATTTTTCAAAAATACTAGACCATATTGAATGGACAATTTCCCAACCTAGGAATCTCAAACCTTTCCGTTCACCTCTCGTGAAAAAGACAAATTCCTGCTGAATCGGTAGGAAATGAGTTAGATTTGAACTACATGTACATGATATATTGCTCATGATTTTTTGTAAAAATCATTATTAGGTTCAAAATATGCTATTTCATTAGAGATCTAATGCAAGTTTAGTGAGACTCGTCCCCGAGCTAAGAATCATGATGCCCCTCGATTTAGGAAGTTTGGTGATAGCTTGAAATGTGCATAAAAAATTAAAAAACGATCGAAAAAATGCAAAACCTTCGCGTGGTGTCATATTATATGACATAGTTCCATGGAAAAATACCAGACTTGGTATACTCATTGAGTCTTAAAAAAACCTTCACAAAATGGCCTATCTCAATCGAGGTTTTCTGGATTTCAGGTCAAATGACCAATGTTATTGCTATAATCGCGGTATAGTTTGCGATAATGTGTCCATATTGTGCACACATGTGTATCATGGGATGGTGAACAATGTTGCAGGAGAAAGTTTTCCTTTTCGTCGCACCGAAAAGCCATTTTTCATTTTCCGACTACAAAAAACGGGGTGTTTTTGTGAAGCAACCACCAAATGAAAGTTTCAAAATGATAATACCACATTTTTCAAAAACACTAGACCATATTGAATGGACAATTTCCCAACCTAGGAATCTCAAACCTTTCCGTTCACCTCTCGTGAAAAAGACAAATTCCTGCTGAATCGGTAGGACATGAGTTAGATTTGAACTACAGGTACATGATATATTGCTCATGATTTTTTGTAAAAATCATTTTTAGGTTCACAATATGCTATTTCATCAGAGATCTAATGCAAGTTTAGTGAGACTCGTCCCCGAGCTAAGAATCATGATGCCCCTCGATTTAGGAAGTTTGGTGATAGCTTGAAATGTGCATAAAAAATTAAAAAACGATCGAAACAATGCAAAACCTTCGCGTGGTGTCATATTATATGACATAGTTCCATGGAAAAATACCAGACTTGGTATACTCATTGAGTCTTAAAAAAACCTTCACAAAATGGCCTATCTCAATCGAGGTTTTCTAGATTTCAGGTCAAATGACCAATGTTATTGCTATAATCGCGGTATAGTTTGCGATAATGTGTCCATATTGTGCACACATGTGTATCATGGGATGGTGAACAATGTTGCAGGAGAAAGTTTTCCTTTTCGTCGCACCGAAAAGCCATTTTTCATTTTCCGACTACAAAAAACGGGGTGTTTTTGTGAAGCAACCACCAAATGAAAGTTTCAAAATGATAATACCACATTTTTCAAAAACACTAGACCATATTGAATGGACAATTTCCCAACCTAGGAATCTCAAACCTTTCCGTTCACCTCTCGTGAAAAAGACAAATTCCTGCTGAATCAGTAGGACATGAGTTAGATTTGAACTACAGGTACATGATATATTGCTCATGATTTTTTGTAAAAATCATTTTTAGGTTCACAATATGCTATTTCATCAGAGATCTAATGCAAGTTTAGTGAGACTCGTCCCCGAGCTAAGAATCATGATGCCCCTCGATTTAGGAAGTTTGGTGATAGCTTGAAATGTGCATAAAAAATTGAAAAACGATCGAAACAATGCAAAACCTTCGCGTGGTGTCATATTATATGACATAGTTCCATGGAAAAATACCAGACTTGGTATACTCATTGAGTCATAAAAAACCTTCACAAAATGGCCTATCTCAATCGAGGTTTTCTGGATTTCAGGTCAAATGACCAATGTTATTGCTATAATCGCGGTATAGTTTGCGATAATGTGTCCATACTGTGCACACATGTGTATCATGGGATGGTGAAAAATGTTGCAGGAGGAAGTTTTCCTTTTCGTCGCACCGAAAAGCCATTTTTCATTTTCCGAGTGCAAAAAACGGGGTGTTCTTGTGAAGCAACCACCAAATGAAAGTTTCAAAATGATAATACCACATTTTTCAAAAACACTAGACCATATTGAATGGTCAATTTCCCAACCTAGGAATCTCAAACCTTTCCGTTCACCTCTCGTGAAAAAGACAAATTCCTGCTGAATCGGTAGGAAATGAGTTAGATTTGAACTACAGGTACATGATATATTGCTCATGATTTTTTGTAAAAATCATTTTTAGGTTCACAATATGCTATTTCATCAGAGATCTAATGCAAGTTTAGTGAGTCTCGTCCCCGAGCTAAGAATCGTCATGCCCCTCGATTTAGGAAGTTTGATGATAGTTTGAAATGTGCATAAAAAATTAAAAAACGATCGAAACAATGCAAAACCTTCACGTGGTGTCATATTATATGACATAGTTCCATGGAAAAATACCAGACTTGGTATACTCATTGAGTCTTAAAAAAAACCTTCACAAAATGGCCTATCTCAATCGAGGTTTTCTGGATTTCAGGTCAAATGACCAATGTTATTGCTATAATCGCGGTATAGTTTGCGATAATGTGTCCATATTGTGCACACATGTGTATCATGGGATGGTGAACAATGTTGCAGGAGGAAGTTTTCCTTTTCGTCGCACCGAAAAGCCATTTTTCATTTTCCGACTACAAAAAACGGGGTGTTTTTGTGAAGCAAACACCAAATGAAAGGTCCAAAATGATAATACCACATTTTTCAAAAATACAAGACCATATTGAATGGACAATTTCCCAACCTACGAATCTCAAACCTTTCCGTTTACCTCTCGTGAAAAAGACAAATTCCTGCTGAATCGGTAGGAAATGAGTTAGATTTGAACTACAGGTACATGATATATTGCTCATGATTTTTTGTAAAAATCATTTTTAGGTTCACAATATGATATTTCATCAGAGATCTAATGCAAGTTTATTGAGACTCGTCCCCGAGCTAAGAATCGTCATGCCCCTCGATTTAGGAAGTTTGATGATAGTTTGAAATGTGCATAAAAAATTAAAAAAGATCGAAACAATGCAAAACCTTCGCGTGGTGTCATATTATATGACATAGTTCCATGGAAAAATACCAGACTTGGTATGCTCATTGAGTCTTAAAAAAACCTTCACAAAATGGCCTATCTCAATCGAGGTTTTCTGGATTTCAGGTCAAATGACCAATGTTATTGCTATAATCGCGGTATAGTTTGCGATAATGTGTCCATATTGTGCACACATGTGTATCATGGGATGGTGAAAAATGTTGCAGGAGGAAGTTTTCCTTTTCGTCGCACCGAAAAGCCATTTTTCATTTTCCGAGTGCAAAAAACGGGGTGTTTTTGTGAAGCAACCACCAAATGAAAGGTTCAAAATGATAATCCATATTTTTCAAAAATACTAGACCATATTGAATGGACAATTTCCCAACCTAGGAATTTCAAACCTTTCCGTTCACCTCTCGTGAAAAAGACAAATTCCTGCTGAATCGGTAGGAAATGATTTAGATTTGAACTACAGGTACATGATATATTGCTCATGATATATTGCTCATGATTTTATGTAAAAATCATTTTTAGGTTCATAATATTCTATTTCATCAGAGATCTAATGTAAGTTTAGTGAGACTCGTCCCCGAGCTAAGAATCATCATGCCCCTCGATTTAGGAAGTTTGATGATAGTTTGAAATGTGCATAAAAATTAAAAAACGATTGAAACAATGCAAAACCTTCGCGTGGTGTCATATTATATGACATAGTTCCATGGAAAAATACCACACTTGGTATACTCATTGAGTCTTAAAAAAACCTTCACAAAATGGCCCATCTCAATCGAGGTTTTCTGGATTTCAGGTCAAATGACCAATGTTATTGCTATAATCGCGGTATAGTTTGCGATAATGTGTCCATATTGAGCACACATGTGTATCATGGGATGGTGAACAATGTTGCAGGAGGAAGTTTTCCTTTTCGTCGCACCAAAAAGCCATTTTTCATTTTCCGAGTGCAAAAAACGGGGTGTTTTTGTGAAGCAAACACCAAATGAAAGTTTCAAAATGATAGTACCACATTTTTCAAAAATACTAGGCCATATTGAATGGACAATTTCCCAACCTAGGAATCTCAAACCTTTCCGTTCACCTCTCGTGAAAAAGACAAATTCCTGCTGAATCGGTAGGAAATGAGTTAGATTTGAACTACATGTACATGATATATTGCTCATGATTTTTTGTAAAAATCATTATTAGGTTCAAAATATGCTATTTCATTAGAGATCTAATGCAAGTTTAGTTAGACTCGTCCCCGAGCTAAGAATCATCATGCCCCTCGATTTAGGAAGTTTGATGATAGTTTGAAATGTGCATAAAAAATTAAAAAACGATCAAAACAATGCAAAACCTTCGCGTGGTGTCATATTATATGACATAGTTCCATGGAAAAATACCAGACTTGGTATATTCATTGGGTCTTAAAAAAACCTTCACAAAATGGCCTATCTCAATCGAGGTTTTCTGGATTTTAGGTCCAATGACCAATGTTATTGCTATAATCGCGGTATAGTTTGCGATAATGTGTCCATATTGTGCAGACATGTGTATCATCGGATGGTGAACAATGTTGCAGGAGAAAGTTTTCCTTTTCGTCGCACCGAAAAGCCATTTTTCATTTTCCGAGTGCAAAAAACGGGGTGTTTTTGTGAAGCCAACACCAAATGAAAGTTTCAAAATGATAATACCACATTTTTCAAAAACACTAGACCATATTGAATGGTCAATTTCCCAACCTAGGAATCTCAAACCTTTCCGTTCACCTCTCGTGAAAAAGACAAATTCCTGCTGAATCGGTAGGAAATGAGTTAGATTTGAACTACAGGTACATGATATATTGCTCATGATTTTTTGTAAAAATCATTTTTGGGTTCACAATATGCTATTTCATCAGAGACCTAATGCAAGTTTAGTGAGTCTCGTCCCCGAGCTAAGAATCGTCATGCCCCTCGATTTAGGAAGTTTGATGATAGTTTGAAATGTGCATAAAAAATTAAAAAACGATCGAAACAATGCAAAACCTTCGCGTGGTGTCATATTATATGACATAGTTCCATGGAAAAATACCAGACTTGGTATACTCATTGAGTCTTAAAAAAACCTTCACAAAATGGCCTATCTCAATCGAGGTTTTCTGGATTTCAGGTCAAATGACCAATGTTATTGCTATAATCGCGGTATAGTTTGCGATAATGTGTCCATATTGTGCACACATGTGTATCATGGGATGGTGAACAATGTTGCAGGAGGAAGTTTTCCTTTTCGTCGCACCGAAAAGCCATTTTTCATTTTCCGACTACATAAAACGGGGTGTTTTTGTGAAGCAACCACCAAATGAAAGTTTCAAAATGATAATACCACATTTTTCAAAAACACTAGACCATATTGAATGGACAATTTCCCAACCTAGGAATCTCAAACCTTTCCGTTCACCTCTCGTGAAAAAGACAAATTCCTGCTGAATCGGTAGGGCATGAGTTAGATTTGAACTACAGGTACATGATATATTGCTCATGATTTTTTGTAAAAATCATTTTTAGGTTCACAATATGCTATTTCATCAGAGATCTAATGCAAGTTTAGTGAGACTCGTCCCCGAGCTAAGAATCATGATGCCCCTCGATTTAGGAAGTTTGGTGATAGCTTGAAATGTGCATAAAAAATTAAAAAACGATCGAAACAATGCAAAACCTTCGCGTGGTGTCATATTATATGACATAGTTCCATGGAAAAATACCAGACTTGGTATACTCATTGAGTCTTAAAAAAACCTTCACAAAATGGCCTATCTCAATCGAGGTTTTCTAGATTTCAGGTCAAATGACCAATGTTATTGCTATAATCGCGGTATAGTTTGCGATAATGTGTCCATATTGTACACACATGTGTATCATGGGATGGTGAACAATGTTGCAGGAGGAAGTTTTCCTTTTCGTTGCACCGAAAAGCCATTTTTCATTTTCCGACTACAAAAAACGGGGTGTTTTTGTGAAGCAACCACCAAATGAAAGTTTCAAAATGATAATACCACATTTTTCAAAAACACTAGACCATATTGAATGGACAATTTCCCAACCTAGGAATCTCAAACCTTTCCGTTCACCTCTCGTGAAAAAGACAAATTCCTGCTGAATCGGTAGGACATGAGTTAGATTTGAACTACAGGTACATGATATATTGCTCATGATTTTTTGTAAAAATCATTTTTAGGTTCACAATATGCTATTTCATCAGAGATCTAATGCAAGTTCAGTGAGACTCGTCCCCGAGCTAAGAATCATGATGCCCCTCGATTTAGGAAGTTTGGTGATAGCTTGAAATGTGCATAAAAATTAAAAAGCGATTGAAACAATGCAAAACCTTCGCGTGGTGTCATATTATATGACATAGTTCCATGGAAAATACCAGACTTGGTATACTCATTGAGTCTTAAAAAAACCTTCACAAAATGGCCTATCTCAATCGAGGTTTTCTGGATTTCAGGTCAAATGACCAATGTTATTGCTATAATCGCGGTATAGTTTGCGATATTGTGTCCATATTGTGCACACATGTGTATCATGGGATGGTGAACAATGTTGCAGGAGGAAGTTTTCCTTTTCATCGCATCGAAAAGCCATTTTTCATTTTCCGAGTGCAAAAAAGGGGTGTTTTTGTGAAGCAACCACCAAATGAAAGTTTCAAAATGATAATACCACATTTTTCAAAAATACTAGACCATATTCAATGGACAATTTCCCAACCTAGGAATCTCAAACCTTTCCGTTCACCTCTCGTGAAAAAGACAAATTCCTGCAGAATCGGTAGGAAATGAGTTAGATTTGAACTACAGGTACATGATATATTGCTCATGATTTTTTGTTAAAATCATTTTTAGGTTCAAAATATGCTATTTCATCAGAGATCTAATGCAAGATTAGTGAGACTCATCCCCGAGCGAAGAATCATCATGCCCCTCGATTTAGGAAGTTTGATGATAGTTTGAAATGTGCATAAAAAATTAAAAAGCGATCGAAACAATGCAAAACCTTCGCGTGGTGTCATATTATATGACATAGTTCCATGGAAAAATACCAGACTTGGTATATTCATTGGGTCTTAAAAAAACCTTCACAAAATGGCCTATCTCAATCGAGGTTTTCTGGATTTCAGGTCAAATGACCAATGTTATTGCTATAATCGCGGTATAGTTTGCGATAATGTGTCCATATTGTGCACACATGTGTATCATGGGATGGTGAACAATGTTGCAGGAGGAAGTTTTCCTTTTCGTCGCACCGAAAAGCCATTTTTCATTTTCGGAGTGCAAAAAATGGGGTGTTTTTGTGAAGCAAACACCAAATGAAAGTTTCAAAATTATAATAGCACATTTTTCAAAAATACTAGACCATATTGAATGGACAATTTCCCAACCTAGGAATCTCAAACCTTTCCGTTCACCTCTCGTGAAAAAGACAAATTCCTACTGAATCGGTAGGAAATGAGTTAGATTTGAACTACATGTACATGATATATTGCTCATGATTTTTTGTAAAAATCATTTTTAGGTTCAAAATATGCTATTTCATTAGAGATCTAATGCAAGTTTAGTGAGACTCGTCCCCGAGCTAAGAATCATCATGCCCCTCGATTTAGGAAGTTTGATGATAGTTTCAAATGTGCATAAAAAATTAAAAAACGATCGAAACAATGCAAAAGCTTCGCGTGGTGTCATATTATATGACATAGTTCCATGGGAAAATACCAGACTTGGTATATTCATTGGGTCTTAAAAAAACCTTCACAAAATGGCCTATCTCAATCGAGGTTTTCTGGATTTTAGGTCAAATGACCAATGTTATTGCTATAATCGCGGTATAGTTTGCGATAATGTGTCCATATTGTGCACACATGTGTATCATGGGTTGGTGAACATTGTTGCAGGAGGAAGTTTTCCTTTTCGTCGCACCGAAAAGCCATTTTTCATTTTCCGAGTGCAAAAAACGGGGTGTTTTTGTGAAGCAAACACCAAATGAAAGTTTCAAAATGATAATACCACATTTTTAAAAAATACTAGACCATATTGAATGGACAATTTCCCAACCTAGGAATCTCAAACCTTTCCATTCACCTCTCGTGAAAAAGACAAATTCCTGCTGATTCGGTAGGAAATGAGTTAGATTTGAACTACAGGTACATGATATATTGCTCATGATTTTTTGTAAAAATCATTTTTAGGTTCACAATATGCTATTTCATCAGAGATCTAATGCAAGTTTAGTGAGACTCGTCCCCGAGCTAAGAATCATCATGCCCCTCGATTTAGGAAGTTTGGTGATAGTTTGAAATGTGCATAAAAAATTAAAAAACGATCGAAACAATGCAAAACCTTCGCGTGGTGTCATATTATATGACATAGTTCCATGGAAAAATACCAGACTTAGTATACTCATTGAGTCTTAAAAAACCTTCACAAAATGGCCTATCTCAATCGAGGTTTTCTGGATTTCTGGTCAAATGACTAATGTTATTGCTATAATCGCGGTATAGTTTGCCATAATGTGTCCATATTGTGCACACATGTGTATCATGGGATGGTGAACAATGTTGCAGGAGGAAGTTTTCCTTTTCGTCGCACCGAAAAGCCATTTTTCATTTTCCGAGTGCAAAAAACGGGGTGTTTTTGTGAAGCAACAACCAAATGAAAGTTTCAAAATGATAATACCACATTTTTCAAAAATACTAGACCATATTGAATGGACAATTTCCCAACCTAGGAATCTCAAACCTTTCCGTTCACCTCTCGTGAAAAAGACAAATTCCTGCTGAATCGGTAGGACATGAGTTAGATTTGAACTACAGGCACATGATATATTGCTCATGATTTTTTGTAAAAATCATTTTTAGGTTCAAAATATGCTATTTTATCAGAGATCTAATGCAAGTTTAGTGAGACTCGTCCCCGAGCTAAGAATCATCATGCCCCTCGATTTAGGAAGTTTGATGATAGTTTGAAATGTGCATAAAAAATTAAAAAACGACTGAAACAATGCAAAACCTTCGCGTGGTGTCATATTATATGAGATAGTTCCATGGAAAAATACCAGACTTGGTATACTCATTGAGTCTTAAAAAAACCTTCACAAAATGGCCTATCTCAATCGAGGTTTTCTGGATTTCAGGTCAAATGACCAATGTTATTGCTATAATCGCGGTATAGTTTGCGATAATGTGTCCATATTGTGCACACATGTGTATCATGGGATGGTGAACAATGTTGCAGGAGGAAGTTTTTCCTTTTCGTCGCACCGAAAAGCCATTTTTCATTTTCCGAGTGCAAAAAAGGGGTGTTTTTGTGAAGCAGACACCAAATGAAAGTTTCAAAATGATAATACCACATTTTTAAAAAATACTAGACCATATTGAATGGACAATTTCCCAACCTAGGAATCTCAAACCTTTCCGTTCACCTCTCGTGAAAAAGACAAATTCCTGCTGAATCGGTAGGAAATGAGTTAGATTTGAACTACAGGTACATGATATATTGCTCATGATTTTTTGTAAAAATCATTTTTAGGTTCACAATATGCTATTTCATCAGAGATCTAATGCAAGTTTAGTGAGACTCGTCCCCGAGCTAAGAATCGTCATGCCCCTCGATTTAGGAAGTTTGATGATAGTTTGAAATGTGCATAAAAAATTAAAAAACGATCGAAACAATGCAAAACCTTCACGTGGTGTCATATTATATGACATAGTTCCATGGAAAAATACCAGACTTGGTATACTCATTGAGTCTTAAAAAAACCTTCACAAAATGGCCTATCTCAATCGAGGTTTTCTGGATTTCAGGTCAAATGACCAATGTTATTGCTATAATCGCGATATAGTTTGCGATAATGTGTCCGTATTGTGCACACATGTGTATCATGGGATGTTGAACAATGTTGCAGGAGGAAGTTTTCCTTTTCGTCGCACCGAAAAGCCATTTTTCATTTTCCGAGTGCAAAAAACGGGGTGTTTTTTTGAAGCAACCAACAAATGAAAGTTTCAAAATGATAATACCACATTTTTAAAAAATACTAGACCATATTGAATGGACAATTTCCCAACCTAGGAATCTCAAACCTTTCCGTTCACCTCTCGTGAAAAAGACAAATTCCTGCTGAATCGGTAGGAAATGAGTTAGATTTGAACTACAGGTACATGATATATTGCTCATGATTTTTTGTAAAAATCATTTTTAGGTTCACAATATGCTATTTCATCAGAGATCTAATGCAAGTTTAGTGAGACTCGTCCCCGAGCTAAGAATCATCATGCCCCTCGATTTAGGAAGTTTGATGATAGTTTGAAATGTGCATAAAAAATTAAAAAACGATCGAAACAATACAAAACCTTCGCGTGGTGTCATATTATATGACATAGTTCCATGGAAAAATACCAGGCTTGGTATATTCATTGGGTCTTAAAAAAACCTTCACAAAATGGCCTATCTCAATCGAGGTTTTCTGGATTTCAGGTCAAATGACCAATGTTATTGCTATAATCGCGGTATAGTTTGCGATAATGTGTCTATATTGTGCACACATGTGTATCATGGGATGGTGAACAATGTTGCAGGAGGAAGTTTTCCTTTTCGTCGCACCGAAAAGCCATTTTTCATTTTCCGAGTGCAAAAAACGGGGTGTTTTTGTGAAGCAAACACCAAATGAAAGTTTCAAAATGATAATACCACATTTGTCAAAAATACTAGACCATATTGAATGGACAATTTCCCAACCTAGGAATCTCAAACCTTTTCGTTCACCTCTCGTGAAAAAGACAAATTCCTGCTGAATCGGTAGGAAATGAGTTAGATTTGAACTACAGGTACATGATATATTGCTCATGATTTTTTGTAAAAATCATTTTTAGGTTCAAAATATGCTATTTCATTAGAGATCTAATGCAAGTTTAGTGAGACTCGTCCCCGAGCTAAGAATCATCATGCCCCTCGATTTAGGAAGTTTGGTGAAAGTTTGAAATGTGCATAAAAAATTAAAAAACGATCGAAACAATGCAAAACCTTCGCGTGGTGTCATATTATATGACATAGTTCCATGGAAAAATACCAGACTTGGTATACTCATTGAGTCTTAAAAAAACCTTCACAAAATGGCCTATCTCAATCGAGGTTTTCTGGATTTCAGGTCAAATGACCAATGTTATTGCTATAATCGCGATATAGTTTGCGATAATGTGTCCATATTGTGCACACATGTGTATCATGGGATGGTGAACAATATTGCAGGAGGAAGTTTTCCTTTTCGTCGCACCGAAAAGCCATTTTTCATTTTCCGAGTGCAAAAAACGGGGTGTTTTTGTGAAGCAACCACCAAATGAAAGTTTCAAAATGATAATACCACATTTTTAAAAAATAATAGACCATATTGAATGGACAATTTCCCAACCTAGGAATCTCTAACCTTTCCGTTCACCTCTCGTGAAAAAGACAAATTCCTGCTGAATCGGTAGGAAATGAGTTAGATTTGAACTACAGGTACATGATATATTGCTCATGATTTTTTGTAGAAATCATTTTTAGGTTCACAATATGCTATTTCATCAGAGATTTAATCCAAGTTTAGTGAGACTCGTCCCCGAGCTAAGAATCATCATGCCCCTCGATTTAGGAAGTTTGGTGATAGTTTGAAATGTGCATAAAAAATTAAAAAACGATCGAAACAATGCAAAACCTTCGCGTGGTGTCATATTATATGACATAGTTCCATGGAAAAATACCAGACTTGGTATATTCATTGAGTCTTAAAAAAACCTTCACAAAATGGCCTATCTCAATCGAGGTTTTCTGGATTTCAGGTCAAATGACCAATGTTATTGCTATAATGGCGGTATAGTTTGTGATAATGTGTCCATATTGTGGACACATGTGTATCATGGGATGGTGAACAATGTTGCAGGAGGAAGTTTTCCTTTTCGTCGCACCGAAAAGCCATTTTTCATTTTCCGAGTGCAAAAAACGGGGTATTTTTGTGAAGCAACCACCAAATGAAAGTTTCAAAATGATAATACCACATTTTAAAAAAATACTAGACCATATTGAATGGACAATTTCCCAACCTAGGAATCTCAAACCTTTCCGTTCACCTCTCGTGAAAAAGACAAATTCCTGCTGAATCGGTAGGACATGAGTTAGATTTGAACTACAGGTACATGATATATTGCTCATGATTTTTTGTAAAAATCATTTTTAGGTTCAAAATATGCTATTTCATCAGAGATCTAATGCAAGTTTAGTGAGACTCGTCCCCGAGCTAAGAATCATCATGCCCCTCGATTTAGGAAGTTTCATGATAGTTTGAAATGTGCATAAAGAATTAAAAAACGACCGAAACAATGCAAAACCTTCGCGTGGTGTCATATTATATGACATAGTTCCATGGAAAAATACCAGACTTGGTATACTCATTGAGTCTTAAAAAAACCTTCACAAAATGGCCTATCTCAGTCGAGGTTTTCTGGATTTCAGGTCAAATGACCAATGTTATTGCTATAATCGCGATATAGTTTGCGATAATGTGTCCGTATTGTGCACACATGTGTATCATGGGATGGTGAACAATGTTGCAGGAGGAAGTTTTCCTTTTCGTCGCACCAAAAAGCCATTTTTCATTTTCCGAGTGCAAAAAACGGGGTGTTTTTGTGAAGCAAACACCAAATGAAAGTTTCAAAATGATAATACCACATTTTTAAAAAACACTAGACCATATTGAATGGACAATTTCCCAACCTAGGAATCTCAAACCTTTCCGTTCACCTCTCGTGAAAAAGACAAATTCCTGCTGAATCGGTAGGAAATGAGTTAGATTTGAACTACAGGTACATGATATATTGCTCATGATTTTTTGTAAAAATCATTTTTAGGTTCACAATATGCTATTTCATCAGAGATCTAATGCAAGTTTAGTGAGACTCGTCCCCGAGCTAAGAATCGTCATGCCCCTCGATTTAGGAAGTTTGATGATAGTTTGAAATGTGCATAAAAAAATTAAAAAACGATCGAAACAATGCAAAACCTTCGCGTGGTGTCATATTATATGACATAGTTCCATGGAAAAATACAAGACTTGGTATACTCATTGAGTCTTAAAAAAACCTTCACAAAATGGCCTATCTCAATCGAGGTTTTCTGGATTTCTGGTCAAATGACCAATGTTATTGCTATAATCGCGGTATAGTTTGCCATAATGTGTCCATATTGTGCACACATGTGTATCATGGGATGGTGAACAATGTTGCAGGAGGAAGTTTTCCTTTTCGTCGCACCGAAAAGCCATTTTTCATTTTCCGAGTGCAAAAAACGGGGTGTTTTTGTGAAGCAAACACCAAATGAAAGTTTCAAAATGATAATACCACATTTTTCAAAAACACTAGACCATATTGAATGGTCAATTTCCCAACCTAGGAATCTCAAACCTTTCCGTTCACCTCTCGTGAAAAAGACAAATTCCTACTGAATCGGTAGGAAATGAGTTAGATTTGAACTACAGGTACATGATATATTGCTCATGATTTTTTGTAAAAATCATTTTTAGGTTCACAATATGCTATTTCATCAGAGACCTAATGCAAGTTTAGTGAGTCTCGTCCCCGAGCTAAGAATCGTCATGCCCCTCGATTTAGGAAGTTTGATGATAGTTTGAAATGTGCATAAAAAATTAAAAAACGATCGAAACAATGCAAAACCTTCGCGTGGTGTCATATTATATGACATAGTTCCATGGAAAAATACAAGACTTGGTATACTCATTGAGTCTTAAAAAAACCTTCACAAAATGGCCTATCTCAATCGAGGTTTTCTGGATTTCTGGTCAAATGACCAATGTTATTGCTATAATCGCGGTATAGTTTGCCATAATGTGTCCATATTGTGCACACATGTGTATCATGGGATGGTGAACAATGTTGCAGGAGGAAGTTTTCCTTTTCGTCGCACCGAAATGCCATTTTTCATTTTCCGAGTGCAAAAAACGGGGTGTTTTTGTGAAGCAAACACCAAATGAAAGTTTCAAAATGATAATACCACATTTTTCAAAAACACTAGACCATATTGAATGGACAATTTCCCAACCTAGGAATCTCAAACCTTTCCGTTCACCTCTCGTGAAAAAGACAAATTCCTGCTGAATCGGTAGGGCATGAGTTAGATTTGAACTACAGGTACATGATATATTGCTCATGATTTTTTGTAAAAATCATTTTTAGGTTCACAATATGCTATTTCATCAGAGATCTAATGCAAGTTTAGTGAGACTCGTCCCCGAGCTAAGAATCATGATGCCCCTCGATTTAGGAAGTTTGATGATAGCTTGAAATGTGCATAAAAAATTAAAAAACGATCGAAACAATGCAAAACCTTCGCGTGGTGTCATATTATATGACATAGTTCCATGGAAAAATACCAGACTTGGTATACTCATTGAGTCTTAAAAAAACCTTCACAAAATGGCCTATCTCAATCGAGGTTTTCTAGATTTCAGGTCAAATGACCAATGTTATTGCTATAATCGCGGTATAGTTTGCGATAATGTGTCCATATTGTGCACACATGTGTATCATGGGATGGTGAACAATGTTGCAGGAGGAAGTTTTCCTTTTCGTCGCACCGAAAAGCCATTTTTTATTTTCCGACTACAAAAAACGGGGTGTTTTTGTGAAGCAACCACCAAATGAAAGTTTCAAAATGATAATACCACATTTTTCAAAAACACTAGACCATATTGAATGGACAATTTCCCAACCTAGGAATCTCAAACCTTTCCGTTCACCTCTCGTGAAAAAGACAAATTCCTGCTGAATCGGTAGGACATGAGTTAGATTTGAACTACAGGTACATGATATATTGCTCATGATTTTTTGTAAAAATCATTTTTAGGTTCACAATATGCTATTTCATCAGAGATCTAATGCAAGTTCAGTGAGACTCGTCCCCGAGCTAAGAATCATGATGCCCCTCGATTTAGGAAGTTTGGTGATAGCTTGAAATGTGCATAAAAATTAAAAAGCGATTGAAACAATGCAAAACCTTCGCGTGGTGTCATATTATATGACATAGTTCCATGGAAAATACCAGACTTGGTATACTCATTGAGTCTTAAAAAAACCTTCACAAAATGGCCTATCTCAATCGAGGTTTTCTAGATTTCAGGTCAAATGACCAATGTTATTGCTATAATCGCGGTATAGTTTGCGATAATGTGTCCATATTGTGCACACATGTGTATCACGGGATGGTGAACAATGTTGCAGGAGGAAGTTTTCCTTTTCGTCGCATCGAAAAGCCATTTTTCATTTTCCGAGTGCAAAAAAGGGGTGTTTTTGTGAAGCAACCACCAAATGAAAGTTTCAAAATGATAATACCACATTTTTCAAAAATACTAGACCATATTGAATGGACAATTTCCCAACCTAGGAATCTCAAACCTTTCCGTTCACCTCTCGTGAAAAAGACAAATTCCTGCTGAATCGGTAGGACATGAGTTAGATTTGAACTACAGGTACATGATATATTGCTCATGATTTTTTGTAAAAATCATTTTTAGGTTCACAATATGCTATTTCATCAGAGATCTAATGCAAGTTCAGTGAGACTCGTCCCCGAGCTAAGAATCATGATGCCCCTCGATTTAGGAAGTTTGGTGATAGCTTGAAATGTGCATAAAAATTAAAAAGCGATCGAAACAATGCAAAACCTTCGCGTGGTGTCATATTATATGACATAGTTCCATGTAAAATACCAGACTTGGTATACTCATTGAGTCTTAAAAAAACCTTCACAAAATGGCCTATCTCAATCGAGGTTTTCTGGATTTCAGGTCAAATGACCAATGTTATTGCTATAATCGCGGTATAGTTTGCGATATTGTGTCCATATTGTGCACACATGTGTATCATGGGATGGTGAACAATGTTGCAGGAGGAAGTTTTCCTTTTCATCGCATCGAAAAGCCATTTTTCATTTTCCGAGTGCAAAAAAGGGGTGTTTTTGTGAAGCAACCACCAAATGCAAGTTTCAAAATGATAATACCACATTTTTCAAAAATACTAGACCATATTCAATGGACAATTTCCCAACCTAGGAATCTCAAACCTTTCCGTTCACCTCTCGTGAAAAAGACAAATTCCTGCTGAATCGGTAGGACATGAGTTAGATTTGAACTACAGGTACATGATATATTGCTCATGATTTTTTGTAAAAATCATTTTTAGGTTCACAATATGCTATTTCATCAGAGATCTAATGCAAGTTCAGTGAGACTCGTCCCCGAGCTAAGAATCATGATGCCCCTCGATTTAGGAAGTTTGATGATAGTTTGAAATGTGCATAAAAAATTAAAAAGCGATCGAAACAATGCAAAACCTTCGCGTGGTGTCATATTATATGACATAGTTCCATGGAAAAATACCAGACTTGGTATATTCATTGGGTCTTAAAAAAACCTTCACAAAATGGCCTATCTCAATCGAGGTTTTCTGGATTTCAGGTCAAATGACCAATGTTATTGCTATAATCGCGGTATAGTTTGCGATAATGTGTCCATATTGTGCACACATGTGTATCATGGGATGGTGAACAATGTTGCAGGAGGAAGTTTTCCTTTTCGTCGCACCGAAAAGCCATTTTTCATTTTCGGACTGCAAAAAATGGGGTGTTTTTGTGAAGCAAACACCAAATGAAAGTTTCAAAATTATAATAGCACATTTTTCAAAAATACTAGACCATATTGAATGGACAATTTCCCAACCTAGGAATCTCAAACCTTTCCGTTCACCTCTCGTGAAAAAGACAAATTCCTACTGAATCGGTAGGAAATGAGTTAGATTTGAACTACATGTACATGATATATTGCTCATGATTTTTTGTAAAAATCATTTTTAGGTTCAAAATATGCTATTTCATTAGAGATCTAATGCAAGTTCAGTGAGACTCGTCCCCGAGCTAAGAATCATCATGCCCCTCGATTTAGGAAGTTTGATGATAGTTTCAAATGTGCATAAAAAATTAAAAAACGATCGAAACAATGCAAAAGCTTCGCGTGGTGTCATATTATATGACATAGTTCCATGGGAAAATACCATACTTGGTATATTCATTGGGTCTTAAAAAAACCTTCACAAAATGGCCTATCTCAATCGAGGTTTTCTGGATTTTAGGTCAAATGACCAATGTTATTGCTATAATCGCGGTATAGTTTGCGATAATGTGTCCATATTGTGCACACATGTCTATCATGGGATGGTGAACATTGTTGCAGGAGGAAGTTTTCCTTTTCGTCGCACCGAAAAGCCATTTTTCATTTTCCGAGTGCAAAAAACGGGGTGTTTTTGTGAAGCAAACACCAAATGAAAGTTTCAAAATGATAATACCACATTTTTAAAAAATACTAGACCATATTGAATGGACAATTTCCCAACCTAGGAATCTCAAACCTTTCCATTCACCTCTCGTGAAAAAGACAAATTCCTGCTGAATCGGTAGGACATGAGTTAGATTTGAACTACAGGTACATGATATATTGCTCATGATTTTTTGTAAAAATCATTTTTAGGTTCACAATATGCTATTTCATCAGAGATCTAATGCAAGTTTAGTGAGACTCGTCCCCGAGCTAAGAATCATCATGCCCCTCGATTTAGGAAGTTTGGTGATAGTTTGAAATGTGCATAAAAAATTAAAAAACGACCGAAACAATGCAAAACCTTCGCGTGGTGTCATATTATATGACATAGTTCCATGGAAAAATACCAGACTTGGTATACTCATTGAGTCTTAAAAAAACCTTCACAAAATGGCCTATCTCAATCGAGGTTTTCTGGATTTCAGGTCAAATGACCAATGTTATTGCTATAATCGCGGTATAGTTTGCGATAATGTGTCCGTATTGTGCACACATGTGTATCATGGGATGGTGAACAATGTTGCAGGAGGAAGTTTTCCTTTTCGTCGCACCGAAAAGCCATTTTTCATTTTCCGAGTGCAAAAAACGGGGTGTTTTTGTGAAGCAACCACCAAATGAAAGTTTCAAAATGATAATACCACATTTAAAAAAAACACTAGACCATATTGAATGGACAATTTCCCAACCTAGGAATCTCAAACCTTTCCGTTCACCTCTCGTGAAAAAGACAAATTCCTGCTGAATCGGTAGGAAATGAGTTAGATTTTAACTACAGGTACATGATATATTGCTCATGATTTTTTGTAAAAATCATTTTTAGGTTCACAATATGCTATTTCATCAGAGATCTAATGCAAGTTTAGTGAGACTCGTCCCCGAGCTAAGAATCGTCATGCCCCTCGATTTAGGAAGTTTGATGATAGTTTGAAATGTACATAAAAAAATTAAAAAACGATCGAAACAATGCAAAACCTTCGCGTGGTGTCATATTATATGACATAGTTCCATGGAAAAATACAAGACTTGGTATACTCATTGAGTCTTAAAAAAACCTTCACAAAATGGCCTATCTCAATCGAGGTTTTTTGGATTTCAGGTCAAATGACCAATGTTATTGCTATAATCGCGATATAGTTTGCGATAATGTGTCCATATTGTGCACACATGTGTATCATGGGATGGTGAACAATATCGCAGGAGGAAGTTTTCCTTTTCGTCGCACCGAAAAGCCATTTTTCATTTTCCGAGTGCAAAAATGGGGTGTTTTTGTGAAGCAACCACCAAATGAAAGTTTCAAAATGATAATACCACATTTTGAAAAATACTAGACCATATTGAATGGACAATTTCCCAACCTAGGAATCTCTAACCTTTCCGTTCACCTCTCGTGAAAAAGACAAATTCCTGCTGAATCGGTAGGAAATGAGTTAGATTTGAACTACAGGTACATGATATATTGCTCATGATTTTTTGTAGAAATCATTTTTAGGTTCACAATATGCTATTTCATCAGAGATCTAATGCAAGTTTATTGAGACTCGTCCCCGAGCTAAGAATCATCATGCCCCTCGATTTAGGAAGTTTGGTGATAGTTTGAAATGTGCATAAAAAATTAAAATACGATCGAAACAATGCAAAACCTTCGCGTGGTGTCATATTATATGACATAGTTCCATGGAAAATACCAGACTTGGTATACTCATTGAGTCTTAAAAAAACCTTCACAAAATGGCCTATCTCAATCGAGGTTTTCTGGATTTCAGGTCAAATGACCAATGTTATTGCTATAATCGCGATATAGTTTGCGATAATGTGTCCATATTGTGCACACATGTGTATCATGGGATGGTGAACAATATTGCAGGAGGAAGTTTTCCTTTTCATCGCACCGAAAAGCCATTTTTCATTTTCCGAGTGCAAAAAACGGGGTGTTTTTATGAAGCAACCACCAAATGAAAGTTTCAAAATGATAATACCACATTTTTAAAAAATACTAGACCATATTGAATGGACAATTTCCCAACCTAGGAATCTCTAACCTTTCCGTTCACCTCTCGTGAAAAAGACAAATTCCTGCTGAATCGGTAGGAAATGAGTTAGATTTGAACTACAGGTACATGATATATTGCTCATGATTTTTTGTAGAAATCATTTTTAGGTTCACAATATGCTATTTCATCAGAGATTTAATGCAAGTTTAGTGAGACTCGTCCCCGAGCTAAGAATCATCATGCCCCTCGATTTAGGAAGTTTGGTGATAGTTTGAAATGTGCATAAAAAATTAAAAAACGATCGAAACAATGCAAAACCTTCGCGTGGTGTCATATTATATGACATAGTTCCATGGAAAAATACCAGACTTGGTATATTCATTGAGTCTTAAAAAAACCTTCACAAAATGGCCTATCTCAATCGAGGTTTTCTGGATTTCAGGTCAAATGACCAATGTTATTGCTATAATGGCGGTATAGTTTGCGATAATGTGTCCATATTGTGGACACACGTGTATCATGGGATGGTGAACAATGTTGCAGGAGGAAGTTTTCCTTTTCGTCGCACCGAAAAGCCATTTTTCATTTTCCGAGTGCAAAAAACGGGGTGTTTTTGTGAAGCAACCACCAAATGAAAGTTTCAAAATGATAATACCACATTTTTTAAAAATACTAGACCATATTGAATGGACAATTTCCCAACCTAGGAGTCTCAAACCTTTCCGTTCACCTCTCGTGAAAAAGACAAATTCCTGCTGAATCGGTAGGACATGAGTTAGATTTGAACTACAGGTACATGATATATTGCTCATGATTTTTTGTAAAAATCATTTTTAGGTTCAAATATGCTATTTCATCAGAGATCTAATGCAAGTTTAGTGAGACTCGTCCCCGAGCTAAGAATCATCATGCCCCTCGATTTAGGAAGTTTGATGATAGTTTGAAATGTGCATAAAGAATTAAAAAACGACCGAAACAATCCAAAACCTTAGCGTGGTGTCATATTATATGACATAGTTCCATGGAAAAATACCAGACTTGGTATACTCATTGAGTCTTAAAAAAACCTTCACAAAATGGCCTATCTCAATCGAGGTTTTCTGGATTTCAGGTCAAATGACCAATGTTATTGCTATAATTGCGATATAGTTTGCGATAATGTGTCCGTATTGTGCACACATGTGTATCATGGGATGGTGAACAATGTTGCAGGAGGAAGTTTTCCTTTTCGTCGCACCGAAAAGCCATTTTTCATTTTCCGAGTGCAAAAAACGGGGTGTTTTTGTGAAGCAAACACCAAATGAAAGTTTCAAAATGATAATACCACATTTTTAAAAAATACTAGACCATATTGAATGGACAATTTCCCAACCTAGGAATCTCAAACCTTTCCGTTCACCTCTCGTGAAAAAGACAAATTCCTGCTGAATCGGTAGGAAATGAGTTAGATTTGAACTACAGGTACATGATATATTGCTCATGATTTTTTATAAAAATCATTTTTAGGTTCACAATATGCTATTTCATCAGAGATCTAATGCAAGTTTAGTGAGACTCGTCCCCGAGCTAAGAATCATGATGCCCCTCGATTTAGGAAGTTTGGTGATAGCTTGAAATGTGCATAAAAAATTAAAAAACGATCGAAACAATGCAAAACCTTCGCGTGGTGTCATATTATATGACATAGTTCCATGGAAAAATACCAGACTTGGTATATTCATTGGGTCTTAAAAAAACCTTCACAAAATGGCCTATCTCAATCGAGGTTTTCTGGATTTCAGGTCAAATGACCAATGTTATTGCTATAATCGCGGTATAGTTTGCGATAATGTGTCCATATTGTGCACACATGTGTATCATGGGATGGTGAACAATGTTGCAGGAGGAAGTTTTCCTTTTCGTCGCACCGAAAATCCATTTTTCATTTTCCCAGTGCAAAAAACGGGGTGTTTTTGTGAAGCAAACACCAAATGAAAGTTTCAAAATGATAATACCACATTTTTCAAAAATACTAGACCATATTGAATGGACAATTTCCCAACCTAGGAATCTCTAACCTTTCCGTTCACCTCTCGTGAAAAAGACAAATTCCTGCTGAATCGGTAGGAAATGAGTTAGATTTGAACTACAGGTACATGATATATTGCTCATGATTTTTTGTAGAAATCATTTTTAGGTTCACAATATGCAATTTATCAGAGATCTAATGCAAGTTTAGTGAGACTCGTCCCCGAGCTAAGAATCATCATGCCCCTCGATTTAGGAAGTTTGGTGATAGTTTGAAATGTGCATAAAAAATTAAAAAACGATCAAAACAATGCAAAACCTTCGCGTGGTGTCATATTATATGACATAGTTCCATGGAAAAATACCAGACTTGGTATATTCATTGAGTCTTAAAAAAACCTTCACAAAATGGCCTATCTCAATCGAGGTTTTCTGGATTTCAGGTCAAATGACCAATGTTATTGCTATAATGGCGGTATAGTTTGCGATAATGTGTCTGTATTGTGCACACATGTGTATCATGGGATGGTGAACAATGTTGCAGGAGGAAGTTTTCCTTTTCGTCGCACCGAAAAGCCATTTTTCATTTTCCGAGTGCAAAAAACGGGGTGTTTTTGTGAAGCAACCACCAAATGAAAGTTTCAAAATGATAATACCACATTTTTCAAAAATACTAGACCATATTGAATGGACAATTTCCCAACCTAGGAATCTCAAACCTTTCCGTTCAACTCTCGTGAAAAAGACAAATTCCTGCTGAATCGGTAGGAAATGAGTTAGATTTGAACTACAGGTACATGATATATTGCTCATGATTTTTTATAAAAATCATTTTTAGGTTCACAATATGCTATTTCATCAGATATTTAATGCAAGTTTAGTGAGACTCGTCCCCGAGCTAAGAATCATCATGCCCCTTGATTTAGGAAGTTTGGTGATAGTTTGAAATGTGCATAAAAAATTAAAAAACGATTGAAACAATGCAAAACCTTCGCGTGGTGTCATATTATATGACATAGTTCCATGGAAAAATACCAGACTTGGTATATTCATTGAGTCTTAAAAAAACCTTCACAAAATGGCCTATCTCAATCGAGGTTTTCTGGATTTCAGGTCAAATGACCAATGTTATTGCTATAATCGCGGTATAGTTTGCGATAATGTGTCCATATTGTGCACACATGTGTATCATGGGATGGTGAACAATGTTGCAGGAGGAAGTTTTCCTTTTCGTCGCACCGAAAAGCCATTTTTCATTTTCCGAGTGCAAAAAACGGGGTGTTTTTGTGAAGCAAACACCAAATGAAAGTTTCAAAATGATAATACCACATTTTTCAAAAATACTAGACCATATTGAATGGACAATTTCCCAACCTTGGAATATCAAACCTTTCCGTTCACCTCTCGTGAAAAAGACAAATTCCTGCTGAATCGGTAGGACATGAGTTAGATTTGAACTACAGGTACATGATATATTGCTCATGATTTTTTGTAAAGATCATTTTTAGGTTCAAAATATGCTATTTCATCAGAGATCTAATGCAAGTTTAGTGAGACTCATCCCCGAGCTAAGAATCATCATGCCCCTCGATTTAGGAAGTTTGATGATAGTTTGAAATGTGCATAAAAAATTAAAAAACGATCGAAACAATGCAAAACCTTCGCGTGGTGTCATATTATATGACATAGTTCCATGGACAAATACCAGACTTGGTATACTCATTGAGTCTTAAAAAAACCTTCACAAAATGGCCTATCTCAATCGAGGTTTTCTGGATTTCAGGTCAAATGACCAATGTTATTGCTATAATCGCGATATAGTTTGCGATAATGTGTCTGTATTGTGCACACATGTGTATCATGGGATGGTTAACAATGTTGCAGGAGGAAGTTTTCCTTTTCGTCGCACCGAAAAGCCATTTTTCATTTTCCGAGTGCAAAAAACGGGGTGTTTTTGTGAAGCAACCACCAAATGAAAGTTTCAAAACGATAATACCACATTTTTCAAAAATACTAGACCATATTGAATGGACAATTTCCCAACCTAGGAATATCAAACCTTTCCGTTCACCTCTCGTGAAAAAGACAAATTCCTGCTGAATCGGTAGGACATGAGTTAGATTTGAACTACAGGTACATGATATATTGCTCATGATTTTTTATAAAAATCATTTTTAGGTTCACAATATGCTATTTCATCAGACATCTAATGCAAGTTTAGTGAGACTCGTCCCCCGAGCTAAGAATCGTCATGCCCCTCGATTTAGGAAGTTTGATGATAGTTTGAAATGTGCATAAAAAATTAAAAAAACGATCGAAACAATGCAAAACCTTCGCGTGGTGTCATATTATATGACATAGTTCCATGGAAAAATACCAGACTTGGTATACTCATTGAGTCTTAAAAAAACCTTCACAAAATGGCCTATCTCAATCGAGGTTTTCTGGATTTCAGGTCAAATGACCAATGTTATTGCTATAATCGCGGTATAGTTTGCGATAATGTGTCCATATTGTGCACACATGTGTATCATGGGATGGTGAACAATGTTGCAGGAGGAAGTTTTCCTTTTCGTCGCACCGATAAGCCATTTTTCATTTTCCGAGTGCAAAAAACGGGGTGTTTTTGCGAAGCAACCACCAAATGAAAGTTTCAAAATGATAATACCACATTTTTAAAAAATACTAGACCATATTGAATGGACAATTTCCCAACCTAGGAATCTCTAACCTTTCCGTTCACCTCTCGTGAAAAAGACAAATTCCTGCTGAATCGGTAGGAAATGAGTTAGATTTGAACTACAGGTACATGATATATTGCTCATGATTTTTTGTAGAAATCATTTTTAGGTTCACAATATGCTATTTCATCAGAGATTTAATGCAAGTTTAGTGAGACCTGTCCCCGAGCTAAGAATCATCATGCCCCTTGATTTAGGAAGTTTGGTGATAGTTTGAAATGTGCATAAAAAATTAAAAAACGATCGAAACAATGCAAAACCTTCGCGTGGTGTCATATTATATGACATAGTTCCATGGAAAAATACCAGACTTGGTATATTCATTGAGTCTTAAAAAAACCTTCACAAAATGGCCTATCTCAATCGAGGTTTTCTGGATTTCAGGTCAAATGACCAATGTTATTGCTATAATCGCGGTATAGTTTGCGATAATGTGTCCATATTGTGCACACATGTGTATCATGGGATGGTGAACAATGTTGCAGGAGGAAGTTTTCCTTTTCGTCGCACCGAAAATCCATTTTTCATTTTCCCAGTGCAAAAAACGGGGTGTTTTTGTGAAGCAAACACCAAATGAAAGTTTCAAAATGATAATACCACATTTTTCAAAAATACTAGACCATATTGAATGGACAATTTCCCAACCTAGGAATATCTAACCTTTCCGTTCACCTCTCGTGAAAAAGACAAATTCCTGCTGAATCGGTAGGAAATGAGTTAGATTTGAACTACAGGTACATGATATATTGCTCATGATTTTTTGTAGAAATCATTTTTAGGTTCACAATATGCTATTTCATCAGAGATCTAATGCAAGTTTAGTGAGACTCGTCCCCGAGCTAAGAATCATCATGCCCCTCGATTTAGGAAGTTTGGTGATAGTTTGAAATGTGCATAAAAAATTAAAAAACGATCGAAACAATGCAAAACCTTCGCGTGGTGTCATATTATATGACATAGTTCCATGGAAAAATACCAGACTTGGTATATTCATTGAGTCTTAAAAAAACCTTCACAAAATGGCCTATCTCAATCGAGGTTTTCTGGATTTCAGGTCAAATGACCAATGTTATTGCTATAATCACGGTATAGTTTGCGATAATGTGTCCATATTGTGCACACATGTGTATCATGGGATGGTGAACAATGTTGCAGGAGGAAGTTTTCCTTTTCGTCGCACCGAAAAGCCATTTTTCATTTTCCCAGTGCAAAAAACGGGGTGTTTTTGTGAAGCAACCACCAAATGAAAGTTTCAAAATGATAATACCACATTTTTAAAAAATACGAGACCATATTGAATGGACAATTTCCCAACCTAGGAATCTCTAACCTTTCCGTTCACCTCTCGTGAAAAAGACAAATTCCTGCTGAATCGGTAGGAAATGAGTTAGATTTGAACTACAGGTACATGATATATTGCTCATGATTTTTTGTAGAAATCATTTTTAGGTTCACAATATGCTATTTCATCAGAGATTTAATGCAAGTTTAGTGAGACTCGTCCCCGAGCTAAGAATCATCATGCCCCTCGATTTAGGAAGTTTGGTGATAGTTTGAAATGTGCATAAAAAATTAAAAAACGATCGAAACAATGCAAAACCTTCGCGTGGTGTCATATTATATGACATAGTTCCATGGAAAAATACCAGACTTGGTATATTCATTGAGTCTTAAAAAAACCTTCACAAAATGGCCTATCTCAATCAAGGTTTTCTGGATTTCAGGTCAAATGACCAATGTTATTGCTATAATCGCGGTATAGTTTGCGATAATGTGTCCATATTGTGCACACATGTGTATCATGGGATGGTGAACAATGTTGCAGGAGGAAGTTTTCCTTTTCGTCGCACCGAAAATCCATTTTTCATTTTCCCAGTGCAAAAAACGGGGTGTTTTTGTGAAGCAAACACCAAATGAAAGTTTCAAAATGATAATACCACATTTTTCAAAAATACTAGACCATATTGAATGGACAATTTCCCAACCTAGGAATCTCTAACCTTTCCGTTCACCTCTCGTGAAAAAGACAAATTCCTGCTGAATCGGTAGGAAATGAGTTAGATTTGAACTACAGGTACATGATATATTGCTCATGATTTTTTGTAGAAATCATTTTTAGGTTCACAATATGCTATTTCATCAGAGATCTAATGCAAGTTTAGTGAGACTCGTCCCCGAGCTAAGAATCATCATGCCCCTCGATTTAGGAAGTTTGGTGATAGTTTGAAATGTGCATAAAAAATTAAAAAACGATCGAAACAATGCAAAACCTTCGCGTGGTGTCATATTATATGACATAGTTCCATGGAAAAATACCAGACTTGGTATATTCATTGAGTCTTAAAAAAACCTTCACAAAATGGCCTATCTCAATCGAGGTTTTCTGGATTTCAGGTCAAATGACCAATGTTATTGCTATAATCACGGTATAGTTTGCGATAATGTGTCCATATTGTGCACACATGTGTATCATGGGATGGTGAACAATGTTGCAGGAGGAAGTTTTCCTTTTCGTCGCACCGAAAAGCCATTTTTCATTTTCCCAGTGCAAAAAACGGGGTGTTTTTGTGAAGCAACCACCAAATGAAAGTTTCAAAATGATAATACCACATTTTTAAAAAATACTAGACCATATTGAATGGACAATTTCCCAACCTAGGAATCTCTAACCTTTCCGTTCACCTCTCGTGAAAAAGACAAATTCCTGCTGAATCGGTAGGAAATGAGTTAGATTTGAACTACAGGTACATGATATATTGCTCATGATTTTTTGTAGAAATCATTTTTAGGTTCACAATATGCTATTTCATCAGAGATTTAATGCAAGTTTAGTGAGACTCGTCCCCGAGCTAAGAATCATCATGCCCCTTGATTTAGGAAGTTTGGTGATAGTTTGAAATGTGCATAAAAAATTAAAAAACGATCGAAACAATGCAAAACCTTCGCGTGGTGTCATATTATATGACATAGTTCCATGGAAAAATACCAGACTTGGTATATTCATTGAGTCTTAAAAAAACCTTCACAAAATGGCCTATCTCAATCGAGGTTTTCTGGATTTCAGGTCAAATGACCAATGTTATTGCTATAATCGCGGTATAGTTTGCGATAATGTGTCCATATTGTGCACACATGTGTATCATGGGATGGTGAACAATATTGCAGGAGGAAGTTTTCCTTTTCGTCGCACCGAAAATCCATTTTTCATTTTCCCAGTGCAAAAAACGGGGTGTTTTTGTGAAGCAACCACCAAATGAAAGTTTCAAAATGATAATACCACATTTTTCAAAAATACTAGACCATATTGAATGGACAATTTCCCAACCTAGGAATCTCTAACCTTTCCGTTCACCTCTCGTGAAAAAGACAAATTCCTGCTGAATCGGTAGGAAATGAGTTAGATTTGAACTACAGGTACATGATATATTGCTCATGATTTTTTGTAAAAATCATTTTTAGGTTCAAATATGCTATTTCATCAGAGATCTAATGCAAGTTTAGTGAGACTCGTCCCCGAGCTAAGAATCATCATGCCCCTCGATTTAGGAAGTTTGATGATAGTTTGAAATGTGCATAAAAAATTAAAAAACGATCGAAACAATGCAAAACCTTCACGTGGTGTCATATTATATGACATAGTTCCATGGAAAAATACCAGACTTGGTATATTCATTGAGTCTTAAAAAAACCTTCACAAAATGGCCTATCTCAATCGAGGTTTTCTGGATTTCAGGTCAAATGACCAATGTTATTGCTATAATCGCGGTATAGTTTGCGATAATGTGCCCATATTGTGCACACATGTGTATCATGGGATGGTGAACAATGTTGCAGGAGGAAGTTTTCCTTTTCGTCGCACCGAAAAGCCATTTTTCATTTTCCGAGTGCAAAAAACGGGGTGTTTTTGTGAAGCAAACACCAAATGAAAGTTTCAAAATGATAATACCACATTTTTCAAAAATACTAGACCATATTGAATGGACAATTTCCCAACCTAGGAATCTCTAACCTTTCCGTTCACCTCTCGTGAAAAAGACAAATTCCTGCTGAATCGGTAGGAAATGAGTTAGATTTGAACTACAGGTACATGATATATTGCTCATGATTTTTTGTAGAAATCATTTTTAGGTTCACAATATGCTATTTCATCAGAGATTTAATGCAAGTTTAGTGAGACTCGTCCCCGAGCTAAGAATCATCATGCCCCTCGATTTAGGAAGTTTGGTGATAGTTTGAAATGTGCATAAAAAATTAAAAAACGATCGAAACAATGCAAAACCTTCGCGTGGTGTCATATTATATGACATAGTTCCATGGAAAAATACCAGACTTGGTATATTCATTGAGTCTTAAAAAAACCTTCACAAAATGGCCTATCTCAATCGAGGTTTTCTGGATTTCAGGTCAAATGACCAATGTTATTGCTATAATCGCGGTATAGTTTGCGATAATGTGTCCATATTGTGCACACATGTGTATCATGGGATGGTG
Organism: Avena sativa; assembly: GCA_916181665.1. Lineage (NCBI taxonomy): Eukaryota > Viridiplantae > Streptophyta > Magnoliopsida > Poales > Poaceae > Avena > Avena sativa. Next base: position 58,522,734 of record OV702285.1, on the reverse strand, counting down.
AACAATATTGCAGGAGGAAGTTTTCCTTTTCGTCGCACCGAAAAGCCATTTTTCATTTTCCGAGTGCAAAAAACGGGGTGTTTTTGTGAAGCAACCACCAAATGAAAGTTTCAAAATGATAATACCACATTTTTCAAAAATACTAGACCATATTGAATGGACAATTTCCCAACCTAGGAATCTCAAACCTTTCCGTTCACCTCTCGTGAAAAAGACAAATTCCTGCTGAATCGGTAGGAAATGAGTTAGATTTGAACTACAGGTACATGATATATTGCTCATGATTTTTTGTAAAAATCATTTTTAGGTTCAAATATGCTATTTCATCAGAGATCTAATGCAAGTTTAGTGAGACTCGTCCCCGAGCTAAGAATCATCATGCCCCTCGATTTAGGAAGTTTGATGATAGTTTGAAATGTGCATAAAAAATTAAAAAACGATCGAAACAATACAAAACCTTTGCGTGGTGTCATATTATATGACATAGTTCCATGGAAAAATACCAGACTTGGTATATTCATTGGGTCTTAAAAAAACCTTCACAAAATGGCCTATCTCAATCGAGGTTTTCTGGATTTCAGGTCAAATGACCAATGTTATTGCTATAATCGCGGTATAGTTTGCGATAATGTTCCCATATTGTGCACACATGTGTATCATGGGATGGTGAACAATGTTGCAGGAGGAAGTTTTCCTTTTCGTCGCACCGAAAAGCCATTTTTCATTTTCCGAGTGCAAAAAACGGGGTGTTTTTGTGAAGCAACCACCAAATGAAAGTTTCAAAATGATAATACCACATTTTTCAAAAATACTAGACCATATTGAATGGACAATTTCCCAACCTAGGAATCTCTAACCTTTCCGTTCAACTCTCGTGAAAAAGACAAATTCCTGCTGAATCGGTAGGAAATGAGTTAGATTTGAACTACAGGTACATGATATATTGCTCATGATTTTTTATAAAAATCATTTTTAGGTTCACAATATGCTATTTCATCAGAGATTTAATGCAAGTTTAGTGAGACTCGTCCCCGAGCTAAGAATCATCATGCCCCTCGATTTAGGAAGTTTGGTGATAGTTTGAAATGTGCATAAAAAATTAAAAAACGATCTAAACAATGCAAAACCTTCGCGTGGTGTCATATTATATGACATAGTTCCATGGAAAAATACCAGACTTGGTATATTCATTGAGTCTTAAAAAAACCTTCACAAAATGGCCTATCTCAATCGAGGTTTTCTGGATTTCAGGTCAAATGACCAATGTTATTGCTATAATCACGGTATAGTTTGCGATAATGTGTCCATATTGTGCACACATGTGTATCATGGGATGGTGAACAATGTTGCAGGAGGAAGTTTTCCTTTTCGTCGCACCGAAAAGCCATTTTTCATTTTCCGAGTGCAAAAAACGGGGTGTTTTTGTGAAGCAACCACCAAATGAAAGTTTCAAAATGATAATACCACATTTTTCAAAAATACGAGACCATATTGAATGGACAATTTCCCAACCTAGGAATCTCTAACCTTTCCGTTCACCTCTCGTGAAAAAGACAAATTCCTGCTGAATCGGTAGGAAATGAGTTAGATTTGAACTACAGGTACATGATATATTGCTCATGATTTTTTGTAGAAATCATTTTTAGGTTCACAATATGCTATTTCATCAGAGATTTAATGCAAGTTTAGTGAGACTCGTCCCCGAGCTAAGAATCATCATGCCCCTCGATTTAGGAAGTTTGGTGATAGTTTGAAATGTGCATAAAAAATTAAAAAACGATCGAAACAATGCAAAACCTTCGCGTGGTGTCATATTATATGACATAGTTCCATGGAAAAATACCAGACTTGGTATATTCATTGAGTCTTAAAAAAACCTTCACAAAATGGCCTATCTCAATCGAGGTTTTCTGGATTTCAGGTCAAATGACCAATGTTATTGCTATAATCGCGGTATAGTTTGCGATAATGTGTCCATATTGTGCACACATGTGTATCATGGGATGGTGAACAATATTGCAGGAGGAAGTTTTCCTTTTCGTCGCACCGAAAAGCCATTTTTCATTTTCCGAGTGCAAAAAACGGGGTGTTTTTGTGAAGCAACCACCAAATGAAAGTTTCAAAATGATAATACCACATTTTTCAAAAATACTAGACCATATTGAATGGACAATTTCCCAACCTAGGAATCTCAAACCTTTCCGTTCACCTCTCGTGAAAAAGACAAATTCCTGCTGAATCGGTAGGACATGAGTTAGATTTGAACTACAGGTACATGATATATTGCTCATGATTTTTTGTAAAAATAATTTTTAGGTTCAAAATATGCTATTTCATCAGAGATCTAATGCAAGTTTAGTGAGACTCATCCCCGAGCTAAGAATCATCATGCCCCTCGATTTAAGAAGTTTGATGATAGTTTGAAATGTGCATAAAAAATTAAAAAACGATCGAAACAATGCAAAACCTTCGCGTGGTGTCATATTATATGACATAGTTCCATGGAAAAATACCAGACTTGGTATACTCATTGAGTCTTAAAAAAACCTTCACAAAATGGCCTATCTCAATCGAGGTTTTCTGGATTTCAGGTCAAATGACCAATGTTATTGCTATAATCGCGATATAGTTTGCGATAATGTGTCCGTATTGTGCACACATGTGTATCATGGGATGGTGAACAATGTTGTAGGAGGAAGTTTTCCTTTTCGTCGCACCGAAAAGCCATTTTTCATTTTCCGAGTGCAAAAAACGGGGTGTTTTTGTGAAGCAACCACCAAATGAAAGTTTCAAAATGATAATACCACATTTTTCAAAAATACTAGACCATATTGAATGGACAATTTCCCAACCTTGGAATATCAAACCTTTCCGTTCACCTCTCGTGAAAAAGACAAATTCCTGCTGAATCGGTAGGACATGAGTTAGATTTGAACTACAGGTACATGATATATTGCTCATGATTTTTTGTAAAAATCATTTTAGGTTCAAAATATGCTATTTCATCAGAGATCTAATGCAAGTTTAGTGAGACTCGTCCCCGAGCTAAGAATCATCATACCCCTCGATTTAGGAAGTTTGATGATAGTTTGAAATGTGCATAAAAAATTAAAAAACGATCGAAACAATACAAAACCTTCGCGTGGTGTCATATTATATGCCATAGTTCCATGGAAAAATACCAGACTTGGTATATTCATTGGGTCTTAAAAAAACCTTCACAAAATGGCCTATCTCAATCGAGGTTTTCTGGATTTCAGGTCAAATGACCAATGTTATTGCTATAATCGCGGTATAGTTTGCGATAATGTGCCCATATTGTGCACACATGTGTATAATGGGATGGTGAACAATGTTGCAGGAGGAAGTTTTCCTTTTCGTCGCACCGAAAAGCCATTTTTCATTTTCTGAGTGCAAAAAACGGGGTGTTTTTGTGAAGCAAACACCAAATGAAAGTTTCAAAATGATAATACCACATTTTTCAAAAATACTAGACCATATTGAATGGACAATTTCCCAACCTAGGAATCTCAAACCTTTCCGTTCAACTCTCATGAAAAAGACAAATTCCTGCTGAATCGGTAGGAAATGAGTTAGATTTGAACTACAGGTACATGATATATTGCTCATGATTTTTTATAAAAATCATTTTTAGGTTCACAATATGCTATTTCATCAGAGATCTAATGCAAGTTTAGTGAGACTCGTCCCCGAGCTAAGAATCGTCATGCCCCTCGATTTAGGAAGTTTGATGATAGTTTGAAATGTGCATAAAAAATTAAAAAAACGATCGAAACAATGCAAAACCTTCGCGTGGTGTCATATTATATGACATAGTTCCATGGAAAAATACCAGACTTGGTATACTCATTGAGTCTTAAAAAAACCTTCACAAAATGGCCTATCTCAATCGAGGTTTTCTGGATTTCAGGTCAAATGACCAATGTTATTGCTATAATCGCGGTATAGTTTGCGATAATATGTCCATATTGTGCACACATGTGTATCATGGGATGGTGAACAATGTTGCAGGAGGAAGTTTTCCTTTTTGTCGCACCGATAAGCCATTTTTCATTTTCCGAGTGCAAAAAACGGGGTGTTTTTGTGAAGCAACCACCAAATGAAAGTTTCAAAATGATAATACCACATTTTTAAAAAATACTAGACCATATTGAATGGACAATTTCCCAACCTAGGAATCTCTAACCTTTCCGTTCACCTCTCGTGAAAAAGACAAATTCCTGCTGAATCGGTAGGAAATGAGTTAGATTTGAACTACAGGTACATGATATATTGCTCATGATTTTTTGTAGAAATCATTTTTAGGTTCACAATATGCTATTTCATCAGAGATTTAATGCAAGTTTAGTGAGACTCGTCCCCGAGCTAAGAATCATCATGCCCCTCGATTTAGGAAGTTTGGTGATAGTTTGAAATGTGCATAAAAAATTAAAAAACGATCGAAACAATGCAAAACCTTCGCGTGGTGTCATATTATATGACATAGTTCCATGGAAAAATACCAGACTTGGTATATTCATTGAGTCTTAAAAAAACCTTCACAAAATGGCCTATCTCAATCGAGGTTTTCTGGATTTCAGGTCAAATGACCAATGTTATTGCTATAATCGCGGTATAGTTTGCGATAATGTGTCCATATTGTGCACACATGTGTATCATGGGATGGTGAACAATATTGCAGGAGGAAGTTTTCCTTTTCGTCGCACCGAAAAGCCATTTTTCATTTTCCGAGTGCAAAAAACAGGGTGTTTTTGTGAAGCAACCACCAAATGAAAGTTTCAAAATGATAATACCACATTTTTCAAAAATACTAGACCATATTGAATGGACAATTTCCCAACCTAGGAATCTCAAACCTTTCCGTTCACCTCTCGTGAAAAAGACAAATTCCTGCTGAATCGGTAGGACATGAGTTAGATTTGAACTACAGGTACATGATATATTGCTCATGATTTTTTGTAAAAATCATTTTTAGGTTCAAAATATGCTATTTCATCAGAGATCTAATGCAAGTTTAGTGAGACTCATCCCCGAGCTAAGAATCATCATGCCCCTCGATTTAGGAAGTTTGATGATAGTTTGAAATGTGCATAAAAAATTAAAAAACGATCGAAACAATGCAAAACCTTCGCGTGGTGTCATATTATATGACATAGTTCCATGGAAAAATACCAGACTTGGTATACTCATTGAGTCTTAAAAAAACCTTCACAAAATGGCCTATCTCAATCGAGGTTTTCTGGATTTCAGGTCAAATGACCAATGTTATTGCTATAATCGCGATATAGTTTGCGATAATGTGTCCGTATTTTGCACACATGTGTATCATGGGATGGTGAACAATGTTGTAGGAGGAAGTTTTCCTTTTCGTCGCACCGAAAAGCCATTTTTCATTTTCCGAGTGCAAAAAACGGGGTGTTTTTGTGAAGCAACCACCAAATGAAAGTTTCAAAATGATAATACCACATTTTTCAAAAATACTAGACCATATTGAATGGACAATTTCCCAACCTAGGAATCTCAAACCTTTCCGTTCACCTCTCGTGAAAAAGACAAATTCCTGCTGAATCGGTAGGACATGAGTTAGATTTGAACTACAGGTAAATGATATATTGCTCATGATTTTTTATAAAAATCATTTTTAGGTTCACAATATGCTATTTCATCAGAGATCTAATGCAAGTTTAGTGAGACTCGTCCCCGAGCTAAGAATCTTCATGCCCCTCGATTTAGGAAGTTTGATGATAGTTTGAAATGTGCATAAAAAATTAAAAAAACGATAGAAACAATGCAAAACCTTCGCGTGGTGTCATATTATATGACATAGTTCCTTGGAAAAATACCAGACTTGGTATACTCATTGAGTCTTAAAAAAACCTTCACAAAATGGCCTATCTCAATCGAGGTTTTCTGGATTTCAGGTCAAATGACCAATGTTATTGCTATAATCGCGGTATAGTTTGCGATAATGTGTCCATATTGTGCACACATGTGTATCATGGGATGTTGAACAATGTTGCAGGAGGAAGTTTTCCTTTTCGTCGCACCGATAAGCCATTTTTCATTTTCCGAATGCAAAAAACGGGGTATTTTTGTGAAGCAACCACCAAATGAAAGTTTCAAAATGATAATACCACATTTTAAAAAAATACTAGACCATATTGAATGGACAATTTCCCAACCTAGGAATCTCTAACCTTTCCGTTCACCTCTCGTGAAAAAGACAAATTCCTACTGAATCGGTAGGAAATGAGTTAGATTTGAACTACAGGTACATGATATATTGCTCATGATTTTTTGTAGAAATCATTTTTAGGTTCACAATATGCTATTTCATCAGAGATTTAATGCAAGTTTAGTGAGACTCGTCCCCGAGCTAAGAATCATCATGCCCCTCGATTTAGGAAGTTTGGTGATAGTTTGAAATGTGCATAAAAAATTAAAAAACGATCGAAACAATGCAAAACCTTCGCGTGGTGTCATATTATATGACATAGTTCCATGGAAAAATACCAGACTTGGTATATTCATTGAGTCTTAAAAAAACCTTCACAAAATGGCCTATCTCAATCGAGGTTTTCTGGATTTCAGGTCAAATGACCAATGTTATTGCTATAATCGCGGTATAGTTTGCGATAATGTGTCCATATTGTGCACACATGTGTATCATGGGATGGTGAACAATGTTGCAGGAGGAAGTTTTCCTTTTCGTCGCACCGAAAAGCCATTTTTCATTTTCCGAGTGCAAAAAACGGGGTGTTTTTGTGAAGCAACCACCAAATGAAAGTTTCAAAATGATAATACCACATTTTTCAAAAATACTAGACCATATTGAATGGACAATTTCCCAACCTAGGAATCTTAAACCTTTCCGTTCACCTCTCGTGAAAAAGACAAATTCCTGCTGAATCGGTAGGACATGAGTTAGATTTGAACTACAGGTACATGATATATTGCTCATGATTTTTTGTAAAAATCATTTTTAGGTTCAAAATATGCTATTTCATCAGAGATCTAATTCAAGTTTAGTGAGACTCATCCCCGAGCTAAGAATCATCATGCTCCTCGATTTAGGAAGTTTGATGATAGTTTGAAATGTGCATAAAAAATTAAAAAACGATCGAAACAATGGAAAACCTTCGCGTGGTGTCATATTATATGACATAGTTCCATGGAAAAATACCAGACTTGGTATACTCATTGAGTCTTAAAAAAACCTTCACAAAATGGCCTATCTCAATCGAGGTTTTCTGGTTTTCAGGTTAAATGACCAATGTTATTGCTATAATCGCGATATAGTTTGCGATAATGTGTCCGTATTGTGCACACATGTGTATCATGGGATGGTGAACAATGTTGCAGGAGGAAGTTTTCCTTTTCGTCGCACCGAAAAGCCATTTTACATTTTCCGAGTGCAAAAAACGGGGTGTTTTTGTGAAGCAACCACCAAATGAAAGTTTCAAAATGATAATACCACATTTTTCAAAAATACTAGACCATATTGAATGGACAATTTCCCAACCTAGGAATCTCAAACCTTTCCGTTCACCTCTCGTGAAAAAGACAAATTCCTGCTGAATCGGTAGGACATGAGTTAGATTTGAACTACAGGTACATGATATATTGCTCATGATTTTTTGTAAAAATCATTTTAGGTTCAAAATATGCTATTTCATCAGAGATCTAATGCAAGTTTAGTGAGACTCGTCCCCGAGCTAAGAATCATCATGCCCCTCGATTTAGGAAGTTTGATGATAGTTTGAAATGTGCATAAAGAATTAAAAAACGACCGAAACAATGCAAAACCTTCGCGTGGTGTCATATTGTATGACATAGTTCCATGGAAAAATACCAGACTTGGTATACTCATTGAGTCTTAAAAAAACCTTCACAAAATGGCCTATCTCAATCGAGGTTTTCTGGATTTCAGGTCAAATAACCAATGTTATTGCTATAATCGCGGTATAGTTTGCGATAATGTGTCCGTATTGTGCACACATGTGTATCATGGGATGGTGAACAATGTTGCAGGAGGAAGTTTTCCTTTTCGTCGCACCGAAAAGCCATTTTTCATTTTCCGAGTGCAAAAAACGGGGTGTTTTTGTGAAGCAACCACCAAATGAAAGTTTCAAAATGATAATACCACATTTTAGAAAAATACTAGACCATATTGAATGGACAATTTCCCAACCTAGGAATATCAAACCTTTCCGTTCACCTCTCGTGAAAAAGACAAATTCCTGCTGAATCGGTAGGAAATGAGTTAGATTTGAACTACAGGTACATGATATATTGCTCATGATTTTTTGTAAAAATAATTTTTAGGTTCACAATATGCTATTTCATCAGAGATCTAATGCAAGTTTAGTGAGACTCGTCCCCGAGCTAAGAATCGTCATGCCCCTCGATTTAGGAAGTTTGATGATAGTTTGAAATGTGCATAAAAAAATTAAAAAACGATCGAAACAATGCAAAACCTTCGCGTGGTGTCATATTATATGACATAGTTCCATGGAAAAATACCAGACTTGGTATACTCATTGAGTCTTAAAAAAACATTCACAAAATGGCCTATCTCAATCGAGGTTTTCTGGATTTCATGTCAAATGACCAATGTTATTGCTATAATCGCGGTATAGTTTGCGATAAAGTGTGCATATTGTGAACACATGTGTATCATGTGATGGTGAACAATGTTGCAGGAGGAAGTTTTCCTTTTCGTCGCATCGAAAAGCCATTTTTCATTTTCCGAGTGCAAAAAACGGGGTGTTTTTGTGAAGCAACCACCAAATGAAAGTTTCAAAATGATAATACCAAATTTTTCAAAAATACTAGACCATATTGAATGGACAATTTCCCAACCTAGGAATCTCAAACCTTTTCGTTCACCTCTCGTGAAAAAGACAAATTCATGCTGAATCGGAAGGAAATGAGTTAGATTTGAACTACAGGTACATGATATATTGCTCATGATTTTTTGTAAAAATCATTTTTAGGTTCAAAATATGCTATTTCATCAGAGATCTAATGCAAGTTTAGTGAGACTCGTCCCCGAGCTAAGAATCATCATGCGCCTCGATTTAGGAAGTTTGATGATAGTTTGAAATGTGCATAAAGAATTAAAAAACGACCGAAACAATGCAAAACCTTCGCGTGGTGTCATATTGTATGACATAGTTCCATGGAAAAATACCAGACTTGGTATACTCATTGAGTCTTAAAAAAACCTTCACAAAATGGCCTATCTCAATCGAGGTTTTCTGGATTTCAGCTCAAATGACCAATGTTATTGCTATAATCGCGGTATAGTTTGCGATAATGTGTCCGTATTGTGCACACATGTGTATCATGGGATGGTGAACAATGTTGCAGGAGGAAGTTTTCCTTTTCGTCGCACCGAAAAGCCATTTTTCATTTTCCGAGTGCAAAAAACGGGGTGTTTTTGTGAAGCAACCACCAAATGAAAGTTTCAAAATGATAATACCACATTTAAAAAAAATACTAGACCATATTGAATGGACAATTTCCCAACCTAGGAATCTCAAACCTTTCCGTTCACCTCTCGTGAAAAAGACAAATTCCTGCTGAATCGGTAGGAAATGAGTTAGATTTGAACTACAGGTACATGATATATTGCTCATGATTTTTTGTAAAAATAATTTTTAGGTTCACAATATGCTATTTCATCAGAGATCTAATGCAAGTTTAGTGAGACTCGTCCCCGAGCTAAGAATCGTCATGCCCCTCGATTTAGGAAGTTTGATGATAGTTTGAAATGTGCATAAAAAAATTAAAAAACGATCGAAACAATGCAAAACCTTCCCGTGGTGTCATATTATATGACATAGTTCCATGGAAAAATACCAGACTTGGTATACTCATTGAGTCTTAAAAAAACCTTCACAAAATGGCCTATCTCAATCGAGGTTTTCTGGATTTCATGTCAAATGACCAATGTTATTGCTATAATCGCGGTATAGTTTGCGATAATGTGTGCATATTGTGAACACATGTGTATCATGGGATGGTGAACAATGTTGCAGGAGGAAGTTTTCCTTTTCGTCGCACCGAAAAGCCATTTTTCATTTTCCGAGTGCAAAAAACGGGGTGTTTTTGTGAAGCAAACACCAAATGAAAGTTTCAAAATGATAATACCACATTTTTCAAAAATACTAGACCATATTGAATGGACAATTTCCCAACCTAGGAATCTCAAACCTTTCCGTTCAACTCTCGTGAAAAAGACAAATTCCTGCTGAGTCGGTAGGAAATGAGTTAGATTTGAACTACAGGTACATGATATATTGCTCATGATTTTTTATAAAAATCATTTTTAGGTTCGAATATGCTATTTCATCAGAGATCTAATGCAAGTTTAGTGAGACTCGTCCCCGAGCTAAGAATCGTCATGCCCCTCGATTTAGGAAGTTTGATGATAGTTTGAAATGTGCATAAAAATTAAAAAAACGATCGAAACAATGCAAAACCTTCGCGTGGTGTCATATTATATGACATAGTTCCATGGAAAAATACCAGACTTGGTATACTCATTGAGTCTTAAAAAAACCTTCACAAAATGGCCTATCTCAATCGAGGTTTTCTGGATTTCAGGTCAAATGACCAATGTTATTGCTATAATCGCGGTATAGTTTGCGATAATGTGTCCATATTGTGCACACATGTGTATCATGGGATGGTGAACAATGTTGCAGGAGGAAGTTTTCCTTTTCGTCGCACCGAAAAGCCATTTTTCATTTTCCGAGTGCAAAAAAGGGGTGTTTTTGTGAAGCAAACACCAAATGAAAGTTTCAAAATGATAATACCACATTTTTAAAAAATACTAGACCATATTGAATGGACAATTTCCCAACGTAGGAATCTCTAACCTTTCCGTTCACCTCTCGTGAAAAAGACAAATTCCTGCTGAATCGGTAGGAAATGAGTTAGATTTGAACTACAGGTACATGATATATTGCTCATGATTTTTTGTAGAAATCATTTTTAGGTTCACAATATGCTATTTCATCAGAGATCTAATGCAAGTTTAGTGAGACTCATCCCCGAGCTAAGAATAATCATGCCCCTCGATTTAGGAAGTTTGATGATAGTTTGAAATGTGCATAAAAAATTAAAAAACGACCGAAACAATGCAAAACCTTCGCGTGGTGTCATATTATATGACATAGTTACATGGAAAAATACCAGACTTGGTATACACATTGAGTCTTAAAAAAACCTTCACAAAATGGCCTATCTCAATCGAGGTTATCTGGATTTCAGGTCAAATGACCAATGTTATTGCTATAATCGCGGTATATTTTGCGATAATGTGTCCATATTGTGAACACATGTGTATCATGGGATGGTGAACAATGTTGCAGGAGGAAGTTTTCCTTTTCGTCGCACCGAAAAGCCATTTTTCATTTTCTGAGTGCAAAAAACTGGGTGTTTTTGTGAAGCAAACACCAAATGAAAGTTTCAAAATGATAATACCACATTTAAAAAAAATACTAGACCATATTGAATGGACAATTTCCCAACCTAGGAATCTCAAACTTTTCCGTTCACCTCTCGTGAAAAAGACAAATTCCTGCTGAATCGGTAGGAAATGAGTTATATTTGAACTACAGGTACATGATATATTGCTCATGATTTTTTGTAGAAATCATTTTTAGGTTCACAATATGCTATTTCATCAGAGATCTAATGCAAGTTTAGTGAGACTCGTCCCCGAGCTAAGAATCATCATGCCCCTCGATTTAGGAAGTTTGGTGAAAGTTTGAAATGTGTATAAAAAATTAAAAAACGATCGAAACAATGCAAAACCTTCGCGTGGTGTCATATTATATGACATAGTTCCATGGAAAAATACCAGACTTGGTATATTCATTGAGTCTTAAAAAAACCTTCACAAAATGGCCTATCTCAATCGAGGTTTTCTGGATTTCAGGTCAAATGACCAATGTTATAGCTATAATCGCGGTATAGTTTGCGATAATGTGTCCATATTGTGCACACATGTGTATCATGGGATGGTGAACAATGTTGCAGGAGGAAGTTTTCCTTTTCGTCGCACCGATAAGCCATTTTTCATTTTCCGAGTGCAAAAAACGGGGTGTTTTTGTGAAGCAACCACCAAATGAAAGTTTCAAAATGATAATACCACATTTTAAAAAAATACTAGACCATATTGAATGGACAATTTTCCAACCTAGGAATCTCAAACCTTTCCGTTCACCTCTCGTGAAAAAGACAAATTCCTGCTGAATCGGTAGGACATGAGTTAGATTTGAACTACAGGTACACGATATATTGCTCATGATTTTTTGTAAAAATCATTTTTAGGTTCAAAATATGCTATTTCATCAGAGATCTAATGCAAGTTTAGTGAGACTCATCCCCGAGCTAAGAATAATCATGCCCCTCGATTTAGGAAGTTTGATGATAGTTTGAAATGTGCATAAAAAATTAAAAAACGACCGAAACAATGCAAAACCTTCGCGTGGTGTCATATTATATGACATAGTTACATGGAAAAATACCAGACTTGGTATACACATTGAGTCTTAAAAAAACCTTCACAAAATGGCCTATCTCAATCGAGGTTTTCTGGATTTCAGGTCAAATGACCAATGTTAATGCTATAATCGCGGTATAGTTTGCGATAATGTGTCCATATTGTGCACACATGTGTATCATGGGATGGTGAACAATGTTGCAGGAGGAAGTTTTCCTTTTCGTCGCACCGAAAAGCCATTTTTCATTTTCCGAGTGCAAAAAACAGGGTGTTTTTGTGAAGCAACCACCAAATGAAAGTTTCAAAATGATAATACCACATTTTTCAAAAATACTAGACCATATTGAATGGACAATTTCCCAACCTAGGAATCTCAAACCTTTCCGTTCACCTCTCGTGAAAAAGACAAATTCCTGCTGAATCGGTAGGACATGAGTTAGATTTGAACTACAGGTACATGATATATTGCTCATGATGTTTTGTAAAAATCATTTTTAGGTTCAAAATATGCTATTTCATCAGAGATCTAATGCAAGTTTAGTGAGACTCATCCCCGAGCTAAGAATCATCATGCCCCTCGATTTAGGAAGTTTGATGATAGTTTGAAATGTGCATAAAAAATTAAAAAACGACCGAAACAATGCAAAACCTTCGCGTGGTGTCATATTATATGACATAGTTCCATGGAAAAATACCAGACTTGGTATACTCATTGAGTCTTAAAAAAACCTTCACAAAATGGCCTATCTCAATCGAGGTTTTCTGGATTTCAGGTCAAATGACCAATGTTATTGCTATAATCGCGGTATAGTTTGCGATAATGTGTCCATATTGTGCACACATGTGTATCATGGGATGGTGAACAATGTTGCAGGAGGAAGTTTTCCTTTTCGTCGCACCGAAAAGCCATTTTTCATTTTCCGAGTGCAAAAAACGGGGTGTTTTTGTGAAGCAAACACCAAATGAAAGTTTCAAAATGATAATACCACATTTTTAAAAAATACTAGACCATATTGAATGGACAATTTCCCAACCTAGGAATCTCAAACCTTTCCGTTCACCTCTCGTGAAAAAGACAAATTCCTGCTGAATCGGTAGGAAATGAGTTAGATTTGAACTACAGGTACATGATATATTGCTCATGTTTTTTTGTAAAAATCATTTTTAGGTTCACAATATGCTATTTCATCAGAGATCTAATGCAAGTTTAGTGAGACTCGTCCCCGAGCTAAGAATCGTCATGCCCCTCGATTTAGGAAGTTTGATGATAGTTTGAAATGTGCATAAAAAATTAAAAAACGATCGAAACAATGCAAAACCTTCGCGTAGTGTCATATTATATGACATAGTTCCATGGAAAATACCAGACTTGGTATACTCATTGAGTCTTAAAAAAACCTTCACAAAATGGCCTATCTCAATCGAGGTTTTCTGGATTTCGGCTCAAATGACCAATGTTATTGCTATAATCGCGGTATAGTTTGCGATAATGTGTCCGTATTGTGCACACATGTGTATCATGGGATGGTGAAGAATGTTGCAGGAGGAAGTTTTCCTTTTCGTCGCACCGAAAAGCCATTTTTCATTTTCCGAGTGCAAAAAACGGGGTGTTTTTGTGAAGCAACCACCAAATGAAAGTTTCAAAATGATAATACCACATTTTTAAAAAATACTAGACCATATTGAATGGACAATTTCCCAACCTAGGAATCTCAAACCTTTCCGTTCACCTCTCGTGAAAAAGACAAATTCCTGCTGAATCGGTAGGAAATGAGTTAGATTTGAACTACAGGTACATGATATATTGCTCATGATTTTTTGTAAAAATCATTTTTAGGTTCACAATATGCTATTTCATCAGAGATCTAATGCAAGTTTAGTGAGACTCGTCCCCGAGCTAAGAATCGTCATGCCCCTCGATTTAGGAAGTTTGATGATAGTTTGAAATGTGCATAAAAAAATTAAAAAACGATCGAAACAATGCAAAGCCTTCGCGTGGTGTCATATTATATGACATAGTTCCATGGAAAAATACCAGACTTGGTATACTCATTGAGTCTTAAAAAAACCTTCACAAAATGGCCTATCTCAATCGAGGTTTTCTGGATTTCATGTCAAATGACCAATGTTATTGCTATAATCGCGGTATAGTTTGCGATAATGTGTCCATATTGTGAACACATGTGTATCATGGGATGGTGAACAATGTTGCAGGAGGAAGTTTTCCTTTTCGTCGCACCGAAAAGCCATTTTTCATTTTCCGAGTGCAAAAAACGGGGTGTTTTTGTGAAGCAAACACCAAATGAAAGTTTCAAAATGATAATACCACATTTTTCAAAAATACTAGACCATATTGAATGGACAATTTCCCAACCTAGGAATCTCAAACCTTTCCGTTCCCCTCTCGTGAAAAAGACAAATTCCTGCTGAATCGGTAGGACATGAGTTAGATTTGAACTACAGGTACATGATATATTGCTCATGATTTTTTGTAAAAATCATTTTTAGGTTCAAAATATGCTATTTCATCAGAGATCTAATGCAAGTTTAGTGAGACTCGTCCCCGAGCTAAGAATCATCATGCCCCTCGATTTAGGAAGTTTGATGATAGTTTGAAATGTGCATAAAGAATTAAAAAACGACCGAAACAATGCAAAACCTTCGCGTGGTGTCATATTGTATGACATAGTTCCATGGAAAAATACCAGACTTGGTATACTCATTGAGTCTTAAAAAAACCTTCACAAAATGGCCTATCTCAATCGAGGTTTTCTGGATTTCAGGTCAAATGACCAATGTTATTGCTATAATCACGGTATAGTTTGCGATAATGTGTCCGTATTGTGCACACATGTGTATCATGGGATGGTGAACAATGTTGCAGGAGGAAGTTTTCCTTTTCGTCGCACCGAAAAGCCATTTTTCATTTTCCGAGTGCAAAAAACGGGGTGTTTTTGTGAAGCAACCAACAAATGAAAGTTTCAAAATGATAATACCACATTTTTCAAAAATACTTGACCATATTGAATGGACAATTTCCCAACCTAGGAATCTCAAACCTTTCCGTTCACCTCTCGTGAAAAAGACAAATTCCTGCTGAATCGGTAGGACATGAGTTAGATTTGAACTACAGGTACATGATATATTGCTCATGATTTTTTGTAAAAATCATTTTTAGGTTCAAAATATGCTATTTCATCAGAGATCTAATGCAAGTTTAGTGAGACTCATCCCCGAGCTAAGAATCATCATGCCCCTCGATTTAGGAAGTTTGATGATAGTTTGAAATGTGCATAAAAAATTAAAAAACGATCGAAACAATGCAAAACCTTCGCGTGGTGTCATATTGTATGACATAGTTCCATGGAAAAATACCAGACTTGGTATACTCATTGAGTCTTAAAAAAACCTTCACAAAATAGCCTATCTCAATCGAGGTTTTCTGGATTTCAGGTCAAATGACCAATGTTATTGCTATAATCACGGTATAGTTTGCGATAATGTGTCCGTATTGTGCACACATGTGTATCATGGGATGGTGAACAATGTTGCAGGAGGAAGTTTTCCTTTTCATCGCACCGAAAAGCCATTTTTCATTTTCCGAGTGCAAAAAACGGGGTGTTTTTGTGAAGCAACCAACAAATGAAAGTTTCAAAATGATAATACCACATTTTTCAAAAATACTTGACCATATTGAATGGACAATTTCCCAACCTAGGAATCTCAAACCTTTCCGTTCACCTCTCGTGAAAAAGACAAATTCCTGCTGAATCGGTAGGACATGAGTTAGATTTGAACTACAGGTACATGATATATTGCTCATGATTTTTTGTAAAAATCATTTTTAGGTTCAAAATATGCTATTTCATCAGAGATCTAATGCAAGTTTAGTGAGACTCATCCCCGAGCTAAGAATCATCATGCCCCTCGATTTAGGAAGTTTGATGATAGTTTGAAATGTGCATAAAAAATTAAAAAATGACCGAAACAATGCAAAACCTTCGCGTGGTGTCATATTATATGACATAGTTCCATGGAAAAATACCAGACTTGGTATACTCATTGAGTCTTAAAAAAACCTTCACAAAATGGCCTATCTCAATCGAGGTTTTCTGGATTTCAGGTCAAATGACCAATGTTATTGCTATAATAGCGGTATAGTTTGCGATAATGTGTCCATATTGTGAACACATGTGTATCATGGGATGGTGAACAATGTTGCAGGAGGAAGTTTTCCTTTTCGTCGCACCGAAAAGCCATTTTTCATTTTCCGAGTGCAAAAAACGGGGTGTTTTTGTGAAGCAAACACCAAATGAAAGTTTCAGAATGATAATACCACATTTTTCAAAAATACTAGACCATATTGAATGGACAATTTCCCAACCTAGGAATCTCAAACCTTTCCGTTCAACTCTCGTGAAAAAGACAAATTCCTGCTGAATCGGTAGGAAATGAGTTAGATTTGAACTACAGGTACATGATATATTGCTCATGATTTTTTATAAAAATCATTTTTAGGTTCAAAATATGCTATTTCATCAGAGATCTAATGCAAGTTTAGTGAGACTCGTCCCCGAGCTAAGAATCGTCATGCCCCTCGATTTAGGAAGTTTGATGATAGTTTGAAATGTGCATAAAAAATTAAAAAAACGATCGAAACAATGCAAAACCTTCGCGTGGTGTCATATTATATGACATAGTTCCATGGAAAAATACCAGAATTGGTATACTCATTGAGTCTTAAAAAAACCTTCACAAAATGGCCTATCTCAATCGAGGTTTTCTGGATTTCAGGTCAAATGACCAATATTATTGCTATAATCGCGGTATAGTTTGCGATAATGTGTCCATATTGTGCACACATGTGTATCATGGGATGGTGAACAATGTTGCAGGAGGAAGTTTTCCTTTTCGTCGCACCGAAAAGCCATTTTTCATTTTCCGAGTGCAAAAAACGGGGTGTTTTTGTGAAGCAAACACCAAATGAAAGTTTCAAAATGATAATACCACATTTTTAAAAAATACTAGACCATATTGAATGGACAATTTCCCAACCTAGGAATCTCAAACCTTTCCGTTCACCTCTCGTGAAAAAGACAAATTCCTGCTGAATCGGTAGGAAATGAGTTAGATTTGAACTACAGGTACATGATATATTGCTCATGATTTTTTGTAAAAATCATTTTTAGGTTCACAATATGCTATTTCATCAGAGATCTAATGCAAGTTTAGTGAGACTCGTCCCCGAGCTAAGAATCGTCATGCCCCTCGATTTAGGAAGTTTGATGATAGTTTGAAATGTGCATAAAAAATTAAAAAACGATCGAAACAATGCAAAACCTTCGCGTGGTGTAATATTATATGACATAGTTCCATGGAAAAATACCAGACTTGGTATACTCATTGAGTCTTAAAAAAACCTTCACAAAATGGCCTATCTCAATCGAGGTTTTCTGGATTTCAGGTCAAATAACCAATGTTATTGCTAGAATCGCGATATAGTTTGCGATAATGTGTCCATATTGTGCACACATGTGTATCATGGGATGGTGAACAATGTTGCAGGAGGAAGTTTTCCTTTTTGTCGCAACGAAAAGCCATTTTTCATTTTCCGAGTGCAAAAAACGGGGTGTTTTTGTGAAGCAACCACCAAATGAAAGTTTCAAAAAGATAATACCACATTTTTAAAAAATACTAGAACATATTGAATGGACAATTTCCCAACCTAGGAATCTCTAACCTTTCCGTTCACGTCTCGTGAAAAAGACAAATTCCTGCTGAATCGGTAGGAAATGAGTTAGATTTGAACTACAGGTACATGATATATTGCTCATGATTTTTTGTATAAATAATTTTTAGGTTCACAATATGCTATTTCATCAGAGATCTAATGCAAGTTTAGTGAGACTCATCCCCGAGCTAAGAATCATCATGCCCCTCGATTTAGGAAGTTTGGTGATAGTTTGAAATGTGCATAAAAAATTAAAAAACGACCGAAACAATGCAAAACCTTCGCGTGGTGTCATATTATATGACATAGTTCCATGGAAAAATACCAGACTTGGTATACTCATTGAGTCTTAAAAAAACCTTCACAAAATGGCCTATCTCAATCGAGGTTTTCTGGATTTCAGGTCAAATGACCAATGTTATTGCTATAATCACGGTATAGTTTGCGATAATGTGTCCGTATTGTGCACACATGTGTATCATGGGATGGTGAACAATGTTGCAGGAGGAAGTTTTCCTTTTCGTCGCACCGAAAAGCCATTTTTCATTTTCCGAGTGCAAAAAACGGGGTGTTTTTGTGAAGCAACCACCAAATGAAAGTTTCAAAATGATAATACCACATTTTTCAAAAATACTTGACCATATTGAATGGACAATTTCCCAACCTAGGAATCTCAAACCTTTCCGTTCACCTCTCGTGAAAAAGACAAATTCCTGCTGAATCGGTAGGACATGAGTTAGATTTGAACTACAGGTACATGATATATTGCTCATGATTTTTTGTAAAAATCTTTTTTAGGTTCAAAATATGCTATTTCATCATAGATATAATGCAAGTTTAGTGAGACTCATCCCCGAGCTAAGAATCATCATGCCCCTCGATTTAGGAAGTTTGATGATAGTTTGAAATGTGCATAAAAAATTAAAAAACGACCGAAACAATGCAAAACCTTCGCGTGGTGTCATATTATATGACATAGTTCCATGGAAAAATACCAGACTTGGTATACTCATTGAGTCTTAAAAAAACCTTCACAAAATGGCCTATCTCAATCGAGGTTTTCTGGATTTCAGGTCAAATGACCAATGTTATTGCTATAATCGCGGTATAGTTTGTGATAATGTGTCCATATTGTGAACACATGTGTATCATGGGATGGTGAACAATGTTGCAGGAGGAAGTTTTCCTTTTCGTCGCACCGAAAAGCCATTTTTCATTTTCCGAGTGCAAAAAACGGGGTGTTTTTGTGAAGCAAACACCAAATGAAAGTTTCAAAATGATAATACCACATTTTTCAAAAATACTAGACCATATTGAATGGACAATTTCCCAACCTAGGAATCTCAAACCTTTCCGTTCAACTCTCGTGAAAAAGACAAATTCCTGCTGAATCGGTAGGAAATGAGTTAGATTTGAACTACAGGTACATGATATATTGCTCATGATTTTTTATAAAAATCATTTTTAGGTTCACAATATGCTATTTCATCAGAGATCTAATGCAAGTTTAGTGAGACTCGTCCCCGAGCTAAGAATCGTCATGCCCCTCGATTTAGGAAGTTTGATGATAGTTTGAAATGTGCATAAAAAATTAAAAAAACGATCGAAACAATGCAAAACCTTCGCGTGGTGTCATATTATATGACATAGTTCCATGGAAAAATACCAGACTTGGTATACTCATTGAGCCTTAAAAAAACCTTCACAAAATGGCCTATCTCAATCGAGGTTTTCTGGATTTCAGGTCAAATGACCAATATTATTGCTATAATCGCGGTATAGTTTGCGATAATGTGTCCATATTGTGCACACATGTGTATCATGGGATGGTGAACAATGTTGCAGGAGGAAGTTTTCCTTTTCGTCGCACCGAAAAGCCATTTTTCATTTTCCGAGTGCAAAAAACGGGGTGTTTTTGTGAAGCAAACACCAAATGAAAGTTTCAAAATGATAATACCACATTTTTAAAAAATACTAGACCATATTGAATGGACAATTTCCCAACCTAGGAATCTCAAACCTTTCCGTTCACCTCTCGTGAAAAAGACAAATTCCTGCTGAATCGGTAGGAAATGAGTTAGATTTGAACTACAGGTACATGATATATTGCTCATGATTTTTTGTAAAAATCATTTTTAGGTTCACAATATGCTATTTCATCAGAGATCTAATGCAAGTTTAGTGAGACTCGTCCCCGAGCTAAGAATCGTCATGCCCCTCGATTTAGGAAGTTTGATGATAGTTTGAAATGTGCATAAAAAATTAAAAAACGATCGAAACAATGCAAAACCTTCGCGTGGTGTCATATTATATGACATAGTTCCATGGAAAAATACCAGACTTGGTATACTCATTGAGTCTTAAAAAAACCTTCACAAAATGGCCTATCTCAATCGAGGTTTTCTGGATTTCAGGTCAAATAACCAATGTTATTGCTAGAATCGCGATATAGTTTGCGATAATGTGTCCATATTGTGCACACATGTGTATCATGGGATGGTGAACAATGTTGCAGGAGGAAGTTTTCCTTTTTGTCGCACCGAAAAGCCGTTTTTCATTTTCCGAGTGCAAAAAACGGGGTGTTTTTGTGAAGCAACCACCAAATGAAAGTTTCAAAAAGATAATACCACATTTTTAAAAAATACTAGAACATATTGAATGGACAATTTCCCAACCTAGGAATCTCTAACCTTTCCGTTCACGTCTCGTGAAAAAGACAAATTCCTGCTGAATCGGTAGGAAATGAGTTAGATTTGAACTACAGGTACATGATATATTGCTCATGATTTTTTGTGTAAATCATTTTTAGGTTCACAATATGCTATTTCATCAGAGATCTAATGCAAGTTTAGTGAGACTCATCCCCGAGCTAAGAATCATCATGCCCTCGATTTAGGAAGTTTGGTGATAGTTTGAAATGTGCATAAAAAATTAAAAAACGACCGAAACAATGCAAAACCTTCGCGTGGTGTCATATTATATGACATAGTTCCATGGAAAAATACCAGACTTGGTATACTCATTGAGTCTTAAAAAAACCTTCACAAAATGGCCTATCTCAATCGTGGTTTTCTGGATTTCAGGTCAAATGACCAATGTTATTGCTATAATCGCGGTATAGTTTGCGATAATGTGTCCATAGTGTGAACACATGTGTATCATGGGATGGTGAACAATGTTGCAGGAGGAAGTTTTCCTTTTCGTCGCACCGAAAAGCCATTTTTCATTTTCCGAGTGCAAAAAACGGGGTGTTTTTGTGAAGCAAACACCAAATGAAAGTTTCAAAATGATAATACCACATTTTTCAAAAATACTAGACCATATTGAATGGACAATTTCCCAACCTAGGAATCTCAAACCTTTCCGTTCAACTCTCGTGAAAAAGACAAATTCCTGCTGAATCGATAGGAAATGAGTTAGATTTGAACTACAGGTACATGATATATTGCTCATGATTTTTTATAAAAATCATTTTTAGGTTCACAATATGCTATTTCATCAGAGATCTAATGCAAGTTTAGTGAGACTCGTCCCCGAGCTAAGAATCGTCATGCCCCTCGATTTAGGAAGTTTGATGATAGTTTGAAATGTGCATAAAAAATTAAAAAAAACGATCGAAACAATGCAAAACCTTCGCGTGGTGTCATATTATATGACATAGTTCCATGGAAAAATACCAGACTTGGTATACTCATTGAGTCTTAAAAAAACCTTCACAAAATGGCCTATCTCAATCGAGGTTTTCTGGATTTCAGGTCAAATGACCAATATTATTGATATAATCGCGGTATAGTTTGCGATAATGTGTCCATATTGTGCACACATGTGTATCATGGGATGGTGAACAATGTTGCAGGAGGAAGTTTTCCTTTTCGTCGCACCGAAAAGCCATTTTTCATTTTCCGAGTGCAAAAAACGGGGTGTTTTTGTGAAGCAAACACCAAATGAAAGTTTCAAAATGATAATACCACATTTTTAAAAAATACTAGACCATATTGAATGGACAATTTCCCAACCTAGGAATCTCAAACCTTTCCGTTCACCTCTCGTGAAAAAGACAAATTCCTGCTGAATCGGTAGGAAATGAGTTAGATTTGAACTACAGGTACATGATATATTGCTCATGATTTTTTGTAAAAATCATTTTTAGGTTCACAATATGCTATTTCATCAGAGATCTAATGCAAGTTTAGTGAGACTCGTCCCCGAGCTAAGAATCGTCATGCCCCTCGATTTAGGAAGTTTGATGATAGTTTGAAATGTGCATAAAAAATTAAAAAACGATCGAAACAATACAAAACCTTCGCGTGGTGTCATATTATATGACATAGTTCCATGGAAAAATACCAGACTTGGTATACTCATTGAGTCTTAAAAAAACCTTCACAAAATGGCCTATCTCAATCGAGGTTTTCTGGATTTCAGGTCAAATAACCAATGTTATTGCTAGAATCGCGATATAGTTTGCGATAAAGTGTCCATATTGTGCACACATGTGTATCATGGGATGGTGAACAATGTTGCAGGAGGAAGTTTTCCTTTTCGTCGCAACGAAAAGCCATTTTTCATTTTCCGAGTGCAAAAAACGGGGTGTTTTTGTGAAGCAACCACCAAATGAAAGTTTCAAAAAGATAATACCACATTTTTAAAAAATACTAGAACATATTGAATGGACAATTTCCCAACCTAGGAATCTCTAACCTTTCCATTCATGTCTCGTGAAAAAGACAAATTCCTGCTGAATCGGTAGAAAATGAGTTCGATTTGAACTACAGGTACATGATATATTGCTCATGATTTTTTGTAGAAATCATTTTTAGGTTCACAATATGCTATTTCATCAGAGATCTAATGCAAGTTTAGTGAGACTCGTCCCCGAGCTAAGAATCATCATGCCCCTCGATTTAGGAAGTTTGGTGATAGTTTGAAATGTGCATAAAAAATTAAAAAACGATCGAAACAATGCAAAACCTTCGCGTGGTGTCATATTATATGACATAGTTCCATGGAAAAATACCAGACTTGGTATATTCATTGAGTCTTAAAAAAACCTTCACAAAATGGCCTATCTCAATCGAGGTTTTCTGGATTTCAGGTCAAATGACCAATGTTATAGCTATAATCATGGTATAGTTTGCGATAATGTGTCCATATTGTGCACACATGTGTATCATGGGATTGTGAACAATGTTGCAGGAGGAATTTTCCCTTTTCCTCGCACCGAAAAGCCATTTTTCATTTTCCGACTGCAAAAAACGGGGTGTTTTTGTGAAGCAACCACCAAATGAAAGTTTCAAAATGATAATACCACATTTTTCAAAAATACTAGACCATATTGAATGGACAATTTCCCAACCTAGGAATCTCAAACCTTTCCGTTCACCTCTCGTGAAAAAGACAAATTCCTGCTGAATCGGTAGGACATGAGTTAGATTTGAACTACAGGTACATGATATATTGCTCATGATTTTTTGTAAAAATCATTTTTAGGTTCAAAATATGCTATTTCATCAGAGATCTAATGCAAGTTTAGTGAGACTCATCCCCGAGCTAAGAATCATCATGCCCCTCGATTTAGGAAGTTTGATGATAGTTTGAAATGTGCATAAAAAATTTAAAAACGACCGAAACAATGCAAAACCTTCGCGTGGTGTCATATTATATGACATAGTTCCATGGAAAAATAC
This sequence comes from Avena sativa, assembly GCA_916181665.1. Lineage (NCBI taxonomy): Eukaryota > Viridiplantae > Streptophyta > Magnoliopsida > Poales > Poaceae > Avena > Avena sativa. The sequence continues at coordinate 58,498,778 of OV702285.1, read as the reverse complement.
CAAACTTGGTATACTCATTGAGTCTTAAAAAAACCTTCACAAAATGGCCTATCTCAATCGAGGTTTTCTTGATTTCAGGTCAAATGACCAATGTTATTGCTATAATCACGGTATAGTTTGCGATAATGTGTCCATATTGTGCACACATGTGTATCATGGGATGGTGAACAATGTTGCAAGAGGAAGTTTTCCTTTTCGTCGCACCGAAAAGCCATTTTTCATTTTCCGAGTGCAAAAAACGGGGTGTTTTTGTGAAGCAAACACCAAATGAAAGTTTCAAAATGATAATACCACATTTTTCAAAAATACTAGACCATATTGAATGGACAATTTCCCAACCTAGGAATCTCAAACCTTTCCGTTCACCTCTCGTGAAAAAGACAAATTCCTGTTGAATCGGTAGGAAATGAGTTAGATTTGAACTACAGGTACATGATATATTGCTCATGATTTTTTATAAAAATCATTTTTAGGTTCACAATATGCTATTTCATCAGAGATCTAATGCAAGTTTAGTGAGAGTCGTCCCCGAGCTAAGAATCGTCATGCCCCTCGATTTAGGCAGTTTGATGATAGTTTGAAATGTGCATAAAAAATTAAATAAACGATCGAAACAATGCAAAACCTTCGCGTGGTGTCATATTATATGACATAGTTCCATGGAAAAATACCAGACTTGGTATACTCATTGAGTCTTAAAAAAACCTTCACAAAATGGCCTATCTCAATCGAGGTTTTCTGGTTTTCAGGTCAAATGACCAATGTTATTGCTATAATCGCGATATAGTTTGCGATAATGTGTCCATATTGTGCACACATGTGTTTCATGGGATGGTGAACAATGTTGCAGGAGGAAGTTTTCCTTTTCGTCGCACCGAAAAGCCATTTGTCATTTTCCGAGTGCAAAAAACGGGGTGTTTTTGTGAAGCAACCACCAAATGAAAGTTTCAACATGATAATACCATATTTTTCAAAAATACTAGACCATATTGAATGGACAATTTCCCAACCTAGGAATCTCAAACTTTTCCGTTCACCTCTCGTGAAAAAGACAAATTCCTGCTGAATCGGTAGGAAATGAGTTAGATTTGAACTACAGGTACATGATATATTGCTCATGATTTTTTGTAAAAATCATTTTTAGGTTCACAATATGCTATTTCATCAGAGATCTAATGCAAGTTTAGTGAGACTCGTCCCCGAGCTAAGAATCATCATGCCCCTCGATTTAGGAAGTTTGATGATAGTTTGAAATGTGCATAAAAATTAAAAAACGATCGAAACAATGCAAAACCTTCGCGTGGTGTCATATTATATGACATAGTTCCATGGAAAAATACCAGACTTGGTATACTCATTGAGTCTTAAAAAAACCTTCAAAAAATGGCCTATCTCAATCGAGGTTTTCTGGATTTCAGGTCAAATGACAAATGTTATTGCTAGAATCGCGATATAGGTTGCGCTAATGTGCCCATATTATGCACTCGTGTATATCATGGGATGGAAGTTTTCCTTTTCGTCGCACCAAAAAGCCATTTGTCATTTTCCGAGTGCAAAAAACAGGGTGTTTTTGTGAAGCAACCACCAAATGAAAGTTTCAAAATGATAATACCACATTTTTCAAAAATACTAGACCATATTGACTGGACAATTTCCCAACCTAGGAATCTCAAACCTTTCCGTTCACCTCTCGTGAAAAAGACAAATTCCTGTTGAATTGGTAGGAAATGAGTTAGATTTGAACTACAGGTACATGATATATTGCTCATGATTTTTTGTAAAAATCATTTTTAGGTTCATAATATGCTATTTCATCAAAGATCTAATGCAAGTTTAGTGAGACTCGTCCCCGAGCTAAGTATCATCATGCCCCTCGATTTAGGAAGTTTGATGATAGTTTGAAATGTGCATAAAAAATTAAAAAAACGATCGAAACAATGCAAAACCTTCCCGTGGTGTCATATTATATGACATAGTTCCATGGAAAAATACCAGACTTGGTATACTCATTGAGTCTTAAATAAACTCTCACAAAATGGCCTATCTCAATCGAGGTTTTCTGGATTTCAGGTCAAATGACCAATGTTATTGCTAGAATCGCGATATAGTTTGCGCTAATGTGCCCATATTATGCACTCGTGTATATCATGGGATGGCGAACAATGTTGCAGGAGGAAGTTTTCCTTTTCGTCGCACCAAAAAGCCATTTTTTATTTTCCGAGTGCCAAAAACGGGGTGTTTCATGAATCTTGACATAGTTTCAGTTGGTCTAATATTTTAAATTTATGATATATAATTAAATAGATGATAGGGATGTCATATTTGGATTCCTCTCATTTTTCTGATCGATTTGGATATATTATTTGTCGAATTGTGATTTCTGGATTTGTAGATATGAATTATTCAAATTTAAATAAAAAAAGCAAAATAAATAAAATTTATTTTATTTTTATTTGAATTCAAGATTATTATTACTTATTTATTATTGTTTACTCAAAAAATTGTATGGAATGTAAAAAACAAATAGGTTTGATATGATAATATTCACAACAAGTTCTAGTTTGTTTGTCGGAAGCTCATGTGGAAGGAACGAAGAAGTTAAGCGTGCTGGGGCTGGAGTAGTATTAGGATGGGTGACCGGTTGGGAAGTTTGACTAATTGTGCCATTTTACTTTAGACTAAGTATACTTAGAATTAAAAATATCCATGTGAGATATACAAGTTAAACAATACAAAATTTGAAAAAAAAAATGAATTTTTTTTTTGAAAATAAGTTTGAAAAAAAAAATTGGAAAAAAATTGAAAAAATCTAGGCCGACGGTAAAGCCATCGGCGTAGCCAAACGGCCGTTAGTCATCTAGGTGGGCCCTGCCGTCGGCGTAGCTATATACGTCGACGGCTTTTCTACACCGACGGGAGAAGAGGCTACACCTACGGGGCTGTACGCCGACGGTCATACGCCGACGACAGCCGTCGGGCCAGCCTACGCCGATGACATTTAGGGCCTACGCCGGCGGGACCCGGCCGTCGGCGTATTCAGCTTCTCCTGTAGTGAGCCTATTAGGGAGGTCCGAGCAACTCTTGCAGTCTGATGTGATGAAGACGTAGAATATATGATAGTATGAGAGAGCAACCGCTCCCCTAAACTACGTAGCTAGGATGATCCTAGGCAAGACATATGGCTTCACTAATCTGATCTACGTAACTGATTTGTTCGTCGCGCGACAGGAAGATGCAGGGCCTTGACCCAAGCGCCAAAATACAGCATGAAAGAACAGCTACCTGCCGGCGCTATGAGCCACGAAAGATCGGGACGTGGACCACCGTGCCGGCGCTGCCTGCCTCCACTAGTGGAAACGAGGTCTTTTGTTGATCCCGAAAAAGGGCTTTAACACCGGTTTTTCTACGAACCGGTGTTAAAGGGAGGGCCGTACCAGCGTGGCCCCTGCGGCAAAAAAGGAGCCCCCCTTTAACACCGGTTCATGCCACGAACCGGTGTTAAAGGTCCCTGCAACAGTGGCCCGCGCACACCCCCCTTTAACACCGGTTCGTGGCATGAACCGGTGTTAAAGGGGGGGCTATATAAGACACCACCCCAGCCCACACACACCCCACTCTTCCATTCTTTCACATTTTGGAGCCTAGCAAGAGGGTGTGAAGAGTGCTAGTTTGTGTTTTTTTCATATGGACAAGAGGTGTTCGGTGAAATGCCCGAGAGCTCAAAATAAGTTTTCTTGTTGCTCTTTCCGTCTCGGTCGAGGTCGGCAACTATCCTTTCATGTGTCATTGATGTACTATATATATAAATGGTCATCTCCCTATTATTTTTTGATATATACTACATATTAATGCAGATGAACCGGCAATGGATGTACGGTGACCGCCGCACTTCCCAGTACATTACGGGCCTCCAAAATTTCATCGTTGTGGCTAATGCAAACCGTTGTCATAATGGTTTTATGTGCTGTCCGTGTGTTCACTGTCAGAACAAGAAAGACTACTCAAATACCAGAACCATTCACGCCCACCTGCTTCGATCCGGTTTCATGCCCAGCTATAATTGTTGGACCAAGCACGGAGAAAAATGGGTTGTGATGGAAGACAACGAAGAAGAAGAGGATGATGACAACTATCATAATATGTATCCTGAATATGATGATAATGCAACGGGGGTAGATAATGAAGATCAAGAGGGAGCAGATGGGCCCGCTGATGACGATCTTGGTCGGGCCATTACTGATGCAAAGGAAGAATGTGAAACTCAAAAGGAGAAGGAAAAGCTGGAGCAGATGTTAAAGGATCACAAAACATTGTTGTATCCAACTTGCGAAGATGTCCACAAAAAGCTAGGTGCCACACTGGATTTGCTGCAATGGAAGGCAGAGAATGGTGTGACTAACAGCGCATTTTCAAAGTTGTTGGTAAAAATGAAGAATCTTCTTTCAAGAAATAATGAGTTGACCGACAGTACATACCAAGCAAAGAAGGTTGTCTGCCCTCTAGGATTAGACGTGCAGATGATACATGCCTGCATTAATGACTACATCCTCTACCGCGGTGAGAAGTACGAGAATTTGGATGCATGCCCGGTATGCACTGCACTGCGGTATAAGATCAGACGAGACGATCCTGGCGATGTTGAGGGCGAGGCCCCTAGGAAGAAGGTTCCCGCCAAGGTTATGTGGTATGCTCCTATAATACCACGGTTAAAACGTCTCTTCAGAAATAAAGAGCATGCCAAGTTGTTGCGATGGCACATGGAAGACCGTAAGAAATACGCGATGTTGAGACACCCCGCTGATGGGTCACAGTGGAGAAAAGTCGAGCGAGAGTACCCTGACTTCGCACGTGATGCAAGGAACTTAAGGTTTGGTCTAAGTACAGACGGCATGAATCCTTTTGGTGAGCATAGCTGCAGTCACAGCACCTGGCCTGTGACCCTATGTATCTATAACCTTCCTCCTTGGTTGTGTATGAAGAGGAAGTTCATTATGATGCCAGTGCTCATCCAAGGCCCGAGGCAACCCGGCAACGACATTGATGTGTACCTAAGGCCATTAGTTGAAGAACTTTTACAGCTGTGGGCCAAACCAGGTGTACGTATGTGGGATGAGCACAAAGGGGAGCCATTTGACCTACGAGCATTGCTTTTCGTAACCATCAATGATTGGCCTGCTCTTAGTAACATTTTAGGGCAGACAAACAAGGGATACAATGCATGCACACACTGTTTAGATGATACTGAAAGTGTATATTTGGATAAATGTAAGAAGGTTGTGTACCTAGGGTATCGCCGATTTCTTCCGAACCTGCATCCAGTAAGAAAGAAAGGCAAGCATTTCAAACGTCTGGCAGAACCCCGGAGGAAGCCTGTCCTCCGTACCGGTGAGGAGGTATTTGGTATGGTCAAGGACCTAGAAGTAATCTTTGGAAAAGGTCCTGGCAGTCTATCTGTTCCGAATGACGATGCCGGACACGCGCCCATGTGGAAGAAGCAATCTATATTTTGGGACCTACCCTATTGGAAAGTCTTAGAGGTCCGCTCTTCAATCGACGTGATGCACGTGACGAAGAATGTTTGCGTGAACCTGCTAGGATTTCTAGGAGTGTATGGGAACACAAAAGATACACCGGAAGCACGGCAGGACCAGCAATGTCTGAAGGCCCCTGAAGAGCCTATGCATCCTGAGAACGAGAAGGGTAAATGATGCCACTTAACTCCTGCCAGCTACGCTCTTACCAAAGCAGAGAAGGAAATCTTTTTTGAATGTCTGAGCAGTATCAAGGTCCCGTCTGGCTTCTCGTCGAATATAAAGGGAATAATAAATATGGCAGAGAAAAAATTCCAAAAACTGAAGTCTCATGACTGCCACGTGATTATGACACAATTGCTTCCGATTGCATTGAGGGGGCTTCTACCTGAAAATGTTCGAGTACCCATTGTGAAGCTATGTGCATTCCCCAATGCAATATCTCAGAAGGTAATCGATCCAGAAAGCCTACCAGGGTTACAAACAGATGTGGCCCAATGTCTTGTCAGCTTTGAGTTGGTGTTCCCACCATCCTTCTTCAATATTATGACGCATCTCCTGGTTCACCTAGTAGAAGAGATTGCCATTCTCGGTCCTGTATTTCTACACAATATGTTCCCCTTTGAGAGGTACATGGGAGTCTTAAAGAAATATGTTCATAACCGTGCTAGGCCAGAAGGAAGCATCTCCAAGGGCTATGTAACAGAGGAGGTCATTGAGTTCTGTGTTGATTTTATTCCTGACCTTAAGGCGATTGGTGTTCCAGAATCACGACATGAGGGGAGACTGCGTGGAAAAGGCACCCTAGGATGTAAAGCAATGATATGTAGGGACGGACATTCTCTCAATCAAGCACACTACACGGTTTTACAAAGATCTATCTTGGTTGCCCCGTATATCAATGAACACAAGAATTTAATATGCCTCAAACACCCGGGGCAGTCTGATGAATGGATTATAAGTGAACACATGGCGAGTTTTGGCGGCTGGCTGCAAAGACTTCTCACGAATAACACCACTGTTGGGGATCAGCTGTACTTGTTGGCCAGGACACCATCTTCGACTGTATGTACTTTCCAAGGGTACGAGATAAATGGGAATACATTTTACACGATAGGCCAAGATAAAAAGAGCACCAACCAAAACAGTGGTGTCCGCTTCGATGCAGCAGAAGACAATGGGTAAAAGACCACGTATTATGGGTTCATAGAGGAGATATGGGAACTTGACTATGGACCTAATTTTAAGGTCCCCTTGTTTCGATGCAAATGGGTCAAGCTAACAGGAGGAGGGGTTGAGGTAGACAAGAAGTACGGAATGACAACGGTGGATCTCAACAATCTTATGAAGGTAGACAAGAACTTAGACGAACCATTCGTCCTAGCCAATGATGTGGCTCAGGTTTTATATGTGAAGAACATGTCCTCCAGACCAAAAAAAAAGAAAAAATATGCAAACGAATACATCATATGATGAGCCAAAGCGTCACATAGTTCTTTCAGGGAAAAGAAACATCGTGGGAATCGAGGACAAGACAGACATGTCAGAAGATTATAATAAGTTTGATGAAATTCCGCCCTTCACAGTGAAAACTGACCCAAGCATTCCGTTAAGTAAAGAAGATGCTCCATGGTTACGTCTGAAGCGATCATAAGGAAGGACATATGCCAAGAAGTTCATGCTCATATTATGTAACTCTAGTTCATGTTTTTAATATTAATACATGTCTTGAGTGTTAGTCATGTTTTGTGGATGGACCGGGACTATGAGAAGAAGTTGTCCCGATTCGTACTTACCATTAAGATCTGATCTCCAAACGCGCGCGGTCACATATTAGGGAGTGCCTCTATGACCAGTTTCTTGGAGATGCCGGAGGACTAGGCTCCGTCGGCATCTCCCTGAAACTGGCCGTAGTGGTGTCCCTGCTCTCGAAAACCATCTTGCAGCTTTGTAACTTCTCTAACTAGATCAATACACCTGGGAGCTAACTAATTTCACATATTAGGGAGTGCCTCTATGACCAGTTTCTTGGAGATGCCGGAGGACTGGGCTCCGTCGGCATCTCCCTGAAACTGGCCGTAGTGGTGTCCCTGCCTCAAACTGGCTGGAGGACTGGACTCACAAGGATGCCTATTTATAGTACAAGCAGCTCGACATAGTGTTGACACTTACGAAATAATGTCGACACTCACCCCTATTATTAGTGCTGACTCGTGTTTTGTCCCGGTTGGTGTCTCCAACCGGGACTAAAGGTTCATCTTTAGTCCCGGTTGGTGTCTCCGCACGACATAATGTCGACACTCACCCCTATTATTAGTGCTGACTCGTGTTTTGTCCCGGTTGGTGTCTCCAACCGGGACTAAAGGTTCATCTTTAGTCCCGGTTGGTGTCTCCAACCGGGACTAAAGGTTCATCCCGCCATTTTTTCCCGCCATTTTTCTTCCCGCCATTTTTCTTCCCGCCAGTTCTTCCCTCCAGTTCTTCCCGCTAGTTCACTATATATATGTAGGGTTGGCCTCCATTGTCATTGCACATCTCTAGACTCATATCTGCAACCTCATCACTCTTTCCCATGGCTTCCACCGTAGCACTAACCCCCAGGGAGGCGGAGGCGCTTTGCGTCTCGAACTACCCCTGCCCGCCGGGCTACTGTGTCCCCGTCGGCTGGATGCTGAGCGTCGGAGGCGTGTCGGTTCCTCCTGTCCCTCTAGGTGTGGCGCGCCGGATGGCCATCACGAACCACTACTACTTCGAGCTCACGCCGGAGCAGCGGAGGAATCCCAGATGGCATCCCGACTATTTCCCTACTTGGGAAGCCTTCTTCGTGGATCGGCGTGAGAGGGCGCTCGCCAGGCACGAGGAGGACGACCCACCTCCTCCTAACTTCAACGAGGCCGGCCGTCGGCTATGGTGGCGCGGTCGGACTCTCCAGAGCGTCATGGCCTATGACACTGCCGCCGACTCTAACCCCCGTCTGCGCTACCCTCAAGTCCAGCCCACGCGCTACCCTCAAGTCCAGCCCACGCGCCACCGTCAAGTCCAGCCCACGCGTACTCTCTAGAGGTTCAATTACGGCGACCCCGACGACGACAGCGATGATGGCGGCGGCGAGTACGATGACTACAGTGGCGAGCATTACACGTGTAGGCAGGAGCATGACTGAATCACTCCAACATTTCGAAACAAGTTTGGCCGATTGTTACTTAATCTGGCCATGTATCTTAATTTTCAGTTTTTTTATGTATCTTAATTTTCAGTTCCAGTTCGGCTTTATGTAACTTACTATTAGTTGCATTCTCATTCGAGGTTGACATTATGCTATTTTATCAAAAAAACAATGCAAGTTGAGCGAGGCTTGGCCCCGAGCTAAGAATCATCATGCCCGTTGTGTTTCGGGTCAAATGACCAATGTTATGGCTAGAATCAAGGCATAGTTTGTGATAATATGGCCATATTGTGCATACATGTGCATCATGGCATGGCAAACAATGTTGCAAGAGGAAGTTTTCCTTTTTATCGCACCAAAAAGGCATTTTCCATTTTCCGAGCATAAAAAACGGACGGTTTTGTGAAGCAACCACCAAATGGCTAAGTCAAAAAACCACCAACACATTTAAAAAAATACTAGACCACCTTATATGCACAATGTACCAACAGGGGATCTAAAACCTTTCCGTCCACCTCTGGTGAAAAAGACAAATTCCTACCGAATCGGCAGGAAGTGGGTCAGATATGAACTACAGGTACATGATACGATGCTCATGATTTTTTACAAAAATCATTTTTAGGTTCACAATATGCTATTTTATGAAAAAAAAACAATGCAAGTTGAGCGAGGCTTGGTGAGATTCAAGTGTATACAAAAGATGCGACATTTAAATATCCAATCAATTCAAAAATGTTAATACAAAAGATGCGGCATTAAAATATGATTTGATCTAATAAAATAGGGTTAGATTTATTTTTAGATGCTTAATATTTCTTATGTTCAAATTTTTAGGATTTAACAATTTATTTTTGTTTGAATTGAATAATCAAAATTTATATGTAAGTGTTTTAATTATTTTGAAAAATTTCATGTAAAGTAAATATAAAATGATTTACATGAATGGATAGATATTATTTTTCTGAAAATTATGATATATTATTCATATTTTTCTGAGTTGAAATGAAAAAGATATGAATTTTCTAAATTCATATCATATTTTTTGAATTAAAAATGCCCCTTTAATGCATGAAATAAATGCCCCCCCTTTAACACCGGTTCCAGACACGAACCGGTGTTAAAGGGGGGGTCGCATTTATTTCGTTTCCCGCGCACCCCCCCTTTAACACCGGTTCCTGGCTGGAACCGGTGTTAAAGGGGGGGGGTAATAAATGCGCGCGCGAAACGGAATCCCCCCTTTAACACCGGTTCGTGTCTGCAACCGGTGTTAAAGGGGGGGTATTAAATTCGCCGTCCCTCCCTTTCTTCCCTCCAGAGCCAGATCATCGAACCGCCACCGCCACCGTACCGCCACCGCGCGCGCGCCATTGGACCGCCCATCAGAGCAGAGGTCCTCGACGAGGTAGTCGCCCCCGACCCTCTCACCCACCTCTCTCGCCGCCACGAATCTCGCAGCCGCCGCCTCCACGAATCGTCGGCCCTGTAACCCACCTCTCTCGCCGCCACGAATCTCGCCGCCGCCGCCTCCATTGTCGAGGTTCGGAGCTCCAGGTCCTCGACGAGGCAGTCGCCCCCGACCCTCTCTTTTCCGTATGACCTCTCCCTCTCACTTGACCGCATCGCCCTGACCACCTCTTCCCCGTGCAGGAGCAGCCGACCGCGCCCTTCCTCGCCGGAGCACCGCTGATGCCGCCCGTCTCCAGCCGTCTGCCTCTGTCGCCCGAGGAAGCAATCCACCGCGCCGAGGCCACCAACCTTCTCGCCATAGTACCCCGCCTCTCGTAGGCCACCTCGACATCGCCGGAGACCGCCGCATCCGCCACTAGCACCGCCGCCCGACGAGCCCGCCGCCTCTGTCTGCCCCCAGGTCACCATCTGTCCCCAGGTCGAAAGGGTACCAGCAAACCAGAATGCGCCACCTGTCTGCCACGTCAGCAATTTTAGAAGAAAAGATAAAAATTGCAGAAAATTGTATAATCTTGCAAACATCATATAAAAAGATTCGTAGATCCAAAAATAGCAAATTATATATCAATGAATTCAGAAAATTGAGTAGATTATTAATATCAAGTTGGATTTAACTTTTACAGTACGTGTTTACTGTAATAGTTTAATTAGTTTTAATGGTCTTTTAGGTTAATAAATTCATAGTAAAATATCTACTGGTCCAAAAATCACAAATAATATACCTATGGATTCACAATTGTGTGTAGATCATCAATATGCAAATGGTTAAGACAAATAATATAAGGTTTTTCAGCAATTAAATAAATGGTATAATGGCTTATTTAGAGTAATAAATTCATAAGAAAATAAATAATGTTCAGAAAATTACAAATAATATGTCCCTGGAATCACAACCCCGTGGGGATTATATATCTGATTTTAGTTTGATTTTTAGACAACATAAACTATTTAAATGATTTAAAACCCATTAAACACTATTTAAATCATAAGAAAAGATTTGTAACTCTGATTAGGGTGAATCCAACGCCTACTGGTTCGTATTAATGTCCTCTATCCATAACAAATACTCCATTGCATTAATTGGCCTCTTGCATGCATCATATACTTCAGTATTATTTAGAGAACTAAAGTAACAACCATTGTGACTTATTAAATTGCCATGCATGCATTTGTTGCATTTGTTTGATCTCTATGTGCTATTGTTTATGTTGTATGAAATTGTTTGCTCGATAGATTGCGAGGAGTGCCACATGTGTGATTGCTGACTCATCCTGATTAAAACTTGTTTGCTCGATAAATTGTACTACATGCATAGATTAAAACTTGTATACAAATTGGACCTCTGACTCATCCTGATTAGGGTTTCGACCCCTCGTAACTCGTTTAAAATGATCAAGCATCCTTAGGGTTTTAATTTCATTTGTGTATTTATTTGTGTATTTTTGTATGAATAATATGTATATTTTTGTATGAATCCAAGTCCACTTGAATGTTTACACTCTTACTCTAGATAATATTATTGTTTTAGAAACTATGGATCCACTTAGTAGAAACCTTGAAGAAGAAGAAATAATGGAGAACATTATTGATGAGGACACCTCACAATATCTGAACTTGGAGGGACATGATGACGACAGCTCAAGTACTAGTCATGGAGAAGATGAAGACTCCAGTGAACGCAATTTAATGGTTACAAAGTCCGGCGAGGTATATGCATTGATTAAGCCTCTGCTGACTTCCACCAACAATCTTCTTCTACATGTATTAATTAACGCTTCTTTCTTCTTTTAGCCCTCTGGATCGACCAGCCAGCAACCATCTTCTTCTACGAAAAAGAGCAAGCGAATGACACAGATAGAACATGCACTTGCGGCGCTGCAGGCGCAAGTGAATGCACAACAGAGCCATCAAGCTACCGGCCCATCTCAGCGGCACGAAGAGCCTGCATTGGAAGCTGCCGGCGGCCCAGACTCTGCGCGGAAAAGTAGTGTGGCTTCCACGGAGAACGTGCAGCCCACGCTTGAAATGGCGGGTCCTCGATACCCCGTGGATGAGATCACGGAGAGCGAACACGCTGAGCTGCATGTGATATTAATGGGCTTATCCATTAAGGTGGCTGTTGGCTATGCCTTACCTCCTGTAGCTGGTGGAACTTACCACTGCCGACCGATTCCAGATGGCTATGCTATTGTCGGGGTGGATGAGGTTGTGAAGGAATATGAGGAAGCACACCTTGACCATGCTACAGGTGAAGGGGAAACTCAACTCAAATTTGCAGTGAAAACAACCATTCTTTGGAAGAAGGAACACATTGTGCTTCCAAATTGGAGGTCACTGGCACCCCCGCCGTCTCCGCAGCGTCAGCAGTCTGAGCCGCTTCAGCTATCTCCTGCGCGGCAGCCATCTCCGGCGCTTCAGCCATCTCCTGCGCAGCAGCCATCTCCGGTGCTTCAGCCATCTCCTCAGCGTAAGCGGAAGAACACTGCCACGAAGAGCATCAGTAGCACCACCACAAAGAAATCCGCAGGAAACCGTACGCCAAAGAGTTCAAAAAACTACGTCCCGCAGCTTTCCGCCAATCCATTGCCGGTTTTACCGTGGAATCGCAGCGACGAGGAGACCAATAGGATCTCGGAAGAACAGGTCAAGAAATTCTTTGCACCTAGACGGGCCGAGCCAAAGGAGAAAATAGATCCGGCGGTGGTGGAGAAGTTTTACAAAAATCTTTTGAAACCTGAAACCCCACTTGTGCCGGACTACGAGCGCCAGATTTTGAAGGCGGATGCAAGGCGCCGTAGGGAGACTGAAAGTAGCAGTCGTGAGGCACCCCAGAAAACAGTTCCCATGCTCGGAGAGCAGGAAAACCAATCATGCGCCCCGCTCCAAATGTTTGACACACGGGACGCTCCTCCCGTAAATGATTACGAGGCAGAGCTACAAAGAAAGGCCAATGAGACGGGGATGACTTACATTGCATACTTGAACGTCATGGGAGACAACTTGCCCAAATGCGATGCCAACCCCATACAGCCATGGAAGTTTGGGAAGAATCTCGTCAAGAAAGAGGAGCTCAAGAATCTACCAACAAAGATGCGAAAATTGCACAAGTGGTACCTTGATTTCTGCAAGACGAGAAAGGTAGAATGGATCACGGCGCATATAAGAGATGAGATTTTCTTCTGCGGAGATGACGCGATCGACTTCAACATTCAAGACTTGCATTTTCTATTCAATCAGAAGGAACTCGACAAAGCTGCCATCAGCCTTTATTGTGTGTAAGTACTATTTCTGTAATTTATATCTCATCTCATTCACTTCATTAATTGCATGTATATATATGCTCACCATATATGTATATACTATATTATGTAGGAAAAAGGTTATGAAATGCAGGAAAGGAGGCCCTTTTGACATTGGGTTCGTTGACCCAAATAGAGTTCATGAAGAAGTGGTAAAAACCAAACCCGGGCAAACAGAAGATTACTTGCTAACGTCTTTACTGAGACAACAAACCAAAAGGGAAATACTATTGCCTTACAACTTCTCGTGAGTACTGTTACCCTCTCTCTTGTACACATTCTATTTCAGCTTACTCGATGTTAAGTGTAACTGATGATGAGTTATGCGTGCGTAGGTTCCACTTTATTCTGCTAGTCATTCAACTCGACTCAGGAAAAGTCCTTGTCATGGACTCGTTACGAAAAGAAAAAGAGATATGGGCAGACTTTAGAGAGATGCTCCAGAGGTAATTTCAATCATATTATCGCACTAGATCGGCAACTTTCGTGACAACAAGTAATTAATTACTCCTTTATCCATTTTCTTTGCCGGACAGGGTTTGGAAAAGGTTCACGGGCAGGGCCGTGGGTGAATGGTCAGAAGAACTAAAATTTGTAGACCAAAATGTAAGTAATACTAGCTAGCTTCCAATTCCATTATATCATGCTTTATTGATTATTATTTTGATTGAACTCTCTATTCTCGTAAAGTGCGCGCATCAGGGACACGGCAATAACTTATGTGGGTACTATGTTTGCGAGTTCATTCGCAACACGATATGTGCGACGGGCCAAGCCGCACTAGAACAACTTAGAGTAAGTAAACAAAGTCCACAACATTATTTTATTACCATCAATTGTGTTGAGTTTTATTCTTATATATATATATATATATATATATTGACGGCCCATTCTTCATATATATTCAGATCGAACGGATGCGGGACCAACTCCTACCATTTGAACGCATACGAACCATTCAAGAGGAATTGGCGGGGTTCATACTTGATGAGGTCGTCACGCCTGGCAGAGAACTCTTTAGATATCCACCAAAATGAACGATGACGATGTATGTGCCAATGACGATGTATGTGCCAATGACGATGTATGTGCCGATGACGATGTTTGTGTATAATAATAGTTGCTTAATTATTCATGTACTCGTATGTACCGATGACGATTTATGTGTATACCGCTCCCGATCGATTCCCCCTCGCTCCCCCCCTCCCGCAGAAATACGCCCAGAACAGGGCAGAGGCAGAAGTCTACCGTGGCAGAGATTTAGGCCGTTTTCCTGCCGCGGCAGAACTACCGTGGCAGAGATTTAGGCCGTTTTCCTGCCGCGGCAGAATGGCCTAAATCTCTGCCGCGGCAGAAGAACCTTTAACACCGGTTCCAGCCCCGAACCGGTGTTAAAGGGGGGGGGGGGCTGAGGCCTGCGGCAGCCCAACGTGCGCCACCCTTTAACACCGGTTCGTATAAGAACCGGTGTTAAAGGGGACCCCCCTCTAACACCGAACCCTCAACAACGGTTGAGGAACCACTGTTAGAGGGCCCTCCCAACCGGAGTTAAAGGGGGGGGCTCTGCACTAGTGCTCCGATCCAGCTCTGTGCGCCGGCACATGCGTCCCTTGTGGGTGTGCCGCCATCGGTTGGTGCAAACGTCGAGCCTGGTACGGTGACGGCCGATACGTCGGATTCCTCCGAAATGATTAACCCGCCGTCATCATCCACGATCCAATCCGGTGATTGGTCGTGGCAGACTGGTTTGACGGATCTTGTGATTGGTTGTCTAGTCCCGGCAGCAAGGACAGGGAGGTCTAGATGCCGGTAAAAACCGATCAGTGGCGGACGATGACAATGTTATCACGTTGTTATTTTGATAAAGGTATCGTCGTACAATTAGTGTCAACCTTTATCGGCCGACAGACGTACCACTTGGTGGACGATTTTCGTTTTAGCAGTCCCGCGGGCACACCTTCAAATTTTCGGAGCGCCCGTGCATTCTTCCGCACCACACACGGAAAAAGGTCTTGCCTATATATGCGAGGGGTGTTAATTAAAAGGCCGGCCTGAAAAACACACATGATGATATATATTTAAGCTAGCCGTGATTCGATCGATCGAAAATTTCACTATGCATGCTCCCTGATCCCTGCTGTACCATACTACGGATGATGCAACACTGCAGAAATATGGTGCAGCAAAAAAAAGTATGGTGGTAATGGTGATAGTTGGGTCGAGCGAGCCGGCGACTCGGCCTAGGTGACGCACACCTCGTTTTATCCTCGTAGGTGTGTGTCGGTAGGGCAGGCGTGGCCGCAGCGGCAACACACAGAGGTGGTGGCACGGGAGATCATGGCGGCGGTGGCCGCCGGACTATCTGGCTACTTGTTCGCCTCGCCGGACTGACCGACGACTTGTCGAGCGACTTGCCCAGCTTCTCGCCGGACTGTCTGGCGACTTGTTCGGCGGCTCGCCAGACAGTTCGACGACTTGTCCGACGGAGGCGGCGGAGGAGAGCTTGGTGGCGGTGGTCGTGACGATGGCCGACGGCAGGGGCATGATCATGTGCATGCGGGAATTGCGTATAACTATAGATCCTGATACGTATGACTTTATATGTGTAGTACTCTATTTGAGTACGGGTTTAGTATACACGTGAATGTATTTATACGAGTTTAGTATGCATGGAGTTTAGCGGATGGTCGCCCCCTCCTAGCGACCGAGGGGGGCAAACCCTACCCCGCCGCCACCTCCTCCCCCTCCATCCTTCTCCCTCCTCGTCGCCCCCGGAGGGCAGCCGGCCTAAGTGCGCGGCGCCGGTGATGGGGGCGGCTGGGATCTGGCCTCCCGGCCTCAGCGCGGCGGTAGGAAGGAGAACGCCGGCGCTGGACGGGGACCCCTCGCCATCGACGTCTACGCGGCTTCGGCCGCCGGTGGCTTCGTGGGAGCTCGGATCTGGAGGCGGCGGCCTCTACCGGAGTGGGGCAGGTGGCGATCTGGTGGAGGAGGTGCCGGCGATGAGATTCCGTTGGAAGACATAGATCGGCTCTCTATCCCTAATTGCCTGCTCGATCCATTCTTCGGAAACCGGCCAGCGGTGTCGGGATCGCTGTGTCGGATCTAATAAAGGAGGTGGTCCTTTGGTTTCTTGTCGCACGAAGATAAAGATCTGCTTGATGTCTGCCCTCGTTGATCTGGTCTGAGAGGCGGGTTCCGGAAGGCTCCGCCGGCGAACTCCCATGGGCGTATCATACCTGGAGATTGCTGGATCGGAAGGTATTCGGTCGTGCGCACCTTGTTTTTCTGGCTGTTTGGTTTTAGCGGGAGCGTGGCTAAGCTCTGTTGTTTGTTCCCACCAAGTGTCATTCTTAGAGCCATGGTGAAGTCAGATGCGGAGAATGAGCGGAAATATGAGGGTAGCGATGGTGATTTTTGTTCTTGTGGCAAAGGCGAACTGATTGCGTGATATGGGACTCGTTGCAGGAAATGTTGGTGCAGGAAGACAACACAGGGGGAGTTCTCAGTCTTATCTTGCAGGGTGAAAATCCAAGGTCTGGCCTTAACTGGTTGTGTCTGGCAATAACCTTGTTGAAGACATTGTTTTGTGAGCAAGGAATGAAAACCTATGATCTTTGATCGGGCAACGACGACGCTTGGGTACTGTTTACTTCTTGAAGGCATTGTTATTGGAGTGGAGGACTACTGGTGTTGTTCTGATGGTGTCAGTGTCGTTGTTTTGAGGATTAGTTCTCTATAGCGGGACTTTTTTTTTATAATTCTTCTTTCTTTTTTTCTTAGCTGTGTCCATGCGTTATTACAGAGGCTGGATGTAATTGGTATCCTATGACATTAATATATACCCTTTTCCAAAAAAAATAAAGAAAGAGGGCACTACTGGATCAGACCCCTACAACAATTTAAAATAGGCAGGAAACCACATGTGCTAGTATTGAAGAAGAACGGAGCGAGCCAGAGAAGTCGACAAATGCCGCACTCTCCGAGACCACTCTTACTATGTGTACAACTAGTATCGATGAGTAGAGGTCACATATGTTCAGGGAGCACAAACATGTGCACGTATTTGAGTCCGTTTTGTAGGCTTGGAAGTCATTGGGAATTACGGGACGGCTAGGAGGCCCATCCATGCATGTATTTTGATCCCTTCGACCTCTTCTAGATGAGGTACATGACATAGGTATTGTCTCTGCCATATCGAGTGGAACAGGTACCAAACTGATGCCAAGGGTTTAGGAATTGTTATCGGTGTCCATGTCACCCTACACCATCGGGAGTAGCATAGATGTCACTGTTCCTCACATCGAGAACTTTTAGATAGGAGAATAGTGGATAGAGTTTTTTCTATCTTTTTCGTATCTGTATGTTCCTTCTCGCAAAAGCGTAACTTAGAACTTATCTTATAAACCTCATGATTGTAACTCCCGACGGATTTAAAGTCCTGGAATCGAAGATGAGTCCAATCATAAAGTGCTTCGGGCAGGACAACTGCCTTCTGCTTTTCATACCTCGTCTTGAGGGTTTGAAACAAAGTAAATGGGGATTCCTGCTCCAAATACTCGGACTTAAGATCCGGGTGGATATGGTGCCTTATAGTATATAAGGCAACATATTCCTGCTCTTCTCTCACGGTGCGATTCCAGTCGGAAGAGGGTCCTCCGGGTTCTGGATGGCACGCGCTATCCCACGGGACACAAGTGCGATCTTGATGTCCATGGCCCATGTAGGTATTTGTGGCCATTAAGTTCGAGTGCATCGAACTCTCTTCCAGCCATCGGTTACCTACATAGTAAACCAGAGGTTATTGATTTTACGCTTTGGTAAACCATAAAACATCATGGTTATGCTGTAATGAACTATGCAAAAATTAATGATAAGTTTAAGAAGTGGGCTTGGAAATTATTAGTGTGAACTGCAAACTGTTAAGAATGACACGTTGTAGATAATCTCCAAAATAATTTTTGGAGTCCGTCTCGCAGCACTAGAGAGTATAATCTGATAAAATCAGTACATACTCATACTTCTAATGCCTTACGTCATGACTTAATAAAATGTTTGGGAGAGCACATTGTTAAGCAATCATAATGTCAAATATGACAAAATGTAGGCTTTAAACAGTAGTGGTGATAATCAGCAGTGCAGTAGATCTAGCCACTATCTTGTGTTCCCGATACATCAATTTGAAGAAGTCACTTTGAATTTTGCATGGTTTAGAATTTCAATTGCAAATAGTAAACATAATAATCTCAACATGTGCACACACGGAAATATATTACATTACAAATATATTCTAGAGTAAAGTGTACTCTACAGAAAACAGTACAAAAATACTGTAATTTAATAATAGTCTAAAACAGATTTAAAAAATAGCAAATAGTTCTATTGTTTATAGACTATTCGCTAAAAATTTAATATGCAAATGGCATAACCGCCTGATGGCTTAAAACACATGCGTGTGGGCCACTTAATTGGTGCTGCCCAATTAGAGGTACTCCAAGCCTGTAAGCAACGAGAGGATAAAGAATATGATCCTTACAGATCCCCAATCCTCAACCGATACACACGGAAACCACCATACTGCCTCCTCTTGTGCGGCCGCAGTGATCCTCACCGGCGACGATTGGGACACAGCTTCGGTGACTTTAAAGTATAAAGTCTAGCCGTGACTTTGCTCACATATACATTGTATTACATTTAGAAAATTTTAAAAAAACTCTAGTAAATCTCATATGTCATATTATATATTCTGTGAAAGTTTCGTCATGTTTGTATATATAGATTGTAAATAAATATTATTTGAAGTTTTGCTATCAAATTGTAAAATCAAAATTCAAAATACGCAGAAAAATTTGAAAAAAATCCAATAAATAGCATGTACTATATTATATACTCTATGAAAGTTTCATTTTATTTGAACATACTATTTAGGAATAAACATCATTTTAAGATTCTGAATCAAAATGCACACTTATTCCTGTATGTTGGATCAACTTTGAACGGCTCATAGTGGAGCAAAGTCATGGCTAGACTTTATACCTCAAAGTCACTGAAGCTGCGTCCCGACGATTGATCCGGCCTCCGCGCCGGTCCTTGTCGGAGGATTCACCAGGGAGCAGAGTCCCGGGCGCGACGCCGTTCGCCAGCCCCATTGTGGCCGGGCTACATGAGCCGGCACGGCGGCCGACGGCAGGCTGGACAGCGGAAGGCCGAAGGCCAGGAGACGGCGGCAAGCACCGACGTGCGGCGGAGAAGGAGGAGTTGTTGGGGAGCCGTGGGCGGGCGAGCCGCGGACGCGAATCATGGCGACGAGGCCGAACGACGACTAGTGCTCCCACCGCGCTCGTCCTCGACGACAGGCGTCGGCGACGAGAGGCGTGGTGGCGCGTGAGCGTGACTAGGCCACGACCCCCATCCATGGTCCTCACACCAGCCCGGCGGTGGTGAAGCCGCCATTGGCGCGGCCGGACCATCGAGGAGCCAGGTAGGCACAACCGGCTCGAGGGGTTCCGGCGGGGCGACCTGCGTGGCCGGCACAGTCGTCGGCACCGATGGGGCGGAGGGGCCAGCGCCGTTCGGGCGGCCGCGTTGAGGGTCGCGGAAGCCGCCGGCGTCGCGGCGGCGACCACTATATCCACCGAAATAGTGAAGGCCGCGGACACAGTTCTGGTGGCGGCGAAGTCCACCTACACCATGGAGGCGGCAGCGGCGAGCGACGAAACGACGGCGACGGCCATCGTCGCGAAGCATTCGAAGAAACAACGAGAGAAAACTCCGCATTGCTCTTTTCTCACCTTTCTGCCTGCGTTTTTTCTCCGTCGTTCTTGTTCTTCTCTTTTCGATCTCGAAATTGCTCAGATGTCGAGCATGTTGATAACATGTTGAATTGAATGAGAGACAAACGAGAGCCCGATTGAATGGAAAGAATCATGTGTCTTTATCGATGAATGAATCAGGTATATATACAGGGAAAGGTCTGTTCTGAAGATGTCGATTCCGGGAGGCAGCGCTCCAGAAATTCTAACTACCCGACGGTTCCACATACATGGGATTACATAAGTGGGGATTAACTCCTAAGTAACTATGTTTAATTAATTCCAAAAGAACAGGTATCAAACTGATTGCCAAGGGTTTAGATATTGTTATCCGTGTCCATGTCACCCTACACCATCGGGAGTAGCATGATCTTACGTAGATGTCACTGTTCCTGGCATCAAGAACTAACCATTTAAATAGATGGTTTTAATCTCCTATATCCATCCCTCAACTGGGGTTGTTCTCTATGGTGTGATTAAGAAAATCGTTTCACAATTGTGACGAGGGTAGTTCGAGTTGATACACATGACCTGACAACAAGATTCACTAGTAGACTTTTTTAGTTTTTAGCTTCCCTTTGCATCTGACAACAATTTGGAAAGCATATCACAAATATCAGGTTTCTCATTTGTTATGGATCTTTCCTCCTGTGAGGCTTCCCTCCAGCCCTCCCCCTTTTGCATCCCTCCGACCTCCTTCCAGTCCACTAAGACGAGGGATTAGGACCGGATGTCAGTTCTATGTACATAAAACTTCATCAGATATGTACATCCACCAACAAACCGATGTACCGGATATGCATGGATGCAAAGGTCTGAAAAACCTGACCGAACACGTTCGTGTTATTGGCACGTCCAACCTGATAGAATTTGTTATAATTGCGACAAGAAGATAACGAAGAACGAAAACAAAAACATGGCAAGGGGACACAGATTTAACGTGGAAAAACCTCTCCAACAAAGAGAGAAAAAATCCACGGACGCCAGCCAGCGAAACTTCATTATATCAGAGATTTTTTATAAACGCCGGGATTTCACAGATGCAACTCATCCCAACCGGCGGCTTATAAGGGGTTTATATATCGGTGGAAACCTAAGTCTTCGACGATCCGTACCGTACGACGGCCCCATCCCAACCGGCAACTCATCCCAACCGGCGGCTTACACTCGGCCCAAGCCTCCGGCGACAGGTCTCGCTCCACTCATCAGAAGTTGGCCTATACTTTGTAGAATTTGGATCAACATATAACAAACTCCACCTTGAGACAAATTCCTCCTTGTAGCATCAACAACAACCATCTCCCTGAACAAACAAAGCAAATACTTTCGACGCCAATAGCCACTTGAGCTAATCAGTTAAACCAACTAAAGCTCAAACTTAGTAACAGGAACATGTTTAGTCATCATATCAGCAGGATTATCATGAGTGCTGATCTTGCATACCTTTAATTTTGTTTGAGCAACAATATCTCTAAAAAATGGTACTTGACATCAATATGCTTAGTTCTCTTATGGAACATCTGATATTTTGTAAGGTATATGGCACTTTGACTGACCCAAAACAAAGTAATGCAAGAATCATCTCCACAAAGCTTAGCAAACAAACCTTTTAACCAAATAGATTCTTTGCAAGGTTCAGCAATAGTCATGTATTCAGCTTCAGTAGTAGATTTGCAACAACTACCTGCAACGTAGCCTTCCAGCTAACAACACAACCACCAACATTAAAGACATAACCTGTGAGGGATCTTCTCTTATCCAAATCGGTAGCAAAATCTGAATCCACATAGACAATGAGTCCCTCACCGGTTGACGAGGATCGATCTCGTCAATGCCCATTGTTATGAGCTTGGGTTTTGGAGAAGATGGGGGTGCTGGAGATCGTGGAACGGTTAACAGACAAGCAACTAGGGGACACGATATTTACCCAGGTTCAGGCCCCCGGAGAAAAAACCCTACTCCTGCTTATCTGCTCTTGATTACGGCAGAATCGAAAGTTACAGGGGTGCGTAGATACGATCTGGCGTGGAGATATGTATGCGGTGGTATGAGAGGTGCCCTCCTCGTCGTGCCCTCCTAGCCTTTATATAGAAGTAGGCAGGTCCTAGGCACAGATCGAGTCGGTTACAGGTTTAGGGTTTGCCCCTTTGAATATTCTATCTAATCTAGTCTTGCTCTCCAAGGATCCGAAGACGTCATGGGCTTGGGCCACCCGAATATCTTCACGGGCCGTGCACATTCTCGTGGGCCTTCCTTGGGCTGGACCAGGTATGTTGAAGTCATGTACCCGTAGGGTATAACCTTGTCACCGGTCCTGCCAAACTTCAAACAAGCATTGGAAGTGCCAAGAAGGTACTTGAAAACCCACTGAACAGCCTTCCAATGTTCTTTACCAGGATTATCCATGTATCTACTTATCAAACTCATAGCATATGAGAAATCAGGACAAGAACAAACCATGGCATACATGAAAGAACCAATAGCACTAGAATATGGCACCTTTGATATGTACTCATACTCTTCATCAGTAGTAGGACATTGAGAAACTGACAATTTAAAATGAGGAGCAATAGGAGTACTAACTGACTTGGCACCATCCATATTAAAACGAGGAAGAACTTTCTTAATGTAACTTTGATGACTAAGAAATAACAAACCATATTTTGTATCTCGGATAATCTCCATACCTAAGATCTTCTTAGCAGCAACAAGATTCTTCATCTCAAACTCACTACTTAGGTGTGCCTTCAAAGTAGTGATTTCTTTCATGCCCTTGACAGCAATTAACATATAGCAGCAAGTATATAGGTGACCCATCAAAAAACTTGATATAAACACAACTATCATGTTTAGACCTCTCAAAACCATGTGAGATCATAAATGAATGAAACCTTTTATACCACTGTCTTTGAGATTGCTTTAAGCCATAAAGAGACTTCTTTAATTTGCACACAAAATCCTCTTTACAGGCACTATGAACCCTTCTGGTTGGTCCATGTATATTTCCTCATCAAGCTCTCCATGCAGAAAAGCAGTCTTGACATCTAACCGCTCAAGCTCAAGATCACGCATAGCCACAATACTAAAGAAAGTGTGAATGGAACTATGCTTTACAACTAGGGAGAACACATCATTGTAATCAATACCTGGAATCTGGCTGAATCCTTTTGCTACTAACCTTGCCTTGTACCTTGAAGGCTCTTTGGGAGACAAACCTTCCTTTTTCTTGAAGATCCACTTGCAGCAGACCGCCTTCTTTTGTTTGGGCAAGGGCACAACATCCCATGTGCCATTTTTCTCAAGCGACTGCATCTCTTCTTGCATAGCAGAAATCAACTTCTCGCGGTCAACGGATGCAATGGCTTCATCGTATGTAGCAGGTTCAGAATCGTCCTCCACCTATTCAGCACAACTCAAAGCATAACGAACAAGATTACACTCTTCAATTAAACGAGGACCACAGTTACGCCTCGGTCTATCAACAGCAATGGACTCATGCGGCTGCTGCAAAACAGTAGGTGAGTGCTGAACAACAATATCATCAATGTTTTCCTCATGTGTATCTTCAACGATAGCATCATTATCAACAGTTTTCTGCAGGTTCTCCACCTACACACTAACTCCCTCCTCTCCAACAACAACATGAGAGGTATCTGATGGCAAGCTATCATGATACATAACGGACTCATTGAAAACAACATTTCTACTTAGCAAAATCTTTTTAGTTTCAGGATTCCATAGTTTATATGCCTTAACTCCTAAACCATAACCAAGGAATATGCACTTAACAACCCTAGGCTCTAACTTTCCATTATCAACGTGACCATATGCAGTGCAGCCAAAAACTCTCAACTGTGAATAATCAACAGGCGAACTTGACCATACCTCAATGGGAGTTTTCTTCTTAAGTGGAATAGAAGGTGACCTATTGATGAGGTAACACACTGTGTTGGCTGCTTCAGCCCAGAAACGCCTATGCATACCTGCATTAGACAACATATAACATGCCCTTGAGATGATGGTCTTGTTCATGCGCTCAGCCACGCCATTCTACTGAGGAGTATATGGGATGGTGTGATGCCTGATCATGCCATCGTTACTGCAAAACTCCTCAAACTCATTAGAACAGAATTCCATACCATTGTCAGTATGTAGTACCTTTACCTTCTTCTCAGTTTGCTTTTCAACCATAACTTTCCACTTCTTAAAAGCATCAAAAACATCAGATTTATGCTTCAGAAAATAAGACCACACTTTTCTTGAGTAGTCATCAATAATAGTAAGCATGTAATTAGCACCACCAATAGAAGTCTTACGGGACGTACCCCATACATCAGCATCCACATAATCTAATATGCCTTTGGTGGTATGAACGAACGCATTGAATTTAAATCTTTTATGCTTACCAAAAATGTAGTGCTCACAGAAATCAAACTTACTCAAGTTGCAACCATCAATAAGCTCTCTCTTGACCAACTCTGCCATGCCTTGTTCGCTCATATGCCCAAGATGCATATACCACAGATGTTTTTTACCACAATCATCAGAATCATTAGAAGTAACAGCAGCATCAGCAATACCAGGCAAAGTGCTACCTCTAAGAACATATAATTTTGCAGAATTCATATCACCTCTCATGTGAATAAGAGAACCTTTTGATACCTTCAAAACTCTATGCCCACCGCCCCACCGACATACTTGTATCCATCAACGTCCATGGTACTCATGGAGATCAAATTTCTAGCAATGCTTGGTATGTGCTTCACCTCACTCAACGTGCGTGTCACGCCATCATGTGTCCTGATCTTAATAGATCCAACACAAACAATATGGCATGGTTGTCATTCCCCACACGCACAAAGTCTCCAGTTCTGCACAGACTCATATGAACTGAATATATCTTTGTTACATCAAATATGAAACGAACATACAGTATCAATGCGGTGACCCAGCATACCACTGCATGTGTAGTACACTATAGTCGTTGACATGACATCCACAGAACACCGTTCCGTAAATATCACATCCCTCAGAGTGGTATAACAGAAACATTGCGGGTCCATATTACAAAAGTACACACATTATTATTATTACAATACCGGAAGTTCAAGACTTCCAAAAGATCCAACTTAAAAACCAAAATATAATGTGTTCAGCGGAATTTAAAAGTAGCAACTCCGTCTAGGAGTTGAGCTCAACAGCTTATTCTATAGAGTTCATGCTGCTCGGCTCCATTGGTTACTATTAACTAGGGATACTTAGTTGGACTCATTATCATCGACACCATAGCGGATTTCGTAATCCACTCCTTCAACTCCTTCGGACAGATCAGGTTCCTCGTAGAACACATCTTCTTGGCATTCGGCTGCATACATTGGCACGTCTTCGGGATCCTCAGAGTCTAAGCAAGGGATCAAAGGAAAGAATGAGTAACAGCGTTACCCAACAAGTTCTTTATATGCAAGGTGGGAAGTTTGATGCTCTAACTACCACCTCAGATTGTAAATCCTTGGCGCTATGCAATTTTTGTAAATCTTTCTTCAAAGATTGATTTTATTCTAAAAAACTATGACCATCAGCCTTCACAGGTTGACCAGAACTTTCATGGAGTTTCTTTCCTGCAGCGTTCGTAGCTCCTTCCCGGAACAGGGAGTAACAAGTTGCAATTCTTACACTCTGCAGAGGTGCGTTACTTTACCCATGAGAGATCAACTCCTTGTTGCACAACCGGGCATACTTTCCCGTCCACAATTCCATGATGTGGGGCCCAGTAGTTGGTCCAAGCCAATCACTGCCCCCTTCGCGACCCCGCATTCCTCCTTGGTGTACACCATGCCCACATAATGAATTACAGCAATGGTTTGTACAAACCGTTAGATGCCAGAACTATCGTGGGACGATGAGGGTTCCCACCCATATGCTGCATATCCTCTACGAATTACCAATTAATATGCACGCTACGAGGATAATAGCCACGACCTACACATCCGGCTTCATGCGAGAGGAAGAAGATACAGCTGACTTCTCTGTCCCATTCCAAATCTCATGGCTAACGCATAATATACGGCGCTAGAATCACTGATGTCAGGGGTTATTAAGTCCCTACTTGATCATCATTGTTGCAAATAGAACCCTAAGTTCTATTGCTCCATTATATCACCACTTAGGATGATATCTATGATTTCTTTATTTGTGAAAATAATATTTTTCTTTCTTTTATAGCATATATGATAACACACAATTTGCAAATACTTTGATAAAGACTCTTCAAAGGACATGAGCAAGTGATGAACTTGCCTTGTGGTGGCAAGCTAGTGAAGTCTGATGCTTGCACTGGACCTTGAGCTTTTAGTTCTACAAAAACATCATTATTTCCCGGTAAGGACAATATTTAAAGAAGCAAAAATGATTATGCAAATAATGTAATGCATTATTTAATTTTATATGCATTTACCCCAAAAAGTTCCTTTTTAGTAATAAAGGATTTATAAATAGTACTTTTTAACATTTATAACATATATCGAGTTATTTTATTTTATTATCCTTTTATTTGATTCTTATTGATTTAATAATTCTTTTAGGAATTATTAATTATACTTTAAAAATGGTGATTAAATATTTATTTAGTATCTTTAAAAATACTATAATACTAATATATAATGAAAGTGATTTTTATTTATTTTTATCACCTTTCCATAATTTTGTAAAATTCAATAAGGAATATATAATTTACAAAATTCTTATAAAAATTTAAATGTCTAAAATTTTATATTTTAATTTATTTGGGTAGTTTAGATTTTTGTGGATCCAAAAGTATTTTATTTATTATTTTTGGAATTTTATTTTATTTCATAGAATTTTATTAAGGTTAGGGGCATTTTGGTCTTTTCCTTTTTATTAAAACAGGCCAAGAATTGTTTCTGGGCTGCTTATTCTTATTGGGCCCTGGTGGCCCATTAATTCTAGACAAAAGAGCCACCCCGAAGGTTCTAGCCCAGCTCAGCCCACTCCTCAGTGCCTCTCTCCCTCTCTCTCTCTCACTACCTCTCTCTCTCTCTCTCTCTCTCGATCCTATCCTCTCCTCCTCTGACCCCGACCCCATGGCTGGCGATGCCGCCACCATTGATTCTAGCCGCCGTAGGCTGTTTCTGCCGCTGCCGTGGTGCATTAGGGGGTTATCGACGACGCTCGTTCGTTCTATCCAATTGGATTTGAGTTCGGGGCTTCTCCGTGGCCAGGTTCACCCCGTTCCCAAACCCTAGGGTTAGGGAAAAGTGCTGTCGCCGCCGCCGTGGTCCCATGTGTGGTGGTGTGGTGGATTCGTGTGTTGCTGTGGCCGCCGTCGTGGCTAGTGCAGGTTGCAGCGCCCTCCTGGGTGCTCCCTGTGCCGCCGCGGGTTCGTCGGTCAATCTGCTTCCTCTTCAATCTGCCAGCGAGGACCTACGGTGAGTTTGATTCCCCTCTCCTAGTGCTCTCTATGCTAGCTGATTCGATGCTCGATGCTGGCAGTGTTCTCTCTTTCTACTGTCTGATTCAGTTTAGGATGGTTATCCACTTAAGGTTCCTGTTATGTGATTGATCATGTACTGGATGATTTGAATCATGCTTGGATGGTCTATACACCTGCTAAATAATTGTTGTCCCGAGGCTTGTTGCTTAAGATAATCTATAATGTTTCTGGTGGCTTACTAGATGATTTGATGCTTGGATTGCATCTGATTCACATGATGTAGTTGTTTGGAAAGCATGCTTGGTAAAGATAATGACTTGATAGCTTTCCACTGTTTATTTGATTCATGGTCATGATTATGATAAGATACAACTACTGTCTTAGTGCTGTTAGCTTGGGA
This sequence comes from Avena sativa, assembly GCA_916181665.1. NCBI lineage: Eukaryota > Viridiplantae > Streptophyta > Magnoliopsida > Poales > Poaceae > Avena > Avena sativa. Next base: position 58,470,653 of record OV702285.1, on the reverse strand, counting down.
ATTAACATGTGGTTTGAGATCATTATGATCTCAAACAATGAAGTTTATCATAGGAATATCCTAGTTATGATTCCTGTTTTACAGGAAAATGATTAGTTAGTTGATTGTCTGAATCTATGATGATTTACTATATTTCTTGATTCATGTTGGATTGTTCTTATGACACCATCATGTATGGCACACAAGTTTGATTCTAAACCATGGCTTTGGTTAGTTTATGCTTAAGACAATCTTGGCTTTGAAAGATAAATAGAAATGCTCTTATCTGAATTCCCTAAGACCAATGATGTTGGTCTGAGGCTTAGGGATTTAGATCTTATCTAATTGGTTCATCTAGATAGTACTGGTAGTGGTACCAGTTATTCTTGATTGAATCAAAGCTTGGAAAATGATAGTGCTTGATCATGTTATGGATCCTAAGGATTTGTTCCTAAGGTGCTACCCTTCCTTTAGGGATGTGCCTAGGAATAGATCATAGGTATATGCATGATTGAATGGTAAAATATAGTTTGACAACCAGAGCAAGGATGTTGCTTTGAGCTCTGGTTAGATCCTGGTATTGTGCTGTTTGCCTTTAGAGTTCTAAAATTCCTATGATGGATTCACCCCACTTGGGTGTTTTCTGAGGTTTTGTTTGATAAAACAACACATGTTTCTCTCTGAATAATATGATTAGATCATGTGAAGGTTTTATGAAACTCACCACAAAATCTGATGATGGTGTAGTAAGTTGATGATGATGATCTTGATCTGGTTTTGCTGAATTACTTTGCTTGCTCTTGAGCTAGCCTGCTCCTCCTATCTCCTGGGCTTAACCTTGCTGTCCACCTGATCCATCCCCCTCCTTATGTCACCATGCTGGGGATGTTTGGTTGATCCTTAGTTGGTGTGGTTGCTGGCTGTGGTGCTTGGTTTAGCTGCTTTCTACACTGGCTGTTCTTGTGTGATGTGCAGTGGGGTGATGCACTAGTGCCCCCCATGGCTGTGCTATGGTTTTGTGAGATTGGGGTTGCTCTGTGAGCTTGACAACACACCACATGCATGCTGGTGTGTGTCCAGCCTGTGTGCCTGCTATGCACTTGTGGATATGTTCAGAATTTTTGAACTTACTCTTACCAGATTACTTTCACCTGGCTGGTGAATTTGTCCCTCTTGGCAGTCATTTGCCTTCTGGCTTTGAATTTATGAAAGATGGAATCTTTCATATTGGTGAAACTTGCCCCTTTTATAACATTTCTCAATGATGAATTTGTCAAGTGCATTTCACTGACATATCTGAGAGAACTAACACTAATCTTCTTTTGTTTTTATTTAGTCTTTGATTTGCAGGTACAAAGATAAAGATGAAGATTTAGTTTAGATTTAGATATAGGATAGTTAGTAAATATTCCAATGTAATTTCCTTATTCTTTTGTAATTTTCTTTTATTATTCTTGTAATCTTTATTTTATTCAATTGTAATAAAGATTATTTTATTTTTAATCAAGAATATTCCTATTCTTTGTATATTTACTTTTGTAAGTTGTGTGGATGATCCAAATAAGTTATAATTTTATAACTTGATTATATATATTGATGATAATAAATAAACTTTATATTCATTATTGTTTTTCTTTGGATAGAATTCAAATTGTAATATTTATCTCTTAATTGAATTAAGATTCAAAACTTATATCTAATTCATTTGAATTATAATTCAAAAACTCAAGTCTAATATTTCAAATCCATTTGAAAACACATAGCTCCTTAAGATCATCTCAAAGTTTATAACAATCATCCTTTAAGACTAAACCTAATCTCAAAGTGTGAAAGAAACATTGATCACTTAGGTTTTTATTTGGCGAAAATTTTACCCACATTTTCACAGATGAATGCATGCAACAATCCATATTCCTAAATCTACCCTTCGTTAGGTCCTAAATAGTGGGATGTTACAATCAAGTATCCATTCATCATCACGAGAAGCACAAGCAGCAAAAACAGCTAAGCATTTACCATCAGAACTATGAGAAACAACAACAGCCTTACCAGTACCTTCAGACCTATCTTTCAGTTGGTAAGTTCTGTTCCTTTTCTCCTTATTCTGCAACTTCCAACAATCATCAATAACATGATTAGATTTCATACAATACCTGCAGAATTTATCTTTTTCCTTGGACTTTGAACGACCTCTGCCATCCTTGCTCTTATCTCTATTGCCATAGTTGTTGTTCCTCTGCTCGGTCCTGCCACGAACCTGTAGAGCCTCGGTCTTGGATGACGTCCCATCTGACCCTAGCATAGTTTTCATCTTTTCCCTCTGTTTTAGGGCGTCATGTACTGTGGCAAGGGTTAGTTCATCACGTCTCAACAATACTGTATCACGAAAATGTGTATAGGATCTAGGCAACGAGCATAAGAATAGAAGAGCTAAATCCTCATCATCATATTTTACCTCCATAGACTACAAGTCTGAAACAATATCTTTAAAAAAAATATGTGATTCATTACCGATCCCCCTTCTTGCAGCCTATGCGAGAACAACTTCATCTTCATGTTCATATTACTGGTTAGATCCTTTGACACACATATCGTTTCCAGTTTTTCCCACAGGGCAGGAGCAGATTTCATCTCTAGTACATCCTGCAAAATATTATTGGACATATGAAGTTGAATCAAAGACAAAGCCTTACAGTCCTTCTGCTTCTCTTCGGCGGACCAGGTCTTAGCATCCTTTTCGCCGAATCCATCCAGCGCTTCATCTAGATCAGAAGTTTTGGCGAGAATCGCCCGCATCTTCACCTGCCACAAGGAGAATCTTGTGGTGTAGTCTAGCTGTGGTAGATCGAAATTCAATGACGACATGTCGCAAACCCTAGATTAGAACATGGGGCTCTGATACCACTTGTTACAATTGCGACAAAAAGATAACGAAGAATGAAAACGAAAACACAACAAGGGGACACAGATTTAACGTGGAAAAATTCTCCAACAAAGAGAGGAAAAAACCACGGGCGCCAGCCAGCGAAACTTCACTATATCGGGGAGTGTTTACAAACGCCGGGGATTTCACAGATGCAACTCATACCAACCGGCGGCTTACAAGGGGTTTATATATCGGTGGAAACCTAGGTCTTCGACGATCCGTACCGTACCGCGGGGGGCTGTCACCCTCCGGCGACGGGCCTCGCTCCACTCGTCAGAAGTTGGCCTATAATTTATAAAATTTGGATCAACATATAACAAAATTCATGAGTCGCTAATTCAATTTTGCCTCGGATGCATGGTCAAGAAGTGCCATGCACGATCACCCTCCTTTCCTTCTCTCTGCCAAACTATTATTTCCAGTTTGATTCGTGAGTGTGGGATTGTGATTTTTTACAAAATGATTGAGATATAATTTGAGTTAAAGGTAATTAGCAAATGATGCAGACTTTAACAACTAAAATTTTGTTTGATCATTGAGAGGACCCATGAATCACATGGAATGATCTTGGCTCGTGGGCTACTATACTACTACTTGGTCATTTCTGATACCTTTTGGAGTTTCTCAAATGGATGTCAAGTACAACTACTAGTTCATCATGTTCTAGTTCTATCTCAGATCAAGTTTTCATCTCTGGCTATTGTTCCCGTGACTTTATATTTCCCCACCTGAAGCTACCGAGCTTCGTAACTAGTTCCCAGGTCTTGGTTTTGGATTCTACAATAACAATGGATCCATTTCTGCGAATCTAAAATTCTAACCCTAACCCAATTTATTTTCTGTGTTCGACTTTGCTTGCAGGTTTAGAAGATGAGCATGGACCGACGAAGGAAGATGAAAAGATTTGGATAGAAATAGTATAGGTTTTCCTTTCTATTGTAAAATGTATTTAGGGTTTTTTATCCTTTCCTATGCAACCGTGAAGGTGTACTTGTCTTGCACATGTTATATGAATGAATAAAGTTCTTAGTTCATTGTTAATTGTTCTTAGAGTTCAAATCCTGATATGTTCTTATTTATGTGTTATATGAATTTGAATTCAAGTTTGACTTAAATCAAACCTCACTTTTGAACTCATTTAAATTCTCTGAATCTTTTGTTTGAACTTGGTTTAAATCCTGCTGACAATTTGGTTGTAAAAACCTCACTAGAGCCAATTTCAAATCAATATTTTGAAATTTCAAGTTAGCCCTAAATTCTATATGCATACAATGCAAATGTGAAATTCGCAAAACTATCCGTTTCCTAATATTATTCCCTGGGTTGTTACACGTCGATGGAAATATTGAGACCAAATGCGAGGCCACATGAGATGTACACCGCAAACTCCGACTGTATTACTGTTTTCCAAAATTGTGCAAAGTATACACGGAAGGTGAAGAAGGGACACATGCATGAGTTATGTTACTAATCAAACCATAGTGGGTTAAATTTCGTAGTAAGATATTTTGACACGGTGTAGACAAAAAATAATACATTTTACAAAGTCAAATCATGCTTGCTTCATTTGGAGTATTTTAATTTAAAAGTATGATGAACAATTAAAGAAGTAAGCCAAGCTCACTTGGTTAGGAAATATAATTGATGTATAGCCGACGCATCCAGTAGGTTAAAACCCTCAGGGACACATATTTGTATTCTTATTATTTTTGAAAGTATAAATGTTTTGTAGGGGCTTTCCTTTCCGCATACCATTAAAAAAATAAAGAACAATTTAAATTCATACACCATCTAATTATGTGATATATAATCACAATAATGAGTTAGTACATTTGATTATGATTAAGGTGGCTTCAATATTGTGTACCATTTATGTTTAAATTCAATGGTTGTTGGTGAAATATATGTCTAAAACAATCAAATAACTTTTTGCTCTAAAGAGAGACTAGTAATCATTGCGGGCACACATTGCAACATACAATAGAGATGTGTGCAAACATATTAAAATCATGTGAGCCTATAACGCTTGAAAGATATGATCTCATCATAAAAATGGAAATATGGTAACTCAATAGAACATAAGAGATGTGCTTTAAATGAAAAACCTGCAGCCACACAAGTGAACAAGTTGACTAAAACACCCTCCGATTTGCGAAGGCCTATCATATAAACACATGCTCATCCACGACAACTCTTAGTTTCAACCTCGTGCTGTGAAATAGAGACCATACATACACGTGTGTTCACGAAGTATAGTAGTTGGTGTATGGACGTGTTATTGGGGTTGAAAGGCACCGGGAATTACTTTATGGCTAGACTGGGGAGTGCTGGATGAATATGAGCAATTTGGTCCCTTCACCCTTTTCCACTGGAGACAACATGGCATCTTGTTCATCTCGGTGATCATACGGTGAGCAAGTATCAATCTTGTTCCCATTGACATAGGAGTACAGGTCGTTTGTATGGAATCCCCTACCGCCCAGACCAGCAAGCTTTTGCGTTGATATCATCATGTCCCATCCGGAGCGACGAGCGTTTAATTAGTTACATTGACGATGTGGTTACCTCTATGTCGGAGCAAAGTCGCTTGGTTCTGGACTATGGTCATAACTTTGGTAGCAATGAAAATGGCATTCTAGTAGAAGTGGGCACACGAATACGAGAATTGACATGCATGAGCTGAGGAGGAGGTATGTAAAATTTTAGAAGCAAGCTGAAGAAATCGGGCATTGACATGCTTAACTACTTTTTCCAACAATGTTATGGCATTTGTAAAAAAAAAGTTCTCACCAAGGGGCTGCTTGCGCGAGCACCTCCGAATATTTTTTTTTGAGTTCTGCATGTATGCCTTGTTTTATTTATCAAGAGCTTTGTTTGCTATAGAAAATTAGGCTCTGATTGAGTATTAATCGATCGATCTCTCTCCGAAATTCCATGGCTAGAATGGAAGAACCCAAATAAGATTTGGGTTGGCTTGAAGAATGGTTGCACTAAAGATGACATGGAAATCGTTTACACCGCTACCACAATCACTACCGGGGACAGACGCAAAGACCCATTTTTGGCAAGCCCCATGGCTTCAAGGGTTAAATCCAATCGATGGATGTTGCACCTCTAGTCTTCGCATCCTCAAAAAGGAAAAAATGTTTTGTGAACCAAGCACTCAAAGAAAATGATTGGATTGGAAATGTCAATCTTGATAAGCCGTTCACCTTAGAGCACATCTCTCAATTTGTGGAACTTTGGGTACTTCTTCAAAACGTGCAACTAAATGAGAATACGAGTGATGATATTGATTGGATGCTATCGGAGAATGTGCAATACTTGCCGGCATCGGCTTATAAGCTACAATTCTTTGGTTCCACCAAATCCATCAAGTTCTTTGTTTGGCTTGCAACTCAAAATAGAATTTTGACGGCCGACTGATTGGAGTAAAGAGGGTGGCAAAAATGTGAGCTATGTCCTCTTTGCAAACAAACCACGGATTTCATCTATCACCTCTTTGTCAAATGCCGCTTCACTATTCACCATTGGATCTCATTAAGGCTTGGTTGGGGCTTCACACCACGTTGAACCTGTCGCTTCGGACGGACCTCTCGACAAAGCATTGGTGGGAAATGATGGCGGAAAAGCGGAAATCTATGGCCTCCTTAACCATGCTTGTGTCATGGGAAGTTTGGTGTTCCGAGGCAAACAAGCGCCTCCTAGGGTGATTATAGATTTAGGGCTAAGAGGTTGGGCAAAATGATGTCGGAAGAGTAAAATCCGTTTGTAATAACCACACTTTATTTTTGTTGTAAAATTTATCTTTAATTAATTGATTGGGGCAACCCCTTTCAAAAGAAAAACTCTGCTACGTCATGCATCATCATGTACCTGACCAACCCAGCACATACGTGGCATGCAGGTAGGCAAATACGTAAAGTAGGACCGATACAGGTAGACGAAGTACAAACATAGAGCTTACATATATATATATAGAGCTCTGGCGTAGCATCTACTGCTCTCTAGCTACATGCATGCAAAGTACTCCCTCTAACTCAGTTTATAAGACTTACGCGTATACCTAGGTCGTCCGTATGAGCTATATAATATGAATTATATAATATAAAAATTATATCATTAGAAAAACAACATTTGAAGTTTTTAATAATATATTTTTATCTTATGTACATCATGCTAAATTAATTAATTTGTCAACCTAGAAATACGCGTAAGTCTTATAAACCGAGATGGAGGTAGTATAAAACACAATTACACATTAATTATCCAGGTACGTACATAGTTACGTCGCCTGCAAACTCTGCGTTCAAGTGGGAGCTGCTGCATGCATGCGGCGTGCGTGGTTTACACTTACTATGGCTGCCTCTGCGACTCTGCATCGTGCACACGCACATAGGAACTGTGTCTGTGTACGTATTGCTCCGTACGATAGGATATTCAGAGATTGTGTTCCAATCAGGGACGGAGGCAGGATTTGGACATAGGGGAGGCAAGCCGTAGACGTGTTCAAAAAAAATTCCGTATTCAGGCAAGCTATTGAAAGGAAAATCCCTTGTTTAATCTTCCGCTAATTTCTGAGCCTTAACCAGCATAACTATGGCACATGTATATAGAGTTTATCAGTAAAACTTTGCATACAGATTAGGACCAGTGATCTGTGATCAATTAGCTTCCCTTAATCATATTTGTGCCAATTAGCACGATCAACCTGGTTCCAATGTAAGTGTACCCCGCACTTGGCCTCAAATGTTTGTAAGCGTTGTTTTATTTTCACGAGGTAAACGGCTTATATGCCAAGGGGAAATGACAAGGGGCAAACCGCCGGATACTCTTCAACCTCACATTTTTCGGTAGTGAATATAATAAATAAAACAGTATGCAAGAGGGCACCACATGTGCTCCAATTGTTGAATCAGGCAGAAACCCAAGCCAATAAATGCAATAAAATCCCTTCGCTTCAATAATGCCCAACATATAAACGGGTGCCCCATATATACATAGTAGGTTCCTCTCAAGACTCTTAGTTCCCATCCCTTTACTGCCCATGAATAGAGATCATACGTATGTTGAGAGAGTAGACATCATGTTGTATGTGAGTGAGTTGTGTAGGGTTGGAAGGCAGCAGGAATTAATTAACGGTCAGAAAGTCAACCTATGCGAGCAATTTGAGCATTTCAACATGGTCAATACATGCCTTTTGGACATTGGATCCGCTATAGTGAGCAAGGTCATGCGAAGGACGTGTCAATCCGATGGCAATGGACTTGGTGTTGCTAGATTTTGTACAATCTTGATCGTCAAGCGGTTAGACCGACACTCGGCCGTCCCGTCCAGAGCGCCAAGCCTTTACATTGCTTGATCTCCTTTCTGTGTGCCTGCCCTTAGTAGTTCCTTGAGGGTATCTTGTATGAAATACTCGCCAAAAGCTCTAATTTGCCGAATGTTATTTCTTCATTGAGTGTTACACTCGAGATACCACATGTTTGTCGAGTATCTTATTTTGTTGATTGTCTTTGCCGGAACACTCGGCAAACGACTTATATGCCAAGGGGAAATGACACTCGGCAAACCGTCAGATACTTGGCAACCTCACATTTTTTGGGTAGTGAATATAACAAATAAAAAAATAATTCAAGAGAGTACCACATGTGCCTGAATCAAGAAGAAACCCAGGCCAATAAATGCAATAAAATTCCTTCACTTCAATAATGCCCAACATATAAACTGGCGACCCATATATACATAGTAGGTTCCTCTCAACACTCTTAGTTCAAATCCCTTTAGTGCCCATGAATAGAGATCATACGTATGTTGAGAGAGTAGACATCATGTTGTATATGAGTGAGTTGTGTAGGGTTCGAAGGTGACGGTCCATTTCAACATGGTCCATACATGCCTTTTGAACATCAGATCCTCTATAGTGAGCAAGGTCATGGGAAGGACGTGTCAATCCAATGACAATGGACTCGGTGTTGCTTCGTTTTCTACAATCTCAATCGTCAAACCCTTAGACCGATGTCCGGTTGTCCCGTCCAAAGCGCCAAGCCTTTACATTGATCTATCTCCTTTCTGCGTGCTTGCCCTTAGTAGCTCGGTGCGAGTGTTGTGGTTTTCCCAACAATCAAAACAGTTGCCTCAATCCATATACTTGGTCTTGGTGTAGGGTTTACAACTTCACATACATGAGCTGAGCAGGAGATTCATATGCAGCTCATGTAGACTTAGTACTAGCTTATGTTTTGTGTGTTTTGCAACTATGCCAACCCGTTGGGGCAGCTCCTAGAACTTATCCTTCAAACTTAACCCCTTTCTCCTCGATCGACAAACATGGTGGTTTATGTTGATGATGTAGCCCTAATTTTCCGAATGTTATTTCTTCATCGAGTGTTACACTCGGCATATCACATGTCTGTCGAGTATCATTATTTTGTCGATTGTCGTTATCGGCACACTTGGCAAACTACTTATATGCCAAGGGGAAATGAAACTCGGCAAACCGTCAGATACTCGACAACCTCACATTTTTTGATAGTGAATATAACAAATAAAAAATAATGCAAGAGGGTACCACATGTGCTCAACTTGATGAATCATGCAGAAAGCCAAGCCAATATATGCAACATAATTCATTCACTTCAATAATGCCCAACATAAAAATGGGTGCCCCATATAAACATAGGTTCCTCTCAAGACTCCAGCTGCAATCCCATTATTGCCCATGAATGAGCATATAGAGATGATGGTGTATATGAATGAGTAGCGTAGGGTTGAAAGGCACCGGGAAATAATTAACGGTCAAAAACTTGACCTATGCGAGCAATTTGATCATTTTAACATGGTCCATGCACTAGAGGAAAAAGGGCTATCCGTTCGAGACCCCTCGGAGCATTAGTCCCGGTTGCGCCACCAACCGGGACTAATGCTGGCACGCGTCCCGGTTGGAGCGGGCACGGGGCAAGGGGGCATGCGTCCCGGTTGGTAAGGGGGCATGCGTCCCGGTTGGTGGCTCCAACCGGGACTAAAGGTTTGGCCACAGCCACGTGGCGTGGCACGCACCTTTAGTCCCGGTTGCTGGCTCCAACCGGGACTAAAGACCCCTGCCCTCTATAAATGCAACGCCCCAGCCCCCTCTGCCTCCACTCTGTTTTTTCGAATGGTGGAAGGTGTGAGGGGGTGTGCTAGTTTTTTCTCATGCATGCATTGAAGGTGTTTGTTGAAATGTTTGAGTGAATAATCCCGTTGAATTTCTCATAGAACAAAAATATAGAAGGTGTCCGAGACGCACTTGAGCTTTCTCCTCTTTATTTCCCTCGATCGAGGTTAGCAATCTTATCTTTTCTAGGTCATTGATACAATTCATGTGTCGGTGTGAATTGGTTATTTCACTATTTATGATGTCCTGTTTTTTGATAAACTTACTTATATGATGCAGATGAACGGTCGGGAATGGATGTACGGTGACCGGCGGGTAGCCGGGTATATCAAAGGCGTGGATAAATTTATCGATGTGGCTACGGCAAACAAAGAGAATGGATTTATACGTTGTCCATGTGTTCAATGTCGGAACAACAAGAAATACTCTTCCTCGAAAATCATTCGCGGCCACCTGATTATGAAAGGTTTCATGCCCAACTATAATTGCTGGACCAAGCACGGGGAAAGAGGGGTTATGATGGAAGATGGTGAAGGAGAAGATGATGATAACAACTATCATCATATCTTTCCTGAATACAGTGATACTGCAATGGAAGACAATGGAGAGGAAAGAGGTGAAGAACGGGCATCAGATGAGCCGGCTGATGAACTTGGTAGGGTCATTTCTGATGCAAAGCGAGACTGTGAAACAGAAAATGAGAAGTTGAAGTTAGAGGGCATGTTAGAAGATCACAAGAAATTGTTGTACCCAAATTGTGAAGATGGCAGCACAAAGCTCGGTACCACACTGGAATTGTTGCGATGGAAGGCAGAGTGTGGTCTAACTGACTCCTCATTTGAAAAGATGCTGAAAATAATGAAGTCGAAGTTTCCAAAACATAACGAACTTCCCGAGAGTACCTACGAAGCAAAGAAGACTCTCTGTCCTCTGGGATTAGATGTGCAAAAGATACATGCATGCATTAATGACTGCATCCTCTACCGCGGTAAGGAGTATGATAATTTAGATAAATGCCCGGTATGCAACGCGTTGCGGTATAAGATCAGACGAGATGATCCTGGTGATGTTGAGGGAGAGCCCCTTCGGAAGAGGGTTCCTGCTAAGGTTATGTGGTATGCTCATATTATGTAACTCTAGTTCATGTCTTTCACGGTTTGTGGCTTGACCGAAGGATATCTTTCGCGGTTTGTGGGCTTTAGTCCCGGTTTTGTAGTCTCAGTTTTTAATATTAATAAATGTCTTGCAGCTTGTAACTTCACTAACTAGATCAATACGCCTCGGAGCTAACTAATTTCACATATTAGGGAGTGCCTCTATGACCAGTTTCTCGGAGATGCCGGAGGACTGGGCTCCGTCGGCATCTCCCTGAAATTGGCCACAGTGGTGTCCCTGCTCTCGAAAACCATCTTGCAGCTTGTAACTTCACTAAGTAGATCAATACGCCTCGGAGCTAACTAATTTCACATATTAGGGAGTGCCTCTATGACCAGTTTCTCGAAGATGCCGGAGGACTGGGCTCCGTCGGCATCTCCCTGAAACTGGCCGCAGTGGTGTCCCTGCTCTCGAAAACCATCTTGCAGCTTGTAACTTCACTAACTAGATCAATACGCCTCGGAGCTAACTAATTTCACATATTAGGGAGTGCCTCTATGACCAGTTTCTCGGAGATGCCGGAGGACTGGGCTCCGTCGGCATCTCCCTGAAACTGGCCGTAGTGGTGTCCCTGCTCTCTAAAACCATCTTGGAGATGCCTCAAACTGGCTGGAGGACTGGACTCACAAGGATGCATATTTATAGTACAAGCAGCTCGGCATAATGTCGACACTCACGACATAATGTCGACACTCACCCCTATTATTAGTGCTGACTCATCTTTAGTCCCGGTTGGTGTCTCCAACCGGGACTAAAGGTTCATATTTAGTCCCGGCTGGTGACACCATCCGGGACAAGGTACAAGCCGCACGACATAATGTCGACACTCACCCCTATTATTAGTGTTGCCTGGCCCACTCTGCCGCAATCCCTTCAGTCGCGGTTGGTTTCTCCAACCGGGACTAAATATGAAACCTCTCTTTATATAGGGTTTAGGGTTTAGGGTTTAGGGTTTAGGGTTTAGTGTCGTAGTTGTCGGGATCCCACTGGGGATCCAACCGCTTCTCCGGCGTGAGCTCGTGATAGAAGTGGTTTGTGATGGCCGCCTGGCGTGCGGAACCTTGAGGGACAGGAACCCCTCCTGCGCTCAGCATCCAGCCGGCGGGCGGCCGGTAGCCCGGCGGACAAGGGTAGTTGGAGGCGCACAGCGCCTCGGTCTCCTCGAGGGTCAGAATGGCCCAGTAGGCGTTGTCCATTGTTCTAAGAGAGGAAGGTGTGGATGTGTGGATAGCCATGACACGATCACCCTAAATATAGAGGGAAAGGGCGGGAAAACTTGGCGTGAAGCTTTGGGAAATGGCGGGAAATATCTTTAGTCCGGTTAGTGACTACATCCGGGACTAAAAGCTCTAGTAGAAAGGAAAGGGCGGGAAAACTTGGCGGGAAGAGGTGGGAAATGGCGGAAACCTATTTTTAGTCCCGGTTTGTGACTACATCCGGGACTAAATGTGTGCCGAACAATGATCATGTTTCGAAAAAACCTTCACAAAAGCCCTTTTTCATTTTCCGAGCGCAAAAAACGGGTCGTTTTGTGAAGTAACCACCAAAATGCCGTTTCAGAATGCTACCGTCCTATTTTCCTAAAATACTAGACCACCTTACATGGACTATCTCCCAACCGGTACATCTCAAACCTTTTCGTCCATCCCGTGTAAAAAGGACAAATGTCTGCCGAATCGGCAGGAAGTGGGTCCGGTTTGTACTACAGGTACATGATCTATCGCCCGTGATTTTTTGAAAAAATAATTTTTAGACTCGCAATATGTGGTTTCTTCAGAGATCCAATGCAAGTTCTAACGATGCTCGTCCCCTATGTTCATGCACACCGGTTCGACCATAGTTAGAAATTCAGATAATTCAAAACGGGCATAATAAATTCAAAAAAAAATCCGAACAATGAAAATCCTTCGCGTGGTGTCATATTATGTTACATAGTTGAAAGGAAAAATACCAGACTTGGTATATTGATCATGTTTCAAAAAAACCTTCACAAAATGACCTATCATGTTCGAGGTTTCATGGCTTTCGGTCCAAATGACCGATGTTATGTGCTGAATCACGGCATAGTTTGTGATGTTGTGCCCATATTATGCATGTGTGTGGACATTGGTATGGAGAACAATGTTGCAGGAGGAAGTTTTCCTTTTTGTCGCACGGAAAAGCCCTTTTCCATTTTCCGAGCGCAAAAAACGGGTCGTTTTGTGAAGTAACCACCAAAATGCCGTTTCAGAATGCTACCGTCCTATTTTCCTAAAATACTAGACCACCTTACATGGACTATCTCCCAACCGGTACATCTCAAACCTTTTCGTCCATCCCGTGTAAAAAGGACAAATGTCTGCCGAATCGGCAGGAAGTGGGTCCGGTTTGTACTACAGGTACATGATCTATCGCCCGTGATTTTTTGAAAAAATCATTTTTAGACTCGCAATATGTGGTTTCTTCAGAGATCCAATGCAAGTTCTAACGATGCTCGTCCCCTATGTTCATGCACACCGGTTCGACCATAGTTAGAAATTCAGATAATTCAAAACGGGCATAATAAATTCAAAAAAAATCCGAACAATGAAAATCCTTCGCGTGGTGTCATATTATGTTACATAGTTGAAAGGAAAAATACCATACTTGGTATATTGATCATGTTTCGAAAAAACCTTCACAAAATGACCTATCATGTTCGAGGTTTCATGGCTTTCGGTCCAAATGACCGATGTTATGTGCTGAATCACGGCATAGTTTGTGATGTTGTGCCCATATTATGCATGTGTGTGGACATTGGTATGGAGAACAATGTTGCAGGAGGAAGTTTTCCTTTTTGTCGCACGGAAAAGCCCTTTTCCATTTTCCGAGCGCAAAAAACGGGTCGTTTTGTGAAGTAACCATCAAAATGCTGTTTCAGAATGCTACCGTCCTATTTTCCTAAAATACTAGACCACCTTACATGGACTATCTCCCAACCGGTACATCTCAAACCTTTTCGTCCATCCCGGGTAAAAAGGACAAATGTCTGCCGAATCGGTAGGAAGTGGGTCCGGTTTGTACTATAGGTACATGATCTATCGCCCGTGATTTTTTGAAAAAATCATTTTTAGACTCGCAATATGTGGTTTCTTCAGAGATCCAATGCAAGTTCTAATGATGCTCGTCCCCTATCTTCATGCACACCGGTTCGACCATAGTTAGAAATTCAGATAATTCAAAACGGGCATAATAAATTCAAAAAAAATCCGAACAATGAAAATCCTTCGCGTGGTGTCATATTATGTTACATAGTTGAAAGGAAAAATACCATACTTGGTATATTGATCATGTTTCGAAAAAACCTTCACAAAATGACCTATCATGTTCGAGGTTTCATGGCTTTCGGTCCAAATGACCGATGTTATGTGCTGAATCACGGCATAGTTTGTGATGTTGTGCCCATATTATGCATGTGTCTGGACATTGGTATGGAGAAGAATGTTGCAGGAGGAAGTTTTCCTTTTTGTCGCACGGAAAAGCCCTTTTCCATTTTCCGAGCGCAAAAAACGGGTCGTTTTGTGAAGTAACCACCAAAATGCCGTTTCAGAATGCTACCGTCCTATTTTCCTAAAATACTAGACCACCTTACATGGACTATCTCCCAACCGGTACATCTCAAACCTTTTCGTCCATCCCGGGTAAAAAGGACAAATGTCTACCGAATCGGCAGGAAGTGGGTCCGGTTTGTACTACAGGTACATGATCTATCGCCCGTGATTTTTTGAAAAAATCATTTTTAGACTCGCAATATGTGGTTTCTTCAGAGATCCAATGCAAGTTCTAACGATGCTCGTCCCCTATCTTCATGCACACCGGTTCGACCATAGTTAGAAATTCAGATAATTCAAAACGGGCATAATAAATTCAAAAAAAATCCGAACAATGAAAATCCTTCGCGTGGTGTCATATTATGTTACATAGTTGAAAGGAAAAATACCAGACTTGGTATATTGATCATGTTTCAAAAAAACCTTCACAAAATGACCTATCATGTTCGAGGTTTCATGGCTTTCGGTCCAAATGACCGATGTTATGTGCTGAATCACGGCATAGTTTGTGATGTTGTGCCCATATTATGCATGTGTGTGGACATTGGTATGGAGAACAATGTTGCAGGAGGAAGTTTTCCTTTTTGTCGCACGGAAAAGCCCTTTTCCATTTTCCGAGCGCAAAAAACGGGTCGTTTTGTGAAGTAACCACCAAAATGCCGTTTCAGAATGCTACCGTCCTATTTTCCTAAAATACTAGACCACCTTACATGGACTATCTCCCAACCGGTACATCTCAAACCTTTTCGTCCATCCCGGGTAAAAAGGACAAATGTCTACCGAATCGGTAGGAAGTGGGTCCGGTTTGTACTACAGGTACATGATCTATCGCCCGTGATTTTTTGAAAAAATCATTTTTAGACTCGCAATATGTGGTTTCTTCAGAGATCCAATGCAAGTTCTAACGATGCTCGTCCCCTATCTTCATGCACACCGGTTCGACCATAGTTAGAAATTCAGATAATTCAAAACGGGCATAATAAATTCAAAAAAAATCCGAACAATGAAAATCCTTCGCGTGGTGTCATATTATGTTACATAGTTGAAAGGAAAAATACCAGACTTGGTATATTGATCATGTTTCGAAAAAACCTTCACAGAATGACCTATCATGTTCGAGGTTTCATGGCTTTCGGTCCAAATGACCGACGTTATGTGCTGAATCACGCCATAGTTTGTGATGTTGTGCCCATATTATGCATGTGTGTGTACATTGGTATGGAGAACAATGTTGCAGGAGGAAGTTTTCCTTTTTGTCGCACGAAAAAGCCCTTTTCCATTTTCCGAGCGCAAAAAACGGGTCGTTTTGTGAAGTAACCACCAAAATGCCGTTTCAGAATGCTACCGTCCTATTTTTCTAAAATACTAGACCACCTTACATGGACTATCTCCCAACCGGTACATCTCAAACCTTTTCGTCCATCCCGGGTAAAAAGGACAAATGTCTGCCGAATCGGTAGGAAGTGGGTCCGGTTTGTACTATAGGTACATGATCTATCGCCCATGATTTTTTGAAAAAATCATTTTTAGACTCGCAATATGTGGTTTCTTCAGAGATCCAATGCAAGTTCTAACGATGCTCGTCCCCTATCTTCATGCACACCGGTTCGACCATAGTTAGAAATTCAGATAATTCAAAACGGGCATAATAAATTCAAAAAAAATCCGAACAATGAAAATCCTTCGCGTGGTGTCATATTATGTTACATAGTTGAAAAGAAAAATACCAGACTTGGTATATTGATCATGTTTCGAAAAAACCTTCACAAAATGACCTATCATGTTCGAGGTTTCATGGCTTTCGGTCCAAATGACCGATGTTATGTGCTGAATCACGGAATAGTTTGTGATGTTGTGCCCATATTATGCATGTGTGTGGACATTGGTATGGAGAACAATGTTGCAGGAGGAAGTTTTCCTTTTTGTCGCACGGAAAAGCCCTTTTCCATTTTCCGAGCGCAAAAAACGGGTCGTTTTGTGAAGTAACCACCAAAATGCCGTTTCATAATGCTACCGTCCTATTTTTTTAAAATACTAGACCACCTTACATGGACTATCTCCCAACCGGTACATCTCAAACCTTTTCGTCCATCCCGGGTAAAAAGGACAAATGTCTGCCGAATCGGCAGGAAGTGGGTCCGGTTTGTACTACAGGTACATGATCTATCGCCCGTGATTTTTTGTAAAAATCATTTTTAGACTCGCAATATGTGGTTTCTTCAGAGATCCAATGCAAGTTCTAACGATGCTCGTCCCCTATCTTCATGCACACTGGTTCGACCATAGTTAGAAATTCAGATAATTCAAAACGGGCATAATATATTCAAAAAAAATTCGAACAATGAAAATCCTTCGCGTGGTGTCATATTATGTTACATAGTTGAAAGGAAAAATACCAGACTTGGTATATTGATCATGTTTCGAAAAAACCTTCACAAAATGACCTATCATGTTCGAGGTTTCATGGCTTTCGGTCCAAATGACCGATGTTATGTGCTGAATCACGGCATAGTTTGTGATGTTGTGCCCATATTATGCATGTGTGTGGACATTGGTATGGAGAACAATGTTGCAGGAGGAAGTTTTCCTTTTTGTCGCATGGAAAAGCCCTTTTCCATTTTCCGAGCTAAAAAACGGGTCGTTTTGTGAAGTAACCACCAAAATGCCGTTTCAGAATGCTACCGTCCTATTTTCCTAAAATACTAGACCACCTTACATGGACTATCTCCCAACCGGTACATCTCAAACCTTTTCGTCCATCCCGGGTAAAAAGGACAAATGTCTACCGAATCGGTAGGAAGTGGGTCCGGTTTGTACTACAGGTACATGATCTATCGCCCGTGATTTTTTGAAAAAATCATTTTTAGACTCGCAATATGTGGTTTCTTTAGAGATCCAATGCAAGTTCTAATGATGCTCGTCCCCTATCTTCATGCACACCGGTTCGACCATAGTTAGAAATTCAGATAATTCAAAACGGGCATAATATATTCAAAAAAAATTCGAACAATGAAAATCCTTCGCGTGGTGTCATATTATGTTACATAGTTGAAAGGAAAAATACCAGACTTGGTATATTGATCATGTTTCGAAAAAACCTTCACAAAATGACCTATCATGTTCGAGGTTTCATGGCTTTTTCGGTCCAAATGACCGATGTTATGTGCTGAATCACGGCATAGTTTGTGATGTTGTGCCCATATTATGCATGTGTGTGGACATTGGTATGGAGAACAATGTTGCAGGAGAAAATGGTTTTGAATTATTTATTTAAATCCAAACACTTTTTATGTTTAAAGTTTTTCTAAATTCCAAATTAATATTTAAAAATATAAGTTAATTCATTTTAAAAGGTTACATTAATTATTTTTTAAATATAGAAAATGGTTTTGGATTATTTATTCAAATCCATACACTTTTATGTTTAAAGTTTTTCTAAATTCCAAATTGATATTAAAAAATATAAGTTAATTCATTTTTAATTGTAAATGGTTCATATTTTAAATGGTTACATTAATTATTTTTTAAAACAGAAAATGGTTTTGAATTATTTATTCAAATCCAAACACTTTTTATGTTTAACATTTTTCTAAATTCCAAATTAATATTCAAAAATGTAAGTTAATTCATTTTAAAAGGTTACATTAATTATTTTTTAAAAATAGAATATGTTTTTGAATTATTTATTCAAATCCATACACTTCTTATGTTTAAAGTTTTTCTAAATTCCAAATTGATATTAAAAAAATATAAGTTAATTCATTTTTAATTGTAAATGGTTCATATTTTAAATGGTTACATTAAATTTTTTTTAAAACAGAAAATGGTTTTGAATTATTTATTCAAATCCAAACACTTTTTATGTTTAAAGTTTTTATAAATTCCAAATTAATTATCATTTAAAAAACAATACAAATTTAAACCCCAAAATAAAAAATAAGGCGGGAACAGAGAGAAAATACCTGAAATTTTTTGAAAACAGGGGAATATGTCCCGGTTGGAGCCACCAACCGGGACTAAATACCCCCTGCGCGCCAACCCTTGGTCTGCTGAAAATATTGGAGTATAGGTCCCGGTTGGTGGCTCCAACCGGGACGTATAACCCTTTAGTCCCGGTTGGAGCCACCAACCGGGACTAAAGGTCCTTTGGTTATAGCCCTTTAGCCCTTTCTCTTCTTCTTCCCTTCCCCATCACTTCTCTGCTTCACCGACGCGCGCACAACCGCCCCCGACGCCGGCAGGCTGCCCCGCCGTCCTGCACGCCCTAACGGCTGCCTCTAGAGCTCCGCCTCCTCGCCAGGAACCTCCTCTCCGAAGCTCGCTTGCTGGGGTGCCCTCTCCCGCCGGAATCGAGCACGTCCTCTCCGTCACCGACGCCGGCCGCCGTCGCCATTCACGCCGTTCAGGACCTCCCCGCACTTCCCCGTCACTACCTTGAACACCACGGTGAGCACGCGGATCTCGCCGACCTTTTTTTCCTCTCTCCCTCGCTCTGTGGTCACCGCTCGCCGACGAACTGCAAGCGCCGCCGCCGCTGCTTGCCATGCGCCATGCTCCGGTGACCAATCCGAAGCGGCGCCGCTGCCTTTTGGCTCAACGCAACCGCGTGAGTCCAGCGCGCTAGCCCATGCAGCCCCGCTCGCCTCCTAGCGCCAACCCGCGCCGCCGTCTGGCCCGTTGGCTGGTGAGCCGATGTGGCGTTCGTGTGGCGTCCACGTGTTGCCTGCGTGGCCTAGGCCCACTCGTCAGCCTCTCTGGCTAGATGCCGCGTCGGTGAGAAATAACCCCCGGTCCCTCTTGCTTGCGAGTCTGCTGAGGTGGCCATGGGGCCCCTCTGTCAGTCACTGTGGGTAGGTATGCCTGCGGTGTAAAAAGTTTAACCATCTTTTAATAATTTCAGAAATAATTATAATCTTATAAATTCAATAACTTTTAATGTATAAGTCATAAAAATATGAATAATATATCAAAATGTTCAGAAAAATGAAACCTAGCTATCTAAGCTATAATCATGCATTGTTCAACAACTTAAATTACAATTTTAATTAGAAGAACAAATCCACCCCTCTCATGTGTTCCGGAGTTTCTCCGAGTTAGGGTTTTCACCCCTCGGAACCCCGATTAAATCGTCGAGCATTTCTTAGGGTTACATTCCAATTGAAATTAACTTGTCATATCATCATACTTGCTTGAGCATTGCATCGATGCCATGTGTTGATTGTTTCCCTTTCTTTTTGGTGTTTGGATTATTAGGTTTATTATTAGTTAGGTATTATTAGGTTTATTAATTAGTTTGGTATTATTGGTCTTCGGCCCCACTGGTCAGTCACTGTGGGTAGCCCCAGACCCGATTCACATTTTCAAGCAACTTAGGTGCATGTGGGTTCGACGATGTGCCTATCTACTACACGGTTTCCCTTTCTCTTCATTTTTATTATTGTGTATGTATATATTAGGGTTTCTCTGAATTAGGGTTTATATCTCTCAACACCGTACTTAACTTTCTCCTTTAGCCGCTTTGACTTATTCGTTTTTCCACCTATGCAGAAAATATGGACCCACACGTCAGAGACGAAGAAAAGGAAGAGTTGATCCAAGGTGTGATCCGTGGGGAAGATAATTTAGACGTATCAACGTTTCTGAACAACTCCGGTGAGGGTGATCCTCTTTTTACCGGAGTAGACAACTTGTTTGAGGTTGAAGGTGTTGCCTTCCGCGAGGGAGAAGGCGATGCCTTGTGTAATCGAGAAGACGACCGCTCCGGCGAGGTGCATGTAATATAAATCAATTCATTAATTAATCATCTGCTATCTATATAGAAATAGTAACGACGATCTTTATTCTTTTAGCCCTCCGGATCGAAGGAATCTACTGAAAAGAGCAGACGAGGCCCAACCAAAAAGTTGCAAGACCATGAGAGGTTCAGGATCGAAGATGTCACTGAAGAAGGCAGACCGACAGCTCCCGAAGTTGTCGCAACCAAATTTGTGGCACAATGCGGAGTAATCGTTAGGGACTTAATCCCGATCACCATTAGAAATTGGAATAGGCCTGCTAATGCGGATGAAGAGGGAACATGTTTATTTGTCCCTAACCACGCCAAAGATTTACTGTGGAAGAGGCTCATGGTTAATTTCAAACTACCGAAGATAGAGCTAGATCCAAATGCGGAGGATCCAGTTGAGGACGCCTTACAACATGGGAGAGCCATGGAGGCTAAGGTCAGGGAGTGGGCTTTGAAGAAGATGGCCCAGTGTTTCACCAACTGGAAGAAAAGATTGCACCTTGACTATGTCGTGAAAAAGAAGACTCCCGATTTCAAGAATATTCAGTTTGAGAAGATAAAACCATTCTGGGATGAGTTTGTGGAATACAAGAAATCAGAAAAAGCTAAGAAAATGTCTGAAACGAATAAGCTGAATGCTGCTAAGAAGAAGTATCACCATACTATGGGGCAAGGTGGCTACAGGGTTGGCATTCCTAAGTGGGAGAAACTTGAGCAGGAACTGCGTGATAAAAAGATCACCCCAGAGATAGACGATTGGGTAGAACGTGCAAGGAATTGGTTTTACGGGCATGGGGGCACGTTGGACTCGGAAGGGAGGTGTATATATAACATACGACATAAAGAAGACCCCTTGCCAATCGAGAGGATCAGAAAAGCAGTAAAGGCTGTTAAAGATGGGGACTTCATTCCCGATAGAGAGAATGATGAGCTCACACTCGCCCTTGGAAATAAGGAACATGATGGACGAACACGAGGCACAATAGGCTCCCAATCATGGAGGACTGGGTTTCCCGAAGAGAGGAAGAAATATCCTGATAGAAGCCGTCAGAGGAGTAAGGACAGGGCGGCAGTTGAAGCAGAAAGTCAGAAAGAGCGAATGCGTTTAATTGAAGAACGATTAAAGCAACAACAAGATGAAATTAACACACTTAAAGAGCAAAGTACTACCGGCCCATATTAGCAGCACACTGCATTCGATGCTACCGGCCTATCGAATAATCGAAAAAGCAGTGTGGCTTCCACCGAGGTCCCGGGTGATGACAATGGCGATGACGATGATGCACCGACGATGGCTCCTGTTGGCTACCCAGTGGATGATATCACAGAGATGACACACTGCGAGCTACATGTCAAAGTTGTGAACATATCAATGAAGGTGGCGGTCGGCTATGCCTTACCAATTGGACCCACACCAACTTACCACTGTCGTCCGGTTCCAGAGGGCTACGCTGTTGTCGGCGTGGATGAAATCATGCCCACCTTTGAGGTTTTGGATCTTCACTACCCTGCTGGTGAAGGGGATGTGACTGTGCTGGGTGACGCAAAAACGTCACCATTCTATGGCCGAAGGATTGTATCGTGCTTCGAAATCACACGCCAAGGCCATCTTCGCCGCCGCCTCACCCGTCTCCAGCGAGGTCGTCGCCGCCGCGGCAGCCGTCTTCGTCGCCTCACCCGGCTCCGTCGCCTCACCAATCTCCGGTGCAGCCATCGCCGACGCCTCAGGATAAAAAGCGTAAGCGTACCGCTAATGTGCGTCGTAAGCGATCGCCGAAACGTAAACAAGAGCCTCTTCCAAAAGTACCAACGGTTCCTCCCAAGAGAGCTTATGACTGTACTGAAGAGGAGACTGCGGCGATCGTTGATGCGGAAACGACAGCGTTTTTCGCTAAGCTGAGGCGGCCGAAAGAGCCAGAGTTCCCCAGTACCAAAGAAGAAAAAGCCAAAGTGTTGAAAATGCTAAAGAATCTTCATCAACCCGAGCCAAAGCTGTCATCAGACTATGACCGTTCTATTCTCAAGTCACATGCGGCACAAAAAGCCTCGAAGAGCAGTACTGATGCAAGCGGGAAATCTGTTGCCCAGCTCGGAGAACAAGCAAAACAGACTTGCGTCCCTCTCAAGGTGATTTCTCAAACCAATGTGGGGTCGAGCAAATATGGGGCCGAAGAGCAGTATGATCCAGAGGTAGTTGCACAATACGGAGAAGCTGCTGCTGCTCAAGGTATGAGTATTGCCCAGTACTTATCCCAGTTAGAGTTCTTCCCCGTGAGTGAAGTAGCATACAAATATCAGTACGGAAAACCTCTCGTCAAACCTGAGGAGGTAAACAATCTTCCAACAAAAATGCGAAGATTGCATAACTGGTACATGCATGCCACAAGGGCCGGGGCTAACTGGATAGTGCTGAGGGTTACAAAAAAGCATCATGGGAAAGATAAGGATGACATGATATCCATTGAATTTGATGAACTATTTCAATTATTCAATCAAGACGCCTTGAACAAATCGATCATCAGTGCCTATTGTCTATAAGTATTAATTCTGTAATTAATTTAGTCTCCAGCTATATTATTTTGTTTATTGCATGTATATAATCATACTGTAATATGCAGAATGAAGATTCTCGAATGCAGCAGAGGACAAATCTATGACATTGGCTTCATTGACCCATATTGGGTTCATGAAGCTAATCTCAAAATAAGCCCCCAGGATACGGAGGATAATATAGTACACGCGTTAAGGTTTCAAGAAACCAAAAGGGAAATACTATTTCCTTACAACTTCGAGTGAGTGTTATTGTCTTGTATACACTTTCTATTTCGCTTACTCGATGTTAAGTATATAATTGATTAGTTATGCATTTGCAGCTTCCACTATATTATGTTAATCATTCAACTTGACAAAGGGCGTGTACTAGTCATGGACTCGAAACATAAACCCCTTGAGACGTGGAAGGACATGCAGATACTTCTCCAGCGGTAATTCTAATCATTACGACACTATATCGGCAACATTCGTGAATTTTATGATATCAAGTACTTAATAACTTATTTTATTCGTTTTCTACGCCGGGCAGCCCTTGGAAACGGTTCACCAAGAAGGCTAGGGGTGTTTGGAAAGAGGAGCTTACATTTCAACCACTAAATGTAAGCACCACTAGCTATATCCGCGCATCTCTTTGATTCTAGTTTTGATACAGTTATTATCATGCTTGATTATTATTTTGATTGAACTCTGTTCTCGTAAAGTGCCTGACGCAGGGACCAGGTAACAATCTATGTGGATACTATGTATGCGAGTTCATCCGGCAGACGTGCGATGAGAAGGGCAGAAATTTAGAGCAACTCCACGTACGTAAACAATTTCTATAGTTTTTAATTACAATCAAATTGTGTTTAGTTTCATATTCATATAGGCTGACTCCTTTTTTAAATCAGATCGAACGTCTACGGGACGGTCTTCTGCCAAAGGATCGCGTACGAGCAATTCAGAAGGAATTGGCGGGATTCTTGGATGCAGAAGTCCTAAACACACAAGGGGAATACTACTCGGCTGTGTATAGACAATAGGAATTGTAAAAATAGCAACTTTTAAGAAATTGGCCGGTAGCATCGAATAGCAACTTTTGTATGTAGTGCATGAACTCGATCCGTGTATTGAATGTAATGTTGTCATGATGATCTTGTGTAATATAAGGTTCCTTCGTTGATAAGTGCAAAACACTAAATAAACAATAAAACAACCTAAATGAATTCTCTGCCGCGGCACAAAAAGTGGCGAAAATGCTGCCGCGGCAACAAAATGTGCCAAAATGAATTCTCTGCCGCGGCAGAGAAATGGGCCAAATCTCTGCCGCGGCAGCAGGTTATTAGTCCCGATTCGTGTTACGAACCGGGACTAATGCTCCACCCCTCCTCGCGCTCTGATGCCGCCACGTGTGCCCCATTTGTCCCGGTTGGTGGGGCAACCGGGACTAAAGGTTAGAGCTTTAGTCCCGATTGACCCGTCCCGGTTGGGAAACCGGGACTAATGGCTCTTACCAACGGGACGCATGGGCCCTTTTCTACCAGTGATGGAAGCTAATAAAAGGACATCTAATCCACTATAGTGAGTAGAATCTTGAGAAGGATGTGTCAATCCGATGACAATGGACTCGGTGTTGCTAGATTTTCTACGATATTGATTGTCAAGCCCTTAGACTGATGCTCGGCTGTCCCTTACAGATTGCCAAGCCTTTACATTGATCTATCTCCTTTTTCCGTGGTCGCCCGGAGTAGCTCGGTGCGGGTGTTATGGTTGTCCCAATCGAGATGCTTGGTGTCAATTATGGTTTACACCTTCACATATATGAGATGAGAAGGAGATTCATATGCAGCTCATGTAGAGTAGCTTATTATGTTTTGTGTGTTTTGAAACTGTGCCAACCCATTGGGGACAAGGTCCTAAAACTTATCTGGCAAAATTATAATTTCCCCATTCTCCTTGATCGACAAACATGGTTTATGTTGATGATGTAGGCTTACTTTGAGCACTCCAATGAGTTGTAGCCTCGAGGAAAGACAGACGGAGAAGGCGGCACGCAGAACCACATGCACAGGTCATTTTTAGCAGGGCGGCTTAGGCTTATGCTGATGCTTATTTGTAGCCTTGGCGCCACCACTGCCCGGCTAGCCTCCACTGCGAACAAAGCCTAGTAACAGGGGCGAAGCTCCTCAGTGGGCAAGGTAGGGCAGCTGCCCTACCTCAATTTTTTGCAAAAAATCGCATATATATATGCTTTTTTCGATATATATTCAGTTTTGAACAATTTATGTGTATACCTGAAGAAAAACTGAAGAAACACACTATAATGGGCCTAGATGAGCCGTTTTGGTCTTCCCTCAGTTCCTGCGCGTGTCGATAGAAGTGAGCGACGCAGCGCCTCAGCCGCCTCGGCTCCTGATCGCTACCTCCTCTCCTCGCGAGTCCCGCCCTCCCTGGAAACCGAACGACGCAGCGCAGTCGGAGGCAGGAACGCCATCGCGGGTCGCGGCATCGCCCGTCGCCTGTCGCCCACTCGCCCGATCGCCCCCTTTCCTCCCACTCGCGAGCAGCCCCCTTTCCTGCTTGCCTGTGCTGTGCGCCGTCGCCCCCAACAGGTCTCCCTGACTGCTCTCATGTCTCAATTCTCATCCCTCCTTCCAATTCCATTAACCCTAATCTCAAAATATCCAATTACTTGCTACAGGCAGGAGGTGAATTGTTGTGGTGGTGGAGAACGGTATGGATAAGAAGAGGAAGAAATCTGCAGCTGCTAAGGGGGCAGGTATAATCAAGTTTGTCAATTGTGATTTGTGAATACGTACTCATATGATTATATGAATATCTGAATACGTACTCATATGATTATATGAGCGTGAGCATATACGGGATACCCTTGAGCTATTCATTATTCATATGAGGAGAATTGAGCCTAGCTAAAAAAATGGTTGAACTTGGTAGGCACATCATGTTTCCTACTGTCTACCGCCTAATTGAGTTGGCAATGCTTTTACCAGTGTCGACGACAACAGTTGAAAGGGCCTTCTCAGCTATGAAGATCATCAAGACTGAGTTGCGTAACAAGATGTCAGATGGCTGGCTTAATGATTTAATGGTGTGCTATATCGAGCGAGGAATATTCAAAAATCTTGATCTTGGTGATATTAAAAATGATTTTCAGAAGGCAGGTAGAGCTTTGCCATTGCCGGGGACTTCAAGAAGGCATTAAATTTTATTATTGGTACGTTTGTTTGTTTTACTTTGATTTATATACGTTCGCTATTACCGTTGTACTAAGTGACTATGCTTAAGATCATATAACTTATTTATGTGTCGACACAAACTTGATTTTTTTCATCAACTTTTTTTAATGCTTTGAAGTTCGCCCGACCTCAAATTTTCTTCGTCCTTCGCCACTGCCTAGTAATGTATTAAAAAGATGACAATGGCACCTTTGTAACCGTGGTGCCGTAATAACAGACAGCCAGCGACGGGAAGGCGAAGGCAATGGCACCAAGCTGGACGCAGCTCACGAGCTAAGCTAAAGCAGAGTACTGCTCACATGCACGCAGTGCCACCTCCACTGTGGAGATACATGATGAGATTTCCATCATGGTAACCGAACTACTTCTTTTTTTTTCTCTGAATGTTAACAATGCAATGGAACATCGGGCTCAAATTTTCAATCTTCAAAACCCCTGCAGCCTCTGCTTCCGTCGCGCCTGATCTTGCACCGGTGGTTCCAGGCAGCTCTTGGTCAATCTAGCAGCTGCCTAGCTCCACGTTCATTCTTATAGAGTCAAATGGTCCTTGGCTTCGGGTTCATACCCGATCACACGTAGGGTACTCGAATGAAGTAGTAATCTATCCAAGGTAATCTCGAAGTCACATATAGATATGAGCGAGTTAACCTTATCATACAGGAGCTTGGTGCGGGCTCGAGTCATCGAGCCACTTGGGAGACTTAGCGGTGTAAATGTAGGAACATCCGTAGGACGGGCTGCATCAGGGTCATTGTAATGTTACCGGTTTTTCACTATAAGCTCTCGATGTTGAGGTTAGACTTAATTCAAGCGAAGGTCTGGCATTTGTCTAACCCTGATCTCGAGGGTGTCACAATCATAAACTGATAATACCACAATATAATAGGAGAGGAAACGACATGTGCTAGTATTGAAGAAGAACGGAAGCTACACAAGTCAATAAATGCAGTGAAACACCCCACTCCAAAGATTCCCAACATATACAAGCATCACCTTCCGAAAAATGTTACCATGACTACATCTAGTATTCATGAATAGAGGTCATATATGTTCACGGAGCACAAACCGTGCACATTGTATATGAGTCTGTTTTGTAGGCTTGAAAGACATTAGGAATTACTTGCCAGTTAGGAGGCACGTCCATGCGTGTATTTTGAACCCTTCGACGAGGTGTGCTTCGGTCCCCCCCCCCCCCCCCTAAACTTAAGTTTTATGGGCCATTTTATTTTTTTGACCCGTCGAAACCCATATCGAGGCCACGTATATCTCCGTATATGTGTACTCGGTCGAACTGAGTATAGTCCATGTCCTGGACGGCTGATCCCACCTCTTATTATCGCGATCTACGTCTTTGCATGTCATATTTAATTTTTTTTATGTTGCTGTTATATAACTTACGATTTTCGCTTCTGCAGGCACATGAGTATTTGTGTACGGGGATTATACGTCTAAGAGGACCATATGGACTTCGGGTGGGTTCGTACGGTCCTGAAAACAATTGGTATGAGTTTTTGTTTGTCAAAATTTAAAAAGGAGGGAGGAGGGGGGGGACCGAAGCAAAAGTGCCCTTCGACCTCTTCTAGATGCGGTACATGGGCATTGTAACCATAAGATTCTGCCATATCATCTGGAACAGGTATCAAACTGATGCCAATAGTTTAGGAAATGTTTTTAGTATCCATGTCACTCTACACCATTGGGACTATCATATTCTTACATCGATGTCATTGTTCCTCATGTCAAGGGTGAAGCATTTGCATAGGTGGTTTCAATCTCCTCTATCTCTCAACTGAGGTGACCTATGGTAAGATTGAGAAAACGGTTTCCCAATAGGGACGGTGGTAGTTCGAGTTGACACACATGACATGAGCATGAGATTCATGAGTATCCTTTTTAGTTTCTATCTTCTATTTACGTCTACAAAAATGTGGAGAACACATCATCAAATCAGTTTTTCATAGGTTAAATTTCGTAGTAAAAGGTTTTGACTCGGTGTAGACAAAAAAGTAATACATTTTATAAAGTCAAATCATGATTGCTCCATTTATATATACAAATGGGTTTATTTTTAATTAATAAAAAAGTATCATGAAAAATTAAAGATGTAAGCCTAGCTCACTTGGTTTTTTTTTTTTAGATCAAGCTCACTTGGTTAGGGTAATATAATTGACATAGAGCCCAGGCACCAAGCAAATTATGGCAGAATGGACGAAAATAACCCTAAAAAATAACAATTTTACGAAATGAACTCCGGCCAGAAGAAATTCATGGAACTAACCCTTTTTGCAACGCCATACGGCGTGGCGCCGCACCCTGAAGAGCGGCGCCACTACGCCTGGCGCCGCGTACCTGCCAGCGTGGAGCCCCGCGGGCCCGGTCCCGATAGTGCGGCGCCTTGTAGCCTGGCGCCGCACTGTGCGGTGCGACGCCATCAGTCTATGCGTTGCATGTGCGGCGTCGTTAAGTGTGGCGCCGCACATGCGCTAGAAAATAGACAGAACTTCTGTCTATTTTCTAGCGCATGTGCGGCGCCAAACCGGACGGCGCCGCACATGCAACGCATAGACCGATGGCGCCGCACCGTGCGGCGCCATCATGTGTGGCGCCGCACATGCGCTAGAAAATAGACAGAAGCTTCTATCTATTTTCGAGCGCATGTGCGGCGCCACACGTAATGGCGCCGCACGTTCCTGGGTTGTCTTGCACCATGTGCGGCGCCAGGTGTCATGGCGCCGCACCTTCCTGACAAGTGTCTGTCTGTTCCTGTTGTTCTGTTTGAGTTGGTTTTCGAGCAGGTTTGTTCGAGCAGGTTTGTTCGATGTTGTTCGAGCATGTTTGTTCCAAAAAGACAACAACCATTGAAGTTCACGACAACCATTCATGTTCATGACAACAACATGGAAGTTCACGACAACAACATCCAAGTTCACGACAACCATTCATGTTCATGACAACAACATCCAAGTTCACGACAACCATTCACGACAACATGGAAGTTCACGACAACAACCATAAGTACTGAGTTCACGACTACAACCATTCAAGACAAAGTGCAACATCTACTCTACTTCCCACGGGTGGTCTTCGCCCCTCGGCCCCTTCTCGTGGGCATCTTCCTCCTCCTCGGTTCCTCTTCATCCTCCACCTCTAAGCGATATGGATTCTTGGGCTTCTTTGTCTTGATCGTGGAAGGGTTGTGTGTGTAAGGCTTCTTGGGTTGCCTTGGCTTGAACATGTAGTCGGACCGCTCGTGTACCTTGTAGCGAGTGTAGTTGCCAATGTCATCTCGTCGGGGACGCTTTCCTCATCTTGCGGCTGTCAACAAAAGAAGATTGGTAAGGACAAATTCAGGAGAAATGCAAGGGAGGGTGGGGGATGCAATGGTTGTACTACCTCGGGTGTGTTCGCCTCGTCCTCGGATGTGGAGTGATGATCGCCAGAATTGTCACCTTCGGGCGTGTTGGACCGTGACGCGGACGGTGTTGCCACCTCAGGGTCACGGCAAACTAGCAAGTTCGACAGCCTCCTTAACCGTTGGCCCTGCTTCTTAACGAACTCACGAAACAGACCCTCTCCCTTCTCTCCGCGAGGGTATGTGTCCAAAGCGTCCTCGCATGCATCGGCGGACTTCCTTACATGATCGCGCTGTCATAGACAAGAAACTAGTAAGTTATCCATGCAAGGTGTGAGAAGGACGGAAAAAATATTATTCGGCACACTTTACCACAAAGTTGACCAAGGGAGCAAACTCGGTTTGTCGCCCTTCTCTGACCATGATGTTGTATTGTTCGGTTGAAAGCTCATCAAACACCAATGGCTCCTCCAAGATCGAATCCCGAAATGCCCGTGGGTATATCTCCACCCGCGCGTTGTCAACGAACCATGCGATGTAGTTGTTGAAAGCATCCCGATTGAAGGTCCTATCCTGTGCTCCTTTTGCTTTCCTAGCCTCGGTCACACACCTCCTGAATTTCTCAAGGTGCTTCCTATGAAGCTTGGGCCAATCCTTCTCCTTCCTCTGCTTCTTCCTGTCCAAGCTGCACACAACAACAAGTCAAACTGGGTCAAAAAGCGTTATTTGGCGAATGATAAGCACATCACATGGTAAGGCAGTTAATAGCTTACCTATGGAGCCCTATGTCCGTGTCCTTCCACTCAGGCGGTACAATCTGAAATAACCCAAACTGGGTCATGACACGGTGAGGCTGGTGATACTCAACAGCCCACATGCACACCATGGGGCAACGCATTAGCCACAGCCGAGATTCTCTAAGGCAAATAGGGTTAAGGCGATAGTCCTCCGGAACACCAAAGCGGTCCCCTCGACCGTATGGCTCCCACGTCACCTGCATCATACCACACTCATGTCAGGGTCAAAGATTACAAGTTCAAGACATATAATTGACCGCCATCGCTGAAATTACCTTATCCATGGTGATCGTGTCAAACTCGTTGGTGTACCTCTTGTACGCCTCCAGTGGGTCCGTTGGCGGTTCGGAGACCACATCACTTGTAAGCCCACGTGGGGAGAAGGTAGTTGTTGCCGTTATCAATGTAAGGATTGAATGACAACAATCTCGGCCGTCTAATGGAGAAGCGTTCCCAGCTCCACACCGAAAGAAGGAGCAAACAACCACCAATCCCTGAATCGGCGGAGCTCCTAAGGCAAGCGTCATCCAGCTGCAGATGAAGTGAACAACCATTTGGTAAGAACAATTTTTTTTTGAGATAGTGCAGAAATATACAACAACATTTGTAAATAACTCATTACCTGACGGTACAACCAGGCCAACGCCGCAGAACCCCAACTGAAGGTAGAGTCGAAAAAAACCAGCAACTTGAGCCAATGCCACTGAGCACGATCCCCACTGCTGTCAGGAAACAGAGTCCTCGTGATAATGTACCACACATACACACGAGTGTATGTCTTGATCGTCTCCTCGTCGGCATCCTCAGGGCAAATCTTGAAATTCTGGATGATCCAAGTAAAAGTAGCCCCGGCAGCGACCCTCAGTTTTTCCCCCTTCTTATTTATAGCCTCGGGTGGATCCTTCCCTATAAGGGAGACCATCTCCTCACGCCACCCGTCTGAATCCGAGGACATGCACACAGGGTTTCCCTCGATTGGGAGTGCCAGGATCATGCTCATGTCCTGCAAGGTGATCGTAGTCTCACCGGTCCTAAGGTGAAATGTGTGCGTCTCCGGCCTCCATCGGTCCACAAGCGCGGTGATCGCAGCAGGGTTGAAGGCCGGTGTGGACCGAGTGACCATGTGGATAAAGGGGAGGAGTCCTAGCTGCTGGATGTACGGAGTGTACCGCGCATCATAACGCATCTTGCCGGACGAGACCTCGTGTTACCTAAGTCGAAGGGGTTGAAGCTCCTGCAAACATACAATGGCAAAATGTTAGATTTCCATCTAAACAAACATGGCATCTTGTTCGACTTGCATTGAAGTTTTTAGTACCTGTCTCTTCTCCGACATCTTGTAGGCACGGTGTTGAACATCATAGTGAGCATTGTTTAGAAGGGGATTTAGAGTCATCCTACGTATTCAAAATAATAGAGAGAATAAGAACAATTACAAAATGTCCATCTTATTCCAACTATAGTTGACACATATAGTTCTAGCATCTAGCATCTAGTTCTACCCTACTATACCTATAATTCTAACACGAACAAAAATTTCCTCCTACTCTACCTATAATTCTAGGGTTTCACTATCCCAAAATAGCTAGGGTTTTACATGCATTCCTAATATTGCAATCTAGGGTTTCAAGATCCAACTTACAAGCATTCCTAAACCTAAAGATCAACTAAACATGGCAATGGTTCATACATGGTTTCACCATACAATCTAGGGTTAGACCAAAAATTGCAAATAAGGGAGAAAAAAGGAGAAATTTGTGGATGTAATTGAGAGGGATTAGAGAGAATACCTGGGGGAGGGGATTGGGAGCACAAATCTTGGAAGAAATTCACCAATCTGGCTGTTTGGGGGGGGGGGAGAGATTAGGTGGAGAGCGCCGCCGCCGCCATGAGTGTTCGGTCCTGGGAGAGGAATGAGAAGGGTCTGGGGAGGGCTGGCTCACGCGCAGATAGAAGACCTAAAGTGCGGCGCCACGCGCAACGGCGCCACACTACACAGTGCGGCGCCAGGCTACAAGGCGCCGCACTATCGGGACCGGGCCCGCGGGGCTCCACGCTGGCAGGTGCACGGCGCCAGGCGTAGTGGCGCCGCTCTTCAGGGTGCGGCGCCACGTCGTATGGCGTTGCAAAAAGGGTTAGTTTCGTGAATTTCTTCTGGCCGGAGTTCATTTCGTGAAATTGTTATTTTTTAGGGTTAATTTCGTCCATTCTGCCGCAAATTCTAGGGAGACATAATTGGATTCTTATTATTTTCGAATATAAATTTTTTGTAGGGGCTTCCTTTAGTGCATCCCATTCAAACACGAAAGAACAATTGAAATTCATATAACATTTAATTATATGATTTATAATCACAATAATGAGTTAGTCCATTTGATTCTGATTATGGTGGCACCAATACCGTGTACACTATTTATGTTTAAATTAAATGGTTGTTGGTGAAATATGTGCCTTAAACAATTAAATAACTTTTTTTATCAAACTTGGGTAGAAAGTAGTAATCATCGCGGGCACTCAATGCAACATATAGTATATATGTGTGCAAACATACTAAAATCATGTGAGTCCATAGCGCTTCAAAGATATGATCCGACATAAAAATGGAAATATGGAAAATCAAGAAATAATAGAACATACGAGATGTGCTTTAAATCAAAAGCCTCGAACCACACAAGTGAACAAGTTGACTAAAACACCCTCCACTTCGTGAAGGCCTATAATATAAACACATGCCCATCCAAGATGTACTCTTAGTTCCAACCTCGTGTTGTGAAATAGCGACAATACATACATGTGTGTTCGGTTGGTGTATGGACGTATTATTGGGGTTGAAAGGCACCGGGAATTGTTTTCTGGCTAGAATGAGGAGCAGTCGATGAATTTAAGCAATTTGGTCCCCTTCAGCCTCTTCCACAGGAGACAATTTGGCATCTTGTTCATCTAGTGATCATACGGTGAACAAGTATCAATCTCGTTCCCATTGACATGGGAGTACTAGTAGTGTTTTCGGAATCCCTCACCGGCCAGAGACCAGGAAGCGTGCGATGATATCATCCTGTCCGCTCGGGAGAGCCGAGCATTTACTTAGTTACATTGACGACGTGGTTACCTCTACGCCGGAGCAAAGTCGCTTGGTACTGGACTGTGGTAGCAATGAAAATGGCATCCTAGTAGAAGAGGGGACGCGAATACGAGAATTGACATGCATGAGCTGAGGAGGAGGTCCTCTTCTTGGTATGTGACATTTTAGAAGCAAGCTGAAGAAAACCACTACATGAAAAGCCCGCTATGGCGACGGCCAAATGTCGGTACCCTCGGCGTAGGGTCCTCCTAGCCCAGGCCAGCCCTCGGCACAGGAATGTCGTCGGCGTAGCCTAGCTGGGCCGAGGGCGGTCCTCGGCGTAGCTACACGGCCCTCGGCGTAGTTACCATGCGCAGGACGGCGTTTTGGTTACGCCGACGGCATTGCCCTCGGCATAGGTTTCACACCTATGTTGACGGCAATACCCTTGGCATAGCTATTTTTATTTTACCACATTAATTTTAGTAAAACATTATAACTGAATCATTCTATTTCACAAAAATACAAATAATATATCGAAATTTGTAGAAAAAGAAGAGCTATCTATCTACACTCAAATATTACACATTTATGTATAAAAATTAAGTAAAATTTAAAAAATTACATATAGTATAAAATGGGCATAACAAATTCAAAAACGATTTAAACAATATGAAACCTTCACGTGGTGCACCGCAGCACGACTGCACGAGGCGGTCTAGGAACAGACGACCGCCGCGGCCGCACCCAACACCCTGCCCGCGCCCAACACCCCGCTCAGAGGGAAGAAGCCCACATCGCCACCGCCACCAGAAACACGGCCACACGAAGAAAACCACCGGATAGAAAGACCAAATGGTCAGTGCGACCCCAAAACAACCCGCCGCCCACAAAACCGCTCCACATAGAACACATAACCCACCCCAACGCGCTACACAACCGCCCCGCACGAACAGGCCCACAGCAAATGACGGTGCGCAAAATGGTGGAATCGACCATAGAGCTGCAAAACCAGGGAGCTTAGAGCTCCTTAGGATATGCCCATATTAGGCATCTTAACAATAATCTTGTCAAAGGGACATTCTATATTTTCGCACAAAATTCATTTTTTATTTTCTTAGTGCCAAAACTGTCTAGAAATTGTTTTTTGAGTATTAACTACCAAGAATATGGTGCAAAATAGCACCGGTCCATTATTCACTCAAACCATACCACATTATATGAACATTTTCCAACTTTATGAATTTTCAAACTTTCTAGCTACCTTTTCCATTTTAAATAACTTTCTACTAATACTTTAGAAAATAGGTCAAATTTGAACTACACATGCGTGATAGTTTTCTCTAATAATTTTCAAATATCTTTTTTTAGATACACAAGTAGTCACATCATATGGAAAGCGGGAGTTACTCACCGAAACGACCGGTTCGCTCTCTCCGCTCCCGCGAGCCGAGGGACGAACCCTAAATCGCCGTCGTCGGTCCCTCTCCCCACCTCCCCCTCCTCCTCGCCGCTGCCGAAGTGTGTCTCCGGGTGAAGCCCCGAGGCATCGGCGGCAGCGGGGCCTCCTCTCCCTCTTCGACGGTGGCGGCGCGAGCGGCTGCGGTCGACGCGGGTGCGACGTTGGTCGGGGGCATGGCGGCGCGGCTGCTCTACGGCGGTGTGGTGGCTCGGCGTGTGGGCGGCTGCGGCGGTCCTTGTAGGCGGCGGCAGAACGCGGTGCGAGCTGGTGCTCGCCTGGTAGGGGGAGCTCGGGCCGATCTGGTGCGGGGCGCTCGCGGCCACTCCGCTGTTGGTGGCCGGCGACTTCAAGCGGGGGCCTGGTGGGGCTGGGCAGCACAGCCCTTGGGAAGCTTTGATCGGGAAGGAGCAGGGGATCCGGGCCCCTTTGAGTCCAATCCCCTTCCCCGGATCCAAAGGTGCCGGCGACCATGGGAGCCACCGGTCGTTGATCTGGAAAAGGATCCTGATTCGTCATCTTTCCGGTCTTTGGAGACCTCGTGGCGGTGACTCCTGACGTTTTCTTCCGCTCTCCGGTGACCTCGGCTTGGTTTTCAGGGCGGCGGCCCTGGTTGGTGGAGGGCCTTTTGGTTGGCGGGCGTGCCAGAGGCTCTAGTGCTGGCCGGTTCCCACGGTTGTATGGACGACGTGGTGCCGGCGAGTCACGTGACGTGGTTTGTACTCCGGGTGAAAACCCATTATCGTCGGTCCGGGCGGTAGCGGCGCCTCGGCGTCGTGCTCTTCTTGAATATGCCGCCTGGGAGTTCTAGTAGACGGTGATTTTTCCTAGGGTAACCTTTGCCACTCTAGGCCATGGCAGCGACGTCTGCAGACTCCGCTCCCTTCCTAAAGGCGTTGTGTGGCGAATCTCCTTCCCTCTGCTTTCTCCGGGTGAAAACCCAAGACCCTCGGATCGGACGGTGGCGGCACTCCGGTGTCATGCTCTTCTTGAAGACACCGTTTGGGAGCTCACTTATCTCGGGTCTCCGATGGTCTTGTGGCGGAGGTTCTCTCCGTTTGGCATCCTTCGGCAAGGCTTGCCCCTTACCCTTCCCTGGTTGTGCTACCTTGGTGCTGCTTTTCGTTCTGTGGGCATCGTGGATCGGTCCCCGGTGGTGGTTGGCTTCCGGTGGCGTTCCTGCGGTGGAGGGGTGCTGTCAACGGCCCGCATGTTTGTTTGCTCACTCTTGGGGGAGCTCCGGCCCGACATTGTTGTTTTCCAGCTCTGCTTCGAGTCTTCGTAGTCTCTGTAATGGCCGAGCCTGTTGTTCGCATTTCCGGTGGTAGCCTCTTTGGTAGTGTGGGTGGGTGTGTGGTTTGTTTTGTAAGCTGGGTTCAGCACTTTGTATCCTTTTGCCGTTGTTGGCTTTGTTAATTCAAAGCTCGGCACATGAGTTCCTTTTATCTAAAAAAAAATTCGATCACAATTCAGAACTATAGAATAATTTAGAAAGAAACAAAAAATGTAAAACTTCTGCAACGGGCACTTTGACGTGTAATATCTTCAAGGAAAAAATGATAAATATGCATTTTGACCAATCTGGTAAAAAAAGCCCTTCACAAAACAGACTATCACATATGAACATCCATGTCTTTCAAGATAAATGATCATGTTTGTGGCTATATGAATGGCATAGGTTTTGATAATATGGCCGTATTTGGTACAAAGCTGCATATTGGCATGCCAAACTATGTTGCCAAAGGGAATTTACTTTTTTTGGTATTCTAAGTGCTCAAAATGGATTTTTGGGGGAATCTCCTACCAAGAATATGGTGCCAAATGGCACCACTTCAATTTTCACTCAAATTAGACCAGATTATATGTACGATTCCTAAATTTTATGATTTCCATAGATACTTTTTGCCATTTAGAAAAAGTAATGCATGTTTGTCATTGATCTGTTTTCTCTAATAATTTCCAAAAATCATTCTTAGGTACACAAGTGGTCATTGCATGGAAAATCAGGTGATAGTTTTGCAAGATTCGGTCATTTGGTACGAATGGTCACATCAACAATTTTGACCACATTTTGTACGAAAATGGGGTTGCTCATAGTGCAAAAATGAGCTATAGATTCACAAAAACACCATATCTAGATATTTATTTTTATTTTTAGCTCCCTCCAGAAAAAAAAACTTAAACGAAACATGTGCATTTTATTGATTTTTAATTATTTGCGAGTATTCCATAAAAAGACTCGGCAAAGACTTATTTTACCAAGTATCTTGTAGGTAACACTCGATAAAAGCCTTGATTTGCCAAGTGTTACACTCGTGATACCATCTGTTTTGCCGAGTGTCTTTGCCGGCAAACAACTTATATGCCAAGGGAAAATGACACTCGGTGTTTTTCAGTAGTGAATAGTATAAAATTAAGGAGAAATCCATTTGTAGACCGGTCGGTGGGTTGATAAATTCAGCGGACTAACTTTTGCCGTTTAATTAGAGTAGAATGGATCGTGAGTCAGCTAAGAATCCAATCGAAAATTCAAAATATTTTTTTAGATCAAACCATTCGTCCGATTTAGAATCTGTTTTCACCGTTGAGTTAGTCGCGCCGAGATCTTCGAAACTAGATCTCATGTTGATATGTTTAAATGAAAAAAATTCGGACCAAAAGTTATCCACCCTTAACATGTGAGTTATCCATATATAATATGTAAGTTATCTACCCAATAATATATAAGTTACACATCGAATAACATGTTGGGTAGAGACGTTCTCCATACGTGTTGAGTAAATTTAATTAGAATACGCTAACCTAGTTGTTAGGGTACGAGACTTCATTGCCATCAATGCGTTAACGTCAACGAGCGATGAAGACTCGGTATCTAAAACCTTTCGAGTCTTTGTCACCCGTACGCCATGGTAGCGACGACGAATGACGAAGTCGAGCCTCTATACTACTGATTGCACGTCACGTTGTTCACTACGACTTAGTGTGATGGGTGGTTGGGTTATAAGACCTCATTTATTTATATCTTATGCAAAAAACATATATTTAGTTCTTTAAAAAAAATTATGTTTGATGTTTGACTCAGTAGCCTTTCGAGGTTGAGTAGTCCGTACGCTGCGAGAACAGCGACGGACGACGAGGCCGAGCCGTTAGGATGACTTTTTATATTCTATTCGTGGATAAATTTTTATAGTGATGGATAACTTACATGTTATTTGGGTGGATAACTTACATACTAAAGCATGGATAACTCTCGCGTTAATGATGGATAACTGGTGGTAAATAGAAAAGGTTATCCATCCCTAATACATGATCTGTGGATAATCTTAGAGTGATGGATAACTTATATGTTATTGGGTGGATAACGTACATGCTGAAGCCCGGAGAACTCATGTGTCATAGGTGGATAACTTTTGGTCAAAAAAAAGTTGCCAGAACATACCAATATGGGATTTAGTTTCGAAGATCTCGTTACGACTAGGCTAACGGTGAAAACGGATATTAATTCGGATAAACGTTTTGACCCAGAAAATATTTTAAATTTTCGTATTTGAATTGAGCTGCCTAATTAAAAAAGTTGTCGTTTAGTGTTTAGAAAGATAGTGTGCATGCAATAGATGGACCAGTTCCTATCCAAATGTCCCGCCAAGTTTTAAAACTTTTAGACCGGTCGGTACGTAGCAAAGTCCAAAATTAAAAAGAATACAAGAGAGTACTACATGTGCTTGACCCGGTGAATCATGCGGAAATCCAAGCCAATAAATGCAATATAATGCCTCTACTTCAATAATGCCCAACATATAAACATAGCAGGTTCCTCTCAGGACTCATAGTTCCAATACCTAGAGTGCCCATGAATAGAGATCGTACGCATGTTGAGAGAGTAGACATCATGTGGTATATGAGTGAGTTGTGTAGGGTTGGAAGGCAGCGGGAACTATTTAACGGTCAGAAAGTGAACCTATGCGAGAAATTTGATCATTTCAACATGCTACATGGAAGCCTAAAGGACATCTGATCCACCATGGTGGACGTGTCAATCCGATGACAATGGACTCGATGTTGCTTGGTTTGCTACGATTTTGACCGACGCTCGGCTGTCCCGTCCATTGCGCCAAGCCTTTACATTGATCGATCTCCTTTCTGCGTGCCTACCCTTAGTAGTTCTTTGCTGGTCTTGTGGTATGTCCCAACAAGGAAAACAATTGCCTCAATCTAGATAGCGCGAGAGTTAGGGTTTACGATTTGACATGCATGAGCAGATGAGCTGAGCAGGAGGTTCATGTGCGGCTTACGTGGTTTTAACAATAGCTTATATCTTGTGTCCTTGATCGACAAACTTGGTTTATGTTTGGGATGCAGCCCAGTTTGAGCACTCCAGTGAGTTGTCGCCTCGAGGACTGACAAACAAGGCGGCACAGTTTATTATAATCAGGGCGGCTCACGCTTATGCTGATGCTTTGCAGCCTTGGCGCTGCCACCGGCACGGCTAGCTTGCATTGCGAACAAAGCCTAGCTAGTTGTAAGTACTCGGCTACAAACACACACAACCAAACTAAATATGAACACCAAAATCCCCACCCTGTCTCCTCAAACAAACATATATATCATCAATGAATCGAATCTGTCTCGCCTGATCTTGCACAAGTTTTCTTCTTGAGAACTGTCACGTTGCCTTCATTTTTACGAGACATCTTCCAGTTGAAGGTTTCAGGTTTCACTGCGTCAACTCAAATATCCATCTAAGCTGGACCAGGATGTGCTGAATGCTCTCCCCCCTCCCAATCTAAGCTGCGTCAACTGGAATATCCATCTAAGCCGCCGTGTGCAGGCTCCTTACCTGTGCAAGATCATGTGTCTCATCAATCACAACAGCTCATACAATGATACAACCATTGTTTCCTCTTCTCGCTCTACATTCTACAAGTACCGTACACAGAATCGTGTGAATCCAATGCGGATTTTTTTTTTTTTTTGAATTCTATGTGTATACAAGGATGGATGAAGGTAATGGAGGTACAGCGCAGTCCACAATGGATAATACAGGTGCAGGTTTGATACACTCTCTCCTCAGTCATCACATACCTCTGTGGCGTTACTTATTATGGACTTATGGTACGTATGTCTGTATGTAGCGTACAAGCATCATCAGGATGGATGGGCGGATTGATTGAACCCATCGTAGAATTCAATCCACGTGATGCATGGGTGGATTCCTCTCTTCTAGTCTCCCATATATAGAAAAGAAAAGAGGGCCGCCGCATATAGAAAGTCACCACCCATATATCCAGCATATATAGCAATTATTATTTTGATTTTTTCAGAAAAAAAAAGACTGCAACAGATAGAAAGTCATAACCTATATTGGAGAATGCTGCAAACAAATTGAGGTGCCATATTTTAGCTGCTGAGAGCATCTCCACTTGTATCCTTTTTCAATGCCTCCGCCAGGCAAAAAAAAAGTAGAAGATTGAAAACCCGCAGCAGCACCGGAGCGAGAGCAGTGTGCTCGTTTTTGAAAATATCAAATCCGTATTTTGGTAGTCACAAAATCAATGAAAACTATAGAAGTAGGTATACAGTGTCACCGTTGGCGCTACATTTTTCTGTCGCTTCAGAAAAGAGATAAATCTCGTGAAAACAATAAGCGTCTTTTACACCTACAAACATCCACAATTTTGATTTTTCTCTGTAGCTTAGAATACAACCGCCATTTTACCAAAACTTTGCAGAAATATGCAGAGCACATATTAGTATTCATATAAAAATGCATTTTTTATTCCAAAATACTCATTTCAAATTTTCATGTGCAGCAAATCCTCGTTTCAAGAGCTAGTGTCAGAATATTAGTGCCCATTACTAGATACACCATGTGAATGAATGCAGAGGTAGCAATACATATGCATGGTGATGATCGCACCCCAGCCAGAATTGGGAAACGATAAGAAAGGGTTTGGTAGTTTTGACTAACTTAGCCAGGTGTGTTTGTGTGAAAAAACTTCTCTCGTTTGTTAATTACGACCTGTTACTCCCAGAGGCATAGCCATTGCATAAGAATTCTATTTTTCTTTAACCGTGAAGACAATGCCAAAAACGAGAGTAAAATCTACACTACATGTAAAATGATACTACATCCGATAACAATGATAATATACTGGTCATAATTAATTGACCCATATGATGCATCCTATAACAATGCTCTTAATAATTCAAAATGGCACTTCTAGGTCTCAAAAGAATTTTGGTAAAATATACAAGTAGCTATACACATCCAACATGGAAGCTGCAATGTCTATCTTCTATTCTATTCTATTATATACTAAACTAGGAAACATGCCCGTGCGTTGCTACGGGAGAGCAAAATATGTACCACCAAAATACATGACGTATCGGGCAAGTCAAGTTCACTATATAAAAGCAGTAAATATCCACTTCTCGGTTTCCATGCCTAGAAGTGGTAATTTGGAATGATGATAAGAGTCAAATGTAAGAACACTCTGCTCGTATTTATTAATATTAGTTTACAGAATGCAATATAGTATATATCAGGTAACACCCATTTCCTTTTCCATGATCCTCGGCATGTAACATGATTTAAATCTTTTCTCATGAAAATAACCAACTCATCGGTGTCAACATTATGGCATTTGCCATAGTCTCCAGTCATCATGTCTTTTCAAATTGAAAACAATCATCACGTCAAAGGAGAAAGCCACTTTGTTCCTATCACCAAAAGTTCTATCTTTTATTTGGTACAAGATAGGATTTGGAAACCTAAGTCCTTGTTCATGGAAGAGCCACCATTGACCCTCTGGACGCACTCGGCAGCCTGGTGTAGCATAGAAGAACCTGCGCGAGGGCCTCTTTCAAGAGCTCCATTCACACGGAAAGGTGTGGCATGTGATAAAATCATCATGCATCTGCTTGATCGCAGCCTTCCATCGGATGACAAAATCCAATTCAGGCAGAGAAATGATTTCATTGTAAAGAAAGGAAGAGAAAAGGGCGGTGATGTTACATAATTCTACTTAGATGTATGCGACTTGGCAAACTTGATCAAATCACTAAAATGCTCCAGAAGCAATTCCTCCTATAAAGCTATTTATTCATGAATGTGGTAACAATTTTTATACATGACATGGACATGGACATGGACATGTTCAGCAGTTAGATAAATCACAAACTAAGTTGTCTATTTTCTTAGCTTGTTAGTAAGATCTAAATTGTTTAGTAATATGAATACCGGTCTATTGTGAGTAGTGCCCGTCAACCTTTGCTTGTTCTAGATGGATATTTCAACTTTAGACCAGGAATTTCACTAATAAAATCTAGAGACCAAGGAGGGCACTATATCCCTCAAACTCAAACTCCAGCCACCTCCACATCTGGGTAGCAGGTTTACTATTCATGGTGAACCGCGCAACAAATTCAGATGATAACAGCCCTGCTAATTCTCTTGGTGAAATTCAGCCCTCTTGCAGATGGTGCAAACTTTGCAAGTATTCGGAGGAAAGTCTTGCTATCTAAAGTCTTTTGGGACCAGAAATAATGAATCAGGTTATGAAACTTTTGCATCACTAATAAGTAAAGTGAGACATACACGTATGACAGACTCCAAGAGGGCATCCCATGTCTATGTGTATATACAATTTGATCCCAAAACCAAAACATGATGATGACCATTTTTGAGATTCAAATAAGGTGTGTCCGTGAGTTTGCAGAATTCAAGAACATTGCACAAAATTTCTTTTGGCACAACACACTGTCTATCCTAAAGCATACAGTAAACTTGTCACTAAGCAAGATGGAGTATACCAACTGGACATATGAACACAATTATGACTAAGTGCTAGCAGGACTGCATTCTTAATTTTAGGTACTTTCTAGTATTTTTGCAGGGTAATTTCTAGTACATGACATATAGATTTACCTGAAGTCCTACCAACACAAACGGTACATGAATTTCAATAGCTGCTTGCATACAATATAATGGACTGCTAATAAGGATGATCATATTGAGTTGCTTATACAATAGTAAAGAGCAGATAGTCATTCAAACATAAAAATAATACTCCATCCGTCCCAAAATAGATGTCTTAAATTTTTCAAAATTTGGATGAATCTATATACTCCCTCCGGCCCATATTAATTGACTTTGATTTGTCAAATTTTTGATGAACCTATATACTAAATAGTGTCTAAATTCATTCAAATTTTAACAAATCCAAGTCAATTAATATGGGTCGGAGGGAGTACTAAATAGTGTCTAGATTCATCCAAATTTTGACAAATCTGAGACATCTATTTTAGGACGGAGGGAGTAGCAAATAACAGTCACAAAAAATGGTGGTGTTGCTTGACAGGCTAGCAAGAAAGAAGAATTCACCATTTGGAGCACGTGAGAACAATTTTAGTCAACCACCACCTAGAGCATTAATTCTAGCAGCCAAATATTTCCTATTAGGCTTGGGCGCTCTTGAGAATAGCGGACTAAATCAGATGCAAATAAACTATATCTAATTGACTTTACTGAAATACAAGCGTCCACGGAGTTGCTACCCTGCAGCATAGCACACGAATACAAGTATCTTATGCTTAACAATCAGGCAGAAAATAGATTGCATGCATAGGAATATTGTATCTACCTCATAATGACAGGTGAGAAAAATGATTATGGGTTCACAAGGAACTGATGTATATCATTAGCCTCACTAC
Source organism: Avena sativa (assembly GCA_916181665.1). Lineage (NCBI taxonomy): Eukaryota > Viridiplantae > Streptophyta > Magnoliopsida > Poales > Poaceae > Avena > Avena sativa. The sequence goes on along the minus strand of OV702285.1, from coordinate 58,426,913 downwards.
TCGTGAGTATTGGATCTTCCAAGCTGGCTCCAATGTGATGGCAGCGGCATGTCAGGACATATATTTCCATGAATAGCCCACGACACAACAACAGGTAGCCAGGACGGTGCATCCCCAATGTGAGTACCTACCAAGCACATTGTCTGCAAGAAACACAAATAGTTCACAGATAGTATATGATTGTTGAGTTATAGGACAAGAAAAAATCTTCACCGCTAAAATTTACAAAGGGGAAATTGCAGACCCTTTCCCACTACTCTCATTGAACCCAACAATAATTCGTAACACACCATACCCCATCAAAATTTCAAGGATCTTTTAAAGGTAAATTGATGTTCTTTAGTGCCGATACAAACAAGACTTGAGCCATATCAGAATGAACAGTATTTGTAGTAATATCCCCTACAACAAAATTATCATTGGAGCACCACTTCAGGCATAAAATTATCATGGTGTGATGAAAATAGCAATCTAGTCAAGTAGGTAAATTAATTAACCATCATTGGAGTGCCACTTCTGGAGAGAAGGTAAATTTGCAAGACAAGGTAGAAAGTGAGGATGACTCCAAGAGACGGACCAAGTTTGGAGTTCTTCGAGGCGTACCCCTCCAATCCTATGCTATACTCATCCAATTTACGAAGATCATGTTCTCAATGTGGGAACACAGTATGAAATCTGTCTGACTACAAAATGAAGTATAATAGGAGAACAACCTGACAATTAGGAAAACAAGAAAATGAGTTGCAGCCTAGAGAATCTTCATCAATCCTTTGTAGTAGCCTGGAAGAAGTCAACTTCTGATCATTTCAAATGGTGTACACTACAGTTGTGTCTATGTTAAAGAACAAAGAACAGTCAAAACTCTTGGATCAGTATGAAAACTTTTTGCTGCCTATGCTAGCAGATCTAGGAGAAATCATTGGCATGGTAAGATGAAATATTTCATATGATGTAGCTTTATTATTCAGATTTACTTCTCTATGTGTGGCAAGCAATTATGCATTACTCAGTCTTAAGTTTGACATATAATAATATCACCCAGAAAAGATATTTAACGGATTGCCCACTCTAGGTATATTATGGACATCCTCAAATCTAGCAAATACAATAACCAATGGATAAATCAAATTGCATACCATTGCCTGTATTGTTTTTAGTCAGTTTAGAAAATCATGTGCACACTCTGAAGATATTTGTACGTATGCGGGTATTAGTTTCCTGCAAAAATACACTCTAAGGGAAATTACCTCGAGGATGTTTTGCTGCTTTTCAGAAACAGCGGACATGCATGGACGACAGCGCCCCATCTAGTTGGAGACTAAGATCAGCTTGCGGACTGCGGCCTGTGGCATGAATCTTTGCATGCGAACGACATAGAGGGCAACAGTGTGATGGCGGCAGCGGTTTTCCCCTGATTTCCAACCATCGGCAAGGATCAGATATTACCACTAAATCTATAACTATAACCAAAAACAAAGCAATGATCCAGTACCACCAAAATGCAGGTAGAAAATAACACATCCACATTGAGAGAACAACACCGACACCATATCACGACAAGGAGAGCATGTACAATGCACCTTGTCAAGGTATGGAACGGAGTTCTCGTCGACATTGACCATATCCGGAGCGTTGGCGACCGCCACATCAGTGGAACCAATGTGCACCGCCCTGCCCACACAGATAAACATAATAAGCCTACCTAATACCAAATTAGTAGATTATATTATTATATCTAGAGGATAGTGATAGAACATAGAGATTTGGAATTGATGGAGCTCATAATGATAGACGTGAAAGACAGTGAGGGAGCATAGTCAACAGATGTGAAATTCGTAACAGTAACAACAAGGAGCATAATTGATAAACCTGATGAACTATTCCTACAAAATTGGAATGGATAGAACATGCAATCTACTCCTTGTACATCGCCATATGCGCAATTGTCTAGTTCAGAGCTTCTTCCACCAGAATTATTGTGAGAACAGCTTAAGAAAAGAAAATGTATGCACAATAGAACTGCAGAACTCTGGGCTGACATACTAAAATTAGCAGAACTCAGGGTTGGTACCATTTCATACAACATGATAATATCAGCAGTCAATCTCTGATGGTTACTTAACCTAGCAAAGCAGAAATTTACCTCAACAAAAGCTTTTTAGCTCATAAGATCTACATCGGCCTCCTCTAGTGGATGCAAACTTTGCGACGCGCCTAATCATGGTTTGGAAGGATATTCTTCAATATCAGAGAACTCTCTCCCTGTGAATCGGCAGAGATTGTCGTTGAAGTGGCAATGGAGCAGCTGAAATAGCCTAAGGTTTGGAACATAATATCATATGTGATGTCAAGAATCAAGTTTCCTAGTAACCTGCATGATATTATTTTCAGTAAGATATTAACCAAATTTACATAAGAGATTAGCACATAAATTATTGATACTATGAGCAAATTTTGTACTGTTGTTGACCATCTCATAGAGATTTCAAAATAATGCATGGTTGCATGTATTTGTAAACATGGAAAAATTGCTTGTAGTTTTTAGCATGAAGGACAAATTTGAACAAAAACTTCACTAATACCATTTACCATGAAGGCATGGTTTCCACCATTAAAAGAGGGATTCGTCAACAAAGATTGTGAAGGAACACACGTGTAACTAATACTCACAAACAGAAGCATTACGAGAAGAGTAAAGCTTGAACCCTAACAAAGGGATTCGGCAACAAACATAGTTAAGGAACACATGTGTAACTAATACTCACGAACAAAAGCAACACCACAAGAGAGAGAAAAGCTTGAACCACCAAAAAATAATGAGTAGGTGCAGCCGACCAGTGAGCAGCAGCGAAGGCCGTAGGTGGAAACGATGCAGTGTAATCTATTGATTTGTTCAGTTTAAAATTTCAGGACCGCTTAGTCGAAAGGTGTTCATTGCACAATTAGTTGAGATTGGCATGAACCTAACCTCTCGCCACCGCTGTTCTATAGATCTCCATCCCAATTTCTCTAATAAAATCTCACCAAATGAACCAAAAGATCTAGAAGCAGCACATCGTCAAAATGGGGTGTGCAGCGCGAAACAACGATACAATAATTATAGGTACCAAGTAAATTATCCTCCAAAACCATGTCGACAGTAGATGGATACAAAAAGTAAAAAAAAAATCCATATCCACAAGGCATCCTGATATGCTTTTCCTTCATGGTCAAATAATCTGTTATAGCCAGGTATTGTGAAAAAAATTGGAGAATGTTTCTGTACACAAACAAATGATCTAGCATGGAAAACTACGAAGTTATGATTTGCTCAAATCAGATACACCGGTGACATATAAAATACCTTAGTGATATAGGCATGCCATTGAGTTGGGCTATCATGAGTGGCACAGAAGATGGGGCTCGCTGCCCAAAATTCATATTACAGAACACATGGTAAATTTCAGAATATATGCTTTGATTCATCGGCATCAAATGGCCTAAAATTCACGGCAAATAAAATAATAACAAATGGTAAATGGTCCGATTGTTGCAGATTTTCTATTTCTATTGCTAAAACATGAATGAAATTGAACCGCAATTTGAGAGAATGGATTTGAGGGGGGGGGGGGGGGGGGGGGCTCGCGATCTATGGAGGGCCTCCGTGCCCCCGAGATGTGCGGTAGAGGTCAGGTAGGGGGAGAAGGCGGAGGACGGATCCACTCGGTGGAGACGGTCACGTACGAGGAGGCAGACGAATTCGGCGGTCGGTGCGAGGATGCGCTGGTGGAGGAGGTGTGAGCGGCGCCAGATGCATGGAAGAAAGCGAGGTGTAGCAGGAAGGAAGAGAGCCGGCTGGATGCCGGAGGAGAGAGTGGATGGGAGGGGTAGTCACGGGTTTGGTTATGGGTTGGGCCAGAGCGAGGGCCGCGAGCCCGCGACGATGGTCAGGCGAAGCTTGACGAAGGGACAAGCGAAACGGTGTGTGACAGGAAACGGAACACCAGGTTCTTTTTAGATAGTAGAGATAAAAACAATATAAGGTTGCTTTTCGAGACACCACGTTAGTTCACATCATCAAAATTATTTTAGCTATTAGATCTAGAATTAACGGTCAAGATGTAATTTGAGATTAGACAATAAATAGTGTTAGTAAAAGTAAACGGGTACAAGAAAAGTCTTATGTCACCTTAACTGTTACAAAAGAAGTCCGTCTCAGATTACCGTAGTATAAGAAATTCCAGTTTAGTACGTATTCAATTCTCTTCCGGTATCTTTGAAAAAAAAATCTTAAGCCCAGTACGGATTTGGGTTTGCTCTAAATTATCGGGCTGACATGTCATATACAATATGCATATACGGTGTCGTGTTAACTATCCATGTGGGACCGAAATAAAACAAACCATGCGGGTCTCGCTACAGCCTACAGATTGATCGGCCCTATAGTGTGTTACTTCTGTCAACAACAACAACAACACAAAGAGTCCACACGTGCTACGGAGTACATCCTAGCAAACCTACAAACTTAATAAATCACTTAAAAGGTCAAAAACCTTTTCAAGTACGGATCATCCCTACACTCCTACAGAGTAGTTTATGCGCCACAATAGCAAACGTGCAAATTAAGATCACATATAGCAAGCCAAATGTATTTTTCTTAGGACATACTGATATATTTATTTACACATATGCATGTCGCAGCTGGCAGACCTTTTTTTTTGGGATATATGGATATACTTCTTTACCCTTGCATGTTGCACCTCGTAATATACCACAGACCAATGTATGATTTGTTCACATTTAGGTTCATGAACTATTTTTTCTTACCAGCAAAACATCACTTACAATATTGCAACACATGTAATATTGCAACACAACGTGTAAAATGATACTACATCCGATGACAATGATAATATACTGGTCATAATTAATTGACCCATATGATGCATCCTATAACAATGCTCTGTGCCAAATAAAACTATACCAGCAGTAGGATGTGGGATAGTGATAACATTTTTTTAGTGCATCTCTAACGTGCCGATTACTGATACAGAACAGGATTTCGCACACTGTGGAAATGACACTTCACAACGATGAATCGAACCGTCACTACCTGTGAATGGGCAATGCGCGTCCACATCGCACACGGTTTTAACCTTGTAACCATGTGCGAAGGGCAGATATTTTCCAAAAGATTTCTTTATGGTAATCGTTTGCGATAGCCAGGGCCTTCACACATGTTTTTTTTTTTTTTTTGTGCTCAACGGATTTGAATGGGGTAGCCTACTTCGATCATGCACTCCAGGTGTAGCGTCACGGACAGGCTCCTTATCTGCACAATGTGCCCTGCGGCGGTAGCCATGCAGCCTCCTTATATGTACAAGATCACATGTCCCATCAATCAAAAGCTTGTACTGTACAAGTTTTGTTTCCTCTCATGTGGAGATGCGGTTTATGTTTCGAAAACCTGTGGCAGCACCTGAGCTCCAGTGCTCTTAAGAATTCAAAATGGTATTTGTAGGTCTAAAATGAATTTTGGGGAAAATATACAAGTAGCTATACACATCCAACATGGACGATGCAATTTTCATAAAACAATACTCGTATTTTAGGATACATAAAAAAGACAATTTGTGGCAAATAATAAGAGTTTTTTATCCACATACTTGTATTTTCTGTAGCCCATACTAGAATGCCTTTTTCATCAAAACTCCGCAAAAGAAATAGCGTATGTGTAGGTATCCGCGGAAAAAAATTATGATTTTCTGAAACTTATAGTGCAATTTTTGAATTTTTTTACCAAAAATAGTATAATTATGTTAAATATATTTTCTCAAATGAATTCACAATTGTGATCTAACATTTGATTATGAATATAAAGGCATCAATATTGTGTACATTAATTATATTTTTAAGAAAAAGATTGCTGGTAAATTTTGTCTCTAACAATCACATAAATTTTGGCAACCGACCAGTAATCATGTCCACCCTTTATCCAACATATGGTTGAGATCTGTGTAAACATATCAAAATCACATGAGCCTAGGACACATCATATATATTAGTTTCTTTGATCCATAATAAGTGTCATTTATTTTGTACAACTTTCTACTACTAAATCAGCGACACTAATTATGGATTGGAGAGAGTATCAAATGCCAATAATCAAGATAAAATTGAAGATACCACATGTGCTTGAAATGAAAAGCCTTCAGACATACAAGTCAACAAATGTAGTGAAACACCCTTCTCTTCAAGATATAAACATAGGCTCTCCCAGAACTCTTAGCTAGAGATCCTACATGTATGTGCGTTCACAAGGTAGAGCGATCAAGTGGTATATGGATGAGTTATTAATTTAGGCATGAAAGGCATCTGGAATTATTTTACAGCTTGGAGGTGGACAGATACGAGCAATTTGGTCCCTTCATCGCCTTCCCACGGAGACCAAAGGGCACTGTGTAGACATGTATCATGCTTTCAACACCCTAGAAGCAATGGAAATTGTTCCATTGTAGTAACGACGTGAATTTGGATCAGCTGAGCATGAGACCTTGGTCTGTTTTTGTGAAAATTTAGAAGCACGTCGAATAAACGTAACGTCACAAATTCAGCATCTATAACTTTCTCCATATTTTGTGGAATTCGTAAAATATATGCACGCAACTCAGGCACGCACCCCGGGATAAATTAGCCTACATTTCCCTAGCTGGAGAGTGGATCACACGAGCAGGCATTTGCATTGCACTACCTGTCTTCTGTTGAAGTCTATAAGTAAATTGCACTAGCCCTTTCCATTAGTTCGGACTTTTGGTTGCGTTGGCTAGTGCATGAATCTTGACATGATATCAGATCCTAAGGTTTCGAGTTCGAGTCCTGGCTTTCGCAATTTATCCTAAAATTGTTGTTGACCCTCTGTGTCCACGTATATTGCTCTTGAGTCATACGTGAGTTTCGCGCGCCGTCGTTCTCTTCCGGTTGCACGTGTTGACTTCTCCCTGTCACACGTGAGAGGGGATGTTGAAGTGTATAAGTGAATTGCACTAGCCCTTTTTATCAGTTCGGACTTTTGATTGCGTTGGCTAGTGCATAAAGCTTAACACCTTCAAGTCGGAGCTTCTGCTGCGTTCATTACACTTACTACATGATCCATCCACGGTTGCCTCTGCAACTCTACATCATGCACACACACATAGGAATTGTATGTGTTGCCTCATTTAGAGATTGTCTACTTGTGTAAGTGCAACTTTTTTGTGGCCCTTTTTGTGACGATGTGTATACATATTCAGTTTGAATTAGTCTGGTTCGTTGATCATCTAGTGCGTACATGAGACTGGAACCTAGATGACAGGAGTGATTGATAATCGGGACAAGTGAACATTGTGTCAGCAGTACAGAGGTTAGTGGGCCTGTAGAGTCACAGGTGAGGCCCAAACGGAATCTTCGTTTGCCAACTCGCTTAGCGGATCCAGTTTGGCAATTGTAATATGTGATGAGAGAGCTATAAAACCGGCTGGATTGTAGCTGGGAAGGTAGGAAGGATTTGGACGGAACATGTTTCGGTCATGGCCGTGAGGGTGGTTGGGTGGATCTGCCTCGCTGAACAACAAATTACTCCTCTTCTAGTTGATTTCCAGAATTGAGAGTTCATAATACACTAGTAGTTAACAATTTGGTATCAGAGCAACTCGATTCTGGTGATTCCCCATCATCGCTTCCATACGCGTTACAAGGCGGAGAAGCAGGCAATGCTCATGGCGGAATTGAGTGGGAATGCGAAGGCAGTGTACTCGCTGCTTCATGAGGAGCTTGAGGGCATGTTCGATCGGAAGATCTCGGGTTTCATCGACATGATGACCAAGTCCATCAACGCCAAGCTCGACGCGACCACTCTCTCCTTCAACACGCAGATCGGTGATCTCCGTGACGAGATCAGCTTCGGCGCGGATGGTCCCCTGGATACCGCTAGCGACGCACCCGAGATGCCGCCGCCTGCATCCTCCCCGTCTGTTCCAGCCCCCCCCCCCCCACACACACACACATCTGGGCGCCAGCTCCTCAGCTGCGGCGGGCGCAACGTTGGGTTCATACAAGGGCCCTGAAGGGCACGGCTTGGGCGAGTTACACCGGGGAAAGGACTACCATCCGTATGTCCCTCCTCCGGCGAGAGGTATGCGCTCGGACATTTCTTCTGTTCCTGCTCCTCGTTCGTCACCTGAAACTGTATTGGGTACTGCTGATGGTGTGTTCGGCTCGGGCCCGAAATTTGAATTTCCTAGGTTCGACGGCTCGAACCCTCGTTTGTGGCAGGACCGATGTGAGGATTATTTTTTCCACTGGAACATGCCCCAGCATCTCTGGATTCAGCATGCTTCTGGTCAGTTTGAAGGTGTGGCAGCCCGCTGGTTGGAGGCAGCTCGTCGTCGTATTCCTCGTGCTACTTGGTCAGAATTTTGCCAACATCTTATGACTAGGTTCGGTCGTAATCAACATCAGACTCTTATTCGCCGAATGATTAGGATTCAACAGACAGATAGTGTTGCTGATTATGTGGAGCGTTTTTTTTTTAATTATATGATCAATTGTCTGCTTATGAGGTTGCTCCTGATATGGTTTATTATACCATGTTTATTGAGGGCTTAAAACCTGCTATTCGCATGGCTGTAGCAATTCAGCAGCCTGTTGATCTTGATAAAGCTGTTGAGTTGGCCTTTCTCTTCGAGGAGTTGGAGAAGAGCTGTGAATTTGTGTCTGTGCCTTCTTCACCCTCTTACGCGCCACCGCGTCGTCCGTATCAATCCCAGCAACCAGTTCGGCCTCCTCCAGTGAAGCTGCCTGAAACTGGTATTTTGTATAAAGAGGTTCCTAAAACAGTTTCTATGGAGGATAAGTGGCAGCAGCTTCGTAACTATCGCAATTCCAAAGGCTTGTGCTTTATTTGTGGTGAGAAGTGGGCATGAGATCATCAATGCAAATGGTCAATTCAGTTGCATGTTGTCCAAGAGATGATGGAATTTATGCAACTTGATGATCAGCAATTCTATGAGTGTGAAGAGCAGGCTGGGGTAGTTCCTCCTCAGCTGATGTGTGTATCCGCTGCTGCTATGGGTAGAGAGCTTGTGGAGCAAACCTTGCAGCTTACTGTTGTTATTCAGAATATATCAGTAAAAGTGCTAGTGGATTTAGGCAGTACTCACTCTTTCCTCAGTTTAGAACTGATGCACAAGTTTCAAGGCATTGCAACAGTTAAACCTCTCTCTATACAGATTGCCAATATAGCTGTTAAGTACTTCTCAATTGGTCCAATCTCCTTGGACTGCTAATGATCATACATTCATTATAGATTTCAGATTTATTTCTCTGGGTGCTTATGAAGGAATTATTGGAATGGATTGGTTGGAACAACATAGCCCTATGCTGGTTGATTGGGCTCAGAAGTGGATGAATGTTCCTCATTTAGGAGGACGCGCTACCTTGATTGGTGTTGTTCATGGTTCTGAACCTCCTGCTAATCCTGTTTGGCTTCAAGATATTGTCGATTCTTATCAGGTTGACTCTAAGGCTCAGAATCTGTTGCAGAGATTAGTTGTTGCTCCTGATCATGTTGATGGTTCTTACTCCCTTGCCCAAGGTTTAATTCGAGTGAATGGAAAAAATTGGATTAGCAACCAGCCTTCATTGCATCACAGGATAGTGGCAGCATTTCACACTAGTCCCATTGGTGGTCATTCTGGCTTTCCGATTACATACATGCGCATCAGGTCCTTGTTTCGTTGGGTGGGTATGCGACTTTTGATCAAGGTTTTTGTCCAATCTTGCATCATTTCAGCAAGCTAAAGCATAGAGGGTCCCTTATCTTGGGTTACTCCAACCGTTGCCTATGCCCAACGGTGCCTCGCAAACTGTGACGATGGATTTCATTGAAGGCTTGCCTAATTTTGGCTCTTATAATTCGATCACTGTATTTGTGGATCCTTTCACCAAATATGCTCATTTTGTACCTCTGCGGCATCCTTTTAATGCGCCACAAATTGCTGAAGTTTTCTTGGACACAGTGTATAAGCTGCACAGTATGCTTGTTAATTTGGTTTCAGATTGTGATAAAGTCTTCACGAGCAAATTTTGGCAGGAGGTTTTTAAGAGCACAGGCACAAGTTTGAACATGAGTACAGCTTATCATCCGCAGTCGGACGGGCAACAGAGCGTGTGAATCAACAAATAGAGTGCTATTTACGGTGTTTCATCAGCGCTCATCCCAAGTAGTGGAGCCGTTGGCTGCCTCTATGTGAATTTTGGTACAATACTAACTGGCATTCTGCGTTGGGCAAGTCACCATTCGAGGTAATGTATGGTTATTCTCCTCGCTACTTTAGCATTTCTGCTGATGACACACTGGCTCCGATGGATATCCAACAGTGGTTAGATCAACGAGGTATCATCACTGACTCAATTCATCAGCATTCGGTTCGAGTGAAGCAACGCATGAAGATCATGCAGACAAAAAACGGACTGAACGCCAATTTTCTGGGGGAGATTCTGTGTTTCTCAAATTGCAACCATATGCTCAGTCATCGGTCCTTCGCCGTTCTTCTCACAAATTGACGTTTCGCTACTTTGGTCCTTATGAGATTCTCCAACGTGTGGGCTTTGTGGCATACTGTCTTCAGTTACCGGCATCTAGCCGTATACACCCTGTCTTCCATGTGTCCCAATTGAAGCGCTATTTGGCGCCTTCGTACCAGGTACAACCGCAGCTTCCTTCGGTTGATTCTTATCTCCAAGTTCCTGTCAAGATATTGCAGAAGCGTATTGTTTCTCGCGATCATGATCACATTTCTCAAGTTCTGGTGGAGTGGAGTGACTCTGGACCTGATCAGGCCACTTGGGAGGATGAAGAAACCTTGAGGCAAGTTTTTCCGTGAGCTTCGGCTTGGGGGCAAGCCGATTCAAAAGAGGTGGGGATTGTTATAGAGGTTAGTGGGCCTGTAGAGTCACAGGTGAGGCCCAAACGAAACCTTCGTTTGCCAACTCGCTTAGCGGATCCAGTTTGGCAATTGTAATATGCAATGAGAGAGCTATAAAACCGGCTGGCTTGTAGCTGGGAAGGTAGGAAGGATTTGGATGGAACATGTTTCGGTCATGGCCGTGAGGGTGGTTGGGTGGATCGGCCTCGCCGAACAACAAATTACTCCTCTTCTAGTCGATTTCCAGAATTGAGAGTTCATAATACACTAGTAGTTAACACATTGCCACAACGGGAGCACTTTTGTGCTCATGTACTCGTCCCTGGGGGCGATGCAGTGGCGAAACCCTAGCTCGAGCCCACCATATCACCCTCCTCCACCCTCCTTGCTGTCAGGTTCGGTGTCAGCCGCGGAGGGATCTCTTCTACATACGCTCTAGGGCGGCCTTGTGGGTCGGACACGGCTGGCGGTGGTGGTTTCGATTGGCAGCGCTGCCCTTCATATTCTGAGGCAGCGCGGCGACGATGACGGGCCTGGTGAATTCTAGGAGGTGCAACGGCTAATCTTGGTGGCACGATGATGATCGGTATAAAGAAATTTTAATTGGGACTTGGACGCTTTCCAATTAAGCTCGTGCTCGAGTATTTCTTAGCAAGGTGAGCCAACGACCATAGTTTTGTGCACTATAAGGTCGATATACCGGACACCTCCCACCAACTTGGCACAACATAATCGATGCATATGAGTTGTTCAATATGCATGGTAGAAACATGTGCAATTGTACCGACAGAGCACGTGAGCCTATGGCATAACAAAAGACACGATTCATCATCAGATTTGAATATAACAAAAAAAAAACCTACCATCCATATATGCTCAAATTGAAAACGCGTGCACTTAGACACATGCGTCAATAAATGCAGCAAAACAGCTTCACTTCTTCAACAATATGCCCAACATATAAACATAGATCCCTCCCAAGACTCTTAGTTCCAAGCAATCCCTTTAGTGCCTCAGATGAATAGAGATCCCATTTCTGTTGAGAGAGTAGAGATCTATTGTATATATCGATTTTTGTAGGCTTGAAAGGCATCGGGAATCATTTTACTGCCGGTTAATTAGTCGATGTACACGAGCAGTTTGATCATTTCAACTAGTTCCTCTAGAGGCGGGCATCCAATCCATCTTTGTCGTGGAAAGAGTGTGAAGGGACTATCAAGCTTATGACGAACTCCGGCGAGAGCGATACCCCGGGGCTAAGCACGGAGGCGTAGACCTTAGCCCCCTCGTATTTTTGGGGATTGACCGTGCTAGTAGTACCACATGAGTACTTGACCAACATGTCCTCCTCAAAGCGATTGCCGACCGAGGAACTACCAAGAACATCAAGGTGGCGACGAGCTAGTCGCCGGGAAGATGCATGCCTAGTAGTATGGTGGCTAAGATGCAGAGAAGGGGAGCATGAGAGAGAGTGTGGTACCTCTAGCCAAACGGCTGTGCTCCTCAATGGTGTCCCCAGACCATGGATCCAGTGTCGTCGGGGCCTGAGGCAAGGAGACCCCTTGTCCCCCTTCCTCTTTAACATTGTCGTGGATGTCCTGCAACAACTCCTCTTGAAAGCTTCCCGCGAAGGCCTCCTTTTACACCCTTTGGTGGACGACCTCCCATGCCCCATCCTCCAATATGCCGACGATACTCTTATTATAATTCGTGTTATTCCCTCTCATGTGGGCAACCTCAAAAAGCTTATTGATGATTTCTCGGCTGCTTTGGGCCTTGAAATTAATTTCCATAAAAGCACCTTTGTTCCATTCGGACTGAGAGTGCTATGGCTTCCCGCATGGCCTCCTCCTTTGGCTGTGAAGTTTCCTCCTTCCCCCAAACTTACCTCGGGCTTCCCCTATCTTCTCACAAACTTCGTCTCTCGGACTTTGCCCCTACTATTGCGAAATGTGACATGCGCCTCTCGGGTTGGCGCGGTCGGTCTCTCCCCATCGGCGGCCGCCTCCTCTTGGTAAATTATGTCCTTAATTCTATGCTTACCCATGCCATGATCCCTGGCCTGCTCCCTGCAGGGGTTATTGATGCTATTGACAAGCGTCGACGGGCCTTCTTATGGACCGGCGAAGAAAATTGTTCCGGAGGGCAATGTAAAGTCACTTGGCATGACGTTTGTACACCTAAAGATTACAGGGGGCTCGGTGTCCTCTCGCTCCCGTCGCAAAACTATGCTCTCCTCTCAAAATTCCTCTCCAAACTTCACTCCAACTCTTCCGCCCCTTGGGTCTGCTGGTTCCGCCGCCAATATGTATGGTCTCCAGGCAAGGATCTTGGGGACGAGCACACCCTCGATACTCCCGTTTGGAAGGATATGCGGGCTGGGCTCCCCTCATTCCGGTCCCTCATCTCCGTCCGGGTTGGAAATGGGTGCTCCACCGCCTTTTGGTTTGACTCTTGGCTTGGCCCTATCACTCTCAAGGACCGCTTCCCTGCTCTTTTATCTCACTCTACTAGACCTAACGCTTGTGTGGCTGAAACCTTTCTCTATGGCCTCACGACGCACCTCTCCTACCGCTTGTCCTCTGTCGCCACCTCCGACATTTCCTCCCTTGATGCTGCTCTTGCCTCCTTCACTCTTCGTGACGACGTTACTGATGAACGTACATGTAAAGCCACTAACCGTAGCCTCTCGAATGAAGATTTCTATGTCAATTCTTTCAGGCACTTGCAAAAGGACGACCGTGCTGCTAAGGCATGGGACAGTGCCGCGCCTCTCAAATGTAAAATCTTCATGTGGCTTGCTCGGTGTCGTCGCCTCCCTACAAATGAGCGTCGTTTTCGTCATCAACTAACAGATGATGCTACATGCCCCTCTTGTGACTTGGATGAAGATACTGACCACCTCCTTGGAGGCTGTTGTCGTGGCCGGGAGGTTTGGACTTTCTTCCTCCCCCTCCCCCCCCCCCCCCCCCCCCCCCCGCGGATAATCTTGACTCGGCTCTCTTTGCGACTCCTTGCTCCTTCGAGATGAGAACAATCATCACTGTTATTGCTTGGAATATTTGGAAGCGTCGAAATGCATTAGTCTTTAATGCAACCGACAAGCCTCTTCAGTTGGTTGTGCACCGCTGCCTTGAGGATGTTCGACTATGGGCTCACAGATGTACAACCGCCTCCAAACTACAAATTTGGTGTAATAACTATGAGCCTCCTTGAGGCCCTTGTTGTAATATCTGTACACCCCCCCCCCTCCCTCTCTCTCCTTTTTTCGCCTCCCCTCTTCAACTGCTTGTAATGGATCGTTCAAATTAACGAGAATGTTCAGGCTGGCGTAAGCCCGCCGTAGTTACGCTCAAAAAAAAGAGAGTGCGGTGCCTGGCGGGGCTTAGGAAACTTATCTCGAGGAACCGATCCCGGGAAAAATGTTGGCCGCCATACTTCACGATCAGATCTTGGCGTGTCGTCCCGAGCTTCAGCGTCTTCCCCGTCAAGACGGAGCTCACCGGTGAGGCCGCTTGGCGCCGCCGGTGCACCGGGCCCGTGTAAGACGGACTGCTACAGGCATGTCCCGCATGTCCTTTCAGCAGGGCAAAAGGGCCGCAATACCGCACGACCTCCGGGGGCGACGTGGCCGCCGCGACCGTTATGGGTATCGGCACGCGGAGTAGCACGCCGGTCAGGGGTAACGTGGCCGCCGTGGTCGGGGTGTCCAGCGGTGCATGGGGTGGGCGCCGCTGCCGGAGCGGCAAGCGGCGCGAGGGGTGGTGGTGGTCGCAAGAGGGCTCATTTTCTCCGTAGCTAGTTTTAATAATAGCGGTTTAGATTGAACGAGAGTGTTAAGAATCGGTCACCGTGTTGTGTACGTGTGGTGTATTATGTAACGTATACACCACTGTATTTGTACATCTGCCAAGTGTATAAAGAGAAGAGGTGGAGGCACGTTGCCTACCACGAAACCCTAACCACTGTTTTTACTGACACAACATAATCGATGCATATAGTTGTGCAATATGCATGGTAGAAACATGTGCAATTGTATCGACAGAGCACGTGAGCCTATGGCGTAACAAAGACACGATTCAACATCGGATTCAAATATAATAACAAAAGAAGAAAAAAAGAACCTACCATCCATATGTGCTCGAATTGAAGAAGCATGAACTTTTTAGACACATGCGTCAATAAATGTGCAGCAAAACAGCTTCACTTCTTCAACAATGCCCAACATATATAAACGTAGATCCCTCCCAAGACTCTTAGTTCCAAGCACTCTCTTCAGTGCCTCGGATGAATAGGGATTCCGCTTCTGTTGAGAGAGTGGAGATCATATTGCATATAACGATTTGTGTAGGCTTGAAAGGCATCGGGAATCATTTTATCGCCGGTTAGTCGATGTAGACGGGCAGTTTGATCACTTCAACCAGTTCCTCTGGAGGCGGGCATCCGATCCACCTTGGTCGTGGAAAGAGTATGAAGGGACTATCAAGCTGATGACAAGGATCTCGGCTATGATTAGATCCAGACCGTCCCTTCTTCATAACTGCCAAACTATTGGCCCAGGCAAAGCATGGCTATGTGCCGATGCATAGGCCGGCTCCGTTGAGCACTCCAACGAACTGTGGCCTGCGGCTGCAGGCGGGACAAAAAAAGGCAGCACCATGCAGGCATAGATGCAGCGCACACATACATGTCTTTTTAACCCGGTCGATCGATTCAGGCAGCATGTGAATGACATCCAAGATTTATATCTCAAACAAAAAAGGGAGATGCAGCGCCACTGTGAAGATGCAAAAGCAAATTTGCAACGGAGAGCCTTTTCATTTCCTCTGGAATGTTTAGATAGTGCAAAGGAACGTCGACAGGAGTCGAAATTTTTTGAATCTTCGATCCTCCTGTAGCCCTGTGCATCCGTCGCCCGATCGATCTGAATCTTGCATTAATTTTGAATCTTCACAACTGTTACTACATTATCTGCATTTTACTGGAGGGATACACATGTGCTGTACGTTGTACTGGTAGGGGACCAGCAGAAATTCCCATCTGCTCTGTTGGGGGTTTAAACTCGCTGCAAACTCTGACGACCCTGAATGGCTGTTCATTTCTGTGGAAAGTTTCAGGTTTTAACACGCAACCCTGCAAACTCTGAAAGCGGTGCTGCATGAAAGTGTTTGATGCCGACGGCATGGTCAGTTTCTTCGGTGTGAAACTGTTCTTCTGAATAGCAGTAGAAACTCACAAAGAGGGAGGTAAGGTGATTTTCACTTGTTTTTCTTTTCCAGATTGTTGTGCACATTCTTCAATACCGTGATGCAAGTTTGGGGAACAATGAGTACAATGCGGGAGATTTTACAATTTGTCACGTTTTACTTAACTCCTTTATAATTTGCCACACTTTACTTAACACTTTACAATTTGCCACACATTACACTAATATCTTGCTAATTTGCCATATTTCTCTTTTTACAGATCTATTTCTTTTTTATAACTCTGAAATACACTGAAATACAGTAGCTATGTACCCTTTTGGCAAATTATACCTCGAAACAGGCTTTCGCCCCGCTTTATAAATAAAGCAACATCCAGATACAAATTTCAGCAAGCATCCACCACGGCCTAGGCCAAACGAAAAGGAAAAAAGGGGAGTCCACACAACCGCTGGGGCAACAGCACAAGCACGCCCAAACAAAAACAAAACTCGCAAGGAGGATGCTGGAGGACTCAGGACGCCGAGACCGGGGAAGACGGAGCAGCTAGGGGGGTCGCTGCCGTCCTCAGGGCTCGCATCGAGCTGTCGAAAGCCGCCCGATCACGCTGCCTCACCAGGGGAGACCACTGCTGGAGAAAGGCAAGAAAGGAAAACACAGGGTCAGACACGCGGGACGGATAAACCTTCTCAATCACCATCTTATTCCGCACGTTCCACAAGGACCACGAGATAGCCGCAAACACGAGCCAGAAGAGACGGCGACCTCCTCCGGCCCTGTTAGCCTGGGACTGCAGGAACTCCCCAAGTTCCTGCGCTTCCCAGGCCGGCCCTAGCGCCTCACTGACGAAGCCCCAAAGAGCCTGGGCCGCCGAACAGGAGAACATAATATGGGCACAGGTCTCCGGCGTCCCACATAGGGGACACAAGCCATCGCCCGGGCCGTTACGCTTGGCCACCTCCACCCCCGAGGGTAGCCGGTCCCGTAGCAGCTGCCACACGAAGATGCGGATACTAAGCGGCAGGGGGGCATTCCACAGAGGAGCCGTCCACCCCAACTCAGGGCCCTAGAAGGGGCGCGATAAGCCGAGTTCACCGTGAACTCGCCAGAGGGGTGCAGATGCCACGCTGCCGAGTCAGGGGCCTCGGATAAGGCCCCAGGGAGGGAGCGTAGCAGCCGCTGGCGGTCCGCGTCCTCCGCCGCACTAAGGTGCCTCCTGAACAAGACGTTCCACTGGCCCTCCCGGAAGGCCTCCTGCACAAGGATCTCCGGGGAGGCGGAGATAGCAAAAAGGCTGGGGTACATGACCCCCAACGGGATCGGGAGCAGCCAGGGATCAAGCCAAAGTCTAATCCCCTGACCGCAACCAACCTCAAAGGAGAGGCCCAGCCCGATGAAATGCTTAATCTCCTGGAGGGCTCTCCAGAACTGAGAGCCCTCCCTCCGCTCGCAAGCTAAAAGGGGGCGGCCCCGGAGATACTTGGCTTTGATAAGTTGAAGCCAGAGCCCGCCGTCGTCCCTAAGAATGTGCCAAACCCACTTCAACATCAGCGCCACATTAAAGCGGCGAGAGTCAAGGATACCTATGCCCCCTAAGTTCTTGGGGGCGCATACGTCCGCCCATTTGACCATGTGGTATTTCTGATGGCCATCCATTGCCGACCAAAAGAACCTAGAAAACTCCTTATCGAAGTCGGCATGCGTCCCTTCGGGCAGCAGGTACAGCCCCATCTGGTACATGGGCAGACTCGAGAGACACGAGTTAATCAGCACCGACTTGCTCCCCTTAGAGTAAGGCGCGCTCTCCAGGGTTCCGCCCTCTAGCGCACCCTCGCAACCAAAGGGGCCAGGTCCCTGATCAACACACGCGTCTCCCTGATGGGCATCCCCAGATACGTAATCGGGAAGTCCGCGAGCCTACAATTCAGCCCATCCGCGATCCGCTGGCGCTCCTCCTCGGGGTACCTAAGAACCATCACCTCAATCTTGTCAAAATTGATCGTCAGACCTGACATGGACTCGAAGCAGAGAAGCAGGAACTTCAGGTGAATGATGTCCCGGTCCGAACCCTGCACCATGATCATGGTGTCATCCGCATACTGAAGGTGGGAAATCCCACCCCCAGGGATCAAGTGCCCCACCACCCCGGAGATGTGCCCCGAGCGTTGGGCTCTATCCAAAATTTCCGCCAGGACGTCCACCGCGGCGTTAAACAATATAGGGGAAATCGGATCCCCTTGCCTAACCCCGCAGGATGGGCTAAAGTAAGGACCGATCTCCCCGTTGTTGTTGATCGCCGTCGTGCCACTCCTCACGAACTGCATGATCCAGCAGATCATGCGGTCATCAACGCCCCTCCTCTCCAGGACAAGTCTCAGGAAGGCCCAGTCTAAGCGATCATAGGCCTTCTGAAAGTCCAACTTCAGGAACACCCCTTTCTGACGTCGCACCTTAACTTCATGGATAATTTCCTGAAGTGCCAGGACGTCGTCATGAATGAGGCGTCCCTTGAGGAAGGCGAACTGGAGAGGATGGGTGAGACGCTCCATCACCGGAGCGAGACGGATGGCACAGACCTTGGCGAACAGGCGCTGAATGACGTTAATCACCGTGATCGGACGGAACTGGCGGATATTCGTGGCCCCCACAACCTTGGGGATCAGGGTAATCATGCCGGGGTTCAAACGGGACATCACCAGGGTACCAGTGAAAAACTCCTGGAAGAGTTGCAGGATCAGCGGCTGTAACTGAGCCCAAAAAGCCTGGAAGAAGTACACCGGGAGACCATCAGGGCCCGGTGCCGACCTAGACTTCATGGACTTCAGAGCAGCCTCCACCTCCCTCCTAAGAAGGGGAGAGTGAGACCAGCATTCTCCTCGGGAGAGACAAGCGCCTCACCGGTCCAGAAGTCAGGCGCCAGCGAGACTCCCGACTGCGGCGAGGCGGAGAAAAGGCCCCGGTAGAAGTCATAAATATGGGAGGAGAGCGCCTGAGGGGACTCCAGCAGCGACTCCTCCTCCCAGAGGCAAGGAATCGAGCACTTCCTCCTCCTACCATTGGCAATGGCATGGAAGTAAGCCGTGTTCGATTCCCCCAGGACCGTCCAGTTCTGGAGACTCCGCTGACGCCAGAAAGCCTCCTCTCCCTTGTAGATTTCCATAATGGAAGTCTCAAGGGAGTACCTATGGGACCAGGCCTCAGGGGAGAGGCCGTGGAGATCGGCCTCCCGGTCCAAGGCCTGGATATCCCGCAGAATGGACTCCTTCTGATTCCTGAGGTCAGCCCCCAAATTTGCCCCCAGCCTCGCATGAACTGTCGAGATAATTTGGCACAGTGATGCCAGATATCCACCGCATAGTACGCCTGAGGGGTAGAAGCGGCCGCAGCCGTCCACCTAGCCCGAACCGCCTCCACAAATCCTCGTTTCTGCAACCAGAAAGATTCAAAGTGGAAGAGGTTCAGACGGGGGGGCGGCCCCCTCTAGAGGAGAGGAGGAGAGGGGTATGGTCTGACCCAATCCTAGTAACCGCTCTCAGCGAGCAAAGAGGGAAGGCCACCTCCCAATCCACCGACACAAAGACGCAATCGAGAACGCTGCGAATCGGGTTCAACTGCTTATTTGACCAAGTATATCTAGCGCCCACACGCCGGATCTCGCGGAGAGCAAGCTCGGCAATGCAGTCGTTAAACATACGCATCCTAGGGAGGTCCACGTTTGCCGAGCTCTTATCGTCGGCAGATCGGATCAGGTTAAAATCCCCGGCGACCACCACCGGGATAACCATCCGTTCTACTTTCGATTTGAGCTCACGCAAGAAGTCAGCGGACCTCCTATGGTCCGCGGGGCCATAGACAATGATCACCTCCCATCTGAAGCGAGACTGTCTATGGGTAAGCGCCATGCTCACAAAGAATTCCCTGCGGTCCATATCATCAACCTCGAAGGTATCCTCCTTCACTCCCAGGAGGATCCCCCCCGAGTGCCCGGATGCAGGAAGCCAGGACCAGGAGAACTTGGAGCGGCTCAAAGCTTCCAACTCGGCGATGGAGAAGTCCTGGCGAATCGTCTCCTGAAGACCGACAATATCCGGCGCTTCCAAGCGCAGAGACTCCTTGATTTGGCGGCGGCGGCCCTCACTGCCAAACCCCCAGATGTTCCAAATGAACACCCGGAAGGCCCGGAGGATGTCCATGAGGGACACTCAGGCCGGGACGGTCCCCTGAGCGGGGACCGAGCGAGCGCGGGAAGAAGAGGAGCGGATCGCAGCGGTCTTGGGGGGCCTCCCACGCGGTCGGCCCGAGGGGGTCGACTTGTGGGTGGTTTCCCGCGCATCAGGGGCAGGCGGGGTCTCCCTGCTGGGGCCAGGCCCGTCGGGCCTAGCCTCGGCAAGGATGCGGGAGCGTTCCCGCTCCCGGGCATCATGTGCCCGGGCAGCAGCGATTGCTCCCGCGTACCCCTCACGCGCCTTAATGGCCGCAATCTTCTCCAGTCTCGGCCCCTTCTCTCCCCGAAAGACAATACCACAATCCTTCACCACCTCACCTAGGTGGGCCAGGGAGACCTCGGAGAGAACACAAAAGGGCGAGCTAGACAAACCAGAAGGACCAGGGTCCGGAGGAGCAGGGACGGAAACAGTACCTGAGAACTCGTCACGAGCCGCAACCCGCCGGGAGGCGCGCTCCGCCACCGTCGGCTCAGGCCCGGATAAGCCTGTCCTGGAGTCAGCGAGGCGGACACTGTGGCGAGACGGGGGCGGGGGGGGGCGGCCTGGGAGCCCTGGCCCGGCGCAGCTTGGAGGCTGCGGCAGGGGTGGCGGGGTCCCCACAGTCCGGAGCCAGACCCAGAGGGTCCGGGCTATCCGGGGCGAGGGAGTAGCAGACCATCCCGGGGGACCGCGGGGACAGGTTGGCGCGCACCACCAACCCCTTGCTCTACAAGGTGTGGACCTCCGGAGAGGGAGGGGTGGGCGGAGAACCAGGGCAGGGAGAGTGGGCCGGAGGCAGGTAGGAGCCGTACTGCGCGATGTCGAGGTCGAAGGAGGCCGGAGGAACAGGACGGAGGCAACGGGGAAGGTCGACCGAAGGCAGCTTGGACGGAGCGCTCAGAGAGAGGGGGGTCTCCCAGGGAAGAAAGGGTCTCCTCCCGAGAGCCCCGCCGTCGGGGGAGAGCCCGAGACGCCCCCGGACGCCCCCTGGGGAGGTGGAGGAGACCCGTCGGTGGCCAGCGGGGACTCAGGGTCAGACCCAAGGTCGCTGTCCGAGCGCTCGTCCCCGGAGCTGCCTTCCCCCGCACCAGTACCACCACTGGCCGGCGGGGGAGGGGGGACACCGCAGGTCCGGTCTCCTCCTCGTCAAGGTCCACCAAGAGGTCGCGCCCCACCCGGTCGAAGAAGAAGCGTGGCAGGAAGACCGGGAACACGGCAGGGGACAGGCAGAGGAGCCGCAGTCGCACTGCGCCTAGGCCCGAGAGAGAGCCCACGTCGACCTCCGTCAGCTTCCCCACCGTCTAGGCCACGAGCGCCACCACCTCAGGCCGCCGCGCCTCGAGCGGGAGGCCGTGGATGCGCACCCAGACCTCCGAGAGAGTGGCCACCGTGTCCTGGGCGGCCGACGAGGGCTGGATGGAGACCTTCAGTTGGTGGAGGGGAAGCGTGAACGAGGACCCGAGGGAGCACATGCGAAGGATGGCCACCGATGGGAAGGAGACCACAAACTCCGAGGGAGAGAAGCGGCGCACCGGACACTCGAAGCCAGGCATGACCGCACGGAGTTCCTCCTGGAGCAGGGTCTCCGTCACCTCCACCGAGAGTGGCGGGTCCTGGTCAGGCAGGATCGACACCCGGGCCAGCGTCTCCGGGACGGACATCGGGACACCACCCAGATCGATGAAGTAGAAGCCGCCATCCACGCCATGGCCATAGTACTCCAGCGTCTCCCGAGGGCGGGGGATAGCCGACGCCAGCACCCGGTCGGCCCCCACACCCAAAGCTGACACCGGGGTCGAGCCCGACGCCCCCGGGGTAGGAACCACAGCCCCACCCACGGCCGCGGCGACCTTGCGCTTCTTCTTGGTCTTCTTCTTTTTCTTCTTGGGGGCCGCCGTTGCGCCCGCGGCGGGCTCGGACCGAGACGCAGGAGCCGCAGCAGCGGGGGGATGGGGGGCCGCCTCCACACGTCAAGGCCTGGCATCCGCACGCCCCACACGGGGTGCCGGCGGACCCGCAGCAGCGGCGTGGGACTGCAGCGCCGCCTCCCGAAGGCGGAGTTCCCACTCCCTGTCAACCGCCGAGGCCCGCGGGGACTGCCTCTGGTCCTCCACCCGACGCCGAGCGCGGGGAGGTGAACGGGAGGAGCGCCTACCCTGCTGATGACGAGGGGACGGCAGCGAGCGGCGAGAGGGGAGCCGGTACGCCCCCTGGTCGTCGCGCAGGGGAGGAGGGCGGCGCGGGGAGGAGGGGCCGCGACGGGGCGGAGGGGAACCACGACGGGGGGACCGCAGCCGCGGCGGCGGAGACGGGCGACGAGGTGGAGGCGGCGGGCTACGGCGGGGCGCCATCAGTGCCTGCAGGAACGAGCGGCGGGGGGAGGGGTAGCAGAGGGCGACGGCGGCGGGGCAGGAACGCGCGGGGGCAGGACAGGGTCGGGCACAGGAGCCACACAGGGAACCCTACCCGAAGGGGTAGCACCCCCGGCTGGGCTGGGCCGCCTATCCCCAGCAGGCTAGGCCGTCGACGGCCTACCAGGCCGCAAAACAGCCCCGCCCGCGCGGGAGATAGCGGGTAGCGCCGGCCACGCCACGGCCTGGCTGAGCCCGCCCCTCATTGGCCGAGGCCCACGAGCGGCCAACCCAACAACGGCCCTGGCCCCCACGGCCTGACGC
This sequence comes from Avena sativa, assembly GCA_916181665.1. Taxonomy (NCBI): domain Eukaryota; kingdom Viridiplantae; phylum Streptophyta; class Magnoliopsida; order Poales; family Poaceae; genus Avena; species Avena sativa. Next base: position 58,403,886 of record OV702285.1, on the reverse strand, counting down.
ACCCCCCGCCCCAAGCCTCCCCATCCCTGCTGGGGCGCCGCCATGGCCGCCCGAGCCAGGGAGCTCCTCCGCCGGCGAGGCCGCCGCGAGGCAGCACCGGCCAGCGGGATGAAGTCTCCCAAGGAGGGGAGGGCGAGGCTGGAGGGGCACCGAGGCCGGGGCACGCCGTGCTCCTCGTCAGACAAGTCGCCGTCCACCCGCACCCCGAGAATCACCGCCGGCGGGTCCTCCAGGGAGTCCCCCACCGCCTCCTCGTCCTCGATGTCTCCCCACGCCTGCCCGCGGAGGTCGGCAAGGGCCTCCACCTGCTCCGGAGACAGAGGCCGAGGCGGGGGCGGAGTTGGCGAGCGCGACAGCGCGAGGACCCGGGCGCCCACCTTGACCGAGTGCGCCGGGAAGGAGAGGGAGGCGCTCTGACGAATGAACTCCCCGCGGCGGCGGTCCCGGGCGTCGACCGCGACTCCGGCGCCGTTGAGCAGCACCAGGCGGCCCACGTCGGGGCGGAGGAGGACGACGGCCCCCGACCAGCCCGGGCGGCAGCCAGCGAATACCGACGCCGACGAAGCTCTCCAGCGCAGCGGGGCCGCCGCCGGGACAGGGAGGGGGCGCGCCATGGCGGGGGGCACCAACTCCGGCCGGGACGAGCCAATCTCGCCGGCCGCGAGTTCAAAATTTGAACATCAGGAGCGGGCGCTCGTCTATACAACTGGAAAGTTTCTTCTCAGTACTAGCTCCGGGCGGACCAAGGGCAGAATCCCTCCTCGAGGCGGCGCCTCCTGCTCCTAGCAGGCCCGTCTCGGAAGCACGTGCAGAGTGTGCACCAGCACAGGGCCTCCAAATCAGTGGGGCCTCCGATGTATCAATACTAGCTTGAGTTTATGTGATAATCATGTATTACTTCACCTACTACTACTCGTGCACGCCCCACTCTCCAACTTGGAGGTCCTCGTTTTTTCACCTCTCCTGATTATTTTCTTTCCATTCCCAAAAGTATGGCAAATAAAAGCTACAGTCAGCATCAAAGTATGTTTCAGTCTTGATCTTCCATGATCATTCAAGTCAATGTTATTCAACGGAGAGAAGTTTTTACAGTATTTGACTTGATTAGCTAAAGTTTCACTAGCGTTCGACAATGACAAAAAGAGCTGAAGTTTCACTAGAGTATTTGGGAAGCAGGTTGCTTATGAAGAACTAATTGAACATGATGTCCTGCTCCATATTTTTGAAAAATATATGACGTTTATGGATTTACGTCGATCTCCAACTAGAAAAATCAACCACCTTTATAATTACGTAAATGATTAGAAAAATTTATGAAATATTTCCATGTCAGATTTAATGGAACAAATGTATCTAATAAATTATACTTTTTTAGAATTTTAGTAATTAGCTTAGCAGTCAAATATATAGAAGTTTGACTGCATTTTTTGTAGGACACGGTGGATTCTGGAACAGCAATGCCTAAAGAATGTCACTTGTCATCCAAAAAATTAAGTTATTTAGAGATTTAACTTCTAAGATTTTTTGTAATATGTACTTCCTCTTTTTCGAAATAAGATGTCTTGATAGGCTATTTAAATATCCTACTAAAACAGAGACGGTCGAGCAAGGCATCCATGAAGCCCGTGCTTTTGGGGCGCGGGACGGAAGCTTGGGCAGGGTTTATAGGCTGCATATGCTCCCCTGCCGCCTGGGCATTCTCACCGAAAAACATCTTACATTTTAGAACAAAGATAGTATATTTTTGAAATATATTAACTATACAAAAATATATATAATTGTTAAAACTTCCTATTGCAATTAATATATATTATATTTGTAAAAGAAAACTTATGTTATACATAGGGCCTAATTTTATGTTTGCACAGGGCCTCCGATTTCTCAGGTACGGCCCTGGCTCCTAGAGGTGAGCGGTGTGGATACGCAGCTTTGGCACAGTTCTGCAAACGAGATTAGAAGATTGCAAAGGTTAAGATGTGTGTGTCTGCTTGTTCTTCCTGGCAAGTCCAGTCAATCCTCTCTGTTGTTAGTAGTCCGCTGGCGACCTAGGATCGGCCAAGCTACAAATTTCTTCTTGTTTTAGAATGGTCCCCTATGCCACAGCTGACAGCTCCTGCTTGAGCTTCTTGATGATGTAGTAGCCTGAACGTGTTTTTCGTTTTGATTTTGCTTTGTAAACTGGTGTTCCCAATAAACAAACTGCGATGCTTTTGTCTTCGTCCCAAGCAGCGGCGGCATCCCGGGGGCGCCACCCATCAAGCGGAGGTGCACACCCGGACACCCGGCCCCCTTCCCGAGCAGTGTTGGCGGTGCTTCCGTGAGCTTGAGCACGTCACTAGTGGGCGATCTAGGAGAGAACGCAGCGTGCGGGTATGTGCAGGAGTGCAACTTCGAGATCTTGGGCAGGTACGACGCATCCGTGCATGACGTGCCGATGCTAGGGCCGAGCAGTCACGCCGGTGGCGTTAGAGCTCTACTTGCTCCTCTCGCCGGAGCTGGTCGATGGGCCAGAGGCACCGCTCGGCTCCCTGCACCGGAGCTGATCGCTCATGGTTTCCATCGGTTGAGCTAGGTATGATTTTCCCAAAGGTTATGTGGATACTGTATTTCACGGTGTATTTCAGTGTTGAAAAAGGAATAGATCTGTAAAAAGAGAAATATGACAAATTAGAAAGAAATCGGTGTAATATGTGGCAAATTATAAAAGGCTAAGTAAAGTGTGGCAAATTATAAAGAAGCTAAGTAAAACGTGGCAAATTATAAAATCTCCCGTACAATGCATGTGTTCTTCAACGGTAGCCCTGCAGGCTCATTATCTGTGGATTTTTTTACAAATATGACCCTCTGCAATTCGCTATCGCCAAAAATATCCTCCTCGCACCGCAAAAGCCAAAAATACCCTGGCGGGATGCTGAAAAGGCGACACGTGTCACCTCCCGCCACGGGGGGTGGCGGGATGTTCCTCCCGCCACAGGGGGTGGCGGGATGTTCCTTCCGCCTTTGGTGGTGGCGGAATGACGCCGTGGGGCCCACCAGTGCGAGCACGAAGTCGAACCTCCCGCCAGCGCCAAGTCGAACCTCCCCGTTGGCCTGGCCGTGGGGCCCACATCATCCCGCCATTCCCTATGGCGGAAGGAACATCCCGCCACCCCCTGTGGCGGGAGGAACATCCCGCCATCCCCCGTGGCGGGAGGTGACACGTGTCGCCTTTTCAGCCTCCCGCCAGGGCATTTTTGACTTTTGCGGCGCGAGGAGGGTATTTTTGGCGATAACAAATTGCAGAGGGTTATATTTGTAAAAAAATCTTATCTGTGCAAGATCACCGTGTGTCCCCATCAATCAATTGACACGGGGAGGAGCTGGGCGACGGCACGATTATCGGGTGATTTTCTCTCGTCGGGGCTCCCGTTTCATTACCTCCTCTTTTCTCACCGTCACTGACTCCGTAGCGTCGGGAGCAGGGTCCTCCTGCGTCCACCGCGGCGGTACGGGCTACATGCCGAAGCAGGGCAACATACCGGAGAGGATTGGAGGAGGTATCTGGGCCCTATGGGTAGCGCTGCCTGGAGCCCTTTGATGTGGTGGAGCGGCAGATCCTGCCGGCAATGCTTGCGTCTCGCAGGGGGCATCGGTCCATAGAGGAACTCGGGGTTGGGCGGGCGCGGCGCGAGAGCTACCATTGACGCCAGGCAGGGGCGTAGCTCCCCTTTTAGGCAAGGTATGTCAGCTGCCCTATCTTAAACTTTGGCAAAAAATCGCATATATATGTATGCTTCTTGTCTATATAGATTTAGTTTTGAACATAATTCGTACGTTCTCTTTTTTTTGAGTGGATAATTCGTACGTTCTCAAGAACAACAAAATAAAAACGCCAACATGGGCCGCATAGGAATAGTTTTGGCCTTCCCGGGCCTTTTCTGGACCGCGCAGTAGAGAGATCATCCCCCGACCCGTACGTGTCTCCCTTTGCTTGCCTCACCCGTTTGACTGCCGACCCTCGATCGATCGAAACCACGACTCAGTAGCGCTGCCGTCTTCATGTACTCCTGCGCTGCCCCGCCGGCCACCGGTCCACACGCCCCTGGTTCTCCTCTTCTCCGGTTCCACTCTTCAGGTACAGGACTGTCCGGCTAGGGCTACGACTAGGCTAGAATTGGTAATTTCTGTTCTACTCGTATTTGATATGGTCTGAGAAGTAGGATCCTACTCTACAAACTAGAAAAATTCTTTCTTATTTCATACTACTGGAGTCTTTTTTAGGCAGGCTCGTTGGAATTGGAACGGAGTACATTAATGCTTTTCTTTTGGGTTTGAGGGCTAACATCCTTTCTCAAACATTTTCATACAATTGGCAACCGAAAATATTCTACATACTCTCTGTACTGCCGTCTAGACCTATATAGGCTCTGTGAATTTTTGGTAAAGATGGGCAGGAAGGGGAGTAAACCTGCTAGCTGCAGCTACGAACGGGGCATGTATAATTTTTTATTTTGTGGTCAACTGAACTCGGTTCCTGATTGAACTATTGAAGGATGTTTGATTTTGTTTTCAATAATCAATTATAGATTTTTTAAAAGAAGGTAGATCTAAGTCATTGCCTATGACTGTTGGAATTATGCCCTAGAGGCAATAATAAAGATGTTATTATTATAATTCTTGTTCTTGATAATGTTTATATTCCATGCTAGAATTGTATTAAGCGGAAACTTTAATACTTGTGTGGTTTGTGAACAACACCGTGTCCCTAGTACGCCTCTATGGACTAGCTCATTGATTAATGATGGTTAAGGTTTCCTAACCATGGACATGAGTTATCGATTAATAATGAGATCATATCATTGGAAGAATGATATGATGGACAGACCCAAACTAAGCGAAGCAATTAGATCGTGTCATTGTGTTCGTCTTTGCGAAGCTTTTCTTATGTCAAATATTGTATTCCTTAGACCATGAGATAATACAACTCTCTGGTATCGGAAGAAAGCTTTGAGGTCATCAAACGTCATCCTATGAGAGGGTGATCATAAAGGTGTCTCTCAGGTGATCGGAAAGTATCTGTTGGGTTGTATGTATCGAGATGGGATTTGTCCCTCCCAGGTCGGAGAGATATACTTCGGGCCCACTCGGTAATCGATATCAACACCGCTTGCAAGCATGTGGTTAAGGAGTTAATCACAAAGTGATATCGGATTACGGAACGAGTAAAGTACTTGCTGTGAACGAGATTGAACTAGGTATGACGGTACCGACGATCGAATCTCGGGCAAGTAAAATATCGCGAGACGAAGGGAATATATATGGGATTGATTGAATCCTGGCATCGTGGTTCATTCGATATGATCATCGATGAATGTGTGGGAGTCAATATGGGTTTCTGGACCCCGCTGTTGATTATTGATAGAAGATCATGTCTGCATATTCTCGAACCCGTAGGGTCACACACTTAACGTGTCTCGACACTAGGATAGATTGGATAATTGGTTTATGAGTTTTTGTTCGGAGCCTTAGATGGGATCCAGGACATCACGAGAGGTTCCGGAGTGGTCCGGAGAATAAGATTCATATAAGGCAGTGCAGTTTTTGGAGTTCGGAATTGTTCCGGGTTAATCGGTATTGTACCGGAAGCTTCTAGAACCTTCCGGAAGGGGACCAACGTGGCCCCACCTTCCGGGAGGGGGAATGGGCCTATGAGGGAGTGCCCTGGCCGCATTGGGCCAGGGGCACAAGGCCCCATAGGGCCCAGCCGGACAAGAGGGATAAAACCCTAATCTAGACCTTCTAGAAGGGGGGGTTTCCTTGCCCACCACTCCTCCTCCTTGTGGCCGCCGGTTTGGGCTTGGGGGAGGGGCTAGGGCAGCCGCCTACCCCTCTATATAAAGAGGGTTGGGGGCGCACCACCCCCCCCACACACACACACACCTTCCCTTCCAAAGCTAGCCGCCCTGCTGCCCTCCTCTCTCTCTCCCTCCCGACTGCGTGTAGGCGAAGCCCTGCTGCAGAAACTCTCCACCATATACACCACGCCGTCGTGTTGTAGATCCAATCCGTCTCTCCACCATACTTGCTGGACCGAGGAAGGAGGAGACGTCGAGGTGCTGCACGTGTGCATCTCACGGAGGCACCGCCACTTGTGGTGCTAGATCGGATCGGATCGCGAGGAGGAGAAGCGAGTACGACTACATCACCCACGTTCCGACGAACGTTCCGCTGTGCGAATCTTCAAAGGTATGAAGATCTAATCCAATCTCTCTCGTTGTTTGCATCTCCTAGATTAGATCTTGGCTTTCCCTCTGTTCGCATCCGTAGAAAATTTTGATTTACTATGCCGCGAAACCCTTCAGTGATATCAGAGCTAGATCTATGCGTAGATGTGTTTCACGAGTAGAACGCAACATGGTTGTTGCGGGCGTTGATGTTTTCTGTTGCAAGCCTCTTGTTTGTGTTCTTCTTATGACGCGGGATAGTGAGATTGAAGCGGTCCAGGCCAACCTTACGCGACGTCGTTCGCGAGACCGGCTCCGCACTTGACATGTGGCTTGTTCCACACATGCGGCTGGTGGATGCCAGTTTCTCTCACTATAGTTTTCATGGGATTTACACCGGAGTTTGGCAACCATAATATCACCGTTGTGGCTTTCCGTCGGTAAGAATCGTTCTTAGCATCTACTCCCATAAGCCACGTAAAACATGCAACAACAAAGTAGAGGCGTCTAACTTGTTTTTGCAGGGAGTGTTTTCTGTGATATGGTATGGCCCAAGATGTGATGTGTATAATGTATGCGATGATCATGTTTTGTAATGTTTCACGACTTGCATGTCGATGAGTACACAACCGGCAGGAGCCATATGGTTGTCTTTATAATTGTGTATGACCTATGTGTCAACTTCTTATGCGCCATGTAATAGTTTCACTTTATCGCTAAGTAGTTAGCAATAGTTGTAGTTGCTATTCGTGGTGGAGGCAATCATGGTGGAGTGATGGAGATCATGCCGGAACGCACAAGATGGAGATCATTGCGCGAGGATTGGCTATATCATGTCACATAAAGTTATATGCATGTGATGTTTATCCTTTTATGTATCTTATTATGCTTAGATCGCGATGGTAGCATTATAAGATGATTCCTCACTTAAAGATCAAGATAAAAACTGTGTTTTCCCCAAGTATGCACCGTTGCGAAAGTTCGTCGTGTCCAAGCATCACGTGATGATCGGGTGCTATAGACTCTACGCTCACATACAACGGGTGCAAGCCAGTTTTGCACACGCAGAAATACTTGGGTCTAACTTGACGAGCCTAGCATGTACAGACATGGCCTCGGAACACATGAACCGAAAGGTTAAGCATGAGTCATATGAATGATATGATCGACACTTTGTTGTCCACCATTGAAACCACATCTCTTCTAGTGAAGATCAGATTAGGTGTGGTGAATTTGGATCGTGTTCACAAAACAACTTGAGGGATGTTGAATTTAGTGGGAGTTCATCTAGTAATTTGATTAAAAGTTGAACTAGTTATCATGAACATAGTCTAATTTGTACTTGCAAATATTGTAGATCAAATGGCTAAGTCCAACTTCAACTTCAACGTTTTTGCTAAGAAGGAAAAGCTTAAAAACAATGGGTCTAACTTCACCAACTGGTTCCGCAATCTGAGAATCATTCTCTCTGGCGGTCAAAAGGACTATCTCCTTGAAAGTGCGTTAGGTGACGCCCCTGCTGCTACTGCGCCGGCTGATGAGAAAGTTGTCTATCAGTCGCGCAAAGATGATTATGGTGTGATTAAGAGCACCATGTTGTTTGCTATGGAATCGGACCTTTAAAATCGTTTTGAAGACTATCCCGGGCCCTTTGAGATTCTCGAGGAGCTGAAAACCATGTTTCAGACTCAGGCCCGTTCTGAGAGATATGAGATCTCTGAGAAGTTCTTTACCTGCAAGATGGAAGAAGGGAGTTCCGTTAGTGAGCACGCCATTAAGATGTCGGGCTACACTCAACGCCTTGAGCAACTGGACTGCAAGATTCCAGAGGAGCTCAAGATTGACAGGGTTCTGCAATCACTCCCTCCCAGCTACAAAAGTTTTGTAGTGACTCACAATCAGATTGGTTCCACTGATACGATCACCGAGCTCTTCGCAAAGCTGAAGGCTGCGGAGGTGGACATCAAAAAGGATAATCATGTGTTGATGGTCAACAAGCCCCCCACCTTCAAGAAAGGTAAGGGTGCAAAGAAGCCCTTCAAGAAGGGCGGCGGCAAGCGCACTGCCCCTGCTGAGAAGAAGCTCAAGTCTGGTCCTAAGCCGGACACTGAGTGCTTCTATTGCAAGGACAAGGGTCACTGGAAGCGCAACTGTCCGGAGTACTTAGCGGACAAGAAGGCTGGCACCATCAAAGGTATATTTGATATACATGTTATTGATGTTTTCCTTACTAGCCCTCGTTGTAGTGCCTGGGTATTTGATACTGGTTCAGTTGCTAATATTTGTAACTCGAAACAGGAGCTACGGAATAGACGGCGGCTTGCGAGGGATGAGGTGACGATGCGCGTTGACAACGGATCAAGAGTTGATGTGATGGCCGTCGGCACGCTCTCCTTAGTTTTACCTTCGGGATTAGTTTTAAACCTTAATAAATGTTATTATGTGCCTGCGTTGAGCATGAACATTATTTCTGGATCGTGTTTATTGCAAGACGGTTATTCATTTAAATCGGAGAATAATGGTTGTTCTATTTATATGAGTAACATCTTTTATGGTCATATGCACCTATGGTGAATGGTTTATTTCTTCTAAATCTCGAAAGGGATGAAACACACATCCATAACATTGAGGCTAAGAGATGCAAAGTAGATAGTGATAATACTACTTATTTGTGGCACTGTCGTCTAGGTCATATTGGTGTAAAACGCATGAAGAAGCTCCATTCTGATGGACTTTTGGAGTCTCTTGATTTTGAATCATTTGACACATGTGAACCATGCCTCATGGGCAAGATGATCAAAACCCCGTTCTCCGGGATGATGGAGCGAGCAACGGACTTGTTGGAAATCATACATACCGATGTATGCGGACCGATGAGTGTTTCGACGCGCAGTGGATATCGCTATTTTCTCACTTTTACCGATGACTTAAGTAGATATGGGTATATCTATTTAATGAAACACAAATCTGAAACGTTTGAAAAGTTCAAAGAATTTCAGAATGAAGTGGAGAACCATCGTAACAGAAAGATTAAATTTCTGCGATCCGATCGTGGAGGTGAATATTTGAGTTATGATTTTCTCACGCATCTTAAAGCAAGCGGAATCGTTTCGCAACTCACGCCACCCGGAACACCACAGCGCAATGGTGTGTCTGAACGCCGGAATCGAACCTTATTAGATATGGTCCGATCAATGATGTCTCTTACTGATTTGCCGTTATCATTTGGGGTTATGCATTAGAAACCGCTGCATTCACTTTAAATAGGGCACCATCTAAATCCGTTGAGACGACACCGTATGAACTGTGGTTTGGTGCTAAACCTAAGTTGTCATTTCTCAAAGTTTGGGGATGCGAAGCTTACGTCAAGAAGTTGATGCCGGACAAGCTCGAACCCAAAGCGGAGAAATGCGTCTTCATAGGATACCCTAAGGAAATTATTGGGTATACCTTCTATCACAGAACTGAAGGCAAAGTGTTTGTCGCAAAGAACGGTTCCTTTCTTGAGAAGGAGTTTCTCTCGAAAGAAGTGAGTGGGAGGAAAGTAGAGCTAGACGAGGTTATTGAACCTTCTCTTGAATTGGAGAGTAGCGCAGCACCTGAAATTGATCCAGTGCCGCCTGCACCAACAATAGAGGAAGCTAATGACAAGGATCATGAAGCTTCGGACGATGCTGCTACTGAACGTCGCAGGTCGACAAGGTCGCGTGCCCCTCCTAAGTGGTACGGCAACCCTGTCTTGACTGTCTTGTTGGTAGAAGACAGTGAACCTATGAACTATGAGGAAGCGATCATGAGCCCAGACTCTGAGAAATGGCTAGAAGCCATGAAATCTTAATTGGGATCCATGAGCGAAAACCAAGTATGGACTTTGGTGGACCCTCCTAGCGACCGAAAGGCCGTTGAGTGCAAATGGATCTTCAAGAAGAAAACGGACGCGGATGGTAATGTTACCGTCTATAAAGCACGGCTTGTCGCGAAAGGTTTTCGACAAGTTCAAGGTTTGACTACGATGAGACTTTCTCTCCCGTAGCGATGTTTAAGTCCATTCGGATTTTATTAGCAATTGTTGCGTTTCATGATTATGAAATATGGTAGATGGATGTCAAGACTGCGTTCCTCAATGGCAACATTGATGAAGAGTTGTATATGATGCAACCCGAAGGTTTTGTCGATCCTAAGGATGCTGATAAAGTATGCAAACTTCAGCGTTCCATTTATGGACAGAAGCAAGCATCTCGGAGTTGGAACCTTCGTTTTGATCAAGTGATCAAGAGCTTTGGATTTGTTCCAAATTGCTATGAAGCTTGCATCTACAAGAAAGTGAGTGGGAGCTCGGTGACATTTCTGGTACTATATGTGGATGACATATTGATTATCAGAAATGACATTAACATGCTTAACGATGTGAAGAGTTATTTGAACAAGTGTTTTTCAATGAAAGACCTAGGTGAAGCTGCTTATATATTGGGCATCAAAATCTATAGAGATAGACAAAGACGCCTGATAGCTTTAAGCCAGAGTACATACCTAGACAAAGTTCTGAAAAGGTTCAGAATGGATAAGGCAAAGAAAGGTTCAGTGCCTATGTTGTCTGGTAAGATATTGAGCAAGGCTCAGTGTCCAGCTACGGTAAATGATAGGGAAGCTATGAGCAAAGTGCCTTATGCCTCGGCCATAGATTCTATCATGTATGCCATGCTGTGTACTAGACCGGATGTGTCCAATGCTCTTAGTTTGACGAGCAGATATCAAAGTGATCCAGGAGTGGAACACTAGACAGCCGTGAAGTACATCCTAAAGTACCTAAATAGAACTAAAGAAATGTTCTTAGTCTATGGGGGTGATGAACAGCTCGTCGTAAAAGTTTACGTCGACGCTAGTTTCGACACCGACAAGGATGATTCTAAATCTCATACAGGATACGTGTATATTTTGAATGGAGGAGCTGTGAGCTGGAGAAGCTGCAAGCAAAGCGTGATCGCGGGATCTACAGTAGAAGCGGAATACATGGCTGCTGCAGAAGCATCAAGTGAAGGAGTTTGGATCAGGAACTTCATCACTGAGCTTGGCGTGGTTCCAAGTGCATTGGACCCACTGGAGATATTGTGTGACAACACTGGCGCCATAGCACTCGCTAAGGAACCAAGATATCATCCAAAGACCAAGCATATCAACCGCAAGTTTCATATAATCCGAGATTATATAGCAGATGGAGATCTGAAGATTAGCAAAGTACATACAGATTTGAATGTCGCAGATCCATTGACTAAACCTCTTCCACGTGTAAAACATGATCAACACCTCAATGCCATGGGTGTGAGATTGTTGCCAGATGTAAACTAGATTATTGACTCTAGTGCAAGTGGGAGACTGTTGGAATTATGCCCTAGAGGCAATAATAAAGATGTTCTTATTATCATTCTTGTTCTTGATAATGTTTATATTCCATGCTAGAATTGTATTAAGCGGAAACTTTAATACTTGTGTGGTTTGTGAACAACACCGTGTCCCTAGTACGCCTCTATGGACTAGCTCATTGATTAATGATGGTTAAGGTTTCCTAACCATGGACATGAGTTGTCGATTAATAATGAGATCATATCATTGGGAGAATGATATGATGGACAGACCCAAACTAAGCGAAGCAATTAGATCGTCATCGTGTTCGTCTTTGTGAAGCTTTTCTTATGTCAAATATTGTATTCCTTAGACCATGAGATAATACAACTCCCTGGTATCGGAAGAAAGCTTTGAGGTCATCAAACGTCATCCTATGAGAGGGTGATCATAAAGGTGTCTCTCAGGTGATCAGAAAGTATCTGTTGGGTTGTATGTATCGAGATGGGATTTGTCCCTCCCAGGTCAGAGAGATATACTTCGGGCCCACTCGGTAATCGATATCAACACCGCTTGCAAGAATGTGGTTAAGGAGTTAATCACAAAGTGATATCGGATTACGGAACGAGTAAAGTACTTGCTGTGAACGAGATTGAACTAGGTATGACGGTACCGACGATCGAATCTCGGGCAAGTAAAATATCGCGAGACGAAGGGAATATATATATGGGATTGATTGAATCCTGGCATCGTGGTTCATCCGATATGATCATAGATGAATGTGTGGGAGTCAATATGGGTTTCCAGACCCCGTTGTTGATTATTGATAGAAGATCATGTCTGCGTATTCTCGAACCCGCAGGGTCACACACTTAACGTGTCTCGACGCTAGGATAGATTGGATAATTGGTTTATGAGTTTTTGTTCGGAGCCTCGGATGGGATCCGGGACATCACGAGAGGTTCCGGAGTGGTCCGGAGAATAAGATTCATATAAGGCAGTGCAGTTTTTGGAGTTCGGAATTGTTCCGGGTTAATCGGTATTGTACCGGAAGCTTCTAGAACCTTCCGGAAGGGGACCAACGTGGCCCCACCTTCCGGGAGGGGGCATGGGCCTATGAGGGAGTGCCCTAGCCGCATTGGGCCAGGGGCACAAGGCCCCATAGGGCCCAGCCGGCCAAGAGGGATAAAACCCTAATCTAGACCTTCTAGAAGGGGGGGTTTCCTTGCCCCCCCCACTCCTCCGACTTGTGGCCGCCGGTTTGGGCTTGGGGGAGGGGCTAGGGCAGCCGCCCACCCCTCTATATAAAGAGGGCTGGGGGCGCACCCCCCCCCACACACACACACACCTTCCCCTCCAAAGCTAGCCGCCCTGCTGCCCTCCTCTCTCTCTCCCTCCCGACTGCGTGTAGGCGAAGCCCTGCTGCAGAAACTCTCCACCATATACACCACGCCGTCGTGTTGTAGATCCAATCTGTCTCTCCACCATACTTGCTGGACCGAGGTGAAGGGAATATGCCCGAGAGGCAATAATAAAGTGGTTATTATCGTATTCCTTGTTTATGATAAATGTTTATTTTGCATGCTATAATTGTATTAATACGGAAACGTTAATACATGTGTGTTTAATAAACAAACAGAAAGTTCCTAGTTATGCCTCTCTCATAAACTAGCTTGTTGATTAACAAGATGATCAAGGTTTCCTGATCATGGACATTGGATGTTGTTAATAACGGGGTCACAACATTAGTGTAATGGTGTGATGAACATTCATCCGAAGTATAGCATTACGATCAAAGTCATTGAGTTTATATTGCTATAACAACTTACGAAGTGATCCTAATCCTTAGACCATGAGATCATGTCAATCACTAACACCGGAAGAGTTTCTTGATAACATCAAACGTCACACCGTAACAGGGTGATTATAAAGATGGATTCAGAACTAATAAAGTGTTATGTTGAGGCTCATGGATCGAGAGTGGAATTTGTTCATCCCGATGACGGATAGATATACTCTGGGCCCTCTCGGTGATATCACATTGATTAGCTTGCAAGCAAGTGATTTGATCACTAGAATGTTATATCACGGGAACGAGAAAAGAGTGCATGTCAGTAACGAGATCAAACTAGGTATGGAGATACCGATGATCGAATCTCGGACATGTAATATATCGCGAAACAAAGGGATTAAGATACTAGCGTAAAAGGTTCCGACGATCACAAGAAAGTCATCGTTGAATGTGTGGGAGTCAGTATGGGTCTCCAGATCCCGCTTCTGATTATTGATCCGAGAGGGGTCTCGATCATGTCCGCATTATTCGCGAACCGTAGGGTGACACACTTAAGAGACACCGACATCCATTTGGAGCAAAAGTTTCATGCCGAAAAGAATAACAAGCGCAGGAATTTATTTCACTAGATACCGAAACGGGTTTTCGGGTGAAATTGCAGAAAGTGTTTCTGCATGTGAAATGAAATACTAGCAAGGGGCTATATGTGAATGTTTGTCATTAAAGTAATTGACAAAATTCTGAATAAATAAAAGGAGTTTTATTTAATGAGAGTTTGCATTAAATTTGGTGGAAATTTAATGGGAATTTGAGTGGGTTTTTGAGTGGAGGGAATTGAAAGGCTTTTGTGTGAGTGGAGTGTCCACCCACATGAATGAAAGGAGGGGAGGGGGCAGCCCCATGGCTGGGCGCATGGCCCCTTGGGTGCCCCCTCTCCCTATAAAAGGAGCCCCCCTCCCTCTCTCTCACTCACACCTCCTCGTGAAGGATCTCTCTCCCCCTCTAGAATTTATTCCCCATGGTCTCGGACTAGCGAGATACATGTTCCCGGTGGCTATTCGGCAAGAAAGAGTTGTGCTTCCGCTGCATCGCTGGAGCGAGGAGGCGGAGGTTGCTTGGTGCCTCGAACGTGTGCGCGAGCACGGATGCGCTGCTATTTTGCGGCGCTAGGACTTCCTCTCGATCTTGAGATCGGCAAGAGATCGTCTACATCAACCACGAGTTTGGACTAGTTAAGCTTTGTCGGTCTTCAAGGGTATGTTCTCTACGGATATACATCCGCCCGTTGTTTGTATCTAGTAGATAGATCTTGGTACATAGTTGTTCCCATCGTAGGAAAATTTTTGTTTTCTATGCTGCGAACCCTACAGTGGTATCAGAGCCGGATCTATGCGTAGATGCTTTGCACGGATAGTACACATATGAGTATGTGGGCGATGATAGTCATTTTATTGCTTCTTAGTTGTACTTTGGATATTGGTGGCATAGTGGGATGAAGCGGCCCGGACAAACTTTACATGTCCTCGCACATGAGACATGTTCCACGCTTGACATGCAACTAGTTTTGCATAAGTGGCTAGCGGGTGTCTGTCTCTCCTACTATAGTCAATATATAATTTGCAACGAGTTGTCAATAATTTGGTTATCCTCGTTGTGGTTCATGTTCGTAGGTAAGAACGGTTCTATCTTCGAAAGCCCTAAGCCACGTAAAATTTGCAATGGATAAATTAGAGGCGTCTAGTTTAGATTGTTGCTGGGCTAGTGTTATGATATGGTGATGTTGTAAGTAGAAGTATGAGATGATACTCTTACAACATACATAACGTGTAAACTCCATAGACCTTGGATTTACACATAAAGGTATGATAGTGATCATACCACGGTGCACATGATAGAGATCATATGCGAGAACCATATCATTCCACTAATAAACATGTGATGTTTGATAGCATCTTATATTGCTTGTTTGGCGTTTTATTAGCATAATAAGATGATCCCTCATTTAGATATCAATATAAAAATGTGTCCTTCCTTAAGTATGCACCGACAATGTTTCGTCGCTTCAAGACATCACGTGATGATCGGGTGTACTTGAATCCACGAGCATATCTCGGGTGTAAGACAGTTACACACGCGAATACTAAGGTTCTTACTTGGCGAGCCTAGCATGTACAGACATGGCCTCGGAACACGGACCGAAAGGTTAAGCATGAGTCATATGTTTTGATATGATGACCATATGGATGCTCGCCTTTGAAGCTACGCCGACTCACGTGATGATCGGACTTGGTGTAGTGGATTTGGTTCATGTAATCACCAAAAATACACGAGGGATGTCGTTTTTGAGTAGGAGTTCATTTCTAATTTGGATTAGTAGAACTCAATTTATCATAAATTAAATCAAAGTGAATTTGCATAATTTGTTGTAGTCATTGGCATTCGTTCACCACCTTATGCATAGTTGTAATTGAGA
Source organism: Avena sativa (assembly GCA_916181665.1). Classification (NCBI taxonomy): domain Eukaryota; kingdom Viridiplantae; phylum Streptophyta; class Magnoliopsida; order Poales; family Poaceae; genus Avena; species Avena sativa. The sequence goes on along the minus strand of OV702285.1, from coordinate 58,388,078 downwards.
TAATAGAACTATAGAATTCTGGATATTTACTTTACGAACTGGTATCGTATTGTGTTGAGTGTCAATCAAAGTTTAAAGTTCTATTGCAAACTTTCAGCAAACTCTATTTACTCCGTGAAATTTAAATAATTGGTATTAAATCGAGAGTAAAAAATTCCAGTGTTAGTATCTTAAGTATCATGTTTGCCTCCACGATTCTTGATTGTTTTAATATCAAGTTTATCTAGGAGCTGAAAGAATTGTTTCAGAAACCATCATGTGTGGCAGATATAACGATATCTGAAACAATGTTTTGGTTGAAATATGATAGAGTATAATATATGTTCTCATATTGGATGAGAATTTACGAAGGTTGGAGATGCTAGACATCCTAATCATCCAAAAGGGTTTTGGAAAGTAATGTTATACTCACGATTCTCCTTTATAAGATAAATTGGCTTGATCATGAAAGTCGTCATGATAAGGATGAATAGAAGATGTATGTAAAGTGTTTACTACACTAAAAGATTACTAAAGAATGGATTTTGAAAGAATACCGATCATTTTGATGATGGTGATCTACTTCAAAGTGCAAGTCCAAAGGTATTATTATTTGAATATACACGCTTTGGACTATGTGTCATGTATATGGCGCCACTTTTGATGTTGATAGATTCTTTTAAAAGGAAAAGGAAATGCTGAAAGAGAATCTATAAAATATATTTGGCAGAAAAGAAAAGATTGGAAATATCCAATTTAGGTATATGGATGATATACATGTTATGGTTGTATTCTTTGCTTGTTAAACAATGTGGTTCTTGGGTATTGGATACCGAATTGGTTGGTATGAAATTTCATACGGAATGATGCAATTCATGAACCACAATGGCCTAAGTAACTAGCAAGAGAATATGTGATGATGTTCATCGAAAACAAACAAACCGTTGTTTGTATTTCTCGTTGACATCAAAGCTTGACTTCAAGATTTGTTTTAATAATTGTTATTTGAATCAGGTATTATAAGAGCAAAGGTTGTTCAAATAATTACCGTATTCCATATAAGATGGATGATTTACAAATCTAGTTGGAGAAATCACATCCATAAAACCTAATGCTAAAATGTCGCAAGACAAATGATTGAAAGATCACTTACGAAGTGACATCGCCGTTTAAATTATATTGGAAAGAAAACATGAAGAATCTCCATTTTCATGGATTTTTGGAGTCTTTGATTTGATCAAGTGACGCTTGTGAGACTTTCCTCGGGATAATTAAAACTTCGTTCAAAGGCCAAAGAAGAACGAACGACTAAAATATTGGAATTTATACATATCGATGTATGTAGTCCATTATGTGTAGTCGTAAGCGATGGGTTTCAACTTCATATACTTTCTCCGGAAATTGAGTGAATAATTCACTTAATGAGAAAGAAGTGTGAAATATTTGAAAATGTTCAAAGACTTTCAAGATGAAGTGAAAATCATTGTGACAAGAAAAATAAATGAATTATGATTTGATCATAAAGGGATTTATTTGAGTTACAAGTGTAACAAGAAAAATAAATGAATTATGATTTTATCATAAAAGGGATTTATTTGAGTTACAATTTTAGCAAAACACCTAGATTTACATCTCCTGAAACACCATAGGAATATGGAATGTTTTGAGATTTGTAAGGAAACCTTGTTTGACATGGTTGGATCAAAGGTGTTATTTATAAAACTGCCATTATGTTTTAAAAGATTAAAGCTTTAGAGACTACCGCTTTTACACTGAAAAGAGCTCCATCTTGATCCGGTGAAATGACACCATGGAAGTTATGGTTTGGGGTAAAACCCAAGTTCTCATTTCTTAAATTTTGGTATGCTAAACATAAGTAAGATGTTTACAACCGAAGTCGGATGAGCATGTCTTTGTAGGTTATTTCGAATAACAATTGGTTTTTCCTCCATAACACCAAGGACAAAAGGGTTTGTCGCTTGAAACGTGAAGTTTCTTGAAAAAGGAATTTTTTCGTAAAAGTTAAGTGGGAGGACAATAGAACTTTGATAAGGTTAACGAACCTTAAATATGCTGAGTTGCGCAGCGCCGGAAAATGTTCCGGAGGCAGCCAGAATGCTCATGGATTACGTGCCTCAAATGTTGCGGTCACGGAGATCTAAGTTCCTATTGAACCAAGTCGGTCGAATAAACAATCAAATACTAAGATTTGAGAGTAAATCATTATTGTTTGACAATCATGAACCAACTATATGCAAAGAAGCGATGATGGGCCCTGACTCCGTCAAATGGCTTGAAGCCATAAAATCCGTGATAGTTCCATACACGAGAAATCAAGTTTTGAACTTGGAAGACCCTCCGGAAAGGTGTAAAAACCTATCGGTCGTATTTGGATCTATAAAGAAACAGACATGGATGTTTCACATCTATGAAATAGTCGACATGTCGTAAAATATTTTACGACAATGTTCAAGGAGTTGACTATGACAAGATTTGATCTTTCATAGCGATATTTAGTCTGGACGGATTAAAGTAGCAACCACTACATATAATTTGGTATATGGTAGATGAATAAACAAAACAAAGTTCTTCTAATAGAATGGTTACCTAGGACGTGTACATGACACGATCCAAAGGGTTTTGTTAATTCAAAGGATGCTAAAAAGGGCATGCAAACTTCAATGGTTGAAGTAAGCATCGCGGAGTTGGAATCTTCACCGTGATGAAAAAGAGTTTTCATCAGGAGACGATGAAGATGCTTGCATTTGCAAGAAATTAAGTGGGAGTGCTAAGACATATTTCTAATACATTATGTGGAGGACATCTTGTTGATTAGAAATGATGTATATTCTATTGACAAAGGTTAAGAATTTCATTTCGATGAAATACTTAGGCAAAACCCGAATATTTAGCGTGAATGTCTATAGTGGATAGACTGTAACGCCAATATGGTTGTGCCAAACGTACATATATGAGATATTGAAAGAGTTCAATATAGAATCAACAAGAAACGGTTCTTGTCGCATGGAAAGGAATTGAATCAAGATTCAAGTGTATCGACACTTGATAAGTGAAACAAGATTCAAGTGCTTTGACACTTGATGAGTAAAATCACAAGAATGTCTTGATCAATCATACCATGATATGTACACATCCAGATATGTCCTATGCTCTAAGTGTTATGAGCATATACCAGAATGAATCATAAAATGATCATTGGACGATAGTGAGGATATTCTTATGATCTTTTGGAAGAACTAAGAATATATTTGTGTAGAGGTGACAAACAATTACAAATAGTTCATTGTAAGACGTTACATTGATACTAGTTTTGTCACAATATACAAATTAAGTTTATCTCAATTTAAACTATGGGTGGCACAATGTAATGGAAAAGAGATTCCATGATGGATTTGGATGAAATCCATAGTTGAGACATTGTGACGAATACTACAACAAAAGGGCTAAGTATATGACTGCTATAGTAGCAGCAAAGGAGTGAATTTGTGTCAAGAAGTTTGTTATCAAACTAAGATGTGGTTCTCAACAGGCTAACACTAAAGATATATTGTATGACAATAGTATCGACATGATTTAACCCCAAGGAACTAAAGATCTCACCGAAAGACCAAATTTATACAATGCCATCTCATTGGAGAATGAGTGATGCGTGAAGACGCAAAGACATGCAAATACACACGGACCTGAAGCGCCAGATCCGTAGATTATGTTAACCACTTGCAATTGCATATATGGAACACCAGAAAGCCATAGGTGTTCAATACGCAGAGTTTTCAAACTAGATTATTGTCTCTAGTGCAAGTGGGAGACTGAAGGGAATATGCCCGAGAGGCAATAATAAAGTGGTTATTATCGTATTCCTTGTTTATGATAAATGTTTATTTTGCATGCTATAATTGTATTAATACGGAAACGTTAATACATGTGTGTTTAATAAACAAACAGAAAGTTCCTAGTTATGCCTCTCTCATAAACTAGCTCGTTGATTAACAAGATGATCAAGGTTTCCTGATCATGGACATTGGATGTTGTTAATAACGGGGTCACAACATTAGTGTAATGGTGTGATGAACATTCATCCGAAGTATAGCATTACGATCAAAGTCATTGAGTTTATATTGCTATAACAACTTACGAAGTGATCCTAATCCTTAGACCATGAGATCATGTCAATCACTAACACCGGAAGAGTTTCTTGATAACATCAAACGTCACACCGTAACAGGGTGATTATAAAGATGGATTCAGAACTAATAAAGTGATATGTTGAGGCTCATGGATCGAGAGTGGAATTTGTTCATCCCGATGACGGATAGATATACTCTGGGCCCTCTCGGTGATATCACATTGATTAGCTTGCAAGCAAGTGATTTGATCACTAGAATGTTATATCACGGGAACGAGAAAAGAGTGCATGTCAGTAACGAGATCAAACTAGGTATGGAGATACCGATGATCGAATCTCGGACATGTAATATATCGCGAAACAAAGGGATTAAGATACTAGCGTAAAAGGTTCCGACGATCACAAGAAAGTCATCGTTGAATGTGTGGGAGTCAGTATGGGTCTCCAGATCCCGCTTCTGATTATTGATCCGAGAGGGGTCTCGATCATGTCCGCATTATTCGCGAACCGTAGGGTGACACACTTAAGAGACACCGACATCCATTTGGAGCAAAAGTTTCATGCCGAAAAGAATAACAAGCGCAGGAATTTATTTCACTAGATACCGAAACGGGTTTTCGGGTGAAATTGCAGAAAGTGTTTCTGCATGTGAAATGAAATACTAGCAAGGGGCTATATGTGAATGTTTGTCATTAAAGTAATTGACAAAATTCTGAATAAATAAAAGGAGTTTTATTTAATGAGAGTTTGCATTAAATTTGGTGGAAATTTAATGGGAATTTGAGTGGGTTTTTGAGTGGAGGGAATTGAAAGGCTTTTGTGTGAGTGGAGTGTCCACCCACATGAATGAAAGGAGGGGAGGGGGCAGCCCCATGGCTGGGCGCATGGCCCCTTGGGTGCCCCCTCTCCCTATAAAAGGAGCCCCCCTCCCTCTCTCTCACTCACACCTCCTCGTGAAGGATCTCTCTCCCCCTCTAGAATTTATTCCCCATGGTCTCGGACTAGCGAGATACATGTTCCCGGTGGCTATTCGGCAAGAAAGAGTTGTGCTTCCGCTGCATCGCTGGAGCGAGGAGGCAGAGGTTGCTCGGTGCCTCGAACGTGTGTGCGAGCACGGATGCGCTGCTGTTTTGCGGCGCTAGGACTTCCTCTCGATCTTGAGATCGGCAAGAGATCGTCTACATCAACCACGAGTTTGGACTCGTTAAGCTTTGTCGGTCTTCAAGGGTATGTTCTCTACGGATATACATCCGCCGTTGTTTGTATCTAGTAGATAGATCTTGGTACATAGTTGTTCCCATCGTAGGAAAAATTTTGTTTTCTATGCTGCGAACCCTACACGAGGAAGGAGGAGACGTCGAGGTGCTGCACGTGTGCATCTCACAGAGGCACCGCCACTTGTGGTGCTAGATCGGATCGGATCGCGAGGAGGAGAAGCGAGTACGACTACATCACCCACGTTCCGACGAACGTTCCGCTGTGCGAATCTTCAAGGGTATGAAGATCTAATCCAATCTCTCTCGTTGTTTGCATCTCCTAGATTAGATCTTGGCTTTCCCTCTGTTCCCATCCGTAGAAAATTTTGATTTACTATGTCGCGAAACCCTTCAATGACTTCCATACAGTATTGAAGCTTCATTATCAGTATGTTTGTATGTTCTATTTCGATTCAAATATGTCGCTATTTTCATTGTACTACATGATTATGCTTTTACAATTTTGTCGACACGATTGAAATTTTTTGCATCGATATTTTTAATGCTATAGCGTTCGCCCGACCTTAATTTTTTTCGTCCTTTGCCACTGACGCCAGGCGCCTCTGCCAGAGGAGGGAGTGGCGGTGGTGCTGGGTTGGCATCGGCGCCATCCGAGGTCAATCTGGTGAAGCTGACTCTGTGGCCCCTAGTGTTTTATGGGATGCCAACCAGAAGTGGTTGGCCTCATCCCATCGATTTGCTCGGATGGTCTCAATCAATTTTTTTTTGTAGAAATGATCCTAGAATCTGGCTATTCTCATCCCCTTTCATTCTCCAAACCAAATGAGAAGTGGCTATCCCTTACCATCCACTTGATAGACACGGAGCCAAACACGCCCTATGTGGATGGATGGATGAAGGTAATCGAGCTGCGTCTTGTTTGTGTTTGGGCTGTAACGAGGTGGGTCGTCTCCCCTCGGTTCCGTGTTGATATAGGTGCCAGAAACGTGGGCAAAACTTGTACAAGAGTTATACACCAACACACATACGTATTGGGTATGAAAACATAAAATAAAGACCTATTACATATTCTAACACCCTCCCTTAATCTAAACCTTGTGAAAGGTTGAGATTATGTTTGAACTCATCAAGCTTCTTGACTGGAAGTGCCTTTATGAAACCATCTGCAACTTGATCTTTGCTTGACACAAAACGAATAGCCAAGCTATTGTTAGCAACTCTTTCTCTAACAAAATGAAAATCAATCTCAATATATTTAGTTCGTGCATGGAACACTGGATTTGCAGATAAAAAGATAGCACCTAAATTATCGCACCAGAGACTTGGCTTTTCTTGTAACTTCACTCCAAGTTCTAAGAGAAGAGCTTCAACCCAAATCAATTCAGCAGTAGCATTAGCAAGAGATTTATATTCAGCCTCAGTACTAGAACGAGACACTGTGGCTTGTTTTCTGGCACTCCAGGAGACCACATTTGGTCCAATAAATATAGCAAAACCACTTGTGGAACGTCTGTCCTCTAGGCAACCAGCCCAGTCTGCATCTGAAAAAGCACTCAAGAAGGTGGATGATGATTTTATAAATGTGATTCCAAGATTCAATGTGTCTTTCACGTATCTGAGAATACGTTTTTCAGTTGTCCAGTGTTCTGTAGTTGGAGCATGAAGATACTGACAAACCTTATTCACAGAAAAGGACAAGTCAGGACGTGTCAATGTGAGATACTGCAAGGCTGCAACAAGACTTCTGTATTGGGTACTATCTTCAGGACCAAGTGGTGTACCACCTGTAAGAGACAGTTGCTCTGTAGAGGACAATGGTGTAGGTGCCGGTTTGCAACCTTTCATTCCGGCCCTATCAAGAATGTCTGAAGCATATTTTTCCTGTGTCAACAGCAAACCATTCTGTGTTCTTTTCACCTCAATACTAAGAAAATAGTGTAGTTCACCTAAATCCTTGATGGCAAAATTCTTATTTAAATCTTGAAGAAGGGCAGTGATAGCATGATCAGATGAGCCAGTAACTATGATATCATCAACATAAATCAAGACAAACATAGTGATACCTGACTTACTGAAAAGAAATAATGAGGTGTCTGCCTTTGTAGGTGTAAATCCAAGTTCACATAGCTTAGAACTCAGCCTTGAATACCAGGCTCTAGGTGCTTGCTTTAGTCCATACAGAGCCTTGTCAAGTTTGCAAATATAGTGCGGAAGGTGAGGATCCTCAAAACCTGAAGGTTGTTTCATGTACACTTCCTCTTCCAGAACACCATGAAGAAACGCGTTCTTGACATCTAGCTGCCTAAGACTCCATCCACGAGAGACAGAGAGAGATAACACAATTCTGATAGTAGCAATTTTTACCACGGGACTGAAAGTATCCTCATAATCAATACCATACAGTTGTTTGAAACCCTTTGCAACCAGACGTGCCTTGTACCTATCAATAGTGCCATCTACCTTCTTCTTAATGTGATACACCCACTTACAGTCAATTAAATTCTTATTGCTGCTCGGTGGAACAAGATGCCAGGTCTTGTTATCAATCAATGTGTTGTATTCTTCCTCCATAGCCTGACGCCATCATGAAGTATTGAGAGCATCTGTCAAAGAGTGTGGTTCACCTATAGACGAGAACATGCCATATCGCATAGTACCATCAGTATACTTCTTGGGATGATGGATACCTTTTTGCAACCTTGTACGAACACCAGGAGGTGAAGGTGGTGGTGGAGAAGCATCATCTGAGGTATCGGAAGAATTTTCGGAATCATCATTATTATTTTCTAAGCTTGTAGCACCTTTGCCCCCACCAGCGCTGGCCACAGAAGATCCACCAGGAGATCCGGTCGTGGCAGGGGACAGCGGAGGAGATAGTGCGCCAGGCTGCTGCTCGCCACGCGCGACTCCGCCAAGTGGCGCCGAAGGAGCGGCTGCATGCAGACGGGGCCCGGTGGGCGTGTGGCCACCACGCGCGGGCGGTGAAAGCGACGCGCGCAGGGGAGAGTTGCTGCGCGGGGAAGTGATGGGCGACGCGGCAGGGGAATCTGCCTGGGATCGCGCAGCCGCTTCGGGTTTGGTGTTGTCCAGAGAATAATCAGCAGAATCAGCCTCGTGTTCTGCATCAGATTCGTCATTTTCTGTACTGTTTTCATCTTCGTTTTCTGTGTTGTTTTCTTCACCAATGTCAATGGGATTTTCTTCAGGAGCTGCATCTGCCTGTTGCACATTAGGAACAGTAACAATAGGCACAATAGGGTCATTGCAATTTGAGCACTCTCATGAGAAGTGGATGTGGAGGATGGAAGGAGTAGTACTTCTTTCTTAAGAAGAGCCCCGACATTTGGATGTAAAGATGCAAAAGGAAAAACATTTTCATCGAAGACTACATCACGAGAGATATAGACACGCCATGTAGATATATCTAGACACTTAACACCTTTATGCATCGGACTATAACCAATGAACACACACCGTGTAGAGCGAAAAGCAAGTTTTCTTTTGTTGTAGGGACGAAGGTTTGGCCAGCAGGCACAACCAAAAGTTCTTAGAGCATCATAGTTGGGTGTGACATGAAGAAGACGTTCTGTAGGAGACTCAAAATCAAGGACCTTACTGGGAAGCAATTTTATGAGATATGTGGCAGTGATAAAAGCTTCATCCCAAAATTTCAAGGGCATAGAAGCATTGGCAAGTAAGGCAAGACCAACTTCAACTATATGACGATGTTTTCTTTCAGCTGAACCATTTTGTTGGTGGGCATGGGGACAAGAGACATGGTGTGTGATGCCAACCTTTTGAAAGAATCCATTCAATTTTTCATATACACCTCCCCAATCAGTTTGCATAGTAATTATTTTCCTATCAAACTTGCGCTCAACATACTGCTGATAATTAAGAAAGTCTTGATAAACATCAGAACGCTTCTTAAGCAAATAGATCCATGTGAATTTACTAAAATCATCAATAAAGCTTACATAATATGCATGTTTTCCCACAGAGAGAGGTGCAGGACCCCATACATCAGAGAATACTTGCTCCAAGGGAGCAGTGGAGACACTAGAAGACACATTATATGGCAACTGATGGCTCTTAGCTAACTGACAAGAATCACAAACATATGGAGTACTCTCTGGGGTGTAAGCTATTTTATTTCTTCTAAGAACTTGCTGAACCACAAATGAAGATGGATGTCCTAAGCGGCGATGCCATGTAGAGGATGACGGCTTATTGAGATGAAGGCATGCTTGGCGGTCTCATGAAACATGGGCACCAAAGGATAGAGACCACCCCAGCAGGGGCCTCTAAACAGAACTCTTTGTGTTGCTTGGTCCTTGATTAAAAAGAAGAAAGGATGAAACTCAATAAAGACATGATTATCAAGGGTAAAACAATGAACAAATAGTAGATTTTTGGATGCACTAGGAACATGAAGAATATTATTTAGATCAAAGGATCCATGAGGAGTGCGCAAAACTGAATTTCCAATGTGACTAATGCTCATACATGTACCTTCAGCAGTACGGACCCGGTCTTGTCCATTGTACTTGTTGGCGATGAGGAGCTTGTTCAGCTCGCTGGTGATGTGGTCGGTGGCGCCCGTGTCAGTGTACCAGTTTGTATCCACGCCATAGGATGCAAGATGTGCATCCTTGTCGCCTTTCTCACCATTGTTCTTCTCCTTCTTGTCATCTACATAGCGCCACCAGCAGTCACTAGTGGGATGGCCATGTTTCTCGCATATCTGACAGTCTGTATCGACATATGGGGTGGCAACACGATCAGGCCGGCGCCCACCACCATCAGTACGGCGGTACCGATCACCACCTCCATCATCACGACGCCAGGGGCGCCTATCATCACGGCGGTCGCTGCGACGGTCATCACGTATCCAGCTCCCACGATCATCGTCGTGATAGCCACCACCACCACCTCCACGGTAAGAGCCACGGTCAGGGCTGCGACCACGGGGAGGAGATGTGCGGCTACGGGGGGAGGTGTTCTGCCACGTGGAGGAGGTGTGCGGCCACGGTCAGCTCCGCGGCGTGCCAGATTTGCAGACGAGATGAAGGTGCCGTTCTCCTCGACACCATTGCGCATATCATATGCACATAGCTAGTCATAAAACTCATCAAGGGTGGTGCTCGAATTCCCATTCACTGAGGTGATGAGAGCATTGTACTCAACTTTGCAAAGACCATGTAATAAATATCCCAAAAACTCATCATCTGGAATAGGTTTACCAAGAACATAAAGTTCTGATGCAAAACCTTTCATATTGGTGTAATATTGATCTGCAGTCATAGTGAGCTTTTTGGTGTCGTTGAGATTTTCCCGCAGGTGCTGGGCCTTGGTTCTGGACGCAGTCTTGAACATGGTGTTGATGGCAGTCCATGCCTCGGCGGTAGAGCTCACGTCGAGGAGGTGCGACAGGATGTCAGGAGACAGCGTGTTGAGAAGGAACCTGAGGACCTGCTGGTCCCTCGCCATCCAGGCGACGTACGCAGGATTTTCCACCGTCTCCTTCTGTTTCTAGGCGTTCTCGGTGTCGACTGTCTTCGGCGGGGCGTGATCCGTGCCTTCCAGCAGGGCCATGACGTTGGCACCGCGAAAAGCAGGGAGTACGAGCGCCTTCCACAGCAGGAAATTCCCGCGGGTCAGCTGCTGCGCCGGGGGCGCCCCCAAAGAGGTGGCCAGGGCCGAGGTGGAACCTGATGAACTCATGATGATCAGATCGATCTAGGTTGTGTGTGGGGATTTGGTTTTGGGTGTTGGTGGGTGCAGCAGCCACGGCAGGGAAGGAGCCTGCACGCGCGCGGATGGGAGTTGTCGGGAGTTTTTCTGTGGATCGTGGCAGCGGGCGGCTATTGCTAGCGGTGGCTGCGGATCGTAGTTCGTAGGGGTGGGTTGTAGATCGTAGGACAGCGGACAGCTATTGCTAGCGGCGGCTGCAGGTTGTAGTTCGTAGGAGGAGGCAGCGGCAGCGTTGTTCGTAGATCGCGGCGGCGGCTTCAGCAGCTAGGTCAGGAAGAGACCTGCTCTGATACCATGTTTGTGTTTGAGCTGTAACGAGGTGGGTCGTCTCCCCTCGGTTCCGTGTTGATATAGGTGCCAGAAACGTGGGCAAAACTTGTACAAGAGTTATACACCAACACACGTATGTATTGGGTATGAAAACATAAAATAAAGACCTATTACATATTCTAACACGTCTTAGTACACATGGATAATGCAAGGTGTAGGTGTGAGGGATTTGAGAGAGGAAACCAGTCGTCGCTGCCGCCGCTGTATTCTTCCTTTGAATGAGGGTTGGGTAGGGTTGGGTCGGCCTCGGCAGGTTAACCCTAGATGTAAAGTGCAGCACCACCGAACATGGTGTTGCACAACACACCGCGACACCGTTAGAAGTGCGGCCGCACTTATGGAACCAGGGTCCATGCTGCCACGCTGGCAGCTGGTGCGGCGCCTTTGGTAATGGTGTTGCGCTATGTAGTGCGGCGTCACGGTGACTGGGCGCCGCACAAAAGGTTAGACCCGTGAATTAGTTCCAACCAGGGTTCTTTGTTTGAATTTGTTTCACGTTTGGGTTATTTCGGTGCAAATTGGTGTGATTTATGGTTTGTATGCGTGTATATGTACATGAGGATGGATGGACGGGTTGATTGAACCCATCATCATATATAGAATCCGTGATGGGTCAATTGCTCTCCTTTACTCTCCCCCTATCCAACCATAATGAGCAAGAAATGATGACAAAGGCACCGTGTAGCTGGCATGCATCCAAGAACTTTGATTCTCGAGCCTGAGCGAGTGAGTTTATATAGAGAGATAGTCCCAGTAACATTGGATATAACTTTATTTCATTTCGAAAAAGCTTGCGGCACAAATTGAACTTGCAACTTGGCAATATCTAATCCATAACCAAGGAGCATCTCTACAACAGCAAAGAAAATGAATAAGCCACACCATGGACCATCCACCCTGCTCAAGTGGAAAGTCCAAGCAATTTCGCCACCTAGAACTACATCCCAAGCATCTAGCTATCCTAGCCCTGCACACTTACTCCATGCATGCATAGCCCAAGAAAAGAAGGCTGCAGCATATGGAAAGTCGCCGCCAATGTTTATGCAGCATAACAGATTATCCTCACGGCCCATCATCTTGTCGTACAGAAATCGGATGAGATTTGTTCGTACATCGTGCAATTTAGGCAGATTATTATTATGACTTTGATTTGTTCAGAAAAGAAGTCTGGAACACTATCAACATAGCAGTATACTACTCCATCCGTTTCAAAATATAAGATGTTTTAGCTTTGTGAAGAAAATATATCTAAACTTGTTTTAGTTAATTTTAGTTGTTCTTAAACTACGTGTGTGTCTAATAAACTTGTTTTAGTATCATATGGGCCAATTAATTATGACCGGTGCATAATCATTGTCATACTACCCCCATTCCAGTTTATAAGGTAAATACGTAATTTGACTACAAATTTGGTCAACATTATATGAATCATATCATAAAAATTGTACCACTAAAAGCGTATTTTAAATATAAACCTAATGGTATGTTTTTTTGTTAAATATAGTTTGTATTTTGTTGACTAAATTTACGGTTAAACTATTTTCTCAAAATATGTATTTGTCTTATAAACCGGAATGGAGATAGTAGGATGTATCGTATGGGCCAATTAATTATGACCAGTGTATGATCATTGTCAATATAGGATGTATCATAGGGACACAAGCAATTGAAGTATAGATTTACTCTCTTTTATCATGATAATGTCTGCATGGTTAAACAAAAATACAATGCTTATACTCCCTCTGTCCCAAAATAGATGTCTTAGATTTGTCAAAATTTAGATGAACCATTATACTAAATAGTGTCTAGATTCATTCAAATTTTAACAAATTTGAGACATCTATTTTAGGACAGAGGGAGTACAAAACTACCACACCCTTTGTCCTAAAATAGTGGCACCATCATCATCCGCATGCATTGCTACCACTGCCTTCATTCACATGGGGCAATAATATGTGCACTCCATGCAGTAATGGGGCACCCGGCCACTAGGTCAACTTCAATCTTCCCCCTTATTCCCTTTTTTTGCAAACCCCGTGATGTGGACATCTCTACTATTGATACAACCGTTGTACCTACAGCAACACACATACAAGGACCCATCACAAGATCTCATGCCAAACAACTTAACTATCAGGTACTTTCGTTTCTTGGAACTATTCCTCACATACATGAGAATATGATGCTGCCTAAATCAGATATATTTCTTACTCTTAGGAATAATGGACCAAGCATGGATGAGAGGGACAAGCATTGGAGCATGGCCATGCATGGAGATGGCAGCAAGCATGTGATGAACCAAGAGAAGGCCACAGATGAAGATTTCAGAACTTTGAGGCCACCATAATGAAGAAAGAAGGCTTGGACGAAATATTCAAGATCAATACTTTACGAATTCGTCCATAGCTTAATATGGTGCTGCGACACCTTTATTTTGGGCCAGGCCCATGTAATTTTCGCAGGATTTTAATTAGCCACTTTTTAGAGTCCGTATTTGAGGGGAAAAGGACTTTTAGGGTTGGATTCGGCCACCACTTCTATGGCTGGCCGAAACCCCACCTTTTCGCCCTTAAATACGCCCCATAGTCGAACCTCTAGACGGGGATTTTGTTTAGACATTAAGTTAGCCATAGTCGCAACTTCGCCAAGGCTCGAGCGTCGCAGAGGCCTCTTGTACTTCGCACCTATTCAGGATCCCACCTCTTTCAATAAAGCTTTCCTCTTAATCCGCAATATCTTGATTGCAATATTGGTTCTTACTTGTTCTCGATTTTAGGTAGGAATTAAGACCCTCGCTGGTCAGGCTGATCGTGTTCACGCAGGATCAGTAACCTCCCGGAGATTGGCCTAGCGATTGCATTGGCGCTCGTGCTCGCACGTGTAGTCGGATTGTCAAGCCCGAACTCCACCAAATCGATTATCGCTATCTCATCGAAAGATCGGACACCTTTGCCCTATCAAGTGGTATCAGATTTCAGGTTGCTCGGTGAGATTTTACTGTTTTTCATAGATTAGATCTGTTTTTACCTATAACCCACGAAAAAGCCAAAAATACAGTTAGAGTTTAGATCCATCCCATAACCAATCTATGCCTCGCATTATCTTTTCAGTTTTTGCATTGTTGAATTTGTGTCTACATCGTCGCGTCGAGTTGCTGGTCTTAGTGTCTCGTCCCTTAGAGTTTCGAGTTCTGATCATACTAGTCACCTCCACACTCGCCGATCACCACCACCATATTCCGCCACCATATTCCGCCGCCATATACCCTGCCACCATAAACCCTAATACTCCACCACCGCCTTCCTACCACGACACAGATCCGATCAGTTTTCCTGCCGCGGTACGAGTCCGAGTAGAGTTACTGTTTCCTAGTTATTTCTTTTGACTTTCCTTCTTTGTTGTTTCCGTGTTCAGATAAAGTCCGTGTCGCGCTAAGAGTCCGGCCGTAAGTCCAGAAGGAGAGCAAAAAAAAAAAAAGTCTGGAACCGCCTCCGAAAATTTTTTCTGGCTATACTATTTGGCTTTGGGGATCACTTTTCTCCATCGGCCGTTATAGCGATATTTTTTTGGCGCCTGCGCGCTTTCCGGAGCAAAATAAAAAATTTCGAATTTTTTTTTTGGGGCTAACCTCTTTTTAGACCCCATAGATCACTTCTAGACATTCGCCATCATAGTGATTTTCTGCATCTCGGTTCGTTTTTCAGGGTGCCATATCATCATACAGTGCTTGTTGTGTCGCGTCGTGACATCGTTGGTGATCTAGGCTCGCGTCTCTAGTACGGTCTAGCCTAGGACCAGCACAGTACCGTCGTTGAGCATTCTTTCAACTTTTGCATTGCTGTTTTGATAATTGCTAATCCCCTTTGCTAAGCCTTCCCAGAGCTCCACAGATATTCTCCACGTGCGGTGTCTCGACTCCTGGTAATCGCTTGGTTCAATCTCTGGACCCACTGATCCTCGTGGTTGCACATCGCCTTTTCCTGCTGTTTGGTAAGAACTTGTAAGAGCTTCGTATATTGCTTGACGGATTACGCGTGACTTCCACCATATTCCTATAAGTATATACCTGTGCCTTTTAAGGACTAACCATGACAGATACTTCGCGGAACCCTGCCACCATGACGAACGAAGAACTACATGCCCACTTCTCCGCGCTCTTGGTCAGTCGCGCTGAAGACGTGGATACGCGCCTAGGGGAGTTTGACACCAAGCTCACCAACGCCGTGGACAAGATCGATGGACTCGAGAAATCCTTCAACGCCAAGCTTGACGTTCGGTTCAAGGAGCTTCTGAACCGATTGCCCGCACCCGCACCGGCACCCACACATGGCGCACGGCGCATTCCGATCACGGGTCGGACTGCTGGTTCGGCTGCCGCCGCACCCCCGGCGGCTCCTGCTGCGACTGACGTTCCTCAGACTTCCGCCGCGGCTGCTGCTGCGACCTTGGGGACAGACGACGGGTACTACTACGACCCCGACGACGACGATCTGTTTGACGAGGAGGTTGAACAACCTCCACAGGTACCTGCTGGTCGTCCCCGACATTACTACCGCAACGCTCGCCCACCGGTACGTAATGATGATGATCATGTTGCAAAGCTTAAATTAAATATTCCATCTTTTGAGGGTAAATATAATCCTGATGCATATCTTACATGGGAGATGGAAGTAGAACAACGTTTTGCATGCTTAAAATATCCTGAGAATATGCGTGTTAGTGCTGCTACATGTGAATTTACTAAATTTGCTTCCCTTTGGTGGTCTGAGTATTGTCGTTTAAATCCTACTACTATTCCTAGTACTTGGACTGCTTTAAAAACTGCTATGCGTGTTCGTTTTGTACCTCCCACTTATCAACGTGATTTACTAAAGAATCTGACACGCTTAGAGCAAGGGAAAAATTCTGTAGAAGAGTATTATCAGGAATTGCAAACGGGGATGGTTAGGTGTGGTCTTGTTGAATCTAATGAACAAATGCTTGCACGTTTCTTTGGTGGATTAAACAAGGACATTCAGCACATATTAGATTATAAGGAATATAATTCTATCACTCGTTTGTTTCATCTTGCTTGCAAAGCTGAACGTGAAGTGCAGGATCGCCAAACACCATGGAGGAGGACTAATAATTCTGCAGGTCGCACATCCACTTGGACATCCCGACAATCAGCGCCTCCTCGTGATTCGCCTCCAGCTACTACCACATCCAAGGCCACCACAAGATTTCCAGCTGCTCCTCCACCATCATCCAATGCTCCTGCTCGTAGTGCATCTTCTATGGCTTCCACGGGTAAGACAAAGGATATACAATGCCGCAAGTGCTGGGGTTTTGGTCATATTGAGAGACAGTGCACAACACAACGTGTCATGATGGTGCGAGAAGATGGTGAATACGATTCAGCGAGTGACTTCGATGAAGATACACTAGCCCTTATTTCTGCTCGAGATGGAGACAATTCTGATGATGATGAAGAGCCAGAGGTAATGGGAGCTGAAGCTGCTGATCAATACAAGAGTTTAATTACACAACGTGTGTTGAGTGTGCAATTGAGCAAATCTGAGCAAGATCAACGCCACAACCTGTTCCAAACACGTGGTGTTGTCAAGGAAAGAGCTATACGGATCATCATTGATGGATGGAGTTGTAATAATCTGGCCAGTGTTGACATGGTAGAGAAGCTTGCGCTTCCAACAAGACAACGCCCACATTCATACTACATCCAATGGTTTGAGAGTTCTCGCAAGATCAAGGTAACAAGAACAGTACGCGTGCATTTTACTATTGGTACATATTCTGATTTTGTTGATTGTGATGTTGTACCTATGCAAGCTTGTTCTTTGTTACTTGGTAGACCATGGCAATTTGATAGAGAATCTGTTCATAATGGCAAAACTAATCACTATTCTCTTATGCATGATGGAAAGAAAATTGGTCTAAAACCTATGACTCCCGAACAGATTTTAAAAGATGATCTTGCTAGAGCTAGTAGAGCTAAAACTGAGGAGAAAAATAAAAGTGAGAATCAGATTGTTGTTGCAGATTTTATACCACCAAAGAACACTAAATCTGATTCTACACATGCTACTGAAATTCGTTTGAAGAGTCCATGTATGCTTGCAAATAAAATTGATATTGCTGAACTAGATGTAAACAATACTCAATGTTATGCAATTGTCTGCAAAGAGGTTTTGTTTTCATTTGAGGATATGCCTCCTTCTTTGCCACCTGCTGTTGCTAACCTTTTGCAGGAATATGAGGACGTCTTTCCCGCTGAGTTGCCACCAGGACTACCTCCTATTAGAGGAATTGAGCACCAAATTGATCTAATTCCTGGTGCCACGTTGCCCAACCGCGCGCCATATAGAACCAATCCAGAGGAGACAAAGGAGATACAACGCCAAATTCAGGAACTACTCGACAGAGATTATATTCGTGAGTCCCTTAGCCCCTGTGCTGTTCCTATTATTTTGGTACCTAAGAAAGATGGTTCTTCGCGTATGTGTACTGATTGTAGAGCTATCAATAATATTACTATTCGATATCGTCATCCTATTCCACGTTTAGATGACATGCTTGATGAATTGAGTGGCTCTACCATGTTTTCTAAAGTTGATTTGCGTAGTGGTTACCACCAGATTCGTATGAAATTAGGAGATGAATGGAAAACAGCATTTAAAACTAAGTTCGGTTTATATGAGTGGTTAGTAATGCCGTTTGGTTTAACTAATGCACCTAGCACTTTCATGAGATTAATGAACGAAGTTTTACGTGCTTTCATTGGACGTTTTGTGGTAGTCTACTTTGATGATATTCTGATTTATAGCAAATCTTTAGAGGATCATTTGGACCATTTACGTGATGTTTTTAATGCATTACGTGATGCACGTTTGTTTGGTAACCTTGAGAAGTGCACCTTTTGCACCAATCGAGTTGCGTTTCTTGGCTATGTTGTTACATCACAGGGTATTGAAGTGGATCCAGCCAAGATTGAAGCTATTGAGAATTGGCCGCAGCCCAAGACGGTCACACAAGTGAGGAGTTTTCTTGGCCTCGCTGGGTTTTATAGGCGCTTTGTCAAAGACTTTGGATCAATTGCCGCGCCGCTGAATGAGCTTACCAAGAAGGATGTGCCCTTTGTTTGGGGCGATGCACAACAACAGGCCTTCGTCATATTGAAAGATAAGCTAACACATGCTCCCTTACTCCAACTTCCTGATTTTACTAAGACTTTTGAGCTTGAATGTGATGCTAGTGGAATTGGTTTGGGAGGGGTGTTATTACAAGAGGGAAAACCTGTTGCATATTTTAGTGAGAAATTGAGTGGGGCTAGTCTGAACTATTCTACTTATGATAAAGAATTATATGCGTTGGTTCGGAC
This sequence comes from Avena sativa, assembly GCA_916181665.1. Lineage (NCBI taxonomy): Eukaryota > Viridiplantae > Streptophyta > Magnoliopsida > Poales > Poaceae > Avena > Avena sativa. The sequence continues at coordinate 58,369,273 of OV702285.1, read as the reverse complement.
ATTAGAAACTTGGCAACATTATCTATGGCCTAAAGAATTTGTTATACATTCTGATCATGAATCTTTGAAGCATATTCGTAGTCAAGCTAAGTTGAATCGTCGGCATGCAAAGTGGGTTGAATTTATTGAGTCTTTTCCTTATGTTATCAAACACAAAAAGGGTAAAGATAATATTATTGCTGATGCTTTGTCATGCCGTTATGCTTTGTTATCTCAACTTGACTTTAAAATATTTGGATTGAAAACTATTAAGGAACAATATGTGCATGATGCTGAATTTAAAGATGTGTTGCAGAATTGTAGAGATGGTAGAACTTGGAACAAGTTCGTCTTCAATGATGGATTTGTGTTCCGTGCTAACAAACTATGCATTCCAGATAGCTCTGTTCGTCTTTTGTTGTTACAGGAGGCGCATGGAGGAGGATTGATGGGACACTTTGGTGTCAAGAAGACGGAGGATGTTCTTGCTGCACACTTATTTTGGCCACGTATGCGTCGAGATGTTGAGAGATTTGTGGCACGCTGCACTACTTGTCAAAAAGCTAAGTCTCGCCTTAATCCACATGGTTTATATATGCCTCTTCCTGTTCCTAGTGTTCCTTGGGAGGATATTTCTATGGACTTTGTTTTGGGATTGCCACGAACACAGAAGGGGAGGGATAGTATTTTTGTTGTTGTGGATCGGTTTTCTAAGATGGCACACTTTATTCCTTGTCATAAAACGGATGATGCTGCGCATATTGCTGATTTGTTCTTTCGTGAAATTGTTCGTTTGCATGGTGTGCCAAATACTATTGTCTCTGATCGTGATACTAAATTTCTTAGCCACTTTTGGAGATGTTTATGGGCTAAGTTGGGGACTAAATTGCTCTTTAGTACTACATGTCATCCCCAAACTGATGGTCAAACTGAAGTAGTAAATAGAACTTTATCTACTATGTTACGGGCTGTTTTAAAGAAGAACTTAAAATTGTGGGAAGAGTGTTTACCTCATATAGAATTTGCTTATAATCGTTCATTGCATTCTACCACAAAGATGTGCCCATTTGAGATTGTGTATGGTTTTGTTCCTCGTGCACCTATTGATTTCTTGCCTTTACCTTCTTCGGTGCAACATAATTTGGATGCTACACAACGCGCTGAAATAATATTAACCTTGCATAAGACTACTAAAGATAACATTGAACACATGAATGCTAAGTATAAACTTGCTGGGGATAAAGGGAGAAAGCATGTTGTGTTTGATGTTGGCGATCTTGTTTGGTTACATTTGCGTAAAGATCGTTTTCCGGATTTACGCAAGTCTAAGTTAATGCCACGTGCTGCTGGCCCCTTTAAGGTGTTAGAGAAAATCAATGATAATGCATATAAACTTGAGTTGCCTGCAGACTTTGGTACGGTTAATCCTACATTTAACATTGCAGATTTGAAGCCTTACTTTGGTGAGGAAGATGAGATTGCGTCGATGACGACTTCAATTCAAGAAGGGGAGCATGATGTGGACATCTCTACTATTGATACAACCGTTGTACCTACAGCAACACACATACAAGGACCCATCACAAGATCTCGTGCCAAACAACTTAACTATCAGGTACTTTCGTTTCTTGGAACTATTCCTCACATACATGAGAATATGATGCTGCCTAAATCAGATATATTTCTTACTCTTAGGAATAATGGACCAAGCATGGATGAGAGGGACAAGCATTGGAGCATGGCCATGCATGGAGATGGCAGCAAGCATGTGATGAACCAAGAGAAGGCCACAGATGAAGATTTCAGAACTTTGAGGCCACCATAATGAAGAAAGAAGGCTTGGACGAAATATTCAAGATCAATACTTTACGAATTCGTCCATAGCTTAATATGGTGCTGCGACACCTTTATTTTGGGCCAGGCCCATGTAATTTTCGCAGGATTTTAATTAGCCACTTTTTAGAGTCCGTATTTGAGGGGAAAAGGACTTTTAGGGTTGGATTCGGCCACCACTTCCATGGCTGGCCGAAACCCCACCTTTTCGCCCTTAAATACGCCCCATAGTCGAACCTCTAGACGGGGATTTTGTTTAGACATTAAGTTAGCCATAGTCGCAACTTCGCCAAGGCTCGAGCGTCGCAGAGGCCTCTTGTACTTCGCACCTATTCAGGATCCCACCTCTTTCAATAAAGCTTTCCTCTTAATCCGCAATATCTTGATTGCAATATTGGTTCTTACTTGTTCTCGATTTCAGGTAGGAATTAAGACCCTCGCTGGTCAGGCTGATCGTGTTCACGCAGGATCAGTAACCTCCCGGAGATTGGCCTAGCGATTGCATTGGCGCTCGTGCTCGCACGTGTAGTCGGATCTTCAAGCCCGAACTCCACCAAATCGATTATCGCTATCTCATCGAAAGATCGGACACCTTTGCCCTATCACCCCGGCCTCGACATCTCAATATAGTATACTGCTTTGATCTAAAATATACTCCCTCTGTTTTAAAATATAAAATGTTTTAGATTTATGAAGCAAATGTATCTAGACTTGTTTTAATATCTAGATTCACTAAGGTTTGGAGTGAATCTACACACTAAAACAAGTTTAGATACATTTTCTTCACAAAGCTAAAACATCTTATATTTTGAAACGGATGGAGTAGTATACTTCTATGATAATTGGCCCATAATGATTATATTTTAGTATCATATGGGCCGATTAATTATGACCGGTGCATAATCATTTTAGTTTAAGAACAACTAAAATTAACTAAAATTAATGATCAAAGTAGTACTTTCTCCGTTCCGGTTTATTAGACACACGCGTAGTTTAAGAACAACTTTGATCATTAATTTTAGTTAATAAATTTTATATAATATGTTATAAAAATTATACCATTGGATTTATCTTCAAAAGTAGTTTTCAATAATATATTTTTTGGGACATACATTGCATATTTTATTGGTCAAAACTGATAGTCAAAGATTTTCTTAAACTATGTGTGTCTAATAAACTGGACCGGAGGAAGTACTGCGGTATCCTTTGACAATGCTATGTCCCTACTCCTACTCTACAGGTAGCCTGTCGGCTAGTATAGTGGTCTCATTTTAGGGTCATGTGAGATGCACTACTAGGGGAGTGTGAGGGAGGCAATTGTTATTACTACCTCCGTCCGCAAATAAGAACATCTAGCTTTTGTCTAAGTCAAACATAACTAAATTTGACCAATTTTATAGAAAAATATAGAAACATATATTACATCAAATTGCCATATTACGAAACTAGATTTAAAAATAAATCTAATGGTAATAATTTAGTGTGATAAATATTGGTACGTTGTCCTAAAACGTTAGTCAAACATAATAAAGCTTGACTTAGGACAAGTCTAAAAGTACAATTATTTGCCAACGGAGGGAGTAGAGTACAGCACTCACTCACTCGCACGTCCTATGAAGTGGCAGATGAGAAGTGGCAGATGAAAACTTCTTTTCAAATTCACTTCAATAGGTAGTACTACATGGAAAGGAAGAAATGAGTGACGAGACGTGAGTGCCCATCCTTCGGTGCCCCGAAAAATGAGGCATTTCCCTTGGTGCCATTCCATGATCCATGGTGGAATGACATGCTTGGTCTCATCTTGACATGAGTTGATGTTTGTTTGTGCACTTACTAGACCTGCTGGTAGTAGCAGAAGTAGGACGTGAAGTTTCTTCTAGCCTAGTGCAGGAAAAAGTGACTGCCGTGTGGGCCCTTGGGCGGACAATCAAAGGTAAATCTGGTGCTACCACTCTAGGGGGATGGGATGGGACATGGTAGATCAACACTTGATGAGAAAATTGTGCATGACACCAATGTTTGGTGACAAAGTTGCATTAAACACAGAATCAAAACATCTTTTGCAGCTGACCCTAACTTTTGGTGTAAAATGTTGCAGCTAGCCCAAATTAATGTCTTAAGACCCTTAATAGCGCATCTAATATGCGTGGCCAGATTTGTATCCCATATATCAATATTATACAATAATTTTTAAATGTATATCACAGTATAAAAATATTTTTTATCAAATGGGAAACTCCGTCACGTGGACCAACAGCACTCATGCTTCCGTTTATTCCTGGACAAGAAGTGGAAGAGGTTGGCTCTAAATTTTGGAAGAGTTGGCACAAAAAGTGCAATGAGTCATTAAACTTATGATATTGATGATATTATGTTGATTTTTAAATATTTGTGTGTGTATGACCTCTATGTTTTCTAAAACTATGCTACCACTTTTTAAAAATTGTCATATAATTATAGTACAATATTTTTATATTATTGTAATTGTGATCTATGGTCAGGCCCGTCTCCAGGATTTGGGGGCCCCGGTGCGACTTACAAAATGAGTTCCTAAATTTTGTTAAAACTCAATAACTAGTAAAATGACATCATACGTTTATTTAATTATAGAACTTCAGAATGTGCTAATCTTTGTCTTTTCTTCTTCTTTTTTAGCACCTGATTGACACTTATTTATCTCATAGTTGGTCATATCTTTTAGATAAATAAATTAACAAAACATTTTGTTTCAGACTTGAGACTTGAGGAAGAGGAAGGAGATCAGGACTGGTACCGTACTGGCTACCTACTAGCAGGCGGCTGCCTTCGATGTGGACTGATCTACTGCTAGCGTGCCCCTCCAAGATCTAAGCCCGACGAGTGTTGTACTGTGTTCTGGATTCTTAAAGAGGAAGAGCATAGAGCAACGCTGAGGAAGAGGAAGGGCACCCGGCTGGCCGGCCGGCCGACGCGAAGCTAGCAAGAACGAAAGAACTCGGCGTGGCGGAAGCCGTCCTGCGGATGGAGGACGGAACGAACGAGAGATCGATCGCTGATCGGGAGACACAGTGCGTCCAGGAGGGACACACAGGCACATAAACTACTGGCGGGCTGACTATGCACAGTGGGCTGCGGTATTTGGGGGCCTCAGAAATCCGGGGGCCTTGTTCGATCGAGCTGATCGAACACCCTCATCGACGGGGTTGTCTATGGTATAAAAAGCTGGCCCCGCATACTAAATATGTTGTTAAGGGTCGTAAGACATCTATTTGGGATAGCCGCGACGTATCACCCCGAAAGTTGGGGTCAGCTACAAAAAAAGGTTTTAATTCTGTGTTTTGTGCAACTTTGTTACCCAAGAGTGGTGTTATGTGCAATTTTCTCACACTTGATGGAGTGGATGTGGGAAAGTCACAACCGCAAAGGCAAGGCCCCCGCTCCTGTCACCTACCTACCTATCTGTGTGTGCATGCGTGTCCATGGAGTTGTAGAGGTACTGCATTTGAGTGGAGAGCATTTGGAGTAGTATTATTCATTTTATACTCCATGAAACACCATCAGGCCATGCCTAGGTACCAGAAATGACAAAACACACCGGCTGCTACAACAGACCCTAAAAAAAAGGAGAGAGAGCTTGTGGTCGTAATGGTAAACTACACTTTATTTGTTGCTCAGCAGAATAGTGATTACTTTGTTGGCACTGTTTTCCAAGGAGCCATAGTAATGAAGTATGATAATGGCATGAGTCACTGGTCCACATGTCAGTGACTCGAAGTCAGCCAAAGTCAGCCACCACAAAGTCAGCTAATCCTAACGGGGTTGTGTGTGGTGGGTGCAGTACAGTTTGCAGCTCCAACTGTTGGTGCACCTGAACTCCATTTCAGCAGGGGAGGGCCGAAGAACATTCTGATCCAAACCACCGGGCCCGCCCACCAGTTGGCCCAAAGCCGCGCACACACATGTACTTAATAGCCCACCAAAGGATCAGGTGAGAGGGAGGATTTTTTTTCACGATACGATGAGCGCGTAGGGTATGGTAGGATAGGATAGGAGAGAGCAACCGCTCAGTGCTCCTCCACATAAAATAGCTAGGATCGTCCATGGCTGATCGATCTATGGTTGATGTCTTGGTCGCGCGCATAATGCAGGCCCTGACCCACGGCCTACGGTGGCTGGATTATGTGGTGTGGCCGATCCTGGCCGCCCATTTTTTACCCTGCCGAATTTTAGTACAGCACCTTAGACCTCACAGTAAGAAATGCAACTGTCAGAACCTTGGCAAAAGATCATGGCCTCTGTGCGCGCCGGCACATGCGCCCCGTGTGCCATCGTCGGTTGGTGTAAGTCGGTTGGTGTAGGAGCATCTCCACTAGCATTTTCAGGAAGCCGATCCAGATGTCAAAATTAGGTTCGAACATCGAAATTCGGTCCGGTCGTGTTTTCTGGAATCACTTTTTATTCGGATTTAGGCGAACTTTGATCTGGGCTTCCCAGCCATTTCCAAGATCCCGGGAACGTCCTGGAAACGCCAGACGAAGCGAATTTGACGAGTGGACAGCATGTATTCGCCCATATTCATCCAAAGTTTGCCCAAAATTCGCCTATATTCGTCCAAAGTTCGTCCATATTCGCCCAAAGTTTATCCGTATCGACCATATTCGCCTAAAATTCGCCCAAACAGCCTATATTCATCCATATTCGCTCAAAGTTCGTCCATATTCGCCTAAAGTTCGTCTATATCGCTCATATTCGCCCAAAATTCGCCCATATTCGCCCAAAGTTTATCCATACCGATAATATTCGCTCAAAGCTTGTCCATATCTACCATATTCGCCCAAAGTTTGCCCAAAACCGCCTATATTCGTCCATATTCGCCCAAAGTTTGTCCATATCGACCATACTCGCCCAAAGTTCGTCCATATTCGCCCAAAGTTTGCCCAAAACCGCCTATATTCGTCCATATTCGCCCAAAGTTTGTCCATATCGACCATATTCGCCCAAAGTTCGTCCATATTCGATCAAAGCTTGTCCATATCTACCATATTCGTCCAAAGTTCGCACATATTCGCCCAAAACTACTTATATTCGCCCAAAGTTCACTTATATTCGCCTAAAACTACTTATATTCGCCCAAAGTTCGCCCGTATTCGCGGGTTTGTTGAAATTGTTGAATTTTAGCCAAACGCGAAAACTCGCCTCTGAACGCGAGTGAAAAACTCAGCGTTCCTAAACCAAAAACTAGTTTCGTCTGGATCAAAATACGTCCGGCTTTCAGCCTAAGAACGCCCAATGAGTAGGGATGCTCTAAACGTCAATCCCGGTACGGCGACGAGGGCGTCGCGTACTCGCGTACCTGGGATTCCGACAAAATGATTGATTAGCCCGTTGCCATCCTGCTCCAATCTTATACAGTACTAGTATCCAAGGGCGGCCCGTAGTGGATACCATACTTGGTCGTGGCCCATCCTTATATCTTAATTTTCTTTAGAATTTGATAATAAATTGGCTCACTAACATCAATTGGCCCAGTCTACATTGAGCCGACCCATCCTTCATTTGGTGTCACACTCAATAATACATGTTGCTTATGCTCTATTTCCGTCTCGATTTCCTTTCGCATTGCAACTACTGTGTAGAATTAGTTGTACTCACTAATACGAGATTGAGAACTACTTCCTCCGTGTTAAAATATAAGTTTAGGTTTGTGAAGAAAATATTCTAGACTTCTTTTAGTGTGTAGATTCATTTCAAACATGAGTAAACCTATATATTAAAAAAAATCTAGATATATTTATTTACAAAGTTAAAATATCTTATATTTTAAAACAGAGAGTAGCCGGTTCTACTATATGCCTGCAAGCTGTGGGTGACTGCTTACACCGTATAGCTAGCAGGAGAGTCTCTAAGTTTTTAATGCATGCATGCCGCGTGCGTGGCTCACACTTACTACATGATCGATCAATTCTGTATCAATCAAATTTTATATGCAAATTTGATTGAAAGCAATAATTCCATAATTCGGCGCTTTCCAATTAAGCTCATGCTAGAATTTTTCTTCGTAAGATGTATTATTCCTCCCTCCTCTTAATTATGCAGGAGAACTGCGACGCGCCAGACGATTTGTCTAACGCAAACGCATGGCCCTTCTAATGGCATCATATCATCAACCTGGTCAGCGATGATGCCGAGCTAGAGCCGCCGATGACATGAAGGCGTTGGTGATGGAGGAGGCAATAACGATGGGGAAAAATGTGGAGACGAGGCATATGCGAGATAGTGGCGAAAGTTTTTTTTTTAGGGGAGATAGTGACAAAAGGTTTGGGCAGGGTTAAGGCCAGTCGCGGCCATCACTGCACGGGCTTTAATTTGCTCTGGATGGCGTCAACCAGAAATAGCGAAAGGGAGGGGATCGGTGGAGGTGGCTGCGACCAGCCAAGGGAATACAATATGCATTGTTGAGATGCGTGCAACTATATCAGTTAGCAAATGAAAAAATACACGGTTTTCCATAGAATGCCAATGTAAAAAGGGAAATGATTCAGATCTCCCGGACGATCCCATCGTCCTGCTTCTGCTTCCCGTGCTGACATGTGTTCATTTGCTGCAAAACATGCCGCGTTTGCTACATATGTTCCCGCTTTTGCTTTCGAAGCTAAAAAAAGCGGTTCGTTTCAGAAATAGAACGTCTCGACGGAGACCTCACAGGCGAAGTCTCCGGCGATGTATTCGGCGAAGTCAGTTTTTTGCTACATTAGAATAACTTTTTAGCTACAATCGTCTTGTGGTTTTGCTACAACAGTGTCAAGTATTTGCTACAAGGTCTCCGGCGAGAGTCACCGGCGAATTTTTTCCGGCGAAGTCGGTTTTGCTGCATTAGCACAATTTTTTTGCTGCATGATCTCCGGTGAGGTCTCCAGCGAGACGTTCTATTTCTGAAACGAACCGTTTTTTTTTTTGCATCGAAAGCAAAAGCGGAAACATACGTAGCAAAAGCGGGCCATTTTGCAGCAAAAAGGGGATTTGGACCGTTTTTAGTGAACATGTGGCAGCAGCTGGAGCAGGACGATGGGGGCCTCCCATCGTCCGGGGGACGCGTAGGGCTATCCATGTAAAAAGTACACAACATAATATTAGAGTTTACCACACATGTGCTTGAATTGAAGAAGCATGCTGACACACAAGCCAATAAATACAGCCAACATACCACCTTCAACAATGCACAACATATAAACTAGGTCGACTACTCTTAGTTCCAACCCCTCTAGCGCCCATGAATGGAGATCATATCTATGTTGAGAGAGGAGATCATATTGTACATGAGAATGAGTTGTGTAGGCTTGAAAGGTACCAGGAAATATTTTACAATCCAGAAGTTGCTCTCTAGGAGCAATTTGATCATTTCAACTTGATCCATACAAGGATAGAGGGCAACTTATCCACCACAGTGATTCGAATGGTGTGAAGGTCGTATAAATATCATGACAAGGGAGTCAAGATGGCTGTGACATTCCACTTCCTTCATTAGCTTCTCTTGCTTCGGGATCTTAGATCCATGCCAGGCTCTACAGCCCAGAGGGTTTGCTTTGATCCAAAGTGGTTACTTGGGTCTGACCTTACTAGCTTGGTGGTGGTATTGTGTGGGTTTTGTGATTGTCGCGGCAAGAAATTATGCAATACTTACTTTCTTTCATGACAAAGGTGGCCGTGCCGTAACATGCCAAAGCCGTGTCGTGTCGTAACAGATGCACGCCTGGTCATAAGCGAAGCTAAAAATGCTCACATGCATGTCCTCATGATACAGCTCGCGGAACATGGGAGCTTCTGTACACGCAGCGCTATTGTGGTCCGTCGAGACCATATGAGGTTGCAACAATGCACTGGGTCGGTTTTTTCTTTCCCTGAATGTTTAACATCGGAGTGGAATTTGGAACTCAAATTTCAAATCTTGGAATCCCAAGTGTTAGATAAGAACTCCATATGGTTACTGTTTCCCTGTATAGGACAAACCGAACCGACATAGGCTTGATTGACTTGTACTACAAGTTGTAATCCGTGTATAAATATAGATCAATGGATCCGTCTCGGGCGTGCAACTGTAACCCGGCGTTACAGCCTTACATGATATCAGGCTATCCCTCCCGATCCTCGATCTTCCCTCCAAACCCTAGATCCTGCGATCTCCTACCTCCGTCGCCATGACTCCAGAAGAATTCGAGAAGAAGGAATCCGAGCTCAAGGCTCAGGCCGAAGACCTGGACGCTCGCGAGGCTGATATCGCTCTACAGGCAACCACTGCCTCTCGCGAGGCTGAACTCCGTCGCCAGGAGGCTGAACTCGACGCGCACGAGACCGTGCTCGTCAACTCATCTACAACCAACGCCACCAATTGAAAAACAATCAACACCGCCACCTCTCTCGCCTCCCTACCCAGCCCATCTACCTACGCCACCTCCATCAAGCTCCACGTCCCAATTATTCTAGATCTCACCGACTCCATTTACACCAACTGACGAGAACTCTTCCTTGTCGCTCTTGGTCGCTACGTCCTGACCAGCCATGTCATGGGCGATGCCTCCCCCTCCACCACGTCAGACTAGGGATGCGACGACTTCATCGTGCTCTCACGGATCTATGATTCCATCTTCACCGACCTCCTCGGCATCATCATGCACCATGGATCTACAACGCGCATCATCTGGATGCCATGGAAAACCTCTTCCGCGAAAACAAGAAGCACCGGGCAATCCAGCTCGAAGCGGAGTTCAGGAACACTCCGCAAGGAGACATGACTATCAGCCAACAACCGCGGCACTGGCGGCGCTGGCCGTGGCCACAATAGCGGACGCGGGCATGGACGCGGCCGTGAAAACAACACTTTGTGGCAGTTCAATCCATGGATCGACGCACCTACTCGAGCTCACCTTCTGCAACAACAAACAGCGGCACCCATGCAAGCATCCGCAACCCTCTACGCCGTGGCAGCCGCGCCCCTGGCAGGATCCGACATAGGTCCTTCTCGGTATATTTGGCTGTCGCATCAAAATTTTGCCGCGGTAGCTCATCCGCAAGCTAACCAACTTTTGGAGTTACTTTTTGCTTGTGTCACCCCAAACAAGTGCCGCACACTAGGGTATTTTTGTAGTGGACTAAGTTGTTCTTTTCATAATTGTTTTATTTGATCCCTGCAATACAGATTGCTAGTGATTAAAGTAAATGTGGCAATACATCGTAGTGATTATAAAAAGAGTATTATAGTTTTGCAATTGTTGGGATAACACAAGAGTATGTGTGAACATAAAATTGTAGACAAATACATTTAGTTTTGCAATTCTTGAAAGATCCACTCTTCTTTTGTACTAGCTGGCTTCTCTGTTCCCTGACTGACAACGTATATGGACAGCAGGGGATGACTGGGAGAGGCCAGAACACACCAGCTCACGGGATGGTATGGACAGTTGAGACACATATGAGCTTACCGCATAACGGATACACATTTCAACGTATAAACTCCCAATAAAACTAACCCAAAAAAATAAATACAAAACAAAGTACCACATGTGTCCGACTTTGAGAAGAATGCCAACGCACAAGACAATAAATTAAACACCTTGCCCCAACATATAAACGCAGGTCCCTAGCAAGACTCCTAGTCCCAATCCCTGTAGTAGCAATGAAGAATATGGATCATATGCATGCTGAGAGATTAGAGATCACATTGTATATGAATGAGCCGCGTAGGCTTGAAAGGCACCGGGAACTATTTTACGGTGACAAAGCCAATCTATGTGACTAGTTTCATTACTTCAACTTGCTCCATACATGGAAAAGGGGCATTTGATCCACCGTAGTGAGGTGATGTGCAAGAAGATGGTATCAAGCTGATGCCACCGGACATGGAATTGTTTTGTCTATCCACTCAGTTCTCTAACATCTCAGGTGTAGATCTGTAGTATCGATGTCGGGCTATACGGTGCAGAGCGCCAAGGGTTTGCATTGATCCGAGGTTACTCATTGTGCCTTGTCTTACTAGCTTGGTGGTGGGATTTGTGAATGTCGCGGAAAGGGAACGCTGTTCCCCACCACCAATCCGTCATGCAGGCGGTGTGAAGAGAATTATTCCTTGATGCTGAAATACAATGTGAGTACCCACGAATACAATTCCATGTCTTCTGACGCAACAATCTTAGCTAGTACAAAAAGAGCGATGTCTACATAAATCCTGGAGTATCATTTCACCAATCTTCAGTTATAGAACGAGTAATTGGTAGTACAGGTGATTGCTGCAGAAACACCAAGAAAACTAGGTTAGTTCTGAACCAGATTTACAGCACAAGGAGCATTGCAGCAGATACTAGGTACACGATCAGCTATCATCAAACTATCTTCAGTTGACTTCACCATATGAGAGGTGCTCAAGACTCTGTCCTGCTGTTTTCATCAACTTGAGGACAGAGACAATGTTCTACTAGCTAAGAGGATAGCGGGACAAGATCCTAAATTCCTGCAGCTCCCCATGGACCTCGCTTGACAGGATGGAGGCGGTGTTCCTTAACTGTCCACCAAGATTTTTTGCATGCGGGCTGGCGGCGCCGTGGGTAGCCCATGTCCACTTACAGGCCTAGGCATGCCTTCCAATTCCAAGTGTACACCTGATCCTACATTTGTCCATACCCTTTGACAGCCAATTCATCTCCCCACTTTTTTGTCAATTCATCTCTCCCCACTTTTTTTTTTCTTTTTGCCCCTGCTCGGCATACAAGACACAATGCGCCTACTTTGTGCCATTTGCTACAACAGGCATGGACAATAATACCTGGGCAATAAAACAGTTTCCAGAATTTTGCATGTCCTCAGCAGCAAATCGAAAATTTCTAGTACAGATTCCTGCAGAAAAACACCCAACTAAACTACTCCAATAGGTCTAGTACAAGCAAGTAGTATCAGTAACGAGAAAAGCTAACAATTAGTCACTTCACAGAATGTAACAATCAGTAACATCACAGAATATATGCTATTCCAATAGTTCTAGCACATGTGCTTTTCCTATGCCATGTTAAACAACATCCAATTCAAGCAAAAAAAAAAATCATGTGATACTTCTTTTGAGAAATATGCGCAGCTGCGGTTACAAACAACTCCAGTTCTAGAAGAATCACCCAGATCAAGGTGATCAATTTGTAATCATAGTGCCGACAATTACCGTGTAGCACTCCCACTCCCACTCCCAGCCCATATTATAGCTCCAACACAGACTCAGCACAGGAGCATCAGTAATGCATAAAAAAATAAAAACAGAGCTATACATGGAACGAACAAAGCCTGCAGTATCCTTTTCAAAGAGAGTAACTGATCGATGCCAAGGGTGGAGTACTATAGATGGACGTATGCTTTAGATATGGAACAATTTGATGGTCCACGGTTCACACAAAATGTACGATAGAACTATTTTCACCGTTAGTCAAAAGGTTACTCAGATTTACCCTGCCGATATGTTCAAACATGTCAGAGGAGCACGGGTGGCCTGATTAGCAGAAACAACAGTTTTCAAGGGATTTCTGCCATGCTTTAGATATGAACTATGGGTGTGCTGAGACTAGATCATGGTCCGAGTGACAGCACGTTTGGTGATGATGTTTTTGCACCATCTGTGTGGCTAATAGCATTGGCTAAAGCAGGAAAACAATCCCCTTGGCTTGTCTTCGATATTGCCTTTAGGCGTGATATCGCCTCGAGAAGCCATTAGTGAGCTCGTCCCAGGGGATTCCGGAGGTAAGATTGTGTTCTCCGAACTGAATGTGCGAGCTGGGGCCATATGTTCTGGTGACGAAAGGGTGGAGAGATAGTCGAGAAGCATTTGCACTATCTGGGTGAAGTTTGGTCTCTCACTTGGGTCTTCTTTCCAGCAGGATGTTAAAATTTCTGACAGCTCCTCTGGCAAATTATCTGCACTTGGTCTGATGTTCTGAAGAAAATGAGGTTTCATAGTCAAGTTACAAATATATGACGCTACCCATGGTACATATGATAAAACATATTCTGAACAATCAATGTTACAAACTGCAAATGTTTATGGTGAAACTCTTAAAAAAACAATGTTACCTTGAAAGCAGCAGCATATGCAGCTTGCAGATTAGACATGCCCTCAAAGGGCAGTTTATTGTGAAGTAGTTCCCATAACACAATTGCAAAGCTGTAAACATCTACTTTATGGTTGTAATGCTTCTTTTCACCATGCCTTAATGTGACCGTGCTGTACAACTGTTCAGATGTTTCAGGTTAGTTAGCACAAAAAAAAGAAAGGCTTTAAAAACTGAAAAATAAATCGCAGTAGCAGAAACCTCTGGAGCCATCCAACGGTAGGTTCCTGTTTCAGCTGTCATCATCTCTGTTAATGTCTCTTCTCTTGCTAAACCAAGGTCAACAAGTTTAATTGTTCTCTGGTCAGCAGTAAGCAACAGGTTCTCTGTACAAAGGAAAGGGAAAAAACTAAGTACCCGGGATTAACTTTATATTCGCATAAAATCTCCGCGGTCGGATCATTGGAGATTGATGTGAGATAAGATTAACAGACCAAAGGAAATGTTATATGGACTAAAATAAAACCAGATGTTACTCTTGCTAAATTTACATATCTCATATGCATTGTTGACCAACTCTGGTCTAAACGGAATGGTTTGTCAGCTGTAGCTAACTGTGAATCTGAGACATGCTAATAAGTGCAAAACAATATGGCACAAGTCACCATCTACTAAACAACTGCAGTAACTCCTATTCCTCTACGATTTGTTTAGCATTTCTTCCTCTACATTATGCACCTCCTTCACCTCGCTCAAGGGATAATTCTCCAGCTTCTTGAAGTGCCAACATCCAAACACAAAACATTTATGAAATGTACAATTTTCTCCAAATCAGGAACAGTTCTTTTAGAGATGCAAGTGGGATCCCACCTAAATCCCACTTATAGTTCATTTTGTCATTTCTAATTCAAAAGTTTGGCTAAAATTTTGAACTAGAAATGACAAAAATAAACTAAAAGTGGGATTTACGCGGGATCCCACTTGACACCTTAAGTTCCTTGATCCAAGACTGCACACATTCCACATCATGTTCAATTAGATGCACCAAAAATAAGGTGTCCAAAATTTAGAGCAAAACTATCCACAGGCATTTCCATCCATGGGTCTAACAAATTTTGAAGGCACGCACACATAGCAAGATCTAGGGAAGCCAAACCTTCAATCCAAGATCCAACAGATTTAGAATATAATGCATGTGTCATGCTTGGGTCTTGTTTTGTCATACTAAACCTCAAATCTATCTAAAGTGGAGATGCGCATATCCCCCAAAGCTGACTTTTTTATAACAAAGAGCAGAAAATCTTATAAAATACTAAAGTAGGCAATAGTGACAGTTAGTCACACGAAATAAGCAGGATGCAATTGCCTGAGAGAAACAATAAAAGGTACATGCAATGATTGCCTGTGACTAATTGTTAGTAGTTGAATAACCAAACTAAGCGTACACACTGCACAGGCACAGCCATAACCAGGACATTCATCTTTCAAATTATTCCCTCGGGCGAGATGGCTAAGCGTGTACGACGAATTCTGTCTATCTGAAGATCTGAGAAAGGCACTATGCAACTTGATGGTCTAACTAACATACATTTGCTGGGCAAAAGAGACAGGTATGGATCAGGTTGCAAGATGGGCCCTCAGTTTGACTATCTCAGTCAGTCAAGGTCTGTCTCCGCATACTAACTTTTCTTTTTCACCAATGGGACACCCAAACTTGAGTTGGATACCAACACCCATGTCCATGTCAGAGTGATATTTCTGCGTACTTCATGTTTGCTGAATAGAACACTTGAATCGAGTCAGATCCCAGCACCCACCCACATCCAAGTTACACTGTTGCTGGGAGCCACCTTTCCTACTTATATATGTGAATGACACGCTATGTACTATACTACTATGTGAAATCTCAGTTTCTTACTAGTAAAGATATTCGATTAGCCAATGCATGCGTACAAACTTCATATTGTTAAGAGGTGAAATCAGAACATGTCAAGTATTATAGAACAAATTATAGTATATGCCTACACATTTATAGCATGTGCTCTTTGAACATTGATCCATTAAATTCTCACTATTCATAGAATGAGACTTGATGACACAAATTACATATGCCTACACATCTGCTTGAATAATCATTCTACAACGTGCTACTTGTTCCACTATACATTTAAATATGTAATAATTGAGGAACCTATAAATGGTTCAACATATCCAAATGTATGGAAAATTCTGCTTGACTTGGTGACATAAACTATACTCCCTCGATAGGCATATCACACAGTGTGTACCTTACAAGCTTCCCCGCACTTGTGTTCTTGGCACACACACAACTGGTGATGTTCGTGTAAAATTTCCATGTGCATGGTCCCATTATTAGACTAGCTTGTAATAGCAGCACTGCCAACATAATACAGCATCGGCAAAGAGCAATGTTTTTGAGTCGCCGAGCCAAGTTAAGTCACTAGCCCTGTGGCCTCGGCGATTAGTCGATGGAAGTTGCTGTACAGTCGCCATAAGTCGCTGAATAGTCGCAAATCGCACTGATTTTCAGAAGTGGCTCAAAAACCTTGGCAAGCATGAACAAGAAAGTCGTGCACCACTTGTCGCTTTTCAAATCAACATCATAGCATCTCCTTAATTTCGTTCTAGTGGCAGGATTCAAATAAATTTGAACCGATGCAAAATAAAAGCTACAAATAATGTCCAATACAAAAAAAACAGTATGACACATCGGATGTAGCCATGCAAATACACATTTCTTATGCTATATGAGATTTGGCATGCAATATCATGAAAATTAAAGTGATACGCTCAGCGTACTGCATAAATTGACTTAGCAGGGGAAGAGAGGGAAAGGCCCATATACCCAAATAACAGCAAAATGGAAAATCTTACCAGGCTTAAGATCACGATGAATGATCCCGTGTGCATGCAAACATTCCATGGCTCGGGCAATGTCCAGTGCAAATCCAACAGCTACACGAGGGTCCAAGTTCCTAGGCCGCAAGCTGACCAAATACTTGCGCAAAGAGCCCCCCACTAATAGCTCTGTCACCACCACCATGACAGGCTCTAGGCAAGCCCCGATAAACTGATCAACAAGTGGATATAGTTCTCAATATTGAGAAGCATCCAACACTTCCAGCACAAGGAAAGAATGGCAATAGTCAGAAGGAAACGAACCTTGACAAGGTTCTTGTGCTGCACCCTTGACAGCATGGTGACCTCTCTCAAGAACCTACCCTGCCTCTTGACCACCTCCTCAGGGGTGTCGCCCTTGTGCACAATCTTGATGGCAACGTTTTGGTTCTTGTACCTAGCAACCCCAGCATCAACCAAGCAAGAGATAAAGTGTAAGGAAATGATTCATGCAGATCAGAAAATTGTACTCCCTCCGTGTCAAAATAGATGTCGGGAATTTGGATGTATCTGTATACTAGATAGTGTCTAGATAGATCCAAATTTAGACAAAATCTGCAACATGTATTTTGAGACGGAGGGAGTAGATGATAGTGAAAAAAAGACATCCTTACTTCCCCTCATAGACCTTGGCATGTCCACCCTCGCCGATGCGTGGCCCAACAAAGAGAAGCTTAGGGTCGATGAGCCAGTTGGGGTCAATTTGAAGATCTTCACCCGCATAGAACCCACTCCTTGACTCCATTCCAGACAGAGTGGATCCACCTTGGGTCCCGTGGGGTCACCCCACACGACCCCACTAAACGCTGAAAGAAAAAGACTCCTCATTACAAAGTGATCAGAATTGGCAGCAAAATATACCACTAGCATGTCGTAAAGAACCTCACAGAACACAGAAGTGTCAGTTGTATTCAAAAGATTCCCCATTTGGAATGATTCAAAAGCCCAAAATCTAAGGAGAAAACGTGCCCTCCCTAGTCTCTCGGAGCGTACACAAATATAAGTTGCCAGGGTATTTTTCAATTTTTCCATGGCATTTCTTATTTTTTCTGGTTTTCTTTAGGTTTTTTTGTTGTGTCATCAGATCCTAATCGTGTGGCCGGGGGGAGCGCCGCGCGCTGGTGCCACCGCGCACACGTTCACGCTATAGCACGATCCTTCAAAAGTTCTATACATTTTGCTTCGGAATAAATAAACAGTTTGTAAGTTGGCATAGAAGTATATCGTATACAACTGTGAAGCGGATTCGAAGAACACACGAACAGGAACCCACTGTTTCCTAATCAAGCATTGGTCCCTGGAAAAATTCTTGACTGCTGCTACTTACTACTACTAGTGAAGACACCACTACAGTACGTGATCTCCATGCGCTACTAGTAAAAAGACACCACTACTAAGCTGGGGAGATGCTAGGAAAGCTAACCTCGTTGCAGCTTACAACGGCAGATCTGGTGACGGAAGACCTCGAATCGCAGCAGCGACCTGCTCAACGGGACGAACAAGAGCAAAATCGGTCAGGTGATGGTGATGAAGTAGAAGAAGAAGAAGAAGAGCGGTGAAGGGAAGGCAGGCGTGGCGATCCGGACAGGAGCACTACCTCAGACAGGGAGCCGGGTCGGCGGGCGCCGCTGCTCCTCGCGTGGCGCCGCCGCTGCAGCTGCTGCAGCTGCTGCTGCTGCTCCCGCGGCGTTGCTGCGGGCGGGTGAGGGAGAGGCTGTCGAGGAGGAGACGCCGTGCCGGTGGCGGCGCCGGCGGGGGCACCGCGGAGGGGCGGTGGGCGCGGAGGGATCTGGACGGGACGGGACGGACAAGACGAGTAGACGACGGGGGAGGGTCGGGAGCTCTTGCTCTAACAAAGACGATTCATTCAGTCTAATCTGATTCCGCTGTAAACACGACGATTGACTTTGGGCGAACGATGGCGATGGATAGCCGGTGGACACTTTCTTTCAGTGAGGGATCGGATCGGAAGGTCGCAGGAAGCAGCAGCGTGAGAGACCCCTCTCTCTGTGTAAACAAAACTACAAGTCCACCATTAGGTTCTTTTTTACAGCCTGACCGATGACCGTGAGCATCCCCACTCGTTGGACCGAATAAAACTCATTTTCTGTCCGAGACATCGAGTTTTCCCTCGTTTCCAGGACGAGTTTTCGCGTTCGGCTAAACTTCAGTTAAACATGGCGAAATTTGAGCGAATATAGGCTGATTTCATTAATTATGGCGAGTACACATATATTACATTAAATTTAAACTAGGAAAACATAAAAAGGCCGATGCCGAAGACGGACGCCCCTTCTATATGCCGAGATGGGGGTTGTTGCCGGCATGGATGTGCTTCAGCATGGCGACGAGCGTTCGGTCGGGAGCGCTCCACCAGCGGCGCAACGCCGCATTGTTGCGCTTCGACTGCGGGCCCGGCGGCCCCTCGTGGCGGGCGAGCTCCTGGAGCCGCCTGTCGGCGAAGAACTGCTCCCAGAAGACCAGTTTGTTCGGGTCCTCGGCGAGATCCGGGTCCGGGTCTTTCATGGCGGCGATAGTCGCCTGGATCTCGTCGGCGATGTCCTCGTTGGTCGGCATCGGCGAAATCGGGATCCCGCCGGCGCTGAGATTCCAGCCGAGGGGGAGACGAATGTCCGGCGGCGCCATATAAACCGCGTCGTGGAGCATCCGGGCCTCCCACAGCTGCAGCGTGCGGCGGCCGAAGCCGTTCGCCGCCGCGGTGTCGCCGGGGAATCTCTCGGTCATGGCGTTTTGCCGGAGTTGTGGAGGTGGAAAGTTGCGAGCGTTTGGAGTTCGTCGGAGTTGGAAACGCTGTGAGAGAGTGTGAAAGGAGACAGCGAGGGGTACGGCTTTTATAGGCTGAGGCCGGCGGCGAGCGTGGGAGGGGTGTAGCGGCGAGGGCGCAAAAAAGGGAAACGACGGGAAGGATGACGACGACCCAGCTCCACGCGCCGTCTTCTTTTTTTCGTCGAATTCGTTTCGTCCGACGTTTTCAGGGCGTCCCGGGATCCTGTGAATGGACTGGTAAGTCCGGACCAAACTTGGTCCAAATCCAGACAAAAAGAGGTTCTTATGAACACGGCTGGGCCAAATTTCGGGTGTTCGGAATAAAATTCGTCCGTTCTAGAAATAAATGTGAGTGGAGATGCTCTGAGTATGCACACACACGCTCTCTTTCGGTAGGGGCACCTGTCAGATCTAACACGACCCTCCATCAGCATTCAGCAGGGCATTAACCACTCTGCAGAATTAACTAAGCAATCCTTGGCAGAGGAAAAGATTAAGTAGCTATACGTGGATCCTGGAGTTAGGACATCACCCGTGGTGTCGTCGGGTCACTTTATTTACTCCTACTATGTTGTTTTTGTGTGTGTGTGTGTGCGCGCGCGCTTCCTACACCGGAGAGGCATCTGCTTTGCCACTGCCAATCCAACGATCTACATCTACACTACTTTATTTAGGGATAATCTCCGGGAGCTGCCTCGCACTGTAGTGGTGCCGGTGACGATGGGCTAGGCGGTGGTGGCTGAGGCTCCCGGCGGCGCTTGGCGCGTGGTGACCATCACGCGGGTGGACCGCGCGCGACTCTGCAACGGAGAAATGCGGTGTTGTGGCGTGGAATTTCAATCCGGCAAGGGAGATGTGCTGCTCCAATGCCCGGTGGGAAGGGACAACGGGTGCTCCACACTCTTAAACGAAAATATTGCTTCGGCTTTGGTTGGAGCCAGTGATGGCGGTGCTTGCAGGCATTGTTCCCCTCCATGCAGCCATCGCCGAGGATGGCTAGCACAGCGGCACCTCCCTGATGCCCATAAGCATAGGGAAACACCGAAATCTTCGTTGGAAAGTATTAACTAAATTTATAGTTTGACTCAAGAGAAACGCAAAAATATCAATAAAACTTTACCAATTGAGACGTCACTCTCAACCATACATGTGTATTAATACTTTATTTTGCCACGCATGACCTCTGTGCCTATAAGAGAGAGAGGTCGCGCCTCCTCTCAGACACACTGCCACACATCCTTTGCGCCTCCAGTTTCAGAGCACTGCGTTACCTAGATCTTCCCCATCCCGTCTTGCGGCGTGCACTGCGATCTGGGACAGTAGGCCTCCGAGACCCCGCTGCTTCGAGTCCTGTACGGGAGAAGGGCGATAAGGTTTTTGGGGAGCGCTATCGGCGCGACTACTGGCTTCGTCACGGACTCCCTCACGGATAGCGACTGCGGCGACGTCTTTCCCGACGAGGACTTCTTCCCAGACATCAGCACCCTCTTCCTCGACGACATGGCCAACGACGGTTCCAACGCCGGCGGTTCCTCTTCTGCTACTGTTGTGTATATCTTCTTTCTTAATCTTGTTATGATCGTATCTAAAGTTTTATGCCTTGCAGTTTGTTTGGTTATATGCCTTAATATGTATTCGTTATTTCACATGATTAGTATATTGCCTATTATTCTAATCATGTTTTATCTAGCGTTTATTATGGATATTTCGCTTGGTAAATTGCTCTTTTATTCAACAATCCAAAAACCTTATTTCAGGCAATTTGCCCCAAGTGGCTTTGTTGCTTCTATGAAGCCACCTGTGTTCGAAGGTGTGAATTACAAATAATGGCGTGCGAGAGCAGTGCTCTGGTTTCAGACCATGAGCTTCTATAACATCATCTATGGCGCACCTGAGGGAGAACTTAATCCCGCTCATGAAGAGGCGTTTTAAAAACATGATACCACTTTCAAGGCTGCCTTGATCAGCATTCTTGGCGACAATATTATCGATTCATATCTGTCATTTAGCAATGGCAATGATATGTGGGATGCGCTCAAGAGAAAATTTGGAGTCTCTGATACTGGCAGTGAACTGTATGTCATGGAACAATTCTATGACTATAAGATGGTTGAGGACCGCCCCTTTGTGGAGCAGGCTCATGAGATACAGTCAATTGCCAGGGAGCTTGAGCACTTCACTTGTGTGTTATCAGACAAGTTTGTTGCCGGAGGCATTATTGCAAAACTTCCCAGTCATGGAGAAATTTTGCTACTTCTCTGAAGCACAAGAGACAAGAGTTCTCCGTGACGGATCTCATTGGGACTCTTGATGTGGAAGAGAAGGCGATAGCAAAAGACACACATGCTCGAGGTACCGAGGGAGGTTCTAATGCCAACCTGGTACAGAAAAGGAACTTCCAGCCTCACAAGTTCAAGAACAAAGGCAAGTTTGACGACAAAGGAAAGTTCGATGGAAAGAACAAGGCCTCACAGTCCACCAGCTTCAAGAAGAAGACTGATAAGAGGAAAGGTGCTTGTCATGTGTGCGGTGATCCTAATCATTGGGCTCCTGCTTGTCTCAGCCGCTTTGACAAGCGCCATCATGGGAAGGGCAGCAAGACTGTTAATGTTTTCATGGGCGACGTTGAGATGAAAGATGTTGGGTATGGTATATTACCTATTGTTCTTTCATTATGTCATTCTCCTGATTGGTGGATTGACACGGGCGCTAACGTACATGTCTGTTCTGATATTTCCATGTTTTCTTCATATCAGGTCAGAGGGACTCAAACTGTGCTGATGGGGAACGGATCGCATGCTTCTGTTCATGGTGTTGGTACGTCGATCTGAAGTTTACTTCGGGAAAGACCGTGCGTCTGAAGAACGTGCATCATGTTCCCTCAATAAATAAAAATCTTGTTAGCGGATCTCTTTTGTGTCGAGATGGCTACAAGATTATATTCGAGTCCAATAAATTTGTAATTTTAAAGTATGGAACCTTTATTGGTAAAGGTTATGAGTGCGGAGGCTTTTTCGCTTATCTCTGTCAGACATTTATAATAAAGTTGTTAATCATATTTACACGAATTTTAAATCAAATGTCTGGCACTCTCGTCTTTGTCATATTAATTTTGGTTGTATGACGCGGCTAGCCAAAATGAATTTAATCCCTGATTTCACAACTGTTAAAGGATCTAAGTGCCAAGTATGCGTGCAAGCTAAACAACCTCGCAAGTCACATACGACTGCAGAAGTGAGAAATTTAACATCACTAGAGCTCATACATTTTGATCTTTGTGAGATGAATGGTGTGTTGACAAAAGGTGGAAAGAAATATTTCATGACTTTGATCGATGACTCTACGATATATTGTCATGTGTATCTTCTGAAATCAAAATATGAGGCTTTAAGTTTTTTCAAAATCTATAAAGCTGAGACAGAAAATCAACTTGATCGAAAGATTAAAAGGCTTAGTTCTGATCGTGGTGGAGAGTATTTTTCCAACGAGTTTGATTCCTTTTGTGCGGAACATGGCATAATTCATGAGAGGACGTCTCCCTACTCACCCCAGTCAAATGGAGTAGCCGAAAGAAAGAACCGTACTCTAACAGATTTGGTTAACGCCATGTTAGACACATCGGGTCTCTCTAAGGAATGGTGGGGGGAGGCGCTATTGACCGCGTGTCATGTCCTAAACCGAGTTCCCACAAAGAACAAAGAAATTACTCCATTTTAAGAATGGGAGAAGAAAAGATTAAAACTCTCTTACTTACGTATTTGGGGTTGTTTGGCAAAGGTTAATGTACCAATCCCCAAGAAGCGCAAGCTTGGACCAAAAACCATTGATTGTGTTTTTCTGGGCTATGCTTTTCATAGCATTGGTTATAGATTCTTGATAGTAAAATCTGAAGTTCCTGACATTCATGTCGGTACAATCATGGAGTCGACTGATGCGACTTTCTTTGAGGATATCTTTCCAATGAAGGATAAACCTAACTCATCAAATCCGGAGATACCTAGTTCATCTAATCAGGAATTTGCTACATTCTCTGAACCTACCATTCCAATTGAACACTCTGGAAGTCCTAAGGAGGATGATAATGAAATTCCTAAAAGGAGCAAGAGACAAAGGACTGCAAAGTCTTTTGGTGATGATTTCATTGTGTACCTTGTGGATGACACTCCCACTTCCATTTCAGAAGCATATGCATCTCCTGATGCTGACTACTGGAAGGAAGCCGTCCATAGTGAGATGAATTCCATCTTAGCTAACGGAACATGGGAGATCACTGATTTCCCTTATGGGTGTAAACCTGTAGGATGCAAGTGGGTGTTTAAGAAAAAGCTTAGACATGATGGTACTATTGAGAAGTACAAGGCACGGCTTGTGGCCAAGGGATATACTCAAAAAGAAGGTGAAGACTTCTTTGATACTTACTCACCTGTTGCCAGATTGACCACCATTCGAGTATTACTCTCATTGGTTGCCTCTCATGGTCTTCTCGTTCATCAAATGGACGTTAAGACAACTTTCCTTAATGGAGAGTTGGATGAGGAAATTTACATGGATCAGCCAGATGGCTTTGTGGTAAATGGTCAAGAAGGAAAGGTGTGCAAGTTGTTGAAGTCTTTATATGGCCTAAAACAAGCCCCTAAGCAATGGCATGAGAAGTTCGAAAGAACTTTAACTGCTGCAGGCTTTGTTGTAAATGAAGCTGATAAATGTGTGTACCATCGCCATGGTGGGGGTGAGGGAGTCATCCTTTGTTTGTATGTTGATGACATACTGATTTTCGGAACCAACCTTAATGCAATTAAGGAGGCCAAAGATTTCTTTTCTCGTTCCTTTGAGATGAAGGATCTGGGAGTAGTTGATGTCATCCTAAACATCAAGCTATTGAGAGATGATGATGGTGGGATTACACTGCTTCAGTCCCACTATGTGGAAAAGATCTTGAGTCATTTCGGGTATAGCGACTTCAAGTTTTCTCCTTCACCGTATGATCCTAGTGTGTTGCTTCGAAAGAATCGAGGAAATGCTAAAGACCAACTGAGATACTCTCAAATCATTGGCTCGCTTATGTATTTAGCTAGTGCCACGAGGCCTGACATCGCCTTTGCTGTAAGCAAACTCAGTCGATTTGTTTCAAATCCAGGAGATGATCACTGGCATGCTCTTGAGAGAGTTATGCAATATCTAAAAGGCACTGCGAGCTATGGCATACACTATACCGGGTATCTAAGGGTACTAGAGGGTTATAGTGATTCAAATTGGATATCTGATGCTAAAGAGATAAAGGCCACGAGTGGATATGTATTCACACTTGCTGGTGGCGCTGTTTCTTGGAAATCTTGCAAGCAGACCATCTTAACGAGGTCAACTATGGAAGCAGAACTCACAACATTAGACACAGCCACTGTTGAAGCAGAGTGGCTTCGTGAACTCTTGATGAACTTGCCTGTGGTTGAAAAACCAATACCTGCAATCCTTATGAACTGTAATAATCAAACTGTGATTTTCAAGGTAAATAGTTCTAAGGATAATATGAAGTCATCAAGACATGTGAAGAGGAGACTGAAATCTGTCAGGAAAATGAGAAACTCTAGAGTTATTGCATTGGATTATATCCAAACATCTAAAAACTTGGCAGATCCCTTCACAAAGGGTCTATCACGCAACGTGATAGAAAATGCATCGAAGGAGATGGGTATGAGACCCACAATTTGAGCTTTCCACAGTGGTAAACCACTCTATGTGATCGGAGATCCCATGAATTAGAATTGGGAGACAAGTTATTGGTTAGTTGAGAGGAAAGTATCCCTACTTTAATAAACACCACCCCATAAAGATGCAATACTTTCCTATTCTGCACGGCAGGTTGATTTATTATCTTAATGTGTTCTAAGTGGCTTATCCTAAGCAAAGATGTTGTCCTGTAGAACATCTTTTGAAGAACACACCTATATGAGTCTGACTGTTAAAACGTCGCAGTCTATGAGAGTAGGGTGCTCTCTAATAAACTCATGAAAGGTCATGGAATATGACGTATACGCTCCACCCGCGGGGAAGTCTCACGGTAGCCTAGTATCGGTCAAGACTTTTTGTGAAGCTAGGTTCGCAGCAAACTTGCAGTTCAAGGCATAGTCCACTGTACAAGTTGCAGCCTAGTATAACATAAAGCTCTAGGTGGAAGTTCAACTTAACAGTCTCCACTACAGTACCGGTATATAAACAATGTTTTGGAACCAATGGCAAACTTCATGTGCCTCTGGGATCTGGTGGGGGATTGTTAGAATTTTTGCCTAAATAGGCCCAGCCCATTTATTATATGTCAATAAATTTCTGAAATCCTAGAGGCCCATTTGGCCCATTCATGCAAGGCAAGAGCTGGGACAAATGTTTAGTCCCACATTGCTAGTTGAGTGGAAGTTGGACCAGCTTATAAGGTGAGCTCTCCTACTACTTGGTAAACAGGATGAGAAGGAGAAGGAGAGAGTTTCACACGTGCGCTCCTCCTCCTCGCTCGCCTCGCCACGCCACGTCTCGCCTCGCCCCGCCTCGTCTTGTCACGACGCGCGCGCGCGCCGCGGGTTGCAGGAATCTCGCCGAGCCGAGCTTTATTTTGCCATGCATGAATGGTATATGAACAGTTATACAGAAGCTGAAACGTTTTGTTTTGAGTGGACTTTTAATACGAGTTAAATGAATACGAACTGAGTGGAGGTTGTCTGGTGGGCTGCCGCCTGTTCGCTTCATCTTCCGTCCATTCGTTTCATCTTCTACGCAGTCTGTCTACCTTCCCCTATGTGCCTATAAGAGAGAGAGGTCGCGCCTCCTCTCAGACACACTGCCACACATCCTTTGCGCCTCCAGTTCCAGAGCACTGCGCTACCTAGATCTTTCCCATCCCGTCTTGCGGCGTTTACCACGATCAGGGACAGTAGGCCTCCGAGACCCCGCTGCTTCGAGTCCTGTACGGGAGAAGGGCGACAAGGTTTCTAGGGAGCGCTATCGGCGTGACTACTGCCTTCGTCACGGACTCCCTCACGGATAGCGACTGCGGCAATGTCTTCCCCGACGAGGACTTCTTCCCCGACATCAGCACCCTCTTCCTCGACGACATGGCCAACGACGGTTCCAACGCCGGCGGTTCCTCTTCTGCTACTGCCGTGTATATCTTCTTTCTTAATCTTGTTCTGATCGTATCTAAAGTTTTATGCCTTGAAGTTTGTTTGGTTATATGCCTTAATATGTATTCGCTATTTCACATGATTAGTATATTGCCTATTATTCTAATCATGTTTTATCTAGCGTTTATTATGGATATTTCGCTTGGTAAATTGCTCTTTTATTCAACATATTCAAGAAGCTAAGTGGTGATTATAGCATTTGAATCAGAATAATAAAATAAACAGTAAACAATAGCAGCAGATTCCCAGTTTTCATAGGAAGTAGTAACTTGTAACTTTCAATGCCTAAAAGCGTAGGCATAAGGTGATAGCGGGGGTGCATGAACAATAATGATCATATGATGTAATCCAAATAACATAGCATTTATCTCTAATTCAGTTGTGTGTAGGTATGTGTTCCAAACATAGTTATGTGTACTAACCAAGAGAATTTGCATAACATCTATTGTACTACCTGCCCATTTCACCGGGGCCAACTTGTAACTACATGTAATTAAGGTATATCCTTTCGAATAGCCCGGGACAATGATTAACGGTCCATGAACACAATATCCTCAAACTATCATATATTCCCCTTGTTTTCCTAACTGTCACTTTAGGTTTCGCAGGTTCAACATAATAATAGGTAATACACCTTGCAGATAGATATCAAACTCAAATATATGATGGAGCAATAAAAGTTCAATGCTGAAATCATGTCACTCGAGCCCTGGTAACAATCATTAAACATAGGAAAGGTGCATAGCCTCTCCTACAAGAATGTCCTAAAGACAAATACTTATAATCTCGATTCAAATGGATGATTACATGATCAATCAATCCCCATCCACCTCACATGCCTACAGGGAACTACTCACACATGATGATGGAGAGTGAGCACATGGTTGTTGGGAATGACGTTGGTGATGATGGTGATGAATGAGGCATAGAACCCCCCCCCCTTCTCTGGAGTGGAGTGCATGACCAATCTGACTCCATAAACGTGAAGGGTTCGCAGCATAGAAAATAAAAAATTCCTACGATGGGAACAACTAAGTACCAAAATCTATCTACTAGATACAAGCAACGGGTGGATATTGAAGGGAATATGCCCTGAGAGGCAATAATAAAGTGTTTATTATGTGTATTCCAAGTATATGATAGATGTTTATTTTGCATGCTATAATTGTATTAATACGGAAACGTTAATACATGTGTGTTTAATAAACAAACAGAAAGTTCCTAGTTATGCCTCTCTCATAAACTAGCTCGTTGATTAACAAGATGATCAAGGTTTCCTGATCATGGACATTGGATGTTGTTAATAACGGGATCACAACATTAGTGTAATGGTGTGATGAACATTCATCCGAAGTATAGCATTACGATCAAAGTCATTGAGTTTATATTGCTATAACAACTTACGAAGTGATCCTAATCCTTAGACCATGAGATCATGTCAATCACTAACACCGGAAGAGTTTCTTGATAACATCAAACGTCACACCGTAACAGGGTGATTATAAAGATGGATTCAGAACTAATAAAGTGTTATGTTGAGGCTCATGGATCGAGAGTGGAATTTGTTCATCCCGATGACGGATAGATATACTCTGGGCCCTCTCGGTGATATCACATTGATTATCTTGCAAGCAAGTGATTTGATCACTAGAATGTTATATCACAGGAACGAGAAAAGAGTGCATGTCGGTAACGAGATCAAACTAGGTATGGAGATACCGATGATCGAATCTCGGACATGTAATATATCGTGAAACAAAGGGATTAAGATACTAGCGTAAAAGGTTCCGACGATCACAAGAAAGTCATCGTTGAATGTGTGGGAGTCAATATGGGTCTCCAGATCCCGCTTCTGATTATTGATCCGAGAGGGGTCTCGATCATGTCCGCATTATTCACGAACCGTCGGGTGACACACTTAAGAGACACCGACATCCAATTGGAGCAAATGTTTCATGCCGAAAGAATGAACAAGCGCAGGAATTTATTTCACTAGATACCGAAACAGGTTTTCGGGTGAAATTGCATAAAGTGGTTATGCATGTGAAATAGAATTCTAGCAAGGGGTTATTTGTGAATGTTTGTCATTAAAGTAATTGACAAAATTCTGAATAAAATAAAAGAGTTTTATTTAATGAGAGTTTGCATTAAATTTGGTGGAAATTTAATGGGAATTTGAGTGGACTTTTGAGTGGAGGGATTTTAAAGGGCATTTTGTGAGTGGAGTGTCCACCCACATGAATGAAGGAGGGGAGGGGCAGCCCCATGGCCGGCGGCCACCCCCTTGGGTGCCCCCCCTACTCCTATAAAAGGAGCCCCCCTCCTCACTTGTCTCTCACACCTCCTCGTGAAGGATCTCTCTCCCCCTCTAGAATTTATCCCCCATGGTCTCGGACTAGCAAGATACATGTTCCTGGTGGCTATTCGGCAAGAAAGAGTTGTGCTTCCGCTGCATCGCTAGAGCGAGGAGGCGGAGGTTGCTCGGTGCCTCGAACGTGTGTGCGAGCACGGATGCGCTGCTTATTTGCGGCGCTAGGACTTCCTCTCGATCTTGAGATCGGCAAGAGATCGTCTACATCAACCACGAGTTGAACTCGTTAAGCTTTGTCGGTCTTCAAGGGTATGTTCTCTACGGATATACATCCGCCCGTTGTTTGTATCTAGTAGATAGATCTTGGTATATAGTTCACATCGTAGGAAAATTTTTGTTTTCTATGCTGCGAACCCTATAGTGGTATCAGAGCCGGATCTATGCGTAGATACTTTACACGGGTAGTACACATATGAGTATGTGGGCGATGATGATCATGTTGTTGCTCCTTTGTTGTAATTTTGGATATTGGTGGCATAGTGGGATGAAGCGTCCCGGACAAACTTTACATGTCCTCGCACATGAGACCTGTTCCACGCTTGACATGCAACTAGTTTGCATAAGTGGCTAGCGGGTGTCTGTCTCTCCTACTATAGTCAATATCTATTTTGCAAGCGAGTTGTCAACAATTTGATTATCCTCGTTGTGGTTCATGTTCGTAGGTAAGAACGGTTCTATCTCGAAAGCCCTAAGCCATGTAAAACTTGCAATGGATAAATTAGAGGCGTCTAGTTTAGATTGTTGCTGGGCTAGTGTTATGATATGGTAGTGTTGTAAGTAGAAGTATGAGATGATACTCTTACAACACACATAGCGTGTAAAATCCATAGACCTTGGATTTACACATATAGGTATGATAGTGATCATACCACGATGCACATGATAGAGATCATCTGCGGGAACCATATCATTTCACTAATAAACATATGATGTTTGATAGCATCTTATATTGCTTGTTTAGCGCTTTGTTAGCATAATAAGATGATCCCTCATTTAAATATCAAGATAAGAATGTGTTCTTCCTTTAGTATGCACCGATTATGTTTTCGTCGCTCCAAGACATCACGTGATGATCGGGTGTTCTTGGATCCACGACCATATTTCGGGTGTAAAACAGTTACACACGCGAATACTAAGGTTCTAACTTGGCGAGCCTAGCATGTACAGACATGGCCTCGGAACACGGACCGAAAGGTTAAGCATGAGTCATATAGTTGATATGATGCCCATTTGATGCTCGCCTTTGAAGCTATACCGACTCACGGGATGATCGGACTTGGTGTAGTGGATTTGGTTCATGTAATCACCAAAAAGGCACGAGGGATGTCGTTTTTGAGTGGGATTTCATTCGTAATATAGATTAGTTGAACTCAATCTATCATACACTTAGTCTAAACTTTACAAATTCTGTTGTAGATGGCACCACCTGCTTTTAATTTCAATGTGTTCATGGAGAAAGAGAAACTAGCAACGAACGGTAGCAACTTTACCGAATGGGCCATGAATTTGAGGATTCTCCTCTCTGCTGCACAAAAGCAATATGTGCTAGAAGCGCCGTTAGGCCCCCCACCTTTAGATGATGCCCCTGACGAGGAGAAGAATGTCTATCAGACTCGTCAGGAGGACCACAACTTAGTTCATTGCGGCATATTGTATGGGTTAGAGCCGGAACTTCGAAAACGTTTCGAAAACGGCAATGCATTTGATACAATGGGTGAGCTGAAAATGATTTTCGACACACATGCTGCTGTAGAGAGCTACAACGCTTCAGAAAAGTTCTTTAGCTGCATGATGGAAGAGCACAGCTCCGTTAGTGAGCATGTACTCAAGATGTCGGGTTACGCCGAGAAGCTTGTGTCCTTGGGAATATCGATTCCCATTGACTTAGGCATCCATCGTGTTCTGCAGTCTCTGCCACCTAGCTATAAGAGCTTCGTGATGAACTATAATATGCAAGGCATGAAGAAGTCTCTCCCCGAGCTTCTGTCAATGCTTAAAACTGCAGAAGTGGAGATCAAAAAGGAACATCAAGTGTTGATGATCAATAGGAACACTGGTTTCAAGAAAGACAAGAAGGGAAAACAGAAGGGAAGTAAGGGCGGCAAGCATGTTGCCGCGCCTGAAAAGAAACCCCGAGTTGGACCTAAGTCTGATTCCGAGTGCTACTATTGTAAGGGGACTGGCCACTGGAAGCGCAACTGCCCCAAGTATCTGGCAGACAAGAAGGCCGGCAAGGCAAACAAAGGTATATATGATATACATGTTATTGATGTGTACTTGACTAGTGCTCGCAGTAGCACCTGGGTATTTGATACCGGTTCAGTTGCTAATATTTGTAACTCCAATCAGGGGCTGCGGAACAAGCGACCGCTAGCAAGGGGCGAGGTCAAGATGCGTGTCGGCAATGGATCAAGCGTTGATGTGATCGCCATCGGAACGCTGCCTCTCCACTTTCCGTCAGGATTAGTTATAAACTTGAATAAATGTTATCTGGTGCCTGCACTGAGCATGAACATTGTATCTGGATCATGTTTGATGCGAAGTGGTTATTCATTTAAATCCGAGAACAATGGTTGTTCCATTTATATGAATGAAATCTTTTATGGTCATGCACCGATGATGAATGGTTTATTTCTATTAGATCTCGATGATAATGTTACACATATTCATAATGTTGATGCTAAAAGGATTAAACTTAATGATGATATATCCGCATATATGTGGCACTGCCGTCTAGGTCATATTGGCGTTAAACGCATGAAGAAGCTCCATTCGGATGGACTTTTGGAATCACTTGATTATGAATCATTTGATACATGTGAGCCATGCCTTATGGGCAAGATGACTAGAACGCCGTTTTCCGGTTCAATGGAACGGGCGACAGATTTATTGGAAATCATACATTCTGATGTATGTGGTCCAATGAGTGTGTCGGCGCGAGGTGGATATCGTTATTTTGTTACTTTCATGGATGATTTGAGTAGATACGGTTATATCTACTTGATGAAACACAAGTCTGAAAAAAGTTCAAGGAATTTCAGAATGAAGTGGAAAATCATCGTAATAGAAAGATCAAATTTCTACGGTCCGACCGTGGAGGTGAGTATCTAAGTTACGAGTTTAGCACTCACATGAAAGAGTGTGGAATTGTTTCACAACTCACACCTGCCGGAACACCACAACGAAATGGTGTGTCGAAACATCGTAATCGTACTTTATTAGATATGGTTCGATCTATGATGTCTCTGACGGACTTGCCGTTGTCATTTTGGGGTTATGCACTAGAAACTGCTGCATTCACTTTAAATCGGGCACCATCTAAATCCATTGAAAATACACCGTATGAATTGTGGTTTGGAAACAAACCTAAGCTGTCATTTCTTAAAGTTTGGGGATGCGATGTTTACGTGAAGAAACTTCAATCGGATAAACTCGAACCCAAAGCGGAAAAATGCGTCTTCATAGGATACCCTAAAGAAACTATTGGGTATTCCTTCTATCACAGATCCGAGGGCAAGGTTTTTGTTGCCAAGAATGGATACTTTCTAGAGAAAGAGTTTCTCGCGAAAGGTGTGAGTAGTCGGAAGGTAGAACTCGAAGAGGTTGTGGAACCTTCTCTTCAAAGTATGGTGAGTAGCACAGCGCCGGAAGTTGTTCCGGAGTTGGCTCCACCTGTTGAAGAGGGAACTAATGATAATGATCATGAAACTCCGAAAGAGAGTACTACCGAACCTCGCAGGTCAAACAGGATGCGTGCAGCTCCCGAGCTGTACGGAAATCCTGTCATGAATTTCATGGTTGATGAAAATGATGACCCTGCGACGTATGAAGAAGCGATGATGAGGCCGGATTCCAACAAATGGTTAGAAGCCATGAAATCCGAGATGGAATCCATGTATGAAAATCAAGTTTGGAACTTGGTGGAATTACCTCACGACCGAAAGGCCGTGGAGAACAAATGGATTTTCAAAAGGAAAACTGATGCTGATGGTAATGTGACCGTCTATAAAGCTCGACTTGTCGCAAAGGGGTTTCGACAAATTCAAGGAGTTGACTACGATGAGACTTTCTCTCCCGTAGCGATGCTAAAGTCAGTTAGGATTATGTTAGCAATTGCTGCATATTTCGATTATGAGATATGGCAGATGGATGTCAAAACCGCGTTTCTCAATGGTAATATTGAAGAAGAGTTGTATATGATACAACCAAAGGGTTTTGTCGATCCTAAGGATGCTAAAAAGGTGTGCAAGCTTCAGCGACCCATCTATGGATTGAAGCAAGCATCACGAAGTTGGAATCTCCGCTTTGATGAGGTGATCAAAGAGTTTGGATTTGTCCAAACTTATGGAGAAGCTTGTATTTACAAGAAAGTGAGTGGGACAATGTGGCATTTCTGATATTATATGTGGATGACATATTATTGATCGGAAATGATATAGATCTTTTAAACAGTGTTAAAAGTTATCTAAACAGCAAATTTTCAATGAAGGACCTAGGTGAAGCGTCATACATATTAGGCATAAAGATCTATAGAGATAGATCTAGGCGCCTAATAGGGCTATCGCAAAGTACATACCTTGATAAGATTTTAAAGAAGTTTAAAATGGACGGAAGTAAGAAGGGGTTCTTACCTATGTTGCAAGGCAAGACATTGAGTAAGACTCAAAGTCCGGCTTCGGCGGAAGAAAGAGAGATAATGGACAAAGTCCCCTATGCTTCAGCCATAGGCTCTATAATGTACGCCATGCTATGTACAAGACCTGATGTGGCACATGCTATTAGTTTGACTAGTAGGTACCAATCGGATCCAGGTTCGGAACACTGGATAGCGGTCAAGAATATCCTTAAGTACTTACGAAGAACTAAGGATATGTTTCTTGTATACAGAGGTGAAGAAGAGCTCGTCGCTAAGTGTTATGTCGACGCTATCTTTGACACCGATCCGGATGACTCTAAGTCTCAATCCGGATACGTATTTCTCATGAATGGCGGAGCGGTTAGTTGGAGGAGCTCCAAACAACCTGTGGTAGCGGGATCAACAACGGAGGCCGAATATGTTGCTGCTTCAGAAGCGGCTCAGGAAGCAGTTTGGATGAAGGAGTTCATATCCGAACTAGGAGTGGTGGCAAACGCATTGGACCCAATGGTGATCTATTGTGACAACAATGGTGCCATTGCCAATGCCAAAGAGCCAAGGTCTCACAAGCATTCCAAGCATATTAAGCGCCGGTTTCACTCCATCCGCGAGCATGTCAAGGATGGAGATATAAAGATTTGTAAAGTACATACAGATCTCAATGTAGCATATCCGTTGACTAAAACTCTCCCTAGAGCAAAACATGATCAACACCAGAACTCAATGAGTGTTAGATTTATCACTATGTAACTAGATTATTGTCTCTAGTGCAAGTGGGAGACTGAAGGGAATATGCCCTGAGAGGCAATAATAAAGTGTTTATTATGTGTATTCCAAGTATATGATAGATGTTTATTTTGCATGCTATAATTGTATTAATACGGAAACGTTAATACATGTGTGTTTAATAAACAAACAGAAAGTTCCTAGTTATGCCTCTCTCATAAACTAGCTCGTTGATTAACAAGATGATCAAGGTTTCCTGATCATGGACATTGGATGTTGTTAATAACGGGATCACAACATTAGTGTAATGGTGTGATGAACATTCATCCGAAGTATAGCATTACAATCAAAGTCATTGAGTTTATATTGCTATAACAACTTACGAAGTGATCCTAATCCTTAGACCATGAGATCATGTCAATCACTAACACCGGAAGAGTTTCTTGATAACATCAAACGTCACACCGTAACAGGGTGATTATAAAGATGGATTCAGAACTAATAAAGTGTTATGTTGAGGCTCATGGATCGAGAGTGGAATTTGTTCATCCCGATGACAGATAGATATACTCTGGGCCCTCTCGGTGATATCACATTGATTATCTTGCAAGCAAGTGATTTGATCACTAGAATGTTATATCACAGGAACGAGAAAAGAGTGCATGTCGGTAACGAGATCAAACTAGGTATGGAGATACCGATGATCGAATCTCGGACATGTAATATATCGTGAAACAAAGGGATTAAGATACTAGCGTAAAAGGTTCCGACGATCACAAGAAAGTCATCGTTGAATGTGTGGGAGTCAGTATGGGTCTCCAGATCCCGCTTCTGATTATTGATCCGAGAGGGGTCTCGATCATGTCCGCATTATTCACGAACCGTAGGGTGACACACTTAAGAGACACCGACATCCAATTGGAGCAAATGTTTCATGCCGAAAGAATGAACAAGCACAGGAATTTATTTCACTAGATACCGAAACAGGTTTTCGGGTGAAATTGCATAAAGTGGTTATGCATGTGAAATAGAATTCTAGCAAGGGGTTATTTGTGAATGTTTGTCATTAAAGTAATTGACAAAATTCTGAATAAAATAAAAGAGTTTTATTTAATGAGAGTTTGCATTAAATTTGGTGGAAATTTAATGGGAATTTGAGTGGACTTTTGAGTGGAGGGATTTTAAAGGGCATTTTGTGAGTGGAGTGTCCACCCACATGAATGAAGGAGGGGAGGGGGCAACCCCATGGACGGCGGCCACCCCCTTGGGTGCCCCCCTCCTCCTATAAAAGGAGCCCCCCTCCTCACTTGTCTCTCACACCTCCTCATGAAGGATCTCTCTCCCCCTCTAGAATTTATCCCCCATGGTCTCGGACTAGCGAGATACATGTTCCCGGTGGCTATTCGGCAAGAAAGAGTTGTGCTTCCGCTGCATCGCTGGAGCGAGGAGGCGGAGGTTGCTCGGTGCCTCGAACGTGTGTGCGAGCACGGATGCGCTGCAGATTTGCGGCGCTAGGACTTCCTCTCGATCTTGAGATCGGCAAGAGATCGTCTACATCAACCACGAGTTGAACTCGTTAAGCTTTGTCGGTCTTCAAGGGTATGTTCTCTACGGATATACATCCTCCCGTTGTTTGTATCTAGTAGATAGATCTTGGTATATAGTTCACATCGTAGGAAAAATTTTGTTTTCTATGCTGCGAACCCTACAGATATACATCCATAGAATACATACCCTCGAAGACCGAATAGCGTTAACGAGGTTGTACTCGTGGATGATGTAGTCGAATGCTTGCCGATCTCAAGATCATGATGAAGTCCATCCGATCCACCCGGTCCAACACCATCAAGTCCAACA
Organism: Avena sativa; assembly: GCA_916181665.1. Lineage (NCBI taxonomy): Eukaryota > Viridiplantae > Streptophyta > Magnoliopsida > Poales > Poaceae > Avena > Avena sativa. The sequence goes on along the minus strand of OV702285.1, from coordinate 58,332,937 downwards.
CCGCAAAGCAGTGGTGCATCCGTTATCGCACACACGTCTGGGTACCCCGACAACCTCCGCGCCCTCGCTCCAGCGAAGCAGCGAAAACAACAAATCCTTCCAGAAAAAGCCACTAGAAACATGTATCTCGCTAATCCGAGACCATGGGGAAAATCTAAAGGGAGGAGAGGGATCCTTCGCGAGGAGGTGTGAGATGAGAGGAGGAGAGGGAGGCCTTTTATAGGGAGAGGGGGGCACCCAAGGGGCATGGCACCCAGCCATGGTGGTTTCCCCCACCTCTTCCACATTCATGTGGGTGGAGCTCCCACTAAAAAATGAAAAGCCTCCACTCACATAAACATGTCTCCACTCAAAAATCCACTCACGTGCATTAAATTTCCACCAAATTTAATGCAAGCTCTCATTTAAATAAAAATATTTTATTTATTTATTCAGATTTTGTTAATTACTTGAATTAACAAATATTCACATAAAACCCCTTACAACATTTCAATTTCACATGCAGAACCAGATTCAACAATTTCAACTGAAACGATTCCGGTGTCTAGTGAAATAAATTCCTGCGCTTTCTTTTTCTTTCTCTGGCATCTTATTTGATCCAAATGGTGTCGGTATCCCTTAAGTGTGTCAACCTACGGTTCACGAATAATGCAGATGAAAGGATACGGATGTCGCCTAGAGGGGAGGGTGAATAGGCGATTAAAACTTTTCCTAGAGTGGCTCAACAAAGGCGGAATAAAACTAGTGTTTACTTTGTTAAGCACAACTTAGAACAACTAAGGTTCACCTATGTGCACCAACAACTTATGCTCATAAATACAAGCAACAATGTGATAGCGAGATATATATTACTTCAAGCACAAAGGCTATCACAATGTAAAGTGCATAAGTAAAGAGCTCGGGTATAGAGATAACCGAGGCACGCGGGGACACCGATATTTTACCGAGTTCCTCCCAACATGGAGTACGTCTCGTTTGGAGAGGGGGTGATATCAAACCACCAACGCCACAAGAGGCCTCCATTATTCTCCGGTGAATCTCACCCCAATGGGATCGATCCACGCTTCCACTATCGGTGCACTTGTCGGTGGCAACCGGAACCTCTCACAAGGTTGAGGCACAACTCCACAACTTTATTGGAGGCTCCCAACAAACGCCACAAAAGGCCACAATGCCACCAAGGCCACAAACCGTCTAAGGTTCCAAGAACCCAAGGGGGACAAGCTCCAATGAGTAGCTCAAATCAAATCCTCCAAAGAGAACTCAAACCGATGCAACAAATGCAAATGGCAAGAACAACACAAAGGTGTTCAAATCCTTCTCTCCCAAATTCCACCAAAGCTACAAAAGCTTATGGGGTAATAAGAGAGGAAGAACAATGGAGGAAATCCACAAAAGACTCCAAGATCTAGATCCCAATAAGTTCCCCTCACTTAGAGGAGAGATTGATTGGTGGGATTGTAGATCTAGATCTCCTCTTTCAAATCCCTCAAGAATATGCAAGAATCATTGGAGGGATTGAGAGAAAGCAAGCTCAAGAAGGTCAACAATGGAGGGGAAAACTTGCAAGAAGGGTTGAGGAACCATTGGGGAAGAAGGCCCCTTAAATAGGTTCCCCGAAAATCCAACCGTTGAAGCCAAAAAAACGCGAAACCCGGTAGTACCGGACATTTCCGGTACTACCGGACATTCCCGGTACTACCGGACAGTCCCTGGGGATCCCAGGTCGCCAAACGCACCAAATTCTGTACCGACCGGTACTACGGGGCGGTACTACCGGACCCTGGTCCGGTACTACCGGTCAACCCAGAACGAAAACGGCCATAACTTTTGCATCCGGACTCCGATTTTGATGATCTTGGGCTCGTTTCGAAGAGGACAACAAGCTCTAAAAGATCATGCAAAGAAACATTATAGTCCAGCAAGGGGGGATAGATCCAAATGACGAAAGGTTTAACCTCTATCAAAAAGACGAACCGATAAAACCTCCAACATCAAAAACGTAATAGAAAATGCATATGAAATCCGTTTTCGATGAACTAGAGCTTGTCATGTAGATTAACACAAGCTCTAAATCCTCACATGAGTAAGAACCAAATAATGGAAGGTTTTACTTATCTCTAAAATACAAATCGGTAAAACCTCCAAGATGAAAACGCAATAAGATATAAAAGGGAAATCCGTTTTTGATGGACTAGAGCTTGTTATGGAGATTACCACAAGCTCTATATCCTCAGATGGATAAGACCAAATAACAACCAAATATGATGATGCAAGTATGCAAAGGTTTGATCTCTCTCCGAACGATGTGACCGAGTTACTCATTCGAGAGCCCCTCTTGATAGCACGGTTATCTATCCTAAACCCGGTCTCCCACACACAACATGAGACCGGCAAAAGGGAAAACCTATCAAGATTATACCTTTGCCTTGAGCATTCCACTTGAGCTCGATGTAGACGAACTTGAACTTCTCAAGATGGAACACCTTTCTTGATTCCTCATCATCGATCCATGATCACCGAGGATGACAAGCATCAAACATGAGATCTTCTATAGATGGAGCATTTTGAGCTTGCACAACACATCTTCTTCTCATTTCATCTATCTTGAAGTCAACACATGCTCCAAGCAATGCCAATGGACAAATCCTACAAGTATAACTTAATACACACATTAGTCCATAAAGATTGTCATTAATTACCAAAACCACACATGGGGGCCCAACATGTTCTTTCAATCTCCCCCATTTTGGTAATTGATGACAATCCCTTTGAGAGGGTTTATAAGGAATATTAATGAATGAAATGGTAATACCAATATCAAATACTACAAAAGTAAGTGATATTAGTACCACCACCATATATAGAGCAAACTCCCCCACAATCTATGCATGTGTGATGAACTTGAATTTCATTGCATATATTGCCAATCATTATCATTGGTGGAGTTTCCTCTATATATACCACATGCTAAGCAACAACAAAGATGCAAGAGCATGAGAAGCAAATGCACAAGAACAAACTCAATGCATAAACCAACTTCCCTTAAACCCTCTAAAACTTCTCCCCCATTGGCATCGATTGCCGAAATGGGTGACAAGTTCTAGAAGGCAAATATAGTGATAACTCCTCCAAAGATGTGCCTTCGCACATATCCAATGATGAATACTTGGGAGGGAGTAGAACTATATCGAGGACCCGAAAATTGAAAAAATAAAGTCAAATGATGCAAGCAACTACAAGGTCCGACAAACCAATTTGAAAACAACAAATGAGTCCAAATGGAAACAACAAGATATTGTGATATGAGAAAAAGAGTGTTTTAAATAACAAATAGAGAAGCTCCCCAAGGTTTGTGCACAATTCAAAATAAATGTATTGGAATACATAATGCATAAATATGGAATCCTTGGTCCCACCATAAGTATTTTAAACACAACAAATGTGAACGAATGCAAATGAGTATTATTAAATGAATTAGATGAGCTCCCCAAAGAGAATGCACCAATTATGATAATTGCATTTGGGAACGAGGTGCATAGTCATGGACTCCTCACTCATCCAAATTCATTTAACAATACAAGACATGAAAGAACAAATATGAGTGTCCGTAGATGCAAACAAGAGGAACAAGCACTCATAGGAAAATAAATTTGGAAGCCATGGAATAATAAAAAGAAATAAAAGGTGGTATCCAAGAAATAAATTCTCAACTAAAATTATCTTCTCATATGTGTATATGTTTCTAAGTGGATAACATTACAACGACATATGACCATAAATAAACAAGCACACACAAGGAAGATATACAATAAAGCTCATGAACGCAAAAATGAAGTCACAACATATACCAATAAGATTTTTGCTTCAAAGCATGGCCAAAGGCTCACATATATCTTATTGTACATTAATGAGCTTCAAACACCAACACACTACATATATTACAACTATCACCAAGGTAAAAGGAGAAAGTTGGAATATATGGAGAAAGGCAACAAGTATCATAAGATAAAATAGACTAGCAAAAATCTCACTATTACACATGAGAGAAGTTGATGAAATGATAGCCAATAAAATTGCTAGATTGACATATTTGGGATTGGAGGATCATATGCATGATTTTGTATAGTCCCAATCATATGCACTCATCTCAACTTAAACACATATACAATAGAGAGTCCTCTTAAAACCATTGCTAGAACTACAACAATTACAAATACACTAATTCATGCTAGAAGGCAACCGACAAATGGTTGGAATCAAGATATATGATCATGAGAAAGAGATACTTGTTACCGAGATATAATTGGTAGGATGTAGAGGATATGAATTCATTGATCATCCTATATCTTGTCTCAAATTTTCATGTATGCACCACTTCTTCAAAATTGAGAGACAAGCATCCAATATATCTCCAATGTACCTGAAACACAATTAAGTACAAGATGGTCCCCAAACATATTGGGTCCAAAGTATTTAGTGCAACTACAATACATAGGAGAGACTCCACATAATTATGTGCATATTGATATGAAATTGAATTTCATGCACAACTTAGCCGATGGGAATTGGTGGAGTTTCCCCTATATATTGTATCAAAGAAAGCAAGCATGCCATAATATAAACATATAGTAAATATGCATGCATAAAGCTGTCAAGAACCAAAAATGAGATACAATTTGAGCACAAACACCAAGTAAGCCGAGATGGCACACACAAGAGTGTGGAAAGACAAGCGGTGTACAAATTATATCAAAGAACCAATTCAACACATGAACGATCACAAGTTCAACAAATGAACTAGGCAGAAGCCAAGGAGCAAAAGATAGATAGAAATAAAAAACTCAAGGATTTATCTCATTCTAAAATGGTCAAATCAAGAAACAAAGAATGAGACAAAACCAACTCCCAAAAAGAGCAAGGTTCCAACAAGAAACCAAACTCCCCAAACTTCACATGATGGCACAAGTACCAAAATGAAAAGATTGAGGTTCCAAGCACATAAAACACGATATGGATCAAAACAAAGAAGCATAAATATGAGTGTTCTAAACAATATAGGATAGCTCCCCCATGGATAGTGCATTTTGTAGTATTTTCCTTTTAAATGCAAAATGCACACAAATGGGATCATCACTAGTACCTATAATAAGTAAAACACAAGAGGATATCAATAAAATAAGAAGATCCACAAGAAGCAAGGAAGGCTTGGGAGACAACACAAAATATTTTTCTTGGCCAAATATAGGATAAAATTAAGCAAGGACCAAAGTGAATATGATCAATAAATTCTACCATAAGTTGGGTACTCATTGTCCAAGGACAAGAAATAGAATAATTTTCCCAAGGTAGCTTGCATGGATATCCAAGATCATAGTCACAACAAGAAGCATATAAATAAATATAAGAAATTGAGCATGATACTTCGAACAAGATTCTTGGTAGCTTCCCCAAGTCACACAATCACTAGTGAATAGAGTAACTTGAAGCAAATGGTTTCCATGAGGATATATATATCTAAATATGAGGAAACGCATACCAAGAAACACTCTCATATACAAGATCCAAAATAAGATCAATAAAGCTATTTATGCAAATTGGAACTTGTATGAGCCAATGTGTCACATAGGCGCTAGATAATTATCAATATCAAGTCTAAGTGACACAACCTCAAATATTCACATTTTCTAGGATTGTAATATGCACTAAGCATAAGACTCCCCCATAATGTGATACTACCATAAAAACAACACGAGGCAAAAGGATACAAATAGAGATAATTAATGGACATTATAAAACTTAAATTTCTCATGAGAATTATACCACATAGAGACTAGACAATAATCCAATATAAATACTAGGTGGTATTCCTCATGTACACACATTTTTAGGATTGTGGAATGCCCAAGCATAACACTCCCCCAAAATGGGATAATCCATTAATCTCTCACAAGAGCCAAATAAGATACCAAATATAACCAAGTAAGGCTCAAACACAAGAAACACACATACATGGAGTGCCACCTAATCATACAAAAATATACTTGATATCTCAAGATAATTAAGTGGAAAGCACAACATGTACAAAAGCATGGAAGATACAAAACCAAAACATGCACAAGGGGGCGAGTAACTTTCAATGTAAAGAGTTTAGCATATGTTACCGCAAGGAGGAACATTGGAAATATAATAAAATCATGATAATCCAAACGGCTTGGCTTGACAATAATAATTGATGAAGATCCCTCAATTCTTCATAATGTAGCCAAGACTCCAATGCCCTCCAAAACACACCTATTGATCAAGTTTTGGCTTGTTGGTCCCCAACCAAGTTGGGTCCTAAGAAGTTAGTCACAATAGGCTTGGCAACCCAAATGGTTCTTTTCTTGACACCACATTGAGCACCAACAAATTTGGCAACCACATTGCCAACCTCATCCTTACAAAGAGAATAAACATCATCAATAATGATAGGGTTGGATGAGGAGATACCAATAGTGCATGAGGAAGAAATATGCCCCTTCTCACGACATAAGTAGCAAGTTCTACTCTTGCCATCTTTCTTCTTAGGTGAAGCCACAACTCGAGGAAGAGCTCGAGTAGTCCTCTTAGGAAGAGGCCCATTAATGACTTGAGGTGGAGCTTGAGGCCGCTTTCCTTGTTGCTTCACACTAGGAGACTTCTTCTTCAATGGGCAAGATCTAACATGATGCCCTTCTTCCTTGCACTTGAAGCAAACAATGTTGGCCGGATTCTTGACTTGATGTTGGCCATTCTTCTTGTTGTCCTTGTGCTTCAACATGATAGTGGACTTGTTCTTGACATTGGAGTTGAATCCAAGCCCACTCTTGTCATTGGGGGATTTTTGCACACTCAAGATTTTGTTGAGTGTGGCCTTCCCTTGTTGACCCTTTTTCAAGTCATTCTTCAAAGAAGTGACTGGAGCCTTGAGCTCTTTGATTTCCTCTACATGGTTAGTTTCAATACAAGTACTAGAGGAAGTAGATGCTACATTGTTAGAGCAACAAGGCATGGAATGTAATTCATCACGAGATATAGCATGGTTGTGAGAGGATGAATTACAAGGACTAGCACATGGCAATATAACATTTGGAGTAGATGTAGTGCAAATGTCCACATGAGGCCCACTAGATGTTACCTTTGACATGATGGCCTCATGAGCCAACTTTAGCCTACCATGGGAGACTAGGAGATCCTCATGCGAGCTTGAGAGCTTAACATGGCTTTCTTCTAATTTCCCATAGTTGCTAGTTAGCAAAGCAAGTTGAGCCTTTAGCTCAACATTCTCCTTCAAAATAGATGCTTCACAAGAAATAGAGTTAGTAGCACAAGCATCATTACTATTAGCAAGAGGTGAGGGAAACTTGTCAAGCTCTTTTGAATATGAGGCTTTAAGTTGCTCATGTGACTCGGTGAGTTTTATGAGCTCACCCTTTATGACCCTAGAGCCATTTTTGAGGTGCTCAAAATCCTCAACAAGTTTAGCATAAGCAAGTTCAAGTTCATCATTTTTAATCTTGAAGGAGTTAGCCACCGCAAGTTCTCTATCATGGTATTCCTTTACTCTAGATAATTCTAGAGTAAAAGTCTCCTCAAGAGATTCTTTGGTGGTTTGTTCTTCTTCAAGGGAGTTCTTTACTTGAGCAAGTTCATTAGCATATTCACGCTCAAGTGCAAACTTTTCATCAATTATGTTTTCTTGGTCCTCAATAAGTTCATTGCCTTCTATAGCATAATTCAAGATTTCAAGAAGGTTGGAGGAAGCAAGTTTATTTTTGTAGAGAGCACTATAGACAACCTCTCCCATTTTCTTGATAGAGGTAATATCATACTTACCTCTAAAATCATCATTATCATTCTCAACCTCATCATCATCATGAGATACAATGGGATTCAAAGAGGTTACCTTTGTTCCCTTAGCCATAAGGCACATGTGAGAACTGGAGGAAGGTGATGATGAGATTGCACTTGTAGCTCTCTTCAAGACCTTGTCTTGGCCCATAGAATCTTCATTTTCCTCTACATGGTTAGTAACACAAGCACTAGAGGAAATAGAAGCATTTTTATCATGGCAACAAGACAACATGAGCATATCATCATGAGATTTGTTCAAGTCATTTCTACATGATATGCAAGGACTATTAACACAAGAATGTGTGGAATTTTGAGTGCTACAAGTGTTAAGGTCCAAAGATAGATCATTGCAACTAGATAGATATGAGGGATTACAAATAGTGAACACACTATCCATATTGCAATTTCTATCACCACTCACCATATCATTACCTTGTGAAAAATCACATGTTGGTGAAGTGGTAGACGATGAGAACTCATCTCGACCGGAAGTGGAAGCAACACAATCATCCTCAATAATGTTGGACACAACATATTTATCTTGAAGTTTTGTCCATAACTCATGAGCGCTCCAAAAAGGAATGATTGAAGAGGTAACTACATAGCTCAAAGCATTAACAAGCACATTAGAAGCTTGAGCATCGAGATATAAGTTTTTCTCATCCTCACAAGATAGATTTTTGAAATCCATGGGAGGAGAAAAACCTATATCTACAATACGCTCCAAATTTGGGTCCATGTCCCTAAAATGAATGAGCATGCGATTTTTCCATATATCATAATTTGTGCCATCGAATGTGAGCATGTCATTGTGCACTAATCCTCTAGCCGACATCTTTACTCTCAAGGCGGTGAAGCCTAAAATGAGAGACCGGGCTCTGATACCAATTGAAAGGATACGGATGTCGCCTAGAGGGGGGGTGAATAGGCGATTAAAACTTTTCCTAGAGTGGCTCAACAAAGGCGGAATAAAACTAGTGTTTACTTTGTTAAGCACAACTTAGAACAACTAAGGTTCACCTATGTGCACCAACAACTTATGCTAATAAATACAAGCAACAATGTGATAGCGAGATATATATTACTTCAAGCACAAAGGCTATCACAATGTAAAGTGCATAAGTAAAGAGCTCGGGTATAGAGATAACCGAGGCACGCGGGGACACCGATATTTTACCGAGTTCCTCCCAACATGGAGTATGTCTCGTTTGGATAGGGGGTGATATCAAACCACCAACGCCACAAGAGGCCTCCCTTATTCTCTGGTGAATCTCACCCCAATGGGATCGATCCACGCTTCCACTATCGGTGCACTTGTCGGTGGCAACCGGAACCTCTCACAAGGTTGAGGCACAACTCCACAACTTTATTGGAGGCTCCCAACAAACGCCACAAAAGGCCACAATTCCACCAAGGCCACAAACCGTCTAGGGTTCCAAGAACCCAAGGGGGACAAGCTCCAATGAGTAGCTCAAATCAAATCCTCCAAAGAGAACTCAAACCGATGCAACAAATGCAAATGGCAAGAACAACATAAAGGTGTTCAAATCCTTCTCTCCTAAATTCCACCAAAGCTACAAAAGCTTATGGGGTAATAAGAGAGGAAGAACAATGGAGGAAATCCACAAAAGACTCCAAGATCTAGATCCCAATAAGTTCCCCTCACTTAGAGGAGAGATTGATTGGTGGGATTGTAGATCTAGATCTCCTCTTTCAAATCCCTCAAGAATATGCAAGAATCATTGGAGGGATTGAGAGAAAGCAAGATCAAGAAGGTCAACAATGGAGGGGAAAACTTGCAAGAATGGTTGAGGAACCATTGGGGAAGAAGGCCCCTTAAATAGGTTCCCCGAAAATCCAACCGTTGAAGCCAAAAAAACGCGAAACCCGGTAGTACCGGATATTTCCGGTACTACCGGACATTCCCGGTACTACCGGACAGTCCCTGGGGATCCCAGGTCGCCAAACGCACCAAATTCTGTACCGACTGGTACTACGGGGCGGTACTACCGGACCTCCGGTACTACCGGACCCTGGTCCGGTACTACCGGTCAACCCAGAACGAAAACGGCCATAACTTTTGCATCCGGACTTCGATTTTGATGATCTTGGGCTCGTTTCGAAGAGGACAACAAGCTCTAAAAGATCATGCAAAGAAACATTATAGTCCAGCAAGGGGGGATAGATCCAAATGACGAAAGGTTTAACCTCTATCAAAAAGACGAACCGATAAAACCTCCAACATCAAAAACGTAATAGAAAATGCATATGAAATCCGTTTTCGATGAACTAGAGCTTGTCATGTAGATTAACACAAGCTCTAAATCCTCACATGAGTAAGAACCAAATAATGGAAGGTTTTACTTATCTCTAAAATACAAATCGGTAAAACCTCCAAGATCAAAACGCAATAAGATATAAAAGGGAAATCCGTTTTTGATGAACTAGAGCTTGTTATGGAGATTACCACAAGCTCTATATCCTCACATGGATAAGACCAAATAACAACCAAATATGATGATGCAAGTATGCAAAGGTTTGATCTCTCTCCGAACGATGTGACCGAGTTACTCATTCGAGAGCCCCTCTTGATAGCACGGTTATCTATCCTAAACCCGGTCTCCCACACACAACATGAGACCGGCAAAAGGGAAAACCTATCAAGATTATACCTTTGCCTTGAGCATTCCACTTGAGCTCGATGTAGACGAACTTGAACTTCTCAAGATGGAACACCTTTCTTGATTCCTCATCATCGATCCATGATCACCGAGGATGACAAGCATCAAACATGAGATCTTCTATAGATGGAGCATTTTGAGCTTGCACAACACATCTTCTTCTCATTTCATCTATCTTGAAGTCAACACATGCTCCAAGCAATGCCAATGGACAAATCCTACAAGTATAACTTAATACACACATTAGTCCATAAAGATTGTCATTAATTACCAAAACCACACATGGGGGCCCAACATGTTCTTTCAGCAGACATGATCGAGACCCCTCTCCGATCAATAATCAACAACGGGACCTAGAGATCTGTACTGACTCCCACATATTCAACGATGACTTCTGTGATCGTGTGAACCTTATACGCATGTAACTCAATCCATTTGTCTCGTGATATATTACATATCCGAGATTTGATCATCGGTATCTCCATACCTAGTTTGATCTCGTTACCGACATGTACTCTTTTCTTGTTCCTGTGATATAACATTCTAGTGATCAAATCACTTGCTTGCAAGCTAACTAATGTGATATCACCAAGAGTGCCCAGAGTATATCTCTCCGTCATTGGGATGGACAAATTCCACTCTTGATCTATGAGCCTCAACATAACACCTTTTGGTGAGACCTTTAGTTCCTTGGGGTTAAATCATGTCGATACTATTGTCATACAATATATCTTTAGTGTTATCCCGTGACGAACCATACCTTAGTTTGATAACAAACTACTTGACACAAATGCCCTCCTTTGCTTCTACTGTAGCAATCATATACTTAGCCTTTTGTTGTAGTATCCGTCCTAATGTCTTAACTTTGGAATTCATCCAAATACATCATGGAAACTTTCTTTCCATTTCATTGTGCCACCCATAGTTTAAATTGAGATAAACTTAATTTTTATCTTTTGACAAAACTAGTATCATTTTTCAATAAACTATTTGTCTCTTATACAAATGGAATATATTCTTAGTTCTTCCAAAAGATTATAAGAGTATCCTTACTATCGTGCAATGATTATTTTATAATTCATTCTGGTATATGCTCATAACACTTAGAGAATAGGACATATCTGGATATGTACATATCATGTTATGATTGATCAAAACATTCTTGCGATTTCACTCATCAAGTGTCAAAGCACTTGAATCTTGTTTCACTTATCAAGTGTCGATACACTTGAATCTTGATTCAATTCTTTTCCATGCGATAAGATATTTTTCTTGTCATTTCTATATTGAACCCCTTCAATATCTCATATATGTACGTTTGGCACGACCATATTAGCGTCATTGTCTATCCATGTAGACATTCATGCTAAATATTCAGGTTTTGCCTAAATATTTCATTGAAATGAAATTCTTAACCTTTATCAATAAAAGATACATCATTTTCAATCAACAAGATGTCCTCCACATAATGTAGTAGAAATATGTCTCAGCGCTCCCACTTAATTTCTTGCAAATGCAAGAATCTTCATCGTCTTCTGATAAAAACTCTTGTAACAGTTTCATCACGGTAAAGATTTCAACTCCGCGATGCTTACTTCAACCATTGAAGATTGCATGCCATTTTTAGCATCCTTTGAATTAACAAAACCCCTTTGGATCGTGTCATGCACACGTCCTAGGTAACCATTCTATTAGAAGAACTTTGTTTTGTCTATTCATCTACCATATACCAAATTATATGTAGTGGTTGCTATTTTAATCCGTCCAGACTAAATATCGCTTATGAAACATCAAATCTTGTCATAGTCAACTCCTGAACATTGTCGTAAAATAATTTACGACATGTCAACTATTTCATAGATGTGAAACATCCATGTATGTTTCTTTATAGATCCAAATATGACCGATTGGTTTTTACACCTTTCCGGAGGGTCTTCCAAATTCAAAAAACTTGATTTCTCGTGTATGAAACTATCACGGATTATATGGCTTCAAGCCATTTGACGGAGTCAGGGCCCATCATTGCTTCTTTGCATGTAGTCAGTTGATCATTGTCAAACAACAATAATTTACTCTCAAATTTTAGCATTTGATTGTTTATGCGACCTACTTGGTTCAATAGGAACTTAGACCTCTGTGACCACAACCTTTGAGGCACATGAGCCATGAGCATTGTGGATGCCTCCGAAACGTTTTCCAGCGCTGTGCAACTCAACACATATAGCTAAGGTTCGTTAACCTTATCAAAGTTCTATTGTCCTCCCACTTAACTTTTGCAAAAAATCCTTTTTCAAGAAACTTCATGTTTCAAGAGACAAACCATTTTTTCCTCGGTGTTATGGAGGAATACCCAGTGGTTATTCGAAATAACCTACAAATACATGCTCATCTGACTTTGGTTGTAAACATCTTACTTATGCTTAGCATACCAAAATTTAAGAAAGGACAACTTGGGTTTTACCCCAAATCATAACTTACATGGCGTCATTTCAACGGATCAAGATGGAGCTCTTTTCAGTATAAAAGAGGTAGTCTCTAAAGCTTTAATCTTTTTAAAACATAATGGTAGTTTTATAAATAACACCTTTAATCCAACCATGTCAAAAAAGGTTTCATTACAAATCTCAAACACTCCATATTCCTATGGTGTTTCGGGAGATGCAAATCTAGGTGTTTTGCTAAACTTGCAACTCAAATAAATCCCTTTATGATAAAATCATAAATTATTTATTTTCTTGTTACAATGATTTTCCACTTCATCTTGAAAGTCTTTGAACGTTTTCAAATATTTTATACTTCTTTCTCATTAAGTGAATATTCACTCAAATTTCTGGAGAAATCATATGAAGTTGAAATACATCGCTTACGACTACACATAATGGAATACATACATCGATATGTATAAATTCCAATAATTTAGTTGATCGTTCTTCTTTGGCCTTTGAACGAAGTTTTTAATTATCCCGAGGAAAGTCTCACAAGCGTCATTTGATCAAATCAAAGACTCCAAAAATCCATGAAAATGGAGTTTCTTCATGTTTTCTTTCCAATATAATTTAAACGGCGATGTCACTTCGTAAGTGATCTTTCAATCATTTGTCTTGCGACATTTTAACATTAGGTTTTATGGATGTGATTTCTCCAACTAGATTTGTAAATCATCCATATTATATGGAATACGGTAATTATTTGAACAATCTTTATTCTCATTTTACCTGATTTAAATAACTATTATGGAAACAAATCTTGAAGGCAAGCTTTGATGTCAACAGGAAATACAAACAACGGTTTGTTTGCTTTCGATGAACATCATCACATATTCTGTTGCTAGTTACTTAGGACATTGTGGTTCATGAATTGCGTCATTTTGTATGAAATTTCATACCAACCAATTCGGTATTCAATATCCAAGAACAACATTGTTTAACAAGCAAAGAATACAACCATAACATGTATATCATCTATATACCTAAACTGGATATTTCCAGTCTTCTCTTTTCTGCGAAATATATTTTATATATTCTCTTTTAGCATTTCCTTTTTTCCTTTTAAAAGAATCTATCAACATCAAAAGTGGCGCCATATACATGACACATAGTCCAAAGAGTGTATATTCAAATACTAATACCTTTGGACTTGCACTTTTAAGTAGATCACCATCATTAAATGATTGGTGTTCTTTCAAAATCCATTGTTTAGTAATCTTTTAGTGTAGTAAACACTTTACATACATTTTCTATTCATCCTTATCATGACTACTTTCATGATCAAGCTAATATAGCTTATAAAGGCGAATCGTGAGTATAACATTACTTTCCAAAACCCTTTTGGATGATTAGGATGTCTAGCATCTCCAACCTTTGCAAATTCTCATCCAATATGAGAACATATATTACGCTTCGTCCGGATGGTCGAATTGAGACACGGTATTAGACATTCGGGAGGCGACCGTACCGAATATCCCGAATTTTCCTGTTCGGCTGGACTGGGCATTGAATCGCTGTATTCAGTCTCAATATCGTGCATGGACGGGAATGAGAAAAAAAGAAGCGGGCCAATCTCCAGGGATACCCCTCGACATTGGTAGACATTAGGGGCGGCGGCAGAAAGCGCTCGCGCGCGAGGCTTCCAGAGCGCGGGAAAAGCAAGCAGCGGCGGCGGCGCAGGTAGGTCTTCGTCCCCTACCTCTCCCTCCTCCGCCGGCTTGGCACGGCGCCGGCATACTCCCGGCCCGGCCGTCCTCTCCCCAAGGCCTCCCCCTCCCCTCTCATGGCTCTCTCCCTCCCGCCAGGTCAGGGACGACTCGGCCCAGCTCCGGCGACCAGAAACCGAGGGCCTCCCGCCAGCTCCGACGACCAGAAACCGAGCTCCGGCGCAGGTATGTCGCTGGTCGCTGCTCTCCCTTCGTCCCCTGCGATTTACCCTGCTATGTCCAAATTTCTTCACTTCCTCTTAATTTGATGATTTATTCTCTGTGCATCACGTCTAGGTTAGATTAGGCAGGGATTGGGCGACCTCCACCCCGATCTAAAGTCCTGCAGTGCATCTAGGTATAAATTTCTTTGCTACTGTGTTGTGGTCTGATATTGGTATATGTGAATTTTGTGATGTGCTGATTTGGTATGTGAAAAGCTTTGTGACAAATACGTCTTAGAACAGATCCTATAATTATGCTTGTGAATATCTTTGTGAAATATATTATTGCACTAGAAATGGCATGCCATGCTAATAAAATTATGCTTGTGAATGTGTTTGTAGTTGCACAATGTCGAATGAATTAGAGTTGATTACTTACATTGCGGAAGAAAACAAAAGGAGAAAGAGGAAAGAAAGGAGTTCATGAAACTATATTTTGAATCCACTCTTCTCGCGTTGGCATATGTTAGAACACAAAGGGGGCCAAGGGATTTAGGGAGCTTTACTGATGATGAGTATAAACACTCTCTTAGGAAGTACTTATTGAAAGAAATGTACGATGGGGCTGAAGTTGCATGCTATGATCAGCTTCGTCTAACAAAAAGAAATTTCCATGACTTGTGTGCTATGTTGCGTGAGAAGTGTGGTTTACGGGACATTGTGTTTGTTGCTGTGGAAGAAAAGGTTGCCATGTTCTTGCTTGTTGTTGGTCATGGTTTAAAAATGAGGTTGTTGCGAGGCCAGTATAAGAGGTCGTTGTCTACTATTAGTTCACACTTTTCTGAGGTGCTAAAGGCCATTCTATCTCTCCATGGAGAGTTCATTAAGCTGCCGGATCCTTCCATTCAACCTCCCAACGATTACAAATGGAAGTGGTTTGGAAATGCACTTGGCGCATTAGATGGTTGTCATATTGATGTTTGTGTTAATGTGGCTGACCAAGGACGGTATCGAAACAGAAAGCAAGCCCGGGTGGGAGGGTTCAGCTTCGGACTAATGTGCTTGGTGTTATTGACTGGAACATAAAATTTCTTTATTGCTTGCCCGGGTGGGAGGGTTCAGCTTTGGACTCGAGAGTCCTACGTGATGCAATGAGAACAAGTCGCCGAGATGCATTTGCTGTACCCGTTGGTACTACTCTTTCTCTTGGCAACTTGTTTCTATTTGCATTAGTCCTTGGCTAACTCATTTGTTTGCTTTCAAAATAGGAAAATATTATTTAGGTGATGCTGGTTACACCAATGGACCCGGATTTCTTACTCCTTTTAGATCCACTCGGTATCACTTGAAAGAGTGGGCGGCAAGTGCACAACAACCTAAAACAACCAACGAGCTGTATAACTTGCGTCACGCTCGTGCTAGAAATGTAGTTGAGAGAACGTTTGGGTTGTGGAAGAAAAAGTGGGCTTTCTTACGGTGTGCAAGTTCCTTTAACATAGAAGATCAGGTACCATATGTCCCTATGGTTGTTCAGTAATAAGGTGATAAATGAAAGAGAAATTATCACTTGGAACTAATATTTTTGCAGATCCGAATTATTAGTGCTTGTGCTATTTTGCATAACTATGCAAGGGATAGACAATATTTGATGGACAACCTATTGTTGGAGGAGGTGGATAATGAAATAGCAGCTCAGCCAATTGAGGCTGAAGATGGTGCTGGTTATATTACAACAGTTTGAGTCACTAATGCATGGACGAACTTTAGAAAGAAACTTGTGGCTGACATGTTTGCTGATTACCTTGTTGCACGTGATGAACAAGAGGAGTAGGATAATGTGTGGTAGCTAGCTAATGGTATTTCCTTTTGCAGTAGCTAGCTAGAAGTTGGTCGTGGATAATATATGGTGCCTTTTGGATACTTTCTGATTGTTACTAAAATGGTGTCTTTTGTACATGCATCATTATGACAAGGAAATTAATATATGATATATTCTAGCTGTTATTCATATATATTGTGTCCTCCTATTATTTCGCATTTGTTGACTTGTGTAGGTCCATGGAGGAAGCAAACAGAAAGAAGTATAGCATGAATTATGTGCAATAGACTCCGGAGATGGACCGTGCCTTGTTGGACGTGCTTGTCGAGCATCACACCAATGGTGATCATGCCCAAAATGGATGGAAGTCACATGTGTACTGACATGCAATACAAAATGTCCGCGACAAGTGTGGTGTTGATGTCACAAAGGAGAAGATTGTGTCAAGGTGCAAAACTTTTGACAAGCACTATGAGATTGTTAGCAAAATTCTTGCTCAAAGTGAATTTGGATGGGATTGGGACAAGAATGTGTTGTTGCTTGAGAGTGATGAAGTGTGGGACAAATATGTGTAGGTATGTGACATGCCACATGCTCATTTTATTGCTCATTGTACTAATGTATAACGTATCAATGTAACTTAACTTTCTATGTGCTTGCATGCTAATGAGAAAGCAGCCATATACAAGAATAAGGTAATCCACAATTGGAATGAGATATGTATCATTTACTCAAAAGACCATGCCACTGGTTAAGGTGCTAGGACAGGTGCTGAGGCTGATAATGATAATGAGGTGATACCACCTGCACGGGATGCCAATGATATCTCTCCGGACTTTGCTGGTCCATCGGCAAAGAGGCCATGTCGGGGTGATGCAATTATGTGCATGCTTGGAGAGGTGAGGAGTTCTTTCAATGATGCAATGAGGTCAACTGAGCCATTGCAAATGCCACAGGTTACTCCTCCTTCTGCCATACTTGCCGCGATTAATGCCATACCCGATTTGTCTCATACTGATAAGCTACGAGCTTATGGAAAGATCATCCACGATGAACGTTCGTTCCTTGCACTTATGGAGCTTCCTGTGGATTTTAGGAAGAAATGGTTGTTGATGATGATGGCCTGATTCACATTTGATTACTATGTTCGGAACTTGTCATTTGTGCTCTCTATCTTAAGAACTAGCAATATTGGATATGGACTATGTTGTGTGTACTTCTTTTTATGGACTTGTAATATCATCGAACTTGATATTGTGTTGTCAAGCTATTTTGGATAATTATATTGTTTGTATGTATTATTGTCAAAAATTATTTTCTTGTTGTCACGAGTAATAGAATGTCTGTGTTGTCAAGCTATTTTGGATAATTATATTGTCCGTATGTATTATTGTCAAAAAATATTTGCTTGTTGTCAAGAGTAATAGAATGAATGTCACACAGTACAGTTATTACACGTATGTACAGAAGTTGAAGAATACTGATAAATGTCTCAAACAATTTCAATATGCATCAATTTGACCATCCAAACACCATTTGGCATTCAACCTCAGTATCTTGTTTTCTTCCGAATATCTAACACATCCAAACAGAAATATTGGCATTCTAGCTCAATATCAATATCCTGGATATTGGACATTCAACCCAATACAATGCCTAGCCTCCCAATGCAAACATTCAAACGGAACGTTATACTTATCATATTGCAACCAAAACATTGTTTCAGATATCGTTATATCTGCCACATATGATGGTTTCTGAAACAATTCTTTCAACTCCTAGATAATATCAATATTTAAATCAAGAATCATGGAGGCAAACATGACGCTTAAGATACTAACACTGGAATTGTTACTCTCGATTTAATACTAATTATCAGATTTTACGGAGTAAACAGAGTTTGATGAAAGTTTGCAATAGGACTTTAAACTTTAGATTAACACTCAACACAATACGATACTAGTTCGTAAAGTAAATATCCAGAATTCTATAGTTCTATTATCTTAATTAT
Source organism: Avena sativa (assembly GCA_916181665.1). Lineage (NCBI taxonomy): Eukaryota > Viridiplantae > Streptophyta > Magnoliopsida > Poales > Poaceae > Avena > Avena sativa. The sequence goes on along the minus strand of OV702285.1, from coordinate 58,314,195 downwards.
AACTAATCATAAGGTGGTGAACGAATGCCAATGACTATAAAAATTATGCAAATTCGCTTTGATTTAATTTATGATAAATTGAGTTCTACTAATCCAAATTAGAAATGAACTCCCACTCAAAAACGACATCCCTCTGTCTTTTTGGTGATTACATGAACCAAATCCACTACACCAAGTCCGATCATCACGTGAGTCGGTGTAGCTTCAAAGGCGAGCATACATATGGTCATCATATCAAAACATATGACTCATGCTTAACCTTTCGGTCCATGTTCCTAGGCCATATCTGCACATGCTAGGATCGCCAAGTAAGAATCTTAGTATTCGCGTGTGTAAAACTGTCTTACACCCGAGATATGCTCATTGATTCAAGTACACCCGATCATCACGTGATGTCTTGAAGCGGCGAAATATTATCGATACATACTTAAGGAAGAACACATTTTTATCTTGATATCAAAATAAGGGATCATCTTATTATGCTAATAAAATGCCAAACTAGCAATATAAGATGGAACAAACATCACATGTGAAAAATGAAATGATATGGTCCTTGCACTTGATCGTTATCATGTGCATCGTGGTATGATTTCCATCATTCCTTTTATGTGTAAGGCCAAGGTCTATGGAATACACGTTATGTGTGTTGTAAGAGTATCGACTTATATTTTTACTTACAACATCACCATATCATGACACTAGCCCAGCAACAATCTAAACTAGACGCTTCTAATTTATCAATTACAAGTTTTACGTGGCTGAGGGATTTCAGAGATAAAACCGTTCTTACCTACGAACATGGAACCACAACGATGATAATCAAATTATTGACAACTCGTTGTAAATCAGATATTGACTATAGTAGGAGAGACAGACACCCACAAGCCACTTATGCAAAACTAGTTGCATGTCAAGCGTGGAACAAGTTTCATGTGCGAGGACATGTAAAGTTTATCCGGGCCGCTTCATCCCACTATGCCGCCAATATCCAAAATATCTAAAATAAAGTTTGTCCGGGCCGCTTCATCCCACATGACCATCAGCGCCCACATATTCATATGTGTATTACCCGTGCAAAGCATCTACGCATAGATCCGGCTCTGGTACCACTAAAGGGTTCACAGCATAGAAAACAAAAAAATTCCTACGATGGGAACAACTAAGTACCAAGATCTATCTACTAGATACAAGCAACGGGTGGATATACATCCATAGAATACATACCCTCGAAGACCGAATAGCGTTAACGAGGTTGTACTCATGGATGATGTAGTCGAACGCTTGCCGATCTCAAGATCGTGATGAAGTCTATCTGGTCCAGCCGGTCCAGCACCATCAAGTCTAGCACCGCAAAGCAGTGGTGCATCCGTGATCGCACACACGTCCGGGTACCCCGAAAACCTCTGCGCCCTCACTCCAGCGAAGCAGCGGAAGCAACAAATCCTTCTAGAAAAAGCCACCGGGAACATGTATCTCGCTGATCCGAGACCATAGGGAAAATCTAAAGAAGGAAGAGGGATCCTTCGCGAGGAGGCGTGAGATGAGAGGAGGAGAGGGATGCCTTTTATAGGGATAGGGGGCACCCAAGGGGAATGTCTCCCAACCATGGTGGCTTCCCCCACCTCTTCCACATTCATGTGGGTGGAGCTCCCACTCAAAAATGAAAAGCCTCCACTCAAAAATCCACACACATGCATTAAATTTTCACCAAATTTAATGCAAGCTCTCATTAAAATAAAAACTTTTATTTATTTATTCAGAATTTTGTTAATTACTTGAATTAACAAACATTCACATAAAACCCCTTACAACACTTCAATTTCACATGCAGAACCAGATTCAACAATTTCAACCGAAACGATTCCGGTGTCTAGTGAAATAAATTCCTGCGCTTTCTTTTTTTCCCTTTTTCTAGCATCTTATTTGATCCAAATGGTGTCGGTATCCCTTAAGTGTGTCACCATACGGTCTGCGAATAATGCATACATGATCGAGACCCCTCTCCGATCAATAATCAACAGCGGGACCTGGAGATCCGTACTGACTCCCACATATTCAATGATGACGTATGTGATCGTGTGAACCTTATATGCATGTAACTCAATCCATTTGTCTCGCGATATATTACATGTCCGAGATTGGATCATCGGTATCTCCACACCTAGTTTGATCTCGTTACCGACATGTACTCTTTTCTCGTTCCTGTGATATAACATTCTAGTAATCAAATCACTTGCTTGCAAGCTAACTAATGTGATATCACCGAGAGGGCCCAGAGTATATATCTCCGTCGTCGGGATTGACAAATTCCACTCTTGATACATGAGCCTCAACATAACACCTTCGTATCACTAAACCCATATTTATAATCACCCTGTTATGGTGTGACGTTTGATGTTATCAAGATACTCTTCCGATGTTAGTGATTGACATGATCTCATGGTCTAAGGACTAAGCTTACTTCGTATGATGTTATAGCAATATAAACACAATGACCTTAATCGTAATGCTATACTTCAGATGAATGTTCATCATATCATTCTAACAATGTTGTGACCTCGTTATTAACAACATCCAATGCCCATGATCATGAAACCTTTGATCATCTTGTTAATCAACGAGCTAGTTTATAAGAGAGGCATAACTAGGAATTTTCTTTTTGTTTATTAAACACACATGTATTAACGTTTTCGTACTAATACAATTATAGTATGCAAAATAAACATTTATTATAAATAAGGAATACGATAATAACCACTTTATTATTGCCTCTCGGGCATATTCCCTTCAAAACGGAGATTGTGGATGTGGCGGCGCTCTGTTTTGCGAAAAGCTCCGTGCTTCTAGATACCTAGATTTTTTAGGTATATAAGGGGTACGCGAAAGGAGGACAAGACAATGCTCCAAGGCTAAAAGAGCCTGGGTGGCGCGGCCAGTAGAGGTGCACGCGCCACCAGGCTTCTTTTGGGCCTTTGGGCTCGAATTGATTGATTCCAAAGCCTTAGGGTCTTTGTTCTAGTGATAAACTTGCATGGTATTTTTCTCCTATTTTATTTCATGCGAAAACAGCCAAAAAAAATACTTTTGCTGAAAACTGCGTTAGATACAATAGTTTTATTCAAGTATGGTGATATTTCGGAGCAATTCATTGAGCAAAGTACTTAGAAAAGTAGATACATTTGGGATGTATGAGTTCTATCAGTTCCCCCAAACTTAGCTCGTTGTTTTTCCTCAAACAACTCAAATGTAGTGTATGAGTGATAAAATGCTCTGGCCAGAACTTTGTTATATGCATGCATTATAGTTTAATAACAACAGGTATTGAGAACATAACTCTACTAATGAATATAAAAGTATTGGCAGACATTCATTCTATCGATGTGCAAATGTTTATACATGGTGCAAGGAAGATGATATATGGCAACATTGTTTAGGCAATATCAATTGGTAGTGGTAACGAACAAAGTTTTCACATCGCTTTTGATTGAATCATGAACAAGGTTTTTGATACCTTTGATTCTTTCAACTGTTTGACTTATATAATTTACCATGCTTGCATTGCAAACTAAATACTTGGGTGATGTTGTACCATTCCAGTCGTTCAACATTTAAACACTCATAAAAAGGAGTCTTCATGTCCTATTATCGAGGACTCTCTTTAAAGAAAATATTAAATATTTATATATTCATATTGCTCCTCTCGCTAAATATACCATAATTTGAGTATGAAAGGAGTCATGAGATCCAGATAATAACTTATCACATTGTTGAAAGCAAAAGAAATTGACAACTGAAGAAGACATAGCTAAGAATGAAAGATGATCGACAAAATATTGATGATAATCCTGAAAGTTATATGATAGATGAACAAAATATATGGGCATACCAGGTCGACGCCGGCACACAATCAAGGACCTCGAGATGGGTGTAGTGTGGGACGCTCAAGAGTTTGCCAGGGTGAGCCACTCAGAACTAGCTGGCAACGGTGAGGAACACCGCCTTCCTAGCTGGTCTATGGCCTTAGCGGAGATTGTGCTTGCGGGCAGACTTGGGCCTCGATAGAGCGCAAAGAAACTACAAGGGTCTCGTATGAGCAGCGGGCTAGTGGTGCCACCAGCGGTGGATTCAGCCAACAAATTACATAGATCTTCATTGAACCATATTGGACTTTACGTGCGTGTTAACTCAAGACATCAAATATTGTTCTACTCTTAACAATTCTTTTGAAATATTTGTATTAACTGCCTTATGCACCGGTTCATACAGCCATATACAGATGATTTCCCACAAAAGAGACCTTTTAAAAAAGACGCCCAACATGGTGTGTCTCACCATTTTAACCTAAAGGGAGAAAGGTGGTATTTTGTTAGATAACAATGATTTTATTTGAATATATACAATTCACTGTTGGCACTCTCTTATGATATCATTCTTCATTTCCTACATTGTAGTAATATAGAAAAAAAATAACAACCAATATATATGGTTCTCTTCAGATCCTCGGAATAAACTTCCTTCTTGCTCTTCAAACATATGGTTGCAATACTCAAATTAAAGTGCAAATTGCCAATTGATAGAATATTGAGTTCCGCAACAACCCTCGGTCCATACTAAATTCCATATTGCAATTGAACGGTTTTGTCTAACAAATTGGATCACTTCACCGTAGGATCTTGAACCACATGCATGACTATTTTAGAGAAGATGCCAAAATAACTAATATGGCAAGTAATGGCTCCAAAATTTTCCATCTTCCACCGCGTTTAAACATTATTTTTAGTCAAGCAATTGATAATAAACTCTCAATTCTTGCCACTAATAACTAATAATTGCAAAGATATGCAAAACCTTCTTTTTAATTATGTTGTGAAGGAAATTATGGCTTTTAATGTGAAATCGGGAGTCATAATGAAGGATTTTGAGGAAGTCCACACGGCCAAGTAATTGGGAAGCAAATTCCAGGCGTCAGTGCGCGTAACGACCACCGGTACGGTCAGGGTCCGCCCGTACTGGGTGATAGCGGCTTCGTCTCGTCAAACCCTACAACTTTCGTGAAGACGTCTATATATTTTAAGGCTTCAGTCGCCATCCAAAGGGCCCCCATTCGCATATTACATCATAACACCATCAAAGGAGATCCACACCATCGTTCATCCATTCCATCATCCATCCCCTCCATTAGCCACAACCATTACTTTGTACTTTAGATCTCCTTGTGATTTGGCGACCATTATAAGAATATTCGATTTCAATCTAAGTATTTTGCACAATATTTTCTATCCTAGATCTATTCGTTATGAGTGAGTAGTCCTCACGGGCTGCGGGTTGGGGAGGAACCTCACATCAACTATGTGCATCTAATCATGAGAGTATTGTATTTTGTTTGCAATTGAGATCTGTATCTTTTGTTTCTTTGTCTCTTGTCTCGATCGGTGGACTTATAGGTATCCAAGATCCCATAGATTATAAAGACTTGTGGTGAGATACTTGACTAGCGGTGATCTTATAGGAACCTCAATGACAGAAAGGGTAGTACGGTCTTCGCTTAGCGACCCATTCGGGGTCATATCAACATTACCACTTAATGCTTTGATCTATGTTTTAAACTTAATAATCGTTTGTAGCCTGTTGCTTCGGTGTGCACTCGGTTGGATTAAAAGACTATTAATCTGCACGCTGCGTCGCAGAGGCTCTAATATACTAGGGTGTGTTTTCTACAAGAGATTGTCTCTGTTTAAACATTACATATGATTGTGCTTATTATTATCTTTTATCCCATATGATGTGCAGCTGCAGGTGGATCTGCAATCCTGGCCTATCTCCATTCATTGATTCAATCCATTATAAAAGTAAACTAGATTGGTCTGGTGAACTAAGGTAAAACGAAAAAACAAAGTCTTATAGACGTGTCCTTTTTATTTCTTTTTAGCATTGTTTTTCAAGGTTCGATTAAATCTAGATCTTTTAAGAAAAAACTATTATACAACATATAGGAATCCGAATCGAAGGTATCGGTAAGGAACGCAACAACACCACCAGGCCTAGTATGTGGCTATTTGGTGGCGTTGTATAAGACATGATGTCTGCTAGGATTGGGCTGTTGGCGGTGGCCAAGGTAGTGCGGCACTGCCTCTTGCCCAGGCAACGCGGAGGCATTGAGCTACTACCCTTGCAGCGTGGTGGTACTACCCTTGTGTATGCTTTCGGCTACTTCTCAACGTAATTCACCTGTAGAATGGATATTTGATCTAAGAGCGATCATGTGGACTTAGTTCAACCAATAGATGTTGGTAACTTCAATGGATTCCTACCGAGAAACTTGGCCTCTCGTTTAAATAGCGCCAGTTTACTATTTTACCTACCACATCATAAAATCAGGCTTTTACGAATGGATTGTGGTGTATCATCCTTATTTTTACGGATAACTCGTAAATTGCACTTAGATATAGTGGGCAAACACCTTGGCTACTCCTAAAAATGCCACGTGTGTGTATTATGGATAGGACGTCAAGTGAGATTTCACCAAAATCTTATTTCTAGTTTATTTGTCAAAATTTAATATAATTTTTTTCTTAGAATTTAAACTATTTTTTGATAAATAAACTAAAAATGAGACTTTGTGGGATCTCATTTGGAAGAAAATGCCATGGCAAAAACAACATGGGGAAAACAAAGGGAAAAGGGCAAGAAAAAAACCCAGCTATATGGCCGGCCTACTTGGAGACGGGCTTGGAAGTTTTGCGTTTCGTTTTCACTGTGGGCCGTGGGTTCGTGCCCGTCACGAAACAGTCTCCTTCCTTATACAACCGACTCTGTCTCCGACTCGATCTCTCCTCCTCCGGCGGCCAGCGGCTATATATAGACCGCCCTGTCCTCGCTAGCCAATCCCACCACACCAAGCGAACATCGGCATCTACGCGCTCACCGTCGTCGGCTACCAGGCCGAGAACATCCTCGACAGGCTTTTCGACCTCGACCGCCTCTCCGCCGAGTTAACCCCCTCCTCGGCCTCCGAGGCGGAGCGGGCCGTCGCCGCCATCAACTGCCTCACCGCCGTCACCCTGGTCTGCGCGAAGAAGGCGGCGGCCGCCAAGCGCACCCTCAAGGCCGTCTGCGAGGTGATCGACCAGACCACCTTCCCGCAGGTCCTGGCCGCCGCCTTGTCCGCGTGGACGCTGCTCCTCCCCAGGACCGGCAACCTGCGAGCCATGACCCCGTTCAAGGTCATCGCCAAGCACCTCACGGCCGACCACCCCGCCGTCCGGATGGCCGCGGGCGAGGCGCTGGCCGTGTGCATCGAGCGGAACCACCGCCCATACCAGCCCGACCCGCCCGAGGAGTATCGGTACCGCTACTACCGCTACAGACCGCGGGAACCTAAGCCCGAGGACAGGCCGTCGCTGGAGAGCAGAGTGGCCGAGCTCGCCGCCGGTGTAGACGCGCACAAGAAGGAGCACGCCGAGGAGAGGATCCTGTTCCGGCAGATCAAGGACCTCTTCGAAGCCAATCCGCCTGGCTCGGATGACCAAGATGAATACGATGATGACGAGGAGGACGAAGAAGAGGAGTCTAGCGGGTGCCGCCTCAAGGTCAACAAGACGACGTGGGTGAAGCTTGTCCTGGTCAACTTCCTCCGGCAGTACCTCGGCGAGGAGGGCTTCGCCGCTCACTTCGAACTCAACGTGCCACTCTTCCGGGACTCCCTGGGACTCACCAGGGCTGCCGGCGGCGGCGCCCAGGAAAAGAAGAGCGTACCGGCCCAGGAGATGAAGCAGATCAGGAACGGCAGGGATAAGCAGCGGACCAAGGAGATCAAGAAGGATCGGCAGAACAAGAACAAACACTATTGTTGACTGAGCGCCTATTATTATTTCCGTAATAAATTTGGTTATCGGTTTCATTATCTTTCTTCCAAATGAGTCCATGCATGTCTTAGTTTGTTTAATTCGCACCAAAATTCTCAAGGATTTGAGCGGTGCTTTCTAGAGCCTACCAGAAGGGATACGGTGCTTTCTGGAGGAATATTCAGGATTATGAATAGTGCTTGCTTAAAATCGTGTACTTTTTCATTACAGTTCTTCATCCATTTGTCCTTTTACCCAAGGAATAGGAAATCTGCAATCCTTCTCAATCAGTAAATATCTGCAAAGAAATCTGATTTTTTTTGTAGAAAAAATAACCTTAATATGTGCATGCTCACGGTCATGTTGTTTTTTGACATCACATTTGACATCCCTGCAGCCGGACTAGTGGCATGATCAAGATATAAAATGTATCTGCAGTGCAAATGATGATAAACAAGGGATTTCTCTTCATAGATAATCAAGTCACAATATGAGTAGGAAGTGTGTTTACATGGCTCCTGTAGCGAAGGTTGGTGCAAAGTAAAATAACATGTATGATTTTGGCTAGGGTTTAACCGGTGTACATGTTAAGGTCTCGGGCTTCATGTTAAATAGGTCAGGAAGAGTTCCTGCCGTGTCGTGTACAGAGTTGTAGAGGGGCGGTGTAGTACCGTACCCAACTATAGAACAATACATAAAATCTAATAGCCCCCTTTAATCTAAACTACAAAGGAGATTTAGATTACGCCGAACCTCATGAAGATTTTTAACCGGCAAAGCTTTTGTAAAACCATCTGAAATTTGATCCTTGCTTGAAATAAACTTGATATCCAATCTCTTATCTTCCACTCATTCACAAACAAAATGGAAGTCAATCTCAATGTGCTTGGTACGAGCATAGAACACTGGATTTGCTGAAAGATATGTAGCACCAAGATTGTCACACCATAAACATGGTTTTTCATTCAACTGAACTCCAAGTTCACCAAGAAATGCTTCAACCCATATCAATTTTGTAGCAGCATTAGCTAATGACTTATACTCAGCATTTGTACTAGATCGTGATACTGTGGCATGTTTTTTAGCACTCCAAGAAACTAGATTTGGTCCTATAAAAACTGCAAAACCTCCTGTGAAGCGTTTGTCATCAAGGCAACTAGCCCAATCTGCATCAGAGAAAGCACTCAAAAGTGTAGATGAAGAAGACTCGAAGGAGATGCCAATATCAACAGTGTTTTGGACATAACGCAAAATCCTTTTAACAGTTGTCCAGTCTACAGTAGTAGGTGCATGAAGAAACTGGCAAACTTTGTTAACAGAGAGAAATATCAGGTCCTGTGAGAGTGAGATATTGTAAGCCTCCAAAAATACTGTGGTATTTTGTAATATCTTCAGGACCAAGAGAATCCCCATCAACAAGAGAAAGTGAATCTAAAGAAGATAAAGGCGTGGGAGCTGACTTGCAACCACGCATGCCTACTCTATCAAGCAATTATGTAGCATATTTTACTTGTGTTAACAGTAGGCCATTCTAATTTCTCTTTACCTCTATTCCCAAAAAGAAGTGAAGATCACCAAGGTCCTTAATAGCAAAGTTTGAAGGGGTTCGTAGCATGGAAAACAAAAAATTCTATCGCATGACAACACACAAGCCAAGATCTATCTACTAGATTGTAGCAACGAGTCGATAGAGTACTAACCCTCGAAGATTCCAAAGCGGTTAACAAGATCGGATTCTCGTGAGTGATGTAGTTGTTCACTTGTCGATAGAGTACTAACCCCCACTGTCTGTGTTCCGGCAGCGCTCTCGCAGTCGGTCACACGTTCGGTACTCGATGAATACCTTCCTCTCCCTTGTTCCAGCAGGCAGCGGAGGTTGTAGATCTCTCCTCGCGATTTAGGCAGCACGACGGCGCTTCGCCTAAGATGGAGCGAGTATGGTGGAGTAGAAGAGGGTCTCGGAGATCTAGGGTTTAGAGGTCCGAGGAAAGGTGGTGGCATCTGGCGGCTAGGAGAGGACCTAGGCGGCGGCTTGGGGAGATCCCTAGGTGGCGGCGACTTGGGGTGGAGGTGGCCAAGCTAGGGTTTGTGGTGAGGGATAGGGGGCACCCTACCCCTACTTTTATAGGTGGGAGAGGCGGTTGGGGAAGGGGAGTCCTTCCCCAACTCCTCCACTTGGGCCGGCGGGAAAGAAGTAGGATTCCTTCCCTCCCTCCACTAGGCAACCAATGTTGGGATTTGACTATTTCAAATTGATGTTTGACTTTTCAAACTAGAGTTTGATTTCTCTCTTTCTATTGCCCAGCCAAGTGACCTAGGATATGATGCAACCATTCCACTTTGTCATGACACATCCATATACCCTTCCCACTCTAGATCGATGGACCTTCTAGACCCTTCTAGAACATTCTGGTGAAAACACCGAAACCATGCTCGAACTCCGGAATTGGACTTTCCTTATATGAATCTTACTCTCCGGACCATTCCGGATCTCCTCGTGATATCCCGGATCCAATCTGAGACTCCAAACAACATGCAGTCTCTTACTCACTTTCCATATCTACTAAACAATATCGAATCCTTAAGTGTGTCTCCCTACGGTTCGTGAATTATACAGACATAATCGATACTCTTCTCCGATCAATAACCAATAGAGGAATCTGGAAATTCATATGGCTCCCACATATTTCTACGATTACTTCGTGATTGAATGAACCATTTACATACGATACCAATTTCCCTTTGTCTCGCGATACTTTACTTATCCGAGGTTTGATCGTCGGTATCTCTGCATACCTAGTACAACGTCGTTACTGATAAGTACTCTTTACTCGTTCCTGTGATATGTGATCCCTTGTAAGCCAGTCACATGCTTGTAAGCTAATCGGATGACATTCCACCGAGAGGGCCCAGAGTATATCTATCTGTCAAATGGATGGACAAATCCCTCTCTTGATCCATGTGCCTCAACACATACTTTTCGAACACTCAATGACACCTCTATAATCACCCAATTACAAAGTGGTGTTTGATGTCATCAAAGCATCCATCTGGTGATGGTGATTAACATGATCTCATGGTCGAAGTATTTAGGTTACTATGTATCTAAAAGCTTATAGCAAACGAACTATTGAATTGACTTGATCTTTATGATACACTTAACTATAGGAGTATGTCCATCACACCATTCTCCTAATGATATGATCTTGTTGCTAAGAGAATGAGTTGTGAATATGTGACTGACATTGGGTTCATATATGGAAAATGACACCCCTCCCCTGGGGGATCCCGTGATTTCATCCCCCGGGTCGATGAGAACATGCGTTCATGGTGGGGCCATCATTTTCCTCCGTACTCTCGCATGCCTCCGTCGCGACCAGCCGCCAGCCGTGCCTGCGCCATCCCGCCGTCCTGCTGCGCTCTCACGCTTGCGTCGCCCCGCCATCCTGTCATGCCCGTGCGCCGGCGTGCTCCGCACCTGCGCCGACATGCCCTCATGCTTGCACCGCCCGTGCTCCTCTCGGCTGCCGCCCCCTATCCTCTTCGGCGATACATTCCCCGCGCCCTGCTCCTCACGGGTGCACCCCCCTCCCGCCCTCTCTGGTGATCCTACCCTGCCTCTCCCTAATGCACCACCCATGCTTTATCACCCACCATTGCACGAGCGGCTACTACACGTGGAGACGACGGCTGCTACCAGCTGAGGTGTCATCTGCTACACATGGTCCATGTGGCTGCTGGTATAGGCAGCGACGGCGTCAATCTTTTCATTTTGGTATTTTGTGCCATCATGAGAAGTTTGGGGAGTTTGGTCTCTTGTTGAAACCTTGCTCTTTTTGGGAGTTGGTTTTGTCTCATTCCTTGTTTCTTGATTTGACCATTTTAGAATGAGATAAATCCTTGAGCATTGTTATTTCTATCTATGTTTGCTCTTTTGGCCTTATCCTAGTTCATTTGTTGAACTTGTGATCTTTTATGTGTTGAATTGGTTCTTTGATACAATTTGGACATCGCTTGTCTTGTCACACTCTTGTGTGTGCCATCTAGGTTTACTTGGTGTTTTTGTTCAAATTATATCTCACTTTTGGTTCTTGAAAGCCTTGTGCATGCATATTTACTACATATCTATATTATGGCATGCTTGCTTTCTTTGATCCAATATATAAGGGAAACTCCACCAAATCTCATCGGCTAAGTTGTGCATGAAATTCAATTTCATATCAATATGCACATAGTTAAGTGGAGTCTCTCCTATGTATTGTAGTTGTACTAACTACATTGAACCCAATTAGTTTGGGGACCATTTTGTACTTAAATGTGTTTTAGGTACATTGGAGATATATTGGACGCTTGTCACTCAATTTTGAAGAAGTGATGCTTAGAATAAAATTTGAGGCAAGCTATAGGATGACCAAAGAATTCATATCCTCTACATCCTACCAATTATATCTCGGTAACCTCATGCTCACATATCTTGATTCCAACCATTTGTCTGTTGCCTTCTAGCATGAATTAATGTATTTGTAATTGTTGTAGTTCTAGCCATGGTTTTTAGAGGACTCTATTGTATATGTGTTTAAGTTGAGATGAGTTCATATAATTGGTACTATACAAAATCATGCATATGATCCTCCAATCCCAAATATGTCAATCTAGCAATTTTATTGCCTATCATTTCATCAACTTATCTCATGTGCAATAGTGAGATTTTTGCTAGTCTATTTTATCTTATGATACTTGTTACCTTTCTCCATATATTCCAACTTTCTCTTTTTCCCTTGGTGATAGTTGTAATATATGTAGTGTGTTGGTGTTTGAAGCTCATTAATGTACAATACGATATATGTGAGCCTTTGGCCATGCTTTAAAGCAAAAATCTTATTGGTATATGTTGTGACTTCATTTTTGCGTTCATGAGCTTTCTTATATAATCTTCTTTGTGTGTGCATATTTCTTTTTTTGGCATATGTCTTTGTGATGTTTTCCATTTAGAGACATATACACATACGAGGAGATAATGTTAGTTAATTTTTAATCCTTGGAGACCACCTTTCTATTTCTTTTGATTCTTCGGTGGCTTCCAAATTTAATTGCCTATGAGTGCTTGTTCCTCTTGTTTGCATCTTTGGGGCACTCATATTTGTTCTCTCATGCCTTGTATTGTTAAAGGAACTCGGATGAGTGAGGATTCCATGATTATGCACCGTGTTCCCAATTACAATTATCATAATTGGTGCATTATCTTTGGGGATCTCATCTAATTCATTTAATAATGCTCATTTGTCTCCTTTCTCTTTTAGTGTGTTTTAAATGCTTATGGGGGAGCGAGGATTTCATATTTGTGCACTATGTATTCTAATGCATTTATTTTTAATTATGCACAAATCTTGGGGAGCTTCTCTATTTGTTATTTAAAGCGCACTTTTGCTCATATCATAATATCTTGTAAGTTTCATTTGGACTCATTTGTTGTTTTCAAATTGGTTTGTCGGACCTTGTAGTTCCTTGCATCATTTGACTTTATTTTGGCAATCTTCGGGTCTTCGATATAGTTTTACTCCCTCCCAAGTATTCATCATTGGATATGTGCGAAAGCACACCTTTGGAGGAATTATTACTATATTTGCCTTCTAGAACTTGTCACCCATTTCGGCAATCGATGCCAATGGGGGAGAAATTTTAGAGGGTTTAAGGGAAGTTGGTTTATGCATTGAGTTTGTTCTTGTGCATTTGCCTCTCATGCTCTTGCATCTTGGTTGTTGCTTAGCATGTGGTATATATAGAGGAAAATCCATCAATGATAATGATTGACAATATATGCAATGAAATTCAAGTTCATCACACATGCATAGATTGTGGGGGGAGTTTGCTCTATATATGGTGGTGGTACCAATATCACATACTTATGTATTATTTGATATTGGTGCTACCATTTTATGTGTTAAATTCCTTATATAAACCCTCTCAAATGGATTGTCATCAATCACCAAAATGGGGGAGATTGAAAGAACATGTGGACCCCCATGTCTGGTTTTGGTAATTTGGTCACATCGTTCGGAGAGAGCTCAAACCTTTGCATACTTGCATCATCGTATTTGGTTGCTATTTGGTTTTATCCATGTGAGGATTTAGAGCTTGTGGTAATCTCCATAACAAGCTCTTCTTCATCAAAATCGGATCTCTCTTTTATATCTTGTTGCGATTTTGATCTATGCGGTTTTCCGGTGTCTCACCAAGTGAGGTATCTCACATTATATTACTTGATACTTTCTCACTTGGTTATAACCAATATTTCCACTTTTTATTGGAAAGCCCTTGTCGTCCTCTATCCAACGCAACTGGAATCAGGTCAATCGGAATTACCAATCAAAAGTTTTCACAGTTTGTATTTTGCTTTATTCGGTTTGAAAAAGAAAAAGGAAAAAGGGTTTGGCTGGGCCGACCGGTACTACCGTGGGACAGTACCGGTCGCGCCTGGCAGCGCGTTACTCAACTCCTGGCCCATGCGGTAGTCAGGGGGGCACTACCGGCCCGTGCGGTACTACCGCCCCGAGCGGCCGGTAGTACCGGGCCGGCCCAGGTACACCAGCCCAGATCTCCCTCGCGTCGCTCGTCTCAGCCTCGATCTGCTCCTCGCGCGCACCGGCCCCGCGTTGACCCCGCATGCCGCCGCCTCGCTTCGCGCGCGCGCGCTCCCCGCCTGGGCCCGCCCTGCGCTGGCTCTGCGCGTGCCGCTCGCCTTGCATCGCGCGCTCGCCCGCTTCTCACTCGCGCGCGCCCGCCCACGCGTCTGCAGGGTCGCTGCACGCTGGACCCGCCGCGCCGCTGCTGCTGCTTGCGCTGCGCTGCTGCATGCGAGAAGGGGCCCGCGCCCTACTGGCCGCGCGCGTTGACTGTTTTCTTGGCTGCTCAGGTTGGGAGCGGTACTACCGGTTAAATCCGGTAGTACCGGTCCGTCCAGGAAAAATGCCCCAACGGGCAGATTTGGCCCCTCTCTTTAAATAGTTTTGCCCCCTTGTCTTTTAGGGTTACTTCTTCCTCCTTTTCTTGTCCAAGCTTTGCCCCCATTTGCTTTACTCTTTAAGCTTGATTTCTATACACCCCTCCATTGATTCTTGCATATATTTGAGGGGTTGTTGGAGGTGATCTAGATCTACGTTTTGACCAAACCAAAACATTTCTTTGTGAGTGGATCTTTGGGGATCTAGATTTTGGGGGATTTTGTGTCTCTCTTTGATTCCTCCTCTCTTGTTCCCCCAATAGTTTTAGTAGCTTTGTTGAAACTTGAGTGTGAGGGATTTGAGCACCTTTGTGGTGTTCTTGCTATTTGTATTTGGTGCATCGGTTTGAGTTCTCCTCGGAGGATTTGGTTTGAGTTGCTCATTGGAGCTTGTCCCTCTTGGGTTCTTGGAACCCTAGACGGTTTGTGGCCTTGGTGGCATTGTGGCCTTTTGCGGCATTTGTTGGGAGCCTCCAATTAAGTTGTGGAGTTGTTCCCTAACCTTGTGAGAGGTTCCGATTGCCACCGACAAGTGCACCGATAGTGGAAGCGTGGATCGATCCCATTGGGGTGAGATTCACCGGATAATAAGGGAGGCCTTTTGTGGCGTTGGTGGTTTGATACCACCCCCTCTCCAAACGAGACGTACTCCATGTTGGGAGGAACTCGGTAAAATATCGGTGTCCCCGTGTGCCTCGGTTATCTCTATACCCGAGCTCTTTACTTATGCATTTTACATTGTGATAGCCTTCGTGCTTGAAGTAATATATATCTTGCTATCACTTTGTTGCTTGTATTGCTTAGCATATGTTGTTGGTGCACATAGGTGAATCTTAGTTGTTTCTAGGTTGTGCTTAACAAAGTAAACACTAGTTTTATTCCGCCTTTGTTAAGCCACTCTAGGAAAAGTTTTAATCGCCTATTCACCCCCCCTCTAGGCGACATCCGTATCCTTTCAACAGGCCTTTAAACACTTGGTACAAATTTTGGGCACGGCAAAGAAATTCATTTTCCGGTAGTGTATGCAATTCAGCTTGTATTCATACTTACACAGGCTATGTGCAGCTACCAGATTTGGATTGAGAGTTATAGACTGAAAGGATTCCTCCACATGTAAATCTCCCCCTGTTCCAAAAAAAACATGTAAATCTCCCTCCAAAACCCGCAAGCCGAGCATGATACATTGTTTGGTTTTTACAACCCTAGTTGTTTCCTAAAAGGAAAAGATAAAAAGGGTAAAATATACCAGACCATTTCATCCTTGTGTATTTCACATATAAATACATGCACTACCGGGGGTATTTTGATGACAACAAATATTCTTCTTCTAAGCTATATTGTCTGCTCGTGTCATCCCTATTTTTACCCTCAATCACTTGATAACCTGATGAATCCGTACCACACATCACAACATTTTGATGGGGTACTTGAAGGTTCTCGAGTGTCATCTCCACCTGCCTCATGGTCGGTCGGTGGTCTCCGTCCATCCTCACACATGCCACTGCCAATATAGCTACTTCTTCTACCTCCTTGTCCCCTTCATCCACGACCTGAGGATCTAACACGTGGACAAGATCGCCTTTTGCAAGCAAAGCGGTAAAATATGCGACAAGGCTTTCCTCCTCGGACGACCGATATGAGCATGGTTTCTTCCTGGTGAGCAGCTCCATGAGGAAAACACCGAAGCTATAAACGTCGCTCTTCTCAGTAAGCCACCCTGAGTAGTAGTACGTGGGGTCAAGGTATCCAAATGTCCCTTGGATGACGGTCATGTCCCCCGTTTGGTCGACCGGAATGCACCTCGAAGCTCCAAAGTCTGACACCTTTGCTACAAGAGTGTCATCTAACAGAATATTCTGAGACTTTATATCCCTGTGGACTATAGGGAATGACACGGCTGAATGAAGGTATGCGAGGGCTCTCGCGGTCTCTGTTGCAATTCGCAGCCGATCCACCCAAGGCAACGATGCTTTAGGCTCTTCGACATAAAGACGGTGGTAAAGGGTCCCATTGGATATGAACTCATACACCAGCAATGGCACCTGTGTCTCGAGGCAGCACCCAAAGAGCTTGACCACGTTCCTATGGTTGATTTGAGAGAGGATGGCTACCTCGTTGATGAACTCGTCGATCTCCCTTTGTATCGCGACCTTGGACTTCTTGATCGCCACGACGTGTAGGTCAGACATGATCCCTTTGTACACTGTCCCGTGCCCTCCTCGGCCGATCTCGCGAGCTTTGTCGAAATTGTTGGTGGCCCTCTCTAGCTCCACCAAGGGGATGATCATCCTCTCAGCGATATCCGCTTTTTGCGACACCAATTGTTGCAACAGATGCCCCCTGTTTTGCCTGAAGAATTTCTGCTTGGACGCTTTGGCCCTCTGATGCTTCAGCTTCCTGGTCACAAATATGGCACAAAGTACCAGGAGTAAAAGGCCAGCTCCGCTGCCAGTACCTATGCTGATACTTAATACTTGGAAATATACAAAAGGAGAAAATATGTCATAGTTATATCTTGTGCGAAACAGGGCAAGAACCCCCGTCTTGGAGATGTGGAATATATACCATCATTGGTAGGGTGCTCAGTGCTCACCTAGGGAAGGTTTGATGCAGCCGTCTTTGATTCGCGGGTTGCCGCGGGCGCCGCGAGGACACCGGCATATGTATCCCCCGGCCGTGTTGGTGCACTCGCCGGAGCACATGCCGGGCAGCGCGCACTCGTCGATGTCTTGGCACCCGCCGGCGAGGTAGGGATTGCCATGGTACCCATCATCGCACCGGCACATGTACCCGCTGCGGTAGTTGCCGCTGACGTTGTGGCATGAGCTGAGGCTGCTCCGGCACGCGCTCCTCGCCGCGTCCTCGGGGCACGCCGACGTCGCCTCTCCTGGCGTTAACACCGGCTTCGAGTCCAACGCGAATTCGAGGACGACGGGAACCGCCGTCCCGGGCGACGAGTCAATGGTGGAGTAGTCGAGGAGCGCGGCGGAGGCGTTGTCGAACCACCCGCGCTCCGCGACGCGCACCGCTATGGGCAGCTTGCGGTCGTACTCGTGGTCCTCGTCCAGCCACCTGAACCGCACGCCGTAGGCGGGGCGGCCGATGGGGATGGGCGCCTCGCAGCACCCGATGCCGGAGCACGCTGCTCCGTCGTCGCTGTAGGTCTTGACGTCGGTTCGATATTTATTCATGGAGCAGAAGGAGGAGCAGCCGCTGATGACGTCGCGGCCTTCGCCAACCAGCGTGGCCTGCACGTTGCACCCGGTGACCACGAGCTGGCTGTGCCGCTCCGACACCACGTAGGGGCCGTCGCCGCCGCCGAGGCCGCCGCCCCACGTGCCGTTGCCGCCGTAGATGTCTTGCAAGGTGATGTTCACGGCGCCCGCGCTGTCCATGACGCGCACAGTGGAGCTGTCCAAGGATATCTCGACGACGTGGAGGGTGCCGCCGTCGCCGATGAGCAGCCGGCCGCGCGCCCGGTCGCAGGTGAGGTTGAAGCCCGGCCAGTAGCACCTAGAGTCGCCGACGCCGAACGGGTAGGGCACGCTCACGCCGGCGCAGCTTGTGAGGCACCTCGGCGGCGGCCCCGCGCCTCGTGCGGCGGCGGCCTGAGCTGCCGAGAAGCAGAGGTGCAGCAGCAACAACACGAGGTGCTCGGCGGGAATCATTCGTGTGCTCTGTCCGTACCAACTACGCACGTACTGCGTCTGCGTTTCGTTCCGTTCCGTCGTCGTCTTCTTATCGAGCTTGGTAGTGGCGGTCGAGTTGCCAAATGGCAGCCTAGCTATATCAGATTTCGAGCCTGCTCGCTTGACTGACCTGCTCAACATGACCTGGTTCAAAAGCATTATCTGTGAGGCTCAAATCTCACAGATACAAGCACCTCGATCGGACCAAAATCTGACGTACACTGAAAACTGATACAGTATGGTTTTTCTCTGAGTACGAAATTACTACACGTGTTTATAATTACAGCTCGGAGCCTCGGACAAGTCCGTAGCCAAGAGGTTCAGTGGTTTTATAATTACACCGCCAAGCACGGCCACCTGCTGCCGAAAGAAATGTATGCATCAATTCAGTGGTTTTAAAAAGCTCCACTCAAGAATCGTTCAAAAATTCGTCTCAGGATTCCAGTTATGTTCATCAAAACATCTTTCATGAATGCTATGTTCCGTGTATGTTCTGTTTAATCTTCAAGTTGCATATCCGGAAGAAAGAAGAGTCTAGTATGACCTGCTGAATATTGAATGGATCTTGTATAGGTCCGCAAAGTTACTTTAATGATCTTGCATAGAACAGCTGAATCTATCATGGAACAAAGCTATTTTGGTTGCATGCTTGATACTACTTTCTAAAATCCTGTATGAAACTTCTGAATCTATGACGGAACATGAATGAAACTATAATTCTTGTATGCCTTTTTCTTCTTTTCTTGAAACCTATACTCGATGTGTCTGTTTAAATTAGATGATTCTGCCAGCAATCCATGTTTTGCTCATCCTTTTTCTATATCTTGGTGTATATAGGAAACATACCCAAAAGTCCCCTATGTATGAAACGTGTATGTGCCATATGTAAATCTTGACTTTTGAGGATCTGATGTCCATCTTGAATCAATAAATAACGGAGTTTGATTATCTTTGAAAAAATTATATGAATTATGCATGAAGCAAACAACAAAATATGTAGAAAATATTTTGAATCCTGTTGAATCTAGTGAAACATGATTTTGAATCCCGTTGAATCTTATAAGGCGGATTTGGTAAGAAATTATTGATTAACCTTGATAAATCTTTGAATAAGCTTCACCTCATCCAGCAATATATCAACTTAGAGTGTGTGATGTGAAACAGAATCGTCATATATTTAAAAAAACTGAAACATAGGTGGCGTGCTGCAAAATACAATGAACCTGAGAAAATAGACAGTACATACATGTGACGGAAAGTTTGCAAAGTCTGTAACATGAATCTTCAATAAATGGACGGCAAAGATAGGCTGAGGGCCCAACATACATGTGGTATTGCATTTCTAGAAGAAAATGATTCTGAGATGTGTATGATTGATCATATGTGCCAACATTACCGATGCGATTGACCAGACAACAATAGTGACTGCACATCTCTCGATCTCATTCCTGGAAACAAGACAAGGCTAAAGAAAAGATGGATTGATAGATATCTTGCTTTTCTCGATTGCCATTGCATGGCTATACAACCAGGCACGCACTGTCCTCACTAGCGATTACCATTGCTTTTCTCGATTTTCATGGTTGATGGGCGTCATCCACCACGGTTTCTGATAGACGTATCGTGGTTGATAAGACCTTTTAACCATGAAAAAGGTCCTTCAACCACGAAAACCGATCGTGGTAGATGGCAATTTTTCTTGTAGTGATGGGAATATTTTTTCATGATTGAATATTGGATTTGTATTTTGTATTATCGTCTCTTACCTCAATTTTACGACTTATCAAGTAACCCAGATCCCAAAGATTGATCCTGATTGTTTTTAATTTTTTTAAAAATAAACTAGAAGTGGGACTTTCACCGTTTGCAACCCTATCAAAACATCATTTTCACATTAAATGGGCATGCCAAAAAAACAATGGTAGATATATTTTCCAAAACTGGTTGGCCGAAACAATGGTAGATATAAATAGAGAGTTTGAAGATTGTAGTGCAAGCATGGTATTCTGTCTTTTCTTTCATATATGTCCAGGTCCAGAAGGTACCTTGCCGAAGAAAATGATTCTGAGATGTGTACTATTGATCAGATGTGCCAACATTACCTACTGCGATTGACCAGATATTAATGTGACTGCACATTCTCTCGATCGCATTCCATTCGTGGAAACAAGACAAGGCTAAAGAAAAGATGGATTGGTAGATATCTTGCCTTTCTCGACTAACAGGCACGCACTGTCCTCACTAGTACTCGGCAGGCACAAGCTACTCTCTCCATCCAACAATGTCGACGACGAGGTGTGCTACCAGTAACAGCGCCCCTCCGGTGATCATCGTCCGGGCTGGCAGCGTCGGTATGCCTGGCGCTGCGTGGGGTGGAGAGCGTCGTCTTGGAGCACGACGACTGCGTGGGCTCACTGTGGCGGAAGCGCGCCTACGACCGCCTCCACCTTCACCTCCCCAAGCACCACAGCGCCCTCCCCCACGCGCCGCACGCGGACGACGCCCCCGCCTACCTCTCCGCTTAGTGTTTTTTCTGATGCAGATTGGGCAGATTGTCTTGATGATAGGAGATCCACAGAAGGTTTTGCTATATTCTTTGGACCAAATTTAATATCTTAGAGTGCCAGAAAACAAACAACTGTGTCAAGGTCAAGCACCGAGGCTGAGTATCACTGGTGGAAAAATGGTCGTTCGCGACCCTTTAGAGCATTAGTCCCGGTTGCGCCACCAACCGGGACTAATGCTGGCACACGTCCCGGTTGGAACGGGCACGGGGCCAGGGGGCACGCGTCCCGGTTGGTAAGGGGGAATACGTCCCGGTTGGAGCCACCAACCGGGACTAAAGGTTTGGCCACAGCCACGTGGCGTGGCACGCACCTTTAGTCCCGGTTGCTGGCTCCAACCGGGACGTATTCTTCTGTCCTCTATAAATGCAACGCCCCAGCCCCTCTGCCTCCACTCTGTTTTTTCGAATGGTGGAAGGTGTGAGGGGTGTGCTAGTTTTTTCTCTTCTATGCATGCATTGAAGGTGTTTGATGAAATGTTTGAGTGAATAATCCCGTTGAATTTCTCATAGAACAAAAATATAGAAGGTGTTCGAGACGCACTTGAGCTTTCTCCTCTTTATTTCTCTCGGTCGAGGTTAGCAATCTTATCTTTTCTAGGTCATTGATACAATTCATGTGTCGGTGTGAATTGGTTATTTCACTATTTATGATGTCCTGTTTTTTTGATAAACTTACTTATATGATGCAGATGAACGGTCGGGAATGGATGTACGGTGACCGGCGCGTAGCCGGGTATATCAAAGGCGTGGATAAATTTATCGATGTGGCTACGGCAAACAAAGAGAATGGATTTATACGTTGTCCATGTGTTCAATGTCGGAACAACAAGGAGTACTCTTCCTCGAAAATCATTCGCGACCACTTGATTATGAAAGGTTTCATGCCCAACTATAATTGCGGGACCAAGCACGGGGAAAGAGGGGTTATGATGGAAGATGGTGAAGAAGAAGATGATGATAACAACTATCATCATATGTTTCCTGAATACAGTGATACTGCAATGGAAGACAATGGAGAGGAAAGAGGTGAAGAACGGGGATCAGATGAGCCGGCTGATGAACTTGGTAGGGTCATTTCTGATGCAAAGCGAGACTGTGAAACAGAAAATGAGAAGTTGAAGTTAGAGGGCATGTTAGAAGATCACAAGAAATTGTTGTACCCAAATTGTGAAGATGGCAACACAAAGCTCGGTACCACACTGGAATTGTTGCGATGGAAGGCAGAGTGTGGTCTAACTGACTCCTCATTTGAAAAGATGCTGAAAATAATGAAGCCGAAGTTTCCAAAACATAACGAACTTACCGAGAGTACCTACGAAGCAAAGAAGACTCTCTGTCCTCTGGGATTAGATGTGCAAAAGATACATGCATGCATTAATGACTGCATCCTCTACCGCGGTAAGGAGTATGAGAATTTAGATAAATGCTCGGTATGCAATGCGTTGCGGTATAAGATCAGACGAGATGACCCTGGTGATGTTGAGGGAGAGCCCCTCCGGAAGAGGGTTCCTGCTAAGGTTATGTGGTATGCTCCTATAATACCAAGGTTGAAACGCATGTTTAGAAACAAAGAGCATGCCAGGTTGTTGCGATGGCACAAAGAAGACCGTAAGAAAGACGGAAAGTTGAGACACCCTGCTGATGGGTCACAGTGGGGAAAAATCGAGAGAGACTTCCCGGACTTTGCAGGTGACGCAAGGAATTTATGGTTTGGTCTAAGTACGGATGGCATGAATCTTTTTGGGAAGCAGAGTTGCAGTCACAGCACCTGGCCCGTGACTCTATGTATCTACAACCCGCCTCCTTGGTTGTGCATGAAGCGTAAGTTCATTATGATGCCGGTGCTCATCCAAGGCCCGAAGCAACCGGGCAACGACATTGATGTGTACCTTAGGCCATTAGTTGAAGAACTCTTACAGTTGTGGGGCAAACCAGGTGTACGTGCGTGGGATGAGAACAAACATGAGCCATTTGATCTACGAGGGTTGTTATTCGTAACCATCAATGATTGGCCTGCTCTTAGTAACCTTTCAGGACAGAAAAATAAGGGATATAAGGCATGCACCCACTGTTTAGATAAGACCAAAGGTACATATTTGCATAAATGCAAGAAGGTTGTGTACCTGGCGAATCGACGATTTCTTCCGACCAATCATCCCGTAAGAAAGAAAGGCAAGCATTTCAAAGGTGAGGCGGATCACCGGAAGAAGCCTGAACTCCCTGCTGATGATGATGTATTTGGTATGGTCAAGGATATAGAAGTAATCTTTGGAAAGGGTCTTGGCGGTCAATCAGTTCCGAACGACGTCGCTACAGGACACGCACTCATGTGGAAGAAGAAATCTATATTTTGGGAGCTGCCATATTAGAAAGTCCTGCGTGTCCGCTCTTCAATCGATGTGATGCACGTGACGAAGAATCTCTGCGTGAACCTGCTAGGATTCCTAGGCGTGTATGGGAAGACAAAAGATACACCAGAATCACGGGAGGACCAACAAATTATGAAAGACCCAAAGAACATGCATACACATAACAAGACGGATAAAGGGCATCACTTAAGTCGTGCCAGCTATGCTCTTACCAAAGCAGAGAAGGAAATCTTTTTTGAAGTCCTTTACAGTATCAAGGTGCCGTCGGGCTTCTCTTCTAATATAAAGGGGATAATAAATATGGCAGAGAAAAAGTTCCAAAACCTGAAGTCTCATGACTGTCACGTGATTATGACGCAGTTGCTTCCGATTGCATTGAGGGGGCTTCTACCGGAAAATGTTCGAGTACCCATTGTGAAGCTGTGTGCATTCCTCAATGCAATATATCAGAAGGTTACAGAAGGATGTGGTACAATGTCTTGTTAGTTTTGAATTGGTGTTCCCACCATCCTTCTTCAATATTATGACGCATCTCCTGGTTCATCTAGTGGAAGAGATTGCCATTCTCGGTCCGGTATTTCTGCACAATATGTTCCCCTTTGAGAGGTTCATGGGAGTCTTAAAGAAATATGTTCATAATCGTGCTAGACCAGAATGAAGCATCTCCAAGGGATATGGAACAGAGGAGGTCATTGAGTTTTGTGTTGACTTTATTCCTGACCTTAAGCCGATTGGTGTTTCTGACTCGCGGCATGAGGGAATACTAAGTGGAAAAGGCACGCTGGGAAAGAAAGCAATGATATGTAGGGACGGGGATTCTTTCACTAAAGCACACTACACAGTTCTACATAATTCCACCTTGGCAGCTCCGTATATCGAGGAACACAAGAATATTGTACGCTCCAAAAACCCGGGGAAGCCTGAATCATGGATTACAGATGAACACATGAAGTCTTTCGGTGGTTGGATGCGGACACATCTCTTGAATGACACCACTATTGGAGATCAGCTATACTTGTTGGCCGCGTCACCATCTTCTACTGTATTGAATTTCCAAGGGTACGAAATAAATGGGAATACATTCTACACGATCGCCCAAGATAAAAAGAGCACCAACCAAAATAGTGGTGTCCGCTTTGATGCAATAGACGAGAATGGACAAAAGGACACATACTATGGTTACATAGAGGAGATATGGGAACTAGACTATGGAGTCTCTTTTAAGGTCCCTTTGTTTCGCTGCAAATGGGTCAACCTGAATGGTGAAGGGGTAAAGATAGACCAGTTGTACGGAATGACAACAGTGGATCTCAACAATCTTGGTTATAGAGATGAACCATTCGTCCTAGCCAATGATGTGTCTCAGGTTTTCTATGTGAAGGACATGTCCTCCAGACCGAAAAAAAGAAAAAATATGCAAACGAATACATCATATGATGAGCCAAAGCGTCACATAGTTCTTTCAGGGAAAAGAAACATCGTGGGAATCGAGGACAAGACAGACATGTTAGAAGATTATAATAAGTTTGATGAAATTCCGCCCTTCACAGTGAAAACTGACCCAAGCATTCTGTTAAGTAAAGAAGATGCTCCATGGTTACGTCTGAAGCGATCATAAGGAAGGACATATGCCAAGAAGTTCATGCTTATATTATGTAACGCTAGTTCATGTCTTTCGCCGTTTGTGGCTTGACCGAAGGATATCTTTCGCGGTTTATGGCCTTTAGTCCCGGTTTTGTAGTCTCAGTTTTTAATATTAATAAATGTCTTGAGTGTTAGTCCCGTTTTGTGGCTGGACCGGGAGTGCATCTATGACCAGTTTCTTGGAGATGCCAGAGGACTGGGATCCGGCGGCATCTCCCTGAAACTGGTCGTAGTGGTGTCCCTGCTCTCGAAAACCATCTTGCAGCTTGTAACTTCTCTAACTAGATCAATACGCCTCGGAGCTAACTAATTTCACATATTAGGGAGTGCCTCTATGACCAGTTTCTCGGAGATGCCGGAGGACTGGGCTCCGTCGGCATCTCCCTGAAACTGGCCGCAGTGGTGTCCCTGCTCTCGAAAACCATCTTGCAGCTTGTAACTTCTCTAACTAGATCAATACGCCTCGGAGCTAACTAATTTCACATATTAGGGAGTGCCTCTATGACTAGTTTCTCGGAGATGCCGGAGGACTGGGCTCCGTCGGCATCTCCCTGAAACTGGCCGCAGTGGTGTCCCTGCTCTCGAAAACCATCTTGCAGCTTGTAACTTCTCTAACTAGATCAATACGCCTCGGAGCTAACTAATTTCACATATTAGGGAGTGCCTCTATGACCAGTTTCTCGGAGATGCCGGAGGACTGTGCTCCGTCGGCATCTCCCTGAAACTGGCCGCAGTGGTGTCCCTGCTCTCGAAAACTGGCTGGAGGACTCGAATCGCAAGGATGCCTATTTATAGTACAAGCAGCTCGGCATAGTGTCGACACTTACGAAATAATGTCGACACTCACCCCTATCATTAGTGTTGACTCGTGTTTTGTCCCGGTTGGTGTCTCCAACCGGGACTACAGGTTGATCTTTAGTCCCGGTTGGTGACACCATCCGGGACAAGGTACACGCCGCACGACATAATGTCGACACTCACCCCTATCATTAGTGCTGCCTGGCCCAGCCTGCCGAAATCGTCCATCCCGGGTAAAAAGGACAAATGTCTGCCGAATCGGCAGGAAGTTATGTGCTGAATCACGGCATAGTTTGTGATGTTGTGCTCATATTATGCATGTGTGTGGACATTGGTATGGAGAACAATGTTGCATGAGGAAGTTTTCCTTTTTGTCGCACGGAAAAGCCCTTTTCCATTTTCCGAGCGCAAAAAACGGGTCGCTTTTGTGAAGTAACCACCAAAATGCCGTTTCAGAATGCTACCGTCCCATTTTCCTAAAATACTAGACCACCTTACATGGACCATCTCCCAACTGGTACATCTCAAACCTTTTCGTCCATCCCGGGTAAAAAGGACAAATGTCTGCCGAATCGGTAGGAAGTGGGTCCGGTTTGTACTACAGGTACATGATCTATCGCCCGTGATTTTTTGAAAAAATCATTTTTAGACTCGCAATATGTGGTTTCTTCAGAGATCCAATGCAAATTCTAACGATGCTCGTCCCCTATCTTCATGCACACCGGTTCGACCATAGTTAGAAATTCAGATAATTCAAAACGGGCATAATAAATTCAAAAAAAATCCGAACAATGAAAATCCTTCGCGTGGTGTCATATTATGTTACATAGTTGAAAGGAAAAATACCAGACTTGGTATATTGATCATGTTTCGAAAAAACCTTCACAAAATGACCTATCATGTTCGAGGTTTCATGGCTTTCGGTCCAAATGACGAACCACTACTACTTCGAGCTCACGATGGAGCAGCGGAGGAATCCCAGATGGCATCCCGACTATTTCCCGACTTGGAAATCCTTCTTCGTGGATCGGCGTGAGAGGGCACTCGCCAGGCACGAGGAGGAGGGCGCACCTCCTCCGAACTTCAACGAGGCCGGTCGTCGGCTGTGGTGGCGCGGCCGGACTCTCCAGAGCGTCATGGCCTACGGCACGGCCGCCGACTCTAGCCCCCACCTGCGCTACCCTCAAGTCCAGCCCACTCGTACTCAACCTTCAAGGTTCAACTACGGCGACCCCGACGACGATAGCGACGACAGCCGCGGCGAGTACGACGACTACAGTGGCGAGTATTACAGGTGTAGGCAGGAGCATGACTGAATTATTCCAACATTGCAAAACAAGTTCGGCCGATTGTGGCTTAATCTGGCCATGTATCTTAATTTCCAGTTCTTCTATGTAACTTTGTGTTAGTTGTGTTATGTACTTTAATTTCAGTTCTATCCTAATCAAATTTTCTTTCCGTCCATTATTTTCCGTCCTCTTTTTTCCGCCCATTAAAAACAGAAAATGGTTTTGAATTACTTATAAGTTAATTCATTTTTAATTGTAAATGGTTCATATTTTAAATGGTTACATTAATTATTTTTTAAAACAGAAAATGGTTTTGAATTATTTATTCAAATCCAAACACTTTTTATGTTTAAAGTTTTTCTAAATTCCAAATTAATATTTAAAAAATATAAGTTAATTCATTTTTAATTTTAAATGGTTACATTAATTATTTTTTAAAAATAGAAAATGGTTTTGGATTATTTATTCAAATCCATACACTTTTTATTGTTAAAGTTTTTCTAAATTCCAAATTAATATTTAAAAAATATAAGTTAATTCATTTTTAATTTTAAATGGTTACATTAATTATTTTTTAAAAATAGAAAATGGTTTTGGATTATTTATTCAAATCCATACACTTTTTATGTTTAAAGTTTTTCTAAATTCCAAATTAATATTTAAAAAATATAAGTTATTTCATTATTAATTTTAAATGGTTCATAGTTTAAATGGTTACATTAATTATTTTTCAAAACAGAAAATGGTTTCGAATTAGTTATTCAAATTCAAACACTTTTTATGTTTAAAGTTTTTCTAAATTCCAAAGTAATTATCATTTAAAAAACATTACAAATTTAAACCCCAAAATAAAAAATAAGGCGGGAACAGAGAGAAAATACGTGAAAATTTTTGAAAACAGGGGAAAATGTCCCGGTTGGAGCCACCAACCGGGACTAAAGACCCCCTGCACGCGCGCCCCTTCAGCTGCTGAAAATTGGAGTATACGTCCCGGTTGGTGGCTCCAACCGGGACGTATGCCCTTTTAGTCCCGGTTGGAGCCACCAACCGGGACGTATACTCCCTCCCCTTTATAACTTCTCTTCTTCTTCTCTGCTTCTCTTCTCTGCTTCTCTGTTTCATCGACGATGCCGCCAGGCTGCCCGCGCCCTCCGTCGTCGTCAACGCCTTCGCCTCCGGCCGCCACCGCCGCGCGCTCCCCGTAGCGGCTCCTCCTCCGGCCGCCACCGCCGCGCGCTCCGTAGCGGCTCCTCCTCCCGCGCGCGTCTCCTTCCCCGATGACCGCCGCCCGCGTCTCCTTCCCCGACGACCGCGCCGCCCGCGCCCTTCCCCCACCGTCGCGCGTCATCGCCTCTAGAAGAGGTACGCCCCTCCCTGCCTCTGTCCTCCCCCTCCCTCTGCTACTGCTGGTGGGCGGCGGCGGCTGATGCTAGGTACTGCTGGTGGGCTTCGGGTGGTGGGCGGCGGCTGCTGCTAGGTGCTGCGCGCGTGAAGGCAGGGAAGAGAGGAGATGGGCCTCGGCCCAGGGAAAGCTAGCTTTTGCCCCTGTTTAAAAAAAAGGTTGTGCATCATCGCATCTAGGGATGGCACCCGCCGGGTTTGGGGCCGGGTCCGGTCCCCCCATACCCGCCCCATTTAAGTTGTCAGGTTTCATTTCTTACCATACCCGTGACCCGACCGGATTCGGGGCCCCGGCGGGTACCCACCAGCGCATGAGACGGGAGCGACGCTGACGCATGCGGGAAGAAAACAATGGGATAGTAGGATGGGTTTGGTGAAAATGGACGCGTGCGTGCGTGTCCTGTCTTCAGGACTCCATATTCCAGCATGTGCATGTGATGTGTGCTGTCTGCGTGCATGGCCCGCGTGGACGTGTGGTTAGTCATATGATTATTAGGGATAGGATTAAGGCTTAGAGCGGGTCTGCGGGTATGGGTTTGCCACCCCCATACCCGCCCCATTAAACTTGGAGGGTCTAACTTTTTACCAAACCCTCCCCATTTAAGGCGGGTATCCATCGGGTTTGTGGATTTCGGGGCCCCATTGCCATCCCTAATCGCATCCTTATCATCGGACTATCCTCGTTTGCTATAGGAGTATCACATTTACTCAATGATAGATTTATACTCCCTCATGTCGGGTTTGTAAGGCTCGGGAAAAGGGGATGTCGGTGGCCGGTTCCGCAGGACATGGGAGGCGTGCAGGGACTCGTGGGGCGGGTGTATTGTGGCAAGAGAGAGGCAGAAGCTCTGTTTGCTCGGGGAAGGTGAGGAGAGGGGGGAGGAGGCGGCGCCGATGGGAGTTCCCCTGTTCGCTCACGCGTGGGCGAGACATGGGCGAAGGGGTCGCGCGGTCAAAACCATTGTGTTCGACGTAGGAAAGCTCGGTCTGGCTCGGTCGCGCGTAAATCTTCCCATGAAATTGCATGCCCCTTAGGTGCATGTGGGTTCGACGATGTGCCTTCGCCAGGGCATTCCGAACCCTCTTAAATCGATTCCAATATGGTATTTTGTTAGTATCTAGTGTTACCTACCTGCTGGATAGTTTCCCTTTTGTAGCCTTATACTCATGTTCCCCTCTCATATGCATCCGAGGTTTCTCCGAAATAGGTTTTACACCCCTCGAAACTCCGGAATATTGATTTTAGTTGATTTTAGCTAGAGTTACCTATCTACTACACGGTTTCCTTTTTGTAGCTAGGTTTAGGGTTTAGGGTTTCTCTTCATTTTTATTATTGTGTATGTATATATTAGGGTTTCTCTGAATTAGGGTTTATATCTCTCAACACCGTACCTAACTTTCTCCTTTAGCCGCTTTGACTTATTCATTTTTCCACCTATGCAGAAAATATGGACCCACACGTTAGAGACGAAGAAAAGGAAGAGTTGATCCAAGGTGTGATCCGTGGGGAAGAAAATTTAGACGTATCAACGTTTCTAAACAACTCCGGTGAGGGTGATCCTCTTTTTACCGGAATAGACGACTTGTTTGAGGTTGAAGGTGTTGCCTTCCGCGAGGGAGAAGGCGATGCATTGTGTAATCGAGAAGACGACCGCTGCGGCGAGGTGCATGTAATATAATTAATTCATTAATTAATCATCTGCCATCTATATAGAAATAGTAACGACGATCTTTCTTCTTTTAGCCCTTCGGATCGAAGGAATCTACTGAAAAGACTAGACGAGGCCCAACCAAAAAGTTGCAAGACCATGAGAGGTTCAGGATCGAAGATGTCGCTGAAGACGGCAAACCGACGGCTCCTGAAGTTGTCGCAACCAAATTTGTGGCACAATGCGGAGTAATCGTTAGGGACTTAATCCCGATCACCATTAGAAATTGGAATAGGCCTGCTAATGCGGATGAAGAGGGAACATGTTTATTTGTCCCTAACCATGCCAAAGATTTACTGTGGAAGAGGCTCATTGTTAATTTCAAACTACCAAAGATAGAGCTGGATCCAAATGCGGAGGATCCAGTTGAGGACGCCTTACAACATGGGAGAGCCATGGAGGCTAGGGTCAGGGAGTGGGCTTTGAAGAAGATGGCCCAGTGTTTCACCAACTAGAAGAAAAGATTGCACCTTGACTATGTCGTGAAAGAGAAGACTCCCGATTTCAAGAATATTCAGTTTGAGAAGATAAAACCATTCTGCGCTGAGTTTGTGGAATACAAGAAATCAGAAAAAAGCTAAGAAAATGTCTGAAACGAATAAGCTAAATGCTGCTAACAAGAAGTATCACCATACTATGGGGCAAGGTGGCTACAGGGCTGGCATTCCTAAGTGGGAGAAACTTGAGAATGAACTACGTGCTAAAAGGATCACCCTAGAGACAGACGATTGGGTAGAACGTGCAAGGAATTAGTTTTACGGGCATGGGGGCACGTTGGACTCGGAAGGGAGGTGTATATATAACATACGACATAAAGAAGACCCCTTGCCAATCGAGAGGATGAGAAAAGCAGTAAAGACTGTTAAAGATGGGGACTTCATTCCCGATAGAGAGAATGATGAGCTCACACTCGCCCTTGGAAATAAGGAACATGATGGACGAACACGAGGCACAAGAGGCTCCCAACCATGGAGGACTGGGTTTCCCGAAGAGAGGAAGAAATATCCTGATAGAAGCCATCAGAGGAGAAAGGACAGGACGGAAGTTGAAGCAAATAGTCAGAAAGAGCGAATGCGTTTAATTGAAGAACGATTAAAGCAACAACAAGATGAAATTAACGCACTTAAAGAGCAAAGTACTACCGGCCCATCTCAGCAGCACACTGCATTCGATGCTACCGGCCTATCGAATAATCGAAAAAGCAGTGTGGCTTCCACCGAGGTCCCGGGTGATGACAATGGCGATGACGATGATGCACCGACGATGGCTCCTGTTGGCTACCCAGTGGATGATATCACAGAGATGACACACTGCGAGCTACATGTCAAAGTTGTGAACATATCAATGAAGGTGGCGGTCGGCTATGCCTTACCAATTGGACCCACACCAACTTACCACTGTCGTCCGGTTCCAGAGGGCTACGCTGTTGTCGGCGTGGATGAAATCATGCCCACCTTTGAAGTTTTGGATCTTCACTACCCTGCAGGTGAAGGGGATGTGACTGTACTGGGAGACGCAAAAAACGTCACCATTCTATGGCCGAAGGAATGTATCGTGCTTCGAAATCACACGCCAAGGCCATCTTCGCCGCCGCCTCACCCGTCTCCAGCGAGGTCGTCGCCACCGCGGCAGCCGTCTTCGTCGCCTCACCCGGCTACGTCGCCTCAACAATCTCCGGCGCAGCCATCGCCGCGGGAGCCATCGCCGGCGCCTCAGGATAAAAGGCGTAAGCGTACCACTGCTGTGCGTCGTGCTAAGCGATCGCCGAAACGTAAATAAGAGCCTCTTCCAAAAGTACCAAAGGTTCCTCCCAAGAGAGCTTATTGTAGGGGTTCGTAGCATGGAAAACAAAAATTTTCTATCGCATACAAACAAACAAGCCAAGATCTATCTACTAGATTGTAGCAACGAGTCGATGGAATAACTCACCCTCGAAGATTCCAAAGTGTTTAACGAGAGCAGATTCTCGTGGGTGATGTAGTCGTACTCTTTCCGATCTCAAGATCGCGTAGACGATCCTTCCGGCGCCGCGTTCCCGCAGCGCTCCCGCAGTCGGTCACACGTTCGGTACTCGACGAAGACCTTCCTCTCCCTTGTTCCAGCAGGCAGCGGAGGTTGTAGCACTCTCCTCGCGATTCCGGCAGCACAACGGCGTGGTACCGGAGGTAGAGGGGAAATCCCGCAGGGCTTCGCCTTAAGCCGGTGCGAGTATGGTGGAGCTTATGAGAGAGGCTATTAGTGGTCTAGTAATTAGACACACCAATTAGAGGGATCTAAACCAATTAGAAGGCTCTAAACCGAATAGCTCTAAACCGGGGTCTAGATCTAGGGTTTAGTTTAGAGGATAGGAAACTTGTGTGTCTAGGAGGGGAGCCCTGCCCCTCCTTATATAGGTGGGAGGGGGTGGGCGCGCCAGGGGAGGGAGGGAGTCCCTCCCCAACTCGGCCTAGGCTGGCCGCCGGCTTGGAGGAGAGAAACTCCTCCTCCAAGTCGACTCCAACTCCTCTTGCTTGTTTCCCACAGTTTCTTGTTTTTGGCAGTTTGACTTTCAAACTGGACATTTGACTTTTCTGTTTTAGGATTCAATTTAATCCTATATTTGGGACAGCAAGAACACTTAGTACATGATGCAATCATTCCAATATGTAATGACACATTCATGTACCCCTTCCCCCCCGGAGTGCCGGACAATCCGGAACCTTCTAGAATATCCCCGATGAAAACACCGGAATCATTCCCGAACTCCGAAACGGGACTTTCCTTATATGAATCTTATTCTCCGGACCATTCCGGATCACCTCGTGATATCCCGGATCCCATCCGAGACTCCGAACAACATTCGGTCTCTTTCTCATAATACCATAACTACTCAAACAACGTCGAATCCTTAAGTGTGTCTCCCTACGGTTCGTGAATTATGCGGACATGATCGAGACACTTCTCCGAACAATAACCAATAGAGGAATCTGGAAATTCATATGGCTCCCACATATTTCTACGATTACTTTGCGATCGAATGAACCACTTACATACGATACCAATTTCCCTTTGTCTCACGATATGTTACTTATCCGAGGTTATGATCGTCGGTATCTCTGCATACCTAGTTCATCCTCGTTACCGATAAGTACTCTTTTCTCGTTCCCGTGATATGTGATCCCTTGTGACCATGTCACATGCTTGCAAGCTAATTGGATGACATTCCACCGAGAGGGCCCAGAGAATATCTATCCGTCATGTGGATGGACAAATCCCACTCTTGATCCATGTGTTTCAACCAATACTTTCCGAACACTCAATGCCACCTTTATAGCCACCCTGTTACGGTGTGGTGTTTAATGACATCAAAGCATCCATCCAGTAAAGGTGATATGCATGATCTCATGGTCGAAGGAATTAGGTTACTATGTATCAGAAAGCATATAGCAATTGAACTATTGAAATGACTTGATCTTTATGCTACGCTTGTCTATAGGAGTATGTCCACCATATCATTCTCCTAACGATATGATCTTGTTGTTGATAACATCTCAATGTTCATGACAAAGAAACCACATCATCAATCAACCAACAAGCTAGTGAAGTATAGAGGCTATACTAGGGACTTCAAATTAAGTTTACAAATCACACAAGTATTAATGGTTTCCTTGTTAATACTATTATAGCATGAATGCAAACATTTATCATAAACACAAAGATATATAATAATAACTATATTTATTATTGCCTCTAGGGCATATCTCCAACAGTCTCCCACTTGCACTAGAGTCATCTAATCTAGATTACATGGTAATATACCGAACACCCATGGCAGTTTGGTGTTGGTCATGTTTTGCCCTCGGGAGAGGTTTAGTCAACGGATCCGCCACATTCAGATCTGTGTGTACTTTGCAAATCTTTATATCCCCATCCTGGATATGTTCTCGAATAGCGTGAAAACGTAGCTTGATATGCTTCAGCTTCTTGTGTGACCTTGGTTCTTGCGCATTGACTATGGCGCCCATGTCATCACAGTAGATAGACATTGGGTCCAGCGCACTAGGAACCACACCCAGCTCTGTAATGAACTCTTTCATCCATATCGCTTCTTGTGAAGCCTCCGAAGCAGCCATGTATTCTGATTCAGTTGAAGATCTCGCCACAACGCTTTGCTTTGCACTCCTCCAGCTAACTGCTGCACCATTCAAAATAAATACGTATCCAGATTGTGATTTAGAATCATCCGGATCGGTGTTCCAACTAGCATCGGTGTAACCATTAACAACGAGCTGTTCATCACCTCCATAAGAAAGAACCATATCCTTAGTTCTTCTCAAGTACTTAAGGATGTTTTTGACCGCTGTCCAATGATCCACTCCTGGATCACTTTGATATCTGCTAGTTTAAACTAACAGCATATGCGATGTCGGGTCTAGTACATAGCATGGCATACATTAGAGATCCTATGGCTGAGGCATAGGGAGTCTTACTCATCCTTTCTCTATCTTCTGCCGATGTCGGACTTTGAGTTTTACTCAAGGTCGTATTGGGCAACATGGACAAGAACCCTTTCTTGCTTTCTTCCATTCCAAACTTCTTTAGAACTTTGTCCAAATATGTACTCTGTGACAATGATATTTGGCGTTTCGATCTATCTCTATAAATCTTTATGCCTAATATGTAAGCTGCTTCGCCAAGATCTTTTATTGAAAAACTATTATTCAAATATTCCTTGACACTATTAAGAAGGTCTACATCATTCCCAATCAACAATATGTCATCCACATACAGTATTAAGAATGCTACAGAGCTCCCACTCACTTTCTTGTAAATACAAGCTTCTCCATAAGTTTGTATAAAACCAAAACTTTTGATTACCTTATCAAAACGTTGATTCCAACTTCGGGATGCTTGCTTCAATCCATAGATGGACCGTTGAAGCTTGCATACCTTGTTAGCATCTTTAGGATCGACAAAACCTTTGGGTTGTATCATATACAACTCTTCATCAATGTCTCCATTGAGGAATGCTGTTTTGACATCCATCTGCCATATCTCATAATCATAATATGCAGCGATTGCTAACATAATCCTCACAGACTTTAGCTTCGCTACCGGTGAGAAAGTCTCATCGTAGTCAACTCCTTGAATTTGTCGAAACCCTTTTGCGACAAGTCGAGCTTTATAGACAATAACATTACCATCAGCATCTGTTTTCTTCTTGAAAATCCATTTGTTCTCGACAGCCTTCCGGCCATCCGGTAAGTCCACCAAAGTCCATACTTGGTTTTCGTACATGGATCCAATCTCGGATTTCATGGCTTCTTGCCATTTATTGGAATCTGGGCTCATCATCGCTTCCTCATATGTCTCGGGGTCATCGGTGTTGTCCACCAACATGACATTCATAACGGAATCATACCAATCTGGAGTGGTACGAGTTCTTGTTGACCTCCGAGGCTCTGTAGCAACTTCAACCGAAGTTTCATGATCACTATCATTAGCTTCCTCTCTTATTGGTGCAGGCACCACAGGAACTTCTTCCGGTGCTGCGCTACTCGCAATTTCGAGAGAAGGTTCGACAACCTCGTCGAGTTCTACTTTCCTTCCAGTCACTTCTTTCGAGAGAAATTCCTTCTCTAGAAAGGATCCATTCTTGGCAACAAAGATTTTGCCTTCGGATCTATGATAGAAGGTATACCCAATAGTTTCCTTCGGGTATCCTATGAAGACGCATTTTTCCGCTTTGGGTTCAAGCTTGTCCGGCTGTAACTTCTTTACGTAGGCTTCGCATCCCCAAACTTTAAGGAACGACAATTTAGGTTTCTTCCCAAACCATAATTCATACGGTGTCGTTTCAACGGATTTAGATGGTGCCCTATTTAAAGTGAATGCGGCTGTTTCTAATGCATAACCCCAAAATGATAGCGGTAAATCTGTAAGTGACATCATAGAACGAACCATATCTAAGAGAGTTCGATTACGACGTTCAGACACACCATTACGCTGTGGTGTTCCCGGCGGTGTCAATTGTGAAAGTATTCCGCACTTCTTTAAATGCTCGCCAAACTCGTAACTTAGATATTCACCTCCACGATCAGAACGTAGAAATTTAATCTTCTTGTTACGTTGATTCTCTACCTCACTTTGAAACTCCTTAAACTTCTCGAAAGTTTCGGACTTATGTTTCATGAAATAGATATACCCATATCTACTCAAGTCATCCGTGAAGGTAAGAACATAACGATAACCACTGCGCGATGCTACACTCATTGGACCACACACATCGGTATGTATGATTTCCAATAAGTCCGTAGCTCGCTCCATTATACCAGAAAATGGAGTCTTAGTCATTTTACCCATCAGACATGCTTCGCATCTTTCAAGTGATTCAAAATCAAGTGATTCAAGAAGTCCATCGGAATGGAGTTTCTTCATACGTTTCACTCCAATGTGACCAAGACGACAGTGCCACATATAGGTCAAATTATCGCTTGATTTCAAACGTTTAGCCTCAATGTTATTAATATGTGTATTTCTACTATCGAGATTCAATATGAATAGACCATCTATCAAAGGTGCATGTGCATAAAACACATTACTCATATAAATCGAACAACCATTATTCTCGGATTTAAACAAGTAACTGTCTCGCAATAAACAAGATCCTGATATAATGTTCATGCTTAATGCAGGCACCAAATAACAATTATTTAAGTATAAAACTAATCCCGATGGTAGATGAAGAGGTAGCGTGCCGACCGCGATCACATCAACCTTTGATCCGTTTCCTACGCGCATCGTCACCTCGTTCTTCACTAGCTTCCGTTTATTCTGCAGCTCCTGTTTCGAGTTACAAATATGAGCAACCGAACCAGTATCAAATACCCAGGCACTACTACGAGTACTAGTGAGATACACATCAATAACATGTATATCAGATATACCTTTCTTCTTGATGTTGCCGTTCTTCAAATCCGCCAAGTACCTTGGGCAATTCCGCTTCCAGTGACCTTCTCCCTTGCAGTAAAAGCACTCAGTTTCAGGTTTAGGTCCAGCCTTGGTCTTCTTCGTCGGCGTGGTAACTTTCTTACCACCCTTCTTGAAGTGTCCCTTTTGCTTAGACTTGCCTTTCTTGAATTTGGTGGTCTTATTGACCATCAACACTTGGTGCTCTTTCTTGATCTCCACTTCTGCAGATTTTAACATAGCAAATAGTTCTGGCAACTCTTTGTTCATGTTCTGCATGTTGTAGTTCATCACAAAGTTCTTGTAACTTGGTGGTAGTGATTGGAGGATGCGGTAAACTCCCAAAGTATTAGGAATCACTATACCCAAACTTTGAAGTTTATTTGCGTGCCCAGACATCTTAAGCACATGCTCACTGACGGAGCTACCCTCTTCCATCTTGCAGTTAAAGAACTTTTCAGAAGCTTCATAACTTTCAATTGCCGCATGAGTCTCAAAGATTAATTTGAGATCCTCGACAATATCATATGGATCTGACTCTTCAAACCTTTTCTGAAGCTCCGATTCTAAACCATACAAGATAGCACACTGAACTATGGAGTACTGATTCTTCCGAGCAAGGTAAACATTCTTTACTTCATCGGTAGCATCAGCTGCAGGTGGGTCACCTAGCGGTGCATCCAGCACATAGGTCAAATTACCAGCTGTGAGGACAATCCTCAAATTGCGGAACCAATCCGCGAAGTTGCTTCCATTGTTTTTCAACTTTTCTTTCTCTAGGAACGCATTAAAATTGATGGTAGGGGCTGCCATTGATCTACAACATATTTGCAATAGTTTAGACTAAGTTTATGACAAATTGAGTTCAAATTAATTAATGAAATTAAACTAGGTGAACTCCCACTCAAAACAACATCCCTCACATTGTTTTAGTGATCACACGAACCAAATCCACTACATCAACACCGATCATCACGAGAGCTGATATAGTTTTAATGGCGAACAATCATCATGTTCATCATATCTACTATATGATTCATGCTTTGCCTTTCGGCGATCCGTGTTCCTGAGGCCATGTCTGTACATGCTAGGCTCGTCAAGATCAAACCTTAGCTTCCGCATAAGCAAATCTGGCTTGCTTACGTTGTATTCACCCGCGGAATCAAAGACACCCGATCATCACGTGGTGCTTCGAAGCAGCAAGCTTTGGCAACGGTGCATACTAAGGGTGAACACTTTAGAACTTGAAATTTATGTGCATGAGGGATCATCTTATAATGCTACCGTCGTCTACTAAGCAATACAAGATGCATAAAGGATTAACATCACATGCAATTCATAATATGTGATATGATATGGCCTTTCTTCTTTGTGCTTCCGATCTCCATCTTCAAGCACGAATATGATCTCCATCATCACCGGCATAGCATCAAGGTCAATGACGCTTCTCCATGGTTGTCGTCCACCAGCTTCAACTATTACAACTATTTTGAATAGACACGCAGGTCTTAACAGAAATTAAAGACAACCATATGGCTCCTGCCGGTTGCCAACTTACAATAAGGAACATTGCATACATCAAATATAATCACAATCATGGCCATATCACATCACTGCACACCCCTGCAAAACAAAGTTAGACGCTTCTACTTTCTTTGCATATTTTACGTGGTTTGGGGCTTTCCATAAGTGTCGTTCTAACTTACGAACAAGAACCACAACATTGATACTAGCATTGTTGATCACCCGTTGTAAATTGGATCTTTACTATGCTAGGAGAAACAGGCACCCGCAAAGCCACTTATGCAAAACGAGTTGCATGTCAAGCGTGGAGCAAGTCTCATGAACGATGTCATGTAAGGTTAGCCCGGGCCGCTTCATCCCAACATACCGCAAGATGCAAAGTACACAAAAAGCAATCTACAATAAAAGCATCAACGCCCACAATGACCATTGTGTTCTACTCGTGCAACAGATCTACATATAGACACGGCTCTGATACCACTGTAGGGGTTCGTAGCATGGAAAACAAAAATTTTCTATCGCATACAAACAAACAAGCCAAGATCTATCTACTAGATTGTAGCAACGAGTCGATGGAATAACTCACCCTCGAAGATTCCAAAGTGTTTAACGAGAGCAGATTCTCGTGGGTGATGTAGTCGTACTCTTTCCGATCTCAAGATCGCGTAGACGATCCTTCCGGCGCCGCGTTCCCGCAGCGCTCCCGCAGTCGGTCACACGTTCGGTACTCGACGAAGACCTTCCTCTCCCTTGTTCCAGCAGGCAGCGGAGGTTGTAGCACTCTCCTCGCGATTCCGGCAGCACAACGGCGTGGTACCAGAGGTAGAGGGGAAATCCCGCAGGGCTTCGCCTTAAGCCGGTGCGAGTATGGTGGAGCTTATGAGAGAGGCTATTAGTGGTCTAGTAATTAGACACACCAATTAGAGGGCTCTAAACCAATTAGAAGGCTCTAAACCGAATAGCTCTAAACCGGGGTCTAGATCTAGGGTTTAGTTTAGAGGATAGGAAACTTGTGTGTCTAGGAGGGGAGCCCTGCCCCTCCTTATATAGGTGGGAGGGGGTGGGCGCGCCAGGGGAGGGAGGGAGTCCCTCCCCAACTCGGCCTAGGCTGGCCGCCGGCTTGGAGGAGAGAAACTCCTCCTCCAAGTCGACTCCAACTCCTCTTGCTTGTTTCCCACAGTTTCTTGTTTTTGGCAGTTTGACTTTCAAACTGGACATTTGACTTTTCTGTTTTAGGATTCAATTTAATCCTATATTTGGGACAGCAAGAACACTTAGTACATGATGCAATCATTCCAATATGTAATGACACATTCATGTACCCCTTCCCCCCCGGAGTGCCGGACAATCCGGAACCTTCTAGAATATCCCCGATGAAAACACCGGAATCATTCCCGAACTCCGAAACGGGACTTTCCTTATATGAATCTTATTCTCCGGACCATTCCGGATCACCTCGTGATATCCCGGATCCCATCCGAGACTCCGAACAACATTCGGTCTCTTTCTCATAATACCATAACTACTCAAACAACGTCGAATCCTTAAGTGTGTCTCCCTACGGTTCGTGAATTATGCGGACATGATCGAGACACTTCTCCGAACAATAACCAATAGAGGAATCTGGAAATTCATATGGCTCCCACATATTTCTACGATTACTTTGCGATCGAATGAACCACTTACATACGATACCAATTTCCCTTTGTCTCACGATATGTTACTTATCCGAGGTTATGATCGTCGGTATCTCTGCATACCTAGTTCATCCTCGTTACCGATAAGTACTCTTTTCTCGTTCCCGTGATATGTGATCCCTTGTGACCATGTCACATGCTTGCAAGCTAATTGGATGACATTCCACCGAGAGGGCCCAGAGAATATCTATCCGTCATGTGGATGGACAAATCCCACTCTTGATCCATGTGTTTCAACCAATACTTTCCGAACACTCAATGCCACCTTTATAGCCACCCTGTTACGGTGTGGTGTTTAATGACATCAAAGCATCCATCCAGTAAAGGTGATATGCATGATCTCATGGTCGAAGGAATTAGGTTACTATGTATCAGAAAGCATATAGCAATTGAACTATTGAAATGACTTGATCTTTATGCTACGCTTGTCTATAGGAGTATGTCCACCATATCATTCTCCTAACGATATGATCTTGTTGTTGATAACATCTCAATGTTCATGACAAAGAAACCACATCATCAATCAACCAACAAGCTAGTGAAGTATAGAGGCTATACTAGGGACTTCAAATTAAGTTTACAAATCACACAAGTATTAATGGTTTCCTTGTTAATACTATTATAGCATGAATGCAAACATTTATCATAAACACAAAGATATATAATAATAACTATATTTATTATTGCCTCTAGGGCATATCTCCAACACTTATGACTGTACTTAAGAGAAGACTGCGGCGATCATTGATGCGGAAACGACAGCGTTTTTCGCTAAGCTAAGGCGGCCGAAAGAGCCAGAGTTCCCCAGCACCAAAGAAGAAAAATCCAAAGTGTTGAAAATGCTAAAGACTCTTCATCAACCCGAGCCAAAGCTGTCGTCAGACTATGAGCGTTATATTCTCAAGTCACATGCGGCACAAAAAGCCTCGAAGAGCAGTACTGATGCAAGCGAGAAATCTGTTGCCCAGCTCGGAGAACAAGCAAAACAGACTTGTGCCCCTCTCAAGGTGATTTCCCAAACCAATGTGGGGTCGAGCAAATATAGGGCCAAAGAGCAGTATGATCTAGAGGTAGTTGCACAATACGGAGAAGCTACCGCTGCTCAAGGTATGAGTATTGCCCAGTACTTATCCCAGTTAGAGTTCTTCCCCGTGAGTGAAGTAGCATACAAATACCAGTACGGCAAACCTCTCGTCAAACCTGAGGAGGTAAACAATCTTCCAACAAAAATACGAAGATTGCATAACTGGTACATGCATGCCACAAAGGCCGGGGCTAACTGGATAGTGCTGAGGGTTACAAAAAAGCATCATGGGAAAGAAAAGGATGACATGATATCCAGTGAATTTGATGAACTATTTCAATTATTCAATCAAGACGCCTTGGACAAATCGATCATCAGTGCCTATTGTCTGTAAGTACTAATTCTGTAATTAATTTAGTCTCCAGCTATCTCACCTTGTTTATTGCATGTATATAATCATATTGTAATATGCAGAATGAAGATT
Organism: Avena sativa; assembly: GCA_916181665.1. Lineage (NCBI taxonomy): Eukaryota > Viridiplantae > Streptophyta > Magnoliopsida > Poales > Poaceae > Avena > Avena sativa. The sequence goes on along the minus strand of OV702285.1, from coordinate 58,272,209 downwards.
CTCGAATGCAGCAGAGGACAAATCTATGATATTGGCTTCATTGACCCATATTGGGTTCATGAAGCTAATCTCAAAATAAGCCCCCAGGATACGGAGGATAATATAGTACACGCGTTAAGGTTTCAAGAAACCAAAAGGGAAATACTATTTCCTTACAACTTCGAGTGAGTGTTATTGTCTTGTATACACTTTCTATTTCGCTTACTCGATGTTAAGTATATAATTGATTAGTTATGCATTCGCAGCTTCTACTATATTCTGTTAATCATTCAACTTGACAAAGGGCGTGTACTAGTCATGGACTCGAAACATAAACCCCTTGAGACGTGGAAGGACATGCAGATGCTTCTCCAGCGGTAATTCTAATCATTACGACACTATATCGGCAACGTTCGTGAATTTTATGATATCAAGTAATTAGTAACTTCTTTTATTCGTTTTCTTTGCCGGGCAGCGCTTGGAAACGATTCACCAACAAGACTAGGGGTGTTTGGAAAGAGGAGCTTACATTTCAACCACTAAATGTAAGCACCACTAGCTATATCCGCGCATCTCTTTGATTCTAGTTTTGATACAGTTATTATCATGCTTGATTATTATTTTTGATTGAACTCTGTTCTCGTAAAGTGCCTGACGCAGGGACCAGGTAACAATCTATGTGGATACTATGTTTGCGAGTTCATCCGGCAGACGTGCAATGAGAAGGGCAGAAATTTAGAGCAACTCCACGTATGTAAACAATTTCTATAGTTTTTAATTACAAACAAATTGTGTTTAGTTTCATTCATATAGACTGACTCCTTTTCTAAATCAGATCGAACGTCTACAGGACGGTCTTCTGCCAAAGGATCGCGTACGAGCAATTCAGGAGGAATTGGCGGGATTCTTGGATGCAGAAGTCCTAAACCCAAAAGGGGAATACTATTCGGCTGTGTATAGACAATAGGAATTGGCCGGTAGCATCGAATAGCAACTTTTGTATATAGTGCATGAACTCGATCCGTGTATTGAATGTAATATTGTCATGATGATCTTGTGTAATATAAGGTTCCTTCATTGATAAGTGCAAAACACTAAATAAACAATAAAACAACCTAAATGAATTCTCTGCCGCGGCACAAAAAGTGGCGAAAATGCTGCCGTGGCAACAAAATGTACCAAAATGAATTCTCTGCCGCGGCAGAGAAATGGGCCAAATCTCTGCCGCGGCAGAAGGTTATTAGTCCCGGTTCGTGTTCCCCCTCGCCCTCTGCCGCTGCCACGTGTGCACCCTTTTGTCTCGGTTGGTGGGGCAACCGGGACTAAAGGTTAGGGTTTTAGTCCCGATTGCCCCGTCCCGGTTGGGCAACCGGGACTAAAGCCCCGTACCAACCGGGACCAATAGCCCCGTTTCCACCAGTGTATAAAGCCTTAGCTAATGCCACAGCTGAATTAATATGGGTTAAAGCTCTTCTTGGTGAGCTAGGTGTTTCGTTAAAAGAAAAGTCATGCTTATGGTGTGATAATTTATGAGCTACATATTTGTCAGCCAATCCTGTGTTTCATGCAAGAACTAAACATATTAAGATTGAATTTCATTTTATCAGAGAGAGAGTTGCAAGAAAACTGTTAGATATCAGGTTTATATCTACCAAGGATCAAATAGCAGATGGGTTTACAAAGGCACTACCAGTACGAGATCTTGAAGAGTTTAAGCGTACTCTCAACCTTAGACAAGGTTATGATTAAGAGGAGCTGTTAAATATATTTTTGGCATATACCTTTTATATTTGTTTTTCTGTATTTTCGGTATTGTAAACAACATGGAGTAGTACTCCACTTGGACACATACCAAAACCTTGTAACAAACTCTTGGATATTTCCCTCTGTATATTAACAGACGAAACCGGCGCAAGTTCACGCATTGTTAAAGCCAGGTTGTTTGCCACCCGGAAACAAGACAAGGCTAAAGAAAAGATGGATTGGCAGATATCTTGCTTTTCTCAGGCATCATCGTCGCTTTTCTCGACTGCCATTACGCGGGCACTAGCTAAGTAGCTAGTAGTACACGCCTACACGGCAGGCAGACGCACAAGCAGCTAGCTAGCTACTCTCTCCATCCAAAAATGTCGACGACGAGGTGTGCTACCAGTAACAGCGCCCCTCCGGTGATCATCGTCGGGGCTGGCTGCGTCGGCTTGCCTGGCGCTGCGCGGGGTGGAGAGCGTCGTCTTGGAGCGCGACGACTGCGTGGGCTCGCTGTGGCGGAAGCGCGCCTACGACCGCCTCCACCTCCACCTCCCCAAGCACCACAGCGCCCTCCCCCACGCGCCGCACGCGGACGACGCCCCCGCCTACCTCTCCCGCGACCACTTCGTCCGCTACCTCGACGCCTACGCCGACCGCTTCGCCGTGCGCGCGCGCCTCCGCCTCCGCCGCGAGGTCCGCAGCGCACGGTTCGTGGACGATGGGCGGTGGGAGGTGGAGGCCGTCGACCTCGGCACCGGCGAGGCGGAGCTCTACACCGGGAGGTTCCTGGTGGTGGCCACGGGGAAGTTCGACGAGAAGGTGGTGCCGGCGGTGCCAGGGCTGGACACGTTCCCGGGAAAGACCATCCACGCCAGCGAGTACCGGTCCGCCGAGGGGATGCAGGGGAAGTCGGTGCTCGTCGTCGGCTGCGGGAACTCGGGGATGGAGATCGCGCTGGACCTGGCCGAGGGTGGCGCCGGCAGCTGCTCCGTGGTCGTCCGCGGCGAGGTCCACCTGATGACGAGGGAGATCATGAGCGCGTCCATACCGGTGCTCAGGTTCCTGCCGCTCTGGATGGTCGACAGGCTGACGCTGCTCGCGTGCCGCCTCGTGTTCGGCGACACCGCCAAGCACGGCCTTCCGCGTCCTGCCGTCGGGCCCTTCGCCTGGATGCAGCAAGGCAGTGGCTACCCGGTCATCGACGTCGGCACCTACGACAAGATCAAGAAAGGGCGGATTCAGGTGCTGCCGGCGATGACGGACATCGACCGGGACGTGGTGGAGTTCGCAGGCGGCGGGCGGCACCGCTTCGACGCCATCATCTTCGCCACCGGGTACCGCTGCACGGCCAAGAAGTGGCTCAAGGTGCGTGCCAAGAATCAATCCTGAGTTTTTCTTGTGAATTCCTCAGCTAGCTAGAATAATCTGAACTTGTTTTAGGAGGAAGGCGACGAGCTGATTGGCAAGGACGGGAAGGTAACAGGGAAGTCACCCAAGGGAGAGAAGGGGCTGTACCGCGCGGGTATGGCGGCCAGGGGGCTCACCGGCAGCGGCATGGATGCCGAGTTCATCGCCGATGACATCAGCAGGCTGCTTCCGTAGAGCTCCGGCCACGAGGAGAGCGGCAACGTGGACTAGAGTAGCAATTTTCCAATGTATTTAATCAAGAATAAACCCAGTTTGGAAGATTGTATGGAAGTTAAAAATCCCGGCTAAAGTCAAGATTTTTATTTGGAGGGCGCTGCATGGTATTCTTCTTTTGGAAAGTATTCTGGTAAATCTTCATGTTGGAACATCATGCGAATGCCCTATTTGTAGAACGGGGCCTGAGGATATGTTGCATCTTCTATTTGCTTGCCCGGCAGCTCAAGAGGTTTGGAGGAACTTGGGACTGAAAAATACAATCCAGGAGTCTATCCTTGTTGATCGATCTGGTTCTGCGGTCCTTGAGCATCTACTAAGAAGACAAGATAATTCAGAGTACAGGACGACTAATCTGGGTATGAAAGAAATTGTGTGTGTTACGAGCTGGTACCTATGGTGGATGCGTAGGAGACGCACTCGTGAAGAACATGTTCCGCCCCTATTCAAATGTAAAATATCTATCCATGCAATTGTCTCTAACTCGGCGAAAACCTCTTCCTGTTTGAATGTTACTTCAGGAGTGCAATGGGAGAAATCTGATCCACGGCATCTAAAGCTCAACATGGATGCATCCTTCCACTTGGACTCTCGCTCGGGATCCACGGGGGATGTCGTCCGCGACTATCAGGGTAACTTTGTTGCGGCAGCATGCTCCTTTATCCCGCATGTGGCATCTCCCATGATGGTGGAGGCTATTGGGATGAGAGAAGGACTAATTAATGTTGATAGAGAGGATGAGAAGGACTTCTTTGTGAGCATGGCTCTCATCCATAGACAATCACGCCTTAGATGGAAAGTCGTGATTGTCTATGGCCCCGCGGATCATAGGAGGTCCCAAGAGTTCTTGCTCGAGCTCAAGACCAAGGTGGAGAGGACGGAGACCCCGGTCATGGTGGCAGGGGACTTCAAACTCATCAGATCCGCCGCGGACAAGAGCTCAGCAAACGTGGACCTTAAAAGGATACGATTGTTTAATGACTGCATTGCTGATCTCGCTCTCAGGGAGATTGCTAGGGTAGGTGCGAGGTTCACTTGGACCAACAATCGACTCGATCCGGTTCGTAGCATTCTGGATCGAGTCTTTGTTTCGGTCGACTGGGAACTGGCCTTCCCTCTATGCTCTCTCCGGGCGGTCACTCGGGTGGGCTCAGACCATACCCCCCTCCTTCTCTCGTCGGGAGGGGGGCAGCGGCCTAGGCTGAACCGCTTCCACTTTGAGAACTTCTGGCTCCTCCAACAGGGCTTCGTGGAAGCGGTGCGAGCTAGGTGGGCTGAGGCAGCCGCCTCTCCACCCCGTGTGTTCTGCGCGATTGATATCTGGCACCATTGAGCCTTGCTGTCGCGTCAACTCATGCGGGGCTGGGGAGCGAACTTGGGCGCCACACTTAGAGGCCAGAAAGCGAGTATTCTGCTTGAGATTCAGGCCTTAGACCGAGAAGCGGACCAGGTGGGCCTCTCGGCGGACGCCTGGGCCCATAGATACTCCCTTGAGACCTCCATTATAGAGATCTGTAAGGGAGAGGAGGCTTTCTGGAGGCAGCGCAACCGTCAGAACTGGACTATCCAGGGGGAATCGAATACAGCCTACTTCCACGCCATTGCTAATGGCCGTCGTAAGAAGTGCTCAATTCCCTGCCTCTGGGCCGAGGACTCTCTTCTGGAAGACCACAGAGATATCTCGGCCCATATTTATTCCTTCTACCGGGAGCTGTTCTCGGCTTCCCCGAGATCGGGCCTAGCGTTGAGTTTGGACTTCTGGCCCCAGGATGCCAGGGTGACCATGGAGGAGAATGGGGACCTGACCCTCCCGTTTCTCCAGTCTGAGGTCGCCGAGGCTATCAAAGCGATGAAGTCCAACTCGGCTCCAGGCCCGGACGGGCTACCGGTGGTGTTCTTCCAGACCTTCTGGGAGCAGCTGTGCCCGGTGATCATGCGCATGTTTCAGGAGTTCTACATTGGGACCCTGGTCATGTCTAGGTTAAACTTTGGCGTGATTACCCTGATCCCCAAGGTAGTGGGGGCCACGGACATCCGCCAATTTCGACCTATCACGGTGATCAACGTCATCCAGCGGATTTTCGCCAAGGTCTTTGCAGTCCGCCTGGCCCCTGTTATGGAACGCTTGACCCACCCGCTTCAGTTTGCCTTCTTGAAGGGACGCCTGATCCACGATGGCATACTAGCACTTCATGAAATCATTCATGAGGTGAAGGTGAGCCATCAGAGAGGGGTATTCCTCAAGCTAGACTTCCAGAAGGCATACGATAAGCTGGATTGGGCCTTCCTGAGACAAGTTCTCGAACGTCGCGGTTTTGAGGACCGAGTGATTGCGTGGATCATGCAATTTGTTATGAGTGGCAGCACGGCGATCAATATTAATGGGGAGGTGGGTCCTTATTTTAGACCCTCCTGTGGAGTTAGGCAAGGGGATCCGATCTCACCCCTGCTCTTTAACGCCACGGTGGATGCCCTAGCAGAAATTTTGGACAAAGCCAAGGTTGTTGGCCACCTGTCAGGGGTGGTAGGGCATCTTATCCCCAGAGGTGGCATCACCCACCTCCAATATGTCAATGACAAGATGATCATGGTCCAGGGATCGGACCTAGATATTATTAACCTCAAGTTCATGTTGTTGTGTTTTGAGTCCATGTCTGGACTCAAGATTAAGTTCGACAAGAGCGAGGTCATGGTCCTGGGTTTCCCGGAGGATGAGCGTCAGTTGATTGCCGACAGGCTCAACTGCCGCCTTGCGGATTTCCCCATTACCTATTTGGGTATGCCTATGCGGGACTCGCGGGTATTGATCAGGGACCTGACCCCCATGGTCTCGAAGGTCCACTCGCGTGCTGAGCCATGGCGGGCTCGCCTTACGACCAAGGGATCCAAAACGGTACTGATCAATTCCTGCTTGTCCAGCCTCACCATGTATCAGATGGGTCTGTACCTGTTGCCTGAAGGGGTCCATGCAGACTTTGCGAAAGAGCTGTCTAGATTCTTTTGGGCGGCAGGGGATGGTCACCAGAAATACCACATGGTGAAATGGGCAGATATCTGCTCCCCCAAAATCCTTGGGGGTCTAGGGGTTCTCGATTCTCGCCGCTTCAATGTGGCCTTGCCGCTGAAATGGGTTTGGCGGATTATGCGGGACGAGGGGGGTTTGTGGCTGCAGCTCATCAAAGCCAAATACCTCCGGGGCCGTCCCTTGCTGGCTTGCGAACGCCGGGAAGGATCCCAGTTCTGGCGGGCTATCCAGGACATAAAGCACCTCATCCGCCGCGACTCTAGTTTTGGGGTAGGGAACGGGCAGGGAGTTCTGTTTTGGATGGACCCCTGGTTACAGGGGGTCCCTCTCAGACTGGAATTCCCGGCGTTGTTCACTATCTATGCAATCCCCACGATGTTAGTGGCCGAGGCTATGCAGGAGGCCCATTGGAACATCCCGTTCCGGAGGACCTTCAACGATGCCGAGGCGGCGGACTTTGTGAGATTGCGAGGCTCCTTGCCTCTTGCCCTCTCAGATGCGAGAGATGAGATTTCTTGGAGCCAGTCTCCTTCGGGAGCATTCTCGGTGGGCTCCGCTTATCGGACCCTCTTCCAGGGTCCTGAGCTCCCGTGGGCGTCGCATCTTTGGAAGGCCCCCCTTCCTCTGAGCGTCCGTATCTTTGTGCGGCAGCTGCTCCGGGATCGCCTCCCCTCTGGGGTGGAGGTCGCTAAGCGGAATGGTCCTGGTGATGGTTTGTGTCCATTATGTGGGATCCCAGAGTCTTGCACCCACATAATGTTCACCTGTACTGCTGCTCAGTTCCTATGGAACTTTATCCGGGAGGCCCTGGGTCCTGCGTGGCAGGCCCAAGACCTCGGGGAGTTCCTGGAATCTGAGGCAAACCGTCCTGGAAGAGGGCGCCACCTCTTATGGATGGTGTTCGCAGCCATCTCGTGGTCTCTTTGGAAGATTAGAAATAAGATGGTGATTGAGCGTATTTTTCCTAGCCGGGCCTCTGACTCTGTGTTTTCTTTGCTTGCCCACCTTCAGCAGTGGTACCCCCTCTCCAGGCAGCGTGACCGAGACCGCGTGGACGGCATCTTGTAGGTTATCAGGGCGTCGGCGCAACGCTTTGCGGTGCCTGCTAGTGCCCCCCACTAGGGGAGCTCTCTTCTGTTTTTGGTCGCCTTGTCTTTTTTCCCCTTTTTTTGGGCTTATTGTGCTGTTGCCCCAGCGGACTATGCTTTTTATTTTTCTTGGGACGCCTGGGCGTCGTTGACTTTGTGCTACTTGTTGGTCGTTGCTTTATTTATAAAGCTGGGCGTAAAGCCTGTTTCGAGGAGAGGATGGGAAGCCACAATGTCGATGCGGAAGGTGATTCGATGGAAGTGATTAATGCTTGCAAGGGAGATCAAAGATGAAGCGGCCGCTGTTCTGGCAGACTATGGGTGTGTTTGGTAGCCCAGTCTACCCGTGAGATTCCTATCCCAACCGAGAATTGAGAGCAAATTGGTTGTTTGTTAGCCCGGGTCGATCCATCGGGCTATGCTCACCTCGCCTCGAAAACGCGTCTCAGCCAGGCCGAGGAGAGAAGCTCAAATCGAGCTTCTCACCTCAGCTCGGCTATGTTCGCCCCACGAGAACGCAACCGGGTGGGCCCTCCCACCCCCAGACCCCCCCCCCCGCACTCCTTCCTCCCCATTCTCCTGTCTCTTTCCTGTGCCCCTCTCTTCCTCCCGAAGCACCAGCCGCCGCCCACCGCCGCACACGGCCACATACGCCACCGTGCATCGCCATAGACGCTGGACGCCACATCGCCGACGCCAGGCCCACCACGGCCAACAGCCTCCTCCTCGACGAGGGCCGCCTCCGCCTCCTCGACAAGCGTCATCGTCGCCAGGCCCGCCACAGCCAGCCGTCTCCTCGCCGCCAGGCCAGCCAGGGCCATGGCCACGGCCAGCCGCCTCCTCACGTCGCATCCCCTACGCTCCGCTAGCACTTGTGTCGCCTCCCTGTGCTGTGCTCGCGTCGCCTCCCTGTGTTGTGTTGTGCCGCCATGGATGTTCATAGACGAAGCTCGAGTAGCCGGCACCCAGCGACCTCGCACCTCCTGCTAGGCCCGCCACGGCCAGCCCTGCGTCTCCGCCGGAGCTCCCTGGACAGAGCTCGCCGGCGTAGGGACCCGATTGATTTTTATTTGTGTATACACAGGGACCCGGTTGCTTTTTATTTGTGTATACAGGGGTCTGATTGTTTTTATTTATGTATATAGAGACCCGATTGCATTTCATTTGTGTATTCAGGTGCTTTTGTGTATATTTTAGACCCCCTCGGTATATCTCAACACATACAACCCACCAAACAACGGATGAATTCAGAATTTCTCAACAGACACGTACTACCAAACACATGCCAAAATCTCAACTCAGACATGTTGAAGTTAGCTTGGCTCAACAGAGATATTGATTCTGAGGTGGCCGAGCTACCAAACACACCCTATGTGGATTTTGTTTGAAATATTGGCAATATTAGTTTCAGTCACTGCTCGAGAGAAGCAAACAAGGTAGCACATGAGTTGTCTGCTTATAGTTTTAGTACTAAATCTTCTTCTAGTTGGGAGGCTAAGGCTCTTAATTTTATTGTAAGCCATCTCATTAACGATGTAAGAATACGTTAATTGGAACAACAAGTTTCAGACGCACTCTTTTATTTATCATGGTATTTAAGGGGACGGGAAGGTTTTTAATGAAGCGGCGACGTTCTTAATATATGATGTGTTTATCTTAAAAAAAAGTACTGACCGTGAGCTATACGTACCTGGCGTCTAGTGCGGGTGAGCAGGTCAGCTGAAGGTTAAGCAGGCGAGAATTCAAAAGGCTGGCGTTGGGAGCAGATGTTAGGCCACACGCGCGGGGCGGGAGCAGACCGCACTGGGCAGAGATCGCGGACGCAGAGCTCGAGCTCCATCCGGGCTGACTCCTGGCCGCAGCTATCCCATGGAATCGATTGGGCGGCTCGGGTGATGTTTTTCGCGGCGGCGCGGGCTGGATGTAGAGGCGGCGGAACAGAGCAACCCTAGCTTAAAGAGAAAAGAACGAGAGAGAGCGGTTCGTGAAACCTGTTCGGGTTCTGAGCAGTTCGGCCCAGTGGCAATTGCTTGTAAATAGCGTGAGTTGTAGAGGTATCAGCATATACCGTTTCGATGAGGCTGCGGGAATCTGGATAGAGCAGCTTCCCTCAATCGAGAAAAAATGGTCCAAACCGGCTGCGAATAAAAACGACTTAAATTTGAGTTCTTTTGAACCTAGTTTTATTTCTATCATTAAGCTGACTAGAAACTTTAAAAGAACCGGGTCTTATTTTATCCGTCCACTGAACGGCTTTTGCCCGTAGAGGCCCATTGCCAATTCACATGCACCCGGACGCAAAGGAAAATTGGTAAATAAAACTGCACTCTTTGGATGTAAATCAAGTGGATAATAATAACGATTTTGCTAAATTTCAGTCACCTAAAAAAGTGTAACCATCTGTTCAAAAAAAGTGTAACTGAAACCACTTACACTTTATACTTTTCTAGCAGAAAAAACAATTGCACTGACGAGATTTGTTCTCGTCAATGCCCATTGTTATGAGTTTGGGTTTTGGAGAAGATGGGGATGTTGGAAATCGCGGAACGGTTAGCAAACAAGCAACACGGGACACGAGGTTTACCCAGGTTCAGGCCCCCGGAGGGAAAATCCTACTCATGCTTGTCTGCTCTTGATTACGGCGGAACCGGTGATTACAAGGGTGCGCAGATGCAATCTGGCGTGGCGGTGTGTATGCGAAAGTATAAAGTCAGAGAACTAGGTCGTGTCATCCTGGCCTTTATATAGACTTAGGCAGGTCCCAGGCACAGACCGAGTCGGTTACAGGTTTTAGGGTTTACCCCTTTGAATTTCCTATCTACTCTAGTCTTGCTCTCCAAGGATCCGAAGGCGACATGGGCCTTGGCCACCCGAAAGTCTTCATGGGCCCGCGTATATTTGCCGTGGGCCTTCTTTGGGCTGGACTGGGTATGCTGAGGTCATGTATCCGCGGGGTATAACCATGTCAGTAGCCCCCGAGTGATCAGTCGAATCGTAGATTCGGCTGAGGACTCTTCAATCCTTCGGGTGCAACTCTGTCTTTCAAGAGAATGTGTAGGGATTGTTGATGCGTGTGCCTGACTCTCCCGACGGATCAGGGTCAGTTAACTGTCTTAGGACAAAACAACACGATCTACTTCAGGTTCGAGTCCCTCGACTCGAATCCGGAACATGTGCTGGCGTAATTCGACTCAGGCCGTGGAGGACTTGCAGGAGTGGAATTCCAGTGAATTTAATGATGTACCCAACGCGTCCGTCGGGATTTTTCATCGCGCCTGTTGGCACGGATTCTTACTAGCAGAGCGCAGTCAGGTGCGTTACCAGGACAACAGATGATATCTGTAGGTCTTATCTTTGTGTCGCAGACACAACATCCGAATGTTTATCACCACGGAGGTGTTTCGGGTGCCAAGGAGGACGTTGCTCGCTTGGCGTTAATTGGGGCAGAGTTGCCGAAAAGTTTTTGCATGCTGATCCGAAGGATCGCAGTCGAAGAATTCATAGGCTGCGCGACCAGCGCTCCCTATGGGAGTAGCCCCCGAGTGTCTGTTCGAGTCGTAGACTCGAGCGGAGACTTTAATTCAGCGTCGTTCAGCTTTAGGTCCGTAGGACACAAATTTTTCGGATGCTTGAATCCATGCTCCATATGGGAGTAGCCCCCGAGTCTGTAGTGGAGTCACAGACTCGACGTAGGACTCGAAGAAGTAGTTTAGTGCTGTTCTTTTTGTTCATTTTATGGTGCGCGACCAACGCTCCTAATAGGAGTAGCCCCCGAGCAGTTGGTTGAATCGTAGATTCGAGTGAGTACTCTTAGATTTGGAACCGAAGAATTATGGCTTTTGCTAGTATAGCTTTTGATGACGTCAGTGCTGACGATTGATGACCTCGAGCGTCTGCTGCGCCAGAGATGACTTGACTGGACGAACGTGGGTCCCACTTTCTGACCTTGAATTGACCGGTCACACGCGGCGTGGAGATAATTACAGCGTCGCCTCGATTTCCGCGCGTAGTGGACGGCGTGTTAGCGACGGTTCGTTGTGATGCTAACACGTGTATGGCCAGATCCTGCCGTTGGCGTTAGGTCTTCTCGATGGACGGTTGTCGTGTATCGTTTTCGTCTTTATAATCATTGGGGGAAAACATTAGTCTGTTTTCACCGCAGCTATTCGCGTTTCACTACTCCCTTGTTCTCTGAGAGTTCTTGCTGCGCGCTGGAATATCCTCGGACATTTCCTTCTTCCATCCTACGTTCTCGCCGCCGGTGCCGCCGTACCGCAATGGGGAAGCCGAAGAAGTCTTCTTCTGCGGTTGGTACCAGCGCTTCTGGAGGGAAGAAGAGTGCTGCCGCTACCCGTGTCACCGACGGTGGCTGGCGGCGATCGGAGACGCGGGAGAGTGATCTCCGCAAGCTTCATGAGCGGGGCTTGATCTCGCAGGATAGGGATGCCGTCAAACTCCCAGGCAACGAGGTAATTCCCCGTCCCCCCGCTGGGTTTCGGGTTATGTTCCTCGCCTTCGTTCTTCGTGGCTTTTCCTTCCCAGTCCATGACTTCCTTCGTGGACTGCTTTTTCTTTACGGCGTCCAACTGCATCATCTTTCCCCCAATTCTCTTCTTCACATTGCTTGTTTTATCACTTTCTGCGAGTGCTGGCTTGGTATCGAGCCGCACTTTGTCCTCTTCCGGAAACTCTATTCCATGAAGAGGCAATCTGGTTCGGATGGTGTTTATCCCATTGGGGGTTGCATCATCTCCCTCAAACCAAATCTGCTTTTCTTCTCTTTTTCCATGTCCGAATCTGTCCAGTACTGGCGGAGGCGATGGTTTTACATTCGCGACTCCACGGTGGCTGGGCAAGATTTTGGTCTTGTTCCTTTCGACCCCTCCCAAAAGATCGAGCCGAAGAGGTCCTGGAAGAACCAGATCTTGGATGGCGAGGTAGCGGAGATAGAGTCTCTCTATCGTCGGGTGGAGGATCTCCAGCTGATTCCTGATAAGGAGGTGAACGGTGTGGATATCATCCGCATCTTCCTCAAACGTCGGGTGCAGCCGCTCCAGGCTAGGGCGCACCCGATGTTCCTTTATGCTGGTCGTCATGACCCGACGAGGGTTTCGGCTGAAGAATTCTCCAGGGGAGATCTCGACGGTGTCCTTCGCCCGCTCCTGAAGTTCAAGGTTGGAGAGGATATTCCGGGGAAGTCGCTGACTTCTCCGTTCTCTGCTTCGCGTCCTGTTCCACAGGTGTAGATTCGGGACATGCGCGTAGCGCTATTTTCGACTGCATTGTACTTGAATTTGTGTGCTAACAAATTTTCTTCTTTTGTGTAGGAGTTCAAGGTGCCGGGCATGTCGCCTCCATTGCCCAAAGTATTCCCGGATGCTCCAGATAATGAGGTGGTGGACTCCATGTCCGACCTGCCCTCGGCGCGATCTCCGCCTGAGGAGGTTAACGAGTCGAGCGAGGACCACACTCGCAAGCGGACACGGAGCTCCAGCGAGTCTTCGGATGCCTCGACTCCGCCTACTCCTAGGAATCCGCTGTGGCTTGAACGTCACAGTGATGGGCATGGAGGCTCTTCCTCTCCGATTCCTGCCGTTCCCATGCGGGCTATGGCACTACACCCGCCGGCGAAGCGGAAGAAGGAAGAAAATAAGGAGGAGAAGAAGGAAGAGAAGAAAGAGGAGAGGAAAGTTCGGAGGACTCCTCCCATCTTCAACTTGAGCGACCTTGACTCGTAAGTTTTTCTTGGTCCTGTATTTCCTTTTCTTGCCTGTTTACTTTGTTCGTGTTCTAACTTGTCCTGGTGCAGCCATTCTTCCAATGACTCCTCCAGTGATGGTGCGCGGGAGATGATGGGGGAGTCGAAGGTCGTTCTTCCTCATCCTCAGACGGTGGCCACCTCTAAAGGCGCTGCTCCAGATCCTTCTCCGCAAGAGGTTCGGGTGGTTGCGCCTCAGAAGGCTGCAAGCGGACCTTCGGAGTCGCCGTCGAATCATGTAAGTATTCTGCTTTCTGCCAGGGGGGAGCCCCCGAGCCTTTTTCGAATGATCTGTTTCTCTTTCCCACCTCGGGGGGAGCCCCCGGGCATCTGTAGGGTAGTTTGTTGCTTGTTTTTCGTATCCCGGGGGGAGCCCCGAGCATTTTTCCTATGCGTGACTTGCTTATGCTCGTTCTTTTTGGGCGTAGACCTCGAGCCCTTCTCTTGACTAGTGGGTCTTTTGTGCAGCCTTTTGTGCAAGGTGCCAACCAACTGGTGCAGCAGCACCTGGCGTTGGAGGCCAGCCTTAAGCAACTTCAAGGTATTGTTATGCCTTGGTCTTTTGTTTCTTCTTGAATTTTGTCCTTCGTTCCGACATTTGTGTTGCTTGCTGCAGAGGATCACAACGCCTCTCTTCGTGAGATTGATGCTCTCAAAAAGAGCCTTGGTCAAGCGGAGAAGAAAGCCGAGGTCGTCGTTGGTGCAAAGGAGCGCCTAGAGCTGGAGTTAGCCCAAGCGTCTGAGGCTAAGGAGTGCCTGCAGCAGGAGGCTACAGACCGCGAGGAGCAGCTCGCCACCGCCACTGCCTCACGCGAGAGAGAGGTGGCCGGCAAGCTTATGGTGGCTGCCAAGGCTATTTCGGGTGAGTATCTCCACTTTCACCTTTTGATTTCCTGGTCTTTCTTTTCCTGTTCTTTTATTTATTCTGCCTCCTTTGTTGTCTTAGATGCCACGGGCATCGAATTTGACCGCGGTGCCCTGGAGCATGGGAGCGCTCTGGATGATGCGACTGCGGCGGTCGAAGACCGTTGTAGTACCGTTGTCAACTCGCTTGCCAAGGACAAAAAGGTCCTTGGGCATTTTTACAAGGAGCTTGTCCCCAAGGGCGTGGCCCTCGACGATGTGGATGCCTTGGCGGAGGCGCTGTCAGCCGACGCACCTGCGACGTACAAGCGCAAGCAGAAGGGCATTGGCGCATCCGTCGGGCTGGCAATGGCCTTGGCGGCTGGAGCGGAGCTGGACCTTCCTTAGGTCACTTCCCGGGTGCCGACAACTGCTGATGGATCCGAGGTAGCCTTCGCCACCTATGCTACTCGTTGTAAGCGTTACGGGACGAAGCTGATTGATCTGTTGGCCGAGTACGCGATAAGGCAGCAGGGAGAAGCTAAGGCGAGGGAATCCGGCTCTGAGGCTACTCAGGGTGCAGCTTTGTAGGCGCTGTAGTTATAGGATAATTGTAGCCTCTTTTGTTGTAAATATTTTGATGAACAGTCCTTGTGCCACGTAGTGGCTTTTGCTGCACTTTAATGAATGTGCTGAATTTCGTGCTCCTTCAACTGCTTGTTCATGTCCTTGTCTTTCTGTCAATCTAGGGTCCTTCGGGTTCTGATCTCGTTGACACTTCGCCTGCAGCGCAACTGCGGCCATCCTTGGATGATGCGTCGCAGCTTGCGTTTCTTCGAGACCGTGTCCGTAGCCTCGAGAAAGAGTTGCTTGGGGTGCGTGGTCATGCCGACGTTTGGAAATCCAAGGCGGATCGGGGTGCTTCCAGAGAGGAGTACTTGATGGCGGAGTTGCTTCGCTTGTCCGAGCAGCTTTAGTGTGAGTTTTTCGAGCTGTTGCCCATTACTTCGGATGCGCCTGCTGGCCTTGCATCTTAACTTTTGCAAGTATTGCAGGTGCTAACATTGCTCCAAGAGAGAAGAAGGAGCGTGTTGCTGTTCGGATCAACTGTTTGGCTCAGCAGGACATGGAGGCCGGCGGGTTCTTCTGGATGGATCGTGATCATGCCATGGTCCTTGCGACGGTGCAGGATCACGTTCATCAAGTATCGCGGGTGCTTCGTCAGGTGAAGTCTTCACTCGCGTCGGTTCTGCATGTGATGTTTCCGATGGATGATGCACCGTCGACTCTCTCTGGTCTGCTCTCGAAGTTTCGGAACATGCATCATGTCAAGGAATTGGTGCGGCATCATCTCGTCGCAGGGGTGAAGGCTGCTCTCTCCCTTGTGCGTTTGCATCGTCCGGATTTAGATTTATCTGTTGTGGCGTCTGGGCCGCCTCTTCGGCCAGATGGTGGAGAGTGGGATATGCGTCCACACTATGCAGCTGTAAGGCAGTATGCCGAACAGATCGTAGATCTTTTTGAGCAGCGCGCTCAAGTTATTCTTCAAAATAGGTAGTACCTGTAAAAAAAAGATAGATGTAAAATTTGTATATATTTGACTGGGCGTGTTTTTCCCTTTGTTATAAAGGTTTGGTTGTTGTTTTAGCACGTAGTGCTTTGTTCGTATGTGTGCCCTTTTCGTTAGCCTGACGTGGTCAGCTACTCGAGTGTACGCGTGTTATCCTCAGTCGACGAAGTCGTGAGGTGGGGGGAGCCCCTGAATGCGTTTGTAGCATGGAGTAAAATGCGAGTAGTAAACAAAATTTTGGGGCGAGACACTTAGCTTTATTCATATCGTAATAGAGGAGGTACATTGTTCGGCTGAGTAGCCTTGGCTGAATAGCCTTATTGAAAGTAAAAGAGGGAGGTAGCTAGGGGTATAATCGTCGCAGTTGTGCGACGTTCCATGGGTTGGAGTATGCGAATCCAGACTCCACGTGCTTGAGGCGATATGCGCCACCTGGGATGACCTCGGTGATGATGTAGGGTCCTTCCCATGGCGACTCGAATTTCTTCGTTCGTTCTTGTTTGAGTCGCAAGACTAGGTCTCCTTCGACGAAGGACCTTGGGCGCAGCCGTCGGCTGTGGTAGTTGCGGAGATTCTGCTGATACACCGTTGATCTAGCTGCTGCTATGTCTCGTGCTTCGTCGAGTGTGTCGACGGCGTCTTTGAGTGCGGCTGTGGATTCGGCTTTGCTATAAGCGACGACCCGGGGGGCCTGGTGGCGTACTTTGGCTGGTAGCACGGCTTCGGCTCTGTGCACCATGAAGAACGGCGTGTAGCCGGTTGAGCTGTTTGGCGTGGTACGCAGGCTCCATAGGACGGAGAGTAGCTCTTTCGTCCAGGCTCCAGCGAGTCGCTCGAGTGGGCTCATGAGGCGCTTCTTGATGTCGGCGCCGATTAGGCCGTTGGCCTTCTCTACCTGCCCGTTTGTTTGCGGGTGCGCCACTGAGGCATATGTGATATTGATTCCGAGGCCTTCGCAGAAGTCCTGAAATTCTTTGGAGATGAAGTTCGATCCATTGTCGGTGATGATGCTATGCGGTACACCGAACCTGTAGACAATGGATTCAAAGAACTTGACGGCAGTTTTGCCCTTTTGGTTAGTGATCGGCATGGCCTCGATCCACTTGGTGAATTTGTCGACTGCGATCAGGAAGTAGACATGCCCTCCTTTCGAGGACCTTGGCATCTTGCCGATCATGTCGAGGCCCCATTGGGCGAAAGGCCAGGCTAAAGGTATGGGCCTAAGCTCCGACCCGGGTGCGTGGGGTTTGTCGGCGAACCTTTGGCACCCGTTGCATCTTCAGACGATGTCCTTGGCATCGTTCATGGCCGTGGGCCAGTAGAATCCGGCTCGTAGAGCTTTGGCGACAAGGGAACGGCTGCCTGCGTGATGGCCGCAGATGCCCTCGTGGATGTCTTGGAGGATGGTTTTTCCGTCACTGATGGTGACACACCTTTGCAGTACACCCGAAATGCTGCGCTTGTACATCTCGCCATTGATGATGGTGAAGGATTTGGACCGGCGAGATATGCGTCGGGCATCCGTCGGGCTGTCAGGAAGTTCTCCGTCTATCAGGTACCGGAGGTATGGCCATGTCCAAGTTTCTTCGACTGCCATGACCTGCATCAGGTTGACCGCGGCGACTTCTGTGTCAAGCTTTTTCGGGTCCTTCCTGTCCTTAGGGTAGCACGACCCCCGATTGTTCTGCTTCTTCGGGTGATCCCTTGGGGAATTTCCTCTTGATGGATAGCACGCAGATCTGTTCGAGGAACACGCCTGGTGGCACCCGTGCACAGGTGGACCCAATGTTGGCAAGTCTATCGGCCTCCTCGTTGCTTTCTCTTCCAACGTGCCGAAGCTTGCAGCCATCGAATTCTCCCTCGAGTGAGTTGTAGAGTGCGCGGTACGCGATCATGTTTTCGGCGTGTGCGTCGCACTCATTCATCGTCTGTTGGACGACGAGGTTGGAGTCACCGTATATGACCAGGCGCGTTGCGCCGCAGATTTTTGCCATCCTCATGCCGTGGATGAGAGCATCGTATTCGGCCTCGTTGTTGGAAGCTCGGAGTTTCATCCGAAGGACGTACTTTATCTTGTCGCCCTGCGGGGAGGTCGGTATGACCCCGGCTCCCTCTCCAGCTTCGCGCTTGGAGCCGTCGAAATGCATCGCCCATGACTGCGACATGTCTGGGGTGTCTGGCATCTACAGCTCCATCTAGTGTACAAGGAAGTCCAGGAGGACCTGAGACTTGATTGCGAGTCGCTTCTCGTAGACGATGTCTAGGGGTGACAGCTCGATGCCCCACAGGGCCACGCGTCCTGTGGCCTCCGGATTGTTCAGGATGCTGTTTAGGGGTGCTTCGTTGACGACCATCACCTGGTGCTCCTGGAAATAAGGGCTCAGCCGACGAGCCGTCATGAACATGCCGTAGGCGAGTTTCTGGTAGTGAGGGTACCTCTTCTTTGTTGGTGTCAATACCTCGCTGAGGTAGTAGATTGGGCGTTGGACCCCATGGGTCTTGCCTTCTTCGGGTCGCTCGACCACCAGCACGGTGCTTACCACCTGGTGTGTGGCTGCTATGTACAGCAGTAGGGGCTCGCGCTCCTTTGGCGTAACCAAGACGGGCAAGGTGGAGAGCAGCCACTTCAGATCTTCGAATGCGTCGTCCGCTTCGGGTGTCCACTCGAATTTGTCTGCCTTGCATAGTAGCTGGTAGAATGGCAGGGCTTTCTCGCCCATGCGGCTGATGAACCTGCTCAATGCCGCTATTCGCCCTGCGAGCTGCTGGACACCCTTGAGATTCTTCGGTTTCTCCATGGCCATTATGGCCCGTATTTTCTTCGGGTTCGCCTCGATCCCTCGCTGGGAGATGAAGTAGCCAAGCAGCAGACCCGATGGGACGCCGAAGGCGCACTTTTCGGGGTTGAGCTTGATCCTGTAGCGGTTGAGATTATCGAACGTCTCGCGGAGATCGTCGATGAGTGTTCTCGCCTCCCTGGTTTTGATGACTATGTCGTCGACATAGACTTGGACATTGCGATCGATCTGGTCCTTCAAGCATGCCTGCATGCACCGCTGGTACGTGGCACTTGCGTTCTTTAGCCCGAAGGGAATTGTGTTGTAGCAAAACACTCTGAACGGCGTGATGAACGGCGTTTTCTCTTGGTCTTCGATCTTGAGTCGAATCTGGTTGTAGCCTGAGTAGGCATCAAGGAAGGAGAGTTTTGCGCATCCTACGGTCGAATCGATGATCTGGTCGATCCGAGGAAGAGGGAAGTGGTCCTTTGGGCAGTGCTTGTTCAGCGACGTGAAGTCCACGCACATCCGCAGGATGTCCGTGTCCTTTTTGGGGACCATCACTGTATTGGAGAGCCACTCGCTTTCTTTAATCTCCCTCATGAAGTCTGCAGCGAGTAGTCTGCTGATTTCCATCCGATGGCTTCGGCCCGCGGCTCGGACAGTCTCTGGATGGACTGCTTGACGGGCTTGGTGTCTGGAAAGACGTTGAGTGCGTGCTCGGCGAATTCCCTGGGAACTCCTGGCATGTCCGCAGGACACCAGGCGGAGATTTCCCAGCGCTCACAGAGGAATTCGACGAGTGCGCTTTCCTATGCGGGGCTGAGATCGGTAGCGATCAGTGCCGTCTTGGAGGCATCCGTCGGGTGGACCTGCACCTTCTTTGTGTTAACGGTGGAGTCGAAAGACATATCAGGTGCGTTTTGTCGTGCGACTGGGGGTGCCCCGTTGTCTGTCACCTCACGGAGCCTTACGAGCTCCTCCTACATGCCGAATGACTGGAAGATTCTGTTGAAGTCCCTGTCGCAGTGGTCCGATCGGGTGAAGCTCCCGTGAACCGTGATGATGCCTCTGGGTCCTGGCATCTTGATTAGCAGGTACACGTAGTGTGGTACTGCCAGGAACCTTGCGAATGCTACATGCCCGAGGATGGCGTGGTATTGTGATGGCGAGTCCACCACTTCGAACTCAAGCCGCTCGCATCGGAAGTTATCCGGTTTGCCGAAGATGATGTCGAGCCATATCTTTCCTAGGGGGAATATGCCCTTTCCTGGGACGATGCCATGGATCGTTGTGTCTGACTGTTCCAGGCTGCACAGCGGGATCCGC
The DNA here is from genome assembly GCA_916181665.1 of Avena sativa. NCBI lineage: Eukaryota > Viridiplantae > Streptophyta > Magnoliopsida > Poales > Poaceae > Avena > Avena sativa. Next base: position 58,252,450 of record OV702285.1, on the reverse strand, counting down.
ATTGCTGCTAGAGTGCTTGCGAACATTAGGTTGATGCCGCTGCCGCCGTCCATGAAGACGCGGCTCATCTCGAAACCTCCGATCTGCGCCTCCAGCACCAGGGTGAGGGACCTGGCAAGGGTGATCCGAACGGCTGAACGTGATGCAGGACTCCGATCCGCTGAGGTACTCAGGGATGGCGGGTGGAGCTGTCACGGCCAGGTTGATCTGACGGGTGATTTTCTTCTGCACCCTATTCGTTGAGCGCCCCTTCTAGATCATCAGTGCTCCTTTCGGCGGGGGATACCCGTGCCCAACGTTGTTCTGTGCTGGTGCGACTGGTTGGTTCGGGCCTCCTAGGGGTGGCGGTGGAGGAGCTCCATGCGCTATCTCTCCTGGTGCGGGTGCGTTCCCAAATCCAGGGGGTGGAGCTTGCTGCCTCATCTGAACCATCCTTTCGCTGAGCTTCTGGAACTCGCGGCAGTCCTTGAGCATGTGGCTTGCCTTCTTCTTACCATCCTGCTTGTCGATGTAGAAGTGGATGGTACATGGACCCGACAGTTTTTCGTATGCTGAGGGTCCTACGTCGCGGCCGCGGCGCTGCCATGACTGTGCTAGGCGTCCTCCATCGCGGAAGTTGCCTCCGCGGTATCCGCCGCTGTTGCGGTTGGCGTCGTTGCGGCGATCGGCGTAGTTGGCCACGACCATGTCGGGTCCATCGCGATCGTCGTAGACGCGCGGTCTCCTCTTGCTACTGCGCTCCCGTCGTCGGTCGTAGTCGTCCTCTTCCTCCAATTGTGCCCGGTGGACGGAATCTTCGCTGTCGGCCCACCTGTTAGCGATATCCATGAGGTGGTCGAGTGTATTGGGCTTGACGCGCCCAAGTTCTTCCTTGAAGTCCTGGCGCTTGACGCCGTCCTTGAAGGCGTCGATGGCCCTTTCTTCGGATATGTGCGTCGCGGAGTTCTTGGTGTTGGACCAGCGCAGTATGTACGAGCGAATGGATTCGCCCGTTCGTTGAGTATAGGCTCGCAACTCCTCGATAAGGCGGGTCTCTTGCTGGTGCCTTTGAAGTTTCGGATGAAACTGTAAGCCAGCTCCTCCCAGCTTCGGATGGATCCTGAAGATAGGCTGCTAAGCCAGATCCGAGCTGCGCCTGTCAGCTGCAGCTGAAGGCATTGCATGGCGGTTTCCTTGTTTCCACCGTGCAGCTTGATGGATGACAGGTGGTTGCTGAGCCACGCCTTGGGGTCCTGTGTGCCGTTGAACTTCGGAGTATCCGAAGGAAGCTTGAAATTTTGCGGCATCCGTGTCCGTCGGACAGATCTGCTGAAGCACCGGGCTCCGCAGAGTTCTCCTTTGTCTTCGTCCATCTCGGATTCAGACGAGCATGCGCGCTTGGCTCGCGCTTTGTCGATTTTGCGTTGTGTGAGCGCGTCTTAGCGTCGTAATCGCGGCTGCGATGACGCGAGCTCTTGTGCCTTCGAGGAACGTCATGGTCCTCTTCTTCGGATGAAGGAGTGGGGCTGCGGTCGAACCTGACCGTAGCTTTCTTTTTCGGCTCCGTAGGAGCTTCTTGATGGAGCGCAGCTCCGACGAGTCCGAGTCCGGTGAGTGCGGATTTGTGCATGGCTCTTTTCGGTCCCCCTCCGGAGGTGGGTGGGACGCGAGGTACGCGGTGGCTGCCATGATCGCAGCTTGCGGCGTCTTCGGGTTGATGTTGCCGTCGGCATCCATCTCCATGAAGGATGAATGGAGGGTTCGGGTCACCTCACGACGCTCCTTGGGGTCCATGTTCTCCGTCCGGGAGCGGTGCTTGTTGTCATGGTTGTCGTTCGAGCTGGAGCCGATGCCCATGGCGGAGAGCGCAGCTCGTCGCGCGCTGGACTCCGAGGCTGCTTGCTTGCGTTTGTCAAGCACCTCTTGCATCTTGACCTGCTTCTTGTGCTCCTCGATCAGGAGCAAGTGGTATGCCATCAGCAGGTCCCGTGAGGCATCTGCAGGCAGGATCGTGCTGCCCGCCACGACGGCGCGTGCCTAGGCCCATCCTTCTTTGCTAAGGCGGATGACCTGGCCGGCGTTCTCCCCTTCGGGTGGGGGGGACTGGCTTCTTCTGTTCCCGCCATTTCGGTCCTGCGGGTTAGGTGGCGGGTTGGGCGCTCGCTGATCCATGTCGCTCTGGATGACTATGGCGCATTGGTAGCGCTCGTAGATTGGTCCGCTGCTGCCGCAGCTTTCGGATCCGGAACCGTAGGTCCCTTCATCCGATGGCAGATCGCATAGATCGGAGTCGCAGCTGCTGCTGTCGTAGGACTCATATGTTGATAATGATGTGCGTAGCACAGGGTGTGCGGCCCATGAAGCGGGCCTGATTGATGGTAGGGGCACCCGCTCTGGGAGACGGAGGGTGCCAGTTTGCCCCACCTGGAAGCAGAAGCTCCTGAACAGGATCTCGAGTCCGTCGCTTACGGGCTCGAAGTCCTTCATGGTGGCCGGTGAGTGGGCTGTGAAGTCGAAAGCGCCGAAGAGGAGGTGACTCTCCGGCGCCGCAGAGTTGTATATCGCTCGGGTTGGGACCGTCACGATCGCACAATCAGCGTCCCCAGTTCCCACAGACGGCGCTAATTGACGAGGTTTGTTCTTGTCAATGCCCATTGTTATGAGCTTGGGTTTTGGAGAAGATGGGGATGCTGAAGATCGCGGAACGGTTAGCAAACAAGCAACACGGGACACGAGGTTTACCCAGGTTCAGGCCCCCAGAGGGAAAACCCTACTCCTGCTTGTCTGCTCTTGATTACGGCGGAACCGATGATTACAGGGGTGCGCAGATGCAATCTGGCGTGGCGGTGTGTATGCGAAAGTATGAGGTCATAAGTCATGCCCTCCTAGCCTTTATATAGACTTAGGCAGGTCCCAGGCACAGACCGAGTCGGTTACAGGTTTTAGGGTTTACCCCTTTGAATTTCCTATCTACTCTAGTCTTGCTCTCCAAGGATCCAAAGGCGTCATGAGCCTTGGCCACCCGAAAGTCTTCATGGGTCGGCGTATATTTTCCGTGGGTCTTCCTTGGGCTGGACTAGGTATGCTGAGGTCATGTATCCGCGGGGTATAACCATGTCATGCACTCTTCTAAAAGTGTGCAACTAAAACTGAGTTACACATTTCTTTTAATTATGGTTGAACTTTTCTCAATTGATGGAGACTTAAGAAAATCTCAATCGACTAAGACATAAAAAAACCTTAATAGCATAGTGATTAAGATTTCTAAGATTAACAAACTAACCAAGATTTCTAAGCTAAGTGAATAAGATTACTAAAAATTTCGGTCCAATGATGCATAGACAACTCCTTACTAATAAATGTTGTAAATGTTGGTAGTTTTTCTATATATTTGCCTAAATCTATTGGCGTGGTCGATCATTGTCTGGTCCACCTCATCCCCCTCCTCCTCGTCGTCCTCAGCCACCTCCGTCTCGTCGCCATCGACGAGACCCCACGCGATCGCCGCCTCAGTGGAAAGAGCCACGCACTCCTCCTCCTCCTCCGCCGCCGAGTTGGCGACGTGCTCGCACTGTGCCTCTTTCATGTCGCTGCGCGCTTTGGCGGCGTGGCAAAGCTCGCAGATGGTGATCTTGGCGGCCTCCTTGGCCACCTCCTCCAGCGTGGTCATGGCCGCCTCTTGGTGGATCTCGCGAAGAGCCGCTGATGCGTCCTCCAAGGTCACCGCCTCCTTGGCGGCGACGTGGTGTATGCCGCTCTACGCCCATTGGGCAGCCACCGTGACCGCCACCTCCACCACCCGTTGCAGCGCCAACTCAGTGACATGGCCTTCCTTCTCGAAGGCTAGCACCTGCGCATCGCTCATGCGTCGGGCCAGCAACATGGCCTCGAGGTGGACCTCGTCGACCTCCACGTCCGGGTAGCGGGTGCGAGACATCTCCCAGATCTTCCTCCAGTTGGCGATCTTGCGGCGAGGCATGGCTGCTGGTAGCTGGCGCTTTTTCGGCTGCTGGTTTGCTCTTGCTTTGGGGCTTGTTGTCTCCGCCGCGCCGACGGCCGTCTTTTATAGACCACGGCGGAGGCGGGAAACGGCTTGAGATGCGCTGGAAGTTTTCTCGCCGTGGGAAGCGAAGCGCGCGCGGGAAATGATAGCGGGAAACGTCGGCCGTCTTTTATAGACCGCGGCGGAGGCGGGAAACGGATGCGCTGGAAGTTTTCTCGCCGTGGGAAGCGAGGCGCGCGGAAAACGATGGTGGGAAACGCCGGCCGCACGGGAAGCCGCCGACGCTGATAGCCGATGTCGCGTCGCCATTAACGTCCCATCGCGAGGGTGTCAACCGGTGACAACGGGAGGGAGACAGACAGATGGGTTAGGCCGTTGGGCACGGTCCGCCGAACAAACCGGACCACGACCCCAAATCGACCACGGCCCGACCCAAACGGACAGAAACGAACCGTTTGGAGCGACCGGATGGGTCGGCCCGGTGGAGATGCCCTAAATCAGGCACATAAGATTTCTAAGATTAACAAAGTGCCAAGATTTCTAAGAATTAGATTACTAGTACTAAAAAATTTGGTCACATGATGTATAGACGGATCCTTACTAAATGTTGTATATATTGCTATATGTTTCTATATATTTGCTTAAATCTAGTGAGTTTTGCTCTAGACTCTATTATTGTCGTGGTCGTTGTCTGGCTCGCTGGAGCCCTGAAGCTGCCTGCTGATGTCCTCTGCGACGAACTCGGCGTCCGTGCCGCTGCCGTAGATGCCTCTTCCCGCCAGCCCCGCGCGATAGAGCCCATTCTCCCCCTTGGGAGACCTCCCGGCCGCCATCCCGTTGTCGCCGAACAGCCCGTCGCCGCCACTCTACAAACCCAAGCATATGCAGTTACAGATTATTCTAGCTAGCTATGGAGTTCAGTTCAAAATCGATCGAGGTTGTTGGCACGCACCTTGAGCCACTTCTTTACGGCGCTGCGGTACCCCGTGGCGAAGACGATGGCGTCGAAGCGTTGCCGTCTGCCGTCGGCGAACTCCACGACGTCCCCGTCGATGCTCGTGATCGCCGGCAGCACCTGTATCTGGCCGGTCTTGATCTTGCTGTATGTGCCGACGTCGATGACAGGGTAGACGTTGCTCTGCAGCTTCCTCGCGAAGGGCCCGAGCGCGGGCCGCGGGACGCCGTGCTTGGCGGTGTCGCCGAACACGAGGAAGCACGCGAGCAGCGCCAGCCTGTCGATGGTCGAGACGGGGAGGTGGGCGAAGAGCGCCGTGGAGGCGCTCATGATCTCCCTCGTCATCAGGTGGACCTGGCCGCGGACGACGACGGAGGCTGCGGCGCCGCCCTCGGCCAGGTCCAGCGCGATCTCCATCCCGGAGTTCCCGCACCCGACGACGAGCACCGCCTTCCCGCGCATCCCCTCGGCGGACACGTAGTCCCTGGAGTGCATGGCCTCCCCCGGGAAGGTGTCGAGGCCGGGCACCTGCGGCAGCACCTCCTCGTCGAACTCCCCCGTGGCCACCACCAGGAACTTCGCCGCGTGCCGCTCGGGCTCGCCGGTGGCGAGGTCGACGGCGTCCACCTCCCAGCGCCCATCGCCCACGAAGCGCGCGGCGCGGACCTCGCGGCGGAGGCGGGCGCGCACGTGGAAGCGTTGGGCGTAGGCGTCGAGGTAGCGCACGAAGTGGTCGCGGGGGAGGTAGTCGGGGGCGTCGTGGGCGTGCGGCGCGTGGGGTAGCGCGCTGATCTGCTTGGGGAGGTGGAGGTGGAGGCGGTCGTAGGCGCGCTTCCGCCACAGCGAGCCCACGCAGTCGTCCCGGTCGAGGACGAGGCTGGCCACCCCGCGCCGCGCCAGGCACGCCGACGTCGCCAGCCCCGCCGGGCCCGCCCCCACGATGATCACTGGAGGGGCGATGCTTGAACTAGAAGCCGGCGTCGCCATTGCCGCACGCACGCACGTTTCTTGTTGTGCTAGGCTAGCTAGCTGCCTGTGCCAGACGTGCACGGGTAGGCGTGGATGGATCTTGACCATATATATGATCTGATCTGATCTTCCAGAAGTTGATGGACGACCTTTCAACCGAACAGTGGCGCGAACGAAGCCACACACGAGTCGGGAGGTTTGTCCTCACGGCTCACCTAGTAGTAACAAACAGTGCTTCTCCTTTGTAGAACGTGCCAAAACCAGAAAGGAACAGCAGGCCAAATTGAGGTTACTCTTGACTGACTAGCACAAGGAAGGAAAATTGCGTGCCTTCCATTTGTTGTTTTCAGCGGAGAGAAAAGAGGGCTTCGGCTCTCCTGCAGGGAGCCCTGCACGCACTATCCTGCAGGGCCAATCCTTGTTTGACACATGTCCTGGTTGGCCCCACCTTTCAAATAACGCAGTATCTCTACAATTGCAGTTAATCTCCATAAAATCAGCTAACAGATTCTATCCTCTCTTCCCGCGTGTTTCCTTTCTCCTATTACCAATCTCGTTGGAAGTTGCAGCCCTACAGATCGGAACTAGTCGCTAGAAGCAATCTTCCAGTCGCCCTCCCGGAAATTCCTTCCCGTGGATGAGAACTCCTTCTCCATGGATGAAGCTCCTCGTGCTTCCTCTTCAACAGGTATGTTCGTACAGTGAATCTGCAATTTATTCACAATTTGTCACATTAGTCTACCATACGAACTAGACAAGATTAAAGAAGAAAAGAAGAAGTGTTTAACTTACGATGAACATAATCTTTTTAGCCATTAGTCCTAACAGCAGAATTAATTAGTGTATGCTATCTTTCTTTTGTGTAGATCATGAGACCACTAACGTGGGAGGGACATGTGATAGTAGAGATGAATATTACATCAAAAAGTTAAAACCAGAGATAGGGATGGAATTTGAGAATGAGCATATAGCATATGAGTTCTACAATACATATGCAGGACATGTAGGTTTTAGTGTCAGGAAATTTTGGCATGATAAATCTTCAACTAATGTAATTCGGACAAAGAAATTTGTATGCTCAAAGGCAGGTTACAAAGACAAGAGCAGTACTTCCGAACCATGCCAACGGAAGAGGGCAGATACAAGAGTTGGTTGTACGGCCGAGATGACTATCAAAATAAATGCAATTGGAAAATATGTTGTAAGCAGCTTTGGGGATGCTCATAATCATGAACTTGTTACTCCAAGCAAAGCCCATCTGTTGCGATCCCAGAGAAGAATTACAGAAGCTCAGAAGGCCCAAATTGACATATTGAATGACTCGGGTATTCGACCTAAATCAGGTCATGAAGCAATGAGTAGACAAGCAGGGGGTCGACAAAGTCTTAGCTTCACTCGAAAAGATTATAAAAATTATCTTCGATCAAAGCGTATGCAATCAATCCAAGAAGGAGATACAAGAGCCATTCTTCAATACCTACAGGACAAGCAGATGGAAAATCCTTCTTTCTTTTATGCAATACAGGTAGATGAAGATGAGATGATGACAAATATATTCTGGACAGATGCAAGGTCAGTGTTAGATTATGACTACTTTGGTGATGTGATATGTTTTGACACGACCTACAAGGCAAATAGTTATGGCAGACCATTTGCGGTTTTTGTTGGTGTCAACCATCATAAGCAAACAGTGGTTTTTGGAGCAGCATTATTGTATGATGAAACAAAAGCAACATTTGAATGGTTGTTTGAAACATTCAAAAAAGCCATGTCAGGAAAAGAACCAAAGACAATATTGACCGATCAGTGTGCAGCCATTATCGGTGCCATTGACATTGTTTTCTCTACCACAATACATCGTCTATGCGTGTGGCACATGTATCAGAATGCCGTAAAACATTTGAGCCATGTTTTCCAAGGTTCCAAGACTTTTAAGAAAGATTTTGGCAAGTGTGTTTTTTATTTTGAAGAAGTTGATGAATTTATAGCAGCTTGGAATAATATGTTAAAGGCATATAATTTGGAAGATAATGAGTGGCTACATACATTATTCCAGAGCAAAGAGAAGTGGGCTTTAGTTTATGGTCGGCAAACCTTCTGTGCAGATATGATATCTACACAAAGAAGCGAGAGTCTCAATGCAATGTTGAAGCGATACTTGCATGTTCGCCTTGATCTACTAGACTTCTTCAAGCACTATGAGAGGGCAGTGGATGACAGAAGGCATGCTGAAGTGGAAGGTGATTTCTTTGCAAGTCAAACATCTCCCAAAGTGCCATGTGTGCGGATGCTGATACAAACTTCAAAAGAATATACACCTGCTATGTTTGAGATATTTAGAGGAGAATACGACATGGTGATGGGATGTAGTTTGTACAACAGTGGTCATACTGAATCTACTTTAGAATTCAAGGTTAGTAATTCAGATCACCCCCAAAGCCATAGGTTTACCGTGAAATTTGATCCCAATGGATCAAAGGTTTCATGTTCATGCAAGAAGTTTGAATTTGTGGGAGTACTGTGTCGTCATGCATTGAAGGTGTTGAATCACAACAATGTCAAGGAGTTGGCACCGGAGTATATCTTGAAAAGATGGACAGGACATGCAAAAGGAGGACCCTCACAGGCAATTCAAAAATGTGCTAATGATGAAGAAACTAGAGTTGTGCTAGCTAGACGGTACGGATCATTATGTCGTTCTTACAATAACATCTTGAGCAAAGCAGCAGAAAGTGAAGAGGCATATGCACTGCTACAAAGTGCTTCAATAGAGCTAATGGAAAAGGTGGACATGATCATGCACGGAAATCAGTCAAAAGATATATTACCTAATTGTAATCAAGCAGAGAAGCAACCAGTTGAATCCACAAAAGAAAGTGAAGTCCAAATCAAGGGAATAAAGAGAAGAGAGTCAGGAAGTAGCAGCAAGAGGAAAAAATCTGGACTTGAACAAAACAGCAAGAATAAACCAAAGAAAGGTATTTTACAGCAAAGCAACAGTTATAGATATATAAATTAAATTACCTTAACGTTTTTTTTCCAAATAGGGCAAGCAACAATGTACGAGAATGGGGGTGATTGTGCAACTATATCTTCAGAAGGGAATCCTAATTTCACAATGTCAAATGAGAACTACAATTTCCAAGTATTCCAGCATGTTAGGCCTCAAATACCACATGTTGAGAACTACAATTTGCAAGGATTGTCGCGCGCTATGCCTCCACTACCACAAGCTGTGCGTCCAATAACACAGGCTGAGAACTACAATTTGCAAGGATTGCCACGCACTATGCCTACACTACCGCAGGCTCTGCCACAGGTTGGAAACTACAATTTGCAAGTACTGCAGCATGCGATGCCTCCACTACCACATGAAAATTCTAGTCTTCGACGGTTACTTGGCTTGCAGCCACAACAACCATATTTCTTTTATAACACTCAACCAAGTCAGGTAAATTCATTTACTTAATCGTTAAAATTTGGGATGGCCATTAACCTGCACTAACTTTTGGATTTACACTCTATGTAGAGTTCTAGTTCTGTCTTGTCACAAAACTTGGGATGGCCACCATATCAAAATGATCAGCCGCCAACTAATGTATTGTTTCACTCGCAAGTCATACTCCCAAATTTATAGTCCAATGAAACAAACTCAAGTTTATATGGGATGGCCACTATATCAAATCATTTCTTTTTTTGCGCAGGTCTTTGGTAGCCAACCAAGTCATCAAGAAGATAAACATTTTTGAATGGCTCTACATGAACTTTGCTTGTTAGGATGGCCTATCAGGATTGATTGCTCTACAAAAATAGAATGAAGTATATTACCGTTACATGTATAAGGCTACTGGTTGCGCACTAGTTATTTTCATACGGTTTAGTTGAAGTTAAATTGTGGTGTTGGACACTAAATTTCCTATAAGGAGCTTCCACCAATTTGCGATTCCCATTGCAATTCTCCATAACATATGATGTATGTACTATAATAAACAGATCCATATGCATCAAGGGAAGTATTCTGTACCATTCACTCACCTCTACCGCTGAAGTTTGCATCGAGAGCTCCCATCCCCAACTTTTATTTTAATGGCGGGCAGGTTAGCCAGGCGGCTATTGCCCCTCCCCTTCTCCTAGTACGCCCCTCCAGTCCAGAACCGACGCCCTCTTCTTATGCACCTGCACCAGAACCGACACCCCACTCAGCATACAGGCGGCGAGAGCACGCCATGGCCTCCGACGATCCCAATAGCAGAATGACCTTGCAGCGGTAGCGAGCTCAAACAAAGAGGCCGCGCCTTCGAGAGCTCAATCGAAGCAGCCGCTGTCGCGAGCTCAATCCGTGCGGCAAGCTCAATCGGAGCAGCCGCCGCCGCGAGCTCAATCCGTGCGGCGAGCTCAATCGGAGCGGCCGCCATCGCGAGCTCAATCCGAGCGGCGAGCTCATTCGGACAGGGCCGCCGTCGCTTTCTTAGTTCAAGCTTGCCGCCTGAAGATGATTCTCTCACGGAGCCCAGCTTGGTGAAATCATCTCGCATAGGTCAACTGTGTAGCAATGGCTGCTGCTGTGCCGAACTGTCCGTCCAAGTGAGGGGATAAGGCTCTATTTCAGAAAAATAAAAATAAAACGGATTATTTGAAAGGTGGGGCCAACCAGGACATGTGTCAAACAAGGATTGGCCCTGCAGGATAGTGCGTGCAGGGCTCCCTGCAGGAGAGCCGAACCCAGAAAAGAGAGGGTAGACTCGTCACCGGCCGGCAGCCCGATCGAGAGGTTTTTTTCCATTTGTAGCTTCTAACTCCTGCTTTTTTTTTGAACAGGGTAGGTCCCGAAGGACCTAGAGCATCATTCATTTCCGTTGGAGGAGTTACATCTTACAAAAAGGGACTCAAAGAAACAAGAGATTACAGACCAACCCTTACACTTTGCACCTAGGACCTCAGAAAGAACACAAGAAAAGCAATCAGGTCCAGCTCCAACTCCGCCGCGCAAAGACTCGATGCAGCCGACCTCGATGTCACAGGGGACGAAACCACTTGGGGCATGGAGGCGGGAGCAAGCTACATCGAAGCCAGAGGGCCTCCTAAATGGCACACAGGCCTGGAGGTTAATATGCACCTGAAGACAGCGGACATTCGTCGCCGCTGCTTGAGGGAGGAGGGGTCGCCTTTCGACCATGATGAACGCCGACGAGCTCGTCGCCGTTGGGAACCTCCAAGGAGAAGCAGTTGCCCTCCCCTGCTGCAGATGCAGCCGCCGGACCTCGAGATGCAGGGGAACACCTCCAAGCTCGCCACACGACGAGCATCAGAGGAATCCCTCCATCGCCAAGATTGACCGCCAAATCTGCAAAAGAAAGCCTTATTTATGGAGTTATCCTTTCTCCTCCACCGCCTCCCTTCCAACTCCGACCGCCGGAGCACCAAGAGGCAAAGAAGAGCAGGGCAGCGCCAGATCTGGCCGAGATCCGCCGCCTCACTCCCGGCATCAGCGCCATACGCCACATAGGGCAACACAAAACTAAAAAACCTAACTACAGAAGGCCGGCGTCCTCTCCCCCATCCCCTCCGGCCAGCGGAGCCGCCGAAGACGAGGGGGAGAAGAGCCGGGTACGGCCAGGAGACTCTCAAGGGGGGAGGGAGAGCGAGAACGGGAGAGAGGGGGGGGGGAGCAGCTGCCCGTCCTTCCATCACGCCACGGTAGGGGCTTCGATTGGGAACTCCTGCTTTCTTTCTGCCAGCTAAAACCTTTACATTGTTACAATCGTACGTACTCCCTCCCCCCAAAAATAGCTGATTGAATAGATTCTAGGTATGTAAACGGGTTTTAATGAAAAATTATATATATTTAAATTTAGAAAAATCCAAATACTAACATATTTCCGAACAGGGAGTACTGAAGATCCAAATATCTCATTTTTGCTAGTTGGTAGTCTCGTCTACGTGGGTATAGTGGACTCAAGCGGCAACAAAGCATGCATGACTATCTCCTATGCATCAATGGGTTCTCTTCCATTGTGCATCAGCATATCCTATTTGGCTTTGAGCATGTTTCCTTCTTGACAGATTTCTTTCGACTTCATGTGCGGATGGTGCATTCACCTCGATCAGAATCACATAAGGTGAAACTCCATCCATAAAACTCAGAGCAATGATCGCAGATCATGCTTCGCCTAAATTCATGCTCCCTAGTTATTTTCCGTTTGCATGTCAAATGGGTAGTGTAAAATGCTGTTATAAATATTGGAGTGGACAGTGGACACGATATTTGTAGAAGCAATAGAAATGTGGCACTAAATAGACCAACTTATTATAGAAATGAATGTGTATCACCCTGATTTGTAATCTGACTTGATTCATCAAATTTACCAAGCAGGTTTAGACATGCAGTTTTTCTATCGTCGGGCTATTTGCTGCTTTCTTAGGTGTTCTTTTTTACTCTTAGCAGACAATCGACTATACCAACTCGTTTAACTACCATGTTTAGCTCCCACTGTTTCATTTGGACTTCTATTAGTTAGATCTTTAAACGGGGTATGCTCCCTGAAAAAGATTCAGATGCAATATCTTGATTTCGCATCTGGTAGGATTAAAAAAGGGAGTAAGACAAACAAGGCCAATCCCTATAGATCCAAATTTTATTTATTTGCTAAGATCCTCCATATACCACCTAAGTAGTGTTTGACTTATTCGCCCTTCATGAATGCTACACGGTTAGTTTCAGTTTGCATGTTCAATGTCAATATATAAAGTGCTGATCTAAATTGGTCTGGACTTGATGATAAACAAACAATTACTATATTTTGTTCCTCGAAATTACCTTGGTATCGAGATGTAAGAATATGTAGTTGTTGTTTTCGACGTTCATCATTACATTTGTCTACCTAGCTAGTCTTCAAAAGGGATTTTCTCTCCCGATATATAATTTGCATAAAATAGATAATCTTACATATAGAAGATGCTATGCCAAAAAATCCCGTTGCATATGAATGGGATTGTATGTTTGTTACCTTGATCTACAATCTGATTTTATTCATCAAATTTTCCAAGATTTAGATATGCTATTTTCTGTTGTCACTCTATCCTTTGTTTCTTTAGGTATTCTTCTTTCTTCTCGGAAGACAATCGACCATACCAACACGTTCCACTCTTCTATATTTCTTTGTTGATCCATTTGCTCCTTTGTTGGTCGGATCTTTAAATGAGGTATGCTCCCAGGCGAAGATTCACAAGAAAACTTCTATTTTCTCATCTGTTAGTATTAATGGGAGGAAGAGCTGAAATTACTGTTTGAATATAGCTGGTTTAGATCATTTATAAACATCATAAAATACCACAATTTGATCGATACATTGTTGGTGCCACTAGTTTACCAGAAAACTTAAACCCTCTAAAGACGGTGTTATGCATAGAGGCTTATAGAAATTATTCCAAAGCTGCTATTATTTAATGTCATTTTTGGGACATCTTTCTACCCGCGGTTAGCCGATTTTTTTCTCTGTGACTATATTTTTTAGTTTTGATGCTATGCATTATTTTTCTTCTTGGCCCTTCATTTCTAACCCATCCAAAACTTTTTGTTTCTGGAACCTTTGTTATATCATGCACCAAAAAAAGTACCCCATTACTAAAAAGGACTATATGATAGTCGGGATGGTAGTTAGCTACAATTGTCTTTGTAGTGGCACAATGCCAGAGTAAGTTCTCTGATATCTTATGTCTTCGGTAACATATTCTAACATGTAGGTTCAGACTTCCATATATATGATCTAAGCAAAAGAAATTTGTTTATTCGTATAAAATTGAATGCATTTCCTGTTGGAGATATGCCCTAGAGGCAATAATAAAAGTGGTTATTATTATATCTTTGTGTTTATGATAAATGTTTACATTCATGCTATAATAGTATTAACCGGAAACATTAATACTTGTGTGATTTGTAAACTAAATTAGAGTCCCTAGTAAAGCCTCTTTGTAATACTAGCTTGTTGGTTAATAGATGATCGTGGTTTCTCGATCATGAACATTGAGATGTTGTTAACAACAAGATCATATCATTAGGAGAATGGTATGATGGACATACTCCTATAGATAAGCGTAGCATTAAGATCAAGTCATTTCAATAGTTCATTTGCTATAAGCTTTCTGATAAATAGTAACCTAATTTCTTCAACCATGAGATTATGCTAATCACCATCACCGGAAGGATGCTTTGATGGCATCAAACACCACACCGTAACTGGGTGGCTATAAAGGTGGCATTGAGTGTTCGGAAAGTATGTGTTGAGGCACATGGATCAAGAGTGGGATTTGTCCATCCATATGACGGATAGATATACTCTGGGCCCTCTCGGTGGAATGTCATTCAATTGGCTTGCAAGCATGTGACTGACTCACAAGGGATCACATATCACGGCAACGAGAAAAGAGTACTTATCGATAACGAGGTTGAACTAGGTATGCAGAGATACCGACGATCAAAACCTCGGATAAGTAAACTATCGCGAGACAAAAGGAAATTGGTATCGTAAGTAAGTGGTTCATTCGATCGCAAAGTAATCATAGAAATATGTGGGAGCCATATGAATTTCCAGATTTCTCTATTGGTTATTGATCGGAGAAGTGTCTCGGTCATGTCCGCATAGTTCACGAACCGTAGGGAGACACACTTAAGGATTTGATGTTGTTTAGTAGATATGGAATGTTAGTAGGGATACCGAATGTTGTTCGGAGTCTCGGATGGGATCCGGGATATCACGAGGAGATCCGGAATGGTCCGGAGAATAAGATTCATATAAGGAAAGTCCGATTCCGGAGTTCGGGAAAGATTCCGATGTTTTCATCGGAGAGGTTCTACAAGGGTATAGAAGGTTCATCAGACCGGAAGGGGAATGGACCATGAATGTGTCATGGATAAGTCGAATGATTGGATCATATCCCAGGTCACTTGGTTTGGGCATTTGCAAGAGAGAATTAAAGCTCTAAATTGAAAGTCAAACGGGAAGTTTGAAAAGTCAAACTGGAACAATGGTTTCCTAGTGGAAGAAGGAAAGAGTCCTTCTCTCAATCCAACTTGGGTTTGGGTTTGGATTCAAACCCACCCCTCCCAAGTCTGCCCCCCTCTCATAAATAGAGGGGGAGGGCTGCCCCAAACAACCAAGCCCTAGCCCTCCCACATCCGCGCCGCCGCCGCCAAGCCGCCGCCGCCGCGCCACCGCCGGCCCGTCGCCGTCGAGCTGTCATTAACACCTCCTCCTCCTCCCGATATTCTAAACCCTAGATCACCGGGAAACCCTAGATCCACCATAACTCGCACCGGCTTAGGCGAAGCCCTGCGGGATCTTCCCTCTACTTCCGACACCACGCCGTCGTGCTGCCGGAATCGCGAGGGGAGAACTACAACCTCCGCTGTCTGCTGGAACAAGGGAGTGGAAGGTCTTCATCGAGTACCGAACGTGTGACTGACTGCGGAAGCGCTGACAGAACGCAGCGCCGGAAGGATCGTCTACGCGATCTTGAGATCGGCAAGTGTACGACTACATCACCCACGAGAATCTGCTCTCGTTAACCGCTTTGGAATCTTCGAGGGTGAGTGCTTCTATCGACTCGTTGCTACAATCTAGTAGATAGATCTTGGCTTGTTTGTGTGCATGCGGTAGAATTTTTTTGTTTTCCATGCTACGAACCCCTACAGTGGTATCAGAGCCGTGTCTATATGTAGATCTGTTGCACGAGTAGAACACAATGGTCATTGTGGGCGGTGGTGCTTTTATTATCAATTGCTTTTTGTGTACTTTGCATCTTGCGGTATGATGGGATGAAGCGGCCCGGGCTAACCTTACATGACATCATTCATGAGACTTGCTCCACGCTCAACATGCAAATTGTATTGCATAAGTGGCTTTGCGGGTGTCTATCTCTCCCATCATAGTATAGATTCAATTTACAATGGGCACTTGATAGTTCAAACATCAACGTTGTGGTTCTTGTTCGTAAGTTAGAACGACACTTATTGAAAGCCCCAAACCACGTAAAATATGCAAAGAAAATTAGAGGCGTCTAACTTTGTTTTGCAGGGGTGTGCTGTGATGTGATATGGCCATGATTGTGATTATATATGATGTATGCAATGTTCCTTATTGTAAGTCGGCAACCGGCAGGAGCCATATGGTTGTCTTTTAATTCCATTAAGACCTGCGTGTCTATTCAAAGTAGTTGTAATAGTTGATGCTGGTGGACGACAACCATGAACGGCGCCATTGACCTTGACGCCATACCGGTGATGTTGAAGATCATATTCGTGCTTGAAGATGGAGATTGGAAGCACGAGAAGAAAGGCCATATCATATCACATATTATGAATTGCATGTGATGTTAATCCTTTTATGCATCTTGTATTGCTTAGTTCGCGACGATAGCATTATAAGATGATCCCTCAAGCACAAAATTTCAAGTTATAAAGTGTTCATCCTTAATAAGCACCGTTGCGAAAGCTCGTTGTTTCGAAGAACCATGTGATGATCGGGTGTGTTAGATTCTGTGAGTGCATACAACATGAGCAAGCCAGATTTGCTCATGCAGAAGCTAAGGTTTGATCTTGACGAGCCTAGCATGTACAGACATGGTCTCGGAACACGGATCACCGAAAGGTAAAGCATGAGTCATATAGTAGATATGATAAACATGTTGATTATTCGCCATTGAAGCTACATCAGCTCTCGTGATGATCGGTTTTGATGTGGTGGATTTGGTTCATGTGATCACTAAAGCAATGTGAAGAATATTTTTTTGAGTAGGAGTTCACCTAGATCAATTTAACTATTAATTAGAACTCAATTTGTCATAAACTTAGTCTAAAACTATTGCAAATATGTTGTAGATCAATGACGGCCCCTACCATCAATTTTAATGCGTTTCTAGAGAAACAAAAGTTGAAAAACAATGGAAGCAACTTCACGGATTGGTTCCGCAATTTGAGGATCGTCCTCAATGTTGGTAATTTGACCTATGTGCTGGATGCACCGCTGGGTGACCCGCCTGCAGCTGATGCTACCGATGAGGTAAAGAATGTTTTCCTCGCTCGGAAGAATTAGTACTCCACAGTTCAGTGTGCTGTCTTGTATGGTTTGGAATCGGAACTTCAGAAGAGTTTTGAGAACCATGACCCACATGATATTGTCCGTGAACTCAAAATGATATTTGAGGCTCACGCGGCAGTTGAGAGTTATGAGGCTTCTGAAAAGTTCTTTAACTGCAAGATAGAAGAGGGCAGCTCCGTCAGTGAGCACGTGCTTAAGATGTCTGGGCACGCAAGCAAGCTTCAAAGCTTAGGTATAGTGATTCCTAATGCTTTGGGGATTCACCGTGTCCTCCATTCACTACCACCAAGTTACAAGAACTTTGTGATGAACTACAATATGCAAAACATGGACAAGTCGTTGCCAGAACTCTTCTCCATATTGAAGTCTGCAGAAGTGGAGATCAAGAAAGAGCACCAAGTGTTGATGGTCAATAAGACCACCAAATTCAAGAAGCAAGGCAAGTCTAAGAAAAAGGGAAACTTCAAGAAGGGCGGTAAGAAAGTTACCGCGCCGGCGAAGAAGACCAAGGCTAGGCCTAAGCCTGATACTGAGTTCTTTTACTGCAAGAGAGAAGGTCACTGGAAGCGGAATTGCCCTAAGTACTTGGCGGATTTGAAGAATGGCAACATCAAGAAGAAAGGTATATCTGATATACATGTTATTGATGTGTATCTCACTAGTACTCGTAGTAGTACCTGGGTATTTGATACTGGTTTGGTTGCTCATATTTATAATTCGAAACATGTGCTGCAGAATAGACGGAAGCTAGCGAAGAACGAGGTGACGATGCGCGTTGGAAATGGATCAAAGTTTGATGTGATCGCGGTCGGCACGCTACCTCTTCATCTACCATCGGGATTAGTTTTATACTTAAATAATTGTTATTTGGTGCCTGCGTTGAGCATGAACATTATATCAGGATCATGTTTATTGCGAGACAGTTACTTATTTAAGTCCGAGAATAATGGTTGTTCGATTTATATGAGTAATATGTTTTATGCACATGCACCTTTGATAGATGGTCTATTCTTATTGAATCTCGATTGTGGAAATACACACATTAATAACATTGAATCTAAACGTTTGAAGTTGAGCGATAACTCAACCTATATGTGGCGTTGTCGTCTTGGTCATATTGGAGTGAAGCGTATGAAGAAACTCCATTCCGATGGACCACTTGAATCACTTGATTTCGAATCACTTGAAAGATGCGAAGCATGTCTGATGGGTAAAATGACTAAGACTCCATTTTCTGGTATGATGGAGCGAGCTACAGACTTATTGGAAATCATACATACCGATGTGTGTGGCCCAATGAGTGTAGAATCGCGCAGTGGTTATCATCAAGCGGTGGTTATCGTTATGTTCTTACCTTCACGGATGATTTGAGTAGATATGGGTATGTCTATTTTATGAAACATAAGTCCGAAACTTTTGAGAAATTTAAGGAATTTCAAAGTGAGGTAGAGAATCAACGTAACAAGAAGATCAAATTTCTACGATCTGATCGTGGAGGTGAATATCTAAGTTACGAGTTTGGCGAGCATTTGAAGAAATGCGGAATACTTTCACAATTGACACTGCCAGGAACACCACAACGTAATGGTGTGTTCGAACATCGTAATCGAACTCTCTTAGATATGGTTCGTTCTATGATGTCACTTACAGATTTACCGCTATAGTTTTGGGGTTATGCATTAGAAACAGCCGCATTCACTTTAAATAGGGCACCATCTAAATCCATTGAAACGACACCGTATGAATTATGGTTTGGGAAGAAACCTAAATTGTCGTTCCTTAAAGTTTGGGGTTGCGAAGCTTATGTAAAGAAGTTACAGCCAGACAAGCTTGAACCCAAAGAGGAAAAATGCTTCTTCATAGGATACCCAAAGGAAACTATTGGGTATACCTTCTATCATAGATCCGAGGGCAAAATCTTCGTTGCCAAGAATGGATCCTTTCTAGAGAAGGAGTTTCTCTCGAAAGAAGTGACTGGAAGGAAAGTAGAACTCAATGAGGTTGTTGAACCTTCTCTCGAACTTGCGAGTAGCGCATCACCGGAAGTAGTTCATGTGGCGCCTACACCAATAAGATAGGAAGCTAATGATGTTGATCATAAAACTTCGGTTGAAGTAACTACGGAACCTCGCAGGTCAACGAGAACTCGTACCACTTCTTATTGGTATGATCCCGTTATGAGTGTCATGTTGGTGGACAACACCGATGACCCTGAGACATATGAGGAAGCGATGATGAGCCCAGATTCCAATAAATGGCAAGAAGCCATGAAATCTGAGATTGGATCTATGTACGAAAACCTATTATGGACTTTGGTGGACTTACCGGATGGCCGGAAGGCTATCTAGAACAAATGGATTTTCAAGAAGAAAACATATGCTGATGGTAATGTTACTGTCTATAAAGCTTGACTTGTCGCAAAAGAGTTTCGACAAATTCAAGGAGTTGACTACGATGATACTTTCTCACCAGTAGCAAAGCTAAAGTATATGAGGATTAAGTTAGCAATCGCTGCATATTATGATTATGAGATATGGCAGATGGATGTCAAAACGGCGTTCCTCAATGGAGACATTGATGAAGAGTTGTATATGATGCAACCCAAAGGTTTTTTCGATCCTAAAGATGCTAACAAGGTATGCAAACTTCAATGGTCCATATATGGATTGAAGCAAGCATCCCGAAGTTAGAATCAACGTTTTGATAAGGTAATCAAAAGCTTTGGATTTATACAAACTTATGGAGAAGCTTGTATTTACAATAAAGTGAGTGGGAGCTCTGTAGCATTCTTAATACTATATGTAGATGACATATTGTTGATTGGGAATGATGTAGACCTTCTTAATAGTGTCAATGATTATTTGAATAATAGTTTTTCAATGAAAGATCTTGGCGAAGCAGCTTACATATTAGGCATAAAGATTTATCGAGATAGATCGAGGCGCCTAATATCATTATCACGGAGTACATATTTGGACAAAGTTCTAAAGAGGTTTGGAATGGAAGATAGCAAGAAAGGGTTCTTGCCCATGTTGCCCAATACGACCTTGAGTAAAACTCAAAGTCCTGCAACGGCATAAGATAGAGAAAGGATGAGTAAGACTCCCTATGCCTTAGCCATAGGATCTCTTATGTATGCCATGCTATGTACTAGACTCGACATTGCATATGCTGTTAGTTTGACTAGCAGATATCAAAGTGATCCAGGAGGGGATCATTGGACAGCGGTCAAAAACATCCTTAAGTACTTAAGAAGAACTAAGGATATGGTTCTTTCTTATGGAGGTGATGAATAACTCGTTGTTAATGGTTACACCGATGCTAGTTGGAACACCGATCTAGATGATTCTAAATCTCAATCTGGATACGTATTTACTTTAAATGGTGCAATAGTTAGTTGGAGGAGTGCAAAGCAAAGTGTTGTGGCAAGATCTTCAACTGAATCGGAATACATAGCTGCTTCGGAGGCTTCACAAGAGGCGATATGGATGAAGGAGTTCACTACAGAGCTTGGTGTGGTTCCAAGTGTGCTGGACCCAATGTCTATCTACTGTGATAACATGGGCGCCGTAGCCAATGCGCAAGAACCAAGGTCATACAAGAAGCTGAAGCACATCAAGCTACATTTTCACGCTATTCGAGAGCATGTCCAAGATGGTGACATAAAGATTTGCAAAGTACACACAAATCTGAATGTGGCGGATCCGTTGACTAAACCTCTCCCGAGGGCAAAACATGACCAGCACCAAACCACCATGGGTGTTCGGTATATTACCATGTAATCTAGATTAGTTGACTCTAGTGCAAGTGGGAGACTGTTGGAGATATGCCCTAGAGGCAATAATAAAAGTGGTTATTATTATATCTTTGTGTTTATGATAAATGTTTACATTCATGCTATAATAGTATTAACCGGAAACATTAATACTTGTGTGATTTGTAAACTAAATTAGAGTCCCTAGTAAAGCCTCTTTGTAATACTAGCTTGTTGGTTAATAGATGATCATGGTTTCTCGATCATGAATATTGAGATGTTGTTAACAACAAGATCATATCATTAGGAGAATGGTGTGATGTACATACTCCTATAGATAAGCGTAGCATTAAGATCAAGTCATTTCAATAATTCATTTGCTATAAGCTTTCTGATACATAGTAACCTAATTCCTTCGACCATGAGATCATGCTAATCACCATCACCAGAAGGATGCTTTGATGACATCAAACACCACACCGTAACTGGGTGGCTATAAAGGTGGCATTGAGTGTTCAGAAAGTATGTGTGGAGGAACATGGATCAAGAGTGAGATTTGTCCATCCATATGACGGATAGATATACTCTAGGCCCTTTCGGTGGAATGTCATCCAATTGGCTTGCAAGCATGTGACTGGCTCACAAGGGATCACATATCACGGTAACGAGAAACGAGTACTTATCGGTAACGAGGTTGAACTAGGTATGTAGAGATACCGACGATCAAAACCTCGGATAAGTAAACTATCGCGAGACAAAAGGAAATTGGTATTGTATGTAAGTGGTTCATTCGATCGCAAAGTAATCGTAGAAATATGTGAGAGCCATATGAATTTCTATATTCCTCTATTGGTTATTGATCGGAGAAGTGTCTCGGTCATGTCCGCATAGTTCACGAACCGTAGGGAGACACACTTAAGGATTCGATATTGTTTAGTAGATATGGAATGTTAGTAGGGATACTGAATGTTGTTCGGAGTCTCGGATGGGATCCGGGATATCACGAGGAGATCCGAAATGGTCCGGAGAATAATATTCATATAAGGAAAGTCCGATTCTGGAGTTCGGTAAAGATTCCGATGTTTTCATCAGAGAGGTTCTAGAAGGGTCTAGAAGATTCACCGGACCGGAAGGGGAATGGACCATGAATGTGTCATGGATAAGTGGAATGATTGGATCATATCCTAGGTCACTTGGTTTGGGCATTTGCAAGAGATAATTAAAGCTCTAAATTGAAAGTCAAATGGGAAGTTTGAAAAGTCAAACTGGAACAATGGTTTTCTAGTGGAAGAAGGAAAGAGTCATTCTCTCAATCCAACTTGGGTTTGGGTTTGGATTCAAACCCACCCCTCCCAAGGCTGCCCCCCTCTCATAAATAGAGGGGGAGGGTTGCCCCAAACAGCCAAGCCCTAGCCCTCCCACACCCGCGCCGCCGCCAAGCCGCCGCTCGCCGCCACCGCCGCCGCCGCCGACCCGTCGCCGTCGCCCTAGCCGCCCGCCTACACCTACTCCTCCTCCTGGTTCTAAACCCTAGATCATCGGGAAACCCTAGATCCACCATAACTCGTACCGGCTTAGGCGAAGCCTTGCAGGATCTTCCCTCTACTTCCGACACCACGCCGTCGTACTGCCGGAATCGCGAGGGGAGAACTACAACCTCCGCTGCCTGTTGGAACAAGGGAGAGGAAGGTCTTCATCGAGTACCGAACGTGTGACCGACTGCGGAAGCGCTGCCGAAACGCAACACCGGAAGGATCGTCTACGCGATCTTGAGATCGGCAAGTGTACGACTATATCACCCACGAGAATCTGCTCTCGTTAACCGCTTTGGAATCTTCGAGGGTGAGTGCTTCTGTCGACTCGTTGCTACAATCTAGTAGATAGATCTTGGCTTGTTTGTGTGCATGCGGTAGAATTTTTTTATTTTCCATGCTACGAACCCCTACATTTCCGAATCCTCTTCACTTGAGATGATAAAAGGTGTTTGTTTTAGGAGATACAAATGCTCCTAGGATATTGTTTTATGTTAGTAAAGTTATTTTCATTACACACAAGCTCAACGTCTTGTCATAAATTCTTTTATGTTGTAGCCAAAATGTATTCACGTGAACTGGATGTTTCCATCGTGCTCTCGCTAATTTTTAAGAATGAACTGATACATAGGTTTATGAAGAAATGGATAGACCTTTGTCATGAAACTGTTACGAGTACAAGTCCACTATTTCCGCTATGTTCTCGCGTGTTTTCAAGAACGAACTAGTACCTAGGTTTACGAATACGACGGGAAGATTTATTTTCTGAAATTGTAGAACAATACATGCACATGGAAGATCCAAAAGCAAGAATAAGGACTGATAAAATGCTAATCACCCCGTCTAAACATCAATGTATGCACGGGCATTCCTGGATGAAATGTGGATGAGGGGCAAATGATGTACATGTCAATTGCGGAACCGATGATATGGAGACGACCGCTAGAGGGTTTGGGTGCCCAAGCGTCAGAGGCATCAAGACGACACTAAGATGAGCACTGGCAGGAGAACGACGACGATGCAAACCACTTGCTGATTTTGGGATAGAAGAACGACGATGGCGCCAAGAGAGCGAGCGGGAGGAGGTAGATGGAGGAGTCATGGATATTTTTTAAATTTCTGTAATTGTGCCTTTTCGTTTAATGTGTTTTTTCTCTTAATTGCTTTTCATGGTATTTAAACATTATATTTTTGTGACTTCCATGTTATCCCGTGATTGTGACTTTCTATGTAACCCACCCATAAGGAAGGTGTCTGCTGAGATTTTTTTGGATGTTTCGTGAAGCCGATTTAACAGTTAAGATTGCTCTAATGTTTAATGTCGAGTGATGACACCAAATCCCATTTATCTAGTATGTGTTTGGTAGACTGCACCACTCTTTTGGGCTCATCCTGACAATGCCAAGGCCAGCAGGTCTAGTCAAAAACATCCTCTAGGCCATATTGTTTAGTCTGTTTGGTAACCTACATATGATTTATTTGCACCTAGCTAAAACATGATTGCGGATGTTTGGTAGTCAACACCATCACTGCTATTGCAGCTTCCAACGTGAATAATAGCAGTAGATCATACACAAATAGTGACAACACTATATAGTTCACGATAGGATGCACAACTAAAGTTGAGGACATTGACTAAGAACAACATGCTAGCAAATAAAACTCACTCCTAATCGACGATCCTCTGGAATGCTTCTGGGTGGTCAGGGCACCCCTTGACCATCTCAGCTTGACTGTAGTCGTAGATGACCACCTTGTACATCTTTGGGTGGATCTTCTTAAGGTCAACGAGTACCCAGTCTTCAGGTTGCGAGCTATAGAAAATGCTGACCACCCTTAACTGAAGCAAGCTTTCCCATTGAAATCCTTGATCCTGATGTCCCATGTACAACCAGTCATCGTCTTGAGAGTGATAATCTCCGGAACATTGTCCAAGTAAGGCTAAATTCATATGGGATAGGAAGCAATCCCAAATTAGGGTCTATCATCACCTTGCAGAACTGGGTTGGGGTCACTTCCTCATCCTAGTGGCCTACATTGGCTGGCATTCCTACCTTTTTCACCCTCTTGTTGGAGAACTTGTCAGCATCCTACCGATTCCATCAATCTTCAAAGCCTGTAAAGAGATAGAAATGCATAGTTATCAATTAAATTACTTCAAGTGGAACAACAGTAATCATTGGTAGTTGGATGAAAGTACAAACTTTGCATCATATAGTTCCTGTTTTGTTGTATGAGACAGCTACTGCATGTGGCAATGGAGACAGAAATTTTTCAGAGATGGAGTTAGCAAACCAAGTCGAATGCATAAGCAATGTATGAACTACTAGGTTCACTAACCCCTCCCTGAAAGTGCATATTGTTAGTTTAATCATTGGCACCTGTCCTAATTAGCATAACACATAATAGTGGGAAAACGCTAGGCACATTGCATCATATATGGCAACAATGCATTTCACAAGAGTTATTACATGTGGAAATGGACACACATCATCTTTAGGTCCGGTGTGAGCGAACCAAGTCACATGCACAAGCAATATGGTTGTACACAAAACTATATTTGACCACCCCTCCCTAAAAGTACACTATGTGACATTACAGTCATGGGCATAAGAAACAAACGAATGATAACAAGGAAACGTAACAATAGACACATCACATTGCCTCATATAAGATACATAAGAACAAAAAAGCACGCGGAACTCAAGAGATGATCCCGTAGTATCAGGTACCGTGCCCATTTTCTTATCCATTTGGGCAAAATACTAGGTACTAAAGCCCATCTCTAAAAAAATACTGCATGTGGCACCGTCCTCATCGTTGTTAGTTGGAGGAAAGTACAACTTGTGTCTCATATAATACATGTTTTGTAGTTTCATAAACTTAGTGCATGTGGCAATGGACCCCGACACCACTTTCGGAGAAGAAGTCGGTGAAGCAAGTTGAATGCGCAATCACTGTACACACAACTCGCTTCACTAACCCTCCGTGAAAGAGCATACGATCGGTTGAATAATAAGCAAGTTTTCATCCACGAGTTACCGAGGGTTGAATTATAGGCAGAGTACAAATCTAATGTTCCACATTACCAAAACTACTTGTACTAAGAACAGCCAAATGAAAATCCCAAGAACAAACTAGAGCAGCAACAATAAACCCAAATCGAGAAAAACCTAGACTAGTGGTTAGCCCTATATATGTACACCACATGGCATCAAGAACTCTAACTGACATGGGTATGCCCTATGGGTGCTCAATGTTAGCCTACCCGGTCCGGCCTATCAGAAGCCCATGAAAAAGGTGTACCTAAATCGTGAAGCCCGTGAGAATTTTGGGTGGCCCAAGCCCAGGAAGGATTCGACTCCTTGGCGGACATGTCTTCTTCAGATAGAAACTTGAAGGGAGAAACCCTAAATTTGTAACCGACTCAGCCTATCCTCGAGACCTGGCCTATCTATATGAAGGCCAGGAGGGCAGAACGAGGAGGACCTACCTCATAACCTAGCACACATCTCGCCAGATCCAATCTGCACACCCCTATAACCTTCAACATCGCCATTAATCGAGAGCAGACAAGCAGGAGTAGGGTTTTCCCTCTGGGGGCCTGAACCTGGGTAAAGACCGTGTCTGTATTGCTTGTTTGTTAGCCGTTCCGCGATCTGTCCCCTTCTCCTCTAAAACCCAAGTCCATAAAAATGGACATTGACAAGTCGAACTCTCGGCACTAACCGTAAAAATATACGTGCAGATCTACCCATAAAAGCGCCTACCCCTGGCTAAGTTAAAATAGGGGGAAGGGAGAAGAGATTATCGCCATTGTCGACTCGCCGAAGCTCCAACAGTTGCAGGGCGCATGACCGCCTAGTGAAGAGACAAATATTGAGTTCGCCCGGATCTTCTACTCCGTTAGTGACCCCGACATCGATGGTTTGCGACAGATTCGTCTTTAATAGCGAAACCGTCGAGGAGGAGAGTGGAGATGGAAAGGAGTGTGCAGTGAGGAGATTTATGACGCGTGTTTTCCAAAGGGACGCCGCGTCTCCCTTCCGTTCCCCATGCGTACAACAGAGTTTTTTTTCGCTCGCCCGAGACAGGCTCCAAAAAAAAAAGGATTTTTGCCGAACGTGCTTCTATGCTGCTTTAAGAATCGCGCTGACCATGACACGGATCTGCAGTCATCCAAACTAGACGAATTCGTCCCCAACTGGCCTGCCCGGGGAATGCAGCCTACCAAACGACGTCCCCGTAAGAGGCTCCAGAACAATAGGGTTGGCCCCATCCAAGCCGGCCCACGGGGACTTGACTCTCCCGTTTCTCTCCCCAGACAACCCAACGCCCCACGGAAACCTCCTCCTTCTTCCCCCTTGACGGCGAATCTCCGATGCTTCCCCTCGTCGGCGCATGAGCTTCCTCCGCGCGCTCGCGGACTCCCTATCGTCTTTGCTGTTCCGTTCTCCGGACGCCCCGCCCATGGCCGATGCGGCGGCCGTGGTCGGGGAGCGCGTGGCCGTGAAGCTCAGGGGCTACTTCGAGCTGGCCAAGGAGGAGATCGACAAGGCCGTGCGCGCCGAGGAGTGGGGCCTCCCCGATGACGCCGACGCGCACTATCGCAACGCCCTCCGCGTCATGCTCGAGGCCAAGGCCGCCCGCGTTCCCGACGCCGTCTCCTCCAGGTGCGCCCCTCCTCTTCGATTCCTTCCCTCCGGTTCGGGCGACTAGGGTCTGCGGTTGCTGATTCGTGTGCGCTTGGGTTTGCAGTGAGAGGGGGCAGGTGCGGATGTACCAGGAGAAGATCGCCAAGTGGCAGACGCAGGTCGAGGAGCGGCTCAGGGTGCTCGGCCAGAGGAGTGGTGAGGCTCCCCTCTCCTCTCTTTTATTTGCCCTCAGTTTTCATGCCTTGCTAGGCGCAAGCTCGTGAAAACTTAGTCAGCGATGTGCACTTCTCACTCAGGAAACATTAGAGAACACCAAAATAGTGAATTGTGTTAATCAATGGGCTGTGGGAATTTAAGAGCTAGTACCTGTATGGTTCCATTAGTGAATTGTGCTTTCTTGTTATTTAACTTTCAGTAGTCCGAACTGTTATGCACAAGATCGTGAACTTGGTCAGCCATGCGCACTTCCTAGCCTAGAAACTTGGAAGGAGCCAAAGTACTTGCAGGCAGTTTGATGTGTTAGTCACTTGATTGTGTGAATGTAGGTGTTAGTACCTGTGTGGTTCCGCAAGTTAGTTTGTGCTTTCTGTTTAACAGTTTTAACTTTCAGTAGTTCGATTGTTCTAACTGGTCGTACGTGCATTTTCCTACTGCGTCAGTTGTGAACTACAATTCATTGTGAGTTAACTTTGCTTCATTCTGTCTGGTATATTGCAGGAACGTCTGCACCAGTCCCGAAGAAGGTATAAGGTCCTAGTGTCGAAGCTGTACATGTCCTGATAGTTGTCTACTTGGTTTTCATGTTGTTAGCTTGTGGCTTGCCTCAAATATGAATACTGCATTCTTAGTTTTTAGCAAATCGATCAAGCAGGCATGTATTATAGGTACAATGACTGTGGCCTGTTATTTTCTTCTTTCCTGATCAACAATATAATACAGATGCTCATTTGGTACTCCTGCAGTGCTAGTTTATCGATCCAAGTCAGCTGAAATGGATATGCTGTTCTTGTGAGTTCTTATGATTTTCAATAATCACTCCTAAAACATAAATAATAGAACATCAACATAAAATTAGAAGTGCAAGTCTCTACTTGTTAAGCTTCGGCAGTTTGCTGTGTTAACAGCATGCATTGAAAAACAAAAGGTTGATTTAAGAAAATGAAAGCTAGCTAGGTTCCTAGCTACATTGTTATATGTATTTTTCCATGTAGCAGTTTTGCAGCAAATATATTGGTCAAAAAGGTCTGTCTCCATTACCCTGTGCATTATTTCTGCAGGTTACCAACTTTCATGTAAGTAGGCCTGAGAAAGCAGCATCAACTAGCTCCCGTAGGCCAGCTCTGCAGTCAAGCCCTTCCCTTAACAGAGGTGGACAAGCATCGTCTCATCAGAATAATAGCATTGGTTCCAAGCCAGTGCAAAGAGCTGGTGGAAAGGATGATGACAAGCTTGTTGAAATGATAAATACGACAATCGTGGATAAAAGTCCTTCTGTTAAATGGGATGATGTCGGTATGCGACCATTGGCCTTCTTTGTTGCTCTGGCTTAAGCCTGGTATTCGTCACGGTCTCATTGTTTTCTGGTTTGATCTGTAGCTGGTCTTGACAAGGCAAAACAAGCACTCATGGAAATGGTTATCTTACCTACTAAACGAAGGGATCTTTTCACTGGTCTTAGGAGGCCTGCTAAAGGTAAACCGTAAACCTGTTAGCCCTGAAGGATTTTCTTCTCTAGATCTTTTTTAATAATAGCTCTTCTTTATGTGTGAAATTAAAAATTCAAAACTATCCTTTAGGGCTGCTTCTCTTCGGTCCTCCCGGGAATGGGAAAACAATGCTTGCCAAAGCTGTTGCGTCAGAATCTGAAGCAACATTTTTCAATGTTTCAGCTTCTTCATTGACGTCAAAGTGGGTATGTTACTCTGCCAGATACTCTGATCATATGTATTTCACTGTCTGAAACAACCTTATTTTCGTTGGCAAAAACAGGTAGGAGAGGCTGAAAAGCTTGTTCGGACACTTTTCATGGTTGCTGTCGATAGGCAACCATCTGTTATCTTCATGGATGAGGTCCTGGTTACAAACCTTATTTTTTTCAAAATTTGCTGAGAATTTGCAATATAATCTATTTAATCTTGTATTAATGGCACTCATCAATATTATTCTGACCATGCTATTACCAGATCATTGGAATACTGAAACTAGTTGCTTGCTATATTTTTAGAATAGTTTACTTTTATAATTTTTTATCTGTTTATCCATGCACTAAACTTTGAATAGAATAGAAGAATGCATTGAACATTTTATTCTGCATAAGCTTATGCACAGCGTTCGTGTTTTCAGTTTTCACTCAAATATTTCTAAAAATTCAGATGAGCGCATATATGGCATCTACAGTTGGTGGAGGACCATAAGATGCATTTTTCTTCAGCTAATTTTTTATAAATGTATAATGTTTCTTTCTTATTTTAGTAAAGAAAGTGGGATCTGAGATGTTTTGTTGTTTTGTGTTGGCTGCATTTTATATGCAGATTGATAGCGTCATGTCAACAAGGTTAGCAAGTGAGAATGATGCAAGCAGGCGACTGAAATCTGAATTCCTTATCCAGTTTGATGGGGTGACATCAAACCCAGATGATTTAGTAATTGTTATAGGTTAGCATCTCTTCCTTTTCTGATTGCTTAATCCTTGTTAGCTTTTTTATTATGCTTGTTTCCGAAAACATTCATGATACAGCTATCATGCATGTAACTGTTACTACTTAGTCAGAATCATATGCTAGTACTGAATTCCTGTACTGTAAACATTTATTTGCTAGGATCAGTAGTTAGTGGACATGCAATGCTGTTTAGCTTTTCTCTGCTGCTGCTGTCTTGTTATTCAGTATCTGATATTTTGATCTGGTCTATTGTGTATTTCCCTTTGGAAAGATCCTGTTTGAGTGTTGCAAGAGTAAATGACCCTCGGACCCAATGTACCTTCATTACTTCAGCAGCATTAGCTAAGACTTAGAATTGTGATTGTTACGATCTGCATCTCTATAGGTATTTCCCTTTGGAAAGATCTCGAGTGCTACATAATTTGCCCTCATTGTAGTTGATGGATGAACACACTTTTTTTTCATATAGGTATATCTAGAAAACCCATTACAGAGAACAATTTACCTGTAATATTTTTTTTCCTAAGTTTTGTGTTTATAATTTTATTATGTGTACTGTTTGTTAATAAAAATCCCTTGGTTAGGAGCTACAAATAAACCACAGGAGTTGGATGATGCAGTTCTGCGAAGACTGGTGAGATTGATCCTACATATATATTTAGGATATTGTTTTTCTTTTATGATGCCTTTCATATTTCTTCCATCTTGTGTTTTAAAAACTGAGCACAAGAGTACATGCTGCTTGGTGGCTGGTACTAGTCCCCAACGCATTTTGCCTCATGGTATTGTAGTGACTAGAGAAATTGTCAGGAACCGGACAGAAGAAGCATGTCTGTTTTCACTAGTTATCATAACTTCAAAAGAGTGACTTGTAATGGTTGGCTAATCATGTTGAGTAAATAACTTTGTTTATGGAGATTGGAGAATATCAAAGACTGTCCTGTCGTTTTGGAACATTAGGGGATTTGTTTTCTGTACTGAATGTTTGGCACTTTATCACCATTCACTTAATTTCTAGTACCACTATTTTGACATAATTTGGTTCCTTCTTTGTGACTGTTATTATATTCAACCATACAAACAGGTAAAAAGAATATATGTGCCACTACCTGATCCAAATGTACGGAGGTTACTTCTGAAAAACCAGCTCAAAGGACAAGCATTCAAATTATCCAGTAAGTGACTACTTTCCT
Source organism: Avena sativa (assembly GCA_916181665.1). Lineage (NCBI taxonomy): Eukaryota > Viridiplantae > Streptophyta > Magnoliopsida > Poales > Poaceae > Avena > Avena sativa. The sequence continues at coordinate 58,221,654 of OV702285.1, read as the reverse complement.
TGTTATGTTTTATAACCGTGCGACACATGTTCTATTCACTTGTCGCAGTGCCACTCTTGGTACCTTGTTTTCTGCAAGTACCCCATTTTCATCACAAAAGTTCAGCAAAGAACAAGGCACCTTGGAAGCAAGAGTGTGTGCTATGCTATGTAAAATGTGAATGTCCATGAGGCACACTTCATGAAACTTGTGATGGCCATCCCAAGGTTTGCTATTATGAACACATTGGGATTTGCATGTACTTCATAAAAAATGAACCATGACTTGTGTTATTTTCTGTCTGATGTACATAGGGCTGCATGTTGTAGTTTGTAGATTGTAGCTTGTAACTGGAAGTTCCATTTTTGCATGTTGTAGTTTGTAGCTTGCTCCAACAAATTTTGAGTCTGATTTTCCCCCTTACAGATCATGATCTGGAGAGGCTTGCCGTGGAGACAGAAGGTTAGTTTTTATTTCGGTAATGTGCTCCTTTTTAAATGATTTGCCTCTGTGGCCTTTCTTATAAGGAACTAAATATATGTCCATAGGATATTCTGGGAGCGACCTGAGAGCATTGTGTGAGGAAGCTGCAATGATGCCAATCCGAGAGCTTGGTCCACAGAATATCCTTACAATAAAAGCAAATCAGGTGCCTGGTCTGCAGTTTCTGAACTTTGGATGAAAACCCTTTGAAATAGTCAGCATCATTGTCCAGTGGAAGGAGCACTAATTCTTTCTGTTTACTGTGATGTAGCTGCGACCATTGAGACACGATGATTTCAAGAGCGCGATGACCGTGATAAGGCCGAGCTTGCAGAAGAGCAAATGGGACGAGCTGGAGAAATGGAACGACGAGTTCGGTTCAAGCTGACAATGCTAACGCCCGCTGTTCATCAGACGGATTTAGTTTGGTGTGTATATAACGTCATCGCCATAATTGATGGGCTGCAAATTGCCAAAGTCACATACATACACGCCCGCCCATGCAGGCATCTGAATCTATGACATTGTAAATGCTGTACAAGGAATACGCTCCGGCTCTGAGCTGGGGTGAAGCAAAATTATAGACGAACTCGTCTCTGATAGCAACTTCCAGTTTTCACTATTAGTAGTCTAGATGCAAAAGACATCCAATAGCACTTGCCGGTTTGGTCCGCGCTGGTCACCGTATAGATGGACACCTGTGATCATGCTCTGACCAAGCAAGTGTCCTTGATTTCGGTGTAGTTCACTGCTCGTTTCTTCTTGGTCGTTTTCGCTTGGGCTTCATCGAACACCTCCTCTTTGATCTCTTCCAATTTAGCTTCAGTGTTGTCAACTTTGTCATCGCTGAATTCAAGTTGCCTCTTGGTAATGTCTGTCCACCGCTCTTGTTGTGAGCATCGTAGCTACATTGCATACAACTTGCATATAAGAGAAAGCAACCAATTACGTATAAGAGAAAGCAACCAATTAGCGTGCACAGGAACATGAGAGGACGGAGTTCATACCTTGCTGACGTTGCCATCCGAGATGTGGACGGGTGGAGGCTGAGTGACGAAGCAAGGAGCCCTAGCGGCGACGGGCAGGCCTGAGCGGTGGGCGGAAGGGAGCTGCGGTGCACCACCTACTTTGTCTTATACTCTTATTCACCGATTGTGCAGGCTTTTGTGGTTTGGGCGCGGGGGCGATGGCGGTTGCTTGGCCACAGGCGGGACGACTTAGTTGCCCAAACGCTCCCGCTTCGCCTTACCGGTGCCAGCAATCATGTGGGCAACCGATCCGACGGTCGGGGAATCGGCGGCAGTTCCAGTGGCCGCCGTTGTGGGTAGAGGCTGCGCGTCAGCACCAGCAGCAGCCGGAGGCTGGTGGAGGTCCATGGCTTCGGATCTGGTTGGTGGCGGCGCCGGAGAGCGAGCGGGGAGAGAGATCGGCGGCAATGCAGAAGCGGGAAAGGGGGAGGTGAAATGTCTCTCCCACGCGAACAACTATAACACTACAGGCTGCACTCGGGTTGCTCCCGAAGCCCTTGTATCTAGGGGTCGAGATAGGGTTTCTCCATGGACTATAGAAAAATACGGATGGGACGGTTCTACAAGATTAGTTCGGGGCAATTTTTTCTTGACGAACCGAAAACTTGTTATACAGTTTCAGTGCGTTTATGGATCTGATGCTAGAGTTGACAAAGAACCTCCGAAGCGGTGACGAGTCCATCCTCTCTTTCTCTCGTGTAGGACACACCCCCAAACCAAGGCCGAACAAATGGCACGCATTGGACTGTTCTACACAAAGGATAACCCTGTTTCTCTTAGGCGAGGACAAAAACCTCCCGCTATCCACACGTCGACTGGCACAGGCAGCTAGCTCGCACTCCAAGAAACGATGCGGCAATGGCAACGCCGCCTACTAGCATCGCCCCTCCGGTGCTCATCGTGTAAGCACTATTTCAGTTTGATTGTCTAATATAGTTTATTTACATTCTAAAAATTAATTTTGTAACAAAATTTGAAACATATGAAATCTCTGGCCAGCGCTGGACAAACACCGGCAAATGGGTTGCGCCGCTGGGTGCCCTTAGCTCCGGCATGCATCAATCTCACAATGAAATTCTGGTGCATATATATCTTTTGTAACAATTTTAAATATGTTTTCAAATAATAAATCTATAGACATGCAAAATCTGATGAGAGGCGTTCCTAGCGTGTCCTAGGCCGACCACCAGGGTACACTGGCTGGCAGAACCGTGCTCGGTGAGAGACATTTCCCACACGATATACGTCCGCACCCGCCGGATTGCAAGGCCTGTCTAGAGCCGATGTGACACTTTTTGTGTCTCGCTTGGGGTGTCCATCCCATATATGTTTGTTCACAATTTTTTAAAAATAAAGAATATGTTTTGTGTTCTCTATAGAAAGAAAAAATTGATACTCCAACTCACAGACATTTTCTCGTCTTTTTACACGAACCACATAAAATAATAATAATTTGTCTTGATAACTTGTGTGTAAACATAAAATGTCTACCTGCGAAATTTTCGTTCATAATTTTTTGAAATTTTAATTTTTGTCTATTATGATCGGTAGTCTTAGTTGTGTAATACTCCCTCCGTTTCAAAATATAAGATGTTATAGTTTTGTGAAGAAAATGTATCTAGACTTGTTTTAGTGTGTAGATTCACTCTAAACATAAGTGAACCTATATACTAAAAGTAGTCTAGATACATTTGCTTCGCAAAGTTAAAACATTTATATTTTGAAACGGAGGGAGTACATACTACGGCAGTTACTGGATTTCTTTGTAATCAAAGTTGCTGAACTAGAGTTGCTCGTTCATGCAACTCCTGCAGTTACTGGTTCTTGCAATTTTTCTCAAATCTGCATTAGCCCGTGCAAGAGATGGATAAAGGCACGGGCGTCGTGGCCAAAAGCAAGGGAATCACGCCAGGACCTGCACACGCGTCAGCGCCGGCGGTGGTTACTGATTTGTAGCAGCAGCAGGCCAGCGTGACAGACGCCATGAATCCTGCACCTCGAGTAGAGCATATGTTGGATGCACTCACAGATTCTTACATTGGATGCGGAGACAGATGTCTAAGAGGGACATCGGTGGGTGTGGCACCCTGGTGATTAAATACGTTGGAAAATTGCTACTCTAGTCCGCATTGCCGCTCTCCTCGTCGCCGGAGCTCTGCAGCAGCCTGCTGATGTCATCAGCGATGAACTCGGCGTCCATGCCGCTGCCGGTGAGCCCCCTGGCCGCCATACCCGCGCGGTAGAGCCCCTTCTCTCCCTTGGGTGACTTCCCTGTTACCTTCCCGTCCTTGCCAATCAGCTCGTCGCCTTCCTCCTAAAACAAGTTCAGATTATTCTAGCTAGCTGTGGAATTCACAAGAAAAACTTGATTGATTCTTGGTATGCATGGCACGTACGGACCTTGAGCCAGTTCTTGGCCGTGCAGCGGTACCCGGTGGCGAAGATGATGGCGTCGAAGCGGTGCCGTCCGCCGCCTGCGAACTCCACCACGTCCCGGTCGATGCCCGTCATCGCCGGCAGCACCTGAATCCGCCCTTTCTTGATCTTGTCGTAGGTGCCGACGTCGATGACCGGGTAGCCGCTGCCCTGCTGCATCCAGGCGAAGGGCCCGACGGCAGGCCGCGGGAGGCCGTGCTTGGCGGTGTCGCCGAACACGAGGCGGCACGCGAGCAGCGTCAGCCTGTCGACCATCCAGAGCGGCAGGAACCTGAGCAGCGGTATGGACGCGCTCATGATCTCCCTCGTCATCAGGTGGACCTCGCCACGGACGACGACGGAGCAGCTGCCGGCTCCGCCCTCGGCCAGGTCCAGCGCGATCTCCATCCCCGAGTTCCCGCACCCGACGACGAGCACCGCCTTCCCCTGCATCCCCTCGGCGGACCGGTACTCGCTGGCGTGGATGGTCTCGCCCGGGAACGTGTCCAGCCCTGGCACCGCCGGCACCACCTTCTCGTCGAACTTCCCCGTGGCCACCACCAGGAACCTCGCGGTGTAGAGCTCCGCCTCGCCGGTTCCGAGGTCGACGGCCTCCACCTCCCACCGCCCATCGTCCACGAACCGTGCGCTGCGGACCTCGCGGCGGAGGCGGAGGCGCGCGCGCACGGCGAAGCGGTCGGCGTAGGCGTCGAGGTAGCGGACGAAGTGGTCGCGGGAGAGGTAGGCGGGGGCGTCGTCCGCGTGCGGCGCGTGTGGAAGAGCGCTGTGGTGCTTGGGGAGGTGGAGGTGGAGGCGGTCGTAGGCGCGCTTCCGCCACAGCGAGCCCACGCAGTCGTCGCGCTCCAAGACGACGCTCTCCACCCCGTGCAGCGCCAGGCACGCCGACGCTGCCAGCCCCGACGGCCCCGCTCCGACGATGATCACCGGCGGCGCGCTGTTAGTAGCCCTCGTCGTCGACATTGTTGGATGGGGAGAGTAGCTAGCTGCTTGAGCGTGTGCCTGCCGTATAGACGTGTACTACTAGCTAGTGTCCGCGTAATGGCAGTCGAGAAAAGCGACGATGATGACATGAGACAGTGCCTGAGAAAAGCAAGATATCTACCAATCCATCTTTTCTTTAGCCTTGTCTTGTTTCCGGGTGGCAAACAACCTGGCTCTAACAATGCGTGAACTTGCACCGGTTTCGTCTGTTAATATACAGAGGGAAATATCCAAGAGTTTGTTACAAGGTTTTGGTATGTGTCCAAGTGAAGTATTACTACTTCATATTGTTTACAATACCGAAAATACAAGAAAACATAAATATAAAAGGTATATGCTAAATATATTTAACAACCCCCATTAATCACAGCCTTGTCTAAGGTTGAGATTACGCTTAAACTCTTCAAGATCTCGTACTGGCAGTGTCTTTATAAACCCATCTGCTATTTGATCCTTGGTAGATATAAACATGATATCTAACAGTTTTCTTGCAACTCTCTCTCTCTCTGACAAAATGAAAGTCAATCTCCATATGTTTAGTTCTTGCATGAAACACATGATTGACTGACAAGTATGTAGCTCCTAAATTATCACACCATAAGCATGGCTTTTCTTTTAACGAAACACCTAGCTGACCAAGAAGAGCTTCAACCCATATTAATTCAGCTGTGGCATTAGCTAAGGCTTTATACTCAGCCTCGGTGCTTGACCTTGACACAATTGCTTGTTTTCTGGCACTCCAAGATATTAAATTTGGTCCAAAGAATATAGCAAAACCTTCTGTGGATCTCCTATCATCAAGACAACCTGCTCAATCTGCATCAGAAAAAGCACTAAGCAGACTTGAAGAAGATTTATGAAAAACAAGCCCAACTTTTATAGTTCCTTGAATGTATCTCAATATTCTCTTGGCAGCTATCCAGTGAGAGAGGTTGTTGGAGCATGTAAGAATTGACACACTTTGTTCATCGAAAAAGAAATGTCAGGTCTAGTTAAGGTCAAATACTGTAAAGCATCTACAATACTTCTGCATTCAGTAATGTCAGAAGGGCCAAGAAGTGTCCCTTCATGAAGTGACAGCTTATCAGTAGAAGACAAGGGTGTGGGACATGGAGTGCACTGCTTCATGCCAACTCTTGCAATCAAATCAGTGGCATATTTTTCTGTGTAAGAAGCAGACCATCATTGACTTTCTTCACCTCAATTCCCAGAAAGAAATAAAGATCACCTAGATCTTTAAGAGCAAAATCATCCTTTAGATCACATAGCAGCAAGGAGATGACCTGATCAGACGAGCTAGTAACAATAATGTCATTAACATAGATAAGAACAAATATCATAACACCTGATTTCTTGTAAAGGAAAAATGATGTGTCTGCTATGGAAGGAACAAACCAAAGTGACTACAGCTTTATACTGAGTCTAGAATACCATACACGAGGAGATTGTTTGAGACCATAGAGAGCCTTGTCAAGTTTGCATATATAGTGGGGGGTTTCAGGATTTTCAAAACCTGGAGGTTGTTTCATATAAACTTCCTCCTCTAGAACGCCATGAAGAAACACGTTCTTGACATCTAGCTGCCTCAAACTCCAGCCATAAGAAATAGCAACTGAAAAAACAAGTCCAATAGTAGCTGCTTCCACAACTGGACTGAAAATATCTTCACAATCAATGTCATACCTTTGCTTGAACCCTTTTGCAACCAGACGTGCCTTGTATCTGTCAACTGTCCCATCAACATGTTTCTTAATACGGTACACCCATTTACAATCAATGAGATTTTTGGTTGAATTTGGAGGTACAAGATGCCATGTTTTATTTTCCAGCAAAGCATCATATTCCTCTTTCATAGCCTTGTTCCAACAATTATGAGAGAGAGCTTCTGAAAAAGATATCGGTTCCCCTGTAGACAAGAGCAAACCATACCGAATAGTTCCTCAGTATATTGTTTAGGTTTGCGAATACCCTTCCGAAGTCGTGTACGAGGTTCTGGTGGTTCAGGTTGAGGCGACGGAGAGCGTGGCACAGAAGATCCCGTGTCTGCGACATCAGTGGAGGCATAATCAGTCGAGGAATCAACCCCACTAGCGTCATCCTGACGCGCGGCAGAAGACAACGTCTCACCCAGACGCTCGCTCGCGTCACTTTCATGCGCAGCAGGGGACAGTGGAGGGGACCCACGTGGGGACACTTCCACGTCCGCGTGCACAGTGCTGCAAGGCGGGGATGAGGCCATGTGCAGCGAAGGGACCGAGGATGTGGACCGCGGCGACAAAGCGTTCGTCATGGGGAGACGATGTGAAGGCGACGTTGGGCAGGAGACATCAGGATTGGGCTCCTGCAAATCCACCTCAGGATTGCTACCTGGGACATGCAGGGCAGACGAATCCGTTTTGGGATTGCTGCCCGAGACAGGATTAGTTTTGGCATTTTCTAAGGGTGTATTTGCACCGTTTCTGCTTATTTCTTCACCATTTTCTCTAGAATTTCTTGTTAATTCATGCTGCACTGTAACATCATCACCTGCAACCACATTATCTACTAGGGCTGGATCAACATTAGGTATAATATGCATATTCATATGATCATCAATGTGTGTCTCCCCATTGTTAGAAGGTAACAAAAGAATATCTTGTTTGAGACGTGTTCCAGCATTGGGATTAAGATCAGCAAAGGGAAACATATTTTCATAAAAAACAACATCTCGAGAAATATAGACCCGTCCTCCCACCGCCCATCGTCCACAAACCGGTGCGCTGCGGACCTCGCGGCGGAGGCGGAGGCGCGCGCGCACGGCGAAGCGGTCGGGTAGGCGTAGAGGTAGGGGACGAAGTGGTCACAGGGGAGGTAGGCGGGGGCGTCGTCCTCGTTGGCGCGTGTGGAAGAGTGCTGTGGTGCTTGGGGAGATGGAGGCGGTCGTAGGCGCGCTTCCGCCACAGCGAGCCCACACAGTTGTCACGCTCCAAGACGACGCTCTCCACCCCGCGCAGCGCCAGGCACGCCGACGCAGCCAGCCCCGACAGCCCCGCCCGGACTATGATCACCGGAGGCGCGCACATTGTTGGATGGAGAGATCAGTAGCTAGCTGCTTGCGCGTCTGCCTGCCGTGTTGTAGGCGTGTACTACTAGCTAGTGCACGCGTACGTAATGGCAGTCGAGAATAGCGACGATGATAACATGACAGTGCAGGGAGATATCTACGAATCCATCTTTTCTTTAGCCTTGTCTTGTTTCCGGGAAGGGAATGCATGCGACGGAGCAGATACACATATATATGTGCAGTCACTAGCATTGATGTCTGGTCAATCGCCGTCGCTAATGTTGGCACATCTCAGAATCATTTTCTTCGGCAAGGTATCTTCTGGACCTGGACATATATATGAAAGAAAAGACAGAATACCATGGTTTGCACTACAGTCTTCTAACTCTCTATTTATATCTACCATTGTTTTGGCCAACCAGTTTTGGAAAATATATCTACCATTGCTTCGGCCAGCCAGTTTTGGCATGCCCATTTAATGTGAAAATGATGTTCTGATAGGGTTGCAACAGGGATTTGGTGAAAGTCCAACTTCTACTTTATTTTTTAAGAAAGTGACTAGATCTCAGACATTTGAGAACTTCTTATGTTTACGTCGTTGATGTTATTTTAATATTTATGTTATTTCTCACTAGCAACTCGTAAGATTTATACTAATTTTCAGTTACAATCTAGTTGTAACTCATTAAGTTCTTAGTTACACCCGAGTTACAACTCATGTGTAACTTTCACTTTGCATGAATCACGAGCTAAATCGAATGGTGAAAAAGACGACCGAAATTTAAGAAGTTCTTAGACGTCTAAGAACTAGTAAATCCGATTTTTTTTAAAATTAAAACAGTCGGGATCAATCTTCCGGATCTTGGTTACCTGACAAGTTCTAAGATTGAATCCTAATATTGAGATAAGAGACGATGATACAAAATACAAATCCAATATTAAATCATAAAAAAATATTTCCATTATTACAGAAAAAAATTGTCATCTACCATGACCAGGTTTCGTTGTTGAAGGGCCCTTTTCATGGTTAAAGGGTATTTTACCACAGATGGAAACCCGTGGTACGCCCATCAACCATAAAAATCGAGAAAAGCAACGGTAATCACTAGTGAGGACAGTGCGTGCCTGGTTGTATAGCCGTGCAATGGCAATCGGAAAAAGCAAGATATCTATCAATCCATCTTTTCTTTAGCCTTGTCTTGTTTCTAGGAATGCGATCAAGAGAGCGTGCAGTCACCATTGTTGTCTGGTCAATCGCATCGGTAATGTTGGCACATCTGATCAATCGTACACATCTGAATCTTTTTCTTCTAGAAATGCAATATCAACGTGTATGTTTGGCTCTCGGCATCATCTTTACCGCCCATTTATTGGAGATTCATTGCAGACTTTGCAAAATTTTCTGTCACATCTCTGTACTATCTTTTTTCTCAAATTCATTGTATTTTTTAGCACGCCACCTACATTTCAGTTTTTTTTACATATATGTGTTAACATATGAGAATACGAGATAGACTTTGGTAGGTACGATTGTATCTATGGATAGATGCTAGCTGTAGATAAACATTGGGTTGTTGTAACAATCGTTGTAATCTGAACTTGTACCGCACGTTGTGCATCGTCCACCGTTGCTACGGCTGAGGCCTATATAAACTCACGAGCGCCAGATGAGATTAATCATCGAGGCCTAAACCAATCTACCCTGTTCTTCCTTTATTCTTCACATGGTATCAGAGAAACTCTGACCAATGTCGAACTCTACCTCTTCCTCGATCCTAGCAGCCATGCCGCCCATCTCCTCTGTAGTCACCGTACGCCTCACCTCTGAAAATCACCTCATGTGGAAAGCCCAGCTCCTTGCCTTCCTCCGCACCCACCAGCTTCTTGGCATCGTCAATGGCCAGGAGCCCGCTCCGGTGAAGACCATCGACACCACCACCGGCACCGGAGATAGTGCGGTCACCACCAAGGTGGCCAACGCAGCCTACACCGCCTGGTACAGCAAGGACCAGGCCGTCCTCGGCGGGATACTTGCTACCATCTCGGAGGACCTGCTTCCCCATGTTATGGCTGCGACGTCCGCCGCTGAAGCTTGGGGGCAACTGGAGCGCATGTTTGCGTCGCGCTCCCGTGCGCGCCTAAACCAAATCCGCGCGCAGCTGGCGACCCCGAAGAGGCCCGATATGTCCGGGCAGAACTACTTCAAGCTGAAGAAGACGCTGGGGGACACCCTGGCCGCGATCGGCCACCCTCTCCACGCCGATGAACTAATCGCCTACATCACCTCCGGTCTCGGCGCGGACTATGAGTCCCTCGTCTCCTCGCTCAACGTCAAGGCCAACCTGACCCTCGACAACATGTACTCCTACCTCGTCGGGTTTGAGCACCGCCAATCCATCTACAACCCGCCCGATCTCCAGATTGGGTCGAACTCCTCCGCCAACTACGTCGGCTCCGGTCGGCAGCAGGGGCGCGGCGGAGGCTATCAAGGCGGGCAGGGAGGTGGCCAAGGACGCAATGGAGGTGGCTATGGACGCCGCAGCGGAGGCAACTACGGCGGTGGTCAAGGCGGCGGACAAGGCCGCAACGGCGGCGGTGGCGGCGGTCGCCGCGGTGGAGGCGGTGGAGGCGTTTGCCAGCTCTGCGGCAAGACTGGCCACGTGGCCCTCAAGTGCTTCAGGCGTTTTGACGCTACGTTCCATGGAGAGGAGGAGCAGCCATCGGCCAATGTGGCCGGCACTAGTTCTGGCTACCAGGTGGACCCAAACTGGTACTCGGACACGGGGGCGACCGATCACATCACAAGTGATCTAGACCGCCTCTCCTTCCGCGAGCGCTACAATGGCAACGACAACGTCCAAGTCGGCAACGGCGCAGATTTGCACATCGCACATATTGGTCAAAGTTCTATTAATACTTCCGCTAAATCTCTTGCACTTCGCAATGTTCTCCATGTCCCACGTATCACAAAAAATCTAGTTTCAATTCATTGCTTGACCAATGACAATGATGTGTTTGTTGAATTTCACCCTTCTTTTTTTGTCATTAAGGACCTAGCAACGAGGAAAAGCCTGCTCCGAGGACCATGTAGAGCCGGTCTCTACCCCTTTCCGCCATCCACGCTCCTTCATCATGTCAAGGCAGCCATGCTTACGTCGGTCAATAAAAAGCAATGGCATCATCGCCTCGGCCATCCATCGTCCCAAGTAGTTCAATCCATTATTAGTTTGAATAAACTTCCGCTTAGCGGATCTCATGATGCATCGATTTGTGATGCTTGCCAACAGGCAAAGAGTCACCAACTCCCTTATGGTCCATCTAGTTTTGTTGCCAAATTTCCCTTAGAGCTTGTGTACTCCGATGTATGGGGGCCAGCAACAACATCTATTGGTGGTTACAAGTATTATGTTTCTTTTATTGATGCTTTTAGCAAATTCACTTGGCTTTATCTCTTGCGTGCAAAATCTGAAGTTGAGCAAGTTTTTATTCGCTTTCAAACGTATGTCGAACGACTTCTTAATCACAAAATATTGTGTGTTCAATCGGATTGGGGGGGTGAATACCAACGTCTCCATAAATACCTTCAAAACACTGGTATCGCTCATCATGTGTCTTGTCCTTACACACATCAACAAAACGGCGCCGCCGAACGCAAACATAGGCATATTGTTGAAACCGGACTTGCACTTCTTGCTCATTCATGCATGCCGGTTCGGTTTTGGGATGAAGCATTCCTCACAGCTACCTTTCTTATTAATCGTCTCCCCACCCGTGTTATTGATAATGCCTCCCCTATGGAACGTCTTTTCCAAGCAAAACCTGATTATACCATGCTCAAGTCGTTCGGCTGCTCGTGCTGGCCCCATCTCCGCCCTATGAACAATAAGAAACTTGCTTTTCGCTCCAAAGAATGTGTCTTCGTTGGCTATAGCTCACATCATAAGGGGTATAAATGCCTCGACACCTCTACTGGCCGGATTCATATTTCGCGGGATGTTGTTTTTGATGAGTCTGTATTCCCGTTTGCACGCAAATTTCATGCATCCCTTAGTCCATCTGAGCTTCCTCCATCATATGTCCAACTTCTGGCACCACCAAACTCCTCCACCGTTCCCATGCCAGCTCCTAGCGGAAGTACTAATAGGACTAATGATCTAATAGCCGATGAGCATGTCGTTTCCTTTGATCCATGTGCAGGAACAGGTACTGACTCAGAGCACACGTCGCTCAGGATGCATTGCATGGATCATGCAGAGGGCGCTGGCTCCCAGGCTGCTCGCGTGGACGTGTCTTCCCCGCAGCCTGTGTCGCGGGCCTCCTCTCCTGCCCCGGACACCTCTCCTGACGAACGCTCCGTCGTCCCTCCCGGGCCCAGCTCTTCCGTTGCTCAGCCGTCTGGATCGGCCTCGCCCTCGGCGCCTGGGCCTCCTGCTCCGACTGAGCGGCCTCATACATGCTCACGCTCCGGCATCGTGAAGAAACTGGAGCGCACGGACGGTACCGTCACGTACGTCTGCCAGACTGCACCACCGCCATCACCTGTTCCTACCGATCCCTCTGGTTACTCGGAAGCAGCTCTCCATGCTTCATGGCAACAGGCAATGGATGATGAGATTGCTGCTTTGCATCGTAATGGCACATGGAGTCTAGTGCCCTTCCGCCCCGGCCTGAATATCATTGATAGCAAGTGGGTATACAAGTTGAAGTATAAAGCTGATGGCTCGATTGATCGCTATAAAGCTCGCCTCGTGGCAAAGGGATTCAAGCAGCGTGCTGGTATTGACTACGATGACACGTTCAGACCAGCGGTTAAGCACACTACCATTCGAGTTCTTCTCTCTTTGGCGCTGTCCCATAATTGGAGTATTCGGCAATTGGACGTCCAGAATGCCTTCTTGCATGGTGTTCTTAATGAGGAGGTGTATATGTTTCAGCCACCTGGTTATGTGGATTCTCAGCATCCTCGTCATATTTGCAAGCTCCAGAAATCCCTCTATGGTCTCAAACAAGCTCCTCGTGCCTGGTTTGCTCGCCTCCTTGCTCTTGGTTTTTCGTCTTCTGCCGCTGATGTGTCTCTCTTCATCTTTTGGAAAGGGGGCCTATGCATATATTTCCTCATATATGTCGACGACATCATTGTTATCAGCTCATCTTCTGCAGCTATTGATCGTTTGTTGACTCAGCTTCGCCGAGATTTCGCTATCAAGGATCTTGGTGCTCTCAGTTATTTTTCTGGGTATTGAGGTTCATGCGGTTGATGAGGGACTTGCTTTGTGTCAGCGGAAATATATACTTGATCTTTTGAAGAAAACCAACATGGTGAAGGCAAAATCATGTACTACACCCATGTCTGCTACAGATAGGCTCTCCAAGGATTCAGGAACGGCACTTTCATCAGTTGATGCCACCCAATATCGCAGCGTTGTTGGGGCACTACAGTATGTCACATTGACTCGTCCTGACATTGCTTATAGTGTCAACAAAGTGTGCCAGTTCCTGCACTCACCCACAGACTTACACTGGACGGGAGTCAAGAGGATTCTTCGCTACCTCCAAGGGACAGTGACACATGGCTTGCTTCTTCGTCGTTCACCCTCTGTGGTTCTCAGTGCCTTCTCTGATGCCGACTGGGCCGGTTGTCCTGATGATCGGCGGTCTACAGGAGGACATGCGGTGTTTCTGGGTGGCAATCTAGTTGCGTGGAATTCTCGCAAACAACCTACGGTTTCACGGTCAAGTACCGAGGCTGAGTACAAATCTGTTGCCAATGCCACAGCAGAGCTTATGTGGATACAAGCATTACTTGGTGAGCTTGGGCTTGAGATACGGCGACCTCCATCGCTATGGTGCGACAACATTGGTGCGACCTATCTCTCTGTCAACCCGGTGTTTCATGCTCGCACGAAGCATATTGAGATTGACTATCACTTCGTGCGTGAGCAAGTGGCTAAAAAGGCGCTCGAGATTCAACATATTTCAACCCATGACCAGCTAGCAGATGTTCTTACTAAACCACTGATGGTTCATCAGTTTGAGCGTTTCCGTAGCGATCTCAATGTGCTCCCCATGTTTCGATCGAGGGGGGATGTTAACATATGAGAATACGAGATAGGCTTTGGTAGGTACGATTGTATCTATGGATAGATGCTAGCTGTAGATAAACATTGGGTTGTTGTAACAATCGTTGTAATCTGAACTTGTACCGCACGTTGTGCGTCGCCCACCATTGCTACGGCTGAGGCCTATATAAACTCACGAGCGCCAGATGAGATTAATCATCGAGGCCTAAACCAATCTACCCTGTTCTTCCTTTATTCTTCACAATATGACGATTCCGTTTCACATCACACACACTCTAAGTTGATATTGTAGAAGGATAGAGACGGATTGATGGAATATGATGGATGCATTATTAAACTTCATGACCGAATATATATGACGTACAGAGAATCATCTTGAAGTACAAGTTAAGTTAGACTAGAGTCCTAACTATCACTATCATAATAATCGTGCCCATACAATACTCTAACATCCCTCCGCAGTCGTAGCGGTAGCGTCGTGAACAACTGGAACATCGCTGACGGTCAGATTGGAGATAAGCTGAAGTAGAATCAGTGGGCTGACATCCCCCCGTAGTCCGAGCGGAAACATCCTGGACGGTGTCGCGTCGCGGTAGCTTGGACTGTAGAGGAAGCTGATGATGCTCAAGCGAGGTGGTAGCCCTTGTGCCGATGTCGAGGGAGCCGAGAGCATGAGCCGAGCCATGGTTGAGGTAGCCGTGCGAGGGGTCGCCGTGGTCGATGTCGTGGTCAGGATGCCGGTGTCGAGGTAGGCGCACATGAATCCGCATGCGCATAGTTCACGAGGAGGATGCCGAAGACGCGTCGAGGTAGTCGTCGAGAATGTCGATGCCAAAGCCGATGCAGTCCGAGTCATCGAGAACGAGGTGCGTCCATATTTTTGACAGAACTAGGCGCACGTCGGGGAAGAACGCACACTCCGATTTTGCCAGAACCTACTATGCAAAGAAGAACTTGTCGGTGACGCGGTCGAGGCAGTCGTAGAGGAAGGGGGGCGATGTCGAAGAATACCATGTCAAAGTTGATGAAGACGAGGCGTCGATCCGAGTTTTCCAGACTCGGGAACGCATCATGGACGAAGGCACTCCTGGTGTTGCGAGTACCAGGCGTGCGAGGGGCAGGGACCATAATGGACTTGTCGCCATGTCAGGGAGACTAGCAGAGGAGACCTCCAGAGCAGTTGCGAGGCGCAGAGCGGCGAAGGGAGAGATGTCGATGCCGATGTTGTCTGCGGTTGTCGGAGTAGACGAGTAGGTGGTGTAGTCGGGGAGGGCGATGACGCTGGCGATGAAGTTGTAGTGAACGAAGATGTAGAGGGCGGCAAAACCAGCAGAGACCCGAAGTGGTCATGCTGGACGCCTAGAGAGGCGCGGCGGCGGTCCTCTATGTAGGCGAAGAAGAACCTGGCGACGTAACAAAGACCATGTGCAGACAACGGTGATCCATGTTGTAGGATATGACGCAGTGGAAACCGAGGAAGTCGGTGCGCGGGGACGACGAAGTAGACTGCGTGCAGCACGCTACGAACCGAGGGGACGACATAGCTGCTGGGCGCAAGTCGGTGCAGCGGCTAGGAGACCACTAGCGACGTGCATGCCAAGGAAGACGCGTTGGAAGCTGGTAGAGTGGACCAAAGGCGACAGCGCTGCAACCCGATGGGGCGACGCAGCGGCAGCCCGTAGCTCGATCGATGGTAGGCGCATGCTCGGGGACATGCTTGGCGTAGACAGGCACGAGATCGGTTGATCAGACCAACGGTGTGCCGTATGCGCCACGGCGTGGACGACACATAGATCAGAGTCGATGGCGGCATTGTCGGTGAAGTCCCGGACGATGACGACGAAGATGATCCGAGGGGGGCGGCCGCGGCAAGCTTCCAAGGAAGGCGTAGCAGCCGTCTGCGGTGCGCGACAGCCTGCCGAGGCCGGCGCAGCAGCGGAGAGGGCAGACGCACATGCACGTTGTAGATCATCGATGCCAATGGTCGTAGTAGAGACGCGAGTGGACGATGGCGGTGGGCGACTCAATCCGGTCTAAGATCGGTAAACCAGGAATAAAACCGATCAAGAGATCGGAGAAAAAGAACTACAGGGCAGCCGATCACGGATCGATGGACGAACCCTGCGTACGGGTTGCGCAGCCCCCGACGGAGATCATGGAGACCGACCTCCCCTGGAGCAGCGTGGCGGAAGCGTGCCAGCGGTGGCTAGGGTTTGGGAACGGTTTAGGCTGATACCATGTAGAAGGATAGAGAGGGATTGGTGGATGGATGTATTATTGAGCCTCATAAGCAAGTATATATAGACGTACATGGGATCATCTTGAAGTACAAGTCAAGTTAGGTTAGAGTCCTAACTATTGTAAACTATCATAATAACCATGTCCGTACAATACTCTAACAGCTATATTGCTGGATGAGGCCAAGCTTATTCCAAGATTTATCAAGATTAACGGCGGCTAGGGTTTAGGATCGATTTAGACTGATATCATGTAGAATCATAGAGAGGGATTGGTGGAATATGATAAATGTATTATTGAGCCTTATGGACGAGTATATATAGGCATACATGGGAGGCTAGAGTTCTAACTATGCTAACTACCATAATAACTATGCTAACTACCATAATGCTGGATGAGGCCAAGATTATTCAAAGATTTATCAAGATTAATCAATAATTTCTTACAATATCTGTCTCACAAGATTCAATGAGATTCAAAATCATGTTTCATTAGATTCAACTGGATTCAAAATATTTTCAACATATTTTGTTGTTTGTTTCATGCATATTTTTTTTTCAAAGATAATCAACTCCGTTATTTATTGATTCAAGGTGGACATCAGATCCTCAAAAGTCAAGATTTACATATGGCACATACACGTTTCATACATAGGGGACTTTTGGGTATGTTTCCTATATACATCAAGATATAGAAAAAGAATGAGCAAAACATGGATTGGTGGCAGAATCATCTAATTTAAACAGACACATCGAGTATAGCTTTCAAGAAAATAAGAAAAAGACATACGGCAATTATTATTTCATTCATGTTCCGTCATATATTCGGAAGTTTCAGTACTACAAGATTTTAGAAGGTACTATGATAGCTTTGTTCTATGCCAGTGCAAGATCATTGAAGTATACAAGATCCATTCAATATTCAGTAGATCATACTAGACTCTTTTTTTCTTCCAGATCTGCAACTTGAAGATTAAACAAAGACAAACAGGGAACGGAGCATTCATCAAAGATATTTTGACAAATATAACTGAAACTGAAACGAATTTTGAACGATTCTTGAGTGGAACTCTTTTTAAACACTGAATTGATGCATACATTTCTTTCGGCCGCAGGTGTCGCCGAACCTCCTGGCTACGGACTTGTCTGAGGCTCCGAGCAGTAATTATAAACGCAGGTACCAAAAACTGTTGACGAGGTCAGTCGTCAAGCGAACTGATCAGTGCTGTGTAGGCTGCCATTTGGCAACTCGATCGCCAGTACCAAGCTGCGTACAGTACATGTGATCGATAAGAAGACGACGACGGAACGAAACGCGACGGTGGGACGGTCATGATTCCCGCCGCGCACCTAGTGTTGCTGCTGCTGCACCTCTGCTTCTCGGCAGCTCAGGCCGCCGCCGCACGACGGACAGGGCCGCCGCCTGGGTGCCTGACAATCTGCGCCGGCGTGAGCGTGCCGTACCCGTTCGGCGTCCGCGACTCTCGGTGCTACTGGCCGGGCTTCAACCTCACCTGCGACCGGGCGCGCGGCCGGCTGCTCATCGGCGACGGCGGCACCCTCCACGTCGTTGAGATATCCTTGGCCAGCTCCACGCTGCGCGTCATGGACAGCGCGGGCGCCGTTAACATCACCTTGCGAGACATCTATGGCGGCAACGGCACGTGGGGCGGCGGCCTCGGCGCCGGCAACAGCCCCTACATGGTGTCGGAGCGGCACAACCAGCTCGTGGTCACCGGGTGCAACGTGCAGGCCACGCTGGTTGGCGAAGCCCGCGACGTCATCAGCGGCTGCTCCTCCTTCTGCTCCATGAATAAATATCGAACCGACGTCAAGACCTACAGCGACGACGGAGCAGCGTGCTCCGGCATCGGGTTGTTAGCAGTACTACTGCTAATACAACGGAGGATGCCACGTCTACAACAAGCAAGCCAGAAGGAGCAGGCCAGCAGTCTGGAATAGAAGAGGAGTCCCAACTCAAGCCCAGGCCCTCGTCACGCTATGGCTCTGATCAATGGGTCACACGCTTCTGATAAATACGCAGGCGTATGTAGTAGGAAGTTGGCTTGGACACGGATGAGGCCGAAGCTTGTAGAATTATCGAACCGCTGTACTCATTCATCTCGTGCTGCCGGAGCAATTTCCCGGAGCACCTCGGGATAGAACCATAGGAGAGATGCGAGTAGTTAACACGGGTGCTGCCAGACGCCCATCCCCATCGGCCGCCCCGCCTACGGCGTGCGGTTCAGGTGGCTGGACGAGGACCACGAGTACGACCACAAGCTGCCCTTAGCGGTGCGCGTCGCGTAGCGCGGGTGGTTTGACAACGCCTCCGCCGCGCTCCTCGACTACTCCACCATTCACTCGTCGCCCCTGACGGCGGTTCCCGTCGTCCTCGAATTCGTGTTGGACTCGAAGCCGGTATTAACGACAGGAGAGGCGACGTCGGCGTGCCCCGAGGACGCGGCGAGGAGCGCGTGCCGGAGCAGCCTCAGCTCATGCCACAACGTCAGCGGCAACTACCGCAGCGGCTACATCTGCCGGTGCTATGATGGGTACCATGGCAATCCCTACCTCGCCGGCGGGTGCCAAGACATCGACGAGTGCGCGCTGTTCGACATGTGCTCTGACGAGTGCACCAACAAGGCCGGGGGATACATATGCCGGTGTCCTCGCGGCGCCCGCGGCGACCCGCGAATCAAAGACGGCTGCATCAAACCATCCCTAGGTGATCACCGCACCGATGATTATATTCCACATCTCCAAGACAGGGGTTCCATATCGGTTATTTCTCTGTTTCGCACAAGATACAACTATGACATATTTTCTCTTTTTGTATTTCTAAGTATTAAGTGTCAGCATAGGTACTGGCAGCGGAGCTGGCGTTTTACTCCTGGTACTTGGTGCCATATTTGTGACCAGGAAGCTGAAACATCAGAGGGCCAAAATGTCGAAGCAGAAATGCTTCAGGCAAAACAGGGGGCATCTGTTGCAACAATTGGTGTCACAAAAAGCGGATATCGCTGAGAGGATGATCATCCCCTTGGTGGAGCTAGAGAGGGCCACCAACAATTTCGACAAAGCTCGCGAGATCGGCCGAGGAGGGCACGGGACAATGTACAAAGGGATCATGTCTGACCTACACGTCGTGGCGATCAAGAAGTCCAAGGTCGCGATACAAAGGGAGATCAACGAGTTCATCAACGAGGTAGCCATCCTCTCTCAAATCAATCATCGGAACGTGGTCAAGCTCTTTGGGTGCTGCCTCGAGACAGAGGTGCCATTGCTGGTGTATGAGTTCATATCCAATGGGACACTTTACCACCATCTTCATGTCGAAGAGCCTAAAGCATCGTTGCCTTGGGTGGATCGACTGCGAATTGCAACAGAGACCGCGAGAGCCCTCACATACCTTCATTCAGCCGTGTCATTCCCTATAGTCCACAGGGATATAAAGTCTCAGAACATTCTGTTAAATGACACTCTCATAGCAAAGGTGTCAGAATTTGGAGCTTCGAGGTGCATTCCGATCGACCAAACAGGGGGCATAACCGTCATCCAAGGGACATTTGGATACCTTGACCCCACGTACTACTACTCAGGGTGGCTTACCGAGAAGAGCGACGTTTATAGCTTCGGCGTTTTCCACATGGAGCTACTCACCAGGAAGAAACCATGCTCATATCGTTCGTCCGAGGAGGAAAGCCTTGTTGCACATTTTACCGCTTTGCTCGCAAAAGGCGATCTGGTCCACGTGTTAGATCCTCAGGTCGTGGAGGAAGGTGGCAAGGAGGTAGAAGAAGTAGCTTTGTTGGCAGTGGCATGTGTGAGGATGGACGGAGACCAACGACCGACCATGAGGCAAGTGGAGATGACACTCGAGAACCTTCGAGTACCCCCATGAATATGTTTTGAAGTGTGGTACGGATTCACCGGGTTATCAAGTGCTTGAGGGTAGAAATAGGGAGGATGTGAGCAGCCAGTATAGTTTAGAAGAAGAATATTTGTTGTCATCAAAATATCCCCGGTAGTGCATGTATTTCTATGTAAAATACACGAAGATGAAATGTCTGGTGTACTTTACCCTTTTCTCTTTTCCTTTAAGGAAACAACTAGGGTTATAAAAATCAAATCATACACACCAAAATGGAAGAGTATAGGATGCTCGTGTTGCGGGTTTTGGAGGGAGATTTTCATGTCGATGGACCATTCAGTTTAGAACTCTCAATCCAAATCTGGCAAGCTGAATTACATACACTACCGGAAAAAACTAATTAAAAGATAAATAAGATTTACAAAAAATGTTTCTTTATAAATTATGAAACGTGTGTTTGCACGTGCATGCTTACTAGTAGAGATAAGTACACGAGGGATCGGAGAGGGAAAGAGATTACATTGAGTATGGTTAAGATCGTGCTAATCAGGTGCATGCACAACGTGCGCCTAGACTATTGTTATTGCATGCTAGAGAATAGGTCTTTAAATACTGAATGTAGCAGCAGTGTCTCTGCGGATTGCATGGCTAACATCCCCGCAGTCACATCATCGGTGAGGCTATACAAGAAATCATTGAAGACCAAGAATGAAGAAGGAGGACCTTTTGTGAAAATGTCGGCAGACTGAGATGTCGTTGGGACATGCAGTGACGTGGGGTGATCATGTCAATGTTTATGGTTTATATACTTGGGTTTTTGGGAAGAAGTTGTATGCTGCAGACTTTGTCGCTTTATATGACATTGCCGTTAGTTTTGTTAGTCTTCCATTAGTTTACCTTTTTAAGGACCAAACTACCCGTCCGCTTGATCGCTTCATCTGCCCTATTTTTGATTATCACTCGTTAATATCCACACCGGAGAAAGAGTGGAACCACTGACCGTGTAACTTACCCATGACTCATATGTACTACGTTCTTACGGCTGACAAATAAAGTCATGGCCGTTGCCGGCGGCCGAACCTAGAGGAGACGAACTCGGTCAGGGTCATGTGGCTGATCAACGTATACATCTCTTACGCCTCCAGCCGTCGGTACAACTATAAAACTTTGTTCTGCAGCCCATAAAAATGTGTACGTGGCCCGTGGCCTTGTGCCCACACACGCTGCAGTTCCTATCTCTCTCGCATGAATCAGTGACCAGTTTGCCCCTTCCTAGCAAACCAAGGCTAGGAAGGTGTTTGTACCTTCAGCCCACCAGAGTTTAAACCCCAGATTTTGACACTATGTATTGCATAAAAGGAAAAATATTCTTTCAGTACGAGGCGATATTGTGAGACGTCTGTGGTGACTTCGTCAATCTCAAGACCCGATCCGCCGGCTCAGTCTTGCGGAGGTGTTCATAGGGGTAGGGTGTGCGTGTGTGTGCGTTCATAGGGGTGGGTTCATGTACGTGTTGTGAGCATCTACGATTGTACCATGTTTTTCAAGGAAAAGATTGCCCCTTCCTAATGAAAGCAGGTTTATTAGTTCTCCTAAGCCTTTGCTATTTTTTTAAAATTAGTGCAAAAAACTTTCGGAAAAGCATCGAAGCACCGCTCTCAGATACCCCTAGGAACGATGCTTTGAATTATATATAATTGGTTCCATCACATGTACAATACCATTTCTTATAATTTTGTCACATTATGCAACAGGGGCAAAAGTGTCTTTATAGGTCCCCAACTAACCCCGTTAGCTCTCTAAATACACTAGAGTGTCATATAAGGCAAAAAATTTACACAAGTGGTCAAATAAGAAAGTAAAAAAATTAGTGTCAAATAAGGAATCATATTGAGAAATAGTGTCAAATAAGGAATTCTCTCTTCGTTTTCTGAGACAATGAGTATGTATATATATTCTGTCACTTCTTTCTTTTATTTTCTCTTTTACATTTCCTCCTACTTTTTTCTTTCATGTTTCCTAAAATTTATTATATACGATTTTCTTAGTTTCCCTTTTTTCTTTTAGTTTTTTTCCTTTTAATGTTTTTTCTTTATTATTAATGTTCTACACAACTCACATTTTTGCTCTCGCGCAGATATATTTTGTTTCACAAGCGCTATAATTATTGTCGCATTTTTGTAATCATGATTTTTTGGTCCAGTAGGTTTAGATTTGTGTTCCTCATACATATGTGTTTTGATTCTCGGGCGCTAAATTTGAGATGCACTTGTAGTAATATTTTGATTTGCGCTAGGTAAAGTTTTTTTCCTCTATACCCATTATTTTGTTCCTCGAGAAAAAAAAAGTGTTATATGGTCCCTGGCTGCTAAATTTGTGAGTACTTACTACGTACCTGCATTAATGAAGTTGGCTGGTAAAGTTTTATTCCTCCATTAATGACGTATCGTTAAATCTAGAGGGAGAAATATACACTACTCCCTCCTTTACGGTTTGTACACTACTTCCTTCTTCACGGTTTGCAGGTCGTCTAATTAAATTTGGATTTTTCCAAAACTACAACGCTCCTCCTAGACGTATAAGAATTAATTGTTGATTAATATGGCAGCTTTCCTTCCAACTTACTATGCATGATGCAACAGTCTTCCACCAATGCATGCGCCTTAACCGCTCACTAACAGGCCTAATTTTCAGCCAATACGTTCACGCTTAGGTCCGTGAGATTTTTATAGAGCGCCCTGCAAACCGTAAAGGAGGGAGTAGTATAAAAATCGTCTACAAAAGTGCACATAGTTCCATGTTAAGGGCATTTGTTTCTCCAAAACAAAAAAAATCAGGTTTTCTTTGCAGATTTCCTATTCCTTATTAGGTAAAAAAGGACCAACGATGAAGCACTGTGATGAAAAAGTACACGATTAAGCATAAAATTAAAAAACTATTCATGTTGAATATGCCTCCACAAAAAGCTAGCACCACGCATTAAGCAAACAAGACCCACGCATTCATTTGGAAGAAAGAATATGAAACGGGAATCCATCTCAACAATTGTTAGTAGTAATACAAACGATAGTACTACCAAATTTAAGGAAATTATAAGCGCTCATCAGTCATCAACAATATTGTTTGTTCTTGTTCTTGCGATCCTTATTTATCTCCTTGGTCCGCTGCTTATCTCTCCTGTTCCTGATCTGCTTCATCTCCTTGGCAGGCACGCCCTTCTTTTCCTGGGCGCCGCCGCCGGCAGCCCTGGTGAGTCCCAGATTGTCCCGGAAGAGCGGCACGTTGAGCTCGAAGTGAGCGGCGAAGCCCTCCTCGCCGAGGTACTGTTTGAGGAAGTTGACGAGGACAAGCTTCAACCACGTCGTCTTGTTGACCTTGACGCGGCACCCGCTTGACTCCTCCTCTTCGTCATCATCGTATTCATCTTGGTCATCCGAGCCAGGCGGATTGGCTTCGAAGAGGTCTTTGATCTGCCGGAACAGGATCCGTTCTTCGGCGTGCTCCTTCTTGTGCGCGTCTACCCCGTCGGCGAGCTTGGCCACTCTGCTCTCCAGCGACGGCCTGTCCTCTGGCTTAGGTTCCCGCGGTCTGTAGCCGTGGTAGCGGTACAGATAGGGCGGGTCGGGCTGGTACGGGCGGTGGTTCCGCTCGATGCACACGGCCAGCGCCTCGCCCGCGGCCATCCGGACGGCGGGGTGGTCGGCCGTGAGGTGCTTGGCGATGACTTTGAACGGGGTCATGGCTCGCAGGTTGCCGGCCCTGGGGAGGAGCAGCGTCCACGCGGACAAGGCGGCCGCCAGGACCTGCGGCAAGGTGGTCTGGTCGATCACCTCGCAGACGGCCTTGAGGGTGCGCTTGGCGGCCGCCGCCTTCTTCGCGCAGACCAGGGTGACGGCGGTAAGGCAGTTGATGGCGGCGACGGCCCGCTCCGCCTGAGAGGCCGAGGAGGGGGCTAACTCGGCGGTAAGGCGTTCGAGGTCGAAGAGCCTGTCGAGGGTGTCCTGGGCGTAATTGGGGCCGACGACGGTGAGCGCGTAGATGGCGATGGCGCGGTAGGCGTCCTTGCGCTCCTTGGCGGATGATCCGGCGGTGCTGAGGAAGGAGAAGCAGCGGAACAGGGCCCGATCGTACTCGTGCCGGTGGTCGGTGATGTCTTCGGGGGGCACGTAGCCCTCCAACGCCGCCACGAGGTCCTTGAGGCCTTCCTCGCGGGCGACGTGCTTGTTCTGGTGGAGCATCTCGACGCATCTCTGGATCGAGAAGGCGCGCTCGCCGGAGTTGGAATCGACGCGCCCCATCGAGTATCGACTGCGGACAGGCTCCGATCGCTGGGTGTGGTGGGTTTGCCGAGCCAGGACGGCGAGCGGTAGATATAGCCGCCGGAAGAGTCGGAGGAGAGATCGGAGTCGGAAAGGAAACAGCGAAGTTTCGTAACGGGCACGTACCACAGTGCAAAGAAAACGAAAACTTTCTAGGCTGCAAAACTGATGGCGGCCTTCTCCTAGTGGGCCGGCCATGTATCCTCGACCCTTTTTCGTTTGTTTTCTCTGCTTAGTCGTTTTTCAAAAATAATACTCCCTCCGTACCAGGGCTCAAGGCATCTAAAAAAATCATATTTTCTCACAGCTTACTGCGCCAAATCGTACTAGATCATTACCTTCCTATTTTACCCCTACTTTCACGTAGCCCACCTTCCTCCTCGACTCCTGGGAGAAATAACTCCCGGCTCTCGCACGCCTCGACGCCTCGGGCCTCCGCACGCCTCGCACAGCCGCCGCACCTCGAACGGCTGCCGCCTCCAATCGGCTATAGATGGATCCTCTCCTACGCGTCTCCTCTCCCCCCCATTATTCGGTTCTGCCATTGTTTCCTCTCCCCTGTTTTGCGAATCTTCCATGGCAACAAGGGCGGCGGCGGTGATGGTTCTGGCGGCCGTGGCGATGCTGTCCGGTGCAGCCTCCGCCGTGGACGTGGGGGGCAGCGTGTGGGCTGACGGCATGGTGCGTAGCAGCGTCGGGGGCGACGGTATGGCGGGCAGCGGCGCGGGGGCAGCAGCGTCGGGGGCGAAGGTATGGCGGGCAGCAGCATCGGGGGCGACGGTTGGCTGGGCAGCAGCAAGGGGGGCAATGGTACGATGGGCAGCAGCGATTGGCTGTCCGCCTCAAAGAAGAAATCGCCAGCAAGTTCACGAGCTTCGCTATCGAAGTCGTCAAGGTCATCCCAATCGATTGACTGGTTAAATCGACGCCCGCCATGCGGAAGAACACATGGAGAAGCAGAAGAAGAACCAGCTGATCGACAAGGTGAAGAAGTGGGCGTCCATGGCGCCAAGATCTTATAGGAGCTCGGTTTTTTGGAGAGAGGGACATGTGATCTTTCCATGGAGCCAAGATCCGAGCCTCTAATCTTGATCTCCACCGAAGAATTTTGGAGCGATCCGTGGCACAACGTACTCCCCAATGAATGATCATCTGGTGTCCCTCTGATTGGGCAAAAAATCTTGCTAAGGATCGCCATCTCCATTGATAGGCGTGGTCGCTGGGAGAGAAGAGAGAGGGCGAGGAGAAAGGCAGCGACCGCGGGCTGCGAGCGAGAAACGAGGAGGCGAGAGAGGCGTGCGATGACAAATTAATGCGCGTGCATGCAGGGGCAAGACGGGAAGGACTCCTCTTTTTATCTCCACGGAACTCTTGCCTAAATAACTGTGCAAATTTTTAGATGCCTTAAGCCCTGGTACGCTAAAGATGTACAACCATAGTTTTTCTAACAAAAATTGCACATCTTTATTCAAAGACTAGAAAACATGCCCGTGCGTTGCAACGGGACAGATAAATCAATATTTGCACGAAACTGTCGATCAACCCGCAGAATCCTAGACTAAGTTTGCCTTTTCGTCAGACACAGATTATACAGTCATGTTATAGAGGGCTCCAGACTCCTGCGCTTCTGCTCGTTATTCGACAGAGCAGCGACTCCACGACATGAGCAGCGACTCCACGACATGAGCAAACAAGCTGACAATCTCCAATAATGGCCATGGCCGCAAGCAAGAAGCCTGAGAAGACGATAGCGGTAGCCTTGACATCCAATGCCCACTGAAAGCAGATTGACGTTGTGCTTGTAAACCACCCCCTCTACTCAAATCATAGTAGTTAACTAAGGATTTCTCTTTTTAAAACAAAATAGTCTGAAGAACCGTAGACCAAAAAATTGTGTTCCCTATTGGACAATGATGCGAAAAACAGTTCATAGGTTGGTGATCCTCTTAGAACATCTACTCCTACATCAAACTACCTACTGACAACATACTGGCCACACATGTTTTCCGTAGCCACATTAATTAAGCTAAAAACAGTCAAACGCCCACCATCAGAACTGACAAATATCATTCCCTCTTACCGGCGTCGAGCAGGGACAGGGTAGAGCGGCCACCAGTCCATACTGTGAGGTCTCTCGACATATGGTGACCTCAAATATATAGTAGAGTAATCTAAAAACACCATCTTCCATCAAAATGACCAGCAAGAACATTGACATCCCAGGTTCGGACGCACTTATGGCCAGGAAAACATGGACTGCGTTCATGACATGAATTTCCCTAGCAAGGAAATATCTAATAATTGTTAATTTTAGTACATCTTATGCCAATTAGCACTTCGAAATAGAAATCTTCTAAGTTGTACTGCTAGCCCTCTTTGCTCCATTGTTCTCACATTTTTTATAAAAGGGATTATTTCAGATTAAGTTCAGTCACAAACAACAATGGACCTTATTGGACTCACATGAGAAACATGAAACTTATAGAGGGGATAGCGACATAGGTGAAAAATAAAATGCTTTGTGGTTCGTCACATACTCGAGGTACTTGCTAGCGGCACAAGGACGGGGACAGACAGCATAGTGTCTTCTCAAAATCCTCGGCGAAAGTATACAAAGTAGAATAATCTACCACATACAGTTTCACATAATGGACTACATATATAAACATGTATGATTTTTAATAAGTTAGTCATCCTTTCTGTTTTGTCCCATGAATGGAGTTTTAGTTATCTATAGAAAAGGCTTACAAGTGTCAGTTTATTCAAAACAAATGCCTCCAAAAATCCATCAACATGGAGTTTCTTCATGTCTTTTTTCCAATATAATAAAGGATGGGGTCACAAATAAGTGAAATTCTAATCAGTTGTCTTGATGTGTTTTAGCATCAGTGTTAGGAATCTTATTTGCCCAACAAGATATATATAATGGTTCATCCATCGTTTATGGAATACAGTAATCATTAGAACAACAATCCAGTTTAAAATACCGGAACAAAATAACAATTATCAAAATAAATCTTGATGACTAGGTATTTGATGTAGATCAAAGGTAAAGGAGGATACCTTTAAGATTGATGATATGGACCGCTGGGAATTCTTTGTGAGTATGGCCCTCACACATAGACAATCTCGCTTCAAATGGGAGGTGATGATTGTCTATGGCCCCGCGGACCATAGGAGGTCCGCTGATTTCTTGCTGGAGCTTAAGTCGAAAGTGGAACGGACTAAGATCCCGGTGGTTATCACCGGTGGCTTCAATCTGATCCGCTTTGCTGAAGACAAGAGCTCGGCGAATGTGGACCTCCCTAGGATGCGTATGTTTAACGACTGCATCGCGGATCTGGCCCTTCACGAGATTGTGCATGTGGGCGCTAGATATACTTGGACTAATAAACAACTTCACCCCATCCGCAGTGTCCTCGACCGTGTCTTTGTCTCAGTTGAGTGGGAGGTGGCCTTCCCCCTGTGCTCCCTTAAGGCGGTCACTAGGATTGGGTATGATCACACCCCTCTCCTCCTTTCCTCGGGAGGGGGACAACCACCGCGTCTGAACCGATTCCACTTTGAATCTTTCTGGCTACAGAAACGAGGATTTGTGGAGGCGGTCCGGTCGAGGTGGTTGTCAGTGGTTACCTCAACCCCTCGGGTATACTGTGGTGTGGATATCTGGCACCATTGTGCCAAATTATCTCGGCGGTTCATGAGGGGTTGGGGGGCTAACTTGGGGGCAGACCTCCGGAACCAGAAGGAGTCCATTCTGGGGGAAATTCAGGCTTTGGACCGGGAGGCTGACCAGCATGGCCTCTTGGCCGAGGCTTGGTCCCTTAGGTACTCCCTTGAGACCTCCATTATGGAGATCTACAAGGGAGAGGAGGCATTCTGGCGACAACGGAGTCGCCAGAACTGGATTGTCCAGGGAGAGTCGAACACAGCCTACTTCCACCCTATTGCCAATGGCGGGAGGAGGAAGTGCTTGATCTCCTGCCTCTGGGCGGACGGGGTTCTGTTGGAGTCTCCACAGGCCCTCTCCACCCATATTTATGCCTTTTATCGGTCCCTTTTCTCGGTGTCCCTGCCTTCGGGCATCTCACTTGCCCCGAACTTTTGGTCTGGGGAGGCGCTTGTCTCCCATGAGGAGAAAGCGCTGCTCACCCTCCCATTTCTTCCGGGGGAGGTGTCGGCGGCCCTGAAGGCCATGAAGTCTAGTTCGGCTCCGGGCCCAGATGGGCTGCCCGTGAGCTTCTTCCAGACTTTTTGGGACCAGCTTCAGCCGGTGATCATGCAGATGTTCCAAGAACTCTACACGGGGACTTTGGTGATGTCCCGCCTGAACCTTGGCGTTATTACCCTGATCCCCAAAGTAGTGGGGGCCACAGATATCCGCCAATTCTTCCCAATCACAGTGATCATTGTCATCCAACGCCTGTTCGTCAAGGTATGTGCCCTTCATCTCGCTCCGGTCATGGAGCGACTTACCCATCCCCTCCAGTTCGCCTTCCTAAAGGGACGCCTCATTCACGACGATGTCCTGGCGCTTCATGAAATTATCCATGAAGTGAAGGTACAGCGTCAGAAAGGGGTGTTCCTCAAACTGGACTTCCAGAAGGCCTATGACCGCTTGGACTGGACCTTCTTGAGACTAGTACTAGAGAGGAGGGGGTTCGACGACCGCCTGATCTGCTGGATCATGCAGTTCGTGATGAGTGGACAGACGGTGATCAACATAATTGGGGAGATTGGCCCATATTTTAGTCCGTCCTGCGGGGTTAGACAAGGGGACCCGATCTCTCCCCTCATGTTTAACACCACGGTGTATGCCCTGGCTGAGATTCTGGACAGAGCCAAAGTGGCTGGCCATATCTCGGGGGTGGTGGGCCACCTGATCCCCGGAGGTGGGGTCTCCCACCTCCAATATGCGGATGACACCATGATCATGGTGCAGGGTTCAAACCTCGACATTATGAACTTAAAGTTCCTGCTCCTTTGCTTCAAATCGTTTCTGGGCTGACGATCAACTTCGACAAGAGCGAGGTTATGACCTCGGGTACTCTGAGGAGGAGCGGCAGCGGATCGCGGATAACTTGAACTATAGGCTGGCTGACTTCCCCATCACGTATCTGGGGATGCCCATCAGGGAGACCAGGGTGTTGATCAGAGACCTAGCCCCTTAGTGCCTAGGGTGTGCTCACGTGCGGAGCCGTGGAGAGCGCGCCTGACGTCCAAGGGGAGCAAGTCGGTCCTGATTAACTCGTGTCTCTCCAGCCTGCCCATGTACCAGATGAGCCTATACCTCCTGCCAGAAGGGACTCATGCCGACTTCGCGAAGGAGTTGTATAGGTTCTTTTGGGCGGCACGAGACGGCATCAGAAATATCATATGGTCAAATGGGAAGATATGTGCGCCCCCAAGAGCCTTGGGGGCATAGGGATCCTTGATTCTCGCCGCTTTAACGTGGCGCTAATGCTGAAATGGGTCTGGCGCATCATCAGAGATGATGGAGGTCTCTGGCTGCACCTTATCAAGGCCAAATATCTCTGGGGCCGCCCCCTGTTGGCCTGCGAGAGGCGGGAGGGCTCTCAATTCTGGAGAGCCATCTAGGAGATTAAACACTTCATTGGTTTGGACGTCTCCTTCGCCACGGGCGCTGGGCAGGGGGTGCGGTTTTGGCTTGACCCTTGGTTTCTCCCCATCCCTTTGGGGGTCCAATTCCCTGGTCTCTTTGCCATCTCATCCTCGCCGTCGGCGCTACTTGCTGAGGCTTTTCGTGATGGCTGCTGGAACATCTTGTTCCGTCGGTACCTTAGCGAGGCGGAAGCGGCAGACCTCCAGCAGCTACTCGGCTCGCTTCCAGTGTCCTTGTCTGAGGGCCCGGACTCAGCCAGGTGGCAGATCCACCCCTCGGGGGAGTTCTCGGTGAGCTCGACCTATTGCGCCCTATTCCAGGGACCGGAGCTGAGCTGGACTTCTCCCCTGTGGAAGGCCCCCGTCCCGCTTAGTATTCGCATCTTCGTTTGGCAACTCCTGCGGGACCGGCTCCCCTCGGGGATTGAGGTGGCCAAGCGGAATGGCCCGGGCGATGGTGTGTGTCCCCTATGTTATGTTTTCTTGTATGGCGGCTCGGGCTTTGTGGAGCTTTGTCCGAGAGGCGCTGGGGCCTGCCTGGCAGCCGCAGGAGCTCGGGGAGTTCTTGAAAACCCAGGCAAACCGAGCCGGAGGGGGGCGCCGCCTCTTTTGTCTTGTGTTTGCAGCCATCTCGTGGACCCTGTGGAATGTGCGTAACAAGATGGTGATTGAGAAGGTCTACCCTTCCCGCGTGACTGACTCGGTTTTCTCCTTTCTTGCTTTTCTCCAGCAGTGGTCCCCCCTGTTGCGGCAGCATGACAGGACGGTCTTCGATGACACTCTTCGGGACTTGAGGGCGGCGGCGTTCCCCCTCTTGGCTCCTGCTACGTCGACCCCGTCGTTGGCCTGAGTGTCCTGGTCGTCGCTGCGCTGTGGTTTTTCGTTTTGTCTTGGGCTTTCTTGTGCTGTGGCCACAGCGGATGTTCGTACTCTTTTCTTTTCGGTTCGGCCTCGGCCGTCATGGATGTTGTCTGAACCTTGTATGTGAATGTTGCTTTATCTATAAAGCGGGACGAAAGCCTATTTCGAGAGAGAAAAAACCAGTGTTAGTATTGGATACTGTTGGAATCGGGAAAAAGAAAGAGAAAAAACTAGATATGTTTCGTTCAACCAGATAGATAAAAGAAAAGAAACACAGCTGGAGTCTAAACGCAGATCCTGATCGGGAAGGACAGATACAAGCAAAATAGAGTTCTAAGGACACACAAATTTTAGATATAATTTCTTTCCAGGTAGGTTCGTTCCTGTAGCTTTTCCGTTCACTTTTTTCTGGACGATTTTGCCCCTGCCTGTTTGAGGATATTACATGGGATACCACCGCCAAGTGAAGAAACTTCTTTTTGAGAGCGCCAAGTGAAGGAACTGAACGACCGGTGCTCAACCCGATCCCCTCCGCTCTTAGCGGTGCCGACTGACCGGAGACGCAGCGAGCCCGCCCCTCCGTCCCTTCTCCTCTCCCATCGGTGCGAGGCCGCCCCTGCTTCTCTACCTCCGGTGCTCTTCCTCTCCCCTGGCTCGCTTATTCCCCGGGGAGACCTCAACGCGTAGCTGAACATTCCAACTTCAACTCTGCCCCGAGACTCCAAGCCGTCGGCGAGGATCCGGTCGTGACAGCAAGGTACAAGTTGAGGTCTTGAGCATACTCGATCTGGACGACGCGCAGGTCGAGCCGGAGGATCCTTTTCCAGTTTACCCCAAACCCTAGCCACCGCTATAAAGCTGCTAGGTCACCATCCTGCTCCAGATCGGCCGCCAGCGACGCTATCCCCGAGATTCATGTGGTTCTGGATGCGGGGCCACTGCAGGTGCGCGCGGAGAACAGGGCAGGTCGCACGGCTGTTGTGTGACCTCCAATCGCGACATGTTCAACAAATCTGCCGTGCTGGAGCTTTGCGGGACCAGATCCCGTCGTGAGAGGGGATATCATGTCTACTGCCATGCCTCTGACTCTGGCTGGAACATCATTCAATTATTCTGTTGGCCAGAATCATCTCCCTTCCCGTCTCGCAGTGGTGAAGTTTGCTGTAGCCAGAATTCATGCCAGGTAATGTGTCGCTTGTGCATCCTTGCTTCTTTACTCAGCAACTCATGTACCTGAGTGCTGACAATTGATTAGTGCTAACCTGTCCGTGCTTCTGTTTGCTATTTTGCCTGCTGCGTGTTTGACTTATTATCTTGAATAGTCTAGCTGTAAGTTAGGAACAAAAAGGTCATAGAGAATGGAAGGCATTTAATCATTAGCCCATGTCATCTTGTTTGTTAATTTTAGTTCTATAAGCGGTTCACTTTTTGCACTCTATTATGTTTGCCATGTGCTACTTAATGTAGATCAACTATAGACTGTTTGGTCCGCTCAAAAAAAAACTAGACTGTTTGGTAATTTAAGTTAGCCTATATGCTATCATGAATCACCAAAGGGGATGGGTTCTTGGATCTTCCGGAGCAAGTGCAAGCAGAGAGAACAGTTGTGGCCAAGAAGGGGATTCATTGGCTTCACATTTGCAGTCCAGGTCACTGGGGTGCTGGAATCATGGCCTTAGCAGATCGCCCATGACAGTATTTGAGTTTATATATGAGCAAATCCTGCAACTGAATTTGAGTTTATTCAGATACCAGTCCAGGAGGTGAGTTGTCTCTGTCGGTACAACTGGATGCAAGAAGCGCTGGACAAGCTCAAGTAGCAGTAGCTGTTTGGAAGTAATTTCAATACGACTCCATCATTGGAGTTACTTTACTTATCTAGCATGTCATGGTGGTACCTCAAAGAGCTGTGGCGTTGTACTAATGTCCTGCTGGTTTTGCTCTTTATCTCAACTTCTCAGCAGCAAATGCTTCAGATCTCGATGACGATGATGCTTCAAGCTTCACATATGCAGACAAACATGAAGCAAAATTATTGCACAATCACTACAAGGGTGTTACTTACTATCAGACGATTAATAACCGAGGAACATGGGACACACTTGTGTTCCTTCTACCTACAGTGGTTTGAGGTGCTCCAGCTTGTAGGAAAAAATTCATACAACTACACCAAATTATTATTTTTATTGTTGTTTGTCAAACTATGAATTTATTCTCTATTAAAATCTATGAAACTTCTCAGATTTGCTATAACCACTGATTTATTATATTATGCTATATTCATCATTTCGTTCAGTTCACTAGCAGGTGAAGGAAATGATTCATTTGTGAATACGTGGTACACATGAGACACGGATTTATTGGAGTATTGATTATCGGGTATAATTTTATATGCTTGCATTGTTCTCCTACTCTCCACGAGAGTTGATCCCTGAAAAGAAAGACGATTGGGTGATACCTTTGAGTTTTTTGTAATTATGTTGTGTAATTGTAGCATATGATTTTCTTATAATTAGAGTGAATATACTAGGGGTCTAGATCGTTTATAGACAAGGCAGCTTGTTCTTGGGATATTTTATTACATCATTTATAGATAGATTGTTTATTGAAGAATTAAATTATTAAGAGATTTTTGGCCATGATACAAATTCATGCGGTGGTCTAATTGCCCTTGTGGCCTTGCTGTATGTACAAGTAAGCGTCTGTTTAATTATAAAAAGTAGATTTTTCTGAAAAACTAATTTCATAATACTAATTACATTATAGATTTTAAGCGAACTAGATCATGCAATTTACTTCGGTTGTAAACGTAGCTGGGCCTAACTGGCTTTCACACTTAGATGAGACCAACAACAATTGTCCTCGAGTAAATCATTATATTGTTTTTAAATATTTTACTATGTATATTTGTTATACAATTAAAATAATTATTTATTATTTATAGCAACACATTTGCCGTAGCAACGCACGGCATTCAGCTAGTTAGATATAATGCAAAGAAGATCTCGGAGTTGTTTTCTACTATCATTCAGGGCTAATTAAAAGAAGTTCTAAACACATAAGTATTGTTCAACAAGATGTTGCCACCATGAAAAATCTGTGTTAGTCTCGGATACTGTTGGAATCCGAAAAAAGAAAGAAAAAACTAGGGTACGTATAGTTCGACTAGATAAATAAAAGAAAATAAACATGACTAGAGTCTGCAGATATTGATCGGGAAGGACATAGATAATCAAATTAGAGTTCTAAGGAGACGCAATCAGAGATAATGCAAAGAAGATCTTGGAATTGTTTTCCGCAGTCCGGCCAGGATAAATGAAAGAAGTTTCCGTTGCTCTAAATGCTGATACGTCATTGATTTAGTTCCACATAGTATGATTATATGTGTATCAATGTAATGTTTTTAATGCTGATACCTTTGTATTTCTTTTAATTATAACTTTTTTTTTGGAAAAGAGTATATATTAATATAACAAGGACACCAATTACACCCAGCCTCTGTAACAACGCATACCCTAGCGGCTCTACGGATGCACACAACTCAGAAAAAAGAAAGAAAAATTACAAAAAAAAGTCCAGCTACAAAGAACTAATCCTCAAAGAAACAACAGTGACACCATCAGAACAAGTCCTTCACTCCAATAACAACGCCTTCAAGAAGGAAACAGTTCCCAAGCGCCGTCGTTGCCCGACCAAAGGTCATAGGTTTTCACCCTGCAGAAAGTCCTTACTCACAAAACAATGCCTTCAACAAGATCATTGCCAGGCACAACCAGCTAAGGCCAGACCTTGGATTTTCACCCTGCAAGATAAGACTGAAAACTCCCCTGTGTTGTCTTCCCACACCAGCAGTCGCTGCAACGAGTCCCAGATCACGCAGTCAGATCTCCTTCGCCACAAGAATAAAAATCACCATCGCTACCCTCAAATTTCCGTTTTTCTGACATTCTCCGCATCTCACATCACCATGGCTCAAAGCATGGCACTTGGTGGGAACAAACAATAGAGCTTCGCAACGCTCTCCAAACGGCCAGAAAAACAAGGTGCGCGCGACCGAATATCTTCTGATCCAGCAATTTCCAGGCATGATACGCCCATGGAAGTTCGCCGAAGGAGTCTTCCGGAATCCGCCTCTCTAGACCAGATCCACGAGGGTAGACATCAAGCAGATCTTCGTCTTCGTGCGAAAGAAACCAAAGGACCACCTACTTTATTAGATCCGACACAGCGATCCCCTCACCGCCGACCGGTTTTCGGAGAACGGAACGAGCATGCAATTAAGGTTAGAGAGCCGATCTAGGTCTTCTAACGGAATCCCATCACCGGCACCTCCTCCACCAGATCACCACCACAAGGAACCGCTGCCTCCACCCCGACCAAGGGACGCCGCCCAGGTCCGCGCTTCAGCCTCCTCCGCCGCCGCCCCAGCAGCTCCGGCTTCCGCCTCCGACGCCCCAGCCACCTTCGGCAGCTAGGCCCGCCGCCACCGCGGCGAGGGCCGGCGGCAGCGGCAGCGATTGGACCTAGATAGGGGGCTCTGGCGGCGGCTGAAGTTCCCCTGGCGGAGCCCTGGGGAGCGTCGCGAGGGGAAGGGGTATCCACTCCTTAATTATGACATGAGGCCTCAAAGGCTCCACTATCGTACTATCATTTCCCTGGAGCATGAGATGGCCAGAAACGAATGGGAGCAAGCCTATACAGTTGGATACTTCTAGAATCGAGAAAAAGAAAGAGAAAAAAGTGAGATACGTACCGTTCGTCCGGATAAATAAAAGAAAAGAAACAGTGCTAGAGTCTGCAGATACTGATCGGGAAGGACATAGATAAGCAAAATAGAGTTCTAAAGATGCGCAATCAGAGATAAATCATAGAAGATTTTGAAGTTGTTTTCCGTGCTCCGGCATGGCTAATTAAAAGAAGTTCTAAACACATATGTATCATTCGACCGGATGTTGCCACATAGGAAAAAAATATGTTAGTATCGGACAGCTGGAATCAGGAAAAAGAAATAGACAAAACTAAGGTACGTATCTTCCAACCGGATAAATAAAAGAAAAGAGACAGAGCTAGAGTCTAAATGCAGATAAGATACTGATCCAGAAGGACAGAGACAAGCAAAATAGAGTTCTAAGGACAAGCAATTAGAGATAATGCAAAGAAGATTTTGGAGTTGTTTTCTGTGCTCTGACCGGGCTAATTTTAAAAAGTTCTGAACACGTAAGTATCGTTCGATCAGATGTTGCCACACAGGAAAAATCTTTGTTAGTATCGGGTACTGCTGGAATTGAGAAAAAGAAAGAGAAAAAACTAACATGTGTATCGTTCCACCATATAAATAAAAGAAAAGAAACATGACTAGAGTCTAGAGATACTTATCGAGAAGGACATAGACAATTAAAATAGAGTTTTAAGTATACACAATCAGAGATAATGCAAAGAAGATCTTGGAGTTGTTTTCTACGCTTCGGGCGGGCTAATTAAAAGGAGTTTGCATTGCTGTATGCTGATACATTTATTGATTGATTTAGTTCCGGATATGATTCAATGTGTATCAATGTAATGTAATGCTTATACCTTTGGATTTCATTAATTATGACATTAAAAATCTCTCGACATTTCAGTGAAGAGGTACTCCCTCTGTTTAGAAATATAAGACGTTTTAGGTTTGTGAAACAAATGTATCTAGAGAAATTTTAGTGTGTATGTTTAAATGAATCTACACGAACCTAAAACATCTTATATTTTCAAACGGGGGAACTACTTCCGTTAGAGGCTCCAGACGCTCCTTCATTGTACGGTTTCCGATTTCCTTTCCCTGCA
This sequence comes from Avena sativa, assembly GCA_916181665.1. Taxonomy (NCBI): domain Eukaryota; kingdom Viridiplantae; phylum Streptophyta; class Magnoliopsida; order Poales; family Poaceae; genus Avena; species Avena sativa. The sequence goes on along the minus strand of OV702285.1, from coordinate 58,184,891 downwards.
GCATGAGATGGCCAGAAACGAATGAGAGATGGCCTACACAGTTGGATACGTCTGGAATCAGGAAAAAGAAATACTAGAAAAAACTAAGATACATATCATATGACCGGATAAATAAAAGAAAAGAAATAGGGCTAGAGTCTGTAGATACTGATCGGAAAGAAGATAGACAAGCAAAATAGAATTCTAAAGACTGGCGTCGTAATCAAAGATAAAGCATATAAGATCTTGGAGTTGTTTTCCGCACTCAGGGATAATTAAAAGAAGTTCTAAAACATAGATATCATTCGACCCGATGTTGCCACCCAGGAAAAAAACTGTACCAATATGGGACTGCTGGAATTCAGAAAAAGAAAGAGAAAAAACTAAGGTATGTATCGTTTGACAAGATAAATAGAAGAGAAAAACAGGGCTAGAGTCTAAATGTAGATACTGATTGAGAAGGTCGGAGAGAAGGAAAATAGAGTTCAAGGACACACAATCAGAGATAAAGTAACACTACAGAAACAGGACAGGCGCCGACGGCCAGACCCTGTCGGTGTAGCCCCTGATTTCCGTCGGCGTATGACCCCGTAGGCGTAGCCCGTTTGATCGTCGGCGTAGAGGATACCGTCGGCATAAAGGATGTGGGACCCACATCATACAGTTGACGGACGTTTGCCCTGATGGCAGCTACGCCGACGACATTGCCGTCGGCCTAGAGGAATTGGCTGGAGCTTTTTTCAAAAAAAATTTGAATTTTTTTTCCAAATCTTTTTGTTTTTGTTTTGAATTATTAATCTCACAAGCATTTTTTTAATTATTTGACTCATTAATATCACAAGCATTTTTTAAATCAAAGTATAATTAATTTTCGGTTAAATTATACTAATGGTCAAACTTCCCCAACGGTCACCCATCCTAGTACTACTCCAGCCACAACACGCTTACTTCTCTGTTCCTTCCAGATAAGCTTCCAATCAGGAAACTATACCTTACTAATAATATTACCATATCAATCCTATTAACCCTTGGAGGATGGTATCACGCGCTTTTATTTTTAATTTTCAAACATGTATTTAATAAAACAACAATGAATAAGTAATAATAATCTTGAATTCAAATTAAAATAAAACAAATTTTATTTATTTGTCCTTTTTCCAACTAATATTGAATAATTCACAACTACAAATCCGTAAATCGTAATTGATAAATAATATATCCAAATCGATCAGAAAAATAAGAGGAATTCAAATATGACATCCCTATCATATATTTAATTATGTATCGTATCTTTTTAACACTAGAACAACCAAAACTATGTTAGGAGTCATGAAACACCCTTTTTTGCACTCGGAAAAAAGGAAAATGGCTTATTGGTGCGACGAAAAAGAAAACTTGAAGTAGATCTCGAATGAAATATAATTTTGTGAGTCTAAACATGATTTTTATAAAAAATCATCAGATAATGTAACTGTAGTTCAAATCTAACTCATTTCCTACCGATTCGACAGGAATTTGTTTTTTTACAAGTGATGGACGGAAAGGTTTGAGATACCCAGGTTGGGAAATTGTCCATTCAATATGGTCTAGTATTTTAAAAAAATATGGTATTATCATTTTGAAACTTTCATTTGGTTGTTGCTTCACAAAAACACCCCATTTTTTGCACTCGGAAAATGAAAAATGGCTTTTTGGTATGACAAAAAGGAAAACTTTCTTCTGCAATATTGTTCACCATCCCATGATACACATGCGTGCACAATATGGACACATTATGACAAACTATACCGCGATTCTAGCAACAACATTGGTCATTTGACCTGAAATCCAGAAAACCTCGATTGAGATAGGTCATTTTGTAAAGGTTTTTGTTGAGACTCAATGAATACCAAGTCTGATATTTTTCCATGCAACTATGTCATATAATGTGACACCACACGAAGGTTTTGTATTGTTTCGATTGTTTTTGAATTTTTTTATGCCCATTTCAAACTATCGTCTAACTTTCTAAATCGAGGGGCATGAAGATTCTTAGCTCGGGGCTGAGCCTCACTAAAATTGCATTAGATCTCTGATGAAATAGCATAGTGTGAACCTAAAAATTATTTTTGCAAAAAATCATGAGCAACATATCATGTACCTGTTGTTCAAATCTAACTCATTTTCTGTCGATTCGGCGGGAATTTGTCCTTTTCACGAGAGGTGAACGAAAAGGTTTGAGATTCCTAGGTTAGGAAATTGTCCATTCAATATGGTCTAGTATTTTTGAAAAATATGGTATTATCATTTTGAATTTTTTTGGTGGTTGCTTCACAAAACACCCCTTTTTTTGCACTCGGAAAATGAAAAATATGTTATACAAAAGTATTGGTATTTTTGAATAAAAATATATAATATTTGAGTTTATATAGATAGATCTTATTTTTCTGCAAATTTTGATATGTTATATGTATTTTTCTGAATTTAAATGATTTAGTTATGATTTTTCTAAGATTAATGTGGCAAAAAAAGAAAAATAGCTACGCACTTTGCCGTCGGCATATGTCTGAAACCTACGCAAGCCGTCGGCAGGACTTGACGCCGTTGCTTTGCCGTTAGCCCAATAGCTACGCCGACGGTCCTGTTTACGCCGACGTCGGGCATCGGCCTATTTATTCTACGCCGGCGGCAAAACTGGGCCGACGGCCCATCGAGCTACGCCGATGGCCTCGACATTTTTCCGTCGGCGTACAAAAAGACCGTCGGCCTATTTGGTTATTCCCATAGTGTAAAGAAGATATTGGACTTGTTTTCTCGATAGCACATGTATAATCTTGATCTCTCGCTCCTTAACTCTGTCCCATGGAGCATGGAAAGGCTTCCTAGGGTGGAATGCGATGCGATCTCTTTGCCGCTCATGGCTGATGCGTGTGAAGGTCGCTTCTCAATATCCAGTTCCATCTTAAGAGTCATATTTTTTCTTGAGTAACAAATTTAGTGTGAAATCCTCTATACTTTGTTTAATCTTCTAAAATCCCGCATACGACCGTGAACTCCAACGTATCAGCATCCCTGCATGCACTAGGCTCTTTCGTTGTAAAAGAACCTAGGCGGAACAGATAGAGATAACAGGTAGATGTTGCACGTGATCGATTTGGCAGTGGCGCATTGAGAACAAATATCATATGAGGCAAATAGTAGACGGAGAGAGAGATCAGAGGAACATCCATGGTCCTGGTACGGAGGACCAACATCTAAGAACAGAGGTGGTCCATTGAGAACTAAGAGATGAATGAACAACGTATTTTTACTATTAAAAAGAAGTTGGTGTTGGTAGGTTATACTTTGACACTTTGATATCAAACATTAGAACAATCAACACCGTATGATCTGCATCTGATGGTATTGTGAGCCTTCCGATACTTGGCTTGGTTAATTACTCCTTTGTGCCACCGATAAGTGGAAAATGCCACTTTAGAATACCCGCCTCCAGGTAAAAAAAAGAACGCCCGCCTCGACCTATCATCCCCCGACTCCTCCATCGAACCCTAACATAGTGTACCACCGCCGCCCCTCCCATCTAGCCCTCCGTGCGGCCGCCCCTCCCATCTCGCCACCCCACCAAGCCGCCACCGCCCTCCCGATGTGGTTCCTCGCTGACCGGATCCTCCCCGACCTACTGCCGCTATCGCTTGGCTCCGTTTGGCCATCACTCCAACTGCTGCCGAGCTCCTCCCATGGAACCTAGCATGGGTCCCGTCGCCTCCCCTCCCATCTCGCCTCCCGCCCAGTCGCCCCTCCCATCTCGGCACCCCCGCCCAGCCACTTCCGCCCTCCCCTATTGTTCCTCGCGGACCAGATCTTCCCCGACCACTGCCATAGTTTCTCGCCTCCATTTGGCCATCACTCAGCTACTGCATGAATCAGGCGCCAACCGTCGCCGCCGCATTGTGTACATACCTACGGTGCTCAATTCAAGGTACCTTTCTCTCTCTCTCTCTCTCTCTCTCTCTCTCTCTCTCTCTCTCTCTCTCTCTCTGATTTTATCTGTAATGGAATTGAGCACCGTAGGTGTGATGCCAATGTAATGGAAAATTTTCACCATTGTGTACATACCCATGTATCATTTACTGCCAATTTTAGCCCACAAACTCCTGCAGTTCTTGGACTATGAGTCCAGCAACAAGGTAACATTTGAATCCACACCACCATCGTCCAAGAACTGTACTATGCATGCCTTGCTTGGGGTTTCCATTTATCTCTATTTGGTTAGTGCTCGTGATATCAAAGCCTGACTTCTGTTGTAAGAAGTTCATCAAAAATTTGTTTGTTAGACTGTACAAAGTATACATGCTAGCTAACCTTAAGATTATTTAGTTTATGATAACAAACTGTTACTTCTTCTCTTCTACTCCCTGAAGCTAGGTACTGGTTATTTCTTATTTATGTTGTATGTTAATCTACACAGGTCCAACAATATTTGGTTTCTTGTTTAGCATAATTTATAGAAAATTAACTGTTCTATATTCATATGAGCCCATTTTCAGTTGGACTTCAGTTAATTTTCATATGTTGTTCCAATCTTTTCTACTGTGTAACGACACTTGAATCCTTTCAAGGCAGCATGGAAGGAGCCTTGCATTGTATTTTGTCTAGACTTGAGCCTTAGGCATGGCACAACCATCAATTCGCTTCGTCTGTGGTATGCAGATAAATGTAATCTTCTTGTTTTAGAGGTAAATAATTGTCCAATTAGCATATCGAACCTAGCACAATTTGACTACCATTAGTATTACATAATTATTTTATTTGTAGCAAGGAGTTAGATGTTGAGTTGGATCTTGTGAGCTTTTCATGCCTGTGGAAATCCAAGTTCTCAAGTGTTTTTTGTTTCTGGAATAAAGTACGTTGAAACCTTATGTTTAACGACTTCCTACTAGCAAAGCAGAATATGTAGAATAAAAAATCAGACTTTCTTGTTGACAGATCGGGGAAAATTAATTAATTAGTGGTAGTTCTCAAGCCGAACCTTGTTCTGGCATGCTATTACTTAATTTCTTGCATCCATCCGGTGGAGCTACTTTTCCCCAAGTCAACAGATATTTAACTACACTCTATTCCACTATGCAGTTTCCTGAAGAAATGAGGTCATGGTGCCCACCGGAGGAGGACGCTCTGTGGTCATTCATGCGTTATTCCAAGGGTAAGATCATCGAGGTGCCGAATACATGAGGAGAATTTGAGGTGTGACTTGCAGCCAATGTCGCCCTCAGGTTGCAGCCAAGCTAGCTGGACGGGACCATCGCCATCGTGAGGCTGAGAGTGATGCCCATCTTAGCAACAAACGTTATATGTTGCTCGCTTTGATTAGTCTGATGATCAGTCGAAGCAGCAGTTGTTGCACTGGGGAGCTCTTGACATGGGTCGTGTGTTGTTGGTGTTGCAAGAGAAGGAGTTTGGCAGCACAAAGCATCAGATGTGCCCATGCGTTGCAGCAAGAAATCGTGCAGCTACATAGGTAGCAGACCCGTTTGCAATTGCTCAAGTTTACAAAAAGTATTTGGCTTTAGTTGCATCGTCAGACATTCAGACCCTAAACTTGTTCTTTTTCCATGCAGATTTTCTGCCAGGCTGATACTGGTCAGGGGAAGGAGGTGGATGCCTCTACTTCCTAGATTGTGAGTGTTTCAGTAAATTCAGTCTTAACTTACTGTTGCAATCCGCCGAGGTATCTTCATTGGCTGCACTAATAGTTACCGTATAGTTATACTAAATATGAATATGAAATTGCAATCGTTTAGTTGTTTAAGTGAGCATGTACACTACACAAGGATCTGGAAAGTAGAAAATGATTCCGTTACAATTCATTTGACTACTCTTCTTTTCCTTGGGTTATTATTGAACTCTTTGCAGGAGCTCCTGAAAGATGTATCGAAGCTTGGAAGGAGCAAATTTCCATACTCTAGCAGTGACTTGTTTCATGCGCTCCAATAGATTAAAAAAATCTAGAAGACAAATTGTTCCAGTGTTCCATTGGAACATAGATTCAGAAGCTAAATTGCGCATCAGATCATGGTAAACATCTCCTTAGCTGTTGTTCTTTCAAAGCATCGTGAAATTCACCCGATTCACACTATTCCATTTACAGACATACAATTCTACAAAAACATGAAAATCTATCCTCCAAAGAGCCCAGAAAGGCCACACGAAATTTGTGCTTAGGAAACAAACTTGGACAGTTCTATTTTGTCTGCGTCTACTTAGTAGGCTCATTTGCCAGTTTGTGCCCTAGAAAATTTGAAATTTCAATGTGCAAACACTACAACCTCTACTCCAGAATTCTAATCATTGGAAAGAAACATATTACACTCTTCATACTAAAGTGATTATTTTCACTCTAGCACTTGTACAAGCCATCTTCATGAGTGGTCAGGCTCTGGTCTGAAATATGCAGAGGAAAACTGAAGAATGGCCAAAAACAAGCCATCAGAGTTGCTCTCATCACAGTTGAACTTGAAGCAAGGGACAACAGAGTTCTTGAATGAGTTTCATGAACAAGATCCTTGACCAATCGAAAGATTCAATGGAAGGAACGGTGGTGCTGAGGCTGATGATGGAGAAGGATCTGCTTAGGGCCAGCTCCATAAGCAGGTATGGCATGAACTCTATGATGGCATCAACTCTATATAGACATATACCGAATTACCTAAAGAAAGACAACTCCTTGGAATAAAGAAAATTAGCATTGCAGTGTACCGGTGTTTGCTATTTGTTCCGTAAAAAGAAGATATACAAATGAATAGATCAATGTTTCTACTTTAGATATTTTATTAAGACCTAGAGTGTCACCTCGAAAAGCTACAAAAGATATTGTACTCAAGTCAAAACTACAATTACATAGTTATTATTTGCATGACTCTATAGAAGCTTTACAGGAAAAAATGCATATGAAAAATTAGTGCTTAGCTACTACGAGCACTGGTTGCATTTTTTCATGATTAGATAACCAAGATTTATACATGAGGGTAGTTCCTTTTTGCAAACATTCACTAGATTGAAAGATGTAGAGAAATATTTTCTATGTTCAGTAGAATGAGAAAATTTGAGATTAGCAATTTTATATCATAACTCTAAATCTGGCAATGTATTATTTTTATTCTCAGTTGAGCTGAAATGGGCTTTATTATGAAGAAAGAGAAGTACATCACTATAAGGGGCTACTCTTAGTAGTTGAAAAGGCTTCTCCCTCCAAGATATTCAACAACTACTGTATGATTAAGAAGGGAAACAAGCTAGAACATGATCTGAACAAGGATATGTTAGCTGATGTTAAAGATCTTGTAAAAATCAGAAAAGTCTATCTTTCTTATGGATTATGTATATTTACCTTCTGGATTGATATGTATTTTGAGAGTGGACTATTAACTGCTTTGTCATGCTTTTGGGGGAAGATGATGTCGTGGTGTTGGTATGTCCTCCTTCAAACAAACTACCACTCTTAGAAATGGATTTCGGTTTTTGTTCCCTGCATTTCGAACTCATTGCTAAGAATGTGTACGGTGTGTGTTAATATGAAGAAATCTGATTTTCATATTTATTTTGAGGGTAATGTGATTTCAGAGGTGCCAACTTCCAAGGATATGTTTGCTCAAAACGAGTGGAGATGTGAAGTCATTGACAAATATGGAGTGAGAGCATCTCCATCAACGGACCCCAATGGGCTTTGGGGGTGCTGGCGAAAAACAGCCCGTATCTATAGCCCCCAACCAATGTCGGCAACATGGGCGACCCAAGGATCTGTCCGTAACTCCCCGCCCCTTCACACAGAGGGCGAGCAGGGAGTGTCGACGATGCACGCCACATTGTATTGGACGTGCCCTTTCCTCGACATCCACACAACATGCAAGCCTATGATGGCTCTATCGCAACACAAGAGTTAATGGCGTTGCGCCGCCTCACCACCAAAAATTTCACCGTGCGAGTGGATTCCGACCCTAGTTTCCCATTGCTTCTTGCCGTCGGCTATAAAGAAGGGTCGATCCCAAATGGTAACACTGCACCATAACACCATGCTTCGCTGTCTTCTCACCACCTAGGCTCATGTCTCAGTGGTCGCGAAAGAAGAGATGGAGGTCAACACCGCCGACGACAAGAGGGACGGTAACTTGACTTCGGTGACTACTACGAGAAGGCAGAGGAGCCAGTCGCCCACCAGGTGCTCCTCCCCTCCATACAATCGATGCACGGGTTGGAGCAGCTGGCTACCATCCACGCGTCGGACGAGTCCATCAACGTGTCTGTCATGGAGCTCTCCTGCCAAACCGTGAGGCGAGAGGAGCTCGGCCGCCAGGTCTTTCGCGAGGAGAGGGAGGTGCTTGCGGAGCTGGGGCGGTGGTGAAGAAGGCTAGGGCCAAGGACAAGGCAAAGTCCTTGGCGCAGGCGGTGGAGGTTGCCAAGTGGGTGGAGAGGAACCGCCATAACGCGGTGTCGACCTAGGAAAAAGAGTGAATGTCCATGGCAAGGTTTCAGTTGCGTCAGGCCATGGCACAACGACGTCAAGGCCCTAGAGGCAAGGGATGCGATGATGAGGTTGGAGCGGGATGAGGCTGACTAGGGCCAGGAAGGTCATGTAATTTTTATGTTCTGTTATCATCTACTCCCTCCGTTTTAAAATATAAGATGTTTTAGCTTTGTAAAATAAATATATCTACACTTCTTTTAGTATCTAGGTTCACTAAGATTTGAAGTGAATCTGCACACTAAAACAAGTCTAGATACTCTTTTGAGGCGTCGGTGGAGATTCTATAAACCTAGAAATAAAGACATGCGGCGCATACGCGCACACACACAAAGATACACTATACTAGCTACATGAGAAGCTTAAGTCCTTGCTTTGAGCGGAACATAGAGAGAGTAGACGGACTGGAAGTTGACAATTCGAGCGGATAGGACATCTAGATGATCTCAACTAATAGCAAATAAGTTACTTGCTTTCAATGCATAAACAAAGAATTAATTATTACCAAAAGACAACCAAGGAAAATGGAATCTTAAACCTTTTAGATTATCGTATAGCTATACTTTTAGATGTACGATAAAGAAACAACTTAAAAAACCGTAGCAACGCACGGGCTTTCAACTAGTTATTAGTAGATAAACAACGAATGAAATAAAGTTAAAAAAAGTTGACCCTCGAGGAATGATCCTCGAAACAGGCTTTACGCCCAGCTTTATAAATAAACCAACCAACATCCAGAGTACAGTACAGTCACCGACGCCCAGGCGTCAGAAGGAAAGAAAAAAGGTCCGTTGGGGCCACAACATAAACTTCCCAAAAAAGGAAGAAGAAAAAAAGCAGGGGGGCGACGAAGAGACTACGAAGCCCCGGACGAACTAGCAGGAGCCGCAAAGCGTTGCGCCGACGCCCGAAGAGCCTGCAAGATGTCGTCCACCCGCTCCCGGTCACGCTGTCTGGAGAGAGGGTACCACTGCTGGAGGTGAGCAAGCAAAGAAAACACAGAGTCAGAAGCCCGGCGGGGAAAGATCCGCTCAATCACCATCTTATTTCTAATCTTCCAAAGGGTCCAGGTTAATGCCGCAAACACCAGCCAGAAGAGGTGGCGCCTTCCTCCGGTGCGGTTAGCCTCCGTCTCTAGGAATTCGCCGAGGTCCTGGGCCTGCCAGGCAGGCCCCAGAGCTTCCCGGATGAAGTTCCACAGAAACCGAGCGGCAGGGCACGTGAACATTATGTGGGTGCACGACTCAGGGACCCCACATAACGGACACAACCCATTGCCTGGACCGCAGCGCTTGGAGACCTCCGTTCCCGAGGGAAGACGGTCCCGGAGCAATTGCCAAAGGAAGATACGGATACTCAGAGGGAGAGGAGACTTCCACAAGTGGGAGGTCCAAGGGAGCTCCGGGCCCTGGAAGAGGGACCGGTATGCCGAACCAACCGCAAACGCTCCCGAGGGAGACTGGATCCAAGCCATCTTATCCCTCTCCACAGAGAGGGATAGGGGCAGGGATCCCCGCATCCTCACAAAGTCAGCCGCCTCGGCGTCGTTAAAGGTCCTCCGGAACGAGATGTTCCATTGGTCCTCTCGGAACGCGTCGACGACTAATATCGTGGGGGCTGCGCAGATAGCAAATAACGCCGGGAACTCCTGGGACAGGGGGACCCCTAGAATCCAGGGGTCCAGCCAGAACAGGACTCCCTGCCCATCGCCTACCTCAAAACGAGAACCACATCGAATAAGGTGCTTGATGTCTTGAATGGCCCACCAAAACTGGGAACCCTCCCGACGGTCACACGCCAGCAGGGGGCGACCCCGGAGGTACTTGGCCTTGATTAACTGGAGCCAAAGGCGATATTGAAGCGGCGCGAGTCAATAATCCCTAGGCCCCCAAGAGTTTTGGGGGCGCAAATGTCTGCCCATTTCACCATATGGTATTTCTGGTGCCCATCTCCAGCGACCCAAAAGAATCTAGACAGCTCTTTAGCCAAGTCTGCATGGATTCCTTGAGGAAGCAGATATAGGCCCATCTGGTAAGTGGTGAGGCTGGACAGGCAGGAGTTAATAAGAACAGTCTTGGACCCCTTGGTCGTGAGCCGGGCACGCCATGGCTCGGCTTTCGACCGCACCTTCGAGACCATGGGGGCGAGATCCCTGATCAACACCCGAGAGTCCCTCATGGGGAAGCCCAGGTAGGTGATGGGGAAGACCGCCAACCGGCAATTAAGGCGGTCGGCAATCAACTGCTTCTCCTCCTCCGGGAATCCAAGGATCATGACTTCGCTCTTGTCAAAGTTGATCTTGAGCCCAGGCATCGACTCAAAGCACAGGAGCAGGAACTTGAGGTTAATAATGTCAAGTTCCGACCCCTGGACCATGATCATCGTATCGTCCGCATACTGGAGGTGGGTGACCCCACCTCCGGGGATTAGATGCCCCACCACCCCGGAAAGGTGGCCAGCGACCTTGGCCTTGTCCAAGATCTCTGCAAGGGCATCCACCGCGGAGTTGAAGAGAAGGGGCGACAACGGGTCCCCTTGTCTCACTCCACAGGAGGGTCTGAAATAGGGACCCACCTCCCCATTGATACTAATAGTCGTACTACCGCTCATCACGAACTGCATGATCCACGAGACCACCCTATCCTCAAAGCCCCTCCGCTCTAGGACCTGTCTCAGGAATGACCAGTCCAGCTTATCATAAGCCTTCTGAAAGTCAAGCTTGAGGAACACCCCTTTCTGATGGCGTACCTTAAACTCATGAATAATCTCATGGAGGGAAAGTACACCATCATGAATCAGGCGTCCCTTGAGGAAGGCAAACTGAAGTGGGTGAGTCAAGCGTTCCATGACCGGAGCGAGGCGGATAGCGCAGACCTTGGCAAAAATCCTCTGGATGACATTGATTACCGTGATGGGCCGAAATTGGCGAATATCCGTGGCCCCCACTATCTTGGGGATCAGGGTAATCACCCCGAAATTCAGCCGAGACATGACAAGAGTCCCCGTGTAGAACTCCTAAAACATGCGCATAATCACGGGGCACAGCTGATCCCAAAAGGATTGGAAGAACACTACCGGGAGCCCATCTGGCCCTGGCGCCGAGTTGGACTTCATAGCTTTGATAGCCGCGGCGACCTCAGACTGGAGAAAAGGGAGGTTCAGTTCCAGATTCTCCTCCGCGGTCACCCTGGCATCCTCAGCCCAGAAGTCCGCCTCCAGCGCCAGACCCGAGGAGGGGGCAACCAAGAAAAGTTCCCGGTAGAACGCATAAATATGGGCCGCGATGTCTCTCTGGTCCTCCAGAAGAGCGTCATCGGCCCAGAGGCAGGGGATAGAACACTTCCGACGCCTCCCATTAGCGATGGCATGGAAATAGGCCGTGTTGGATTTCCCCTGGATAGTCCAGTTCTGGCGGCTCCGCTGTCGCCAGAACGCCTCCTCCCCCTTATAGATCTCCATAATGGAGATCTTGAGGGAGTACCTACGGGACCAGTCGTCCGCCGATAGCCCCACCCGGTCAGCCTCCCGGTCAAGCACCTGGATCTCCTAAAGGATGGCCTCCTTCTGGCCCCGGATGGCCGCACCCAAGTTCGCCCCCCAGACTCGCATCAATTGGCGTGAAATCAAGGCACAATGGTGCCAGACATCAACCGCACAGAAGACACGGGGTGGAGAGGACTCAGCCTCCACCCACCTCGACCGAGCCGCCTCCACAAAACCCCGCTGCCGAAGCCAAAGGTTTTCAAAGTGGAAGCGGTTAGATCTTGGCGGGGGGCCTCCTCCTGAGGAAAGGAGGAGGGGGGTATGGTCCGAGCCCACCCTGGTGACTGCCCGGAGCGAACACAGGGGGAAGGCCAGCTCCCAGTCCACGTAGACAAAGACCCGGTCAAGAACGCACCGCACCGGGTCGAGGCAATTATTGGTCTAGGTGAATCCCGCACCAGCCCGAGAGATCTCCCTAAGCGCCAAGTCCGCGATGCAATCATTGAACAAACGAATCCTATGGAGATCCACGTTCGCCGAGCTCTTGTCCGCGGAAGAGCGAATCAAGTTGAAGTCCCCTGCCACAATGACGGGGGTCTCCGTACGCTCCACCTTGGCCTTGAGCTCAAGCAGAAACTCCTGGGATCTCCGATGGTCCGGCGGGCCATAAACAATGATGACCTCCCATTTGAGGCGAGACTGTTTATGGGTGAGTGCCATGCTCACAAAGAAATCCCCGCGGTCCATATCCTCAACCTCGAAGGTCTCCTCCTTAACCCCAAGGAGAATACCGCCCGAGTGACCAGAGGCCGGGAGCCAAGTTGTAACAACCTCAGAATCGGCCCTATGCAAGTTTCAGCGCTTCCCGCCAAACCCGCATAGAAACGATTCAAAGGTGCCCACCAGGCACTTGCGTGCGGGTGGAAAACGAAGTAATAACATTACACAACAGTCCTCGATGGGACCCACAGAACAGATATATATACAACAGCGACTCAGTGAGTCAAGAATACAGATATAATGTACAAAGATCCAAATCACCTTGAAATTGATAGAGCGTCCGACTACGGACAAGATGCAAATGGGGCTAAGAGCCCTGAAGAATAACCAATGGCGTCCATAACCCTGCCCAGGCCAAGCCGGAAGGGTAACCCTGCTAACGACGTCGATCTCAAAACCTGCTTAAACAAAAGGGGTGCCGACAAAGGGCAAAGGAAAAAGAGAGAGCGGTCAGTACTGAGGCCAGTACACGGCGAGGCTAGAATTCGGCGGTCCTCGCCTACATAGGTATGGTGGACTGAAGCGGCAGCGCAGCATGCACTAAACAACCTATAGAGACACGATACAACTAGCGGCTATCAGAGAGGGGTAAGAAAGACCTATTCGGAACCAACCTAATACTACCACCAAACATACCCATCCTGGTGTTTCCCCCTCGAGACCAAACGAGGAAGTCAACCGAGGAACTCACACAGTTGGCAGTTTTATTTATCCAGTTATTGTTGCAGCAATTACTAGTCAAGTATAGATAATCATCCTGATATAATAAGCAGTGGCAATTTTAGTTAATCATTCCGTTATAGTTGCGACACTTACTAGTCAAATACAATTAGCATGAGATATCCCAAAACCCAGCAGTTGTTGGTACTTTTATTTAGCCACTCCGTTATAGTTGCAATACTTACTAGTCAGATACAATGGTAGCAAGCGACAACCCAATCAAGCAATTGTTGGCAGTTTTATTTAGCCATTCCATTATAGTGAAGCTGGTTACTAGTCATTATAAAGTCAAATTTATAGCACTACTTTAGTTATAATTGTCTATGATCGAGATACTGTGCTCCAAGTCGTCCATAACCGCGGACACGGCTTTCAGAAAGTTTTACCCTGCAGGGGTGCACAAATAGCAACACACACTCGATCAACCTCGGAAAAACCAAATCAAAACCCAACGAGGCTTTCACGACAAAGCAATCACAAGATTCAGAAATATTTCAGGGGGCCACCCCATTAAGTATACCCGCAACGAAGTTAGCTGACTTCGAGACGGACTCAAGGTTTGTGGGGCCGGCTGTAAACGACTGGGAACCCGAAAGTGTGACTGGGCTTGTCGATACCGCGAAAACGGGTCACGATCCTAAACAGTACAGGTGTTCCTCGCACAATCGTAAATAAAGCAGTAAAGCATGGCATAAGTACAGGATAGTAAATAAAACCTCAAACTAGTTTGTGGCCCCAAGAAATAAGAATGAATCAAGCTCTGGCTCAGGGGGGTCCCATAATCCTCCCGGATGTGGATAGCGCGAATATTCAAGGAACAGGTATCAAGTACTCGGGGTCCTACGGGACACAAGTGGACGGTTAACAACCAAATAACATCTATTGCCCACCTGTGCCTCTGCATTTACCTACTTCAATTTTAGTTGTTAAACAGTAATTAAAGTCTTGATCAACTCCAACAATAAACATGCGACAATACTCCAACAACTGTGGTACTTGACGACACGCAACAGCACTTGAGCAAGCGACTACGACGCGCAAGTCCAACTATCTACCAAACAACAGGTAATAGGATGTGTCCAAGGCAATATGAGGCTGCAAGGGATATCACGGGTACGAAAACTAGAGCAACGCAACACAGATAGCAATAGATCAACAGGAGGGAATAAATACTATAAAAGTAAGATAGGTAGAAAGGGGGAGATGCTCGCCTGAAAACATTGCCGAAGGTTCATCCGAAGATCGGGTCGACACTCGCATCAACTCATCGGCCTAATCCGCGAAGAAGCAAAACACTAGAAAAACACCGGATGCACTATTTAATACTACGGTAGAAAATCGGGCATGATGCATGTATGATGTATGACATGGCGAGGTGCGATGCAATTGGGCAATATTAAGTGGAACCAGGGTCCCGACAATTAAGTATATGGTTATAGTTGTTCTAGATACCCACAAATTAAATGTTGTAATAACAGGGCAAGATAAGTTACCGGTTCGCTACACAAATTTAAATGAGGCCAATATTAGACTAGATAAGGCCGCATATGGCCCCATATTTAATTATATGGTGAATCGGCATAAGGCCCCCAAACCACATGACAATATGCATGCATGAACAATTTAATATGCAACAATTTATATAAATGGCATTTATAAAATAGGGGCTCGGACCAGGGTCACACATTAGGGTTCGGAAGAACTTGGTTCCGGGGGTTCGGGGTTCGGTCTCAGGGTCTCGGTGTCCGGGATCTCGACGAGCTTGGCGTCCTTGTCAGAGTTCTCGGGTGACGATGTCGGTCTTGGGTTTGGCGCCGGTGGACCTTGGCGATTCCATGTCGAAGGCCCGAGGAAGATCATGTCGATACGAAGCATTTTAGCGAGTTGGTATCGGCCTCGGTAGATCTTGGAAGATGCAGAGCCACCCCTGGACTTGCACGCCACAAGGAACAGCTGGAACCACGCGTGCACACCTAGGTAGCACAGACTGAAGCCGTGCTTCACAACAACTGGCCGTCAGAGGGCACGAGGGCGCCAGGGGTTGAGCACCGGGTTGCCGGAGAGGAGGCCCAAGGCAGCGAGGGTGCTGGCGGCGGATGAAGACAGGGCGGCCGGGAAGAAGCTCCGGCGGCCGACGGTGGCCTGCAGGCGCTGCAGGGAGGCCGAGGGTGGCGTGATGCCGAGCAGAGGAGGCGACGGGGCTGGCGCCAGGAGGTGGCATGGGGCAGGAGGTCGAGGCCGACGCGATCCCGCGGGGCGAAGCAGATCGATGTCAGGGAAGCGCCAGGGCGGCGGTGGTGGAGAACCCGCAGAGGCGGACGGCGGCGCGGGACGGTCTGGTTGAGGAGGAGGACGCGGGCGCGACGGCGGGGCGAGCCCGAGCGGCGGTAGGAGGAGGCCGACGGCTGGGACAGAGGGGCCGGGCTCGAGGCGGCCGGGAACGCGGCGGGGATGGGGGCCTCGATGCAGGGAAGTACCAGGGAAGAGCTTGCGAGGGGGGGCGGAGTCGGGGACGAGGACGGCTCGGGGGAGCTCGGCGCAGAGGAGCTCCTGGCGGCGGCTTCGGTGGCGCCCTGGACGAGGCGGAGAGAAGGCCGACGACGGGAGGAGGGAGACGCGGCCGCCGAGGGGGAGGCGAGGAAGAGGAGCGACGGTGAGGCACCGGAGGCGAGCGGGCTGGGGGCGGCTCGGCGACGTGGGCGCCGGCGGTGGCACACACCTGGGAGGAGGAGGCCGACGCGAGGGAGAGAGAAGAGGGTGGGGCGCAGGCGCGGGACAGAGAAGGAGAGAGGCGGGGAAGAGGTCGCGCGAGGGAGAGAGGGTGTCGGTGGTGGGGCCAGGCCCACAGGCGGTTGGTGGGAACAGGAGTGGAGGCTGGAGAGTGGGGCCAAAGGAGAGAGAAGGTGGGGAGTGGCCCGTGGTGGCTGTGTGTGTGGGTCGGTGGGACCGGGGAGACAGGGTGAGAGAGAGGGGGTTTAGGCAGGTGGGAATAGGGTGAGGTGGCGGCATGGGATTGGAGGGAGGAAGGGAGAGGGTGAGGTGGCAGCCAGTGATTGGTGGGGGTGATGTGGCTGGTTGAGTGGGTAGAATAGGATTGGTAGAAAAAGGTTTTAGGACAGGCTGGTTTTGTACTGGGGTGGCCGACTGGGTCGGATCGGCCCGGTTCGGCTGCCCCTAAAATAAATACATATTTTATTTATTTAAAACAGGGCTTTTGCAAACCGTTGGTAGACGAAACAAAATATTCCGGAGACCCGGGTTTTGTGTTTGAACAAAGACATGGCGTTTAGAAAACAAAAATAGGTTTTTTCGAAAATAGTTTTATGCAAGCAAATGCAAGATGATGACGATGCTCAAATGCAATGTGGCATGATGACATGAGCATGCGGTCATGATGATGCAATGCACAAAAACAACGCGATTTTCTAGTAGTGGTTTTTGCGGGGCGCCACACAAGTCCAGGAGAACTTATGCCTAGACAAAGCCTCTAGCTCCAGCGGAGAGAATTCCTGGCGAATGGTCTCCTGAAGTCCCACAATATCCACATGTTCTTGGCTCAAGTATTCCTTGATTTGGCGGCGGCGGCCGTCCTGACCAAACCCCCGGATGTTCCAAATGAACACCCGGAACGCCCGGAGAAGGTCCATATGGACGATCACTCGGGGGCGGCCCCCTTACTAGGGGCGGAGCGGGAACGGGTGGAGGAACCGAAACGATACGGGGCCTTAGGAGGCCGCCCCCGAGGTCTCCCAGGAGCGGGGGTCCTCAGGGGTGGCTGGCAGTCATCAGGTCCAAGAGGTGGCACCGAGCTGGACCCGGGCTCCGAGGAACCAGGTCCTGCCAGTATGAGGGCCCGTTCCCGCTCCCGAGCGTCGCGCGCCCGCAGCGGCGATCTGGCCCTCATACACCTCTCGAGCCTTAATAGCCGCGACCTGCTCCATCCGAGGCCCCTTCTCGCCTCGGAACACTATGCCACAGTCAGCGGCCACAGACGCCAGGTGATCCAAAGCAACCTCCTCCAGAGCCGAAAACCTGGAAACCGAAGACAAACCAGAGCAGGGAGGGGGATGGGGATGGGGAAGGGGAGGGGGAGGGGGAGGGCGGGGCATACCAGGAAACTCGTCACGCGCAGTCACCCTCAGAGTCGCCTGCTCCGCGATCGTCGGCTCCGGGCCCACGCCCCCACCGCGAGCCCCGGCCAGGCGCACACTGTGGCGAAACGGGGGGAGGAGGGTGACGGGGGCCTCTGGCCCGACGTGCCCTAGTACCCGGACCGGGAGTGGCGAGATCGCCCGCGTCCGGGTCACCAGTGGCAAGGTCCGGCGTGTCCGGCGCGAGGGAGTAGCACACCAGCCCCGGGGAGCGGGGGGGGCAACTAAGGGCAGACGACCATCCCCACACTACCCGAGGTGAGCTCCGGCGACGAGGCGAGGGTGGTGGGCGGCGGGGAACCCTCATTGCTCCCCCCGGGACCCCCTCCAGAGAACAACTGGGCCTGGCCAATGTTGGAGCCGTACTGAGCGATGTCGAAGGCGATAGGCTCCAGCAGGGGCAGGCGGATGCAGCGCGGGGGGACATCTCCCAGGATCTTCGCCGGAGCACTCCGTGGAAGCGGCATGCGATCCGGGACGAAGGGAGCCAACCCTCCAGCCGCGCGGCCCGGCACCTCCCCACCCGCCTGAGGACGCGAGGGAGGGGAGCTAGGACCACCGAGGCCGGCGACTTGGGATCGCCCGGAGAGGCCTCCCCGAGTGAGTCCTCGTCAGACCCCCCATTCCCCCGGCCCGCCCCCTGGTCATCATCCTAAGGTGGGGACGGGGAAGGGGAGCTTGGGCTAGCCGGTGCAAGGGGTCCGTCGAGCTCCATCAGCAGGTCCCGACCCGCCCGGTCGAAGAAGACGCGCTCAATGGTCACCGGGAACACCGTGGGGTCAGGGCACAGGATGCGGATGCGGATCGCCCCGTGACCGGCGAGGGAGCGCGGGTCCACCTCCAGGCATTTGGCCACTGTCTGAGCCACGAGGGAGACCACGTCAGCCCGACGAGCCTCCGGGGGGACTCCGGCCAGGCGGATCCACACCTCCGACAATGTGGCAGAGACTCCCTGGTCCGCGGACGAAGGTCTGATCAGCACCTGCAGCTGGTGGAGCGGCAGGGTGAAGGAGGCGCCGATGGCACACATCTGCAGGGTCGCCATGCAGGGGAAGGACACGGCAAACACAGTAGGGGAAATCCTCCGTACCGGCCACACGTGTCCCGGGAGGACCTCACAGAACTCCTGGTGGATCAGCTCCTCCGTCACCTCGATCTGAACTGGGGGGTCCTGCTCGAGAAGCGTCACCGTCGCCAGGGTCTCGGGAACGGCCATCTGTACCCCACCCAGGTCGATGTAGTAGAAGCCCCCGTTGACCCCGTGATCGTAGTATTCGAGACATTCTCGAGCCGGGCGGGGAGGAAGGGAGGAGCCCCCCCCCACCGGAGCAACGGACGTCGGCAGAGCAGAGGAGGACTTCTTCTTCTTCTTAGGCTTCTTCTTCTTCTTCAGAGCAACCACGGGGGGCGCGGCCGCCCCGGGGCGCGGCGGGGATGGCAGACCACCGCGGGGCGCAGGGGCCTCGCGCCAGTTAGCCACATCAGCGCGGCCAGGGGCCCCACGGGGACCCAGCGCCTCCCCCCTGTCGGCAAAGGCCTGCTGCCGCAGGTGACCCTCGCGCCGAACCGCCTCCCTCGCGAGGGGCCGCGGTTAGGGCGAGGCAGGAGCTGCCCCTGGGCACGACGCTGCTGCCTGGGGGGCGAGCGCGACGACCGGCGAGCACCCTGGCCCCGCGCCCGAGGCGGGGACCTCGGCAGATAGTGATCTGCAGGTTCCCTGTGCCCCCTGGCCGGGGCCTGGCGCGGCGGGGAGGGGAGACGGGAGCCGCTTCGGCCGCGGGACGGGGAGGACCGACGAGGGGGAGGTGAGGGCCGGCGACGCGGGGAGGACTCGCGGCGGGGAGACGCGTCGCCGCGGCGGGGGGAGGGACTGCGCGGGCGCTTCTAGGCCATGAGAGCCTCCTTGGAGGAGCGGCCGAGCCCAGGGAGGGCGCAGCCGGAGGTGGCGGCAGAAGGGGACGGCGGGGGAGGGGGCGGCGGCGACTGGAGAAGTTCAGAGGGGGCGGCGGCGCGGGGAGTGGGAGACGAGGTCGACCCCTGGGGGTGAGGCTGAGGGGATACTAGGGACGGCCAGTCCGTGGGCCTTGGGGCAGGCCTAGGCCCAGCCCGAGCCCAGGGACCGCAGGCAGGCCGAGGCCCACCCGGGGCCCGCCAGCCTCTAGCTGGGAGGCCCACCCACCGGCTCCCCCTCGCCCCACGCTCCCGCACGGGGAGGTTTGAGCCAGCGCTCCCCCTCGGGACACCACCGCCGCCGGCGTCGGGGACACCCCTGCACGGCCGCTTCCCGTCCCCAGCCCGCCGGGCCTGAGAGAGAAACTCCCCTAGCACCGGCCGGCGCAGGACAGAGATGCACCGGGGGATGGGCACCCCCCTTGCCGGCGCGACAGCGTCCCATTCCGCTGGGACCGGCGACGAAGGTGACTCCCGCAACTGGAGCTCCTCGCACGCCATCTCCGCGACCTCCTCAACGTCCCCCCAGCTCGCGTCGTGGAGCTCGCCGAGCGCCGCCATCTCCTCATCCGAGAGCGGGGGCAGCTCCGGGGACGGCTCCTCCACAAAAGGCAGGGGCTTGGCAGGCCTGCGACCACAAGCAAGGGGGTTAGGCCATACCTGAGCACCGACGCGGACATGGTGGGCCGGGAAACGGACGACGCCGCCCGCACGGACGAACTCGCCCCGCGAGAGGGGGCGCGCATCGATCACCACGTCGCCGGCGTTGAGGAGGACTAGTCTCCTGTCCGCCCGACGGAGGAGGACGACAGCGGGCTCCGGCGACTGGCGGCAGCCGGGGAAGACCGACCTAGCTGACGCGCGCCACCGGAGCGGGACAGACGAGCCCTGCGGAGACGGCGCCGCCATGAGGGGAGGGCGGAGCAGGGCACGCGAGGGGAGACGGAAGCAGGACGACGGGGAAGAGGGGGGGGACGGGGTGAGCTAGCGGCGGCCCGGGGCCTGGGCCGGCCGGGCGCCGGCGGTCGGCGCGGGGGGAGCGGGGAAGGAGTTCAAAAACGCCATCCACATGATTGCTGGCCTCTCTCAGAGAGTTCTTCGAGGAATGATCCCTCGCGGTCTATACGTTGTTAGACTTCTCCAGCAGCGAATTATACGCGCTCGGATAACATCCCGTTTAATTTGGTCCTCACGGGGACTTGAATCCGGATGGGCTGCCTACGCACTCGCTAGCCTTGCCACCAAGCCAACGCTTGGTTCTCAAATGAAATAAAGTTTGGGATGAATAAAATGAACTATGTCATCGAAAGGATTCAGGTGTAAAAATAGTCATGCCAAGTACTTTATGTATGAAGAAAATTACATACCAATAACAAAAAAAATACGAAGAACTAATCATCTATAATAATCTATTTTATTTCCCACAACCTTGGGTTTATTAAAATAGTTTAATGAAATATTGTATTGTCACATAAAAAATGATCCAATCATAAGAACATAGTGAATTGTAAAAAATGAATAATATGAAACTCTAATGCAAAAAAATAATGCCTACAATTAAAAGATGCGCATACGGACATTCAAATGCTTGTCATTATTGAATATAGGTATAAATCAAATGACTTCGAAGTGATGGACATTAAAAAAAGAAAATATTAGTTTTCTGTATTTATGAAGTTTTCACTAAGTGTATAAATCACTAGAGGTACAGACTGGTGGTAGCGGACGGTACCGAAAGTGTGACAATATACTAAAATTATGTGGGACCATACTTATATATATTCTTCTGAAATGGAAAAAGACGAGCTTCCATTTCCGAGGAAGGTGACGGTCGTTGAATAAGGGTTCACACATATTAAAGTGACCGAATTCATGTCGTGACCGGTGGTGAAGATGGGATAAGACTTGCCCGGTGCGATCATAGGACAAAGTATATATTCTGGCCCACTTGATGCAAAACATGTGATACGATCATACGAATCTGATTTTCTGGAGTTGTAAAAAAAAAGCCTTTTCTACAACTGCCTATATAAGTATATATATATATGCCTGGGCTTTGATCTAGCACAACCAAACAAGTTCTTGTACAACTACCTACATAAGTATATATATGCCTTCCCGCCTCACCACCAGGCACAGACATCTCCTTCTACAACTGCCTACATAATATCCATGGAGGTAAGCATAGGCCAAGTTGTAGCCGCTATCCTAACACTGCTGCTGTCCTCGAGGGCGCTATGGTATCTGGTTTGGAGGCCATACGCCGTGTCCAGGTGGTTCATCCGGCAGGGTATCCGAGGGCCGCGTTACAGGTTCATGGTTGGGTCCCTGTCGGAGTGCAAGAGGATGCTGATTTCCGGGAGAGCCAACAAGGATTTGGACGTCGGCTCCCATGACTACATCACGATGGTGCAACCTTTCTTCCAGAAATGGGCCTCCGACTATGGTATGTGCTGCTGCATGTTTCTATATATGCTCAATCATCATTACCTGGAATACATATAAGTGTGTATTTATGTATAATTTGACATGTGTATACACATTCCATCAGGAAAAACATTCTTGTACTGGTTAGGCCCGATACCAGGCCTGTGTTGTACTGACATGGAGCTAGTGAAGCAAGTTCTAACAGAAAGGACAGACTTGTTCCAGAAGGAGTACTTGAACCGTAGCCTGGACGCAATCCTGGGAAACGGGGTCATATTCGCGAACGGAGATGACTGGAGGCGGCGCCGCAAATTCGTCCACCCAGCTTTCAGCCAAGAAAAGATCAAGGTTAACATACCTTCTAGTAACTTGAACCGTTGTGTATATTTGACAGACGTTTAGTATGTACCGAAATATATATCGAGTGGAGTCATCATTATTTAAAAGTAAATGTACTGAAATCTGCCCGAATTTGTCTTCGCTTCAGTCAATGTCAGCAATAACCTTGGAGTGCACAAAGAAGATGATGGAACGATGGTGCTCCGAAATGCAAGACGATGGAAGTGGGCAGCAAGCAGCCGAGATAGACATGACCAAGGAATCAGACGAAATATCCATGGGAGTAATTGCACGAGTGATGCTGGGCAAGAACCACAGGGAGGCCTGGGAGGTGTGCGTGGCCAGCAAGGAGCAGCTGCGGCTTGCGACATATGCGTTCAATGATCCTCCTATACCTGGTTTCAGGTCCGAGTAAATCGAAGATCTTACTAGCTATACGACGGTTATTAGAATTGAATTGTTATCTGAATTTATTTTATCTTTTTAGCTACCTCCCCACACGACGCAACCGCCGGACGTGGCAGCTCGACAAGCTTGTGACAAGCAAGATCTCAAAGGTCATAGAGGCACGGATAGCCGACGGCGGCGGCTATGAAGACGACCTGCTCGGGCTGATGCTCGAAGCACGTCAAGCCGACGCCGAGAGCCTTACCGCCGACGAAATGATCGGCGAGTGCAAGACATTCATCGCCGCCGGGTATGACACCAGCGCCACCCTCCTTAACTGGGCTATGTTCCTTCTAGCCAGCTACCCTGAGTGGCAGGAGATGGTAAGAGAGGAGGTCGCCCGAGAATGTCGTGACGGGGTCGACTTAGACAGCATCGGCAGACTCAAGCTGGTACGTATATATGTCTGGTATTATGTAATTTAGGTTTATAAGATCATCTACAACTCAATACGGCATTAATTGTCATGGTTGATGCAGCTCAACATGTTGCTCTTGGAGACACTGAGGCTGTACAGCCCCATATCGTTCCTGCATAGGAGGGCGTCCTGTGACACCGTGCTGGGAAACATCAAGGTGCCCGAAGGAACCATGATAACGATCCCGCTGCCAATCCTGCACCGTGACAAGGAGGTGTGGGGCCAAGACGCCGACGAGTTCAACCCCGTGAGGTTCCAGAACGGCCTCGCCAAGGCGGCCAGCAGCAGTCACCCACATGCGCTGCTGGCCTTTTCGTATGGGCCTAGGATCTGTGCCGGCCAGAACTTCGCCATGGTTGAGGTGCACACCATGATAGCCATGATTCTCAGGAGATTTTCCTTCTCTCTGTCACCCAGGTATGTGCACAAGCCCAGCAATTTCGTCACGCTGACGCCTAGGTATGGCCTCCCTCTCATCCTAAGGAAGAACCTGCAGCTGGATGGCTGATCTTCGACCTCTATAGTTTGATATTAATTAAGCAATGCCTGCGTGGGTGTGAGTGGGAAGCTGTCTATATAATGTGTTGTATTTGTACTTGAGATGTCCGGAGGAATCTCATTAGTCAATGGCCGGTGATGAGCATCCCCGTTAGTCTATGATGTGTTCTGTTTGTATAACATGTCAAATCTGTTTGATATGGCAAACCAACCTATGGTTGGATGGTTAGGAGGGTGGTTGTACTCTCAGCCTATCAGAGTTTAAACCTCATAGGGATAGGATGTGCGTGTGTGCGTTTATAGGAGTGAGTGCATGTACGTGTTGTGAGCGTCTTCGATTGTATTGTGTTTCTAAAAAAAAAATCTATTTGATATGCTCAGCGTTGAAGAATCTCCCGCATGTAAACAAACAAAAACTGATCGATCGAGCTGGTATTAATTTTTTTTAATACTTCATCGATTTATATTAATTGACTTAGATTTATCTATATGAACGTATCAAGTTAAGTTTTAGCCCGTATCTAGACAAATTTGAGTTAACTAACGAATATGAATTGGAGGGAGTATCACGATTGATATGCCCAGACGTATCCCAATCAGGCTCTTTTTTTCTGGAAAGTAACATATATATATTAATATCAAATGATACGAATTACACTCAGGCCTCTGCAACAACACATTGCCCTAGTACACGGATACACACAACAACAAAAAGAATTAAAAAAAAGAAAAGTCCCGCTACAGTGACTTATTCATTGAAACAACAGCACTACCACCACCAAGACAGCACCAGAAGTCCAGCTTCTCCAAAAAACGACGCCTTCAAGAAGGAAACAGTGCACAAACACCGTTATCGCCTGATCAAACATCGTGGTTTTCACCCTGAAAAAAGTCCGCGCTCTCAAAACAATACCTTCAACAAGGTCATTGCCCGGCACAACCAATTAAGGCCAGACCCTGGGTTTTCACCCTGAGAGGTAGGACCATGAACCTCTCCTGTGCAGTCGCCCCCACTTGCATGCCACTGCTCCAATTCACAAGTCATCTAGCCAATTCCTCATCACCACCCGGACTCAAACCACCATTGTTTGTTCTTAGATCTCGGTCTCCATGACTTTCTCCGTCAGCACCATGGAACGAGAATATGCCCATGATAATAACAGCCAACAAAGCTTCGAAGCACACCCTCTAAAACCAAACGGTCAGGGTAAAACATGGGTGTGTACGACCGAATTCAATTCTTCCAGCAAAATCACGGCATGATAGCACTTATGGAGTTCGTCGGCGGAGCCTTCCGGAACACGACACAGAAACCAGATCAATGGAGACCAACATCCAGCAGATCATCGTCTTGGCTTGAGAGGGATCCAGGACCACCTCCTTTATTGAAACCGAGCCATCAGCCCCCACGCCACCCGCCGGAAACTAGCAGGATCCACTGCAAGACGGCAAGACCACCCGACCGACCATTCCGACGGACAAGGAGGCCACCACCATCATGCCGGGAACAGATGACCCAAGCGCCCTAGTCTCACGGACAAGGCCCGAGTCGCTTGGGCGCCGGCATCGAGGCGAACGTACGGGACAGATCGTGGCTAGGCCCAGATCCCCGCCGCTGCCTGCCGCCATCTGGGCCGAGAATCACCAGCCATCGCTCGCCGCAACACCACCTCCCAACCAGCCGGGACGGATGCCGCCGTCTTCCCGCCAGATCGTGATCAGGACCGCCGCCACCGCGCCCCCAGGTCTTTGCCTGACGACGATCCGGGCAACGGCGGCAGGGAGGAGAGACCACGAGAGGGAGGGCTCGGCGGGGAGAGGAGGCCGCCCGACGCGACGCCACCGCGCGGGTGCGGGAGGAGGAGGGTTCCAAACAGAAATTGAACGCTCGATATTTTAAGTTTCTAGTTAAGATTTAATAAGAAGTTAGTAGCACAAACCTACACTACAGGAATGGCCAGATGCGCCGATGGCCAAACGTTGGGGCCATCGGCGTAGCACCGCACCAGGCCAGCCCAACTGGCCAGCCCTCGGCATAGCCAAGCCGTCGGCGTAGTATACACTACACCGACGGTCACCCTCGGCGTAGTGGCGGCCCTCGGCGTAGCAAGCGGACGCGTGGCACATGCCGGCCAGCACGGACGGCGCGCTAACGGTGCCGTCGGTTAGGCCGACGGCGACCCTCGGCATAGCATACGCCGACGGCCACCCTCGGCGTACCAGAAACGTACGCCGACGGTCACCCTCGGCGTAGCCTTCTCTATTTTTCATATATTTTGTATTTGCATCAATTATTTATATATTTTTTTATTAATTGGATAATTTCGTACCCTCTGAATAGCAGTATACACGTCCACATGAAATGTCGTTGCGAATCTTCTCACACCCCGATCGAGAAATTTCTATATGTTTGTAAGTGTTATTATCGCATGTGGTTCTCAATAGCACTCACCATGACCACATGAAGTGCTTGCATGTGTCCCCCCTCGCATGCATGCGCTCTAACCTAGAGGCGAAGGTTCCGGACCCGTATGAGGGTGGAATCTCCCCGTCGAGGTGAAACCGGGTAGGATAGTGCCCCAACTTGTGAGCCAACATGGTTTTACATCACCCTATGACCTAAACAAACACAAAACAAGAGAGAGCTACGCCGGGCTACCCCTGTCAGAGGAACGTCTAGGGGGGTAGACGATCCGAGTGTGCACAGAGATCAGGGTTTCGCCGGAGGAAGACCACGAGAACATTGGAATGAGATGAAAACTTGCATGTGCCCCTAGCATATGTGTGTGGGTATGGTGAGAGGTTGGTATAGGTGCTTGCATGTGTCCCCCCTCGCATGCATGCGCTCTAACCTAGAGGCGAAGGTTCCGGACCTGTATGAGGGTGGAATCTCCCCGTCGAGGTGAAACCGGGTAGGATAGTGCCCCAACTTGTGAGCCAACATGGTTTTACATCACCCTATGACCTAAACAAACACAAAACAAGAGAGAGCTACGCTGGGCTACCCCTGTCAGAGGAACGTCTAGGGGGGTAGACGATCCGAGTGTGCACAGAGATCAGGGTTTCGCCGGAGGAAGACCACGAGAACATTGGAATGAGATGAAAACTTGCATGTGCCCCTAGCATATGTGTGTGGGTGTGGTGAGAGGTTGGTATAGGTTCTTGCATGTGTCCCTCCTCGCATGCATGCGCTCTAACCTAGAGGCGAAGGTTCCGGACCTGTATGAGGGTGGAATCTCCCCGTCGAGGTGAAACCGGGTAGGATAGTGCCCCAACTTGTGAGCCAACATGGTTTTACATCACCCTATGACCTAAACAAACACAAAACAAGAGAGAGCTACGCCGGGCTACCCCTGTCAGAGGAACGTCTAGGGGGGTAGACGATCCGATTGTGCACAGAGATCAGGGTTTCGCCGGAGGAAGACCACGAGAACATTGGAATGAGATGAAAACTTGCATGTGCCCCTAGCATATGTGTGTGGGTGTGGTGAGAGGTTGGTATAGGTGCTTGCATGTGTCCTCCCTCGCATGCATGCGCTCTAACCTAGAGGCGAAGGTTCCGGACCCGTATGAGGGTGGAATCTCCCCGTCGAGGTGAAACCGGGTAGGATAGTGCCCCAACTTGTGAGCCAACATGGTTTTACATCACCCTATGACCTAAACAAACACAAAACAAGAGAGAGCTACGCCGGGCTACCCCTGTCAGAGGAACGTCTAGGGGGGTAGACGATCCGAGTGTGCACAGAGATCAGGGTTTCGCCGGAGGAAGACCACGAGAACATTGGAATGAGATGAAAACTTGCATGTGCCCCTAGCATATGTGTGTGGGTGTGGTGAGAGGTTGGTATAGGTGCTTGCATGTGTCCCCCCTCGCATGCATGCGCTCTAACCTAGAGGCGAAGGTTCCGGACCCGTATGAGGGTGGAATCTCCCCGTCGAGGTGAAACCGGGTAGGATAGTGCCCCAACTTGTGAGCCAACATGGTTTTACATCACCCTATGACCTAAACAAACACAAAACAAGAGAGAGCTACGCCGGGCTACCCCTGTCAGAGGAACGTCTAGGGGGGTAGACGATCCGAGTGTGCACAGAGATCAGGGTTTCGCCGGAGGAAGACCACGAGAACATTGGAATGAGATGAAAACTTGCATGTGCCCCTAGCATATGTGTGTGGGTTTCCTGGGAAAACAAGCACAAGACGAAATAAAAAAGTATATAGTAATAATATATTATAATTTTTTATATTAGTAGACACCTTGTATAATTTTTTATATTTGTGCTTGTATAATTTGTTACTAAAAAAAAACCTTGCTACGCCGACGGCTGCCCTCGGCGTACGCCTGGCCGTCGGCGTAGCCCTATCCCTTTAGCTACCCCGCGGCCCACCCCAGGCCACTCACACCCACCCTTTCCTCTAGCTACCCCGTGCCCTGACCCCGACCCCGACCCCGCGCCGCCACCAGCTGCCAACCGCCGCTCGCCCCCGACCCCTCCGCACCAGCCGCCACCGCTCGCCGCTCGCCGTGCCCGCCTCCTCCATCTCCCCCATCCCCGATCCTCGTCCCCGCCTCCTCCTCCCCATCTCGAGCCCGACCCCGCCCTCCTCTTCCCTGCCTCCGCCTCCCTCCTCCCCGCCGAGCCTCCCTCCTCCCCGAGCGTCGTCGCCTCCCTCCTCCTCCCCCCGAGCCTCCCTCCTTCCCGAGCGCCGCCGCCTCCCCTTTCCCTTCCCAAGCGCCGCCGCCTCCTCTTTCCCCAGCCGACCCCTGCCCCGCCGCCAGATCCCTTCCCCGCTGCCAGCAGCCCCTCCCAGCGCCGTGCCTCCCCCAGCCGACCCCTCTCCCGCCGCTAGATCCCTCCCCCGCCACCTCCAGATCCCTCCCCCGCCTCCCCAAGCTCGGCTCCGCCGCCCCGAGCTCGCCTTCGCCCCACAGGTACCTCCTCCACTCCCCTCTTCGGTTTAGGTTTAGGTTTAGAAATATATTGGTACAAATAAAATTGTAATAGTATTGGTACAAATAAAAATATAACAGGTTTAGGTTTAGAAATAGAAATAAAATATATTGGTAGAATATATTGGTAGAATTGTTTAGAAATATAATAGGTTTAGGTTTAGGTTTAAAATGTATTGGTACAAATAGAAATAAATTTTTTTAGAAATAGAATTGGTAGTAATGGGACTAGAAATGGTATGTGAGAAGTAGAATATTTTTTGAATGAGCCTAATTATACATGTTGTGACTAAGGAGTTCTCTTTATGTCAATGTACAGACTTTGTAGTGTTTTGGGAGTGACCATCCTTGGCGGACTGACTGTCGTTGCGGGAGATGGTGTAGGTGACACCTCGATCCCGTCTCCGAGTTCCGTCACCGACCTCGACACTCGGTTGATCGACTACTTCCTCTACCGCCGAGGGTGAGAATCTGTTCGCCTCTCTCCAAGTCTGTCGCGTCACCTAGGCGTCATCCCGACCGTAAGCGTTACGCGACTTAATATGCATTAGTGGTCTCGCATATTTTGGACCGTAACGCTTATGGCTTTTATCGGGCAGTCGGCGGATTCGTAGTTGGGTTTGGTTCTCCCTGGCTCTACCTCGATTCGAGACAGGATTTCGGTGGCGCCTCCTCGTTGTTCTCCGGATGCACATCCTCTTGGCTTTTTGTCGAGACGTGTATCGGGAGAGCAGCGGGGAGGTGCTGCCGAAATTCTGCTTGGATCGGGGTAGAACCAGGGAGAACTTACCCAATCTACGGATCCGGCGGCTGGTTAGGACCCTCTTTTCCTATTGGACATGTAGGTTGATGAATGCGTAAAAATATGAAGCATTTAATCTCCTGTTTGATATAAAATGTTATATTTGTTGTTTGTCTCCCAACAAAGTAGAATAGGATGGCTGATAATGGGTGGATGTACAGTGGCCGTATTAGTGCGACTAATAAAACAGACGATTGGGTACGGAACACTCATTTGTTAGTGAATGAGTTAGCGCGTGGTTCGAAGGCAATGGTTCGGGCACTTTGTCCCTGCGCTCATTGCACTAAGCGTCATCGTCAGGGAAAGGATGACATGTACAAACACCTTCTGCAATATGGGTACATGTCTAACTATGTCACGCAAGTCGACTTTTCTCGGTACGAACGTGACAGAGGTGAGGTGATGCGTCAGCGGCTCAATGGCAATGAGCACGATGGGATTAGAAACATGCTAGATGATCTTATCGATGCCGACCAGCCGAATTCGCCACCTCCATGGGAGGAATCACCAGAACCGGAGGAACCGGAGCCAACCGCGAAGGCCTTCCTTGATATGATGGCCGCGGCTAAGAGGCCTCTGTACGAGGGTGCAAAGATTTCTCAGCTCGATGCCATCTCTCAGTGTCTAGCTGACAAGTGCCAGTACTCCGCCACCCGTTCTCACTTTGAAGCTAATCTGAGAACATGTGGTAACATGTTGCCCGAAGGGCATTGTCTGCCTAAAACCTTTCACGAAACGAAGAAACTCATGAAGGAGCTCAACATGGATTATGAAAAGATAGATTGTTGTCCAAAAGGCTGCCTTTTGTTTTGGAAACAGTTTGAGGGTGACAAGTACTGCTCCATTTGTAAGGCCTCTAGATATGAAGAGATAAAGGGGAAGGATGGTGAGGTGAGGCAGTCGAAGGTCGCTAAGAAGATACTTCGGTATCTCCCATTCATAAAAAGAATCCAGCGGCTTTACTTGAGCGAGGAGACTGCCAAACAGATGACGTGGCACAAGAAGGGGAAAAGATACGAGGACGGGCACGGACGGAAGAAGATGGGACATCCATCTGATGGTAAGGCATGGAAGAACTTCGATGACAAATACCCCCGGTGGGCAGAAGAGGCTCAGAATGTTAGAATTGCGATAGCAACAGATGGCTTCAACCCATATGGTATGTCGACGGCCTCGTACAACTGCTGGCCGGTGTATGTTATTCCGCTCAATCTCCCTCCCAGAGTATTAATGCAACGGAAGACCATGTTTTTGTCGCTGATAATTCCAGGACCTGAGTATCCGGGGAAGAACTTGAGTGTCTACATGCAGCCGATTGTGGATGATTTGAACCACTCTTGGATACACGGGACGTTGACATACGACCGAGCATCAAAGAGAAACTTTTTGATGAAAGTTTGGTTACAATATACTATGCATGACATGCCCGGGTACGCCCTAACGTGCGGATGGTGTACAGCTGGTAAGTGGCCATGCCCAGTGTGCAGGCACCGACTTGAGTTCCTTTGGCTAAAGTCGGGTCGCAAATATGTTGCGTTTGACACGAATCGATAGTACCTCAAAAGAAATCATTCGTTCAGAAAAGATAGAAAGAACTTCAAGAAGGGCAAAGTTGTGCATGAAGTAAAAGAGGTACCAAAGTTCGAGGGTGCAGTTGTTGATGCCGAGATACGTGCTCTCGTGCCCGCGGCGCCGGGAACTGGCCATCAATTTGCGGGATATGGTGTAACGCATAATTGGACTCACGTGGCAGCCTTAACGAATCTCGTGTATTACAAGTACCTCGAACTTCCCCATAACATCGATGTGATGCACACCGAAAAGAATGTCGGGGAGTCCCTTTTTCACACAGTCCTGAACATTCCTGGGAAGTCAAAGGATAATGTCAAGGCTAGAGTTGATGTTGAGAAGCTTTGTGATAGGAAGAGGTTACACATGCAGCCTCCTACTGTCCGTCGAAAGAATTGGTTCAAGCCGCATGCCTACTACTGCCTTGATAATGTCCAAAAGAAGGAGTCATTTAGGTGGCTCAAATACGTCGTGATGTTCCCTGACGGTTATTGTTCGAATATAAGTAAGGGAGTCAATCTTTTGACGGGACAAGTCAACGGGCTCAAGAGTCACGACTATCATATATGGATTGAGCGGCTGATGCTGGTGATGGTTCGAGGGTATCTCCCCGAAAAAGTATGGCGAGTGCTTGCGGAGTTGAGCCATTTCTTCCGCACCCTCTGTGCTAAGCAGATATGTCCTCTGGTGATTGAGAAGCTGCAAGTTCAGGTGCCGGAGTTGCTATGCAATTTGGAGATGATCTTTCCGCCAGGCTTCTTTACTCCGATGGCACATCTCATTGTGCACCTCGCGAACGAGGCACTATTGGGAGGGCCGGTGCAATTTCGTTGGCAATTTTGTATTGAGAGAGAGTTTAAGTATATTCGAAAGATAACTGGAAACAAAGCCAAGATTGAAGCATGCATAGCTGAAGCAACATTCCTTCGGGAGATGGCAGACGCCGCGACAACCTACTGGCCCGATGATGTTCCCACTATGCATAACCCGGTCTCTCGTTACAATGTCGACCTGCCCAAGAATGACCCCAATCTCGAACTATTCCAATTTCCCGGTGGCAAGGCCGGTAAAGGACTAAAATATAGGTTGCCGAAGGAAGAGAAGGATTGCATAATGCTCTATGTGCTTATGAACATGAAGGAAGTGGTCGATTTCATTAGGTAAAATGGTGAACACCCTATTTCTCTATGCAGCTAGTAACTCGGTCTCCGTCTAATGCTTATTTTCTCCTTCTTAGCGATTTCACGGATGAACAGTGGCCGGGACCGACTGATCCCTCTCCCATGGAGTTGGACACTCTACTGAAAGAGGGTGCTCCCGGAAATTAAAAAAAACTTTGTGTCCTGGTTTATGGAAAAAGTAATTTCTAACCTGTCCCTCTTACCTTGCAATATGTGACTTGTCGCTCTTATTCCACGTAACTACTGAACGCAACAAATTCCTCTTGTACCTGTAGGGAGCTGATCCCAACGTTGAGATGTCAGATGAGCTGAAATGTGTTTCCCAAGGTTGTAACAGTGTCGTCATGAAGTATGAGAAGTATGATGTGAATGGGTTTCGTTTCCATACAGAGACGCACCAGAAAGGGCGACCGAATGCAAAAACGGTAAATACTGGGGTGTTCACCAAAGGAGCCGATTCCCTTGATTACTACGGAAGGTTAGAGAATGTATACGAGCTGACCTTCAATCGTACGAATGTCGAACTCAATCTTGTTGTGTTCAAGTGCCACTGGTTTGACCCAAGGGGTGGACTGAGAAGTACCCCTTCCATTGGGTTAGTTGAAGTTAGGCCTTCAACCACCTATAGCGGAGCCGACGTCTTTGTTGTTGCTCACCAAGCCAACCAAGTTTATTATTTGCCCTACCCATGCCAGAAAGCGGAACTCCAGGGCTGGGAAGTCGTGTTCCAGGTATCGCCACATGGTAACCTACCGATTCCCTCCGAGGACGATTACAACAACATTAACCCTGTAACGTACGAGGGAATTTTCTATCAAGAGCAAGAGGACTTCAGACACTTTGATTTAGAACCGGTTGATCTTGAGGACCTTGGGAATGATGTAGAAACTCGGGGTGAGTCAGTGGTGAATCTACATGACATAAGTATGCTCGAGAAGCTCCATACCGAGAATGACAACGATGATGAGCTTACACCCTTCGATGAGAATCCAGATTTCTACTCAAAAGATAGTGATAGTGAGAATGAGAATGAGAATGAGAATGAAAATGATAGTGAGTATTTATTTTTAATGCATTTTATTTTGTCTTTGTGCTTAATTGTTTTCTTAATTGCATTATGCCTTTATTCTTTGTGTATACATTTTATTATGTCTTTGTGCTTAACTGTTTTCTCTTACTTAATGCAGGTGATTGAACAATATGAGCAGCGGCAAGGCAACCAGTTCGTCCTTGCTTAATGCGCTGAAGCAGCGCAAGAAAAGAGCTACACGGAGTGGGAGACAGCCAAATCTCAATCCGCGTTACCCCGATCTTGCTCCTGCTGGCGGAGGACGGGGTCGAGGCCGAGGTCGAGGAGGACGAGGACGAGGTGCCACGGGAGGAGGCGTGGACTTTGACCCACCATCCTCTGCTTCTGGCGACGTGGCTCCTGAGTTGTTCTTGACAGAGCAGCCTTTCAGGGCCGAGAGGGAGGCAGAGTCCGAGAGGGAGGCAGAGTCTGAGAGGGAGGCGAGGACCGAGAGGGAGGCGGGGACCCATACGGAGGCGGACACTAGCCGCGAGTTGGTGGGGCCGAAGAAATTGCGGAATCGTGGGGAATCAGGAGTCCCTGACGAGAAGTTTGAGCCTAGGACTCAGGAGGCGAAAGCCCTTATTATTCCAGATGGCCTTGAGTAAGTGTACTAATTTGGCAATTTAAAACATTTTATTTCATGTTGGTCATAAATATTTATTGTGTACTAATGTTTATTATTGTGCAGCAATTGGACATTTCCTCCGGGGACGAAGCCTCGCCTTCCTAACAGCCTTGTTGGAGCTCTGATTAGGAAGTTCTGGCCGGGCTATCACATTACCCACGAGGGTGACAGGAAGCTAGCTACCACTTGGGCGGACTACCAGACTACCCGTGTCCCGGGCTTTCCGACAGCTGCTGATGCTGTCATCACCAAGTTTTGGGTAAGGCATATTTCTCGAGTTATGTTCATACTTGATGACCCCACCGTGCTAACTCATGACTCTTATGCATGATTGAAGTGCTTTTACCGTGTGGCCGAGGAGGACCAGGAGAAGGCGCAGAGGACTTTGCTTGGGGCTTGTGTGAAGTTGACCCCCAGGTGTGGTACAACCAGAAGGTCACGGCCGCTAGCCACTTCTGGGCTGACAGGGGCGTGAGGGTCAGGAAGGAAGACATTGTCGGTAGGAACCCTAATCCTGAGTACTCGATGACGCCAGAAGAGTACATGTCGGTGAGTAAAATGTCAATGAGATTCTACATTGCTTCTAAGTTGCCATTGCATTGTCTGGAGTTGAGTATTGCATTTTCAGGTTATCCCCGATTGGGCCGAGCCGCATCGACTCGCATGGGAGGAGCTGGTTAGGACGAGGTGGCTCAGAGAAGACGAGGAGTTTGCAGCCTTGTCGAGGCGGAACGCGGATAACCGAGGCGATGGTGGAACGCACTGCGCGGGAAACCGCAACTTTGACCGCTTCAAGGGGAATGTGGTACGTATATACATGGAACGACATGCGTGCATTTCTGCTTATGTTTGTACTTCATATGC
The DNA here is from genome assembly GCA_916181665.1 of Avena sativa. Taxonomy (NCBI): domain Eukaryota; kingdom Viridiplantae; phylum Streptophyta; class Magnoliopsida; order Poales; family Poaceae; genus Avena; species Avena sativa. Next base: position 58,150,140 of record OV702285.1, on the reverse strand, counting down.
ATAATATTTTCTTTTCGCGATACAGGTGGCCGAGGCACAACCCGGGGAGGTGATTCATGACGTTGCCGTCTATGAGATGATGCGGCGAAAGAAGCCCAATTACTCGGAGCCTCAACCCTCGTTGCCCGTGTACTTCGGCACTGCCCAGAACGACTTGGGGAACTACAGCACGATGGTGAAGGCTCGTCACCCCCATGTGGATGACCCCATTCACGCGGAGATCGACGAGGAGTCGTTGGTCCTGTCGGATGCCAATGACTACACCAGTTCGTAAAGTAACTAACCAGAATTCTATAGTTCTATCATCTCAATTATAACTAAGCGCAAGGTGGTAAACGGATGCCAATGACTACAACAACTATGCAATTTCACTTTGATTTAGTTTATGATAAATTGAGTTCTAATTAATAATTAAATTAATCTAGGTGAACTCCCACTCAAAACAGTATCCCTCACATTGTTTTAGTGATCACACAAACCAAATCCACCACATCAAAACCGATCATCACGAGAGTTGATATAGCTTCAATGGCGAACAATCAACATGTTCATCATATCTACTATATGACTCATGCTCTATCTTTCGGTAATCCGTGTTCCTGAGGCCATGTCTGTACATGCTAGGCTCGTCAAGATCAAACCTTAGTTTCTGCATGAGCAAATCTGGCTTGCTCACGTTGTATACACTTGCAGAATCTAACACACCCGATCATCACGTGGTGCTTCGAAACAACAAGCTTTAGCAACGGTGCTAACTAAGGGTGAACACTTTATGACTTGAAATTCATGTGCATGAGGGATCATCTTATAATGCTACCATCGTCTACTAAGCAATACAAGATGCATAAAGGATTAACATCACATGCAATTCAATAATATGTGATATGATATGGCCTTTCTTCTTTGTGCTTCCGATCTCCATCTTCTAGCACAAACATGATCTCCATCATCACCGGCATTGCATCAAGGTCAATGACGCTTCTCCATGGTTGTCGTCCACCGGCTTCAACTATTACAACTACTTTGAATAGACACGCGGGTCTTAACATAAATTAAAGACAACCATATGGCTCCTGCCGGTTGCCAACTTACAATAAGGAACATTGCATACATCATATATAATCACAAACATGGCCATATCACATCACTGCACACCCCTGCAAAACAAAGTTAGACGCCTCTACTTTCTTTGCATATTTTACGTGGTTTGGGGCTTTCAATAAGTGTTGTTCTAACTTACAAACAAGAACCACAACATTGATACTAGTATTGTTAATCACCCGTTGTAAATTGGATCTTAACTATGCTAGGAGAAACAGGCACCCGCAAAGCCACTTATGCAATACAAGTTGCATGTCAAGCGTGGAGCAAGTCTCATGAACGATGTCATGTAAGGTTAGCCCGGGCCGCTTCATCCCAACATACCGCAAGATGCAAAGTACACAAGAAGCAATCGACAATAAAAGCATCAACGCCCACAATGACCATTGTGTTCTACTCGTGCAACAGATCTACATATAGACACGGCTCTGATACCACTGTAGGGGTTCGTAGCATGGAAAACAAAAATTTTCTATCGCATACAAACAAACAAGCCAAGATCTATCTACTAGATTGCAGCAACGAGTCGATGGAATAACTTATCCTCGAAGATTCCAAAGCGGTTAACGAGAGCAGATTCTCGTGGGTGATGTAGTCGTACTCTTTCCGATCTCAAGATCGTGTAGACGATCCTTCTGGCGCTGCGTTCCGGCAGCGCTCCCGCAGTCGGTCACACGTTCGGTACTCGACGAAGACCTTCCTCTCCCTTGTTCCAGCAGGCAGCGGAGGTTGTAGCACTCTCCTCGCGATTCCGGCAGCACAACGGCGTGGTACCGGAAGTAGAGGGGAAATCCCGCAGGGCTTCGCCTTAAGCCGGAGCGAGTATGGTGGATTATGATAGAGGGCTATTAGTGGTCTAGAGATTAGACACACCAATTAGAAGGCTCTAAACCGCAGGCTAAAGCAATTAGAAGCTCTAAACCAAACGGCTCTAAACCGGAGATTAGAGGTAGAAACTTGTGTGTCTAGAGGAGGAGGCCCTGCCCCTCCTTTTATAGGTGGAGGGGCTAGGCGCGCCAGGGAGGGAGGGGAGTCCCTCCCCAACTCGGCCTAGGGCTGGCCGCCGGCTTGGAGGAGAGGAACTCCTCCTCCAAGTTGGTTTCAACCTCCTCTTGCTTGTTTCCCACAGTTTCCTGTTTTAGCCGTTTGACTTTCAAACTGGCAGTTTGACTTTCAAGTTTTGGAACAGCAAGAACACTTAGTACATGATGCAATCATTCAATGACACATTCATGTACCCTCCCCCCCCCCGGAGTGCCGGACAATCCGGAACCTTCTAGAACATTTCCGATGAAAACACCGGAATCATTCCCGAACTCCGAAACGGGACTTTCCTTATATGAATCTTATTCTCCGGACCATTCCGGATCACCTCGTGATATCCCGGATCCCATCCGAGACTCCGAACAACATTCGGTCTCTTTCTCATAATACCATAACTACTCAAACAACGTCGAATCCTTAAGTGTGTCTCCCTACGGTTCGTGAATTATGCGGACATGATCGAGACACTTCTCCGAACAATAACCAATAGAGGAATCTGGAAATTCATATGGCTCCCACATATTTCTACGATTACTTTGCGATCGAATGAACCACTTACATACGATACCAATTTCCCTTTGTCTCACGATAGTTTACTTATCCGAGGTTATGATCGTCGGTATCTCTGCATACCTAGTTCAACCTCGTTACCGATAAGTACTCTTTTCTCGTTCCCGTGATATGTGATCCCTTGTGAGCCAGTCACATGCTTGCAAGCTAATTGGATGACATTCCACCGAGAGGGCCCAGAGTATATCTATCCGTCATATGGATGGACAAATCCCACTCTTGATCCATGTGTTTCAACCAATACTTTCCGAACACTCAATGCCACCTTTATAGCCACCCAGTTACGGTGTGGTGTTTGATGTCATCAAAGCATCCATCTGGTAAAGGTGATATGCATGATCTCATGGTCGAAGGAATTAGGTTACTATGTATCAGAAAGCATATAGCAATTGAACTATTGAAATGACTTGATCTTTATGCTACGCTTATCTATAGGAGTATGTCCATCACATCATTCTCCTAATGATATGATCCTGTTGTTAATAACATCTCTATGTTCATGATCAGGAAACCATGATCATATATTAACCAACAAGCTAGTTTAACAAGAGGCTTTACTAGGGACTCTTATTTTAGTTTACAAATCACACAAGTATTAATGTTTCCGGTTAATACAATTATAGCATGGTATGTAAACATTTATCATAAGTGTGAAGATATGATAATAACCACTTTATTATTGCCTCTTGGGCATATCTCCAACACTAACATGTAGGCAACATGTAGGGAACGGGAGCTTCTGGGAACCGACACTTTGGCCACGCCTCGCCGGATGGGCGTCAGATCACACCGCTTCATGACGATGGTCCATCTCCTGGCCATTCCGCAGGTGGTTCTCCCGAGCTTCACACTTCTACTCCCTCGCCAGGTGGCTCTTCTGCTGCTTCTACTGGACGCAACCCTCGGCAGAGGTCGCCACTTTTCACCAGGGGAGATCTCGGGTACACCCCCTCTCCTCCAGAGTTGTAGGCATGTGTGATGATGTATGAACAATGTATGGATGATGTATAAACAATGTTTATTATGAGCATGTGTGATATGAACAATGTTTAATATGACCATATGTGATCTTGTATGACTGATGTGCTGCTGTGAGTGCTGCATGTGTGCTGCTGTGAGTGCTGCATGTGTGCTGCTGTGGAAAAAAAACTGTGAGTGCTGCTGCTGCTGGAAAAAAAAACTGTGAAGGTGCTACGCCGACGGCAATGCCCTCGGCGTAGCCCTATGCCATGTGCCATATGGTTAGGGCTACGCCGAGGGCACTGCCGTCGGCGTAGCACCTGCCACTACGCCGAGGGTCGGCCGTCGGCCTAGCGCCAGCCTGGGAGGGCCAGGCGGTGGACACGCGTCCACATACGCCGAGGGCGAGGCCGTCGGCGTAGCCCCTTCCTGGGGAGGCCCAGCGGGTGCCACGTGGCCACCATACGCCGAGGGTAGGGCCGTCGGCGTATACGGTGCGCCGTTAGCGGCCGTCTAACGGCAGCGCCGCCGTTCGCCGACGGGCCCGCCTCGGCCGTCGGCGTAGAGCTACGCCGACGGCCGTTTTTGCTCCGCCGAGGGAGACCTTCGCCGAGGGGGCTACGCCGACGGCAGCCCTCGGCGTAGCGTATGCCGACGGCAAAGCTGGCTACGCCGAGGGCTTTTTGCCGTCGGCGTAGCCGTCGCGTGCTGTAGTGCTATAATCTGCTTGATACGTTCGATGAGTCTCCCACGCGCGTGTAAACAAAAACTGATCGATCCAGCTGATATTGATTTTTAAATCACAATTGGTATGCCTAGACGTGTCAAAATCAGGCTCTGGCAGCCTCTACCCCAAACAGAAATTGATCACTGGAATTTTTGAAGTGAGCGTAAATCCCCAATCCCCAGGTCGCCAGCCATCCGATCAAACGTTGGTGGATCCGCAAAGCTAGTTACCTTTCATCCCGCTTTTGCTTGCATAAATCAGCGCAGCTTTGCAGCAAAAAACTTTATCAAATGGGGAAGAACATAGAAAACACCAGGGGTTTCGGGAAAAAAGCATGGGACCTCTAGGATCTGGCGTGCACGATTGGCGATGGTGCGGGCGTCATAGCCATCTGCAACCGGTGGCCCCAATGATGACGCACCTACTACGATCCGTCCTTTACCCCACTAGTGGTCATATTCCTTAGCAGCATAGGTCAGCCCATGTTGCTTCAAGATCGAGCTTGAATCCGGCTCCACGGTGGCGACAAACCTCCTTTTTGGCTAGCTGCGTCACCGGAGATGTGTTGCTGCAAGATCTTTAGGCGCGCTACAATAATCCCCAGGTTTTCTTCGACCACAACCTAGAGTTTGAGGAGGCAGCACCGTCTATGAGTTCGAAATCTCCTTTGGTACTGTTGTTCTAATCCTATTTAGGTGACACCGATGATGCTTCAATTAGCTTCCGTTTGAGCATGAATTTTTGCTCCCCACAAATTGTTTGCTATGACTCTTGTATTGGTACCCATGCATATGAACCAGAAATTATTCATAAATTTAGTTGTAGATTGGTACATAATTCATGATCGTTGATGCTGCCCTGCAAAAATTGTGGCTAAAAAAATATAACATCCAAATTGTGCAGCAAAAACTCATCGTCTGATGCATCATGAACATTTCAATGTTGCTGCAATGTATAAAAATAGTTTAGTTGATGTGTGGTACATTACAATAAAAACCTTGCAATATGGATTCATTTTTAAAAATGTGACAGAAACATGTTGTTTGATGTTGAATTAGTTCATCAATGCTTCAACAATGCTTGCTGAATGATACATTATTGTTACATGATGAGAATGCTGCTTGGGAAAGTTAACCGAAGTGTTTTTTAAAAAATTGCAGGGGTTTGTGGCCGACATCCTTAGAGGATTTGATCTTAATAACGAGCCTGATGAAGAAGCTTATGATACGCCAGAATTTGCTCAAAATGTTGAAGAAGAACGCGGAGATGCTAATGATGCACCAAAATTTGTTCCTGGACCAGGGAGTGGCATGAGTGGAATTGCTCCCAATGTTGTAACATGGAGAAAAAATCTCCTCGCAACCTTTGGTACTATATGTTGGGATGATATTTGATGAAGTCGAAGTTGCTAAGAAAGTTTACTGGGAAACCTGTTGATGAAGCAAAAGATTTCGGGAGCAATAAAACTAGGCCTGCAGCAAAATGGCTGGATGATACAGTTGACATAAGCAGTTATAGTGGGCACAAATCAAAGAGCAAGCAGGCTGGTGTGCAGATGGATGTGAAGGACATGATACAGCAAAACAAGGTGTTGCGACATGATTGCAAAGCATAGATGATAGTTTGGAAACGAGAAGGTTATTGGACTGTGATAGTTTTCACAACAGATCACACACATCCCATGGTGTCACCAATAGGCTGGATAAGGTACTACCGCTCCCATAGGAAGGTTCCATAGGAGGATTTCCAGTTCCTCCAAACATTGCACAACCAGCACATCCCTATTGCAAAGATCATCGGTGCTCTAGAGGATGTGCATGGTAGTGACCCAAGGTGCCTCGGTTTATGTAAAGATAGATATATCCAACATAAGGACAATCCTGTGAGAGGAACTGCAAGTTAGGCAGGTCGTTTGGTTGCCTATATCTAGTTTTTCTGCAATTTTGACAAGTTGTTTGATTGCCAAGATAACTAATTTTGTGTTGTTTGAAGCAAATTTATGTATATTTGGTTGCTCATGCCATAGTGATGTGATCATTACTTCTCACAGCTAGTGATGTTACCACGTAATAGCACATACGTAGCAAACTGAACTAGCAGTTTCAAGCAAACGATAAATGAAACTCGCGGTATCAAATTACCACCCTAGCTACTAGCAAATATGAGTTCACGATAATGTTACCTAGCTACTAGCAAATGACAGTTCACCACAATATTACCTAGCTACTACGAATGAATGTTTTACATCCACATCACGGGTTGTTCATGTAACACAAGGACAACACTTCAACAAACCAGCTTCTTCATCTTCATCAGATCATGTAGTTGCCTCTCGTCGCCCACATGTCGAGCGTCCAATGTTGTCTCCTGCTCTTCCAAGCAACACAAAGTGTGGAAGGCACATGTGGAACCTAAGTGCCCTTTTTTGCTTGGCTCATGCTTCTTGGGAAGGTGTTCAGTACCAACAACTTAGCGGTTAGGGGATGGCCACACGATCCTATCTGCAATAATATTACTATGATTCATCCGGAGGCTGCCCACCATCTGCTTCTTGACTGCTCCTTCACATCCGCACCAAAGAAGCAAACCTTTGCATGGAATGGCATGATCGGGGTGGGGAGAAGCTCAAACCTTTAGTAGGAAGGGACTATTGCGGCCTTGTCGAAAGATAAGAGGAAAGAATCTAGTGGCGCCTTCATTTACACCATATGTGGAGCATGAAAGGAGGAAAATAGGCGGGCACATGGCAATCCTTCATGATGTCGTGGCGGCATTAGTCCGCGAGGATATCACATAGCAGGTGCACCCAGACGACCCTGGAGACTGGCACGCTAGCTACTGTTTAGGCGCATAGTTTCTTTTCTAGTTTTGGTGTTCTCGCTATTGTGCCTGGTTTGTTGTTTGGTTCTTTTGAACCTTTTTTTGTAAATAACACTTTTCTAATATAACCAGATGACAAACTCCTTCCTTTAATTGCCAACTGGTGATCAAAGCCATTTAGGAACAAAATCTCGGGAGCTACAGTACAATTAGGCAAAGTTTGTGCACGAGAACAAATCCTCCAATAAGGAAGCTCCCAACTTGGCTAGGCTAATTCTTACTTCACACAAGACTGACATGTTTGGTTTGTTAATCCACCCTGCAGACCTCGTTTGTATTCCCCATAGTATAATATGATAAAAGGGCTAGATGATTCTCAAAAACAAAACAAAAAATGGTAAGCTCGAATTTTATTTCTCCCTCAAAGAGTAAAAATCAAGATTTTCTCTGAACATGTAAAAAACAAATTTTCTCATAGCATTCGTTCAAATTTCACATAAATTCTATCAAAATGGTAAAATGGAAAAATATATTTTTCTTTCTATGACCTAAAGACACGTTCCCGCCGCATACATAGATCTGTGAACACGCCCTTTAGTAGTTTAGTTGAGCACATGACTTCAATTGGCAGAAACTTAAGATGGATCCATGTATCATTTACAAGAAGTCAAAATAGTGGATCTCGAGGTATAACTGGTAAACTTGTAAAGTTATGCATATTTCACGAAAAATCAGTTCTCTTTTGAAGAATACTAGCCAATTGGTTGTGTGTTGCCTCTTAAGCCAAAAATAATTCTGTGCGCAAAAAAGAGGTCCGTTGATCACTCTAATTGTTGTCTTGTGACTTGTCTCTCTTTGTTCTTTAGTTAAAATGACTCAGCTTGCTGATTCTTCTATTTTGCAATGTCAAGTTTTTTTCAATGACGATAGAGCCCGACATAGGCAGTAGGCCATGGGCGCCACCCACGGTCTTGTCCGCCTCCATGAATGGTTGCCATTGATCATATCATACAAATAAATTTAATATATAATGGGGTTTGATAAATTATTTAATGAGAATTGTAAATGCTCTATTCTATTTGTACTGCTGTAAATTGATGTAAACACTGAATGCGCAGCGATAAAACACTGCCAACAAGTAACATTCATACATCCATTTCCGGATAACTCCATGCCCAAACTACAAATTGCAGTATGGCAAACGTGTCAACACCTTTTGTAAGAGTCAGTCCTCCAAACCAAAGCCGAGCATCCCCGCGTGCCTCCCCACATGCAGACCCATGTGCTTTCCTGCATGCAAATAGGCCTGGGTCACCCCTAGTGGGCTGGCAACACTAGGGTCTACCTCGAGCATGACAGCAGCAGTGAGGCTAGAATCTGCCTCAAGCAGCAACGAGGCCTCAGGTATCTCTGGATCTTTTGTGACAAATAGTATTGCAGCCTCTCCTGTAAGTAACACGGCTTCAAAGTGGTATTGTAAAAATTGTAAAATTATACAATGGTATGATACAGTACACGATGTTATCCTCTATAAGCGAACCCGAGAACATTGAGGATGCACTTCAGGATACAAAATGGAGAAAATCCATGAATGATGAATATATAGCCTTGATAAAAAATAAGACGTGACATTTGGTTCCACAACGGGGAGGTAAAATCATTCTAGATTGAAAGTGGGTCTATAGGATCACGAAAAAGGCTGATAGATCCATAGACTATAACAATCTATTAATTTATCAGCCAAGGATGAGGACACTTTTAATCAAGTTGTTAAATCTGCTACCATTCGTCTTGTATTGGCCATTGCTGTATCCAGGGTCGGAGTCTTTGATAGCTAGAGGTACATAATGCGTTTCTTCACGGTGTTCTAGAAGAGGAGGTATAGATGAGATAACCACCAGGGTTTGAAAGCAAGAATGCACCATTTCATATTTGCAAATTTGACAAAGCCCTATATGGACTCAAACAAGCCTCTAGATCATGGTACTCTCGGTTGAGTTCAACATTACAAGAATTAGGTTTTGTTCCTTCCAAAGCTGATAGATCCTCACAAGTCTGGTATTACAATGGTTACTCTCATATATGTTGATGACATAGTTGTCATCGGTTCATCAAATGAAGCTGTTACAACATTGTTAAAAGACCTAGTTGCAAACTTTGCCCTCAAGGACTTGGGTGATCTACATGATTTCCTTAGAATAAAGGTAAAGAAAGCAAGGAACCTTATAATCTTAACTCAAGAAAAATATGCAGCTGATCTCTTGACAATGGTGGCAATGCAGGCATGCAAAGCTAGACCTACACCTTTCTCTAATACTGAAAAATTGTCAGTTACTGATGGTGGCCCAATAAGACAAGAAGACAGCACAAGATACATAATTATTGTTGGTGGACTTGAATACTTAACTCTCACTAGACTAGACATTTCTTTTTCAGTCAATAAAGTTTGTTAGTTTATTCATGCTCCAACTTAGTTTCTTCATGCTCCAACATCATTGCATTGGATTGCACTCAAGAGAATACTTAGATATGTCAAAAGACAATGGTAGTCTTGGACTCAATTTTATAAGTTCTTTCTTCACATTGGTTAATGCTTTTCCTGATGCGGATTGGACAGGCTGTATTAATGACAAGAGATCTACAGGAGGATTTGCTATCTTGGATCAAATTTGATATCATGGTGTGCAAAGAAACAAACACCTATTTCAATATCTAGTACAAATGTTGAATATAAAGCTTTGGCAAATGCAACGACAAAGATAATATGGTTCCAATCATTATTTGCAGAACTAGGAGCGAAATAAGAACAATCTCCATATCTTTAATGTGATAATTCGGGCGCCACTTTTTTGTCATCTAATCCAATTTTCATGCAAGAATAAAGCATATTAAAATTGATTTTCACTTTGTAATAGAGTGGATTGCAAATAAGCAATTAAGTATCAGATCAAGTTGCAAACAACTTTACCAAGGCTCTTCTAGTCAAGATCCTATAAGAATTCAGGCGTAATCTGAACCTTAACAAGTTGTGATTAAGGAAGGATTTTAGCAATATTGGATTTTAATTACCAATCTGCAGGATCCGTCCCTTCCTCTTTTATCTTCTCTTTCATCTTCTATTGTAAACTGTCACAATCACTGCCTGGTGCAAATTGTAATTACCTAAGTTGTAAGGGGCTATTCCTAGCATATATATGACACGTACTTGACGCCAAGAGAAAGGTAGTCGATCCATCAAAACAGATACCATATTGATTGTAGCATGTCACTGGCAATACACTGTGTACATATCACCATTTACGGAACTGGAACTGTAGTAGTGTATAGTGTTGAAGGCGACCTATAACATTTGGATTGCCAAAATATCACACATCAACAGTGCTGCGCACGTGGCTTGCTGAGAGGCCAAGAACTCTTTGGTTCTTAATATACATAGATAGATATAGATAGATGATTATAGCATGTCACTGGTATACACTGTATGCATATCCGTATGGAACCGTAGCAGTGTATAGTGTTGAAGGCGACCTATTAAGTGTTTGGATTGGCAAAAATCATGCATCAACAGTGCTACGTGCGTGGCTGGGCATCAAATTTGAGACGTGGGTGGAGGAAAATTGAAGCGCTCCGGATATATTTTGCAGCGCGCGCACGACTATCGTGCCTCTGCTGGAGGAGAAAAAAGGCCTAAATCGACGGTTATATATCGCTCGCGTCATTTGGAATATGCATAGATATATAGATATAGATAGCATGACATACACTATACATTTTACTATTTGAGGAACTGTAGAAGTGTATATTGTTGAACGCGACCTATCACGTTTGGATAAGCAAAAAAATCATGCATCAACAGTGATGTGTGCGTGGCCAAGAACTCTTGGCGTGCTGACTCAAACACACGTGCTATTCTTTTTCTTAAAAAAATAAGGCTGACGCTGAGTAGTTGCAACAAAAACGTGGTTGTCAGTCACCCACATATCCGATCGCGTACGTCCCCTGCAAATAAATTCGCAACGAAGGAGACGTTCTCTTCTCACACAACCGCGCAAGAGAGCGAGCCCAATCTTCTTCCTCTCGCGCGCGCATTGTTTCTACCTAATGGCGGCTGTCGAGGCGCTCCGGTTCATCGAGGAGACGACCACCAACGTGGACTTGGTGCAGGAGCGCGTCTTGGCCGAGATCCTCGCCCGGAACGCCGAAGCAGAGTACCTCAGCAACTGCGGCCTTGACGGCACCGCCGCCGACCGTGCCACCTTCCGCGCCAAGGTGCCGGTGGTGTCATACGAGGACCTGCAGCCGTACATCAAGCGCATCGCCAACGGAGACGGGTCGGCCGTCCTGTCGACACGCCCCATCACCAGGTTCATCACCAGCTCCGGCACGTCGGGCGGCCAGCGCAAGCTGATGCCCGCCGTCGACGACGAGGGCGGCCGACAGCAGCTTCTCGGTAGCCTCGTCACGTCAGTCATCAACTTGTAAGTTAAATTTGATTGCAAACTAGTGGTATTAGTAGAACTAGCAGTGAACTAGTTGGCGGCCGTGTACTGAATTTGTTTCTTCATACAGGCATTTTCCTGGGGTTGACAAGGGGAAGGGGCTCTACTTCCTGTTCGTCAGGGAGGAGACCAAGACGCCGAGCGGCCTCATGGCGGCGCCCATCCTGACGAGCTACTACAAGACCCAGCACTTCACCGACGCCCACAGTAGAAACAGACACACCAGCCCGAGGGCGGCCATCCTCTGCGGTGACGCGGCACAGAGCATGTACGCGCAGATGGTGTGCGGCCTGTGCCAGCGCCACGACGTGCTCCGCGTCGGCTCCTCCTTCGCCTGCGTCCTGCTGCGCGCCATCCGCTTCCTCCAGCTCAACTGGGAGCAGGTGGCCACCGACATCGAGTCCGGCGTGCTCAGCGATGAGCGCGTCACAGACGCGCCACTGCGCGAGGCGGTCGCCGGCATCCTCCGGCCAGACCCCGGGCTCGCCCAGTTCGTTCGGGCCGAGTGCGGCAACGGCGATTGGGCCGGCATCGTCACCCGCATCTGGCCAAACACCCGGTTCCTCGACGTCATAGTCACCGGCGCGATGGCGCAGTACGTCCCGACCCTGCGCTACTACAGCGGCGGCCTGCCGATGGTGTGCACCGCCTACGTGTCCTCCGAATGCTGCTTCGGCCTCAACCTCCGGCCGCTGTGCGACCCGTCCGAGGTGTCCTACACCATCATGCCCACCATGGGCTACTTCGAGTTCCTGCCCGTGGACCACGACCACGAGAACGAGACGGGCGCAGACAAGAAGCAGCTGCTCGTGGACCTCGCTCGCGTGGAGGCCGGGCGCGAGTACGAGCCGGTGATCACGACCTACGCGGGGCTGAGCCGGTACCGCGTCGGCGACGTGCTCCGCGTGACGGGGTTCCACAACATGGCGCCGCAGTTCCAGATCGTGCGCCGCCAGAACGTGATCCTCTCTATCGAGTACGAGAAGACGGACGAGACGGAGCTGCAGCGTGCCGTGGAGCGGGCCTCGGCGCTGCTCCGCCCGCACGGCGCGTCCGTGGCGGAGTACACCAGCCACGCCTGCACCAGGCGCATCCCAGGCCACTATGTCATCTACTGGGAGCTGCTGCTGGTCACCAGGTCGGCAGCTGCAGACAAGGTGGGCAAGGAGACACTCGAAAGGTGCTGCCTCGAGATGGAGGAGGCCCTGAGCACGGTGTACAGGCAGAGCCGGGTGGCGGACGGCTCCATCGGGCCGCTCGAGATCCGTGTCGTCCGGCCAGGCACCTTCGAGGAGCTCATGGACTACGCCATCTCACGCGGCGCGTCCATCAACCAGTACAAGACACCTCGGTGCCTCACGCTCCCGGACATGGTCGAGCTACTCGATTCCCTCGTCATGTCAAGCCACTTCAGCCCGGCCCTGCCGCACTGGACGACCCCGGCTCGCTACTCCGACTAGGCGAGGCGACCTGCTGCTGGTGCGTGTTTCTCTCCGGCAGATCATCTCTACCATTGATCTGCCGCTTTAGAATTCATGCTCCACAGTTTCATCAATTAGAGTCAAATTAGATTACAGTGAAATAACGTGCATGTTAGACTTTGTCGGGGCTGTTCGGATTTTATTACGCTCCCTTTCCTTTTGAAATAATTTAATTTTGCTGCTTGATTAAGGGATCAATCCCTTCTATAATATATATACTATTTAAAATGCATAAATGCTGCCACCGTATTTTGTCATTTTGTGTAGATCACCTTTGAAAAGATAACTCGATGACACTTTAAACAGACATATTAGACATCTATATGCAATTGTATATAATTATACTTCTTCAGAGTCTATACCTAATGATACTTCTATTGAAGATGCTCAGCAGCCTGAAATTGTGGTTGATGTATACCAAATAATTAAACTCTCAAAAGGTCAAAGCGGGCTAGAAAGTCCGATATTTCTGATGATTATATTACTTATATGAGTGATGATGAATGAGTCTATGTTGGATGATGATCCTATATCGTCATTTAAGGAAGCCATGCAAAGTGACCATTCATCAGAATGGCTTGATGCTATGAAAGATGAAATAAAGTCTATGAGCATTACTGATTTATGGGACTTAATAGAAATTTCTGAATGAGCCAAGACTATGGGCAGTAGATGGGTCTATAAGACCAAACGTGACTCCAAAGGTGGTGACATCGAAAGGTTCAAAGCAAGTCTCGTGGCTAAGGGTTTCACTCAAAGAGAAGGTATTGGTTATAATTGGACTTTTTCATTTGCCTCTTCTAAGGCCTCATTCAGAATTATTATCGCACTTGTGGCTCATTATGATCTGGAGTTGCGTCAGATGGATGTCAAAACGGCATTTCTGAATGGTGACTTACATGATGATTTTTACATGGCTCAACCGGAAGGTTTTGTTATGGAAGGAAAGAAACATTTAGGATATCGTCTTAAGAAATCCATTTATGGATTAAAGCAAGCCTCAAGGTAATGGTACTTCTAGTTTGATCAAGTCATAAAGAATTTTAGTTTCAAAGAGAATGAAGTGGACAATTGTATTTTGATGACATATGTGAAGTTCAGGGGGATCAACTTTGTCTTCCCGATACTGTATCTTGATGACATACTCTTAGCTAGTAGCGATAAGAATATGTTGTTGTAAACTAAAAGGTTTCTCTCTTTAAAATTTAATATGAAAGATCTTGGTGAAACCACTTATATCTTAGGCATTCAAATTTATCGACATAGATCTAGAGGAATCTTGGGGCTCTCACAAAGAGCATATATTGAGAAGGTACTCAAAAAGTTCAACATGCATAAGTGCTCAACCTCGCCTGATCCTATTGTCAAGGGCAATAAGTTTGGGACTTTCTAGTGCCCAAGTAATGATTATGAATCCGCGCAGATGAAGTCAGTTTCTTATGCTTTAATCATTGGAATTATGATGTTTGCAAAAGTGTGCAGTCACCCTGATTTAGCATTCATAACCGGAATGCTTGGAAGATATCAGTCTAATCCAGGGTTGGATCACTGGAAGGCTGCTAAGAAATCCTTGAGTTATTTCCAAGGAACTAAATGCCTTATGCTCAAATATAAGAGAACTGACAACCTCGAGGTGGTGGGTTATTCAGATGCTAATTTTGTAGGGTGTGTTGACACTAAAAATACATATCGGGTTATATATTCACCCTAGAAGGAGCTATTTCTTAGAAAAGCACCAAGCAAATTGTTACTGCATCGCCAACAATGCAGGCAAACTTTGGAGCATGTTATTGTTGGAGATATGCCCTAGAGGCAATAATAAATATAGTTATTATTATATCTTTGTGTTTATGATAAATATTTACATTCATGCTATAACAGTATTAACCAGAAACATTAATACTTGTGTGATTTGTAAACTAAATTAGAGTCCCTAGTAAAGCCTCTTCATAATACTAGCTTGTTGATTAATAGATGATTGTGGTTTCCCTATCATGAACATTGAGATGTTATTAACAACAAGATCATATCATTAGGAGAATGGTATGATGGACATACTCCTATAGATAAGCGTAGCATAAAGATCAAGTCATTTTAATAGTTCAATTGCTATAAGCTTTCTGATACATACTAACCTAATTCCTTCGACCATGAGATCATGCTTATCACCATCACCGGAAGGATGCTTTGATGACATCAAACACCACACCGTAACTAGGTGGCTATAAAGATGGCATTGAGTGTTCGGAAAGTATGGGTTGAGACACATGGATCAAGAGTGGGATTTGTCCATCCATATGACAGATAGATATACTCTGGGCCCTCTCGGTGGAATGTCATCCAATTAGCTTGCAAGCATGTGACTGGATCACAAGGGATCACATATCACGGGAACGAGAAAAGAGTACTTATCAGTAACGAGGTTGAACTAGGTATGCAGAGATACCGACGATCAAAACCTCGGATAAGTAAACTATCGTGAGACAAAGGGAAATTTGTATCGTATGTAAGTGGTTCATTCGATCGCAAAGTAATCGTATAAATATGTGGGAGCCATATGAATTTCCAGATTCCTCTATTGGTTATTGATCGGAGAGGTGTCTCGATCATGTCCGTATAATTCACGAACCGTAGGGAGACACACTTAAGGATTCAATGTTGTTGAGTAGTTATGGAATGATGAGTAAGAGACCGAATGTTGTTCGGAGTCTCGGATGGGAACCGGGATATCACGAGGAGATCCGGAATGGTCCGGAGAATAAGATTCTTATAAGGAAAGTCCTGTTTCGGAGTTGGGGAATGATTCCGGTGTTTTCACCGGAAATGTTCTAGAAGGTTCCGGAAGGTCCGACACTCCGGAGGGGAAGGGTATATGAATGTGTCATGACAATGTGGAATGGTTGCATCATGTACTAGGTCACATGGCTGGGCAAAATAAAGGGAGAAATCAAATCCTAGTTTGAAAGTCAAACGCCAATTTGAAAAAGTCAAACGGCAAGTTTGCTTGGTGGAGGGAGAGTAGGAAACCTACTTGGGGAGGAGTTCCTCTCCCTCCACCCGCCGGCCAAGGAGGCCGACTTGGGGGAGGACTCCCTCCTCCCAAGCCGCGCCCTCCCACCTATAAAAGGAGGGGCAGGGCTGCCCCTCTTCCCTACACCCAACACCACCCAAAACCCTAGCCCTAGCCTCCGGCCTCCACCAAGTCGCCGCCGCCTCCTAGGGTTCCTCCAACCCGCCGAGTTGGGGCTTCCCCAAGCCCTAGCCGCCGGCCAAGCTCCCCCCCTTGGTGCCTATAAACCCTAGATCACCAAGGCCTCTCTCATAGTCACCATACTCGCTCCGGCTTAAGGCGAAGCCCTGCGAGATCTTCCCTCTACTTCCGGTACCACGCCGTCGTGCTGCCGGAATCGCGAGGAGAGTGCTACAACCTCCGTTGCCTGCTGGAACAAGGGAGAGGAAGGTCTTCATCGAGTACCGAACGTGTGACCGACTGCGGAAGCGCTGCCAGAACGCAGCGCCGGAAGGATCGTCTACGCGATCTTGAGATCGGCAAGAGTACGACTACATCACCCACGAGAATCTGCTCTCGTTAACCGCTTTGGAATCTTCGAGGGTGAGTTCCTCTATCGACTCGTTGCTACAATCTAGTAGATAGATGTTGGCTTGTTTGTTTGCATGCGGTAGAAATTTTTTGTTTTCCATGCTACGAACCCCTACAGTGGTATCAGAGCCGTGTCTATATGTAGATCTGTTGCACAAGTAGAACACAATGGTCATTGTGGGCGGTGGTGCTTTTATTATCAATTGCTTCTTGTGTACTTTGCATCTTGCGGTGTGATGGGATGAAGCGGCCCAGGCTAAACTTACATGACATCGTTCATGAGACTTGCTCCACGCTCAACATGCAACTTGTATTGCATAAGTGGCTTTGCGGGTGTCTGTCTCTCCCATTATAGTATAGATCCAATTTACAATGGGCACTTGGTTCCGCAATTTGAGGATTGTCCTCAATGATGGTAATTTGACCTATGTGCTGAATGCACCGCTGGGTGACCCGCCTACAGCTGATGCTACATCAAATAAGTGGCTTTGCGGGTGTCTGTCTCTCCCATTATAGTATAGATCCAATTTACAATGGGCACTTGATAGTTCAAACATCAACGTTGTGGTTCTTGTTCGTAAGTTAGATCGACATTTATTAAAAGCCCCAAACCACGTAAAATATGCAAAGAAAATTAGAGGCGTCTAACTTTGTTTTGCAGGGGTGTGCTGTGATGTGATATGGCCATGATTATGATTATATTTGATGTATGCAATGTTCCTTATTGTAAGTTGGCAACCGGGAGGAGCCATATGGTTGTCTTTAAATTTTGTTTAGACCCGCGTGTCTATTCAAAGTAGTTGTAATAGTTGGAGCTGGTGGACGACAACCATGGAACAGCGCCATTGACCTTGACGCAATGCCGGTGATGATGGAGATCATGTCCGTGCTTGAAGATGGAGATCGGAAGCACAAGAAGAAAGGCCATATCATATCACATATTATGAATTGCATGTGATGTTAATCCTTTATGCATCTTGTATTGCTTAGTTAACGACGGTAGCATTATAAGATGATCCCTCAAGCACATAAATTTCAAGTTTTAAAGTGTTCATCCTTAGTAAGCACTGTTGCTAAAGCTCGTTGTTTTGAAGCGCCACGCGATGATCGGGTGTGTTAGATTCTGCGAGTGTATACAATGTGAGCAAGCCAGATTTGCTCATGCGGAAGCTAAGGTTTGATCTTGACGAGCCTAGCATGTACAGACATGGTCTTGGAACACGGATCACCGAAAGGTAAAGCATGAGTCATATAGTATATATGATGAACATGTCGATTGTTCGCCATTGAAGCAACATCAACTCTCGTGATGATCAGTTTTGATGTGGTGGATTTGGTTCGTGTGATCACTAAAACAATGTGAGGGATATTGTTTTGAGTGGGAGTTCACTTAGATTAATTTAACTATTAATTAGAACTCAATTTGTCATAAGCTTAGTCTAAACTATTGCAAATATGTTGTAGATCAATGGTGGCCCCTACCATCAATTTTAATGCGTTCCTAGAGAAAGAAAAGTTGAAAAACAATGGAAGCAACTTCGCGGATTGGTTCCGCAATTTGAGGATTGTCCTCAATGCTGGTAATTTGACCTATGTGCTGAATGCACCGCTGGGTGACCCGCCTACAGCTGATGCTACCGATGAAGTAAAGAATGTTTACCTCACTCGGAAGAATCAGTACTCCATAGTTCAGTGTGCTATCTCGTATGGTTTGGAATCGGAGCTTCAGAAAAGGTTTGAGAACCATGACCCACATGATATTGTCCGTGAACTCAAAATGATATTTGAGGCTCACGCGGCAGTTGAGAGTTATGAGGCTTCTGAAAAGTTCTTTAACTGCAAGATGGAAGAGGGCAGCTCCGTCAGTGAGCACGTGCTTAAGATGTCTGGGCACGCAAGCAAACTCCAAAGCTTGGGTATAGTGATTCCTAATGCTTTGGGGATTTACCGTGTCCTCCAATCACTACCACCAAGTTACAAGAACTTTGTGATGAACTACAATATACAAAACATGAATAAGACGTTGCCAGAACTCTTCTCCATGTTGTAATCTGCAGAAGTAGAGATCAAGAAAGAGCATCAAGTGTTGTTGGTCAATAAGACCACCAAATTCAAGAAAGGCAAGTCTAAGCAAAAGGGAAACTTCAATAAGGGTGGTAAGAAAGTTGCCGCACCGGCGAAGAAAACCAAGGCTGGACCTAAGCCTGATACTGAGTGCTTTTACTGCAAGGGAGAGGGTCACTGGAAGCGGAATTGCCCAAAGTACTTGGCAGATTTGAAGAACGGCAACATCAAGAAGAAAAGTATATCCGATATACATATTATTGATGCGTATCTCACTAGTACTCGTAGTAGTGCCTGGGTATTTGATACTGGTTCGGTTGCTCATATTTGTAACTCGAAACAGGTGCTGCAGAATAAATGGAAGCTAGCGAAGAACGAGGTGACGATGCGCGTTGGAAATGGATCAAAGGTTGATGTGATCACGGTCGGCACGCTACCTCTTCATCTACCATCGGGATTAGTTTTATATTTAAATAATTATTATTTGGTGCCTGCGTTGAGCATGAACATTATATCGGGATCATGTTTATTGCGAAACGGTTACTTGTTTAAGTCTGAGAATAATGGTTGTTCAATTTATATGAGTAATATGTTTTATGCACATGCACCTTTGATAGATGGTCTATTCTTATTAAATCTCGATAGTGGAAATACACATATTAATAACATTGAAGCTAAACGTTTGAAATTGAGCGATAACTCGACCTATATGTGGCACTGTCGTCTTGGTCATATTGGAGTGAAGCGTATGAAGAAACTCCATTCCGATGGACTTCTTGAATCACTTGATTTCGAATCACTTGAGAGATGCGAAGCATGTCTAATGGGTAAAATGACTAAGACTCCATTTTCTGGTATGATGGAGCGAGCTACGGACTTGTTGGAAATCATACATACCGATGTGTGTGGTCCAATGAGTGTAGCATCGCGCGGTGATTATCGTTATTTCATGAAACATAAGTCCGAAACTTTTGAGAAGTTTAAGGAATTTCAAAGTGAGGTAGAGAATCAGCGTAACAAGAAGATTAAATTTCTACGTTCTGATCGTGGAGGTGAATAACTAAGTTACGAGTTTGGCGAGCATTTGAAGAAATGCGGAATAGTTTCACAATTGACACCGCCGGGAACACCACAGCGTAATGGTGTGTCCGAACGTCGTAATCGAACTCTCTTAGATATGGTTCATTCTATGATGTCACTTACAGATTTATCGCTATCGTTTTGGGGTTATGCATTAGAAACAGTCGCATTCACTTTAAATAGGGCACCATCAAAAACCGTTGAAACGACACCGTATGAATTATGGTTTTGGAAGAAACCTAGATTGTCGTTCCTTAAAGTTTGGGGTTGTAAAGCCTATGTAAAGAAGTTACAGCCGGACAAGCTTGAACCCAAAGCGGAAAAATGCGTCTTCATAGGATACCCGAAGGAAACTATTGGGTATACCTTCTATCATAGATCCGAGGGCAAAATATTCGTTGCTAAGAATGGATCCTTTCTAGAGAAAGAATTTCTCTCGAAAGAAGTGACTGGAAGGAAAGTAGAACTCGACGAGGTTGTCGAACCTTCTCTCGAACTTGCGAGTAGCGCAGCACCGGAAGTAGTTCCTATGGCGCCTACACCAATAAGAGAGGAAGCTAATGATGATGATCATGAAACTTCGGTTGAAGTTGCTACAGAACCTCGCAGGTCAACGAGAACTCGTACCACTCCTGATTGGTATGATCCCGTTATGAGTGTCATGTTGGTGGACAACACCGATGACCCTACGACATACGATGAAGCAATGATGAGCCCAGATTCCAATAAATGGCAAGACGCCATGAAATCCGAAATTGGATCCATGTACGAAAACTAAGTATGGACTTTGGTGGACTTACCGGATGGCCGGAAGGCTGTCAAGAATAAATGGATTTTCAAGAAGAAAACAGATGCTGATGGTAATGTTACTGTCTATAAAGCTCGACTTGTCGCAAAAGGGTTTCGACAAATTCAAGGAGTTGACTACGATGAGACTTTCTCACCAGTAGCGAAGCTAAAGTCTGTGAGGATTATGTTAGCAATCGCTGCATATTATGATTATGAGATATGGCAGATGGATGTCAAAACAGCATTCCTCAATGGAGACATTGATGAAGAGTTGTATATGATGCAACCCAAAGGTTTTGTCTATCCTAAAGATGCTAACAAGGTATGCAAACTTCAACGGTCCATATATGGATTGAAGCAAGCATCCCGAAGTTGGAATCAACGTTTTGATAAGGTAATCAAAAGCTTTGGTTTTATACAAACTTACGGAGAAGCTTGTATTTACAAGAAAGTGAGTGGGAGCTCTGTAGCATTGTTAATACTATATGTAGATGACATATTGTTGATTGGGAATGATGTAGACCTTCTTAATAGTGTCAAGGAATATTTGACTAATAGTTTTTCAATGAAAGATCTTGGCGAAGCAGCTTACATATTAGGCATAAAGATTTATAGAGATAGATCGAGACGCCTAATATCATTGTCACAAAGTACATATTTGAACAAAGTTCTAAAGAGGTTTGGAATGGAAGATAGCAAGAAAGGGTTCTTGCCCATGTTGCCCAATACGACCTTGAGTAAAACTCAAAGTCCAGCAACGGCAGAAGATAGAGAAAGGATGAGTAAGACTCCCTATGCCTCAGCCATAGGATCTCTAATGTATGCCATGCTATGTACTCGACCCGACATTGCATATGCTGTTAGTTTGACTAGCAGATATCAAAGTGATCCAGGAGTGGATCATTGGACAGCGGTCAAAAACATCCTTAAGTACTTGAGAAGAACTAAGGATATGGTTCTTTCTTATGGAGGTGATGAACAACTCCTTGTTAATGGTTACACCGATGCTAGTTGGAACACCGACCCGGATGATTCTAAATCTCAATCTAGATACGTATTTACTTTGAATGGTGCAGCAGTTAGCTGGAGGAGTGCAAAGCAAAGCGTTGTGGCAAGATCTTCAACTGAATGGGAATACATAGCTGCTTCGGAGGCTTCATAAGAAGCGATATGGATGAAGGAGTTCATTACAGAGATCGGTGTGGTTCCAAGTGCGCTGGACCCAATGTCTATCTACTGTGATAACATGGGCGCCATAGCCAATGCGCAAGAACCAAGGTCACATAAGAAGCTGAAGCACATCAAGCTACATTTTCACGCTATTCGAGAACATGTCCAAGATGGTGACATAAAGATTTGCAAAGTACACACGGATCTGAATATGGCGGATCCGTTGACTAAACCTCTCCCGAGGGCAAAACATGACCAACACCAAACTGCCATGGGTGTTCGGTATATTACCATGTAATCTAGATTAGTTGACTCTAGTGCAAGTGGGAGACTGTTGGAGATATGCCCTAGAGGCAATAATAAATGTAGTTATTATTATATCTTTGTGTTTATGATAAATGTTTACATTCATGCTATAACAGTATTAACCAGAAACATTAATACTTGTGTGATTTGTAAACTAAATTAGAGTCCCTAGTAAAGCCTCTTCATAATACTAGCTTGTTGGTTAATAGATGATTGTGGTTTCCCTATCATGAACATTGAGATGTTATTAACAACAAGATCATATCATTAGGAGAATGGTATGATGGACATACTCCTATAGATAAGCGTAGCATAAAGATCAAGTCATTTTAATAGTTCAATTGCTATAAGCTTTCTGATACATAGTAACCTAATTCCTTCGACCATGAGATCATGCTTATCACCATCACCGGAAGGATGCTTTGATGACATCAAACACCACACCGTAACTGGGTGGCTATAAAGATGGCATTGAGTGTTCGGAAAGTATGGGTTGAGACACATGGATCAAGAGTGGGATTTGTCCATCCATATGACAGATAGATATACTCTAGGCCCTCTCGGTGGAATGTCATCCAATTAGATTGCAAGCATGTGACTGGCTCACAAGGGATCACATATCACGGGAACGAGAAAAGAGTACTTATCAGTAACGAGGTTGAACTAGGTATGCAGAGATACCGACGATCAAAACCTCAGATAAGTAAACTATCGTGAGACAATGGGAAATTGGTATCGTATGTAAGTGGTTCATTCGATCGCAAAGTAATCATAGAAATATGTGGGAGCCATATGAATTTCCAGATTCCTCTATTGGTTATTGATCGGAGAGGTGTCTCGATCATGTCCGCATAATTCACGAACCGTAGGGAGACACACTTAAGGATTCGATGTCGTTGAGTAGTTATGGAATGATGAGTAAGAGACTGAATGTTGTTCGGAGTCTCGGATGGGATCCAGGATATCAAGAGGAGATCCGGAATGGTCTGGAGAATAAGATTCATATAAGGAAAGTCATGTTTCAGAGTTGGGGAATGATTCCGGTGTTTTCACCGGGAATGTTCTAGAAGGTTCCGGAAGGTCCGACACTCCGGAGGGGAAGGGTACATGAATGTGTCATGATAATGTGGAATTGTTGCATCATGTACTAGGTCACATGGCTGGGCAAAATAAAGGGAGAAATCAAATCCTAGTTTGAAAGTCAAACGCCAATTTGAAAAAGTCAAACGGCAAGTTTGCTTGGTGGAGGGAGAGTAGGAAACCTACTTGGGGAGGAGTTCCTCTCCCTCCACCTGCCGGCCAAGGAGGCCGACTTGGGGGAGGAATCCCTCCTCCCAAGCCGCGCCCTCCCACCTATAAAAGGAGGGGCAGGGCTGCCCTCTTCCCTACACCCAACACCACCCAAAACCCTAGCCCTAGCCGCCGGCCTCCACCAAGTCGCCGCCGCCTCCTAGGGTTCCTCCAACCCGCCGAGTTGGGGCTTCCCCATGCCCTAGCCGCCGGCCAGGCTCCCCCCTTGGTGCCTCTAAACCCTAGATCACCAAGGCCTCTCTCATAGTCCACCATACTCGCTCCGGCTTAAGGCGAAGCCCTACGTGATCTTCCCTCTACTTTCGGTACCACGCCGTCGTGCTGCCGGAATCGCGAGGAGAGTGCTACAACCTCCGCTGCCTGCTGGAACAAGGGAGAGGAAGGTCTTCATCGAGTACTGAACATGTGACCGACTGCGGAAGCGCTGCCGGAACGCAGCGCCGGAAGGATCGTCTACGCGATCTTGAGATCGGCAAGAGTACGACTACATCACCCACGAGAATCTGCTCTCGTTAACCGCTTTGGAATCTTCGAGGGTGAATTCCTCTATCGACTCGTTGCTACAATCTAGTAGATAGATCTTGGCTTGTTTGTTTGCATGCGGTAATTTTTTTTGTTTTCCATGCTACGAACCCCTACAGTTATGGGGCATCCAGGTAGGCAGTATGGCTGAAGAATTTCATTCCGATTTTAAGGGTGATTGACAGTATATCTGAGCCACTCATTCTTTTCTGCGATAATCAACCCGTAGTGATCTATTTGAGTAACAAGTCAAGTGTTGTTGCCAAACACATTGACATCATGTATCATGTTGTGAAAGATAGAATCCATGATCAGATAATAAGTATTAAGCATATAAGGACTAACACAATGTTAGCGGATCCACTTACGGAAGTTTTGCCACCTAGTGTGTTTAAAGAGCACGTTGCTAGCATGTGATTGTTAGAAATCTTTTGATCTTGGAGTTGGGACCGTTATGACATCATCTCCACATAAGCCTAAGAAGGGTTCTTGTTTTTGATGGAATGATGTATTGTAGTCAATTAGTTCAATGGTACTTAACTGACCATTGAAATTTATTGTCTCTGTATAAGTTTGAACAAAGA
Organism: Avena sativa; assembly: GCA_916181665.1. Taxonomy (NCBI): domain Eukaryota; kingdom Viridiplantae; phylum Streptophyta; class Magnoliopsida; order Poales; family Poaceae; genus Avena; species Avena sativa. The sequence goes on along the minus strand of OV702285.1, from coordinate 58,125,511 downwards.
GCTAAGCTGATAAGTTTGTAATAAATATAATTTTATGGAGCTCCTAAGTTAAAGAAGTTATATTTTGAAATTAAGTGGTGTATTATAGTAACTGGATTCTGTGGTACTCTATGACCATTGTAATTCTGTTGTCTCATATGCTGTTTTGGTGAGAAATGGCTTATAAGTTTATCCTTACGATCAAGGGGGAGAATGTTGAATATATATAAGTGATCTACTGGTTTCTGTGATCAATCTAAGACAAATTAGGGTCAATTAAGAGGCTGCTAAATAATAGCCATTGGATGCCCTAATTAGTGGCATCCTGGCCATCCATTTTGGGGTGTTTGTTCTCCCAGTGCAAGTGCAATATATAAGGGGCTCTAGGGTTTGAGCTGAGACACACACACTCTCTCTCTCTCTCTCTCTCTCTCTCTCTCTCTCTCTCTCTCTCTCTCTCTGCAGGACATCGATATTAAGGTACACACCATCTGATCCCTCTTATGTGGCTCTTATCCTGAGCTAGTTGATCCTAAGGATCCTAACATTAGCGACTCAAAGAATTTTTATTAGAAAAAGGTATTAGGAGGACATTAATTGTTTGAAGATCCTTAAAACCATTAAGATTTTATTTTTAAAGTATATTTTTAAAAAGCTCACACAAGAAAATCAAAACCACGCACGTTCTGTTACTTCGTGGAGTGTTGGATCAATGATATTTTGTCTAAAATTCTTGAAGGCGTATATTTTTCTTGATATATTTTAGTACTAAGTAGAGATCGAATTTTAATACATCTTGTCACATGAATATCACGGTATTCATGATGTCCTTGCCCTTCATGAGATTATTCATGAGGTCAAGTCACGCCATCAGAGAGCAGTGTTCCTCAAGTTGGACTTCCAGAAAGCCTATGACCGGTTGGACTGGGCTTTTCTGTGACTTGTCCTGGAAAGGAGGGGGTTTGATGATCGCATGATTTGTTGGATTATGCAGTTTGTGATGAGTGGTAGGACGGCGATCAACATCAATGGGGAGATTGGCCCCTACTTTACCCCATCCTGTGGGGTGAGGCAAGGGGACCCGATCTCCCCCTCCTCTTTAACTCCGCGGTGGATGCCCTTGCAGAGATTTTGGATAGAGCCAAACTCGCTGGCCACATCACAGGTGTGGTAGGGCATCTGATCCCGGGAGGGGGTATTTCTCATCTGCAGTACGCGGATGATACCATGATCATGGTTCAGGGCTCGGACCTCGACATTAGGAATTTGAAATTCCTGCTGCTTTGTTTCGAGGCCATGTCAGGGCTCAAGATCAACTTCGACAAGAGCGAAGTCATGGTCCTAGGCTTCGACGACGTCGACCGGCAGCGGATAGCCGACAACCTCAACTGCAGCTTGGCGGAGTTCCCCATTACCTACCTGGGGTTCCCCATGCGAGAGTCCAGGGTGTTGATCAAGGACCTTGCCCCCCTGGTCACGCGTGTGCGCTCTAGAGCGGAGCCTTGGCGAGCGCGCCTCACGTCGAAGGGGAGCAAAACGGTTCTGATCAACTCCTGTCTCTCGAGTCTTCCCATGTATCAGATGGGATTATACCTGCTTCCCGAGGGTGTCCATGCCGACTTTGCCAAGGAGCTGTCGAGATTCTTTTGGGTAGCTAGGGACGGTCACCAAAGATACCATATGGTGAAGTGGGCGGACGTTTGTGCCCCCAAATGTTTTGGGGGCATAGGTATCCTGGACTCCCGGCGCTTCAATGTGGCCTTGATGTTGAAGTGGGTGTGGCGCATCCTGAGGGACGATGGGGGGCTTTGGCTACAACTTATCAAGGCCAAATACCTCCGCGGCCAGCCTCTCTTGGCCTGCGAGAGGCGGGAGGGGTCGCAGTTCTGGAGATCTATCCAGGACATTAAGCACTACATTGGCCGAGGCATCTCCTTCGTGGCTGGGGATGGCCAGGGGATCCGCTTTTGGCTCGACCCCTGGCTGCTCCCGGTGCCGCTGGGGATCCGTTTCCCTGCCCTCTTTGCCATCTCGGCCTCCCCATCTTCGCTAGTCGCGGAGAATTTCCGGGATGGTAACTGGAACCCCCTTTTTCGCCGTGTCTTCAACGAGGTGGAGAATGGTGAGTTCCAGAGCCTGATGGGGTCCTTGCCCACCTCCCTATCCGAGGTGAAGGATGCGGCCTCCTGGCTGCTCCTCCCCTCTGGTGAGTTCTCGGTGAGATCGGCCTATAAGGCCCTCTTTCAGGGTCCGGAAAGGTCGTGGACGGGCCCCCTTTGGAAAGCCCCCTTGCCCCTTAGCATCCGCATATTCGTTTGGCAACTGCTCCGGGACCGCTTGCCCTCGAGGGTGGAAGTCTCCAAGCGTAACGGCCCCGGCGACGGCCGGTGCCCCCTATGTGGGACACCGGAGTCGTGCGCTCATATTATGTTCTCTTGCTCGGCGGCGCGGTTCTTATGGAATTTTATTCGCGAGGCACTGGGTCCGGCTTGACATGCGCATGAACTGGGGGAGTTCCTGCAGGCTCAGGCAAACCGGACCGGAGGAGGGCGCCGCCTTTTCTGTCTCCTCTTCGCAGCCTTGTCTTGGACTCTGTGGAATGTGCGCAACAAGATGGTGATCGAACGGATTTTCCCCATCCGGGCGTCTGACTTTGTTTTTACTTTGCTTGCCTTTCTTCAGCAGTGGTCCCCCTTGGTGCGTCCGCGTGACCGGCCCGCGCTCGAGGCTTCGCTCCAGGCGCTGTGTGCAGCGGCGCTCCCCTTCGCGGCGCCGTCGTCTGCGTCCCACGCACCCCCCTCCTTCGCCATGATGGTCGCCGGCTCCCTTGGCTCCCCACTTTTTTGTTTTTTCTCCTTGGGCGTTGATGTGCTGTGGCCCGAGCGTTTGTGCGACCTTTTCCTTTTTCTCTTTGGCCTCGGCCGTGTGGATTGTATGTCCGGCTATGTACTTGGATTGTGCTTTATTTATAAAGCGGGCGTGAGCCTGATTCGAGATGAATATCACGGTATTTAGAATTTGGTCAATTATCTTACACGTGAATTTTCATATGCATTGTGTTTACATGTCAAAGTGGAAGAAATCAAGACTCTTCGGAACGCACCGGCATTTTACTACTTCCTCCGACCCATATTAGTTGACTTGGATTTGTCCAAATTTGGATGAACCTATATACTAAATAGTGTCTAGATTCATCTAAATTTTGACAAATCCAATTCAACTAATATGGGTATATTATAGAAATGATTGATCCCGCCTTAACGAAGCAGCATAAGTAAATTGTTTCAAAATGGAAAGGACGAGCATAATCAAATCCAAACAGCCCCGACAACACTTGGGGGCACGTGAGAGTGAGACAAAAACAGTTCTTGACCAAAGACTAGTTGCGCAATGCCGAGAGTGAGAAGGACAACGCTACCAGCAGGTCGTCTAGTCGGAGCGGCGAGCCGCGGTCGTCCAGTGCGGCAGGGAAGGGCTGAAGTGGCTGGACACGACGCGGGAATCGAGTAGCTCGACCATGTCCAGGAGCGTGATGCACCGGGGTGTCTTGTACTGGTTGATGGACGCGCCGCGTGAGATGGCGTTGTCCATGAGCTCCTCGAAGGTGCCGGGCCGAACAACGCGGATCTCGAGCGGCCCGATGGACCCGTCCGCCACCCTGCTCTGCCTGTACACTGTGCTCAGGGCCTCCTCCATCTCGAGGCAGCATCTTTCGAGTATCTCCTTGCCCACCGTGCCTGACCCGGTGACCAGCAGCAGCTCCCAGTAGATGACATAGTGTCCTGGGATGCGCCTGGTGCTGGCGTGGCTGGTGTACTCCGCCACGGACGCGCCGTGTGGGCGGAGCAGCGCCGAGGCCCGCTCCACGGCACGCTGTAGCTCGGTCTCGTCCGTCTTGTCGGACTCGATGGAGAGGACCACGTTCTGGCGGCGCACGATCTGGAACTGCGGCGCCGCGTTGTGGAACCCCGTCACGCGGAGCACGTCGCCGACGCGGTACCGGCTCAGCCCCGCGTAGGTCGTGATCACCAGCTCGTACTCGCGCCCGGCCTCCACGCCAGCCAGGTCCACCAGCAGCTGCCTCTTGTCTGCGCCCGTCTCGTTCTCGTGATCGTGGTCCACGGGCAGGAACTCGAAGTAGCCCATGGTGGGCATGATGGTGTAGGATACCTCGGACGGGTCGCACAGCGGCCGAAGGTTGATGCCGAAGCAGCATTCGGAGGACACGTAGGAGGTGGATACCATGGGAAGGCCGCCGCTGTAGTACCGCAGGGTTGGGACGTACTGCGCCATCGCGCCGGTGACTATGACATCGAGGAACCGGGTGTTTGGCCAGATCCGGGTGACGATGCCGGCCCAATCACCGTCGTTGCCGCACTCGGCCCGAACGAACTGGGCGAGCTTCGGGTCCGGTCTGAGAATGCCGGCGACAGCCTCGCGCACTGCCGCGTCAGTGACGCGCTCCTCGCAGAGCACGCCGGCCTCGATGTCGGCGGCCAGCTGCTCCCAGTTGAGCTGGAGGAAGCGGATGGCGCGCAGGAGGCCGCAGGCGAAAGAGGCCCCGATGCGGAGCACGTCGTTGCGCTGGCACAGGCCGCACACCATCTGCGCGTACATGCTCTGTGCCGCGTCCCCGCAGAGGATGGCCGCCGTCGGGCTGGTGTGTTTGTTTCTACTGTGGGAGTTGGTGAAGTTTTGGGTCTTGTAGTAGCTCGTCAGGAGGGGCGCCGCCATGAGGCCGCTCGGCGTCTTGGTCTCCTGCTTCACGAACAGGAAGTAGAGCCCCTTCCCCTTGTCAAGCCCCGGAAAATGCCTGTATGTAATATATGAAGAAACAAATTCAGTACACGGCCATTGAATCACTAGTTCACTACTAATTCTACGACTAGTTTGTAATCATCAAATTTAACTTTCAAACGAGAACTGTAGAGTAGTAGCAGTGGACTTACAAGTCGATGACTGACGTGATGAGGCTATCGAGAAGCTTCTGTCGGCCGGCCTCGTCCTCGACGGCAGGCATCAGCTTGCGCTGGCCGCCCGACGTGCCGGAGCTGGTGAAGAACCTAGAGATGGGGCGCGTCGACAGGACGGCCGACCCGTCTCCGTCGGCGATGCGCTGGATGTACGGCTGCAGGTCCTCGTATGACACCACCGGCACCTTGGCGCGGAAGGTGGCACGGTCGGCGGCGGCGCCGTCAAGGCCGCAGTTGCTGAGGTACTCCGCGCCGGCGTTCCGGGCGAGGATCTCGGCCAAGACGCGCTCCTGCACCAAATCCACGTTGGCGGTGGTCTCCTCGATGAACCGGAGCGCCTCGACAGCCGCCATTGGGTTAACAGCTAGCAGACGGATGCAGGCTTAGCTAGCGCGAGTAGAGAGAATGCGAGAGTCGAGAGGCGAGGGAGAATATTTCGGTCGCTCGCTCTCCTCGTTCGAATATATTTATCGGGGACACGCGATAGATCGGCCTCATGGATGCGGGTGATGACTGAACAACACGTTTTTTTTACTGCAACTACTCAGCGTCATCAGCCTTATTGTATGATAGGTTGGCGTTAAATTCGAGACTTGGAGATTGAGTAGCACGTGTGCTTCAGTCAGCACGGGGAAAGTTTAGTGCATGCGGAAGCGGTCTCTAATGAAGTCCTTAAAAAGGGCTAAATTCGAAAAATTCTAGAGAATACGGGCTATAGGCCGAGAGGCCGAGCTAACCGAGTCCGTAAAGACCTCGGTCCGTATTTTTTTTTCACGGGCCTTCTTGAACCACCCCCGCAGCCCCTACAAGTAGGTGCGCGCGGACGGATGCGGGTTCCAATCCACATGCCGCCGCCACATAGCAAACCCTATCCCCTGCCACCACTGCGCAGACCAATCTCCTCCGGCGAGCGAATCAGGCCACGACGGTGGGGATCGATGACGGCGCCCTCGCCATGTCAATGTTGCACGGTGGATGCGGACATGGAGGAGGCCATAGCGGCGGCCGCTCCCATGGTCGTTCCCGTGCTCCGACGAGGCCTCGAGGAGGTGGAGGCCGAGGCGGTCGCGAGCGGATCCGGAGGCGGCATCGACGGGAGATGGAGGCCAGCGTCACGGACGACGATATGGAGGTGGAGGTCGTCGTCCTCGATGACTAGATGGCCGGCGTGGAGCTCCGGTCTTCACGGAGAGCTCGATTTTGGCCACACATGGACACGCCGGCATCCTTGGCAAGCTCTCCCCCTCCCCCCCCTAAGTTTTTTTTTTATGATTTTGATGTATTTTATATGACCTACTCGATCTGTCGACGAACTAGTGCATTCATGCGTTAAATTTCTCGCTGGAGTTTTTAAAATTCGAATAATTCGAATTTGCATGTTGATTTCACAGGCTCCGATCTGTGTCAATGAACTTAAACCTGTAAATCACTGAGTACAACAACATGTACTCGCCTTTTCTTTTTCCCTTCCACTTCAGGTTCAGGATTCCAAGAGAAGAAAAACACAAGCTAGGGTACTTACTTGGTTGGTGCACATGTCCGGCCAAGATAATTTCTTGGAGGCAAGATGCCCGGAGGACAGACTTTTTTTTTTTGCAAACACGCAAAAACTTTGCGTGTCAATTTCATTAGAAGAAAAACAAGGAAACAACAGTGTTCGACATCAAAGGATGCAGTTACAACCACACCACAATGCTATTCACGTTAGGGTTAGGTTACATGGTCAGGCCTGAAGATGTGTGGGGAGGCGGCACGATATTTCTTGCTCGGACCGACGGGCCGTAGGGGCGCGTGGTTATTGCTAGCTTGTCTCCTCTTCCGCCGAAGGGGGCGGGCGGCGGCGTGGGGGCCTATTGTTCTTTCCAATAATCGCGGTCGGTCCTAGGGTTCCGTCGATGTGAAGACAAAGATCTGCTTTTTTGCTTGCACTCGTTGATCTGGCCTAGAGAGGTGGGTTCTGGAAGGCTCCGCCGGCGAACTCCCATGGGCGCATTAGGCCTGGAGATTGCTGGATTGAAAGGTATTCGGTCATGCATACTTTGTTTCTCTGGCCGTTTGATTTCAGCAGGTACGTTGCGAAGCTCTGATGTATGTTCCCACCAAGTGCCATGTAACGAGCCATGGTGAAGTCAGATGCGAAGAATGTCAGGAAAGCGGAAATATGAGAGCGGCGATGGTGATTTGAGTCTTTGGCGACGGCGAACTGGCTGCGGGATCCGTGACTCGCAGCAGCGACTGTTTGTGGGGGGGGACAACACAGGAGGAGTTACCAGTTGTAACATCCCAGCATTAGAGCTTAGAAATAAGCTGAACACAGATGTGTGCATTGCATTCATGCATAGAAAATCTAAATAATTTTCGCGCTTTTAAACAAAACTTGTCAAATTGATTGAAGCTTCTCTTAACTTGGTGGAACCGAAGTAGATCATCAAGTTGACCGTGATAAGTTTCAACATGACCTTTGCTAAAACCTTATTTTGGGTAAAGGAGATTTGATCTAAGGATAGATGAAATGTAATAGAAGTTAAACCCTAATACATTACTTAATGATTTATATTTGATCCTTAAGAGATCATATCATAGTGTTCATTACAACAACCCATGAATACCAATTTATGAATATAATTCAAATAACAAGAATGTAATAATTAAACCTTGACCTGGCTCATTCTTACCCATTCCTACCATGAGCATCATGGTAGTTTTTAACACTAATCCCTTATCACTTGATGAGTAGTAAGGCAATCAAGTTAAGACCATTCACCGCATATCTTTCTTTCCATATCAATCTTTATTGTCTCTATTGAATCTTATCTTAATATCTGTTGTTCATCAATGTTGAGTAATCAACTATTATTTCACTAATTCTTAACCTATCAACTCTTGATCTATCAACTCTTGTCTTTATTATAGCATTCACTTATGTCCTATAAAGAAAGGAGTAAGAAGAGGTATGTGGTAATGCTAGTTTTAGATATCATCTATAGGACGGGAGTGTTGGAAGAGAATAAGATCAATATGATAATTGATGGAGTTAACTCACACCTGAATGAATAGAAGAGTTATTTTAAATAAATATATGTGTGGTAACAAAGAAGATTACAAGGATGAATATTGAAGATAGTTACCCAGGAGTAATCCTATTGGATTAAGTAGGCATAGTCAATGAATAATAACTCTTAGTCAGATAGGTACAATGAGAAGATAATTATATATAAATGTAATGATGTATTGATGAAGGCCTTGATTAGCCAATTGGAAACCTAAGCCATAAATGATCAAAGTATTGTAATAATCATGCTCAAGTCACCATGATATGATGTGAAGCTGGAATATAAGATAATAGAGTAAAGTAGATATAAGATATTATAAGTTAAAGCTGGAGTAGCATGGAGTTATTGAAGTAGTGTTATTCCTCTTAGAGAATACCAAGCACTTGAGGAAAGTAGAATTTGATATATACATCTACGGGAGTAATATTAGTGATGGATGATTAAGGAAGAGTATGATGGAGTTAGAAGTAACTACTTGTTGGATTGGAGGATATCAGCAGTAGAGTAGTTGATATAACCAAGTAAAGATATGAAAAGATTAGGAAAAGCTTCAGTGACAATCTTCTGAGATTTATAAGTGAGATTACAAAGTAATCTGAAAAGTAAGAGAGTAATCATTCAAATGGATTTGGAGTCATATAAGCATTCTAGAAGTGGGAGATATTCCTATGAGGGAAGTATTTTGAGCTTTAGTGCCAAGCTCATTGGATTTACAAGTGGATCTAGAAGAAGAAAGGATTGATAAGCATATTCTTAGGAAGTAAAACGTATCATGTTAACACATGATGATGAATAGGAAGAAGTAGTATATCTAGGAAAGGAATTCCTTACTTAGAAGTCTAGCATTGTGAATTATGAAAGATAGGAATTCTTGGTAAACACTCAACTTTAAATCTTTAACCAAACATAATATCCATTCCATATTATTGATCTATCATCTTGTTTCCACAATGCTTCATATGAATATTTTCCTATAGCAAATCACTTAAGCACATCTTTGTCATTTCCAATTATCATAACCATATGTTCTTAGGAGTTATCTTTATCAATTTATTTCCATAAGATATTCCAGAAAATAACTTTCTATTTTAAGGGGTGATGTCATTAAAGATCACAAACATAAAGACAATATGTTTAGACATTAATCTTTATTCACAATTGTAAGAGGATATAAAAATATTAAAACTCCTAGAATTCATGGTAGACATTTATAATTTCAAACCTTTAACTCCTATGTTAGTTATAATTAAATATATACCTTGGTATTTCCTAAATTTATGAGAATAATATTAACCATATTAATTCCTTAGTATATCATGCATCAAATAATGATATAGGATCATTATATAAAAATTTCCCTCCAAACTATAAGTTAACTAGAACTAAGCTTTATAAATAAATAAGGAAATATCATATAATAAATCCATGGTTTATTATGGAAAGAAAATTAATAACAAAGTCCCTTACCAAATATCAGAAGGATCTATATAAACAAAATAAAGAAATATAACATTATATAATAAAAGTTCACAAATTGATTCTAAATAACTTTATTATTGCTGCAAGCATTTAGCAAAGAAATTCCATAAAGAAAAGTCAAAACAAATGCTTAAATAAACAGATAGAAAAGAAAACAGAATATAGAAATTGTAAAAGAAAAGGAAGAGGAACAGGTTAGCCCAACTCTGGACGTGGCCCATTTCCTCTTTCTCTCTATCTACTGCTCAGGAGCAACTCACATCAGCCCACTTTGGCCTAGTACCAGCCCACCAGTAGCCCGTACCGCTTCGGCCTTCTGTTCCTCGTCGTCTTCCTTGCCGATAGAAGCAGCTGCGTGGCGTCGCAACCGTCGTCGATCTTCGTCGCGCTATGATGCGCGCCACCGCCGTTGGGGGGTAGGATAAGAACTCCCGCGATCTCCTCTATCCACTCGTACGCGAATCACTCTCTCTCGTGCCCTCTCCCAAAATTCCCCAATCCTGCCGAAACCCTAACTCACCGAAGTTTCTTGTTGTTGCCGTTTGAGACCGCCCCAAGGCCAACTGAAGGTGCCACAAGATCCTCCGTGCTGGACTTCGTCTGCTCAGGGGAGGAATCGAGCCGGAAAGCCCAAAATCATGCGCATCAAACTTGTCTGTCCGCCGCTCGCCGACGACCATGGCAACGCCGTTCGAGCTCGCCTCTCCGCACCGTCGCCTTTACAAGCTCCTGGTGAGCTTATGATTCTGATGGTTCTCTCCGATTTGATCCTAGCCGTCTGTAGCACCCAGTACGCTTGAACCCGAGCGGGCCACCGTCGGAGCTCGTCGGAGCTAGTGCTCCGGTGACCATTCTAGGGCGGCGCGACCATAGTTCGACTCACCGTTGCATCCTCTCTCCAACGCACCAAACCACGCGATCTGAAACGCCATAGATCGTTGCCGGCGACCTTGAGCTGGTGGTTGAGGCCGCGCTATCGTCAGCGTGACATCGTGCTGGAGTCACCCTGCCACCTTAGCGTCGTTTGACCAGGTCCTTGTCCCGCGTGGCACACCAACGTGGTCACGGCCCACCAGTGAGTGACTCGGGCTAGGTGTGTGTGCGGTACAAAAGTTCAGTGTCTGTTTAGAAAATAAATAAAACAATTTAAATTCAAACTCAAATAAATTCCAGAAATTAAATAAAATGATTAAACCTTAGAAATTCAATAACTTTTATTTTATAATTCAGAAAAATACATGTAATATATGAAAAATTTCAGAAAAAATAAAATCTACAACTTAAAACTATTATCAAACATTATTATGTTAGTTATTTAAATAATTATTATTTAATAAAGATTTTATAAGTAATAAAACTTTGATAATTCATATTTTAATAATGGTAAATGATAAAAATATAAATAATATATCAAAATTCTTAGAAAAATAAGAACTATAACTTAATACCATAATCATGTTTTATTATTTCACTTCATTAAATATCTATGATTTATTAAGTGCTTATATAGTAATAAATCTTATAAAAAACATATTTTATTATTTATAAATCACAAAAATAAATCTAATATACCAAAATGATAAAAAATAATAATATATACATGTTAAAAATATAAAATTCTACTTTTGAAGTAAATACAAATTTAATACTCTATTATCTTGAATTTAAATCTAATTTCTTTAATTGATAATTCATATAATGGTAAATACAATTTGCTAATATTTCTAAAATTAGCCAATTGAGTCTAATAAATAGTATTAGTCTTAAATATTGATAATATGATGTAAAAAATAATTCAACACATTTTAAATGCAATCTTATTGAATTATCATTCCACCATAAGTGTAGCTCATTTTCTGAAAAGGTCCTTATCAATTATTAAATCTTCAAGAATAATTTGTGACTAGATAAAAACTTTTCTCTTAATTCAATCACAAGATTATAAACATACCAAAACACTATAGTGACTTCACAAGTAGTCACTAATATTGTTTACTTATCCACAAACCGTAACCACACCTTTATAAGGAGATAAATGATTCCATTCTAGTATAAATATAAGAAATCACTACTCAAATAGAAGTATTTACACTCTTAATTAGATTTAAAGAAACATTATGAGGAGAACAAAGTACAAATATCATAAGCATTACACCTGAAGCCTATCTATGTTCTTAAAGTTAACTTTAAGTCTACAAGCCTTTAAATATAATGTTAAGACCTTGTTATGTGTTTTTGTAGTTAACTTTGGTCTGTTATAATTAAGTCGTAAAGCATCTCAATTCCAAACTATTTAAGCAAGCACAAACAACATCGACCATCTTTGATTAAGCACAAAGATTATTTAGACCTTAGAAAATAAATCTTTTCTTCAAATGTTATTCTTTTTGTCACTTCCAACAACAACTCTTAACAACTAAACTAAAGGACTTTCATCATAGTCAATAGATAACAATTAATCATAATCACATTGCTTTAAACCTTATTTGTATACTTAGGATTGTTAACACTTAACCTCCTTATAAATGTCCTTACTTATAAAGTAAAATGTGAAGATAGAACAATTCTTATATAAGCAGTCTTTGAATAACATTCCATAATTGTGTATCTTATTGTTGTTTGATATTATAAATACATGTTGTTTTACACACACTCACAAGCCTTAATAAGAAGCACAAATGTGAAACTTATCTAAAAGTACAACACATTCTAAAGGAACCATTTCTAGCATCCAAACTCTAGATCAATGCTTATTCCGGGGATTCGAGTTTATCCAATTGCATTACATTACTATGCACAATAGCATCTTTCTTATTTAAACATTAGTCCTTATAGGACCAATGATGTTGATTTCAGATATTAGATCTTTTATATTGTCTCGAAAACCGTGAGTGCATAATATTGCAATCACAAAAGGCAAGTTCACACTTGCTCATGTCCTTTGATTATTTTCTGTAAAGTATTTTGCAAATTCAGTGTTGTCATCACCTGCATTTCAAAAGGTCAGAAAACACTATTTTGATAATATGTGAACTATTGGTTACTGATCCAGGGTGATCAGCTGATCTATTAAATCTGGCAGTTGCAATACCACTGCTCAGAAATATAACATCTAGGACCTAACAACCAATATCGCCAGTGATTCTTGCGCTGTATATCACGTGTTAACCATGAGATTTGGAATGGGATGGAGAAGTCAGCTGTATCATTTTTCTTTCGTATGGAGGCAAGACTATCTTAACGTGACGTTGTGATTTCTTGTGTGGATCCAACATATGGGTGGGCACCCTTAGGCCCCACGTTTTTGGTGTCTATATTATCTATGAGTGGCTGCCGAAGGTTTAGCCGGATCTATAAGGTACTTACCCGGTGAAAGAACATGTTGGGTCCCCATGTGTGGTTTTGGTAATTAATGACAATCTTTATGAACTAATGTGTGTATTAAGTTATACTTGTAGGATTTGTCCATTGGCATCACTTGGAGCATGTGTTGGCTTCAAGGTTGATGAAATGCAAAGAAGATATGTTGTACAAACTCAATATGCGAGGTCGATGATGAGGAATTAAGAAAGGCGTTCCATCTTGAGAAGGGCAAGACCGTCTACATCGAGCTCAAGTGGAATGCTCAAGGCAAAGGTATAATCTTTATAGGTTTCCCCTTTTCCGGTCTCTTGTTGTGTGTAGGAGACCGGGTTTAGGATAGATAACTGTACTATCAAGAGGGGCTCTCGAATGAGTAATTCGATCACATCGTTCAGAGAGAGCTCAAACCTTTGCATACTTCCATCATCGTATTTGGTTGTTATTTGATCTTATCCATGTGAGGATATAGAGCTTGTGGTAATCTCCATAACAAGCTCTTGTTCATCAAAATCGGATCTCCCATATGTATCTTGTTGCGATTCTGATTTATGCGGCTTTTCGGTTTCTCACCAAGTGAGGTATCTCACATTATATTAATTAATACACTCTCACTTGGTGATAATCAATATTGGGAAGCCCTTGTCGTCCTCTACCCAACGCAATTGGAATCGGGTCAATCGGAGCTTCCAGTCAAAAGTTATGACCGTTTGAATATTCGCCGATTTTATTCTAAAAAGAAAAGGTAAATTCTATTTTCTGGGCCCACACGCACACGCACGCTCAGGCCGGTACTACCGCACGCCCCTGGGCGCCACATAATATCTTACTGCCTCACTACGTACCCAATACCGGTAATACCGACCGGCCAGATAGTACCGCCTGGATGGGCCGGTACTATCGGCTGGCCCAGATTCGCCCAGATCTAGTTCCAGCCCAGCCGCCGCTCGCCAGATCCCGTGCAGCCGCTGCCCGCCATTGCACGTTGACCCGCGAGCTGCCCCGCGCGCCTCGCTCGCCTCACTGCGCGCGCTGCCTGGCCTCTGGCCCCGCGCCCCGCTCGCGCGTTGACCGCCCGTGTGTGACCTCGCTAGCGCTGCTGCTGCCGCATGCGCTGCTAGCTGCTAGCTGCCGCTGCTGCCTCCTGCTGGGCCCGCGCCGCTGCCGACCGCCTCGCTGCGCGCGCCCGTACGTTGCCTGCATGCGCTGATGCTTGTTCCCTGGCTCGCTGCTGCTCGTGCGTGTGCGTGTGGGCCTGTCGCCCCGCTGCATTCCGTACATATCTGGCTCTCGCTTGTACAACTCGCCCCCGTTCCCTTATTCTCTCGCATGCGTTTTTGTTCCGTTTGGTCCGGTACTACCGGTTAAATCCGGTACTACCGTTCCGTCTAGAAAAATAGCCCCAACGGCCAGATTTTTGGGACCTCTATTTAAGACTTTGCCCGTTTTGAGTTTAGTAAGCTTCTCTCTTATCTATTAAGCTAAGCTTTGTCCACACTTGCTCTAGATCTTGATGCTTGCCTAATCTTTTTCCTCCGATGATTCTTGCCCATATTTGAGTTGAAGAGAGAGTAGATCTAGATCCGCATTTTGACCTAACCGATTCATCTCTTTGTGAGTGTATCTTTGAGGATCTAGATTTTGGGGGATTTTATGTCTCTCTTTGATTCCTCCTCTCTTGTTCCCGCAATAGCTTTAATAGCTTTGTTGGAACTTGAGAGTGAGGGATTTGAGCATCTTTGTGGTGTTCTTGCCATTTGCATTTGGTGCATCGGTTTGAGTTCTCCTCGGAGGATTTGGTTTGAGTTGCTCATTGAAGCTTGTCTCTCTTGGGTTCTTGGAACCCTAGACGGTTTTGTTGCCTTGGTGGCATTTGTTGAGGCCTTTTATGGCATTTGTTGGGAGCCTCCAATTAAGTTGTGGATAAGTGCCCCAACCTTGTGAGAGGTTCCGGTTGCCACCGACAAGTGCACCGATAGTGAAAGCATGGATCGATCCCGTTGGGATGAGATTCACCGGAGAATAAGGGAGGTCTTTTATGGCGTTGGTGGTTAGATACCACCCCCTCTCCAAACGAGACGTACTCCATGTTGGGAGGAACTCGGTAAAATATCGGTGTCCCCGCGTGCCTCGGTTATCTCTATACCCGAGCTCTTTACTTATGCACTTTACATTGTGATAGCCTTCGTGCTTGAAGTAATATATATCTTGCTATCACTTTGTTGCTTGTATTGCTTAGCATAAGTTGTTGGTGCACATAGGTGAACCTTAGTTGTTCTAGGTTGTGCTTAACAAAATAAACACTAGTTTTATTCCGCCTTTGTTGAGCCACTCTAGGAAAAGTTTTAATCGCCTATTCACCCCCCTCTAGGCGACATCCGTATCCTTTCACCCGGGCATCACCAGCTCATAGAGTCTTCGGGAATTCATCAGGGTTTTAGCCTGCCCGAAAGGGGGCTTACCGGAGGTGAGCCAGCCCTGAAGGATCGTGCAGACATATGGGGTCGCGGAGAGGGCAGTGATTGGCTTGGATCATCTACTGGGCCCCACACATAGGAAGTGTGGACGGGAAAGATCGCCCGGTTGTGCAACAAGGATTTGATCTCTCATGGGTAAAGTGACGCACCTCTGCAGATTGTAAGAACTGTAACTTGTTACTCCCTGTTCCGGAAGGAGCTGCAAACGTGGCAGAAAAGGAACTCCATGAAAGTTCTGGTAAACCCGTGAAGGCTGGCGGACATAGCTTTTCAGAATAAAAGCAACCTTTGAAGAAATGTTTACGAAAACCTGCATTGCCTACGACCTATGGTCTGTGGCTGTAGATATAGTGCATCAAACACTCATTTTCTAGTGAACTTGCTGAGTACGCTCGTACTCAACATATCTTCTTAACCCTTGCTAGATTCTAAAGCCATTAAGCCGATGTCTACATCAACTTATGCTCAAGAGAATCGTCATCAACGGCTCAAGCTCTTCAATGAAGTCAATATACACATCAACTAAAGAGAAGACGAAGTTGCTGGGTAGATAGGAGTTTAATCTCTAGCCATAGAACCTATTTTTGTAGAGTATTGCAATAGCAGCAATGCAATTCAAATAGTTAGATGCTAATATTATTAGCATGATATTTATGAGTTGATTATTTCTGATTCTTCTTTGTAAGAAGTTTCTTTCTCTCTCTTTACCCTAGAGTGTTCTCTAGATCTTTTGTAAAGAGTCGAGTTGTAACCTATAGTCATGTCTTAGACCTGTTGTGTTTCTGTTGTACCACTCTGAGGGATATAATACTAGTGAACGGTGTTTTATTGGTGTTATGTCAACTACTATAGTGTACTACATCATGCAGTGGTATGCTGGGTCACCACACCAGTCTTACCTTGCAGGGTGAAAATCCATGGTCTGGCCTTAACTGGTTGTGCCTAGCAATGGCCTTGTTAAAGCCATTGTTTTGCGAGAAAGGACTTTCTCCAGGGTGAAAACCTATGATCTTTGATCGGGCAACGACGACGCTTGTGCACTGTTTCCTTCTTGAAGGCGTTGTTATTGGAGTGGTGGACTACCGATGTTGTTCTGGTGGTGTCAATGTCGTTGCTACGAGGAATAATTCCCTGTAGCGGGACTTTTCTTTTTTGTAATTCTTCTTTCTTTCTTTTGGGTTGTGTGCATCCGTAAGGCTGCTAGGGCATGTGTTTTTGCAGAGGCTGGGTGTAATTTGATATCTTCGTGATATTAATATATACTCCTTTCCGGAAAAAAATGTCAACAAAATTAGGAAGGGAAAAGATATGGTTATAGGAAAAGCTAAAAGTCACAAATTGTTGGCACAATCGGATGAGTGGATGCAAAAGAAATAGGCCAGCCTATCACCTAGCAAGATTTGCATGAAAATTCCAAAAATCCGGGACTGCGAAAGAGGAATAAGTTAGCTCTTTTCACCTGACACCACCGCCTCTCTAATCTTCAGACCATGAGGCGGTTAGCACTGGCTCGAGGTAGACCGTGCGCTCATGACGGTGGGGCAGAGGTCCGGCGGGTTGGATAGCTAGGCCGCATGGCATAGCACCCGTGGGTGGTGTGCTAGGGGATCAACCATCACCGGGACGGCCGACGGTAGCTGCGGACGGTTTTGGCACATGGCGGGTCGACGTGATCCTCCTTGGCTGGTATCGGCCGCCATCGCTCAGAGGAGAGAGAGGAGGGATGGCATCAGGGTTCCAATTTTCTGAGGGGCTAAAATGCAAAACAGAATCAACTGTTGGACAACGGGTTGATTTCCAAATTCCTGATGGTCTCAAATGCAAAAATTGCGCGACTGATGATTGATCGTCGTGAAAGAAAACAACGGTATCCAATTTAATCTATATCTATACCTTTGGTACCATAATTTCTGAAAAATAAAAATAAATTGCAAAAAACTCACCTCAACCAAACAGCCGATCCCATGGACAGTCAGAAAGCGACAAGTATTCATCGGGGCCGTGGTGGACGGGGACGAGTGGTGGCAGCACGGAAAAGTCTAGGAGCAGCTAGACGGTCGCATTGCTCGTCGGAGGATGGAGGGGAGCAGCTCACGGACAAGCAGGGCCGCTGTGCCCGAAATATGGGGCAAGGAAGGCCAAAGTTTTGGTAAAACCTCAAACAATTTAGGGCACCTGCTAATTTAGGGCATCTGCTCGATGAGGGCGTTGTTTGGCCTATTGTGTCCTAAAAAGGGATTATTGGGCACCACTGCTAAAATTGGACATCCGATTAGAGTTGCTGTAAGGAGTACAGTCACGTAGGCATGAACAGGTGATGGATCAGAAATTCAGAACATGTTTCTGTTAGAAATGGATAAAGGGTTAATAAGTGCTTAATCTTGGTCACGGGAGAGGAAGGTGCCTTCCTATGCTCGGCGCACTAAATCATAGCTCGACATAAACAAAGGAGAAGATATTGTACGTTGGAGGATAAAACAACGACTGAGATAATGTACACGACTAGCTTTCCGTTGTAGCCGCTCCAGCACACGTCACACCACAACGCCCTCCACATTATATATACCGTGCACCCGGACTCGGTTGCCACAAGGATTCAAGCAGCCAGCCAGCCGCCGCGCCTGAGTAGCACGCACCCAAAAATGGTGCGCGCCACCGCCGTCTTCCTGCTCGCCGTCGTCGCCTTTCCTTTTGTATCCGATGCCTCGGATCCTCTGTCAGCCGTGCAGCCAGCCGGCGCAACGTCCGACCAGCGCTACCCGCCCGTGCACTGCTGCAAACAGGAGGTGGAAGCGGTGGCCATGCGGGACCAGACGGCCGGCGATGTTGCGGATTTGGCTTCAGCGGAGGAGCAAGGCCAAAGGGCTGAAGCTCACAGGAGCAAGAAAAGAAAGAGAGATGATGATGACGACGACGACGGACACGATGATGCTGACACTGATGACGACGGGCAAGATCACGACGACGATGATGATGACGGCGACGACAACAGAGGATCCAACACTGACCACGATTTTGATTCAGACTCTGTCCATGGTTCCCACTCTGACCACGACCCTAACAACCACCATGATGACAACTCAAAGGGTGGGAAGAAGAAGCGCTCGGTCCCAGGGAGGGAGAGAGGCCAAGGAGGTAACAACAGGTAACTAAGGAGGTTGACGAGCAGCATGAAGTACGTGGCAATATCAGTGACCGTCCTTCTCCTCTAAACCATCACTAAGCACAAATACCAGGACGGCAAGTACTAGTATACTACGTTGTAGTAGTAAGTCAAGTGTAAAAACCATATGTATCTTCTATGTATGAAATCAATAACAATCTCTGTATTTGTCTTCCGTTCCAATACTTTCCACCTTCTAGTATGTGGGACCCAGCGCACAAACCCTTTAGCTTGTCTCCCTTCCAATATATGCAAGGCCCAGTACTTAGCTCCGTCAACAGTGTTAGAAAACAGTCAAACATAGTTTATCCCGACACCTCCTTATTCCTTAGTCATGATGCGGCCGCTCTGAGCATTGCCGAACGGCCACACGAGTAGGGGATGCCGGTATAGCATTCTGTTCATCCCTACACAAGTATAAAATTGATCTAACTCACTCGGTACCACACGTCTATTGCTATAGGAACAAAAGAACCATGAACAGAAAAAAACTCCGAGCCAAGAATTGAATCTAATGTGACTACTGATTGTAAGGTGTTTGTTGAAATAACTAGATGGGAGCTATTCGAATAAAGCCCAAATTTCCCATCTGTTAACAACCACAAACAAAATACAACTATTAAACAACTGCTACCTGCTACCAAAGGAACACACTACCCTTTTTGTCCATCCCATAGCTTACAGGTGCACCCTGAGCATAGACCGCTGAATCAGCTGGTCCATTGTCCAGATCAACCCAGGATAATTGCCAAGTAATGTGGTTCATCCCCACATTCTCTGGCGCGGCTCCGTAACTCCGCCGCCATAGCAACGGTGACACTCCTCTACTTGGACTACATAGCCAGGAGCTGATGCACCACTGCCCGTAGTGGAAGCACCAAATTCAAACCTAGGGAAAATGCAGAGTGGAATTCCCCATTTAGAATCGCGGTGGTATGCAAGAGCGAAGAAAACGGGGCAAAGCAAATATTAAAGCGCATAGCTTACTTCTTGATCTAACGGGAAATCCACACCAAAAGGAGCAGGGTCACGGCGGCGGTTTTCTTACCAACGTTGACTATATCTGTCTCAAGGCTTAAGGTTTATATTTAAAAAAAAAAGTAAAACTATGTAAAGTTTGACCAACTTTGCAGAATATATTAATATTTAAAATATGAAATACATATCCTTTGATACATCATGAAACACATATTCACATGATATCTATATAATATCATAATTCTTGATAGTTTTTTCTAGAAGTTTGGTCAAACTTTACATAGTTTGATTTTTTTTAAATATAAGCCTTAAGCCTTGGGGTGGAGGGAGTAGTGTCTATTACTCATATAGTTGTATCATAGTTTTATGGTATTTAAATATTTGTAGAATTTCAATGCAATTTTGTGTACGACATGTATTTGACAATAAAATTTCTTGTTACATGTGTTATGAATTTATTAATTGTTATGCCACATTATCATTTTGCCAAGGTAGCATGTATGATACACCTTATGATACTATCAGTGTGGCTTAGCAATGGGACCCGAGCAAAGGCAAATTGGGAGAAATATTAGAAGAACAATGAGGTGTTAATCTCTTCCAATTGGTGTAATGAGGACAGGTCTACATGTATCTATCTATATTATCTAAACCTACTAATAAAGGAAGGAGGGTTTCTTATCGTCCATACTTTTATATTCCTAGATTTCCCCTGCAAGTTGGGATATAATTACAGGCACTACTACTGCCAAGTCAATCCTCACGAAACTTTCCCCTGCTGTATCGGTGGCTCGCTACTCTCGCGATGCTCCCAGCCACCATTGTTCCCTGCATCACAGAGGATGGGATTTGGTCGATTCCCTCCATCTTCTTCCTCTTAGAGACCCGTCAGAGAAATCGGCACCGTTGTGTCGTGTGGCTGAGGCGTAGGTCAACGAGGTCGGCGGTCATCCATGGGCAGCTCTCTTGTACGAGGAGGGTGGAGCAGTGACACCACAATAGGAGAGCATGGAGGCTCGGTGCCGTGGCCCTCTGGGTGGGGCACCTCATTGCAATTGGGAGGTTACAATTGGTTATATATCGATTAAAGAGAGACCATACAGATCGGTTACAATTGGTATACAACATACTCCGTTAGAGTCCAACTATTCCTAAATACTAAGAATTACCTAATACAACATATATACATATATATATATATACGTATTCTATCATTATACTCATATTTTTGTTACTAAATTTAGCATTAGTAAACAGTTCCCTTTGTTGTTTAGAATGGAACAAGAGTTGGCATGCTTCTTCTCCATCATCTTGGTCATCCCAGTCAAGTTTTTTATCCTGAAACTCTAGCTAAACATGGTGAAGGCGAGAACTTTACATGTCTAACAGATATTGAACATAACTTTTGGCCCTGATTCTTCAAAATTTGCGGTACAAGATGCACACGTATTACTTTCCCAAGTGAAAAATTACTTTCTTACTCCCAGAATAGGGTTAATTGGATAGACGCCACTGTAATTTCCGCGAAATTGAGAAACGCCACTGCAAATCTCAGCTTTGAAAAAATGCCACTAGAATTATGTGTACCTTTGACAGATGCCATTACACCCATTTACATAGCATATACTAGTCAATATACGTTGTACATATGGGAAAGAATACATGGTGAAGTCAGATGCAGAGAATATCAGGAAAGCTGAAGCATTAGGGAAGCGATGGCGATTTGAGTCTTTGTGGCGACGGGGAACTGGCTGTGTGATCTATGACTCACAACAACGACTGTTTGTGGGGGCGACAACACATAAGGAGTTCCGAGTCTTACCTTGCAGGGTGAAATCCAAGGTCTGGCCTTAATTGCGTGTGCCTGGAAATGGCCTTGTTGAAAACATTGTTTTGCGAGTGAAGACTTTCTCTAGGGTGAAAACCTATGATCTTTGATCGGACGACGATGGCGGTTGTGTACTGTTTTCTTTTTGAAGGCGTCGCTATTGAAGTGGTTGGACTACTAGTGTTTGTTGGAGATATGCCCAAGAGGCAATAATAAAGTGGTTATTATCATATCTTCACACTTATGATAAATGTTTACATACCATGCTAAAATTGTATTAACCGGAAACATTAATACTTGTGTGATTTGTAAACTAAAATAAGAGTCCCTAGTAAAGCCTCTTGTTAAACTAGCTTGTTGGTTAATATATGATCATGGTTTCCTGATCATGAACATAGAGATGTTATTAACAACAGGATCATATCATTAGGAGAATGATGTGATGGACATACTCCTATAGATAAGCATAGCATAAAGATCAAGTCATTTCAATAGTTCAATTGCTATATGCTTTCTGATACATAGTAACCTAATTCCTTCGACCATGAGATCATGCATATCACCTTTTCCGGATGGATGTTTTGATGTCATCAAACACCACACCGTAACAGGGTGGCTATAAAGGTGGCATTGATTGTTCAGAAAGTATTGGTTGAAACACATGGATCAAGAGTGGGATTTGTCCATCCATATGACAGATAGATATACTCTGGGCCCTCTCGGTGAAATGTCATCCAATTAGCTTGCAAGCATGTGACTGGCTCACAAGGGATCACATATCACGGGAACGAGAAAAGAGTACTTATCAGTAACGAGGTTGAACTAGGTATGCAGAGATACCGACGATCATAACCTCGGATAAGTAAACTATCGTGAGACAAAGGGAAATTGGTATCATATGTAAGTGGTTCATTCGATCGCAAAGTAATCGTAGAAATATGTGGGAGCCATATGAATTTCCAGATTCCTCTATTGGTTATTGTTCGGAGAAGTGTCTCGATCATGTCCGCATAATTCACGAACCGTAGGGAGACACACTTAAGGATTCGACGTTGTTTTGAGTAGTTATGGTATTATGAGAAAGAGACCGAATGTTGTTCGGAGTCTCGGATGGGATCCGGGATATCACGAGGTGATCCGGAATGGTCCGGAGAATAAGATTCATATAAGGAAAGTCCCGTTTCGGAGTTCGGAAATGATTCCGGTGTTTTCATCGGGAATATTCTAGAAGGTTCCGGAATGTCCGGCACTCCGGGAGGGGGGAGGAGTACATGAATGTGTCATTACATATTGGAATGATTGCATCATGTACTAAGTGTTCTTGCTGTTCCAAATAAAGGATTAAATTGAATCCTAAAACAGAAAAGTCAAATGGCCAGTTTGAAAGTCAAACGGCTAAAACAGGAAACTGTGGGAAACAAGCAAGAGGTGGTTGAAACCGACTTGGGGGAGGAGTCTCCTCTCCAAGCCGGCGCGCCACCCAAGGCCGACTTGGGGAGGGACTCCCCTCCCCTTGGTCGCACCTCCCACCTATAAAAGGAGGGGCAGGGCCTCCTCCTCTAGACACACAAGTTCCTATCCTCTAATCTCCGGTTTAGAGCCGTTTTGGTTTAGAGCTTCTAATTGCCCTAGCCTTCGGTTTAGAGCCTTCTAATTGGTGTGTCTAAACCCTAGATCACTAATAGCTCTCTCATACTCCACCATACTCGCTCCGGCTTAAGGCGAAGCCCTGCGAGATCTCCCCTCTACTTCCGGTACCACGCCGTTGTGCTGCCGGAATCGCGAGGAGAGTGCTACAACCTCCGCTGCCTGCTGGAACAAGGGAGAGGAAGGTCTTCGTCGAGTACCGAACGTGTGACCGACTGCGGGAGCGCTGCCGGAACGTGGCGCCGGAAGGATCGTCTACACGATCTTGAGATCGGAAAGAGTACGACTACATCACCCACGAGAATCTGCTCTCGTTAACCGCTTTGGAATCTTCGAGGGTAAGTTATTCCATCGACTCGTTGCTACAATCTAGTAGATAGATCTTGGCTTGTTTGTTTGTATACGATAGAAAAATTTTGTTTTCCATGCTACGAACCCCTACAGTGTTGCCCTGGTGGTGTTAGTGCCGTTGCTTCGATGAATCGTTCTCTATAGCGGGATTTTTTTTTTGTAATTTTTCTTCCTTTTTCTAGGTTGTGTGCATTTGTAAGCCATGCGTTGTTGCAGAGGCCGGGTGTAATTGGTATCTCATGATATTAATATATACTCGTTTCTAAAAAAATGATTTAATTAGAACCATGCAATAGCCTTTAATTTATTATAATGCAGGAGGGTTGTACTAAAAGGTCAAGAGAGTGAAGCAAAGAGTGAGAATATTTTCTTTTATTGATAATGTAAATTTTGAATGCCGCCCCTCCATGGAATGAAAGCTTACCAACACGTAAATGACTACACCTATAGGCTAAAGCAAACCATGTCATCGTGCAGAAGGAGTAAATACTCCATCAACTCCCACACAGTTGTGGGTACTACTAATGCTCACATCGTGGGGGAAGAAATGAATACTTCACCACCTCTCACTTGTGTGAGTAACGTTCTTTGTCTGTCTTTCCAACTATATATATACCACTCCATCTTCACAAAACTATATAGATTGTCCAGTCATCTGCACTCCTGACTGGTGATTCTCGTTCTCTTTTTTTAAAACATAAGATAGGTGGTAATCGCATAAATAGAGGAGACCATGATAGAGGAACAGGCGGAGTGATGTGTATGGGCATGCGAATTGGAGACATCAGGCATTAGTGAAATGCATACTGCTTTAGAGTGGCTGTTTACAGTGTTAGAATCTCGACACGTTGGATGATATGTGCCTCCGAGTCCTAGTGCCAGTGTAGTAGACAAAGATAAAGCTGTCTCAACCAGACCCTCCTCGGCATAGACGGTCATATTGTGGGCATGAACTCTCCGTGGGCAACATCGCTGATAGTGGTTATAATAGAAAGCTCATTTGGTGGGTACAGCCGCTGATGTGATCCATGGTTTATCTTTATCGTGGGACTGATCATTAGGGAAAACTGGCAGGACTGGTAAGCTCCATATGGTACTATTTCTTTGACACCAGCGGGTTTGAGCCTTACTAATAATTGTCACAGAGTGGACCTAATTCATAGTTCTTCTAAGATCTTCAGCAAGCTGTTCGCCTCACGGACTCTCGCTTTAAGATTGCACACAAAGGAATTTATATAACTTTTTTTCTATAATCTGTAGCAGCTTTTGGATAAGTTAAAACACATGGATGCACCTGGAAAGTAGAAATTGTGTGCTACTAGTGGCACGAGAGTCATAAGCCACCGGTTCGAGACCAGCAAATTGCATCTGTAAATTTTGGATATTGCCTTCTCCTAAATTCGCATGAAAATCATGTTGACGCCTTTACTATATATAGTCCTTTCATATTTAGGGTCCAGAGGAAACCATCCAAATTCAGAAGTGTTTGCTTTCAAAAAATAAATTTAGATGTGTTTTATAATGCGGGACATCTCAATGTCACAGCTGTGCAAACAGATAAATATAACTGCTATGTCATGTGGCCGTTACTGTCAAAGATGCCGTTCCAACTATATTTTACTTTCACTATCCAGTTTTGCTGATATCATGCACACGGAATCAGCTATGTCAATCGCCTGGCATGCATCTTCTGTTTGCTTGTAGTCAGTTCGAAAAGATACAAGTATATGCCGCGCATTTGTACTGGAAAATAAGCCCCAAAACGTCGCAGATGATCTGGAAAAACATGGGACTGTATAGGAGCGTAAGTAGCAAGCAGTTTTGGGCATATGCCAGTAATACATACCGATTTTTCGTTACTAAATTTCATTCAACTGAAAGTTGAATCGTAGACTTGGTTATTTAATAGTACGGAACAAGAGTGGACATGATTCTTCTTCATTATCTTGGCAAGTTCTCCATCCTGAAACAGCAGTGCAACATGGTAAAAGTGAGAGCCTGGTTGCAGGTGAAGCGCCCAAGTCAAAATGAAGCACACAAAATCTCTGAATTTTTCAGATATAAAATCTGTATTCGATCAGCGCAAAGACAATATTCTTTGGAGACATCTGGATAGTTTGAACACATATTTGTCCATTCTCTACGACACAAGGCTTCCCAGAAACCCAGGAGCATACAAGACAGGGACTTGAGCAAACTAAAACAATTATATTGGCTGCCTGGATTACCGATATAAGAAGGATATATGGTAGACATACTATCATCAAGCAGAACCTAGCTGGTTCCATCTCTACGAGCTGCCCAGCTGAAACTTATTCTCAATTTTTATGTAAAATCCGCGTCCATCTTTCATGTTCGTGTTTTATGGGCGGCAATCAAAGTCAGACGTCCTTGCCTCCAAAAATGTGTTTCAATAGTGTGGCAAACTTCGATGTCACATGTAAAATTAGACTGTTACTTCGTGTAGATTTGTTCCTTGCCATTTCAACTAGTACTGGAAATTGTAGGATATGCCCCACCAGTAAAGTCTTATATCAATTAAAGATATGTAGATTTGAAAAGTCTCTCTAAACTAACAAATAAATGGCCACACCTATAGGGTAAGTAAGGCATGGCATCAACCGCTGGTGGAGAAAGAATGAATACTCCACCAACTCCGGCGCACTTGTGTGAGTAATTTTCTCTGCTTGTCTAGCCCCCCCCCCCCTCTCTCTCTATATATATATCGAACTATAGGAATTGTTCATTCATTTACACTTCCAAAATATATTTTTGCATAAGATAGGTGGCAACAACCACATAAATAGATGAAATCATGATAAAGATACTACGGAGGTGTGTGCGGACATGTGGGAATTGGAGACATCAGGCATTAGCAAAATGCGTGCTCAGGTTCTGTGGTTGTTCGAATTGTTAGGACCTGGATATGTTAGATGAACATGCCTGCTACTCCTACTCCTAGCATGAATGGACTAGCCACATATGCAGTTGTCTCAACTAGACCCTCTACGCCACAGCCGGTTATATTATGGTAACAAACAGTTTATGGCATAGCTCTACAACGACAACATCATGCCAGGAGTGGTAATCTTTCCAGGATGCAGCAGATTTGAGCCTTCCATGAAACTGTGACTCAAAATTGTCACATAGATCAAGGCTGGCTCGAATGGATTAGCAGGGTCGCCATTTCACAGTAACCTAATTTCATAGTTTCTCTAAGATATTCAGTAAGATGCTCGCCTCAAGAATTCATTGAAATTATGTGTTTTGATGCATACAAATTACTTTCTTACTTATAATTTATTTTTTCCCTAATATTTAGCAGCTTTCCGATAAGTTAAAAACACACAGATGCACCGGGAAAGTAGGAGTTAGGTGCTACTAATGGCGCGAGGGTTATAAACCACTAGTGCAAGACCACTAAAACAAATCTTTACATTTTGGATGCTGACCAGCCGAAATTTTCCTCTCAAAATTTACATCAAATCCATGTCGACACCTGACTATATAGGTCTTTCATGTTCAGTCCAGAGGGCATAAATTATATTTAGATGTGTTTGCATTTAAAATAAAAACTTAGATGTATTTCGATAGATGTCAATGTCACAGCGGTACAACCAGATAAATCAGACTGCTACGTCGGGTAGATGTCGCTGTCAATCTGCCGTTCCAACTAGAGCATGTTTTAGTTTCACTCTCCAGTTTTGCTGAACTCATGCCCACGGAATGAGATATGTCACTCGTCCAGCACCTTCTGTTTGCCTGGTGCCTACAAGCCAAGGATGTCAGATCCAAAGATACAGCAATGTGCTGTGCATTAATGCAATTTTACGCGAATATGATTTTTGAAAGAAGGTACAACCTCCGATCCGATTTAATCTCTGCAGATTTTTGAAAGAAGGTACAACCTCCAAGCCAAAATGATCTATACAAAATATCTCTGTTTGCAGATGTAAAATTTGTATTCAATCAGAGGAAAGGCAGTACTCTTCGGAGCCATCTGGATAGTTTGAACACGTAATTGTCAATTTTCTACGACACAAGCTGTCCGGCAACCCAAAAGTATAGAAACATTCATGTCATTGTTCTAGTCTAGAAGAAAGGTACATCGACCAAACCCAACCAATATAGTGTCTGCGCAGATCACAGATATAAGATGGGCATGGTAAACTTACTCTCATCAAGCAGCAGCAGATAGCTCTGATGGCTCCACAGCTCTCCTCCCTCGCAGTATCATCTGGGATATGCGTAGTTTCAGCTCTTGCCATATCACTGCTGGTGATCACCTTGTACATTCTTGGCGTTGTCACATCCTTCGCGGTCTTTTGCATCCGAGAGTTTGCCCAGAGAGCACAGGACCGGCCACCACTCATCGGGACAGTGTTCCGCCAGCTCAAAAACTTCGATAGGATCTTCGATGAGCATGTAAAGTATGCACTCTTGCATCCCACCATCAGGCTTGTCTATCCTGGGCACAGTGAGATTTTGACCGCTGACCCAGCCGTCATCGAGCATGTCCTCAAGACAAACTTCAGTAACTACAGCAAGGTGATCTTCCTTGCCAACCATCTTTTGCCATCCTCTCTTTCATTGGGGGTAACATGCATGGTGAATAGATGGATCATTCTGCATGACAGATGTTCAGATCCTGGAAGATCTACAGAGAGGATGATCAAAAGTCAAAACTTGAGTAGTCTGTACAACATTTCCATGCAGTCCTGAATTAACTGTCATCAAGAAGAAATATAACCCTGGATTTACATTCAACTTAGTAAGACTATTATTTCTTATCTCGCAAAAAGAGAGTAACTTCAATAATCATGCAGATGTACGAAAAGCAAATAAAAATCTGAGTGCCTGAGTCTATGACTAGAATTTGACAATTCTGGATCATATTTTACAGGGGGCATTCAACACTCAAATCGTGAGGGATCTCTTTGGGAATGGAATTTTTGCAACAGATGGGGAGAAGTGGCGACACCAGAGGAAGCTAGCAAGCCACGAATTCTCCACCAAAGTGTTGCGCGATTTCAGCAGTGATGTTTTCAGAATGAATGCTGCAAAATTGTTAGAAAGGATCTCATCTGCAGCTGCTAACAGAATCACCATAAACATGCAGGTAGGATCTCATCTGCAGCTGCTAACAGAATCACCATAAACACGCAGGTACTTGCAAGATTATGATCAATATAAAAGACAGTAATATAAGTGTTAGAATCATATTTATAGCTCTAGTGGTTTTTCCAATGCATGCCTGAGTTAGCACTTTAAATCAAAAAAAAAAAAATCCTATCATCTAAACTGCTGAACCAAAATTAAATCTAGCTGTTTTGTGCAGAGAAGTAGAACAAGCATAGTTTCATTGAAATGTTCTGAACTCGGCTATTCATATCTAAAATTTCCGAGTAAGAAAAACAAACATAACAAATAAGTAGTCTGAGTTCGAAGTTTGAGGTGGCATGCATGTTCCAAAGGTTGAATGGCTTGAACAAGCTCAACTGCAAAGTTCAGAGACGAACCTCGTAGTTCCCCTTAACTTCTACGCTTTCCTAGAACATTAAGTCACTGACTCACAGTAATGCGCATTTGCTCAGGACCTTCTGATGAGAACAACTATGGATTCAATCTTCGAAGTGGGATTTGGTTTCGAACTTAACACACTACTTGGATCAGATGGATCTAGCATTGAATTCAGCAAGGCATTCGACGAGGCAAATTTTCTTGTCTACTATCGGTATGTTGATATGTTCTGGAAACTGAAAAGATATCTTAATATCGGGTCAGAAGCAAAACTCAAGAAGAGCATAAAGATAATCGACGACTTTGTGATACAGTTGATCCATCAAAAGAGAGACAAAATGAAGAAGGGAAGTGAAAATGTAAGGGCTACAAATTCCATCTGTACGATAGTCTGTTATAGTACAAGTAGGTTATAATGCATTTTTTTTTCTAATTGCTGATATTTTCGGAGTAGCAAACTTGAGCATAAAGTTACTTAGTATCGAAATATTCAGAATATGAAATCCTGATCTCCAACCATACCAAATTCCAAAAATGTTGTAATTCCATCTTTTCTTTTGTGATGCATGCAGAAAGTCAAACAGGACATACTATCAAGATTCATAATAGAAAGCGAGAAGGACCCTGAGACAATGAATGATCGTTACCTGCGTGACATAGTCCTCAGCTTCCTGATTGCTGGGAAAGACACCACAGGAAATACCCTTTCATGGTTTTTCTACATGCTCTGCAAGAACCCAGTAGTGCAGGATAAGATTGCATTTGAAATCAGAGAATCTGTTGACTGTGCACGAGAGGACAACATGGAAATGTTCACTGCAAGACTGAAACAAGGTGCTATTGAGAAAATGCATTACCTCCATGCTGCGATTACTGAGACTCTCCGGCTGTATCCTGG
Organism: Avena sativa; assembly: GCA_916181665.1. Lineage (NCBI taxonomy): Eukaryota > Viridiplantae > Streptophyta > Magnoliopsida > Poales > Poaceae > Avena > Avena sativa. Next base: position 58,095,805 of record OV702285.1, on the reverse strand, counting down.
AGTTCCAGTGGTATGAACAACTCCTAATGCTATTCCTTTTAAGAGTAGATCCCTACAAAAACAAGTTTAGATATGATTTTCTGTAATTTGGATCTCACACTAAGTACCCACTTACATGTCAACTTATGTTATGGCACACTTTCAGGATGGTAAGATGGCTGATGAAGATGATGTACTACCAAACGGCTACAGAGTGCTAAAAGGAGATGGAATGAACTACATGATTTATGCCATGGGAAGGATGAAATACCTTTGGGGTGAGGATGCAGAAGAATTCAGGCCTGAAAGATGGCTTGCGAATGGGGTCTTCCAGCAAGAGAGCCCTTACAAATTCATAGCTTTTAATGTAAGTATTACATGTGTAAACACCAGTTCTCAAGTCATAAGCACAAGCTGATAAGCAAGAATTCTTTCAATGATCAGGCGGGCCCTCGTATCTGCTTGGGGAAAGAATTTGCATACAGGCAGATGAAAATCGTGGCTGCTACCCTGCTACATTTCTTCAGGTTCAAACTGGAAGATGAATCCAAGTGTCCAATATACAAACCAATGTTTACCCTCCACATGGATAAAGGCCTTCATCTTTCTGTGTACGCCCGTAAATTTCCAGCTTGAATATGCGAACGAGCTACTAGATCCTCTGCTGCTGCATGAAATATGTACATTGCCAACAGCTACTCTTTTTGAGAAATCTTAAGAATAAATGTCACAGATAGAAAACTGACCTTAAATTTACAATCACGTTACTCAAGACTATACCATTTAATAATGAGAAAAAAATAACATAGAATTGTCGAAAACCACTGAGATACCCATGGATATCACAAGCTTTCACCTTGAAACATTCATGTGTAAGCATGCATAAAGGTAAGTATCAGGATTCAAACCACAATGGCTAGACTCATAGACCAGTGTAATGTCAAACCCAAATTCTATGTTTTGGATGCTGTTCGGCCAGACCCATTTACATGAAATCCGCTGGTCCTAGGTACCATTTCTCCATATTTTTCGTTCAGAAAGCATCAAATTGTAGGTGTTCAGTGATCATAGCAGAAGTAATCAACCTGGATTACTCCCCGTAACAGTGACATGCATAAAAGCACAAACAGATGAATCTAACTGCTACATCATCGTGTTGGCGTTGTTGTCAAGTTGCAAGTCCAGGACTGCGCATCCACCACATAGTTTTAGTTTCACTAGTTTCCAGCTTGCTGAACTCATGCTCATGCAATCAGCCATGTCACTACCTCTGACGTCTTATGCTGGCTGGTACCTATAATCCAAGGAAGTAAATGCCAAATATACAACAACGATGTGAAAAAAAATTGCTCAGAAACATCAAATGGATGTGTATAAATAAAAGAATATTATTACATGTGAGGTTAAGCCCTGGGGCTACATGCCAGTGACACATATCACTATTTTGGGTGCTTAATTTCGTTGAATCAGAAACTAAATCTTCAACACAGTTGCCAATTATGATGTTCTAAAGGTTGGACATGATTCTTCTCCACCATGGCCTTTACAATCAGGTTCTTCAGCAGCATATAATATGGTAAATGCGAAGGATGCATATAGAAAACTTAATTGCTAGGAAAGTTCCAAGCCCAAATGTTCCACACAAAGTCATACCAAACTCAGAATTTGCAGATATCAAATTGGACTTGATGCCCGGTCAATGCAAATATCAAACAATCCAGCGATTTTCTTTAGAGCTATTTGGATAGTTTGAACACGCAATTGTCCATTTTGTACAACATGGGACAGTCCAAAACCAAGAAATATAGAAAGATGCATGTCGCTGTTCTAATTCTGAAGACAGAGACATTGACCCAATCTAAAGACACATAGTAGCTGGCTGGCTGCACATATGGAGATATAAAATGCATATGGTCAACTATTCTCAGCAAACAGAAACAACCACCTCTAATGGCTAGCCAGCTCTCCTCCCTCGCTGTATCGGCAGGTATGTGCCTAGCTGCAGTTTCTGCAATAGCCTTCCTGATGATCATCCTCTACATCCTCGGCGTTGTCGCGTCCTTCGCCGTCTTCTGCATCAGAGAGTTCTCCCAGAAGGCCCAGGACCGGCCACCGCTCCTCGGGACTGCACTCATTCAGCTAAAGAACTTCGACAGGCTCTTTGACGAACATGTGTCATATGCCCTTCTGCACCGCACCAGCCGGCTGGTATATCCTGAGCACAGTGAGATCTTCACCTCTGACCCTGCCGTCATCGAGCATTTCCTCAAGACTAATTTCAGTAAATACAGTAAGGTGATTCTCCATGCTGAACGTCTTTGTTCATCCTCTCCATTCTTAAGGATTAATATGCTGATAGATAGATATATAGGTAGTTCATTATGAATTTCGATGATGAAATCCTGAAGATTTATTCAATGGATAGTCAAATCAAACTTTGAGTAGTTGGTTAGGTGTTAACTATATGTGAATCAACAGTGTGCCCTTTCAAGGTACTCCCTCCGTCAGAAATAAGTGACTTGGATTTGTCTAGATTCGCATGTATCTACACGTACATGCGAATCTAGACAAATCCAAGTCACTTATTTCTGGACGGACGGAGTAATACAAATATTCAGCTAACAGTTATTAAGTGCACACACAAAATCATCTAGCGGTCCAACAGATCACAGTGCAATACATAGAGCAATCTTAAAGCTAATGTAAACTGGAATGGATCTAATAATGACCAGTAGGCAGACATAAATCTCAAAGCCACATATAGCCTACTCACATTGTCAATATATCGCCTTACAAGAAAGATGTCATGTTAAATAGCTATCGCAAATGCATAGAAAAGAAAAACACTGAACCTATGAGAACAACGTTTTGATGATGTTGGATCCTTTTTCACAGGGGGCTTTCAACACTAGAGTCATGAGGGATCTCTTCGGGGATGGAATTTTCGCAACAGACGGGGAGAAGTGGCGACACCAGAGGAAGCTAGCAAGCCACGAGTTCTCAACCAAAGTGCTACGGGATTTCAGCAGTGATGTTTTTAGAATGAATGCGGCAAAACTGGCAGAGAGAATCTCATATGCAGCAGCTGACAGAAAACCATAAATATGCAGGTACTTCCATGACTATGATCAATATTTTAATATTAATGTGCGCTTGGATCATATTTGTAGCTTTTGTCTAGTCTATTTTAACTTAGCATCTTAACTTACAAAAAGGCTAAAAGCAATCCAACCTACAATTAAACAAAAATTCAAGCTAGCTACTACTCTGAGTAGAGTAAATCTGAAGCAAACGGTGCACCATAAACTTCTGAATTGGGCTATGCGTAACTCAGCTTTTGAGGAAGCAACACTACCATATGGATTATTTTGAATATAGTTCAAAATTTGATGGAATGTGGTCGTTCCAAAGACTAAGTGACTTGAACAAGCTCAACTGTAAAGTTCAGAGAACAACCTAGTTGTCTTGTTCTACATATTTCTACCTTTTGATTACAAGTCAAGTTACCCTACTAATAATTTCCTCAGGACCTTTTGATGAGAACAACAATGGATTCAATGTTCAAAGTGGGGCTTGGTACCGAGCTTAACACACTATCCGGATCAGACGAATCTAGCATTCAATTCAGCAATGCATTTGACGAAGCAAGCTCTCTTGTTTACTATCGATATGTTGATCTGTTCTGGCAAGTTAAACGGTACCTCAATATTGGATCAGAAGCAAAACTCAAGAAGAGCATTCAGATAATCGACAACTTTGTGATGCAGTTGATCCATCAAAAAAGAGGGCAAATGAAGAACGGACATGACAGTGTAAGGGTTACAAAACACTATCTGCACTATGTTTTGTTACAGTCTGCACATGATATAACAAAATTTCTAATGGCTTGTCAGTGTCAAGTACAGAAATAACTTGCAGAATAAATTTTAACTTGGTACAATAGTGGATGGGGATCTTGATGTCCAATCATTCCAATTTTTCAAATCATAACCGAGCATCGACTGGGTAGGACATGTTGAAGATATAATATCTACATCACATGGCATATATTTCTAACAGTGTAATGTTGGCGAGTTGATTTTCAGGTGCTATGCTCCATTAGTATTAATTATGATGTGCCCTCTGGATGTTTAGAATTTGGTCGCTTAGAATTACTATTCAGAATAGTAGTAAGGAAACCTTCATATACTATACTTTTTTACTTATAACTATGTCTTCTCTTTCATGATGCATGCAGAAAGCCAGAGAAGACATACTATCAAGATTCATACTAGCAAGTGAGGAGGATCCTGAGACGATGAATGATCGTTACCTGCGTGACATAGCCCTCAGCTTCTTGATTGCTGGGAAAGACACCACAGCAAATACCCTATCATGGTTCTTCTACATGCTCTGTAAGAACCCCATAGTGCAGGATAAGGTTGCCTATGAAATCAAGGAATCTGTTGAGTGGGCGCAAGAAGATAACATGGAAACCTACACTAGAAGATTGAACCAAGGTGCCATTGATAAGATGCATTACCTCCATGCTACATTAACTGAGACGCTTCGGCTGTATCCTGCTGTTCCAGTGGTATGAATAACTCCAAAACTTCAAAGTCTATTCCTTCTAGAGAGTAGAATCCAAATAAAGTAAGACCAGACATGTTTGTCCTAATTCAGACCTGGCATGAAGTAGCCGCTTGCAAGTAACATACCATAACCTAGAACACTTGATATACTATATTAGTGTAATATTCAAGTAATCATGACACTAAAGGACTGGACTAGTCTGTTGAGTAAGTAACTCGGCATGGTATTCTACACTCTAATCATCACAAAGACATGAATTTATAGTAACAGTTTAAAGCTTATGCTAGCTTTGCGAGCATTTATCCGCAAAAAGAAATGAGGAGAGAAGGGAGTAGGGTTTAGAATAGCTGCTCCTAAAAAAATGGAGACAAATAAATTTGCTAGAATAATGCTAAACTGCTAGTAAAATCATTAGAGACATTCAAATAAAACATCAACATTTATTTGCGAGGAAATATATTATCTCGAAAATGGCATGGCCATGGTTAAAAAAATGTGTGGCACTCTTTCAGGATGGCAAGATGGCAGATGAAGATGATGTACTACCTAATGGCTACAGAGTGATAAAAGGGGATGGAATGAACTACATGATCTATGCCATGGGGAGGATGAAATACCTTTGGGGTGAGGATGCTGAAGAATTCAGGCCTGAAAGATGGCTTGTGAATGGAGTCTTCCAGCAAGAAAGCCCTTACAAGTTTATATCTTTCAATGTAAGTATTAGTGAACAAATATTTTATGCACATGTTTAGAGGGCATACTAAGAGAATATGTCCAATTCTACAAATTAGGTTCATGGTAGGAACAACCAAATATTCAAAAAAGTAGAACATATAGAACAACAATATTTTAGTGGTATTTAAATCTGACCATCTGTTGCTAAAGCAGGAAATAAAGCATACAACATGCACCTAATTGTTAATCATATGTACTTTCCACAGAGTACTGCCACAAACAGTTATACACACCCTAATAAAAAACTTACATGTGTTAGTGTCAGTGCTCAAGTCATAAGGACAAGCAAAGCTAATTTTATTAATCTTAGATAGCCATTTTCATTTAAAAAGTCTTCTGATGATGAACAGGCGGGCCCCCGTATATGCTTGGGGAAAGAATTTGCATACAGGCAGATGAAAATCATGGCTGCCACTCTGCTACATTTCTTCAGGTTCAAACTGGAAGATGAATCCAACGGTCCAATATACAAAACAATATTTACCCTGCACATGGATAAAGGTCTTCAACTACTTGTGTACCCCCGTGGAATTTCAGCTTGAACACCTTAACAAGCTACTAGATCTGGCATATGTACATTTCCAATATATAGCTACTCTTTCCGAAAGTTGTAACAGTAATGGCCAATTGTCACATACAAATACAAGAATGCTCCACTTTGTACTTTGATGGGTAAAACTACGGTACAGAAAGAGTCTGTTTATGCTCCTTCAGGCAATCCAAAAGCAAATAATATGCCACATATTTTCTTAATCGCACAATTCTCAATAACCGAGAATAATGTAATGATCGCTTTTGAAAGAAAACAGAACCAAAAGCCTGGAACCAAACAACATTGTTTTGTCTCACAGTTGCTTACAAGAGAGTACATGACTGTTCTATAAGCTACTCTGATTTAAAACAAGGTACTACAAGATAAATGGTTACACAGATGTTTATTCAGCTAGAGTCGGAAGCTGGAGTCCAGGCCTTGATGTCCAGCCTTTGATATTTCTGTAATTCTCAACCACCTCTTTTCTTAGCCTCTCAATAGAAGCATCCAAAGGAGTCTTCAGCTGCAAAATCAAAGAACATACATTCAGAAAATAGTGGATGACACAAGTTCAGATACGAGGATGCGAGAAGAGAAGGCACCTTTGGGAATTTCAACTTTGGTGGAGCCTCGACAACTTCACCAAATTTGACCTTTTCACGTCCAGGGAATTCCTGAAGAGTCTCGACCTTACCGCCCTTGCGCTTCTTTTTCTTCTCATCTAGATGGCTGAAGTCAATGATACAAGATAGGGTTATTCCCTTATTACACCTTCTAATGAGTGAACATGGAGGTTTTCTTTAGCAGGTTTCCACTAGAGTATCTGTCCAACTTCCAACATGAATACAATTAACTCTAGCATCACTTGAAGCTAGAAACTTGTCATTTCCTTTACATGATGAGGAACCAGATAATCCAAATGGATGGATGCAAAGCTACACGTTCCGAGTCAAGCAAACAAGAAGAGATCAAAATGTTAGAGAACTTACTTCTTCCTTTTCTGCTTCTTTGAAACTGAGGCATTCACGTCGAGTTCCTTGAAACGAAGATCCAAAACCTTCCCTCGCTTCCTCTTTCCCTTGCTTCCATCCGGATTTACGTTTTCATCGTCCACTGGTCCACCCTCGCCTCTAGTCTCAGCTGCCTTGTTATTGACAGCAGTCTCCAAGCCCTGCTTCTTAGTTTTCTACACGAACATTATTACCAGTTATAAAGTCAAATGGTGCGGACCACAAAAGGCTAATATATGGCATTTGAATACAATGTCATTGCTAAACCAAATATCAAGAACCTTGGCATCACTATGAATCGGATGAACATAGGAAGTACACCGCAAGCAAGAAACAAGCTGAATATTACCAAACTGCAAGCGATTAGATAGCATTCCGTCTCTATAATGCATCACCTTATCTTTCCCCTCCGTGTTCTTCCCCGTCCCATCGGCGCCTTGCTTCCCTGGAGGCCCCCCTGGGCAACCACCAACAACTGTAGGTCAGAGGCGGCACACGACTGGCAGAATGGCCACGATGCAGTTGAGGCGTTTACGGACAAGGTAATCTCACCGGAGGTCGCGTCGTTCCCGGCGCCAGGTTTGCCACCGCCCCCGGCCTGCTTGTTCTGGATGGCGATTAGGCGGCGAAGCTTGGACGGGAGCGCGTCGAGCTCCCGCTGCTTCGGCGGCGGGGGCATCCGCGCGTCTCCCCCGTGCGCCGCCCGGTAGTTCTTCTCCCTCCGCCTCACCCCCTTCCCCGTCATCTCCTCCGCCGCCGCGCCGCTCTCTCGCTGGTGGCTACGCGGGGTTAGACCGAGGTTACGGATACTAAGTGGGCCTTCAACCTATAGATAGATGGAGAAAGCCAACATATAGGCCAACGTTCGTAGGCATTATGGGCTTACTTGGCCCGGCCCATGGCTACGGGGCACATGGCTCGCGTGCTGTGCTGGGAAGCTTCTAGTAGCGACAGAAATGGCAGCGGCGAGCCGTGCAGCGCAGTGTCTGCTCGGCTTTAGTCGCCGCGCGCCGCCCCTACCTCCCCTCGCTTTCCACCTCATCTCACGCCGGAGCGACGGTGCGGCGGCCGTGCGCATGGCCTCGTCGGACGCGGCGGCGCCTCAGCACAGCGTCACCGTGGCGGTTCCCGGCGCGGCGGGGCCCGTCCGCGTGGTGGCGACGCCGGGCCTCCCCGAGGCGGACTTCAGGAAGGCGATGGACTCCGCGCTGTTCAGGCGGTGGCTGGAGAACCTGCAGACGGAAAAGGGTCTCCTAACCTACGGGAAGCTCAGCCTCACGCAGATCCTCATCCAGGTGGGCATGTTTGGGGAGCTTCTCCTTCTCTCGCTCGCATCGGCATCGCATAAAAAAATGTTTACGCTCGTACAACTTCTTGAGGAATCAATGGCGCCTCTCTCGTTGTGCAGGGGGTGGATATGTTTGGGGAGCGTGTGGGATTTCTCAAGTTCAAAGCTGACATCGTGGACGAGGAAACCAAAGCCAAGGTGATAAAAGATTGTGACTAATGGCACTTATACCAGACAGCTTGTCACGACTTGGTTCATAGTAATACGTGTACATAATCTGTTATGAGTAGCTATTACTTTATGGGTATCGGATGATTTACCCCAGAGGTGAGAGGTGGGACTGAAAAGGGGAAGCTGGGATGCTCCAAGATGAGCAATACATGTGTTCCACCGGGGTTTTCTAAGGCGGAATCTGTAGCCTAAACAAAATTTTGTGGCATCGCATTAGCATTATCGTTTCAAAGCTAACTTAGTTGACATGGTTGCAATCTTTTTGTTTCCGAAGGAGCTGCTTATGAATTCTTCAAGTCTAAGACATTTCTAAATGTTCATTGGTAGTCTTTGTTTCCCCTTAAAATTTGATTTCGTAGATGTATTGCATTAGTCTGAATATAGTTATGTTCATATTATATCGGTTGACAGTATATGTAGATTCCAGGAATTGTCTTTGCGAGAGGACCTGCTGTTGCTGTGCTGATCCTTTTGGAGTCTAAAGGGCAAACTTACGCCGTTCTTACTGAACAGGTATGTTTTACTGTGGCTTGCAGCGCGTGGTCACAGATCAGAGAGCAAAAGCCTTTTATTGACCGCTTTGGAAATTTCAGGCTAGGGTTCCCATTGGAAAGTTTATGTTGGAACTACCAGCCGGAATGTTAGATGATGAAAAAGGTGATTTTGTTGGCACGGCAGTCCGAGAGGTCAGTACTTGTTTGTCCTGTATTGTACAGTGTATCAAGTTTACATGCTATTGTAAGACATGGTAACCCTGTTTTTGATCGATTTGGATTTGATCATTAGAAAAAAAGACCACTATTGCAGGCTGATATCCAGCAGAACTTTCAAATTACCAATTAATTGGTTAGCATATACTACATCAGTACTGATACGTTAATTGTTCACAGGTCGAAGAAGAAACTGGTATAAAGTTAAACTTGGAGGATATGGTTGACCTTACTGCACTGCTGGACCCTACTACTGGATGCAGGATGTTTCCATCTCCGGTAACTGAGCAGCATTTCTTTCACTTAAAAAATCTGGCATAACTTGTGCTTTAGAAAAGAATAGCATAACTAGTGCAACTCAATTTGGCTAAAGTTTTTCCCTCAAAAATTGTTTTTGGCTGAAGTGCAATAGACAGACTGTGAGGATAATATGATAGGGGTGTTTGGAGCACCCTGCCTGGTCATGGTTTTCTTGATAATTGCATTCTTGAAAAAGAAATTGTTCCTTGCGAAAGAAATTAGAAGAAAACAACCTGATGAGTTCTATTTGGCAGTAAGTTTACGGCTCAGTGGTAGTCCTGCTATGTTGCTGGGTAATGTGGAAAACAGTATTTCGTAGCAATTTTACAACAATCCTAAACAGTTATGTGAATTAGATTTGCCAAGGATCCCTGTGATTCTCTACAGCAATTATAGAAAAGTCGACATTTTGGTACCAGCAGCTCGGAAACTAATGTTTTCAGGATCTTTTCAGAAGTCCGGACCTTGTTTAAATTTTTAAACTTGCTCTTTGGTAGAACTTGCACTTCCTCCTCCTCAAGCAATCTCTTGACTAGTGTCTGTTGTACCAGGGTGGCTGCGATGAAGAAATCGGGCTGTTCCTATACAGGGGGCACGTCGATGAGGAGACCATCAATGTTCTGCAGGGGAAGGAAACTGGCCTGCGGGAACATGGCGAGCTGATCAAGCTGCGTGTGGTCCCGTACAGCCAGCTCTGGCGCTCGACGGCAGACGCCAAGGCGCTATCCGCCATAGCTCTGTATGAAATGGCCAAGAAGGAAGGCATCCTGCCATTGCCGCGAGCCTCGCGGCGCATTGGCAAACTTGTAAGAGCCGAAGCTTTGCATATTCTGTAACGAAAAGGTTATTTCTACAGGGAAAATCTATAATGTGATTGTGAGAACACCGCTGAATGAAATGAATTGCCCAGCTCAAAAACCATTCTCTGTACTTGGCCGCCGTGCCAAAAAAAACATGCTCCCGATTAGCATTGGCACAGTCTCGTGTACCTTGTCGGATTTGGGGTTTTATTATTTTTTGACAGAGGATTTGGTGATCTTAAGCCGCCTGATCGTCCTTAAGGTTAGTTCCAAGCTTCTTTGTTTTTGGCTCTTGGTTAAGAGTAAGATCCCATGGCTCGGGACGATGGCCGTGACAAAGCTAGCTGTTTCTTCCCAATTAACCAATCAATCCGCTGTTTCAGAAAACCATGCACATCATCATGAAGAGAAAATACTCTTGGGCACACATATTATTACTACTCGCAAACATAAAACATTGTTACATACTACAAACCGCACCACATAACATTGGCAATCGGAGGAGGGCTTCGACCCAGTGTTGTAGATTTGTAGTGTCGTCAATGCTAGAATGTAGCACGAACCATATGTCAAATAGTTAATCTGACCCAGGTCATTGATTTTGTAATGAAGCTCAGGTTTTGGTTGAAAAAAAAAGAGTTGGTCATATTATTCGACTCTGCATATGTTCATGCCATGCGGTGGTCATGCACTCGAAGCATGGTGATCATTTCATTTGTTGCTCTTCATGCATGCAGTTGTAGAGAGAGGGCTATGAACTCGTGCAAACCTAACGAAGCACTCCCTCCGTTTCAAAATATAAGATGTTTTACCTTTTGTGAAACTAATATATCTAGACGACTGTTATCAAACTAATGAAACTAATGTATCTAGACCGTGAAGGGATCAAGAGAAAGTGCTCCATTGCGGCGACAGACATAGACATATTACGGTGGATGGATAACTCGAACATACAGACACTGTTATCAAACCAACATAGGATTGACCACCCCACTGAGATATTATTAATTAAGCACATGAGCACAACACATGCACCGACAAAGTAAAAAAGTACAACAAGCACTAGACACCGACAAAGTAAAAAGTACACCGACACCGACACCGACAAAGTAAAAAGTACAACAAGCACAACACAGACACCCCGACAAAGTAAAAAAGTACATGGTTTTACCAGTAGTAGTAGTAGTAGTAGTAGTAGTAGTAGTAGTAGTAGTAGTAGTAGTAGTAGTAGTATTTTCAGACGAGGGGCTTATTTAATTCTTCTTCGTGACATTATACATGGGAGCAATACGCATCTTGGTGATGGGTTTCCTCGATGAGCTAGCCGGTGAGGCACTTGGTGAGGCAATTTCCCTTGCAGTCCGTGGACACGATGAGATCGCAGTAGCTCTTGCAGAGAAGGTCGCTGCTTCCGCAGTCGTCCTTGCAAGCCTCCACATCCCCGCCGTTGCAGAGGCCATCGCACTTGAGGATGCACTCCAGCTGTGTCAGCCCCGTGCTCAGGACGAGCAGGGCGCACAGGACAGCGACCACGACGGCAGGCTTGATGAGAGCGGGAGAAGCCATTGACGACGTACGATGGAGAAGATGAGAGCAAGACTAGCTACGACGATCGATGGAGGGATGGATGGATTATTATCGAGTGATCGATGAGAAGGCTGTACACAACGGGGCTGCTATTTATAGGCCGGGCATCCGATCAACCAGGCAATTAAGCTGCTAAAATAGAAGTATTTGCTTTCCGTCCGAAGCAATACATTTTTTTCTAAAGCAATAATGCATGTATGTTTGACTTTAACGCATTATTAATCATACACGCTTGCTTCCTGATCCTCTTATCCAACCTCTTGCTGTATTTTTTTTTGAAAAAGAAGAACCGAGCCCCAGCCTCTACATACACAGCCTTATTAGCCTCTCGTTGTTGTACTAAAAACCACTAGTACTCCATCCCCGTTTCAAAATATATAAGATGTTTTAAGTTTGTGAGAAAAAAATATATCTAAACTTCTTTTTGTGTGTGTAGTTTTACTCTAAACATAAGTAAACATATATATTACTAAAAGAAGTTTAAATATATTTGTTCTACAAAGCTAAAAGAAACTTATATTTTGAAATGGAGGGAGAGTATATACCTATATATTCATGTGCCTACGTGTGTGCGAGCAAGAGGGCCTGACGCAGCACAAACCTGACTCAGAGAGAATAATAGTATATATAGTTAGCTCGTGTTCCAGTTCTCCGCATTTTTAGTTAGTATATCGCGTCATGCTTCCATTGACTTTTGAGAGAAAAATAGTACTATGGTAGCCTCGTGCTCCATGCGCGAGATCAATGATGCTTCTCATCGTGAAAGAGAAAGGCGCCTCCCATTTGACATTCCTCCCTCTTCCCAAACAGATCAAACAATTATTAGTACAATTTAGAGCAAGTTCAATAATATATAGCTGGCTTGTTGGCTATAAGAAAGTGTCATGTTATTTATAGCTAGTCCTATAGTCCATTTGTACAATAGTTAGCTACAAAAGCCTACAACTTAATTAATATGTGGCACACACTTCACTCACACAAACTGTCTAAGAGCACGTGCCGGTTGTTAACTTACAACCTGCTTTACATTCTCTTTCATTTTATCTCCCCATAGTCTGCTGATTGTACTGAAGGGTTTCGCGGCATAGTAAATCAAATTTTTTTACGGATGCGAACAGAGGGAAAGCCAAGGTCTAATCTAGGAGATACAAACAACGAGAGAGATTGGATTAGATCTTCATACCCTTGAAGATTCGCACAGCGGAACGTTCGTCGGAACGTGGGTGATGTAGTCGTACTCGCTTCTCCTCCTCGCGATCCGATCCGATCTAGCACCACAAGTGGCGGTGCCTCCGTGAGATGCACATGTGCAGCACCTCGACGTCTCCTCCTTCCTCGGACCAGCAAGTATGGTGGAGAGACGTATTGGATCTACAACACGACGGCGTGGTGTATATGGTGGAGAATTTCTGCAGCAGGGCTTCGCCTACAAACAGTCGGGAGGGAGAGAGGAGGGCAACAGGGCGGCTAGGGTTGGAGGGGAAGGTGTGTGTGGGTGGTGCGCCCCCAGCGGCCCAGCCCTCTTTATATAGAGGGGTGGGGCGGCAACCCTAGCCCCCTCCCCCAAGCCAAGGCCGGCGGCCAAGGAGGAGTGGGGGGCAAGGAAACCCCCCGCCTTCTAGAAACTCTATCTAGGGTTTAAACCCTCTTTGGCCGGCTGGGTCCTATGGGGCCTTGTGCCCCTAGCCCAATGCGGCCAGGACACTCCCTCATAGGCCCATGCCCCCTCCCGGAAGGTGGGGCCACGTTGGTCCCCTTCCGGAAGGTTCTAGAAGCTTCCGGTACAATACCGATTAATCCGGAACAATTCCGAACTCCAAAAACTGCACTGCCTTATATGAATCTTATTCTCCGGACCACTCCGGAACCTCTCGTGATGTCCCGGATCCCATCCGAGACTCCGAACAAAAAACTCATAAACCAATTATCCAATCTATCCTAGCGTCGAGACACGTTAAGTGTGTGACCCTGCGGGTTCGAGAATATGCAGACATGATCTTCTATCAATAATCAACAGCGGGGTCTGGACACCCATATTGACTCCCACACATTCATCGATGATCATATCGGATGAACCACGATGCCAGGATTCAATCAATCTCATATATATATTCCCTTCGTCTCGCGATATTTTACTTGCCCGAGATTTGATCGTCGGTACCGTCATACCTAGTTCAATCTCGTTCACAACAAGTACTTTACTCGTTCCGTAATTCGATATCACTTTATGATTAACTCCTTAACCACATGCTTGCAAGCGGTGTTGATATGATTACCGAGTGGGCCCGAAGTATATCTCTCCGACTTGGAAGGGACAAATCCCATCTCGATACATACAACCCAACAGGTACTTTTCAATCACCAGAGAGACACCTTTATAATCACCCTCTCATAGGAGTCCGTTGAGATTTCCATACAGTGGGTGTATTGGGTGTTGGAACGGGCAAATGTCAAGAAGATTAAATTGGCTCTTCATTGCAGTTAATTTTGATCAATATTTGTTTAACACTACTATCTCTATTTCGGTTTATAAGTCAAATACATAATTGAAAAAATAGTTTGATTATAAATTTGGTCAACAATATATGAATCATGTCACAAAAATTATATCACTGAAAGCGTATTTTAAATATGAATCTAATGGTAGAATTTTTGTTAAATATAATTTATATTTTATTGATCAAATTTATAATCAAACTGTTTTTTCAAAATACATATTTGTCTTATAAACCGGAATGAAGATAGTAGTACTAACACTACTTGAACCCACAAATCAGGGGCCTTAACTTTTGTGAGGCCCGGTGCAGTCGCACCTTGTGCACAGCCTTCCTGTACGGGCCTGCCGGTTTCCTGCAATATCATGACTAGTGTCGTCTCTTTCACCAGGGCGGCTGCGATGAAGAAATCGTCCTATTCCTATACAGGTGACACGTCGACGAGGAGACCATCAAGGCTCTCCAAGGGAAGGAAGCCGGCCTGCGGGACCATGGCAAGTTTATCAAGCTGCGGTTGGCGAAGCCAGCCGCTCGTCCATGCCTGGGAAAATTATACTTGCCGCTCCAGCGATCTACTTTTGCCCATGCAAATTCTTCCTAGGCTGCTCCTTCCATGGTAGAATCGCAAGGGAGTTCAACAACTTAGCCCGGACAGCCGCCCGGACAATGCCGGGCTGTGGCTCCGCCATCCCATATGTCCAGCTCTTGAGCTCAACTGCAGACGCGAAGGCGCTCTGCGTCATAGCTCTGTACGAAATGGCCAAGAAGGAAGACATCCTGCCATCGTCATCATCGCCACCTTGTCCCAGTCGTGCCCTTCATACAAAAATTTTGAACATTCGAAATAATTACCAAATACGAAATTAAGATTGATTTTACAGATAGTTCAAACAAGTTTACACATATTTAAACAAATAAGAGAAAAAAGACGGAACTACTAGATGGGAGAGGAGGAGGTCGATTCCAGTACCGAGCGCAAACCTAGAGACTTTTAATCCAGATGCGGGTTGTTCCTGGCGGCGATGTAGTCGACCACCCAGTCAAGCGTGTACCTTGCTACGCTCCACCATCACCTCCGGCCGTCGAGATTGTTGATCAGCGGTGGCGGGCCAGCGCCGTCGTAGGCGATGCTGCGGCACAAGCGCTGCTGTTCAAAGAAGATCGTCCATGCGTCGTGGTTGTCGGGATGCCATTGGGGGTCGTCCCTCTCCTCTAGTGTGAGGCCAGACCAGAAGTGGACGAAGATGGCCGCGCCGACCGGCACCGGAGGTACCGGCAAAGCGCCAACGCTGAGCATGCATCCCCTCACTAGTGCAGGCCCCCCCCCTTTAACTCCGGTTGGGAGGGCCCTCTAACAGTGGTTCCCCAACCGCTGTTGAGGGTTCGGAACCGGTGTTAAAGGGTGGCGTACGTGGGGCTGCCGCAGGCCTCAGGCCCCCCCTTTAACACCGGTTCGTATCTGGAACCGGTGTTAAAGGTTCTTCTGCCGCGGCAGAGATTTAGGCCGTTTTCCTGCCGCGGCAGAGTTCTGCCGCGGCAGGAAAACGGCCTAAATCTCTCCCGCGGCAGACTTCTGCCTCTGCCCCGTTCTGGGCGTATTTCTGCGGGAGGGGGGGGAGCGAGGGAGAATCGATCGGGAGCGGTATACACATAAATCGTCATCGGTACATACGAGTACATGAATAATTAAGCAACTATTATTATACACAAACATCGTCATCGGCACATACATCGTCATCGGCTCATACATCGTCATCGTTCATTTTGGTGGATATCTAAAGAGTTCTCCGCCAGGCGTGACGACCTCATCAAGTATGAACCCCGCCAATTCCTCTTGAATGGCTCGTATGCGTTCAAATGGTAGGAGTTGGTCCCTCATCCATTCGATCTGAATATATATGAAGAATGGGCCGTCAATATATATATAAGAATAAAACTCAACACAATTGATGGTAATAAAATAATGTTGTGGACTTTGTTTACTTACTCTAAGTTGTTCTAGTGCGGCTTGGCCCGTCGCACATATCGTGTTGCGAATGAATTCGCAAATATAGTACCCACATAAGTTATTGTCGCGTCCCTGTTGCGCGCACTTTATGAGAATAGAGAGTTCAATCAAAATAATAATGAATAAAGCATGATATAATGGAATTGGAAGCTAGCTAGTATTACTTACATTTTGGTCTACAAATTTTAGTTCTTCTGACCATTCACCCACGGCCCTGCTCGTGAACCTTTTCCAAACCCTGTCCGACAAAGAAAATGGATAAAGGAGTAATTAATTACTTATTGTCACGAAAGTTGCCGATCTAGTGCGATAATATGATTGAAATTACCTCTGAAGCATCTCTCTAAAGTTTGCCCATATCTCTTTTTATTTTCGTAACGAGTCCATGACAAGGACTTTTCCTGAGTCGGGTTGAATGACTAGCAGAATAAAGTGGAACCTACGCACGCATAACTCATCATCAGTTACACTTAACATCGAGTAAGCTGAAATAGAATGTGTACAAGAGAGAGGGTAACAGTACTCACGAGAAGTTGTAAGGCAATAGTATTTCCCTTTTGGTTTGCTGTCTCAGTAAAGACGTTAGCAAGTAATCTTCTGTTTTCCCGGGTTTGGTTTCTACCACTTCTTCATGAACTCTATTTGGGTCAACGAACCCAATGTCAAAAGGGCCTCCTTTCCTGCATTCCATAACATTTTTCCTGCATAATAGTATATACATATATGGTGAGCATATATATATACATGCAATTAATAAAGTGAATGAGATGAGATATAAAATATAGAAATAGTACTTACACACAATAAAGGCTGATGACAGCTTTGTCGAGTTCCTTCTGATTGAATAGAAAATGCAAGTCTTGAATGTTGAAGTCGATCGCGTCATCTCCGCAGAAGAAAATATCATCTCTTATATGCGCCGTGATCCATTCTACCTTTCTCGTCTTGCAGAAATGAATGTACCACTTGTGCAATTTTCGCATCTTTGTTGGTAGAGTCTTAAGCTCCTCTTTCTTGACGAGATTCTTCCCATACTTCCATGGCTGTATGGGGTTGACATCGCATTTGGGCAAGTTGTCTCCCATGACGTTCAAGTATGCAATGTAAGTCATCCCCATCTCATTGGCCTTTCTTTGTAGCTCTGCCTCGTAATCATTTACGGGAGGAGCGTCTCGTGTGTCGAACATTTGGAGCGGGGCACACGATTGGTTTTCCTGCTCTCCGAGCATGGGAACTGTTTTCTGGGGTGCCTCACGACTGCTACTTTCAGTCTCCCTACGGCGCCTTGCATCCGCCTTCAAAATATGGCGCTCGTAGTCCGGCACAAGTGGGGTTTCAGGTTTCAAAAGATTATTGTAAAACTTCTCCACCACCGCCGGATCTATTTTCTCCTTTGGCTCGGCCCGTCTAGGTGCAAAGAATTTCTTGACCTGTTCTTCCGAGATCCTATTGGTCTCCTCGTCGCTGCGATTCCACGGTAAAACCGGCAATGGCTTGGCGGAAGGCTGCGGGACGTAGTTTTTTTAACTCTTTGGCGTACGGTTTCCTGCGGATTTCTTTGTGGCAGTGCTACTGATGCTCCTCGTGGCAGTGCTCTTCCGCTTACGCTGAGGAGATGGCTGAAACACCGGAGATGGCTGATGGGCCGGAGATGGCTGCCGCGCAGGAGATGGCTGACGGGCCGGAGATGGCTGCCGCGCAGGAGATGGCTGCCGCGCCGGAGATGGCTGCCGCACAGGAGATAGCTGAAGCGGCTCAAACTGTTGACGCTGCGGAGACGGCGGGGGTGCCAGTGACCTCCAATTTGGAAGCACAATGTGTTCCTTCTTCCAAAGAATGGTTGTTTTCACTGCAAATTTGAGTTGAGTTTCCCCTTCACCTGTAGCATGGTCAAGTTGTGCTTCCTCATATTCCTTCACAACCTCATCCACCCCGACAATAGCATAGCCATCTGGAATCGGTCGGTAGTGGTAAGTTCCACCAGCTACAGGAGATAAGGCATAGCCGACAGCCACCTTAATGGATAAGCCCATTAATCTCACATGCAGCTCAGCGTGTTCGCTCTCCGTGATCTCATCCACGGGGTATCGAGGACCCGTCATTTCAAGCGTGGGATGCACGTTCTCCGTGGAAGCCACACTGCTTTTCCGCGCAGAGTCTGGGCCGCGGGCAGCTTCCAATGCAGGCTCTTCGTGCCGCTGAGATGGGCCGGTAGCTTGATGGCTCTGTTGTGCATTCACTTGCGCCTGCAGCGCCGCAAGTGCATGTTCTATCTGTGTCATCCGCTCTGTACGCTCTTTTTCTTTTCTGCCGCGCCATCTGTAAGAGTCGCTCCAGTCGGCAAACCTATCCTTCCACGTCATACCCCCTGTGCCTCGTGCATGTCCAGGGTGTTCTTTTTTACCGATGGCGCGTGTGAGCTGGTCATTCTCTCTGTCGGGATGGAAGGTCCTGGCGGATGTTTCCTCGTATGCCGTGATGAGTTCAGTGATGGGTTTGGCAAGGAGGGTTGGGAAGATACACAATCCTGTTTCTGGGTCCAACCTTGCCCCGATTCCGTAGAACCAAGTCTTTGCACGTAGGTCCCACCCATCTGTCTGGGGTGTGATCCCTCTCTCACGCAGGGCCTTCTCAGCTTCCTCCCACTTAGGCCTCTGAGATATGTAGCCACCTTACCCCGTCCTCTGGTGATATTCCTTCTTCAGGGCATTAAGCGTATTGGTTTCTGACCTCTTTTTAGCTATAGCACTTTTTTATATGTCTCAAATTCGGGCCAGTGAGGTCTTATCTTCGCATAATATGCGTCTTCGAAATTTGGAGTCTCGCCAGATTTGACAAATTTATTCAATTTTGTCTTCCAGTTGCGGAAAGCGTCAGCCATCTTCTTTAGAGTCCACTCTTTGACCTTTTCCTTTATAACCGGGTTGTTTTCATCCTCCTCTGGCGGAAGGGTGAAATTTACCAACAACGAATTCCAAAGCGTTTCTTTGGATCTGTCATCGACAAAGGTACCGTCGCCCTTCTTTGGCTTATTCCAATTTTCAATTATGATTGGGATTTGGTCCCTAACAAGAACTCCAGCCTGACGTACAAATTTGTCTGCGGCCTTCTTGGGCTCCATCGGCCTGCCATCAACACGGACTGCTTCGATCGTGAACTTTGCACGATCTTTCAACCGCTGGCTCGCGCCTCGCTTGCTTTTTTTGTAGAAGAAGATGGTTGCTGGCTGGTCGATCCAGAGGGCTAAAAGAAGAAAGAAGCGTTAATTAATTAATACATGTAGAAGAAGATTGTTGGTGGAAGTCAGCAGAGGCTTAATCAATGCATATACCTCGCCGGACTTTGTAACCATTAAATTGCGTTCACCGGAGTCTTCATCTTCTCCATGACTAGTACTTGAGCTGTCGTCATCATGTCCCTCCAAGTTCAGATATTGTGAGGTGTCCTCATCAATAATGTTCTCCATTATTTCTTCTTCTTCAAGGTTTCTACTAAGTGGATCCATAGTTTCTAAAACAATAATATTATCTAGAGTAAAAGTGTAAACATTCAAGTGGACTTGGATTCATAGACAAATATACATATTATTCATACAAAAATACACAAATGAAATTAAAACCCTAAGGATGCTTGATCATTTTAAACGAGTTCCGAGGGGTCCAAACCCTAATTCGGAGAAATCTCGGATGCATATGAGAGGGGCTAGCTACAGTGGCTGACCGGAGGCTGGCGGCGTTGGAGAGTGACCTAGGGAGCGCGAGGTAGCGTGATGCGGCCTACCTAAAACGGGCGTTGTTCGAAAGAGGAGGCCGAGGCAAACATTATAGCGACGGAAAACAACTTGGCAGAACAGACACAATGTGGAGGGGATGTCCCCAAGATAGGCCCCAGACCGAGGGGGGATGCCACATCGGAGCTCGCACCCCACCTAGGCCCATCGCGAGCTCGCACCCCATGGCCACCACCGGAGCTTGCACCCCACCTAGGCCGCCCCCGCAGCCGAGAGGGGAGGCCGTCCCCGTACCGCTCCTGGGCCCTGGGCCTCCCTGACGAATCCGCCTCCCTGACCCATCCCCTCCACTTCCCTGTCATTGGCCCCAATCCGTGGACGCGCTCGCGTAGCCGCTCCTGCCCGCCACACCCGATGACGCGAGCTACCACGTCAAAGCTGTCTTCGTGTCCGATTTGATCCTAGCTACTACTAATAAGTACAATGGTTTGAAATCATACTTTCTACAAAGCTTGTTCGATTTCATCTTGGTACATCTGTTCGGAGGGGTTCGAGGGATCGGTCTTTGGATGGATTTTCGGGTTCTACGGTCGATGGGGATCTTGGCATGGTTCAGTTCCTCGGTCCTCTTCCATGTTGTTATCATGAGCGAAGTTAGTCGATGTGGGCTCAGAAATCACCACACCAAAAACACAACATGCACAGAAGTTAGCATCAGCAACTGATTGAACGAACACGCGCTCGCGAGAGAGCTCGCGTGGGGAGGCCGGCTCCGGCGAGGAACTGCTCGGGGGCGAGCACGGGGAGGCAACAGAGTCTGCAGGGCTCGATGACGGCCTGCAGATGCACGACGACGGGCAGCTGCAACGGAGGACAGAGGACCGGGTAGAGGCGGCCGACGACGTGGCACAGCGCAGCCTGCCGAGGGGGGCGCCGGCGACGAGCTCCACACCGCCGCGCGCCAGGAGGAAACAGAGAAGGGGAGGAAATAACAGAGGGGACGACCAGGCGCGGTCCGCTAGCTCACCACGGCGTCGGGGTTCTTGTAGGCGCCGGCGTCGTCGTCGGCTTCAGTGGCGCGCGCGCGGTGGCGGTCGTCGGCTTCGGTGGCGCGCGCGCGGTGGTGGTGGCGGTCGTCGGCTTCGGTGGCGCGCGTGCGGTGGCGGTGGCGCGCACGCGGTGGCGAGGGCTGGAGGGCTTCGGTGGCGAGGGCGCGCGGTGGCGACGGCGAGGGGTTCGATCGATCTGGCTCTGGGGGGAAGAAAGGAAGGGGATGGCGCATTTAATACCCCCCTTTAACACCGGTTCGGGGCTAGAACCGGTGTTAAAGGGGGGGGGGAATTCGTTCCGCGCGCGCATTTATTACCCCCCCCTTTAACACCGGTTCCAGACAGGAACAGGTGTTAAAGGGGGGGGCACGCACCCCCCCCTTTAACACCGGTTCGGGGCATTTATTTCATGCATTAAAGGGGCATTTTTAATTCAAAAAATATGATATGAATTTGGAAAATTCATATCTTTTTCATTTCAACTCAGAAAAACATGAATAATATATCATAATTTTCAGAAAAATAATATCTATCCATTCATGTAAATCATTTTATATTTACTTTACATGAATTTTTTCAAAATAATTAAAACACTTACATATAAATTTTGATTATTCAATTCAAACAAAAATAAATTGTTAAATCCTAAAACTTTGAACATAAGAAATATTAGGCATCTAAAAAATGATTTTTATTAGATCAAATCATATTTTAATGCCGCATCTTTTGTATTAACATTTTTGAATTGATTGGATATTTAAATGTCGCATCTTTTGTATACACTTGAATCTCACCAAGCCTCGCTCAACTTGCATTGTTTTTTGATAAAATAGCATATTGTGAACCTAAAAATGATTTTTGTAAAAAATCATGAGCATCGTATCATGTACTTGTAGTTCATATCTGACCCACTTCCTGCCGATTCGATAGGAATTTATCTTTTTCACCAGAGGTGGACGGAAAGGTTTCAGATCCCCCTGTTGGTACATTGTGCATATAAGGTGGTCTAGTATTTTTGTAAAATGTGTTGGTGGTTTTTTGAATTAGCCATTTGGTGGTTGCTTCACAAAACCGTCCGTTTTTTATGCTCGGAAAATGGAAAATGCCTTTTTGGTGCGATAAAAAGGAAAACTTCCTCTTGCAACATTGTTTGCCATGCCATGATGCACATGTATGCATAATATGGCCATATTATCACAAACTATGCCTTGATTCTAGCCATAACATTGGTCATTTGACCCGAAAGCCAAGAAACCTCGAATGAGATAGGTCATTTTGAGACAGTTACATAAAGCCGAACTGGAACTGAAAATTAAGATACATAAAAGAACTGAAAATTAAGATACATGGCCAGATTAAGTAACAATCGGCCGAACTGGAACTGAAAATTAAGATACATAAAAGAACTGAAAATTAAGATACATAAAAGAACTGAAAATTAAGATACATGGCCAGATTAAGTAACAATCGGCCGAACTTGTTTCGGAATGTTGGAGTGATTCAGTCATGCTCCTGCCTACACCTGTAATACTCGCCACTGTAGTCGTCGTACTCGCCGCCGCCGTCATCGCTGTCGTCGTCGGGGTCGCCGTAATTGAACCTCTAGAGAGTACGCGTGGGCTGGACTTGAGGGTAGCGCGTGGGCTGGACTTGAGGGTAGCGCAGACGGGGGTTAGAGTCGGCGGCAGTGTCATAGGCCATGACGCTCTGGAGAGTCCGACCGTGCCACCATAGCCGACGGCCGGCCTTGTTGAAGTTAGGAGGAGGTGGGCCGTCCTCCTCGTGCCTGGCGAGCGCCCTCTCATGCCGATCCACGAAGAAGGCTTCCCAAGTAGGGAAATAGTCGGGATGCCATCTGGGATTCCTCCGCTGCTCCGGCGTGAGCTCGAAGTAGTAGTGGTTCGTGATGGCCATCCGGCGCGCCACACCTAGAGGGACAGGAGGAACCGGCACGCCTCCGACGCTCAGCATCCAGCCGACGGGGACACAGTAGCCCGGCGGGAAGGGGTAGTTCGAGGCGCAAAGCGCCTCCGCCTCCCTGGGGGTTAGTGCTACGGTGGAAGCCATGGGAAAGAGTGATGAGGTTGCAGATATGAGTCTAGAGATGTGCAATTTAGTAAGTGTCAACACTATGTCGAGCTGCTTGTACTATAAATAGGCATCCTTGTGAGTCCAGTCCTCCAGCCAGTTTGAGGCAGGGACACCACTACGGCCAGTTTCAGGGAGATGCCGACGGAGCCCAGTCCTCCGGCATCTCCGAGAAACTGGTCATAGAGGCACTCCCTAATATGTGAAATTAGTTAGCTCCCAGGTGTATTTATCTAGTTAGAGAAGTTACAAAGCTGCAAGATGGTTTTCGAGAGCAGGGACACCACTACGGCCAGTTTCAGGGAGATGCCGACGGAGCCTAGTCCTCCGGCATCTCCAAGAAACTGGTCATAGAGGCACTCCCTAATATGTGACCGCGCGCGTTTGGAGATCAGATCTTAATGGTAAGTACAAATCGGGACAACTTCTTCTCATAGTCCCGGTCCATCCACAAAACATGACTAACACTTAAGACATGTATTAATATTAAAAACATGAACTAGAGTTACATAATATGAGCATGAACTTCTTGGCATATGTCCTTCCTTATGATCGCTTCAGACGTAACCATGGAGCATCTTCTTTACTTAACGGAATGCTTGGGTCAGTTTTCACTGTGAAGGGCGGAATTTCATCAAACTTATAATCTTCTGACATGTCTGTCTTGTCCTCGATTCCCACGATGTTTCTTTTCCCTGAAAGAACTATGTGACGCTTTGGCTCATCATATGATGTATTCGTTTGCATATTTTTTTCTTTTTTTTGGTCTGGAGGACATGTCCTTCACATAGAAAACCTGAGCCACATCATTGGTAGGACGAATGGTTCGTCTAAGTTCTTCATAAGATTGTTGAGATCCACCGTTGTCATTCCGTACTTCTTGTCTACCTCAACCCCTCCTCCTGTTAGCTTGACCCATTTGCATCGAAACAAGGGGACCTTAAAATTAGGTCCATAGTCAAGTTCCCATATCTCCTCTATGAACCCATAATACGTGGTATTTTGCCCATTGTCTTCTGCTGCATCGAAGCGGACACCACTGTTTTGGTTGGTGCTCTTTTTATCTTGGCCTATCATGTAAAATGTATTCCCATTTATCTCGTACCCTTGGAAAGTACATACAGTCGAAGATGGTGTCCTGGCCAACAAGTACAGCTGATCCCCAACAATGGTGTTATTCGTGAGAAGTCTTTGCAGCCAGCCGCCAAAACTCGCCATGTGTTCACTTATAATCCATTCATCAAACTGCCCCGGGTGTTTGAGGCGTATTAAATTATTGTGTTCATTGATATACGGGGCAACCAAGATAGATCTTTGTAAAACCGTATAGTGTGCTTGATTGAGAGAATGCCCGTCCCTACATATCATTGCTTTACATCCTAGGGTGCCTTTTCCACGCAGTCTCCCTTCATGTCGTGATTCTGGAACACCAATCGCCTTAAGGTCAGGAATAAAATCAACACAGAACTCAATGACCTCCTCTGTTACATAGCCCTTGGAGATGCTTCCTTCTGGCCTAGCACGGTTATGAACATATTTCTTTAAGACTCCCATGTACCTCTCAAAGGGGAACATATTGTGTAGAAATACAGGACCGAGAATGGCAATCTCTTCTACTAGGTGAACCAGGAGATGCGTCATAATATTGAAGAAGGATGGTGGGAACACCAACTCAAAGCTGACAAGACATTGGGCCACATATGTTTGTAACCCTGGTAGGCTTTCTGGATCGATTACCTTCTGAGATATTGCATTGAGGAATGCACATAGCTTCACAATGGGTACTCGAACATTTTCAGGTAGAAGCCCCCTCAATGCAATCGGAAGCAATTGTGTCATAATCACGTGGCAGTCATGAGACTTCAGGTTTTGGAATTTTTTCTCTGCCATATTTATTATTCCCTTTATATTCGACGAGAAGCCAGACGGGACCTTGATACTGCTCAGACATTCAAAAAATATTTCCTTCTCTGCTTTGGTAAGAGCGTAGCTGGCAGGAGTTAAGTGGCATCGTTTACCCTTCTCGTTCTCAGGATGCATAGGCTCTTCAGGGGCCTTCAGACGTTGCTGCTCCTGTCGTGCTTCCGGTGTATCTTTTGTCTTCCCATACGCTCCTAGAAAGCCTAGCAGGTTCACGCAAACATTCTTCGTCACGTACATCACGTCGATTGAAGAGCGGACCTCTAAGACTTTCCAATAGGGTAGGTCCCAAAATATAGATTGCTTCTTCCACATGGGCGCATGTCCGACATCGTCATTCGGAACAGATAGACTGCCAGGACCTTTTCCAAAGATTACTTCTAGGTCCTTGACCATACCAAATACCTCCTCACCGGTACGGAGGACAGGCTTCCTCCGGGGTTCTGCCAGACGGTTGAAATGCTTGCCTTTCTTTCTTACTGGATGCAGGTTCGGAAGAAATCGGCGATACCCTAGGTACACAACCTTCTTACATTTATCCAAATATACACTTTCAGTATCATCTAAACAGTGTGTGCATGCATTGTATCCCTTGTTTGTCTGCCCTGAAATGTTACTAAGAGCAGGCCAATCATTGATGGTTACGAAAAGCAATGCTCGTAGGTCAAATGGCTCCCCTTTGTGCTCATCCCACATACGTACACCTGGTTTGGCCCACAGCTGTAAAAGTTCTTTAACTAATGGCCTTAGGTACACATCAATGTCGTTGCCGGGTTGCCTCGGGCCTTGGATGAGCACATGCATCATAATGAACTTCCTCTTCATACACAACCAAGGAGGAAGGTTATAGATACATAGGGTCACAGGCCAGGTGCTGTGACTGCAGCTCTGCTCACCAAAAGGATTCATGCCGTCTGTACTTAGACCAAACCTTAAGTTCCTTGCGTCACGTGCGAAGTCCGGGTACTCTCGCTCGACTTTTCTCCACTATGACCCATCAGCGGGGTGTCTCAACATCGCGTCTTTCTTACGGTCTTCCATGTGCCATCGCAACAACTTGGCATGCTCTTTATTTCTGAAGAGACGTTTTAACCGTGGTATTATAGGAGCATACCACATAACCTTGACGGGAACCTTCTTCCTAGGGGCCTCGCCCTCAACATCGCCAGGATCGTCTCGTCTGATCTTATACCGCAGTGCAGTGCATACCGGGCATGCATCCAAACTCTCGTACTTCTCACCGCGGTAGAGGATGCAGTCATTAATGCAGGCATGTATCTTCTGCACGTCTAATCCTAGAGGGCAGACAACCTTCTTTGCTTGGTATGTACTGTCGGGCAACTCATTATTTCTTGGAAGAAGATTCTTCATTTTTACCAACAACTTTGAAAATGCGCTGTCAGTCACACCATTCTCTGCCTTCCATTGCAGCAAATCCAGTGTGGCACCTAGCTTTTTGTGGCCATCTTCGCAAGTTGGATACAACAATGTTTTGTGATCCTTTAACATCTGCTCTAGCTTCTCCTTCTCCTTTTCAGTTTCACATTCTTCCTTTGCATCAGTAATGGCCCGACCAAGATCGTCATCAGCGGGCCCATCTGCTCCCTCTTGATCTTCATTATCTACCTCCGTTGCATTATCATCATATTCAGGATACATATTATGATAGTTTTCATCATCCTCTTCTTCTTCGTTGTCTTCCATCACAACCCCTTTTTCTCCGTGCTTGGTCCAACAATTATAGCTGGGCATGAAACCGGATCGAAGCAGGTGGGCGTGAATGGTTCTGGTATTTGAGTAGTCTTTCTTGTTCTGACAGTGAACACACGGACAGCACATAAAACCATTGTGACCACGGTTTATATTAGCCACAACGATGAAATTTTGGAGGCCCGTAATGTACTCGGAAGTGCGGCGGTCACCGTACATCCATTGCCGATTCATCTGCATTAATATGTAGTATATATCAAAAAATAATAGGGAGATGACCATTTATATATATAGTACATCAATGACACATCAAACTATAGTTGCCGACCTCGACCGAGACGGAAAGAGCAACAAGAAAGCTTATTTTGAGCTCTCGGGCATTTCACCGAACACCTCTAGTGCATATGAAAAAAACACAAACTAGCACTCTTCACACCCTCTTGCTAGACTCCAAAATGTGAAAGAATGGAAGAGTGGGGTGTGTGTGGGCTGGGGTGGTGTCTTATATAGCCCCCCCCCCTTTAACACCGGTTCATGCCACGAACCGGTGTTAAAGGGGGGTGCGCGGGCCACTGCTGCAGGGACCTTTAACACCGGTTCGTGGCACGAACCGGTGTTAAAGGGGGGCTCCTTTTTTGCCACAGGGGCCACGCTGGTACGGCCCCCCCTTTAACACCGGTTCGTAGAAGAACCGGTGTTAAAGCCCCTTTTCGGGATCAACAAAAGACCTCGTTTCCACTATTGCCTCGGCAACCGCGTGCTTGGAGGGACTGGGTACCGGGCCTCCTAGCTAGAGCGCTTGCGCCTCCTGGACACGTAGGCACCACCGCTCATAGCCGTTGACGAAGGAACAATCTTCTACAAAATGCGCCATCGAACGGCGGTGATTCGCCTACGGTTTTGACGGTAAAGTTTGCGGGCGGGTTATGTGAAGAATGGCGCCGACAAGGCCGTTTTACCTTCGGCTGCCGCCCTAGATATAGCGGGAGAGAGGTGTGGTCATGGTGTAGATATAGATATGCAATGAAGATGGCCGGCATTGCCTACATATAGTGAGAAAAGGGCGGGAAGCGGTGGAAAAGGCATGAAGGGCATGGCGGGAAAACGCGCTAGCGAGCAATTTCACCGCCGCGTGGCCAGCAACGGGACGATGCTAGGGAGACGAGCCGTCCATCTCACTGCTTGGGCTGGCCCGTGTTGTTTTTACCTCCATCCAGCATCCCCGCGCTAGACCCCTATTGGTTGGGTTCGTCTTGCGGACGCCGGATGACAAAACGGGCCGCGCCAGCACGAAAAATATTCTGGGGGGAGGGGGCGGCTTGGCCTAATTTAGAGCGCTGACACCCCTCATAGCTCTTTAGGGGGCCTTTAAGGACCCGAGTGGAGATGTTCTAAGAACCGAAGGAAGATTGCATCCTGAACTTCGAATAGTTGCTATCGCTCTACCAAATCAAATTGAACCAACTCGATAAGTGTTATTTGTTTTGCGTATGCCAGGCTCAAATGGTCCCAAAACACACGTGATTTCTTCCAGGAGAGCCGTTTGCGAAACTTCGTCATTGTACACGCCTTTGTACCATAAACCGTGTGACTTGTTCAAAAATCACGCACACCGCACAAACTGAATCACATCTCATCCAAACATCACACACGGTTTATATTAAAGAAAAACATTTACGTCTGCTAGGCCTCCATCATTGTTTCAAGTCGACATACCGAGAGTGAATTCGCATGGAGAAATGGTGTCGATGAGAGAGGAAGTCGGCGAAAGATTATACGAGGATTTTATAGGTGAGATAACACGTCGATTAAAGCAATCCCAAACAATTTATACATGCATAAACGTGGGCGATATTGAAAAGCATCGTAAACAGTTTTTATGTGATACATGAGGCGCAATACAATAATGTTACAAAAATATGCAAGTTGCTACTACTTGTCGTCGTATGAGGAGATGTAGATGATCTCATTCTTGCTAGCGGTGACACTCCAGGCCTTCGCCGCGTGCTTTCTATCATCCTCGCGTTTCTTTGTGTACTACTCCGGCAGCGGTGCCTACTGTTGGAGCATCTCATCCTCCTCGTCATTGGCCTGCCGCTCAGCCTTCTCCCACCATTTGAGGTGTCGTGAATCATCTTCCGGCATCACAGTCGCCGTGTCCTCCTCGTCCTCTAAATTGATTTCGTAGTCATCGTTAAAGGAGTAGTCTCCGTTGTGGTACGGTGGCGGGACGGGGTGCTTCTCCTCCCTAGTCGGAGATGATTGCTCCTCCTTCACCACAGGAGAGGTCTGCTCAACACGGAGGCGCTGGGCCAGCCGACGCTGCCAAACGCAAGAAAGACAAGCGGTGTTCTTGTTGCGGGTCATATGCACGTGTTCGAGAAGTTGCATCGTCCCCATCATGTAGCACACAGATGAATGAGAAGAGGCTACGACACGCGTCTTACAGAATTAAAAAAAAAGTAGACCATGGTTTATACTCACCGTTTGAGAAAGGACACAAGAAAAAAATAGTAAAAACTTGACAAATTGTTGCAAATAAGAGGCACATAGTTTGCGAAAAACAAACTAACGTGGGGTCTCCACGGCAGTGTCCATACTTGATGGACTTGGGTTTTCGGAAAGGATGTATGCGCTGGAGACTTCATCGGCTAACAGACAAACAAAGAGGACGCAAGTTTACCCATGTTCAGGTCTCCGGAGAGAAATCTTACTTCTGCTTGTTTGTTCTTGATTGATGATGAAACTGAATGTTACAATATCACTGAGAAGGATATAGATGCTTAGATTAGATCAGGCGTGAGCTACGGGTGGTGTGTAAGGGTCTCCTCCTCGGCTGGCCTCTGCTAGCCTTTATATATGAGGAGGCTAGGTCACGGGTACCGCCCGAGTTGGTTACAGTTTGAGGGCGAAACCCTAGTACTTTCCTTGTTCTTTTTTCCTTGTCTTGCATTCCAGGAGCGCGTGTCATTATGGGTTCGTATCTCCTGAATCTTTATGGGCTTCATGAATCTTAGCAGTTCATTCCGTGGGCCTCCAGTTGGACCGAATCGGATAGGCCAAAGGTGGGTGCCCATCTGGCACACCTATGTCACGAACCGTGAGGGTGTTTTGCCACCGAGCATACAGTTACGCATTGGATAGCCGTGTACTCCCTCCGTTAGGGATTATAAGGCCTAAGAGCTTTTTTAAAATGTTAGGAATTACAAGTTCTTTCTCATTTATTACCATCTCTCGTCCAATGTATTGTCTTCTTTTTCTTTCTCTTCTCTCATGCATGTATAACTATTGGTGCATGTAGTAATCAAGAGGATGCGTTATTGCTTTTCTTAATCCTATCAAAATGGTCCATAGGCCTTATACCTCCTAACAGAGGGAGTATATCGTAATTGTTATGGTCCAAAGAAACGTCAATGTGTGACGTACCCACGAAGGTGCCTGCCTGGGTCACTATAGCAAACGGTCAAAATTTCTAGATCATGGTGTCAACGATCTTCGGCACAACACACGAAAGTGTGTTCCATGCATGTGCGATAGTGTCTTAATACTCCCGATCTGTACTAGTGTAATAATGTCTGCATCTCGAAGTCAATCAACATAAACTCACTGCCCATTCTTGTGCAGATTGTACCATGTCGGATTTGGTGATGCCAAGTGAACCGAGCAAATTATCGATCTTAGTCGAATAAGCTTTGCCATGTGGTAAGCCTCGAGTAGTACTTGTGTCGTTTGTTGAGCAAAAGGTTCAGATGTAGTAGGGCTCATATATATATATATATATATATATATATATATATATATATATATATATATATATATATATATATATATATATATATATATATATATATATCTCAGGCTGATTCACGTGGGTTTTAGTAGGTAGCTGCTCCCAATTAATTAATCAAGCGCCACTGTCTTTATTAGAGAACCCTTACACAAACTACAGTACTCCGTAGCAGACCATAAATAAACAAGACAAGCGGATGGACAGGGCTTATATATACACCGTACCAGCACTGGCTCACCAAGGCAATATATAGGGCTGGTGGTCGGCATCAGCACTTGTCAGTGCAAGCGAGGAACTTGACCGTGCAGGCGGCCTCGCCGTCAGTGCAGACCTTTGAAAGGCATATGTCAACGCAATCCACTTCTTTGGATGGGCAACCGGAGAGGCAACTCGCAAAAGACGAAGCGCAGGCGACCGGGGGTGCGGCGCAACTGCTGTACGCCCGGGCGCACTTGCTGCCGCAGCTGGTTTCCGCCGCCGCCTGCACCATCATGGTCAGGGCCAGCACAAGACAGAGCGCGGCAACCACGGCGACGACCTTGACACCGGAGGCCATCGATCAGATGCGATGGAGATGCTAGGAAAGATGGAGCAAGGTAGTATGCTTTGCTAGTGTGTTAAGGGAGGCTAGATAGGGAGGCGAGGATATGATCATCAGACGCCATGGAGATGCTATTTATAGCTTATAATTAGCAGCAAACGCGGAACGACCGAAAGGCTTTTGAAAATTGCGGATCATGTAACACGCACCATTATTTGTTAAGCAATTAAGCTGTATAGTATTGAACTCCCTTAGTCCCTTAGTGTACATAGGCAAGCAAGCTGCTAGCACTTCTAATAATCTTGCTACATCCGGTCAATGTAGCTAGCACAAAAACAATCCTAACAACTCATTCCTTCCTCAGCTAGCTTCCCTTAACGAACGGTGGTTACAAAGTGCCCGTGTGCTATGAGAGATAAGCGAATAAAGGGTGGAAGCCAAGAAAACCACATGGCAACGAACGAATATTCTGGCCCGTGTCCATTCCTGAACTTCGTCTCCGATGTGGCCACGAAACTTACAAAGTGGTACAAAGCTAGCTGTATAGTATTGAACTCGCTTGGTGTACATATAGGCAAGCAAGCTGCTAGCACTTCTAATCTTGCAACATTCTAGTCAATGCACTTCTAATCATAACTAGCACAAAAACAATCCTAACAACTCATTCCTTCGTATCCTCTCCCCCTATAGGCTATAGCTAGCCTCCCTTAACGAACGGTGGTTACAAAGTGCCCGTGTGCTATGATGAGGAAATAAATTGTGGAAGCCAAGAAAACCACATGGCAACGAACGAATATTCTGGCCCAGCCCTGTCCATTGATGACCTCAGAGCAAACCGTCCATTGTCCTGGAATTCGTCTCCAATGTGGCTACGAAATTTACTAACTGACATAAAACCTTCCTCAAATCAGCTTTCGTCCCGCTTTATTATAAAGCCATACGTCGCCTGAACCGATAAAAAGTAATGAGCAAACCCTTTACATAGCAGATCAAAGATAAACAAAAAAAGCACGCAAATATCCACATCCCGCCGAAATAACGAATCAGGGGCCACCACACCTCCTTGTGAAACCGGACCTAGTCACACTACACCCACTAAGTTGTAGCTAGAGAGAGCCGCTTGCCCCCTCTCTCCGGGCCATGGAGCGCCGATCCTGCCAGCGGACAACAAGGATAGACAATGGCGGAGATCACATGTTTAAGATAGGAGACCACCAAGAACACCCCACGCCAGCGCTAGAAGTGCCTCAAGACGAGGTTTGAACATACCCACCAATGACACCACACCGAGGCCAAAAGGTCACTTCCATTTCTCATTTTATTTTTATTTTGATGTCAACTGTATGACAAAGTCGTCAATTATTTTTATGCTCTTCTTGAGGTTGTCTTCTGATATGATATTAAGATAGCTATTAAAGTTTCCAGAACATATCAGCATAGCGATAATAATAAACAAGAGAATTTTCCTCGTCCAATGCTCTCCTGAATTCAATGCTAGTTTCATCTTATCCCCACTTCAAAGATTAAATTCATAGTTCCCATGAAAAGGTCCTGAGGAGATGTGCATCATTGTGAGCCAGTGACTTGATGTGAAGTGAAAGGATAGAAGATCGAACCCATTGTTCTTATATTTCACATAAAACCGGGCTAGTCTCTAAACTTTCCAGTTGAGCCTTTTCAAGTAATTCAGCTTTGGTGGAACAATCACACTGCCTCAAACTCGGATTCTATTTATTCCTTTTTTCTCTTGGAAATCTGAGTTATGATTAGCCCGGTTTAGAACTTCTCAATGAAACCATGCTTCTATTGTGCCTAGAATAGCTAGAGTGAATTTAGGTTAGCCTTTTAGGCATAGGACTTTATTTTCGTACTATTTTGCAGCATTCACCCTGAAAGAATCACTGCTGAAATCACGGCTTTTGTTGAGAACTCGTGGCTTGCTAGCCTCTTCTATTGAAGCCCACTTTTGCTTCTGTATCCCCATCCCCCCCTTAGGGAAGCTTTGAGGGGAAAACCGGTTTTTTGGGGTGGTTTTTACGTTTGATCTGGATCCGGTCTGATCGTTTTGATCCATACACATGAGGTCATATGCATACATGGCTGGAGTATAATACGGAGATGATGTGTACGAGAGATCAACTCATCATGTCGAACGGAACCGATCACGACATGAAACAAGGAGATTTACCAACATCTATTTTCCATGGGGTCGTCCTGTACAGATCGCCTCCAGATCGTATACAACATACTGGAGTAGTATGGGCTAAACCTTGACAGGTACTCACCCAGAACTCACGCGAGAACCTGTTTTTCAAGCAAACTTTTCCCTGGGGGGGGGGGGGGGGGGACCGAAGAAAGCCTCATTGATGCCACTTCTCCCCATTCCGTTGCAAACATTCCGTTGCAAACATTCCATCCGCAAAGAGAACATTCATGATTCAAAGTTATCGATTTTCTTTTACTTTTTACTACATTGGCATAGTTATGACTAACTTGAATGATAGTATGACTAACTTTAAATTCCTGTAGTTGGATGACTAGGATGACTAGGATGATAGTTGTACCCATCCCAGTAGAGTTTAAACTCTACGTTTTTCTTAGTGGCGAGTGTATGTATTTGTTGTAACCTTGTGAGCGCCTTCGTTTGTACAATGTTTCTAAAAAAGAACTTGAATGTAAATTTAGAATTAACTTTCTTCTAATAAAAGTTAATTTAAGAGTTTTATCTTCCCTGGGTTTAAACATACTCTCCTATCAATTTTGCAACCAATTGTAAAATCATCTTAAGCACTAATAGTTATTTTGCACCCAACATATTGTTACATTGTTTTACTGAAAATTTTATGTTTTGTATAAGAATAATTATGTTCATATATTCACCACAACCAAAAAAATTGACACAAAAATAAAGTTTATGAGTCATTATAGTGTAAAAACACCAAAAATATGTATTTTACGTCAAATTTTTTTACAGCACGTAAACAAAAAAAATTATGTCATTTCTAAATTTTATTATGTTCTTTTCGACTTACAAAGTAATACGTGACGTAAAAATAATATATTGTTGTAAAAATAGAGGGTGGGTGTAGAATAAGTATTCTACACCCTGCATGTCAAATAGCGCCACCCTAAACCGTAAAGATAAGATGGGTATAGAATATATATATATATATATATATATAGAGAGAGGGTGGGTGTAGAATATATATATATACCTGGATACATACCTAAGGTATACGTACCTAAGTTGCATATATAAACACCTATCCTGGATACGTACACCTTAAGTATGCAATATCTTAGGTATGTGATATCTAGATATGTGTAACTTAGGTATATGATACCTAGGTATGTGTAACTAGAGTGCGTATACCCCTCAGGTATATGTGATTCAAAGCAAAACATACGTGTATATATATATATATATATATATATATATATATATATATATATATATATATATATATATATATATATATATATATATCGACGCGGATTTGCTACACACGGTCATAGCTGCGCATAGGCTTAGGACCGTTGGATAAAGAGATCACATACACTACTAGTTTAGATGGTAATGGCTGGCTCTTGAAAGTAGTAATGGTCCCTAACGGCGTTTACAGCACCGTGTGTGTGTACATGCATGCAATGCCTAGGGGCTCGTGAAAACCCTAAAAATTTTAGCTCGCTGTTTGGCAAAGAAACTTTTAGCATCTAAAATGAAAGGATAAGTCAACAATGCTTAAAATGAGTTCTACATAGTATGCAAACCCTAGTGAAGGTTTGTGGTACTATGCAAACCCTAAATTTTCATCTAAGTGGTTTAGTGTCTTGTTTTTTTGGCGGGAGAGAGTTACTTGTCGCGCGCATCCCTCCACATTTTTTTGTAAAACAATAACCGGTCCATAATAACGATGTAAAACAATAGCTTGTGATTAGAGAAAGCAATGGTACGTACCAAACAAAAGTGCACGAGGAGGGATGAGGTAGAGGGAAGAAAGCAATAACCGGTTCCACCTAGTTTTTCAAATGAGCAAGGAAAGTTGAAGAGAGACTAAATAAGTTAGGGTTGACTAAATAAGTTAGGGTTTCTCAGCATGTTGTTCGTTAGGGTTTGCCTCACCTAAACGAAATTAGATAAGCTTTGTTTTGCATGTCGCTCGTTAGGGTTTGCCTCATGCAACCGAAAATAGACAAGCTTTGTTTTGCATGTTGCTCGTTAGGGTTTGCCTCATGCAAACGAAATTAGACAAGCTTTGTTTTGCATGTTGCTCGTTAGGGTTTGCCTCATGCAAACGAAATTAGAAAAGCTTTGTTTTGCTAGGGCTTCATGCATGCATGCCAAATGAACACTAACGGCGTTAGTTCTTAGACAAATCCTGGATCTGGATACATGTGCTCCCTATATCAAAAGAGGATAGAATCAACGGTGGATAGGCTATGCGCAGCTATGTCCGTGTTTAGCAGGCTATTTTCCATATATATATATATATATATATATATATATATATATATATATATATAGTCGCGCTATTTGACACCCAGCCCCGACTGGCTCCGCGAGCGCGCGCGTCTGTGTCAAGCTCAGCGACGTAAACGTAAGATATCCTGTCATGGGCCAAAACCGTCCCACCCCACACGCACGCTGAGCCAGCCCTGTGTGCCTTAATGTCTTTTCTTTTAACTGACGTAAAATATCTCCCAGCCAACGTAAACAACTGACATGGAAACCCGCTAGCCAAGATAATAAGAGTTACTATGCCATGATTCTTTTTCCAGCATCGTGAACCTTTTTTTTTTGCAAAAGATGGCTCAATTATACATTTCAATAAGAACCCACATAAGATTATGCCAGGATTATTCTTGATCATCTCTCCTGATTACAGAAACATAAGATTGGCAGGGACAGCCTAATGACATTTTCTAAGAACTCCATGCCATTGATTCAAGGGCATGTAAAAGAGATTTGCACGTTTCTGCATACAATTAACGGCATAGTCAGACACTCAGATGTGCCCATAGAATAAAAAATCATTGCCTAACGCCTACCAAACATAAAGGAATTAATCCCCAAATAGGCAGTGAAGTACATTACTCAGCATAATCCATTTTTTTACATTAAATCCATTGCACGAAATTTTGATGGTTCATTTCCATCCTACTAAGCAACACTATTTTGGGGCTGGCGTACTATAATGTGATGCCTTCAATCAATTGCTTCTCATCAGTGTTGAACTTGAATACCTCATTACCATCAACCCATCATGATCTTTAGTGTTGCAGCTTTGTTACAAAAATTACGGAAAATGGATGTAAAATCTGCAAGCTCAATCAGAAAGTAAAGATTTGAAACATAGGATTATTGTTTCAATAATATGTTCCGAAATGTTCATGTTATATTTTGTTACCAACTAATGCATTGTACGTAAGGGAAACAATGAAATTTACCGTTGGAGTAATGATGAAAATTATTGACGCAAGATTCTAATATTCATGGTTGTAGTTCTGAGAACTGTTAGCAGTGACCGACAAGGTCAGAAAACTAGGAACAAAATCAGGAGGCAAACCTTGTAAAGAAAAAATATATCAGTTATGATAACAAATAAAAAAATTCAGTAAATACAGAAGGGTTACAAAACCCGGTTAGCTTGACAGATCAAGTCCATGATTCAGGTCAGATGACCAGCAGGTAATGTCAGTGATATTTATAATCTAGAAACATGTTGCTAATTATTTGCCTATATGGTTGTATAATCAAAGACCCATTAACGAACAATCAAACAATTGTTTACCTTAAAAAACAGATATTTATCTTAAGGTGAGTATATGTGCTGGTATGTCTTACCGTAAGTAAAATAGGCCACCAAGCCTTAGTGCAGTGCCATGTTTCCATATGCGCATAATTTTCTCTAAATACTTGGCTATGTGTCCAAATTCCTTGCATGTCCCTCGATTCCAAGGCATAACACCTATACCTTATTTGCCTAAGAAATTTATAATATATAGAACTAGTATCATATTATTGGTCAGGTACACTTCCAATTAACTGGATCAATTGTTTTTGTCACACGACCCAGATCACTGGCAGAGTATTAGATTTATTACTATACATAGTGAGTAGTGACAGACTAGATGCAGAGCCCTACATTTTTCACTGAGGCGAGCATGAAACTGCGATCGATCTGTGGCAGAAGAGGAACAAGTAGGCATACTAATTTGTTAGTCTGGGTCGTCGTGGGAGATACGGAAACCAACCGCTCAGCCGAGGGCTTTGGGGTCCTTGGCGGCACAGCAATCGTTGAAACTTGGCGGCGTGCGGAGGGTCATCATCCTTGAGCTCATAGTACCTGCACTGGTCTGCCACCGTCATCAGGAATGGTAAGAATCAGATCAATCCATGGGTCTAGATGATTCATAATTGGAGAGAAAATTGTAACTTACTCATCCAAATTGGTAAATATGGGGTGGTAAAGAAAAGAAAAAGCATGAAGCGCCGTTTCCTGGTTGCGGACCGCCTGTATCAGTTAAGAAGCAAACGATAAGGAGCTACATGAACAAAAAGTAAATTACATCTCCAAGCAGCCTCCCACAACTGTTGGGAGGATTAAAATCGGCAACAAAATATTACACTAAACTGTGTATATTTGTGACTGAAAGCACAACCAACAGTAATTAGGCCCAACTTGATGATCTACCTGGCTTGTGGTCAACTTGCCATGTCAACTACCCTGTCTAGATAACCAACTTCAATCAAGGGCTTCGATTAATGTTTGAATTTTTTTTACAGAGCATGCAAACAAGTGTTTGAACATCTTTTTATTAAGTTCAGGAAGTGCGTGATTTACTTGACTGCTATAGACCAGTTTATAGAGCTACAACGCATAACTTTAGCTTTTTAAATATTTGATAACAAAGTTCCTTGAAGTGCCATACTGCTGTAAAGAACTGCAGACAAAAATTACTGATGTTTTATATAGCCAATCTATCCTTGTATGTAGGATCAATGGGTTACTTCTATGATCAATTC
This sequence comes from Avena sativa, assembly GCA_916181665.1. Taxonomy (NCBI): domain Eukaryota; kingdom Viridiplantae; phylum Streptophyta; class Magnoliopsida; order Poales; family Poaceae; genus Avena; species Avena sativa. The sequence continues at coordinate 58,057,703 of OV702285.1, read as the reverse complement.
TATCCATTTCTTGTGGGATTCTAATGTAATGATCTTCTCTTAGCTTGGTTCAGTAGGTACAGAAATCCCTAGTGCATGTGTGAAACGCCAATGGCACAAGAACTGTATGAATAATTTCCTTACATCAAAGTAATTACATTATTAGAATACCAACTGTAGTTCTATCAGCTGGATTTCAGTTTTGCTGATTTAAGATATGATGCGTCAAGGAAAAAATTAAGGTAATATGATGCATATTTAAGGGCTTGCCATGGATAAGTCGCAACGAAAACAAAATATACTAACCAGCTTAAACTGCAGCTTCAGCGATAGAAGCTTACCACTCCAGCAGGGAATCTTTTAGGGGCCAACAAATAATTTCTCAGTTTAGATCCCAGTCGCCATATCTCGTAAATCAACATCAGAAAAATTGAGAAGTTATAAACGCATTGACAAATCCATGTACTACAACACAAGAATAAATCACAGATAGAAGTACAAGAATGCTACGAGCAGTTTTCACAAACTAGAAGAAAATAAATGGTATGAAGAAAAGTTTGCCCTTTTGATTCCAATCCGTACTCCTTTGTATCCGACCAGTTCAACACTTCAGCTACAAACGTACCATAGCCGAAGTTGCCTAGAAAGAGAGAGGGATGCAGGAATTGTAAGAGATTGAAACGCATTCGCTAGCTAGACACAACAGCTGCTAATGCAAGAAGTTGAATAAGAGAGGAGCGGCCAACACCAAACCTTGTCGCCATCGGCTGTGTTGTGAGCGGAGGGCTCTTCAAACTAATTACAGATGTGCCTCACTTCTTCCATCAATATCTTGATTCTTACCTCCTATGTACTCCGCTAGATGGAAGAACTGAGCGGAGTATATAGGAGGTATGAATCAAGATATTGAAGACCACTCATCAGCCAGATGCACATATTATAACTTTAAAGAACTACATCATCCGCTAGAAACTGAAGAACGTGGCAACATTGGGGAAGAAAGAAACAACATTCAGTTGGCGAATCGTGAGACTATGCGGTGGTGGATCTGCCTCCGATTCCTCTACTCAATGACCAAGCAACACAAGGAAATCTCTCTAGCAGTCAGACTCAGTTGGTGAATCGTGAGAGAGGAAGGAGATTCGTAATATATGCTTTGGTCAACCGCCACCGTACCTTGCGTCTAAGTCTACCGGCGGCGTACTCTGCCCACCGAGAAACGATCAACATCAGGTCTGAGGCTGCCGACCGGACCTGCAAAAAAACGGCCGCCCGCCGCTCACCACGATGCAGATCCTCTCCTCAGGCCCCAGCCCCACCCTCCTGCGCCACGCCTCCATTGCCACCATTCAGCCAGCCGAGTAAGGCGCCGCTGATTTCACACCTCACGACGCAGGCGAAGACACCCACAACGTAGACCCATCCGCCGTTCTCTTCCCACCAAGGCCCTCCCGTGGCTCACTCGCTCACCGCCGGCTGCGCTCACCTGCTCTCCGCCGCCGCCACCGCGCTCAATTCCAAAGCGCTCGTCGCCCTCTCCGCTCGATAATAAACCAGGAGGGGGGGAAATCAGGAGATGGCTGGGTAGCTCTGAGACCCCCACGAGCACGAGGCCACGACTGAGAAAATAAACCGATGGCATAAAAGAAAAAGAAAAGTTACGTCGGGTCGCTGGGTCGAGCAAACCATACACCAGTTCGGCTCGAACGATCGACCCGGGTGCAGAATTACTTATTCTACACCCGGGGGTTCTAATAGAGCTTCTATATATATATATATATATATATATATATATATATATATATATATATATATATATATATATATATATATATATATATATATATATATATATATATACCTATACCTAATAATAAAGGAAGAGTGTTTCTTGTAGTACCTACACTTTTTTGGACCGTTTTACCTTCTCACTAAAATAAATAATACATGATATTGCCATTGTACCGGTTCAAAACGTTTCCTTTTTCTATTACCGGTTCAAAACGCTTTCTTTTTCTATCCCCGCCTGTCAACGCTGGGTGAAACTCAGGTAAAAAAAAATGCTGGGTGAAACTGGTGTCGACGACAGCGAGACGACTTGAAGTAGCGCTGCGTCCTGTGTGAGTCGATTAAGGTTGGGTTTCAAACTCCGCGTGCGTGTGTGTCAGAGGCCATGTTCGCGCTGCTTTACTTGCTCAAAAATAGATGACGAGGCACCAGAGGAGAAATCAAACCCCAACTATCTGCTCTTGTGCACAAGGCACTGACGGCTGCATTCTCCGGTTAACTCCATATGCTCCTTATATGTCATCGCCAATCAATGCCGTTTTATCCATAAAAGAGAGCTGTGTAGTAGTTCTGTTTTCACATGACTGAATGGAGCTGTTGAGGTAAGGGCATGGTGGATGCGGTGATTGAATAGGTCCAGCTCTCTGCTTCCGCTGCCATGTAGTTGTTGCCGGCGCCGCTAGCTGCTTCCCCAGCACATCCATCTCCGAAGCTTGCCACGCGGCGCTGCACTTCCAATGCCCGATGTTACCTATGCGCGAGAGCGCTCTCTTCCGACGCGGCGTCGAGTGAGTGCCACAGTTGTCCAAGGAACGAAGACAGGTCCGTTGCCTGCTGGGCGCCATGGCAGCGTCGGTAGTTCTTGGAGAGGAGGATGGCAACGATGTGGGAGAGCGGCTCCGCCACCTAGCTCCTCCTTAGGTCGCGTCGGTCGAGGTCATCTGTTGGAACAGGAGAGACATGCTCCCCGTCAAACGCGACCTTTGACGACACCATCAAACTAAACACAAAGACACCATGGCCACCCCTGGGTCTTCGGACACTAGAGCCCGCTGACCTCCTCCGTCCGTTATGAAAAGTGTTAATAATAGATATATCCATCACTTTAGTCTTCTCAATTTGAGAAAACGAGTTCTATGAAATTTTCAAAAAAAATTGAAATATTTGGCAACTGTGTTGGCGGTTAAAGGCACCTTGACGACCGTCGAAAAATTGCACCCCGGTATTGTAAGAAACACTTATTTTAGGTCTCGGCTTGATGCACACTAATGGTAAAAAAATGCACGCTTATTGCATTTTTTGCATGGAAATAAAAATGACTTGCAAAATTAGTAAATTATTATCGCATTTTTTTCATGGAAATAAAAATGACTTGAAAAATTAGTAAATTATGTTTAGTTTCTCTTTAGGTCACATCTCACCATAACCTAAAAATATACTACCTTTGTTTCAAAGAATAAGGTGCGCACGTATTCGACGAGCTTTGACCAAAAAATTAAGCAACCATATCTTGATTATATTGCACATAATTAGTATAGTTTGATTCGTATTGAAAAGTACTTTCTAATGATGCTAATTTTATATCAATAATCTTTATATATTTTGAGCAATTCTTGGTCAAAGAAAAAATACGCAAAATAAGAACGCCATATTCTTTGAAAGGGATGAAGTAGAAATAAGTGAATTTCCTTCTCCCAGTGCAATGCACGGGCAATTTTGCTAGTATATATATATATATATATATATATATATATATATATATATATATATATATATATATATATATATATATATATGCAATTACAGGTTATAAGGAGACCAACTAAACTACAAATATATCTCAACACATGGTATGTACTTGCTCTAATACAGTTAACATCGTGTTCCGCAGCTATCAACTCCGAAAGGAAAAAAAAAAGAAAAAGAAAGAAAACTAGTTTATAAATAGTATCTCCATACCGGCATCTGGTCCTCGTCATCTTTCCCTGTCTCATCCTCGATTTCCTACCGAGTCGATCGATGGCTTGTGTTCTCAGGGTCGCCGCCGTGGCAGTTGTCGTCTGCGCCATGCTGGCCCTGAGCATGGGGCAGGAGAGTTGCAGGCGGGAGGAGTGCGCTCGGCTCTGCAACGGCTGCGAGGATAACTTGTGCCGTACCAGCTACTGCGGACGGATTTCGGTGTGCGCTGCCCCATGCCCCGTCGTCAAGGTCGTCGAGTCCGTGGTGGCCCTGGCCTGCCAGCCAATGTGCGCCTGCCGGTCCTTGTGTGCAAGACGACGATCCCCCAGGACCAGGACCAGAACCAGAAGGCGGCATGCCTCAGGAATTGCCCCTCCAATCACAAGTGCTTGGAGAGCTGCTAAGCAACCAAGAAGCTCAAAAAGGAAAGGTAAACCCGCTAGCTCGTTGTGAGCAAAGCGGAAGGATTAGGCGGCCACGTCTCTGCCTGTCCGTGTGTGTGTGTCTGCATGATATCTTGTGCGCTCCATCGTCTATGTACTGCGAGAAGAACCATTATTGGGTTCTTGTCGTGTCCTTATGTTTAAGGAATTAAGGGTTTCCCTTTATAAAAAAATAAATAAGAGAGTTGATTTTGCTTATTCCAGTGACCAGGCCTATTCATCCAACCACGATGGCCTGACATTGTAAGCCCCAGCTACTCTCTCTACTACTATTCGGAACAATATTCGATTACAGTGGCGACTTGGGTTCCAGGCTAGGGAGGTAGTAGGGAGATAGATACAAGTTCAGAGAGAGGAATACAATTAGGTTCAGTAGTTTCATATCGCCCAGACATTCGGGCCCAGGCGCTTGCTCCACTAGCGGGTACGCGTTGATTTCCTCACGTGGTTCTCGGCGATTTGAGCGCGGGCCTGCTTGTGAATCGAGGTTGGCGATGGCACGGGCCTAACATTACCCCCTTCTTCAGTTTCGGCTTGACACCAAGCAGGTGCTCGAGGGGGCCGAGCTCGCAGTTGCGCCTCGTCTTCCTAGGTCACCAGTGAAGCAGGGAGCGACGAGCAAAGGATCTGTATTGGGTCCGCACCGTGGATCCACGCTTATAATGTCGTCGCTAAAGAACTTTGAAACGGCTAGTCCCTCCTACCAGAAGAAAAGAGGGCTTAGGTTCGGTCCTATATCCATCACTAGTCCTAGTTTGTTACAGGTCATACCGTCTTTAACGGCTAGGAGCCCGGAAAAGTACTAGTCCCGGTTCGTGATACGGCCCGAGACAAGAGACCTTGCGCCAATCGGCTACACTATGCGGAAACAATTAGTCTCGATACGTATCACGGACCGGGACTAGAGGTTTCTCTATATAATTCTATTTTGTCTATGCCCGAGCCATGACCATTTTTCTTCCAACGCAAGCCGAGTTCATGCCTTTTTTTCCCAAGATTGTGAAGATTTGGTTGCAACCCCTAAATCCAAGGTTTTTAAAGGTTAGGAACTTCATCCTTTCATCTTTCATTGTTAGTTTTTCTCAATGCGTTAGAAGTAGAGATGGATTGCATGCTCTAGAAGTAGAGAGATTTCTAGATGTGTAATTTTAGGCAAATTTTGATTAGGCAAAAATCTATTATATACTAAAAGCAATATAAGAGTGATTTTCATGTTGATCCACATCACCTAAATTATATTAACCATTGGATATATTACGTAAGACCATGATTTAATTATCAGATTAGTACAATAAGGATTTAACGTGTCACAAGTCCTCTTATAATATAAAACGTCCAGCACGTCACGTGTCAACTCTTATATGTATATAAGGAAATACCACGCGTTCAGATGGGCCCAGCAGTGTCCCATGTTCCAATTTACAACACGTAGAAGAAGTAAACTCTAAACCTGGTCGGTCATTGAAAATAGCCGAAAACTGATTGATCTATACGTATGAAGTCAACCCTAAAACGTCATCCATGAATCGCTCCAAGGATAGCTGAGTCCGTCTTTTGAAAAAAAACTGCTTGCTCTTTCTATTCAATGCATATCTCCTTTCGGCTAGATGATGAATCTGTTTGAAAAAAAGACGTGTATATGGTGGCAACGTAATACCTGTTTATAAAGATTAAATTGACTGAAACGTTCACCATTAATCTCATTCGGTTAGCTGAGTTTGTTTGAAAAAATGTGTATCATAGCTAAAACATGGTGACAAAGTTAAAGGTCTATTTCAATTTTATGTTTAAATTGATTGTTACATGTACCATTAATTATTCAATATACACATCATAGAAAATCCATAGGAACTCCTTAGACATAAATATTGTCCAAAACATATACTCGATACAGCTTTTTTATTTCCAGTCGAGTCTTAATTATAGTACTCTCTCTCCAATCCATAATAAGTGTCACCATTTTAATACAAATTTATACTTAATCAGAGACACTTTATAAGATATTCTCTCTGTTCGGAAATAACTGACTCAACATTGTCTAAATACGGGTGTATCTACACATAAAAATGCGTCTAGATACATTCATTATCTAGATTTTTTCTAAATACAAAGTTGAGTCACTTATTTCTAAAAAGAGGAAGTATACAATAGTCAAAAGTAAACACTAATCTCTATAGGATGTCCCTAAGAATCAGATGTTTCTTTTGAATAAAAGTGGTACCATATCATTTCAAATTCAGAAGCAAATATTATCGGTGACATATCCTCACAGCAAATTGGTACTGGTAGTTGTGTAGTTGTATCATTGCTCTCCCTTAAGGAAGCCCATTATTCCCAATAACCAACATTCGACCCTCCATGTTTTATGAAAAAATGAATCCATCAATTGCTTTTTTAGCTTTACTCCTTCAAACTGCACAATCATCATATGGTGTTTATATATGTCAATTCATAGAATGTTTCAAACATGATGAATTGATGTTATGTTATTAATAGTTGTTTAACTTGATACACTTTGTATTGATCTATTGTTTGTGATATTTCATGTATGGCAATGATGATATATTGTTTTTAGTTTGTTTAACTACAATAATGTGATTCAGTGAGATTATGGTTACTTATGATATCTCTACTAGATGATACTTTAAGATCCATTATTACCGTGCTACTAGAAATCACTGATACTATATATTGAAGTTTATATACTAGACAAAGCTAATACCATTTTTTGTTTTAAATCTGTTGGGTTTTTGTATTTTAATGTATTCTTAGAGGGTCATTACTATGATTGGCTATTGCAAAATATTAAAAAGTCTTGATAACATGATATGGATATTTATGCATATGATAGCCATTAGTATAATGGACCATATTTGACAAAATGGTCATGAAAAAACATCTATAAATGTTTGATACATGGATTTTAGCTTAGGTGCGCCACATTGGATTTATGTATGATACGATGGCAGTCTCGCAGGAGAAAGGTTATGAGAGGCTGTAAAATTAGACTGGTATGTGCATACATATATACACCTCATATACATATAGGTATCACCTAATACATATCCTCAAATTTGAAAAACCGAATGACACATTTTTTAGACCAAAATGTTAAATTAACCTCACATGTTTAGAAAATTAATATGAGACCTAAGTCGTTAGATGCATCCGTGATGCCAAAGACATCCTCTACACGACACGTTCGTTGGAATTGACAATCATGTAGAAAAATGGCAACCTACTAAGAAGTCAAAACGAAGTTCGTCCATGACAATATGGCTACGTCACATCAAACGATAAATATAATTGAGTGAGAGTGCAGAATAAATGAATTGGAGGTTACGATTAAGACGAGCTGAGTTTTAAAAAATAGTTAAACATACGATTGCATCTATTAGAAATAAATGCCATTGTTATTGTTCTATTAAATATATTAATAAAACAATGCAAAACAAAATAAGATTGAAAAATTCAAGCTAAAATTTATTACTACCTCCGATCCTAAACAAGTGTCGCCATTTTGAACTAGAGTTAGTTCAAAACCGCGACACTTATTTAGGATCGGAGGGAGTACCATTTTTTAATAACATAAATAATGGTCAAAGTCGTATATTGTCGATTTTCCATGTTAGGATGTTATGTATTTCACAACATGAGAGTGTCACATAATGGTCTAACCATCATAGTATCGTTTCTCAATAGGACGCAAATTATTCAACAATATGAATGCTAGCATCACATAATTATTCAACATCACATAAAAACTACCAGGTAGCTCATGGTCTAAACTTTAATTCGATATACCAATTTATTCTCATGCACATACTTCACATGTTCATTAATGTATTGTTTTGGTAATATTCTTATAATCTTTCACCCATGAATTAAAAAAAATCAAAGATGACTTCTAAGCATAAGATATATATTTAGCACATATATTGTTTTCCTTTAACATTTGTGAATGTATTAATACTTCCAATGTATTTTAAGACACTAAAGAAATAAACTAAAGAACTGATTGAGGGCCGTTTATTTCTTCACCTGCGGATGGCTTACACAAAATTGTGTTTTTTTTTGCAGTTGTGGAGACCGCTCAGCAGAACCTTGGAGTGGGACGCAATCTCTTCCCTCATTAATGATGTCAAGAGCAAGATCTTGACGCTTCGACAAGCCATGGAGTATTTGGCCTCCATCCGGACCTGTTCATTTTATTCGGTGGCAGCGGAGAGTGGTCCTGTGCTTGGGCGATTTTTTTTTAAATAATATACTTTTTTTAATATTTTCTAGATCTATTACAGGTTTTTTGAATTTTATAAAACTAGCACTTTATCGGTTTGGTCAAATCCGATTGAGTCAGTCGGCCTGGAGCAACCCAATTGCCCGAGGCTGTCGGCTAGGCCCAGACCGACTGGACCAATCGGTCTGGCCCAGGCCGATTGGACCAGTCGGTTAGACCCTAGCCGATAGGCGGGCTGTTATCGGACATACACATACGTATTGGGCAATCGGCCAGGAGGAGGCCGATTGAAGCATGCAGATTTTTTGTTTTTTATTATGTCCTGGTTAACTTTCCAGACGGCTGCATGTGAATGAGCTGCATGCGATACAATTTGTATCAAGGTACTGACCCGGTCTAGCTGGATTGCATGGTGCATGATGCATGAGCTAGCTCAAGCAGTCGGCTTCCCCAAGGCCGGCTTCCCTCAGGCCTATTGGGGCACTCGGCCTAACGCCAACCGATTGGCCGATACAGGCCCAGCTGCTCCACGCGCCGACGCTTACTCGGCTTGCTCCATGCCAACTGGCCCAATCGGCCTCGTCTAGGCCGACAAAGTGCTAATTCTGTAAAATCCAAAAAATGTGTAATAGATCTGAAAACGATTAAAAAAAGTATATTATTTAAAAAAAATTCGCCATGTGCTTGTGGGTGTCGTCTATCCTCTCGTGTCGCAGTCTGAAGCTAATGTTGTTTGTAGCTTCGTTGTTCACTGGCTAGGCCAGTGGTGTTGTGAGAACCTTATTCTATTTGTCCACACCGGCGGTTGGACGCAGGGGGCGGCCCGGATGGGCCATGGCCCACCCAGAATTTTGGGTAAAACATATCCTACCCCTAATTCATGGAACTAGCGATGCAAGCGAGCGAGCAATTTTGGCGGCGATGTCTTCATCTCCTAACGCGACGAGAGAATGAGAAGACCTAGCAGCTGGCTAGCTCCGGCGACTGCCTCTCCGCGGCTCCGCCCTTTCCTGAATCCCCACGCCGGCCGCCTCCCCGACTACCACTTCCTCCCTCCTGCCGCCGCTGGGCTGGCCCATCCGCTCCCGCTGCCCCTCTCTGCCTCTAGTACTCGTTGCTCCCGATGGCCGTTCGTCCAGGCGTACGCACGAGCAGCACCAGTACCGGCAGCAGGCCGGCTATAGCTAACACCAACAACTAGCACCGGGTATGAGTTGGACAGTGGAATTGGGGGCCTATTTTGATGCAATCCCGACGGGGATTGGGGCCTAATTTAATGGGATTGATTAGATAAATCAACATTGGTCTGATCTGATGCCCTGCCCTGAATTACCTCTAGATTTATTTACCATGTTTTATATGTTTTCTATTACTCTCTCGGTCCCAAAATAAGTGACATAGGTTTGCCTAGATTTGCATGCATCCTAAGTGATTTATTTGGAACGGAGAGAGTATAATTTAGATTTGATTATGAAGAGAAAAATCGACATTGTTATTTCTGGCCATGTTCTTTAAGTCTGTTAGGTATTCTACTTAATCTCTATATTGTGCAAACTTTATTGTGCGTCAACATGTCCACCTCTATAGGTCGTAAGGAAAAAAAATCTACTCGACTTGTGATGCTTACTAAGTTTTTGTAGTTTCTCAAAAAAAAATACTAGGTTTTTGTAGAGTATCTTCGAGTGTTCTGACTTCCATCTTTTTTGCTTGCCGAAACTCCTTATCATCGCTCCTCATTGACACGCCAAAAGAGCATAATACTGAACAATAATTTCCTTTTCAAGCGCTGTCGAACTATCTTTGCCGTGCCCTTCGTATGACGATTACGCCAGTGCCATTTTTCATCTTTTCACGTGTGTGTGGGCATAATAAGAAAGGATAAGAGTTAACTTATTTTGTTTCATTAGCTAGTTGTAGATGATTTAAACGTCCCGCCTAATAGCCACGTCTAAGCGGTGCAAGAGAAATCTAGTATTATTTATTTGTCAAATTTTTTAAAGGGTGTCCACCCCGAAGTTTTTTCCTGCGACCGCCACTGTTTGTCCTGGCGCGGCCAGGGATCGTTTACTGTTGCTACCTTTTGTTGGTCTCTGGGGCTTTATTTATAAAGCCGGGCTATTTAATAAATAAGCCTTTTATCTAAAAAAAAGTTTACTCCATATTTCTGAACAATGCAAATCTGAGTTGTGTTGAGTTCTTGATTAAGGAGAACACGGGAAGCAGGGTACCTGATACCCTCTTTTAGAGATTCGTAGAGGGACGGAAGAAAGTTCTAGACCATCATCTTCAATCAAACTTCCGACGAAGCACACAAAGATTTACCCAGGTTTAGACCGTCGTGATGGCTAACAGACCTACTTCCTGTTGTTGGTGGTATTGTTGTGGCAAGTTAGCTAACAATGGATTTTCCTTGTTTGCAACAAGGGATGGGATAACCTAGAATGCTTCTCTCTCTCTCTGCCCTGCCCGGTTTAGCACGCAGCACGGTCAAGACATGATCATACGCCCGATGCGATAGGAATCATACGAACACGATCAGATGATGCCCGCCGCATGGCCGGGCCTCACTAGCCGTCGCCACAGAAAACGGTGCGCGTGAACGGCTCGTCTCTGGAGCCTGGACCCCTGGCACTTGGCGAAAGCGCCCACGACGACGGTGCCCTTAAATTGGACGTCTGCCTCTGCCTCATCACCGCCTCACTCTGGTCTAGCAGTTTTTAAGTTTACTCTTTAACTAGCAAGGTGGCCCTCGCAAATGCGAGGGCATCACCTTCATTGTGTCAAAAGTGACTGAAATAAACCTTTACTTTCATCTATATACATTCACATTTTTCTACATGAAATAATATGGTTATGTTGTCACCTTATCTTTATGCTTGCTAAATATCATATCACATGGCTGATTATATTATTTTACAAAATTACAATATTAATGACAATATTTGTCATTTCTACATGATACTACAGCATCAGTACATCAACTTATAGTACCGATCATGAGTAATTATGTGATATTAGGTCATGTTAGGAAGCATTTAGTTTGCCTATTGTTATATTATATGTGCAGTTAGAAAAACCTATATGTTGTTGTCCAAATTTTATCTATGTTCCACTTGAGCAATATTCCAATGATTCTTAGATCATTCAAATGGAATAGCAAAACTTGTATGCTTAATTCCATAAAAAGTGGAATTTATCCTGATATAAACCTAGTTTGGTAAAATATTAACATAGTTTTATTTCACCATGTGGAGATCCGTTTTACTCTCATTTGCTTTATCTATTTGAATATGAGATGTTTCCCTTTTGTGTCCCTCGCAAATGCAAGGGTATCATCATTAGTTGATCTTTTCAGAGAAGAACATATATATATATATACAGTTTCAAAATTGAGAAGGACATAAATTTATACATTTGCTTTATATGATAGAAAATGACAATGCCTATAGCCACCACTTATTCTAAATAAATATCACACATGTAGAAATATCATTAATCATTTAAATGATTATCATGTTCTTTCAGAAAATACTATAATTACCATACGTGTCATTTTTCCACGATATTAAATTGGTATATACGATTAAGTTAAGTCAGTGATCTAGATGGTACTTATGTCATGTTAAATCCATACACAAGGTTAACCCTTAATTTTATAAATAATTATGGTTTACATGAGCACTAAAAATACAACGTTTAGACATTTATAATGAATATAAATAACATTGATACATAGAGTAAAATAGAAACCAATTTATCCAAGTCAATATAGAGGCTGACAAAACAATAAGTATTTCATTTGTTCAGAAAATAAATGACATTCTCATGTTGGTATGAAATACTCCCTCCGCCCCAAAATGTAAGGCGCCTAAGCTTTAGTCAAAAGTCAAGATCTTCTAAGTTTGACCAAGTTTATATAAACAAATACGAATATTTGCAATATCGAATGGACATATTGGAAAACTATACTTTATGGTGAATCTGTAGGGGTTCGTAGGATGGAAAACAAAAAAATTCTACCGCATACAAACAAACAAGCCAAGATCTATCTACTAGATTGTAGCAACGAGTCGATGGAATAACTCACCCTCGAAGATTCCAAAGTGTTTAACGAGAGCAGATTCTCGTGGGTGATGTAGTCGTACTCTTCCCGATCTCAAGATCGCGTAGACGATCCTTCCGGCGCTGCGTTTCGGCAGCGCTCCCGCAGTCGGTCACACGTTCGGTACTCGACGAAGACCTTCCTCTCCCTTGTTCCAGCAGGCAGCGGAGGTTGTAGCACTCTCCTCGTGATTCCGGCAGCACGACGGCGTGGTACCGGAAGTAGAGGGGAGATCTCGCAGGGCTTCGCCTTAAGCCGGAGCGAGTATGGTGGACTATGAGAGAGCCCTCGGTGATCTAGGGTTTAGACGCACCAAGGAGAGGGGATAGGCCGGCGGCTAGGGCAAGTAGAAGGCCCCAACTCGGCGGCTTGGGAGAAACCCTAGGGCGGCGGCGGCGGTTTGGTGGCCGGCGGCTAGGGTTAGGGTTTAGAGGGGTGAAGTTGTGTTCTTGGAGAGGCAGCCCTGCCCCTCCTTATATAGGTGGAGGGTGGCGGCCAAGGGAAGGGGAGTCCCTCCCCAACTCGGCCTCCTTGGCTGGCGGTGGAGGGAGAGGAAATCCTCCCCAAGTAGGTTTCCTACTTTCCCTCCACCAAGCAAAATAGCCGTTTGACTTTTCAAATTGGCGTTTGACTTTTCAAACTAGGATTTGATTTATCCCTTTATTTTGCTCAGCGATGACACCTAGTACATGATGCAACCATTCCAACTTGTTATGACATATTCATGTACCCTTCCCCTCCGGAGTGCCGGACATTCCGGAACCTTCTAGAACATTCCCGATGAAAACACCGGAACCATTCTCCAACCCCGAAACAGGACTTTCCTTATATGAATCTTATTCTCCGGACCATTCTGGATCTCCTCTTGATATCCCGGATCCCATCCGAGACTCCGAACAACATTCGGTCTCTTACTCATCATTCCATAACAACTCAACAACGTCGAATCCTTAAGTGTGTCTCCCTACGGTTCGTGAATTATGCGGACATGATCGAGACACTTCTCCGAACAATAACCAATAGGGGAATCTGGAAATTCGTATGGCTCCCACATATTTCTACGATTACTTTGCGATCGAATGAACCACTTACATACGATACCAATTTCCCTTTTTCTCACGATAGGTTACTTATCCGAGGTATTGATCGTCGGTATCTCTGCATACCTAGTTCAACCTCGTCACTGATAAGTACTCTTTTCTCGTTCCCGTGATATGTGATCCCTTGTGAACCAGTCACATGCTTGCAAGCTAATTGGATGACATTCCACCGAGAGGGCCCAGAGTATATCTATTCGTCATATGGATGGACAAATCCCACTCTTGATCCATGTGTCTCAGCCAATACTTTCCGAACACTCAATGCCACCTTTACAGCCACCCAGTTACGGTGTGGTGTTTGGTGTCATCAAAGCATCCTTTCGGTGATGGTGATAAGCATGATCTCATGGTCGAAGGAATTAGGTTACTATGTATCAGAAAGCATATAGCAATTGAACTATTAAAATGACTTGATCTTTATGCTACGCTTATCTATAGGAGTATGTCCATCATATCATTCTCCTAACGATATGATCTTGTTGTTAATAACATCTCAATGTTCATGATAGGGAAACTACAATCATTTATTAACCAACAAGCTAGTATTATGAAGAGGCTTTACTAGGGACTTCAATTTAAGTTTACAAATCACACAAGTATCAATGTTTCCTTGTTAATACTATTATAGCATGAATGTAAACATGTATCATAAACACAAAGATATAATAATAACTACATTATTATTGCCTCTAGGGCATATCTCCAACAGAATCTATTGATATTCATTTGATATTGTGGACGTTTATATTTTTATATATAAATTTGGTCAAACTTAGAATATGTTGAATTTTGTCTAAATATTAGGCGCCTTACATTTTGGAACAGAGGGAGTACATGATGTGTTAGACATGTAATGTCTACGGTATACAATTTTGACTCATAATTTGTACATGGACATATTACTAAAAGAGAAGGTACATATTATGAAAAACTCATTTTAAATGCATATCAAAATATCAATGAAATCCAAAATAATCACGGATGTACATCCAAACATTGTATGTTCGCACACAAATTTTTTCAGAAAAAAGACATTTTTTGGCCCGTGTAAAAAGACGAAAATGTCTTGTGAATATCTATTTTGGAGCATGAAAATTTTATCTTCTACACAAGCCACAAAAAATATCTTTTTTGTGAGAATTTGTGTGTAATGAAAAATGTGTGGAGGTATAGCCAAATAAATTTTCCAGAACTTTTAGACATTTTCAAATATGTTTTCATTATAGTCGGTGCATCTACAAATATGAGTCGTTTTTTTCTTCTTCTTACAGCCGCATATCAATTAAGGCAGAAAAAAACTTGAAAGAAATCACTCCGTTAAGATTTATTACCTGCAAAAAGGAAAAGGTAGCTCACGTAAAAAAAAGGAAAAAGTAGCTAGCTAGATGGAAGGGATCTGTTTCGATACGGACCTGAACGGGCTGAACATAGACTCCGTGAATTAAATGCATGACAAATATCTGACCCGCCACGTTGATGTGTTATATGATTAAATTTTACGTGTTACGTAACTCTTTATCCTATTAAATCCTGACAGCAAGTTATACATCGAACTGTCTAAATAATTTGGGTGATGTGGATCAACCAGATGCCTCGAAAAAGACCCTTATATTGCTTTTAGTATATAATAGACTAGCATGGTGGTCCTCGCAAATGCTAGGTCATCATATTTACGTGTATGGGAATAACTTCAATGGTTGGATGAAACACCAAAGAGAGCGATGGTGTTCCTGTCGGGAAGCATCGAGGTACGTCATGTTGCTTGGATGGTGTGAATGAGGGGTTTAAGTTGAATATCAATTATTCATGTTGATCATTGTTTTCCTTTTTAATTAATTGGTTGTGTGCATACTTGAATTTCCATTTGGTTAGTCCTATGTATAATAAACGTGGTGAGTCATGAATATATGTGTAGTAAACTCATAAAAAAAACACAACATTATAGGAATGACTACAAAATATTGGGAATGTTCATTTCCCTCATGCAAATATTACTTCCTCCCATTTACTCTGGTCGTATTGAATATAAATAACGTTTTACCGCCCATTTTGAAATATGTGGCACCGTAGACATAGATACGTCCTCAAAGATGCAATTTTGACAAAAGAATCTGCACCCGCGAGCAATAGGCATGTTATACTCAATAAAATTTGTCTTTCAAACTATTTCGTGATGGTTGAAAAAAAATACTCCAATTATATTAGCTTTTGAGAATCCCTTTGCCAAAGCCCATGTATGGTTGAACTTTTGGAACTTCATGTATCCATACATAATCCTTTACATTGAAAGAAATTTACCAAGATTAATTTGGCATATTTAAAGGGTGATAATAAATTTGGAACAACAACATACTTGATGGGAGTATAGAGATGCAGTAAATCTTTAATGTACTGCTTCATGTTAGCATTCATACATAGAAGATTTTCTCGTATGATTGAATAACGAGTGTATTGTATACCATGCTTAATGTAAGTAGAAAAACATATTATCACTGGATAGTCATATTATCTTCATTTTCAATTGTACAAAAAAAATCCTTATATCAATACTAAAACACATTTTATCTCTCTCAGAAAATAGCACGGAGAAAACAAATAAACCATCTTTACAATATTTTTACATAATATATTTCACCTTATGTTCCTGATGTAGTTATGTAGTTGTTGCATGTATTCATGCTTATTAGTTTTTATAGCCCAAATGTCTTTTCAATGCAATATAATTCCATGTGCAGCCGGTAGGACGTCCTAATCTAAAAATTATTTTAGCTACTATATGATATTTCCTAGCCATCTCCTTGTTTCAAGTAGACTCTTTTGTTTACGTATGGTATTCACTTGAACAGATTTTTTGCAGCCGACCTCCACGTGATGCTTTTTATTTGCTGTCGATCGGAAAGATGATATACTATCTATATGGACAGGTTCCTTGCAAGATTGTAAAGTTTTGAATTACCACCAATTCATGTGTTTAAATTCCAAATTGCAGATCACCTAGGACAATATGCTGGCTAATTAAATCTTAGCCTTAAATTTTATATATCCAATAGCCATTCTCAAGGATTTCTGCCTCGCCGCATGGAGGGCACTATATAGCATCGCGTGGAGAGGTAGCGATGACGTGGTTGTAACAGTTGGGATATAGATGCTATGCAGCTAGAAAATCATAAGAATCTTCCGCGATGAGAAAAATCTCAGGAGGAGTCGAGTTCTATTCCATCGATCACACAAGAATTAGATACTGGAGTACATGATTTCTTAGGGCTAGAGCAGATGAGGTTTTCACGTGAGTAAATTTGTTAAACTTACCATGAACCATGCGCCTCTTTACCTGGATCCGGCTGAGATATATCAAACATGTTAGTTTACGTTAAATCATAGCCATCAATTTAGTATCCAACAGTCGACATAATTTAAGTGAAGTCACGTGAACCACATGCCTCTTTACCTTGATCAGGCTACCTGACACAAACGTGTTTAACACATGTACACTAGTGGAAAAAGGGCTATCCATTCGCGACCCCTCAGAGCATTTGTCTCAGTTGCGTCACCAACCGGGACTAATGCTGGCACGCGTCCCGGTTGGAGCGGGCACGGGGCCAGGGGGCATGCGTCCCGGTTGGTAAGGGAGAATACGTCCCGGTTGGAGCCACCAACCGGGACTAAAGGTTTGGCCACAGCTACGTGGCGTGGCACGCACCTTTAGTCCCGGTTGCTGGCTCCAACCGGGACTAAAGACCCCCTGCCTTCTATAAATGCAACGCCCCAGCCCACTCTGTCTCCACTCTGTTTTTTCGAATGGTGGAAGGTGTGAGGGGGTCTGCTAGTTTTTTCTCATGCATGCATTGAAGGTGTTTGATGAAATGTTTGAGTGAAAAATCCCGTTGAATTTCTCATAGAACAAAAATATAGAAGGTGTCCGAGACGCACTTGAGCTTTCTCCTCTTTATTTCTCTCGATCGAGGTTAGCAATCTTATCTTTTCTAGGTCATTGATACAATTCATGTGTCGGTGTGAATTGGTTATTTCACTATTTATGATGTCCTATTTTTTGATAAACTTACTTATATGATGCAGATGAACGGTCGGGAATGGATGTATGGTGACCGACGCGTAGCCGGGTATATCAAAGGCGTGGATAAATTTATCGATGTGGCTACGGCAAACAAAGAGAATGGATTTATACGTTGTCCATGTGTTCAATGTCGGAACAACAAGGAGTACTCTTCCTCAAAAATCATTCGTGGCCACCTGATTATGAAAGGTTTCATGCCCAACTATAATTGCTGGACCAAGCACGGGGAAAGAGGGGTTATGATGGAAGATGGTGAAGAAGAAGGTGATGATAACAACTATCATCATATGTTTCCTAAATATAGTGATACTGCAATGGAAGACAATGGAGAGGAAAGAGATGAAGAACGGGCATCAGATGAGCCGGCTGATGAACTTGGTAGGGTCATTTCTGATGCAAAGCGAGACTGTGAAACAGAAAATGAGAAGTTGAAGTTAGAGGGCATGTTAGAAGATCACAAGAAATTGTTGTACCCAAATTGTGAAGATGGCAGCACAAAGCTCGGTACCACACTGGAATTGTTGCGATGGAAGGCAGAGTGTGGTCTAACTGACTCCTCATTTGAAAAGATGCTGAAAATAATGAAGCCGAAGTTTCCAAAACATAACAAACTTCCCGAGAGTACCTACGAAGCAAAGAAAACTCTCTGTCCTCTGGGATTAGATGTGCAAAAGATACATGCATGCATTAATGACTGCATCCTCTACCGCGGTAAGGAGTATGAGAATTTAGATAAATGCCCAGTATGCAATGCATTGCGGTATAAGATCAGACGAGATGACCCTGGTGATGTTGAGGGAGAGCCCCTCCGGAAGAGGGTTCCTGCTAAGGTTATGTGGTATCCTCCTATAATACCAAGGTTGAAACGCATGTTCAGAAACAAAGAGCATGCCAGGTTGTTGCGATGGCACAAAGAAGACCGTAAGAAAGACGGGAAGTTGAGACACCCTGCTGATGGGTCACAGTGGAGAAAAATCGAGAGAGACTTCCCAGACTTTGCAGGTGACGCAAGGAACTTATGGTTTGGTCTAAGTACGGATGGCATGAATCCTTTTGGGGAGCAGAGTTGCAGTCACAGCACCTGGCCCGTGACTTTATGTATCTACAACCTGCCTCCTTGGTTGTGCATGAAGCATAAGTTCATTATGATGTCAGTGCTCATCCAAGGCCCGAAGCAACCGGGCAACGACATTGATGTGTACCTTAGGCCATTAGTTGAAGAACTCTTACAGTTGTGGGGCAAACCAGGTGTACGTGCGTGGGATGAGAACAAACAGGAGCCATTTGATCTACGAGGGTTGTTATTCGTAACCATCAATGATTGGCCTGCTCTTAGTAACCTTTCAGGACAGACAAACAAGGGATATAAGGCATGCACCCACTGTTTAGATACACTAGTGCAGAGCCCCCCCTTTAACTCCGGTTGGGAGGGCCCTCTAACAGCGGTTCCCCAACCGCTGTTGAGGGTTCGGTGTTAGAGGGGGGGCCCTTTAACACCGGTTCTTATACGGTGTTAAAGGGTGGCGCACGTGGGGCTGCCGCAGGCCTCAGGCCCCCCCTTTAACACCGGTTCGTATCTGCAACCGGTGTTAAAGGTTCTTCTGCCGCGGCAGAGATTTAGGCCGTTTTCCTGCCGCGGCATAGTTCTGCCTCTGCCCCGTTCTGGGCGTATTTCTGCGGGAGGGGGGGGGGAGCGAGGGGGAATCGATCGGGAGCGGTATACACATAAATCGTCATCGGTACATACGAGTACATGAATAATTAAGCAACTATTATTATACACAAACATCGTCATCGGCACATACATCGTCATTGGCACATACATCGTCATCGTTCATTTTGGTGGATATCTAAAGAGTTCTCCGCCAGGCGTGATGACCTCATCAAGTATGAACCCCGCCAATTCCTCTTGAATGGCTCGTATGCGTTCAAATGGTAGGAGTTGGTCCCATATCCGTTCGATCTGAATATATATGAAGAATGGGCCGTCAATATATATATAAGAATAAAACTCAACACAATTGATGGAAATAAAATAATGTTGTGGACTTTGTTTACTTACTCTAAGTTGTTCTAGTGCGGCTTGGCCCGTCGCACATATCGTGTTGCGAATGAATTCGCAAACATAGTACCCACATAAGTTATTGCCGTGTCCCTGATGCGCGCACTTTACGAGAATAGAGAGTTCAATCAAAATAATAATCAATAAAGCATGATATAATGGAATTGGAAGCTAGCTAGTATTACTTACATTTTGGTCTACAAATTTTAGTTCTTCTGACCATTCACCCACGGCCCTGCCCGTGAACCTTTTCCAAACCCTGTCCGACAAAGAAAATGGATAAATGAGTAATTAATTACTTATTGTCACGAAAGTTGCCGATCTAGTGCGATAATATGATTGAAATTACCTCTGGAGCATCTCTCTAAAGTCTGCCCATAGCTCTTTTTCTTTTCGTAACGAGTCCATGACAAGGACTTTTCCTGAGTCGGGTTGAATGACTAGCAGAATAAAGTGGAACCTACGCACGCATAACTCGTCATCAATTACACTTAACATCGAGTAAGCCGAAACAGAATGTGTACAAGAGAGAGGGTAACAGTACTCACGAGAAGTTGTAAGGCAATAGTATTTCCCTTTTGGTTTGTTGTCTCAGTAAAGACTTTAGCAAGTAATCTTCTGTTTGCCCGGGTTTGTCTCTTACCACTTGTTCATGAACTCTGTTTGGGTCAACGAACCCAATGTCAAAAGGGCCTCCTTTCATGCATTCCATAACCTTTTTCCTGCATAATAGTATATACATATATGGTGAGCATATATATATATACATGCAATTAATGAAGTGAATGAGATGAGATAAAAATTACAGAAATAGTACTTACACACAATAAAGGCTGATGGCAGATTTGTCGAGTTCCTTCTGATTAAATAGAAAATGCAAGTCTTGAATGTTGAAGTCGATTGCGTCGTCTCCGCACAAGAAAATCTGATCTCTTATATGCGCCGTGATCCATTCTACCTTTCTCGTCTTGCAGAAATCAAGGTACCACTTGTGCAATTTTCGCATCTTTGTTGGTACAGTTTTGAGCTCCTCTTTCTTGACGAGATTCTTCCCATACTTCCATGGCTGTATGGGGTTGGCATCGCATTTGGGCAAGTTGTCTCCCATGACGTTCAAGTATGCAATGTAAGTCATCCCCATCTCATTGGCCTTTCTTTGTAGCTCTGCCTCGTAATCATTTACGGGAGGAGCGTCTCGTGTGTCGAACATTTGGAGCGGGGCACATGATTGGTTTTCCTGCTCTCCGAGCATGGGAACTGTTTTCTGGGGTGCCTCACGACTGCTACTTTCAGTCTCCCTACGGCGCCTTGCATCCGCCTTCAAAATCTGGCGCGTAGTCCGCCACAAGTGGGGTTTCAGGTTTCAAAAGATTATTGTAAAACTTCTCCACCACCGCCGGATCTATTTTATCCTTTGGCTTGGCCCGTCTAGGTGCAAAGAATTTCTTGACCTGTTCTTCCGAGATCCTATTGGTCTCCTCGTCGCTGCGATTCCACGGTAAAACCGCCAATGGCTTGGCGGAAGGCTGCGGGACGTAGTTTTTTGAACTCTTTGGCGTACGGTTTCCTGCGGATTTCTTTGTGGCAGTGCTACTGATGCTCCTCGTGGCAGTGCTCTTCCGCTTACGCTGAGGAGATGGATGAAGCACCGGAGATGGCTGCCGCGCAGGAGATGGCTGACGGGCCGGAGATGGCTGCCGCGCCGGAGATGGCTGCCGCGCAGGAGATAGCTGAAGCGGCTTAGACTGCTGACGCTGCGGAGACGGCGGGGGTGCTAGTGACCTCCAATTTGGAAGCACAATGTGTTCCTTCTTCCAAAGAATGGTTGTTTTCACTGCAAATTTGAGTTGATTTTCCCCTTCACCTGTAGCATGGTCAAGCTGTGCTTCCTCATAGTCCTTCACAACCTCATCCACCCCGACAATAGCATAGCCATCTGGAATCGGTCGGCAGTGGTAAGTTCCACCAGCTACAGGAGGTAAGGCATAGCCGACAGCCACCTTAATGGATAAGCCCATTAATCTCACATGCAGCTCAGCGTGTTCGCTCTCCGTGATCTCATCCACGGGGTATCGAGGACCCGTCATTTCAAGCGTGGGCTGCACGTTCTCCGTGGAAGCCACACTGCTTTTCTGCGCAGAGTCTGGGCCGCGGGCAGCTTCCAATGCAGGCTCTTCGTGCCGCTGAGATGGGCCGGTAGCTTGATGGCTCTGTTGTGCATTCACTTGCGCCTGCAGCGTCGCAAGTGCATGTTCTATCCGTGTCATCCGCTCTGTACGCTCTTTTTCTTTTCTGCCGCGCCATCTGTAAGAGTCGCTCCAGTCGGCAAACCCATCCTTCCATGTCATACCCCCTGTGCCTCGTGCATGTCCAGGGTGTTCTTTTTTACCGATGGCGCGTGTGAGCTGGTCATTCTCTCTGTCGGGATGGAAGGTCCTGGCGGATGTTTCCTCGTATGCCGTGATGAGTTCAGTGACGGGTTTGGCAAGGATGGTTGGGAAGATACACAATCCTGTTTCTGGGTCCAACCTTGCCCCGATTCCGTAGAACCAAGTCTTTGCACGTAGGTCCCACCCATCTGTCTGGGGTGTGATCCCTCTCTCGCGCAGGGCCTTCTCAGCTTCCTCCCACTTAGGCCTCTGAGATATGTAGCCACCTGACCCCGTCCTCTGGTGATATTCCTTCTTCTGGGCATTAAGCGTATTGGTTTCTGACCTCTTTTTAGCTATAGCACTTTTTTTATATGTCTCAAATTCGGGCCAATGAGGTCTTATCTTCGCATAATATGCGTCTTCGAAATTTGGAGTCTCGCCAGATTTGACAAATTTGTTCAATTTTGTCTTCCAGTTGCGGAAAGCGTCAGCCATCTTCTTTAGAGTCCACTCTTTGACCTTTTCCTTTATAACCGGGTTGTTTTCATCCTCCTCTGGCGGAAGGGTGAAATTTACCAACAACGAATTCCAAAGCGTTTCTTTGGATCTATCATCGACAAAGGTACCGTCGCCCTTCTTTGGCTTATTCCAATTTTCAATTGTGATTGGGATTTGGTCCCTAACAAGAACTCCAGCCTGACGTACAAATTTGTCTGCGGCCTTCTTGGGCTCCATCGGCCTGCCATCAACACGGACTGCTTCGATCGTGAACTTTGCACGATCTTTCAACCGCTCGCTCGCGCCTCGCTTGCTCTTTATTGTAGAAGAAGATGGTTGCTGGCTGGTCGATCCAGAGGGCTAAAAGAAGAGAGAAGCGTTAATTAATACATGTAGAAGAAGATTGTTGGTGGAAGTCAGCAGAGGCTTAATCAATGCATATACCTCGCCGGACTTTGTAACCATTAAATTGCGTTCACCGGAGTCTTCATCTTCTCCATGACTAGTACTTGAGCTGTCGTCATCATGTCCCTCCAAGTTCAGATATTGTGAGGTGTCCTCATCAATAATGTTCTCCATTATTTCTTCTTGTTCAAGGTTTCTACTAAGTGGATCCATAGTTTCTAAAACAATAATATTATCTAGAGTAAGAGTGTAAACATTCAAGTGGACTTGGATTCATACACAAATATACATATTATTCATACCAAAATACACAAATAAATATACAAATGAAATTAAAACCCTAAGGATTCTTGATCATTTTAAACGAGTTCCGAAGGGTCGAAACCCTAATCAGGATGAGTCAGAGGTCCAATTTGTATACAAGTTTTAATCTATGCATGTAGTACAATTTATATTAGCCGGTGAAACTACGTTGCCCGCGAACCCGCCCCGCTTGACACCCTATCTATACTACTACTCCCTCCATAATTACATGTCATCTTAGTTTCGAGTTTCCCAATTTTGACCATCAAGTTCACCACCAACACTAAGTAAACAATATTATCGATGTTACAACATCAGAAACTTTACTCAAATATGAATACACGACTACATCTTTTATACGTCACACATATTCCCCACATTGTTCACATTGTGCCGCCAACTTTGACACATTGTTCACATTGTGCCGCCGCCGACTGCCAGACGCAGAGGCGTGGACGGCGGCTCCGACGGCGAGGGCGAGGGTAGCCGCTCCGAGGGCGAGGGCGGCGGCTCCGACGGCGAGGGCTGGACGCGGTGCCGGCGCGGCTGCTCTCTGCTCTCTACGCGCGGATGCATTATAAAATAATTGCATTTTCAATTATTTCATTTTAAATTATTTTTTGGAATATTATAAAACCATTTGCATTTTTGGAATTTACATAAACAATTTTCTTAATTAGAAAACATTTATGGAAATGTTTTTGTCGCTTACAGATAGGGCCCACATGTCAGGCATTTTCTTCACTGAAATAATTACAGAAATAATAAAAGAAAAAGAAAACGAATATTGCATCACGCTGATGTCAGCAATGGAGCTCCTCTCAGGTCGATCTTGCTCCCGTCGATCTGCTACACGCGGGGACTTGTGGTTGGGCTGGTTGGAAAGAGGAGGTCGAGGCGGACCTAGTAGTGGCGGCGCCTCCCCTTTTTGGTCGCCGGAGAACAGAGAACGACGAGGAACTGCGGCGGTTGGCGGCGGTTACACGATGCGGAGGAGATATAGACCGTGAGGGAGGAAGAGAAGATGTGCCTGAGCACCAGAGGCTCACCAGGAAGCCGATGGTGGGGTCGACGAGGCCGGGGAAGGTCGGGGACGCCAGCGTTGTCGATGGCGAGAGGCGGACAGAGGTGGGTGACAGGGCCGACGATTCAGGGCACCCACGGACGATTCCTCCCTCACTCTCCGAGGGCGGTGGCGGCCGGCGGTGGCTTATCTCTGCTCCGATGGGCGGTGGCGGTGGCGGCGCTTCTCTCTGCTCCGATGGCGCGCGCGCGGTGGCGGTACGGTGGCGGTGGCGATCTGGCTGCTCTGGGGGGAAGAAAGGAAGGGGAAGGTGAATTTAATACCCCCCCTTTAACACCGGTCCGTGGCTGAAACCGGTGTTAAAGGGGGGGGGATTCGTTTGCGCGCGTATTTATTACCCCCCCTTTAACACCGGTTCCAGCCACGAACCGGTGTTAAAGGGGGGGGGGAATTCGTTTGCGCGCGTATTTATTACCCCCCCTTTAACACCGGTTCCAGCCACGAACCGGTGTTAAAGGGGGGGTGGGTGCGCGCAGGAAACAAAATAAATGCCCCCCCTTTAACACCGGTTCCTGTCTGGAACCGGTGTTAAAGGGGGGGGCATCTATTTCATGCATTAAAGGGGCTTTTCTAATTCAAAAAATATGATATGAATTTAGAAAATTCATATCTTTTTCATTTCAACTCAGAAAAATATGAATAATATATCATAATTTTCAGAAAAATAATATCTATCCATTCATGTAAATCATTTTATATTTACTTTACATGAATTTTTTTAAAATAATTAAAACACTTACATATAAATTTTGATTATTCAATTCAAACAAAAATAAATTGTTAAATCCTAAAACTTTGAACATAAGAAATATTAAGCATCTAAAAAATGATTTTTATTAGATCAAATCATATTTTAATGCCGCATCTTTTGTATTAACATTTTTGAATTGATTGGATATTTAAATGTCGCATCTTTTGTATACACTTGAATCTCACCAAGCCTCGCTCAACTTGCATTGTTTTTTGATAAAATAGCATATTGTGAACCTAAAAATGTGTTGGTGGTTTTTTGAATTAGCCATTTCGTGGTTGCTTCACAAAACCGTCCGTTTTTTATGCTCGGAAAATGGAAAATGCCTTTTTGGTGCGATAAAAAGGAAAACTCCTCTTGCAAACTATGCCTTGATTCTAGCCATAACATTGGTCATTTGACCCAAAAGCCAAGAAACCTCGAATGAGATAGGTCATTTTGAGACAGTTACATAAAGCCGAACTGGAACTGAAAATTAAGATACATAAAAGAACTGAAAATTAAGATACATGGCCAGATTAAGTAACAATCAGCCGAACTGGAACTGAAAATTAAGATACATAAAAGAACTGAAAATTAAGATACATGGCCAGATTAAGTAACAATCGGCCGAACTTGTTTCGGAATTTTGGAGTGATTCAGTCATGCTCCTGCCTACACCTGTAATACTCGCCACTGTAGTCGTCGTACTCGCCGCCGCCGTCATCGCTGTCGTCGTCGGGGTCGCCGTAATTGAACCTCTGGAGAGTACGCATGGGCTGGACTTGAGGGTAGCGCGTGGGCTGGACTTGAAGGGTAGCGCAGATGGGGGTTAGAGTCGGCGGCAGTGTCATAGGCCATGACGCTCTGGAGAGTCCGACCGCGCCACCATAGCCGACGGCCGGCCTCGTTGAAGTTAGGAGGAGGTGGGCCGTCCTCCTCGTGCCTGGCGAGCGCCCTCTCATGCCGATCCACGAAGAAGGCTTCCCAAGTAGGGAAATAGTCGGGATGCCATCTGGGATTCCTCCGCTGCTCCGGCGTGAGCTCGAAGTAGTAGTGGTTCGTGATGGCCATCCGGCGCGCCACACCTAGAGGGACATGAGGAACCGGCACGCCTCCGACGCTCAGCATCCAGCCGACGGGGACACAGTAGCCCGGCGGGCAGGGGTAGTTCGAGGCGCAAAGCGCCTCCGCCTCCCTAGGGGTTAGTGCTACGGTGGAAGCCATGGGAAAGAGTGATGAGGTTGCAGATATGAGTCTAGAGATGTGCAATGACAATGGAGGCCAACCCCCTACATATATATATAGTGAACTAGCGGGAAGAACTGGAGGGAAGAACTGGCGGGAAGAAAAATGGCGGGAAGAAAAATGGCGGGAAGAAATGGCGGGATGAACCTTTAGTCCCGGTTGGAGACACCAACCGGGACTAAAGATGAACCTTTAGTCCCGGTTGGAGACACCAACCGGGACAAAACACGAGTCAGCACTAATAATAGGGGTGAGTGCATGTCGACATTATGTCGTGCGGCGTGTACCTTGTCCTGGATGGTGTCACCAACCGGGACTAAAGATGAACCTTTAGTCCCGGTTGGAGACACCAACCGGGACTAAAGATGAACCTTTAGTCCCGGTTGTAGACACCATCCGGCACAAAACACGAGTCAGCACTAATAATAGGGGTGAGTGTCGACATTATTTTGTAAGTGTCAACACTATGTCGAGCTGCTTGTACTATAAATAGGCATCCTTGTGAGTCCAGTCCTCCAGCCAGTTTGAGGCAGGGACACCACTACGGCCAGTTTCAGGGAGATGCCGACGGAGCCCAGTCCTCCGGCATCTCCGAGAAACTGGTCATAGAGGCACTCCCTAATATGTGAAATTAGTTAGCTCCCTGGTGTATATATTGATCTAGTTAGAGAAGTTACAAAGCTGCAAGATGGTTTTCGAGAGCAGGGACACCACTACGGCCAGTTTCAGGGAGATGCCGACGGAGCCTAGTCCTCCGGCATCTCCAAGAAACTGGTCATAGAGGCACTCCCTAATATGTGACCGCGCGCGTTTGGAGATCAGATCTTAATGGTAAGTACGAATCGGGACAACTTCTTCTCATAGTCCCGGTCCATCCACAAAACATGACTAACACTCAAGACATGTATTAATATTAAAAACATGAACTAGAGTTACATAATATGAGCATGAACTTCTTGGCATATGCCCTTCCTTATGATCGCTTCAGACGTAACCATGGAGCATCTTCTTTACTTAACGGAATGCTTGGGTCAGTTTTCACTGTGAAGGGCGGAATTTCATCAAACTTATTATAATCTTCTGACATGTTTGTCTTGTCCTCGATTCCCACGATGTTTCTTTTCCCTGAAAGAACTATGTGATGCTTTGGCTCATCATATGATGTATTCGTTTGCATATTTTTTCTTTTTTTTGGTCTGGAGGACATGTCCTTCACATAGAAA
Organism: Avena sativa; assembly: GCA_916181665.1. Lineage (NCBI taxonomy): Eukaryota > Viridiplantae > Streptophyta > Magnoliopsida > Poales > Poaceae > Avena > Avena sativa. The sequence goes on along the minus strand of OV702285.1, from coordinate 58,030,095 downwards.
ACCTGAGCCACATCATTGGCTAGGACGAATGGTTCGTCTAAGTTCTTCATAAGATTGTTGAGATCCACCGTTGTCATTCTGTACTTCTTGTCTACCTCAACCCCTCCTCCTGTTAGCTTGACCCATTTGCATCGAAACAAGGGGACCTTAAAATTAGGTCCATAGTCAAGTTCCGATATCTCCTCTATGAACCCATAATACGTGGTCTTTTGCCCATTGTCTTCTGCTGCATAGAAGCGGACACCACTGTTTTGGTTGGTGCTCTTTTTATCTTGGCCTATCGTGTAAAATGTATTCCCATTTATCTCGTACCCTTGGAAAGTACATACAGTCGAAGACGGTGTCCTGTCCAACAAGTACAGCTGATCCCCAACAGTGGTGTTATTCGTGAGAAGTCTTTGCAGCCAGCCGCCAAAACTCGCCATGTGTTCACTTATAATCCATTCATCAGACTGCCCCGGGTGTTTGAGGCGTATTAAATTCTTGTGTTCATTGATATACGGGGCAACCAAGATAGATATTTGTAAAACCGTGTAGTGTGCTTGATTGAGAGAATGCCCGTCCCTACATATCATTGCTTTACATCCTAGGGTGCCTTTTCCACGCAGTCTCCCCTCATGTCGTGATTCTGGAACACCAATCGCCTTAAGGTCAGGAATAAAATCAACACAGAACTCAATGACCTCCTCTGTTACATAGCCCTTGGAGATGCTTCCTTCTGGCCTAGCACGGTTATGAACATATTTCTTTAAGACTCCCATGTACCTCTCAAAGGGGAACATATTGTGTAGAAATACAGGACCGAGAATGGCAATCTCTTCTACTAGGTGAACCAGGAGATGCGTCATAATATTGAAGAAGGATGGTGGGAACACCAACTCAAAGCTGACAAGACATTGGGCCACATCTGTTTGTAACCCTGGTAGGCTTTCTGGATCGATTACCTTCTGAGATATTGCATTGAGGAATGCACATAGCTTCACAATGGGTACTCGAACATTTTCAGGTAGAAGCCCCCTCAATGCAATCGGAAGCAATTGTGTCATAATCACGTGGCAGTCATGAGACTTCAGGTTTTGTAATTTTTTCTCTGCAATATTTATTATTCCCTTTATATTCGACGAGAAGCCAGACGGGACCTTGATACTGCTCAGACATTCAAAAAAGATTTCCTTCTCTGCTTTGGTAAGAGCGTAGCTGGCAGGAGTTAAGTGGCATCGTTTACCCTTCTCGTTCTCAGGATGCATAGGCTCTTCAGGGGCCTTCAGACGTTGCTGGTCCTGTCGTGCTTCCGGTGTATCTTTTGTCTTCCCATACACTCCTAGAAAGCCTAGCAGGTTCACGCAAACATTCTTCGTCACGTGCATCACGTCGATTGAAGAGCGGACCTCTAAGACTTTCCAATAGGGTAGGTCCCAAAATATAGATTGCTTCTTCCACATGGGCGCGTGTCCGGCATCGTCATTCGGAACAGATAGACTGCCAGGACCTTTTCCAAAGATTACTTCTAGGTCCTTGACCATACCAAATACCTCCTCACCGGTACGGAGGACAGGCTTCCTCCGGGGTTCTGCCAGACGTTTGAAATGCTTGCCTTTCTTTATTACTGGATGCAGGTTCGGAAGAAATCGGCGATACCCTAGGTACACAACCTTCTTACATTTATCCAAATATACACTTTCAGTATCATCTAAACAGCGTGTGCATGCATTGTATCCCTTGTTTGTCTGCCCTGAAATGTTACTAAGAGCAGGCCAATCATTGATGGTTACGAAAAGCAATGCTCGTAGGTCAAATGGCTCCCCTTTGTGCTCATCCCACATACGTACACCTGGTTTGGCCCACAGCTGTAAAAGTTCTTTAACTAATGGCCTTAGGTACACATCAATGTCGTTGCCGGGTTGCCTCGGGCCTTGGATGAGCACATGCATCATAATGAACTTCCTCTTCATACACAACCAAGGAGGAAGGTTATAGATACATAGGGTCACAGGCCAGGTGCTGTGACTGCAGCTCTGCTCACCAAAAGGATTCATGCCGTCTGTACTTAGACCAAACCTTAAGTTCCTTGCGTCACGTGCGAAGTCCGGGTACTCTCGCTCGACTTTTCTCCACTGTGACCCATCAGCGGGGTGTCTCAACATCGCGTCTTTCTTACGGTCTTCCATGTGCCATCGCAATAACTTGGCATGCTCTTTATTTCTGAAGAGACGTTTTAACCGTGGTATTATAGGAGCATACCACATAACCTTGGCGGGAACCTTCTTCCTAGGGGCCTCGCCCTCAACATCGCCAGGATTGTCTCGTCTGATCTTATACCGCAGTGCAGTGCATACCAGGCATGCATCCAAATTTCCGTACTTCTCACCGCGGTAGAGGATGCAGTCATTAATGCAGGCATGTATCTTCTGCACGTCTAATCCTAGAGGGCAGACAACCTTCTTTGCTTGGTATGTACTGTCAGGCAACTCATTATTTCTTGGAATAAGATTCTTCATTTTTACCAACAACTTTGAAAATGCGCTGTCAGTCACACCATTCTCTGCCTTCCATTGCAGCAAATCCAGTGTGGCACCTAGCTTTTTGTGGCCATCTTCGCAAGTTGGATACAACAATGTTTTGTGATCCTTTAACATCTGCTCTAGCTTCTCCTTCTCCTTTTCAGTTTCACATTCTTCCTTTGCATCAGTAATGGCCCGACCAAGATCGTCATCAGCGGGCCCATCTGCTCCCTCTTGATCTTCATTATCTACCTCCGTTGCATTATCATCATATTCAGGATACATATTATGATAGTTTTCATCATCCTCTTCTTCTTCGTTGTCTTCCATCACAACCCCTTTTTCTCCGTGCTTGGTCCAACAATTATAGCTGGGTATGAAACCGGATCGAAGCAGGTGGGCGTGAATGGTTCTGGTATTTGAGTAGTCTTTCTTGTTCTGACAGTGAACACACGGACAGCACATAAAACCATTGTGACCACGGTTTGCATTAGCCACAACGATGAAATTTTGGAGGCCCGTAATGTACTCGGAAGTGCGGCGGTCACCGTACATCCATTGCCGATTCATCTGCATTAATATGTAGTATATATCAAAAAATAATAGGGAGATGACCATTTATATATATAGTACATCAGTGACACATGAAACTATAGTTGCCGACCTCGACCGAGACGGAAAGAGCAACAAGAAAGCTTATTTTGAGCTCTCGGGCATTTCACCGAACACCTCTAGTGCATATGAAAAAAACACAAACTAGCACTCTTTACACCCTCTTGCTAGGCTCCAAAATGTGAAAGAATGGAAGAGTGGGGTGTGTGTCGGCTGGGGTGGTGTCTTATATAGCCCCCCTTTAACACCGGTTCATGCCACGAACCGGTCTTAAAGGGGGGGGGGTGCGCGGGCCGCTGGTGCTGGGACCTTTAACACCGGTTCGTGGCACGAACCGGTGTTAAAGGGGGTGCTCCTTTAATGCCGCAGGGGCCACGCTGGTACGCCCCCCCTTTAACACCGGTTCGTAGAAGAACCGGTGTTAAAGCCCCTTTTCGGGATCAACAAAAGACCTCGTTTCCACTAGTGATAAGACCGAAGGTACATATTTGCATAAATGCAAGAAGGTTGTGTACCTGGCGAATTGACGATTTCTTCCGACCAATCATCCCGTAAGAAAGAAAGGCAAGCATTTCAAAGGTGAGGCAGATCACCGGAAGAAGCCTGAACTTCCTGCTGGTGATGATGTATTTGGTATGGTCAAGGACATAGAAGTAATCTTTGGAAAGGGTACCGGCGGTCAATCAGTTCCGAACGACGTCGCTACAGGACACGCACCCATGTGGAAGAAGAAATCTATATTTTGGGAGCTGCCATATTGGAAGTCCTGCGTGTCCGCTCTTCAATCGACGTGATGCACGTGACGAAGAATCTCTGCGTGAACCTGCTAGGATTCCTAGGCGTGTATGGGAAGACAAAAGATACACCTGAAGCACGGGAGGACCAACAAATTATGAAAGACCCAAAGAACATGCATACACATAACAAGACGGATAAAGGGCGTCACTTAAGTCGTGCCAGCTATGATCTTACCAAAGCAGAGAAGGAAATCTTTTTTGAAGTCCTTTACAGTATCAAGGTGCCGTCGGGCTTCTCATCTAATATAAAGGGGATAATAAATATGGCAGAGAAAAAGTTCCAAAACCTGAAGTCTCATGACTGTCACGTGATTATGACGCAGTTGCTTCCGATTGCATTGAGGGGGCTTCTACCGGAAAATGTTCGAGTACCCATTGTGAAGTTGTGTTCATTCCTCAATGCAATATCTCAGAAGGTAACCAATCCAGATATTCTGCCAAGGTTACAGAAGGATGTGGTACAATGTCTTGTTAGTTTTGAATTGGTGTTCCCACCATCCTTCTTCAATATTATGACGCATCTCCTGGTTCATCTAGTGGAAGAGATTGCCATTCTTGGTCCGGTATTTCTGCACAATATGTTCCCCTTTGAGAGGTTCATGGGAGTCTTAAAGAAATATGTTCATAACCGTGCTAGACCAGAAGGAAGCATCTCCAAGGGATATGGAACAGAGGAGGTCATTGAGTTTTGTGTTGACTTTATTCCTGACCTTAAGCCGATTGGTGTTTCCGACTCGCGGCATGAGGGAAGACTAAGTGGAAAAGGAACGCTGGGAAAGAAAGCAATGATATGTAGGGACGAGGATTCTTTCACTAAAGCACACTACACAGTTCTACATAATTCCACCTTGGCAGCTCCGTATATCGAGGAACACAAGAATATTGTACGCTCCAAAAACCCGAGGAAGCCTGAATCATGGATTACAGATGAACACATGAAGTCTTTCGGTGGTTGGATGCGGACACATCTCTTGAATGACACCATTGTTGGAGATCAGCTATACTTGTTGGCCGCGTCACCATCTTCTACTGTATTGAATTTCCAAGGGTACGAAATAAATGGGAATACATTCTACACGATCGCCCAAGATAAAAAGAGCACAACCAAAATAGTGGTGTCCGCTTTGATGCAATAGACGAGAATGGACAAAAGGACACATATTATGGTTACATAGAGGAGATATGGGAACTAGACTATGGAGTCTCTTTTAAGGTCCCTTTGTTTCGCTGCAAATGGGTCAACCTGAATGGGGAAGGGGTACAGATAGACCAGTTGTACGGAATGACAACAGTGGATCTCAACAATCTTGGTTATAGAGATGAACCATTCGTCCTAGCCAATGATGTGTCTCAGGTTTTCTATGTGAAGGAAATGTCCTCCAGACCGAAAAAAAGAAAAAATATGCAAACGAATACATCATATGATGAGCCAAAGCGTCACATAGTTCTTTCAGGGAAAAGAAACATCATGGGAATCGAGGACAAGACAGACATGTCAGAAGATTATAATAAGTTTGATGAAATTCCGCCCTTCACAGTGAAAACTGACCCAAGCATTCCATTAAGTAAAGAAGATGCTCCATGGTTACGTCTGAAGCGGTCATAAGGAATGACATATGACAAGAAGTTCATGCTCATATTATGTAACTCTAGTTCATGTCTTTCGCGGTTGTGGCTTGACCGAAGGATATCTTTCGCGGTTTGTGGCCTTTAGTCCCGGTTTTGTAGTCTCAGTTTTTAATATTAATAAATGTCTTGAGTGTTAGTCCCGTTTTGTGGCTGGACCGGGAGTGCCTCTATGACCAGTTTCGTGGAGATGCCGGAGGACTGGGATCCGGCGGCATCTCTCTGAAACTGGTCGTAGTGGTGTCCCTGCTCTCGAAAACCATCTTGCAGCTTGTAACTTCTCTAACTAGATCAATACGCCTCGGAGCTAACTAATTTCACATATTAGGGAGTGCCTCTATGACCAGTTTCTCGGAGATGCCGGAGGACTGGGCTCCGTCGGCATCTCCCTGAAACTGGCCGCAGTGGTGTCCCTGCTCTCGAAAACCATCTTGCAGCTTGTAACTTCACTAACTAGATCAATACGCCTCGGAGCTAACTAATTTCACATATTAGGGAGTGCCTCCATGACCAGTTTCTCGGAGATGCCGGAGGACTGGGCTCCGTCGGCATCTCCCTGAAACAGGCCGTAGTGGTGTCCCTGCTCTCTAAAACCATCTTGGAGATGCCTCAAACTGGCTGGAGGACTCGACTCACAAGGATGCCTATTTATAGTACAAGCAGCTCGGCATAATGTCAACACTCACGACATAATGTCGACACTCACCCCTATTATTAGTGCTGACTCATAAAGGTTCATCTTTAGTCCCGGTTGGTGACACCATCCGGGACAAGGTACAAGCCGCACGACATAATGTCGACACTCAACCCTATTATTAGTGTTGCCTGGCCCACTCTGCCGCAATCCCTTCAGTCGCGGTTGGTTTCTCCAACCGGGACTAAAGATGAACCCTCTATTTATATAGGCATTTCCCTCTATTTATTAGGTAACACTCAAGACATTTATTAATATTAAAAACCGGGACAAACCGGGACTAGCTAACACTCAGGACTAAAGCCGCCCCCTTTAGTCATAATCATGCCTAGTCCTATAGTACGCAGCTTCAGGGTCTTCATCGTCGTCGTCATCATCATCGTCATCGTCATCGTCACCTGCCACTCCGGGGATCCTCAGCCCATCCATGGCATATACCAGGGGCCATTCCAGCCTCGGATTCACGGCGGGCGGGAGAGGGGTCTCCTGGAAGACGATGCCGCTACCGCCGGGACAGTGTGGGGCCTATGGCGGGTGGACTCGTGGGCACCGTAGGCGAGGATGGTCTCCCCCGGCGATGTAGCGCATCACTCTGATGATAGTACGGTTCGCCCACCACAGACGACGGCCGGCTTCGTTGTGGTTCACCGGTGGCGGGCCATCACCCTCGTACCTGGTGAGCTCCCTTTCCCGCCTATTAGCGAAGAAGGCATTCCAGGTGTCGTAGTTGTCGGGATCCCACTAGGGATCCATCCGCTGCTCCGGCGTGAGCTCGTGGTAGAAGTGGTTTGTGATGGCCGCCTGGCGTGCGGAACCTTGAGGGATAGGAGGGACAGGAACTCCTCCAGCGCTCAGCATCCAGCCGGCGGGCGGCCGGAAGCCCGACAGACAAGGGTAGTTGGAGGCGCACAGTGCCTTGGTCTCCTCGAGGGTCAGAATGGCCTAGTAGGCGTTGTCCATTGTTCTAAGAGAGGAAGGTGTGGATGTGTGGATAGCCATGGCACGATCACCCTAAATATAGAGGGAAAGGGCGGGAAAACTTGGCGTGAAGCTTTGGGAAATGGCGGGAAATATCTTTAGTCCCGGTTAGTGACTACATCCGGGACTAAAAGCTCTAGTAGAAAGGAAAGGGCGGGAAAACTTGGCGGGAAGAAGTGGGAAATGGCGGAAAATATTTTTAGTCCCGGTTTGTGACTACATCCAGGACTAAATGTCTGCCGAATCGGCAGGAAGTTATGTGCTGAATCACACGTACATGATCTATCGCCCGTGATTTTTTGAAAAAATCATTTTAGACTCGCAATATGTGGTTTCTTCAGAGATCCAATGCAAGTTCTAACGATGCTCGTCCCCTATCTTCATGCACACCGGTTCAACCATAGTTAGAAATTCAGATAATTCAAAACGGGCATAATAAATTCAAAAAAAATCCGAACAATAAAAATCCTTCGCGTGGTGTCATATTTTGTTACATAGTTGAAAGGAAAAATACCAGACTTGGTATATTGATCATGTTTCGAAAAAACCTTCACAAAATGACCCATCATGTTCGAGGTTTCATGGCTTTCGGTCCAAATGACCGATGTTATGTGCTGAATCACGGTATAGTTTCTGATGTTGTGCCCATATTATGCATGTGTGTGTACATTGGTATGGAGAACAATGTTGCAGGAGGAAGTTTTCCTTTTTGTCGCACGGAAAAGCCCTTTTCCATTTTCCGAGCGCAAAAAACGGGTCGTTTTGTGAAGTAACCATCAAAATGCCGTTTCAGAATGCTACCGTCCCATTTTCCTAAAATACTAGACCACCTTACATGGACTATCTCCCAACCGGTACATCTCAAACCTTTTCGTCCGTCCCGGGTAAAAAGGACAAATGTCTGCCGAATCGGTAGGAAGTGGGTCCGGTTTGTACTACACGTACATGATCTATCGCCCGTGATTTTTTGAAAAAATCATTTTTAGACTCGCAATATGTGGTTTCTTCAGAGATCCAATGCAAGTTCTAACGATGCTCGTCCCCTATCTTCATGCACACCGGTTCGACCATAGTTAGAAATTCAGATAATTCAAAACGGGCATAATAAATTCAAAAAAAATCCGAACAATGAAAATCCTTCGTGTGGTGTCATATTTTGTTACATAGTTGAAAGGAAAAATACCAGACTTGGTATATTGATCATGTTTCGAAAACACCTTCACAAAATGACCTATCGTGTTCGAGGTTTCATGGCTTTCGGTCCAAATGACCGATGTTATGTGCTGAATCACGGCATAATTTGTGATGTTGTGCCCATATTATGCATGTGTGTGTATATTGGTATGGAGAACAATGTTGCAGGAGGAAGTTTTCCTTTTTGTCGCACGGAAAAGCCCTTTTCCATTTTCCGAGCGCAAAAAACGGGTCGTTTTGTGAAGTAACCACCAAAATACTGTTTTAGAATTCTACCGTCCCATTTTCCTAAAATACTATACCACCTTACATGGACTATCTCCCAACCGGTACATCTCAAACCTTTTCGTCCATTCCGGGTAAAAAGGACAAATGTCTGCCGAATCGGTAGGAAGTGGGTCCGGTTTGTACTACAGGTACATGATCTATCGCCCGTGATTTTTTGAAAAAAATCATTTTTAGACTCGCAATATGTGGTTTCTTCAGAGATCCAATGCAAGTTCTAACGATGCTCGTCCCCTATCTTCATGCACACCGGTTCGACCATAGTTAGAAATTCAGCTAATTCAAAACGGGCATAATAAATTCAAAAAAAATCCGAACAATGAAAATCCTTCGCGTGGTGTCATATTTTGTTACATAGTTGAAAGGAAAAATACCAGACTTGGTATATTGATCATGTTTCGAAAAAACCTTCACAAAATGACCTATCGTGTTCGAGGTTGCATGGCTTTCGGTCCAAATGACCGATGTTATGTGCTGAATCACGACATAGTTTGTGATGTTGTGCCCATATTATGCATGTGTGTGTACATTGGTATGGAGAACAATGTTGCAGGAGGAAGTTTTCCTTTTTGTCGCACGAAAAGCCCTTTTCCATTTTCCGAGCGCAAAAAACATGTCGTTTTGTGAAGTAACCACCAAAATGCCGTTTCAGAATGCTACCGTCCCATTTTCCTAAAATACTATACCACCTTACATGGACTATCTCCCAACCGTTACATCTCAAACCTTTTTGTCCATCCCGGGTAAAAAGGACAAATGTCTGCCGAATCGGTAGGAAGTGGGTCCGGTTTGTACTACAGGTACATGATCTATCGCCCGTGATTTTTTCAAAAAATTATTTTTAGACTCGCAATATGTGGTTTCTTCAGAGATCCAATGCAAGTTCTAACGATGCTCGTCCCCTATCTTCATGCACACTGGTTCGACCATATTTAGAAATTCAGATAATTCAAAACGGGCATAATAAATTCAAAAAAAATCCGAACAATGAAAATCCTTCGCGTGGTGTCATATTTTGTTACATAGTTGAAAGGAAAAATAGCAGACTTGGTATATTGATCATGTTTCGAAAAAACCTTCACAAAATGACCTATCATGTTCGAGGTTTCATGGCTTTCGGTCCAAATGACCGATGTTATGTGCTGAATCACGGCATAGTTTGTGATGTTGTGCCCATATTATGCATGTGTGTGGACATTGGTATGGAGAACAATGTTGCAGGAGGAAGTTTTCCTTTTTGTCGCACGAAAAAGACCTTTTCTATTTTCCAACACTCACCCCTATTATTAGTGTTAGACTCGTGTTTTGTCCCGGTTGGTGTCTCCAACCGGGACTAAAGGTTCATCTTCAGTCCCGGTTGGTGATACCATCCGGGACAAGGTACACGCCGCACGACATAATGTCGACATAAAAATAGAAAATGGTTTTGGATTATTTATTCAAATCCATACACTTTTTATGTTTAAAGTTTTTCTAAATTCCAAATTGATATTAAAAAAATATAAGCTAATTCATTTTTAATTGTAAATGGTTCATATTTTAAATGGTTACATTAATTATTTTTTAAAAAAGAAAATGGTTTTGAATTATTTATTCAAATCCAAACACTTTTTATGTTTAATTTTTTTCTAAATTCCAAATTAATATTCAAAAATATAAGTTAATTCATTTTAAAAGGTTACATTAATTATTTTTTAAAAATAGAAAATGGTTTTGGATTATTTATTCAAATCCATACACTTCTTATGTTTAAAGTTTTTCTAAATTCCAAATTGATATTAAAAAAATATAAGTTAATTCATTTTTAATTGTAAATGGTTACATTAATTATTTTTTAAAACAAAAAATGGTTTTGAATTATTTATTCAAATCCAAACACTTTTTATGTTTAAAGTTTTTCTAAATTCCAAATTAATTATCATTTAAAAAACAATACAAATTTAAACCCCAAAATAAAAAATAAGGCGGGAAAGAGAGAAAATACCTGAAATTTTTTGAAAACAGGGGAATATGTCCCGGTTGGAGCCACCAACCGGGACTAAAGACCCCCTGCGCGCTAACCCTTGGTCTGTTGAAAATATTGGAGTATACGTCCCGGTTGGTGGCTCCAACCGGGACGTATAACCCTTTAGTCCTGGTTGGAACCACCAACCGGGACTAAAGGTCCTTTGGTTATAACTGACGCCCCTCCTCTTCTTCTTCCCTTCCCCATCTCACTTCTCTGCTTCACCGACGCGCGCACAACCGCCCCCGACACCGGCAGGCTGCCCGAGCTCGCCGCCCCCGACGCCGTCAGGCTGCCCGAGCCCGCGCGTTCCATCCGCCAGCACCGTCGCCTCCGTCCGTGCGCGCACCAGTCGTCGCCCACGACTCCGTCTTCCTCGATCCCGACCGTGCTCGCCGGCGTCGATCCGCTCAACCTCGACCTCCCGCGCTCTCTCCGACCAACCTCACGCGATCAGGGTGAGCAAGCGAACCTTCTGGATGCCTCCTTCCTTCCCCTCTTGATGTAGTTCATGCCTGCGCCGTTAGATCCCGTTCGCCGCCGTCGGCCGTCGTTGTACCACCTGCTCCGGGAACCAACAGAGGGCGGCGCCGCCAATTTTGAGTCCGCCTGGATGCGCTGATTCCAGCACGCCAAGTCCCGCAGCCCCGCTTGCTCTCCTCCGCTGCCTACCATCGCCGTCTGACGTGTCTCCGGCGAGCCCAACGTGGCGTCTAGGTGGCATCCGCGTGGCCTTGGTCCCACCAGTCAGCCTCTAGGGCTAGCTCCTTCTCTGGTGACAGATGACCCTGTTTCCCCTTTGCTTGCGTGGCTGCTGAGGTGGCTCCGGGCCCCTCTCAGCCACTATGGCTAGTTGTTACTATGGTGCAAAAGGTTTAAACATTTGATTTAATAATTTCAGAATTTGAATAAAACTTGTAAATTCAATAACTTTTAATCTGTAATTCAGAAAAATACAAATAATATACCAAAATGTTCAGAAAAATGAGAACTATCTATCTATGCTATAATCATGTATTGTTCAACAACTTAAATGACAAGTTTAATTAGAACACCCTAGTAACCCTAATAGGTGATTCCGGAGTTCCTTGAGTTAGGGTTTGCGCCCCTCGGAACCCCGATTAACTTGTCGAGCATGCTTTAGGGTTACATTACAATGCACATTAACTTGTCATATCATCATCATTGCTTGAGCATTGCATCGATGCCATGTGTTGATTGTTTCCCTTTCTTTCCGGTGATTTGGTTCTTCTCGGTAGAATACGATATCGAGATCGAGATCGAGATCGAAGACCGAGATCAAGACCATAGAAGATCGACGAACAATACTTGACCAACTATAATCAAGTCAAGTACAAGGCTTCCGAAGATCTATTTATCTTCTATCAACAGGAAAAGGCAAGCATAGCCCCACCATGATATAATCCTATGATTTCGAAAGCATTTCAATTCTTGCCATGATGCATACGATTCTACTATGGTCTTTATCGATAGATAGAGTATCCTATCTATTGCATACTCCCTTGAGCTTATATTACCTGATCCATTGCTCCTAGCATAACTAGGTTTGGCTTGTGTACACTGCTAGAGCTTGTATCTGTGTCTGCTTAGCCAAGCATAGCTGTCAGTTCTGGTCCATCCAGATGATGTATCAGATGCAGAGAATCTAGTATGACAGGAGAACGTGATGAGATGAGATCAGATGTGGGTAGCCCCAGACCCGATTCACATTGTCAAGCAACTTAAAAGCCCTATCTTAGATAAGGAATCATTAATACCCCTTAGGTGCATGTGGGTTCGACGATGTGCCTTCGCCAGGGCATTCCGAACCCTCTTAAATCGATTCCAATATGGTATTTTGTTAGTATCTAGTGTTACCTATCTGCTGGATAGTTTCCCTTTTGTAGCCTTATACTCATGTTCCCCTCTCATATGCATCCGAGGTTTCTCCGAACTAGGTTTTACACCCCTCGGAACTCCGGAATATTGATTTTAGTTGATTTTAGCTAGAGTTACCTATCTACTACACGGTTTCCTTTTTGTAGCTAGGTTTAGGGTTTAGGGTTTCTCTTCATTTTTATTATTGTGTATGTATATATTAGGGTTTCTCTGAATTAGGGTTTATATCTCTCAACACCGTACCTAACTTTCTCCTTTAGCCGCTTTGACTTATTCGTTTTTCCACCTATGCACAAAATATGGACCCACACGTCAGAGACGAAGAAAAGGAAGAGTTGATCCAAGGTGTGATCCGTGGGGAAGATAATTTAGACGTATCAACGTTTCTGAACAACTCCGGCGAGGGTGATCCTCTTTTTACCGGAATACACAACTTGTTTGAGGTTGAAGGTGTTGCCTTCCGCGAGGGAGAAGGCGATGCCTTGTGTAATCGAGAAGACGACCGCTCCGGCGAGGTGCATGTAATATAATCAATTCATTAATTAATCATCTACTATCTATATAGAAATAGTAACGACAATCTTTCTTCTTTTAGCCCTCCGGATCGAAGGAATCTACTGAAAAGAGCAGACGAGGCCCAACCAAAAATTTGCAAGACCATGAGAGGTTCAGGAACGAAGATATCGCTGAAGACGGCAAGCCGACGACTCCCCAAGTTGTCGCAAACAAATTTGTGGCACAATGCGGAGTAATCGTTAGGGACTTAATCCCGATCACCATTAGAAATTGGAATAGGCCTGCTAATGCGGATGAAGAGGGAACATGTTTATTTGTCCCTAACCACGCCAAAAATTGGAATAGGCTCATGGTTAATTTCAAACTACCGAAGATAGAGCTGGATCCAAATGCGGAGGATCCAGTTGAGGACGCCTTACAACATGGGAGAGCCATGGAGTCTAAGGTCAGGGAGTGGGCTTTGAAGAATATGGCCCAGTGTTTCACCAACTAGAAGAAAAGATTGCACCTTGACTATGTCGTGAAAGAGAAGACTCCCGATTTCAAGAATATTCAGTTTGAGAAGATAAAACCATTCTGGGCTTAGTTTGTGGAATACAAGACATCAAAAAAAGCTAAGAAAATGTCTGCAACGAATAAGCTGAATGCTGCTAACAAGAAGTATCACCATACTATGGGGCAAGGTGGCTACAGGGCTGGCATTCCTAAGTGGGAGAAACTTGAGAATGAACTGCGTGATAAAAAGATCACCCCAGAGACAGACGATTGGGTAGAACGTGCAAGGAATTGGTTTTACGGGCATGGGGGCACGTTGGACTCAGAAGGGAGGTGTATATATAACATACGACATCAAGAAGACCCCTTGCCAATCGAGAGGATCAGAAAAGCAGTAAAGGCTGTTAAAGATGGGGACTTCATTCCCGATAGAGAGAATGATGAGCTCACACTCGCCCTTGGAAATAAGGAACATGATGGACGAACACGAGGCACAAGAGGCTCCCAACCATGGAGGACTGGGTTTCCAGAAGAGAGGAAGAAATATCCTGATAGAAGCCGTCAGAGGAGAAAGGACAGGGTGGAAGTTGAAGCAGATAGTCAGAAAGAGCGAATGCGTTTAATTGAAGAACGATTAAAGCAACAACAAGATGAAATTAACGCACTTAAAGAGCAAAGTACTACCGGCCCATCTCAGCAGCACACTGCATTCGATGCTACCAGCCTATCGAATAATCGAAAAAGCAGTGTGGCTTCCACCGAGGTCCCAGGTGATGACAATGGCGATGACGATGATGCACCGACGATGGCTCCTGTTGGCTACCTAGTGGATGATATCACAGAGATGACACACTACGAGCTACATGTCAAAGTTGTGAACATATCAATGAAGGTGGCGGTCGGCTATGCCTTACCAATTGGACCCACACCAACTTACCACTGTCGTCCGGTTCTAGAGGGCTACGCTGTTGTCGGCGTGGATGAAATCATTCCCACCTTTGAGGTTTTGGATCTTCACTACCCTGCAGGTGAAGGGGATGTGACTGTACTGGGAGACGCAAAAAACGTCACCATTCTATGGCCGAAGGAATGTATCGTGCTTCGAAATCACACGCGAAGGCCATCTTCGCCGCCGCCTCACCCGTCTCCAGCGAGGTCGTCGCCGCCGCGGCAGACGTCTTCGTCGCCTCACCCGGCTCCGTCGCCTCACCAATCTCCGGTCCAGCCATCGCCGCGGGAGCCATCGCCGGCGCCTCAGGATAAAAAGCGTAAGCGTACCGCTACTGTGCGTCGTAAGCGATCGCCGAAACGTAAACAAGAGCCTCTTCCAAAAGTACCAAAGGTTCCTCCCAAGAGAGCTTATGACTGTACTTAAGAGGAGACTGCGGCGATCGTTGATGCGGAAACGACAACGTTTTTCGCTAAGCTGAGGCAGCCGAAAGAGCCAGAGTTCCCCAACACCAAAGAAGAAAAAGCCAAAGTGTTGAAAATGCTAAAGACTCTTCATCAACCCGAGCCAAAGCTGTCATCAGACTGTGAGCGTTCTATTCTCAAGTCACATGCGGCACAAAAAGCCTCGAAGAGCAGTACTAATGCAAGGGAGAAATTTGTTGCCCAGCTCGTAGAACAAGCAAAATAGACTTGCGCCCCTCTCAAGGTGATTTCTCAAACCAATGTGGGGTCGAGCAAATATGGGGCCGAAGAGCAGTATGATCCAGAGGTAGTTGCACAATACGGAGAAGCTGCGGCTGCTCAAGGTATGAGTATTGCCCAGTACTTATCCCAGTTAGAGTTCTTCCCCGTGAGTGAAGTAGCATACAAATACCAGTACGGCAAACCTCTCGTCAAACCTGAGGAGGTAAACAATCTTCCAATAAAAATGCGAAGATTGCATAACTGGTACATGCATGCCACAAGGGCCGGGGCTAACTGGATAGTGCTCAGGGTTACAAAAAAGCATCATGGGAAAGAAAAGGATGACATGATATCCATTGAATTTGATGAACTATTTCAATTATTCAATCAAGACGCCTTGGACAAATCGATCATCAGTGCCTATTGTCTGTAAGTACTAATTCTGTAATTAATTTAGTCTCCAGCTATATTATTTTGTTTATTGCATGTATATAATCATACTGTAATATGCAGAATGAAGATTCTAGAATGCAGCAGAGGACAAATCTATGACATTGTCTTCATTGACCCATATTGGGTTCATGAAGCTAATCTCAAAATAAGCCCCCAGGATACGGAGGATAATATAGTACACGCGTTAAGGTTTCAAGAAACCAAAAGGGAAATACTATTTCCTTACAACTTTGAGTGAGTGTTATTATCTTGTATACACTTTCTATTTCGCTTACTCGATGTTAAGTATATAATTGATTAGTTATGCATTTGCAGCTTCCACTATATTCTGTTAATCATTCAACTTGACAAAGGGCGTGTACTAGTCATGGACTCGAAACATAAACCCCTTGAGACATGGAAGGACATGCAGATACTTCTCCAGCGGTAATTCTAATCATTACGACACTATATCGGCAACGTTCGTGAATTTTATGATATCAAGTACTTAATAACTTATTTTATTCGTTTTCTACGCCGGGCAGCGCTTGGAAACGGTTCACCAACAAGGCTAGGGGTGTTTGGAAAGAGGAGCTTACATTTGAAGCACTAGATGTAAGCACCACTAGCTATATCCGCGCATCTCTTTGATTCTAGTTTTGATACAGTTATTATCATGCTTGATTATTATTTTGATTGAACTATGTTCTCGTAAAGTGCCTGACGCAGGGACCAGGTAACAATCTATGTGGATACTATGTTTGCGAGTTCATCCGGCAGACGTGCGATGAGAAGGGCAGAAATTTAGAGCAACTCCACGTACGTAAACAATTTCTATAGTTTTTAATTACAATCAAATTGTGTTTAGTTTCATTCATATAGGCTGACTCCTTTTTAAATCAGATCGAACGTCTATGGGACGGTCTTCTGCCGAAGGATCGCGTACGAGCAATTCAGGAGGAATTGGCGGGATTTTTGGATGCAGAAGTCCTAGAACCAAAAGAGGAATACTACTCGGCTGTGTATAGACAATAGGAATTGTAAAAATAGCAACTTTGAAGAAATTGGCCGGTAGCATCGAATAGCAACTTTTGTATGTAGTGCATGAACTCGATCCGTGTATTAAATATAATATTGTCATCATGATGTAATATAAGGTTCCTTCATTGATAAGTGCAAATCACTAAATAAACAATAAAACAACCTAAATGAATTCTCTGCCGCGGCACAAAAAGTGGCGAAAATGTTGCCGCGGCAACAAAATGTGTCAAAATGAATTCTCTGCCGCGGCAGAAGGTTATTATTCCCGGTTCCTGTCACGAACCGGGACTAGTGCTCCACCCCCCCCCCCCCCCCCCCCCCCGCCCTCTGCCACTGCCACGTGTGCACCCTTTAGTCCCGATTGCCCCGTTCCGGTTGGGCAACCGGGACTAAAGCCCCGTACCAACCGGGACCTATAGCCCCGTTAGTCTATCTTAATAATAGCCAATCGTAGTAGTTAATTAATTATTAAAAGCTCTAAAAGAATTTAGATGATTTTGGACTAACATGGTATCTCTAATTCTGGGGGCGCTACATATATCCACAAGTTTATTTCCAGGTCCGATGCATTACCCGAACAGAGTGCAACCCGAACATGTTCGGTCACAACTCGTTTGTAGTATGTCCCAAAAAGAATCCTGTGTATGATTCAGTACTCATCTTGGAAGAAAAAAAAAAGGATACTGTAACGTGTTTGACCAGGATTCCCTGAACAAAAAAAATCTAGGTATATACTATATATGCGACTTGTACTCATGTTGGAGGAAAAAAAAGGGACGCATGTAATGTGTGTGTTACGTGACCAATCCTGATATAATTGAAACACACATGTTATACTTGTTACATAAATCTTATCTTACGGTTAGGATTTAATATTTTATCTCTAAATTTTAGATCTAATCATCAAAATAATATTTATGATGTGGATCAACGTGGTGCCTTGTAACGTGTTTGGCCAGGATTCCTGAACAAAAAAAATCTAGGTATGCGACTTGTACTCATGTTGGAGGAAAAAAAGGGACGCATGTAATGTATGTGTTACGTGTTTGGCCAGACCAATCTGATATAATTGAAATACACGTGTTATACTTGTTACATAAATTTTATGGTTAGGATTTAATATTTTATCTCTAAATTTTAGATCTAACCATCAAAATAATATTTATGATGTGGATCAATCGTGGTGCCTCGAAAAACAGCCTTATATTGCTTTTAGTATATAACTAGCAAGCCGGCCCTCGCAAATGCGAGGGCATCATCTTTTCCGTGTCTAAAATGATTGAATATAAATATATGAAGTTATATGTATTAATATTACACATATGAAATAATATATATCTCTAACCAACACAGAAACAACCTTTTTCTTCGGGGGTGATTATTGCGCCATTTAAAGAATAATCATAGGAATGATCATTTGTGGTTTATGTAAAATATCTTAGATCCGTATATTGAATTAAATTTAGGCCACGAACTAGTAGTTTTTTTAATGTCAAGTAGATTGTTATGTGATGATAATATTCAGGTAGTCGGTCTTATAAATGAAATACTATATGTTTACGGTCCACCTGATTAGTGGCAACATAATTATGTGATCTTTCTCACATAATAGAAAGCTAAGTCCTCTTGTTCCCACAGTAAATAGGTAGGCTAGGTAAATAATAGTTATTATTCTACTTTGTGGAGATATATCTTTCAGTCATTTACTTCATATGTTCCGGAATATATGGCCCTCCTCGTCCTTAGTCTAATAGGTGGCTTCTTAGACGATTGGCATTTTCATGACATGTCATTGAGCATATTTTATGTTTCAAATTGTTCTAAAGAAATTAAATAAAAAATAAAATACTTCTAACTCAAATTTAGTTATAAATTTTCTTTTGATGCTTTTCAAGTATATCTTTTTACATATGTAACCAACGTGTGAGAAGTTTGACTACAAATATACAATTACACCATGGTCTAATTTTGAATTAACAAAGGTGATCTTATTTTTTATGTTGCTTAACTCTATTCCTACTATCCTCAATCTCGGTGTGGTTGCTATATTAATATAGCGGGGCGAAAGCCTATTTCGAGTTAGCAAATTTGCAATTTATAACACGATAGTATCACCGGTATAGCAATTAAGGTAAGTGTCTAAAGACAAATTTAGAAATGAGAACAGTTGCATGCGTGGCAATTTATCCATATCCATCAACATAGTTTAATATACGTACACTCTGACCATAGGTTCTATAGGATTTTGTGTCTGGACCAAGATGTCATAGGTATAGGAGGATTTTCTTTTCTCCATGATATGTAGCTCTCAGTTCTAAAATATAAGATATCTTAGTCTTTTTTGAAACACATATATCTAGACGTCTTTAATATGCAGGTTCACTCATTTTTATCCGAACATACACAATATCTTATAAATTAAGACAGAAGGAGTACATGTTTCAAATATAGGAGTCTGAATACTATGTATTTTGTCTATTTTGTACGTGGCTGTGATTAAATTTTGTTGCTCGTAATTAAAACTGCCTTATATGAGTAATGTGCCCATGGAAATACTTGACTAAGGTCTTGTGTTTTCGAGTAAATCACTTGAGATTGTCCCGCGGAATAAAATTTATATTTCATATATATTCATACACATATTTAAAAAAATAAGAATCTTAGGTACGAAGATATTATGTTAAATAAAACATCGCATACGATAGTACTCATATATAGTACTACCTCTGTTCCATAATATAAGAATTTTTTAGCAAACTAAAACAACTTGCTAAAAGGACTTATATTATTGAACGTCGGGAGTATTAATTATAACTCACTTATAGTTAAAGTTACACGGCAGTTTGATGTCACTTATTGCCAGGCAGGTCAAGCTGGTTGTCCTCGGTGCACATAATCACATCTCTGAAATTTGTCTTCTCGTGCGTGGTTATCTTATCGCGTGTTGCAGGATCAGAACATATGTGAGATGGAGAGATGAGAGATATTCGCGGCGCCTCGTATGCACTGGCGGCACGTTAAAAAGAGAAAATAATTGTTTGTTCTATAACCTAGAGATAGGAGAGGTGAATTACCAAATTGTTTGTGTCTTTGTGTTTGGACCAGGGAGTCGTAGAGAAGGAGGTTTCTTTTTTCTCTAACCTGTACGTGCAGCGTACAAACGAAGGAGTCCGGCTGTTAAAAAAACTATGCCTTCCAACTGGTGGCCCAGGCGCCCAGCGTGCTAGTCCGTGGAACATATACCGTGACTTAACTTTTATATCTTTGATGATCACCTTTTCATGTACGTGACAGGTTGTATATAATTACAGTTTATGTAACTTTTCTAGATTTATATCTGAACCGTTATAATTCAGATGAACGGTCACTAGTGCAGACTCCCCCCTCTAACACCGGTTGGGAGGGCCCTCTAACAGCGGTTGTAGAACCGATGTTAAGGGTTCGGTGTTAGAGGGGGGCCCCCTTTAACACCGGTTCTTATACGAACCGGTGTTAAAGGGTGGCGCACGTGGGGCTGCCGCAGGGCTCAGGCCCCCCCTTTAACACCGGTTCGTAACACTGCCGCGGCAGGAAAACGGCCTAAATCTAACGGCCTAAATCTCTGCCGCGACAGAGTTCTGCCTCTGCCCCGTTCTGGGCGTATTTCTGCGGGAGGGGGGGGGGGGAGGGGGAATCGATCGGGAGCGGTATACACATACATCGTCATCGGTACATACGAGTACATGAATAATTAAGCAACTATTATTATACACAAACATCGTCATCGGCACATACATCGTCATCGCTCATTTTGGTGGATATCTAAAGAGTTCTCCGCCAGGCGTGACGACCTCATCAAGTATGAACCCCGCCAGTTCCTCTTGAATGGCTCGTATGCGGTCAAATGGTAGGAGTTGGTCCCGCATCCGTTCGATCTGAATATATATGAAGAATGGGGTCAATATATATATATATATAACAATAAAAGTCAACACAATTGATGGTAATAAAATAATGTTGTGTACTTTGTTTACTTACTCTAAGTTGTTCTAGTGCGGCTTGGCCTGTCGCACATATCGTGTTGCGAATGAAATCGCAAACATAGTATCCACATAAGTTATTGCCGGGTCCCTGATGCACGCACTTTACGAGAATAGAGAGTTCAATCAAAATAATAATCAATAAAGCATGATATAATGGAATTGGAAGCAGAATCAAAGAGATACGCAGACCTAGCTAGCTAGTATTACTTACATTTTGGTCTACAAATTTTAGTTCTTCTGACCATTCACCCACGGCCCTGCCCGTGAACCTTTTCCAAACCCTGTCCGGCAAAGAAAATAGATAATGGAGTAATTAATTACTTGTTGTCACGAAAGTTGCCGATCTAGTGCGATAATATGATTGAAATTACCTCTAGAGCATCTCTCTAAAGTCTGCCCATATCTCTTTTTCTTTTTGTAACGAGTCCATGACAAGGACTTTTCCTGAGTCGGGTTGAATGACTAGTAGAATAAAGTGGAACCTACGCACGAATAACTCATCATCAGTTACACTTAACATCGAGTAAGCCGAAACAGAATTTGTACAAGAGAGAGGGTAACAGTACTCACGAGAAGTTGTAAGGCAATAGTATTTTCCTTTTGGTTTGTTGTCTCAGTAAAGACCTTAGCAAGTAATCTTCTGTTTGCCCGGGTTTGGTTCTTACCACTTCTTCATGAACTCTATTTGGGTCAACGAACCCAATGTCAAAAGGGCCTCCTTTCATGCATTCCATAACCTTTTTCCTGCATAATAGTATATACATATATGGTGAGCATATATATACATGCAATTAATGAAGTGAATGAGATAAGATATAAATTACAGAAATAGTACTTACACACAATAAAGGCTGATGGCAGCTTTGTCGAGTTCCTTCTGATTGAATAGAAAATGCAAGTCTTGAATGTTGAAGTCGATCGCGTCGTCTCCGCACAAGAAAATCTGATCTCTTATATGCGCCGTGATCCATTATTCCTTTCTCGTCTTGCAGAAATCAAGGTACCACTTGTGCAATCTTCGCATCTTTGTTGGTAGATTCTTGAGCTCCTCTTTCTTGACGAGATTCTTCCCATACTTCCATGGCTGTATGGGGTTGGCATCGCATTTGGGCAAGTTGTCTCCCATGATGTTCAAGTATGCAATGTAAGTCATCCCCATATCATTGGCCTTTCTTTGTAGCTCTGCCTCGTAATCATTTACGGGAGGAGCGTCCCGTGTGTTGAACACTTGGAGCGGGGCGCATGATTGGTTTTCCTGCTCTCCGAGCATGGGAACTGTTTTCTGGGGTGCCGCATGATTGCTACTTTCAGTCTCCCTACGGCGCCTTGCATCCCCCTTCAAAATCTGGCGCTCGTAGTCCGGCACAAGTGGGGTTTCAGGTTTCAAAAGATTATTGTAAAACTTCTCCACCACCGCCGGATCTATTTTCTCCTTTGGCTCGGCCCGTCTAGGTGCAAAGAATTTCTTGACCTCTTCTTCCGAGATCCTATTGGTCTCCTCGTCGCTGCGATTCCACGGTAAAACCGGCAATGGCTTGGCGGAAGGCTGCGGGACGTAGTTTTTTGAACTCTTTGGCGTACGGTTTCCTGCAGATTTCTTTGTGGCAGTGCTAGTGATGCTCTTCGTGGCAGTGCTCTTCCGCTTACGCTGAGGAGATGGCTGGCGCGCCGGAGATGGCTGACGGGCAGGAGATGGCTGGCGCGCCGGAGATGGCTGGCGCACCAGAGATGGCTGCCGCGCAGGAGATGGCTGAAGCGGCTCAGACTGCTGACGCTGCGGAGACGGCGGGGGTGCCAGTGGCCTCCAATTTGGAAGCACGATGTGTTCCTTCTTCCAAAGAATGGTTGTTTTCACTGCAAATTTGAGTTGAGTTTCCCCTTCACCTGTAGCATGGTCAAGCTGTGCTTCCTCATATTCCTTCACAACCTCATCCACCCCGACAATAGCATAGCCATCTGGAATCGGTCGGCAGTGTAAGTTCCACTAGCTACAAGAGGTAAGGCATAGCTGACAGCCACCTTAATGGATAAGCCCATTAATCTCACATGCAGCTCAGCGTGTTCGCTCTCCGTGATCTTATCCACGGGGTATCGAGGACCCGCCATTTCAAGCGTGGGATGCACGTTCTCCGTGGAAGCTACGCTGCTTTTCCGCGCAGAGTCTGGGCCGCCGGCAGCTTCCAATGCAGGCTCTTCGTGCCGCTGAGATTGGCCGGTAGCTTGATGGCTCTGTTGTGCATTCACTTGCGCCTGCAGCGCCACAAGTGCATGTTCTATCTGTGTCATCCGCTCTGTACACTCTTTTTCTTTTCTGCCGCGCCATCTGTAAGAGTCGCTCCACTCGGCAAACCCATCCTTCCACGTCATACCCCCTGTGCCTCGTGCATGTCCAGGGTGTTCTTTTTTACCCCCTATGCCTCGTATGCCGTGATGAGATCAGTGACCGGTTTGGCAAGGAGGGTTGGGAAGATACACAATCTTGTTTCTGGGTCCAACCTTGCCCCGATTCCGTAGAACCAAGTCTTTGCACGTAGGTCCCACGCATCCGTCTGGGGTGTGATCCCTCTAGCGCGCAGGGCCTTCTCAACTTCCTCCCACTTAGGCCTCTGAGATATGTAGCCACCTGACCCCGTCCTCTGGTGATATTCCTTCTTCTGGGCATTAAGCGTATTGGTTTCTGACATCTTTTTAGCTATAGCACCTTTTTTATATGTCACAAATTCGGGCCAGTGAGGTCTTATCTTCGCATAATATGCGTCTTCGAAATTTGGAGTCTCGCCAGCTTTGACAAATTTGCTCAATTTTGTCTTCCAGTTGCGGAAAGCGTCAGCCATCTTCTTTAGAGTCCACTCTTTGACCTTTTCCTTTATAACCGGGTTGTTTTCATCCTCCTCTGGCGGAAGGGTGAAATTTACCAACAACGAATTCCAAAGCGTTTCTTTGGATCTTTCATCGACAAAGGTACCGTCGCCCTTCTTTGGCTTATTCCAATATTCAATTATGATTGGGATTTGGTCCCTAACAAGAACTCCAGCCTGACGTACAAATTTGTCTGCGGCCTTCTTGGGCTCCATCAGCCTGCCATCAACACAGACTGCTTTGATCGTGAACTTTGCACGATCTTTCAACCGACGGCTCGCCCCTCGCATGCTCTTTTTCGTAGAAGAAGATGGTTGCTGGCTGGTCGATCCAGAGGGCTAAAAGAAGAAAGAAGCGTTAATTAATACATGTAGAAGAAGATTGTTGGTGGAAGTCAGCAGAGGCTTAATCAATGCATATACCTCCCTGGACTTTGTAATCACTAAATTGCGTTCACCGGAGTCTTCATCGGAGTCTTCATATTCTCCATGACTACTTGAGCTGTCATCATGTCCCTCCAAGTTCAGATATTGTGAGGTGTCCTCATCAATAATGTTCTCCATTATTTCTTCTTCTTCAAGGTTTCTACTAAGTGGATCCATAGTTTCTAAAACAATAATATTATCTAGAGTAAGAGAGTAAACATTCAAGTGGACTTGGATTCATACACAAATATACATATTATTCATACAAAAATACACAAATAAATACACAAATGAAATTAAAACCCTAAGGATGCTTGATCATTTTAAACGAGTTCCGAGGGGTCCAAACCCTAATTCGGAGAAATCCCAGATGCATATGAGAGGGGCTAGCTACAGTGGCTGACCGGAGGCTGGCGGCGTTGGAGAGCTACCTAGGGCGCGCGAGGTAGCGTGATGCGGCTTACCTAAAACGGGCGTTGTTCGAAAGAGGAGGCCGAGGCAAACATTATAGCGACGGCGGCCCCAAAGACTTATGGTAAAGGGTTTTCCCTGTCTTCTGCCCCGCCCGTTGTCCCCAAGATAGGCCCCAGACCGAGGGGAGAAGCCACGACACTCGCCAAAGATCTACCCGTGCAGTCCACCTTCTAAGGCCGCCACCGACATCCGCGAACTCTAGCCACCACTCCGACAACCAAAGACACATCGCATCGCCGAAGAGAGGGACGCCGTGCCGTCGTTGCCAGCGGATACACCTGCAACCCGAGAAGGACCATGCATACACCCGGACATCGCTGGCATAACGCGCGATCTCGCACCCCATGGCCACCACCGGAGCTCGTACCCCACCTAGGCCGCCCCGCAGCCGAGAGGGGAGGCCGTCCCCGTACCGCGCCTGGGCCCTGGGCCTCCCCGACGAATCCTCTTCCCTGACCCATCCCCTCCACATCCCTGTCGTTAGCCCCAATCCGTGGACGCGCTCGCGTAGCCGCTCCTGCCCGCCACACCCGATGACGCGAGCTACCGCCAACAATGCGAGCTCGAAATCAGGTTTGGTCTTCCCCTTTTCTCTCTCCAAATCAAGCTCGAGGCCTTTCCGGTGTTAATTGTGCGCATTGCACACCGACATTGTGTGCATTGCATTGATGTGCGGGTGGTCGAGGAGGGGACAATGAGGACCAGGATGATGCAGGGAAGACGCGGGTGGCAGCGGCAGTGCCTGCTTCCTCGAACGACGCAGAGGTGTGGACGGAGTGGCGCCACCGCGCGAGCTCCACTGAGAACTGCCGGCCGGCGGCGCCACCGCGCGAGCTCCACACCGCCGCCAAAGGGAGGAAACAGAGGAAACAGAGCTCCTCACCACGAGCACGACGGCGTCGGTGGGGTTCTTGTAGGCGCCGTCGTCGTCGGCGGCTTCGGTGGCGCGCGGGCGCGGTGGCGGTGGCGGTGGCGGTGTTGGCGCGCGCGAGGGCGACGGCGGCTCCGATCGAGTTGGCGGTGGAGGCCGACACGAGGGCGGCGACGGCGGGCGAGGGCGGCGACGGCGAGGGCTGGACGGCGCCGGCGCGGCTGCTCTCTGTTTTTCTTTGCACAGCGGCAGGTTTGATCTGGCTCTGGGGGGAAGAAAGGAAGGGGAAGGCGCATTTAATACCCCCTTTAGCACCGGTTCGGGGCTGGAACCGGTGTTAAAGGGGGGAATTCGTTTCGCGCACGCATTTAATACCCCCCCTTTAACACCGGTTCCAGCCACGAACCGGTGTTAAATGGGGGGGGTGCGCGCGCGAAACGAAATAAATGCGCCCCCCCCTTTAACACCGGTTCGTGTCTGGAACCGGTGTTAAAGGGGGGGGGGCATTTATTTCATGCATTAAAGGAGCATTTTTAATTCAAAAAATAGGATATGAATTTAGAAAATTCATATCTTTTTCATTTCAACTCAGAAAATATGAATAATATATCATAATTTTCAGAAAAATAATATCTATCCATTCATGTAAAAACATTTTATATTTACTTTAGATGAAAATTTTCAAAATGATTAAAACACTTACATATAAATTTTGATTATTCAATTCAAACAAAAATAAATTGTCAAATCCTAAAACTTTGAACATAAGAAATATTAAGCATCTAAAAAGGAATCTAACCCTATTTTATTAGAGAAAATCATATTTTAATGCCGCACCTTTTGTATTAACATTTTTGAATTGATTGGATATTTAAATGCCGCATCTTTTGTATACACTTGAATCTGACCAAGCCTCGCTCAACTTGCATTGGTTTTTTGATAAATAGCATATTGTGAACCTAAAAATGATTTTTGTAAAAAATCATGAGCATCGTATCATGTACATGTAGTTCATATCTGACCCACTTCCTGCCGATTCGGCAGGAATTTGTCTTTTTCACCAGAGGTGAACGGAAAGGTTTCAGATCCCCCTGTTGCTACATTGTCCATATAAGGTGGTCTAGTATTTTTATAAAATGTGTTGGTGGTTTTTTGAATTAGCCATTTGGTGGTTGCTTCACAAAACCGTCCATTTTTTATGCTCGGAAAATGGAAAATGCCTTTTTGGTGCGATAAAAGGGAAAACTTTCTCTTGCAACATTGTTTGCCATGCCATGATGCACATGTATGCACAATATGGCCATATTATCACAAACTATGCCTTGGTTCTAGCCATAACATTGGTCATTTGACCCGAAAGCCAAGAAACCTCGAATGAGATAGGTCATTTTGTGAAGGTTTTTTTGAGACATAATCAATATACCAAGTTTGAGATTTTTCCTTCTAACTATGTCACATAATATAACACCATGCAAAGGTTTCGCACTGTTTTCGATCTTTTTTATTTTTTTATCCCCGTTTTAAACTATCGTCAAACTTTGTCGAACAACGGTCATGAAGATTCTTAGCTCGGGGCCAAGACTCGCTCAACTTGCATTGGTTTTTTGATAAAATAGCATATTGTGAACCTAAAAATGATTTTTGTAAAAAATCATGAGCATCGTATCATGTACCTGTAGTTCATATCTGACCCACTTCCTCCCGATTCGGCAAGAATTTGTCTTTTTCACCAGAGGTGGACGTTAAGGTTTCCGATCCCCCTATTGGTACATTGTCCATATAAGGTGGTCTAGTATTTTTGTAAAATGTGTTGGTGGTTTTTTGAATTAGCCATTTGGTGGTTGCTTCACAAAACCGTCAGTTTTTTATGCTCGAAAAAGGGAAAATGCCTTTTTGGTGCGATAAAAAGGAAAACTTCCTCTTGCAACATTGTTTGCCATGCCATGATGCACATGTATGCACAATATGGCCATATTATCACAAACTATGCCTTGATTCTAGCCATAACATTGGTCATTTGACCTGAAAGCCAAGAAACCTCGAATGAGATAGGTCATTTTGTGAAGGTTTTTTTGAGACATAATCAATATACCAAGTTTGAGATTTTTCCTTCTAACTATGTCACATAATATTACACCACGCGAAGGTTTCGCACTGTTTCGATATTTTTTTATTTTTTATCCCTGTTTTAAACTATCGTCAAACTTTGTCGAACAACGGGCATGAAGATTCTTAGCTCGGGGCCAAGCCTCGCTCAACTTGCATTGGTTTTTTGATAAAATAGCATATTGTGAACCTAAAAATGATTTTTGTAAAAAATCATGAGCATCATATCATGTACCTGTAGTTCATATCTGACCCACTTCCTGCCGATTCGGCAGGAATTTGTCTTTTTCACCAGAGGTGGATGGAAAGTGTCTAGATACATCTCCTTCACAAACCTATAGTGTCTAGATACATCTCCTTCACCAGATTTTGACCCACTATAGTGTCTAGATACATCTCCTTCACAAACCTAAAACATCTTATATTTCTAAACTGAGGGAGTAGATACTATGGAACTAGATCAGAGCGACAACGAGCTACAACTTTTTTGGGGCACCGCTCGGAAGCGCTCGCCATCACCCACCAGAACCAAAGCATTACATTCCAGTGTACGCGACAGGTCCGCTGCCGAGATCATCGAATCTTCACCTAGGCGAGTAAAGTTGTGAAGCTCAATCTTTGACTGAGTCTTGGCGATCTTCTCCAGCTTCATCCAGGATCCGGCCACAACAGTAGAGGTGGAGCACAAACCAAGGTCTCCAGTTTGGTCAAGTGTGCCCAACTTTCCTGTTGGCCCTTCTGCTAGCAGTATGCCCCATTGAGCAAGGTTGTAAGTAGATCACCTCCAAATTTCGTGCACACCAGGCCAGCACAGAGATTGAAGCACATATCAGTCCTAACAGTCCAAATGGCCCACATAAGTGCTGCATGTACCATATTGTCAACTTTAAATGACTTTTATTTATTCCACATGTCAGCAATATGTTCAAAAACAATAGGAGCACTGGTAGAAAACGCCCTATAGGTCCCGGTTGGTAAGGGGCATTAGTCCCGGTTGCCCAACCGGGACGGGGCAATCGGGACTAAAGCTCTAACCTTTAGTCCCGGTTGCCCCACCAACCGGGACAAATGGGGGCACACGTGGCGGCATCAGAGCGCGAGGGGGGGGGGTGGAGCATTAGTCCCGGTTCATAACAAGAACCGGGACTAATAACCTGCTGCCGCGACAGAGATTTGGCCCATTTCTCTGCCGCGGCAGAGAATTCATTTTGGCACATTTTGTTGCCGCGGCAGCATTTTCGCCACTTTTTGTGCCGCGGCAGAGAATTCATTTAGGTTGTTTTATTGTTTATTTAGTGTTTTGCACTTATCAATGAAGGAACCTTATATTACACAAGATCATCATGACAATATTACATTCAATACATGGATCGAGTTCATGCACTACATACAAAAGTTGTTATTCGATGCTACCGGCCAATTCCTTCAAAGTTGCTATTTTTACAATCCCTATTGTCTATACACAGCAGAATAGTATTCCCCTTTCGGGTCTAGGACTTCTGCATCCAAAAATCCCGCCAATTCCTCCTGAATTGCTCATACGCGATCCTTTGGCAGAAGACCGTCCCGTAGACGTTCGATCTGATTTAAAAAAGGAGTCAGCCTATCTGAATGAAACTAAACACAATTTGTTTGAAATTAAAAACTATAGAAATTGTTTACGTACATGGAGTTGCTCTAAATTTCTGCCCTTCTCATCGCACGTCTGCCGGATGAACTCGCATACATAGTATCCACATAGATTGTTACCTGGTCCCTGCGTCAGGCACTTTACGAGAACATAGTTCAATCAAAATAATAATCAAGCATGATAATAACTGTATCAAAACTAGAATCAAAGAGATGCGCGGATATAGCTAGTGGTGCTTACATCTAGTGGTTGAAATGTAAGCTCCTCTTTCCAAACACCCCTAGCCTTGTTGGTGAACCGTTTCCAAGCGCTTCCCGACAAAGAAAACGAATAAAAGAAGTTATTAAGTACTTGATATCATAAAATTCACGAACGTTGCCGATATAGTGTCGTAATGATTAGAATTACCGCTGGAGAAGTATCTGCATGTCCTTCCACGTCTCAAGGGGTTTATGTTTCGAGTCCATGACTAGTACACGCCCTTTGTCAAGTTGAATGATTAACAGAATATAGTGGAAGCTACAAATGCATAACTAATCAATTATATACTTAACATCGAGTAAGCGAAATAGAAAGTGTATACAAGACAATAACACTCACTCGAAGTTGTAAGGAAATAGTATTTCCCTTTTGGTTTCTTGAAACCTTAACGCGTGTACTATATTATCCTCCGTATCCTGGGGGCTTATTTTGAGATTAGCTTCATGAACCCAATATGGGTCAATGAAGCCAATGTCATAGATTTGTCCTCTGCTGCATTCGAGAATCTTCATTCTGCATATTACAGTATGATTATATACATGCAATAAACAAAATAATATAGCTGGAGACTAAATTAATTACAGAATTAGTACTTACAGACAATAGGCACTGATGATCGATTTGTCTAAGGCGTCTTGATTGAATAATTGAAATAGTTCATCAAATTCAATGGATATCATGTCATCCCTTTCTTTCCCATGATGCTTTTTTGTAACCCTCAGCACTAACCAGTTAGCCCCGGCGGACGTGGCATGCATGTACCCGTTATGCAATCTTTGCATTTTTGTTGAAAGATTGTTTACCTCCTCAGGTTTGACGAGAGGTTTGCCGTACTGGTATTTGTATGCTACTTCACTCACGGGGAAGAACTCTAACTGGGATAAGTACTGGGCAATACTCATACCTTGAGCAGCGGCAGCTTCTCCGTATTGTGCAACTACCTCTGGATCATACTGCTCTTCGGCCCCATATTTGCTCGACCCCACATTGGTTTGAGAAATCACCTTGAGAGGGGGCGCAAGTCTGTTTTGCTTGTTCTCCGAGCTGGGCAACAGATTTCCCGCTTGCATCAGTACTGCTCTTCAAGGCTTTTTGTGCCGCATGTGACTTGAGAATAGAACGCTCATAGTCTGATGACAGCTTTGGCTCGGGTTGATGAAGATTCTTTAGCATTTTCAACACGGCGACGACCTCGCGGGAGACGGGTGAGGCGGCGGCGAAGATGGCCTTGGCGTGTGATTTCGAAGCACGATACAATCCTTCGGCCATAGAATGGTAACGTTTTTTGCGTCACCCAGCACAGTCACATCCCCTTCACCAGCAGGGTAGTGAAGATCCAAAACCTCAAAGGTGGGCATGATTTCATCCACGCCGACAACAGCGTAGCCCTCTGGAACCGGACGACAGTGGTAAGTTGGTGTGGGTCCAATTGGTAAGGCATAGCCGACCGCCACCTTCATTGATATGTTCACAACTTTGACATGTAGCTCGCAGTGTGTCATCTCTGTGATATCATCCACTGGGTAGCCAACAGGAGCCATCGTCGGTGCATCATCGTCATCGCCATTGTCATCACCCGGGACCTCGGTGGAAGCCACACTGCTTTTTCGATTATTCGATAGGCCGGTAGCATCGAATGCAGTGTGCTGCTGAGATGGGCCGGTAGTACTTTGCTCTTTAAGTGCGTTAATTTCGTCGTGTTGTTGCTTTAATCGTTCTTCAATTAAACGCATTCGCTCTTTCTGACTATCTGCTTCAACTGCCGCCCTGTCCTTACTCCTCTGACGGCTTCTATCAGGATATTTCTTCCTCTCTTCGGGAAACCCAGTCCTCCATGGTTGGGAGCCGCTTGTGCCTCGTGTTCGTCCATCATGTTCCTTATTTCCAAGGGCGAGTGTGAGCTCATCATTCTCTCTATCAGGAATGAAGTCCCCATCTTTAACAGCCTTTACTGCTTTTCTGATCCTCTCGATTGGCAAGGGGTCTTCTTTATGTCGTATGTTATATATACACCTCCCTTCCGAGTCCAACATTCCCCCATGCACGTAAAACCAATTCCTTGCACGTTCTACCCAATCGTCTGTCTCTGGGGTGATCTTTTTATCACGCAGTTCCTGCTCAAGTTTCTCCCACTTAGGAATGCCAGCCCTATAGCCACCTTGCCCCATAGTATGGTGATACTTCTTGTTAGCAGCATTCAGCTTATTCGTTTCAGACATTTTTTTAGCTTTTTCTGATGTCTTGTATTGCACAAACTCAGCCCAGAATGATTTTATCTTCTCAAACTGAATATTCTTGAAATCGGGAGTCTTCTTTTTCACGACATAGTCAAGGTGCAATCTTTTCTTCCAGTTGGTGAAACACTGGGCCATCTTCTTCAAAGCCCACTCCCTGACCTTAGCCTCCATGGCTCTCCCATGTTGTAAGGCGTCCTCAACTGGATCCTCCGCATTTGGATCCAGCTCTATCTTCGGTAGTTTGAAATTAACCATGAGCCTCTTCCACAGTAAATCTTTGGCGTGGTTAGGGACAAATAAACATGTTCCCTCTTCATCCGCATTAGCAGGCCTATTCCAATTTCTAATGGTGATCGGGATTAAGTCCCTAACGATTACTCCGCATTGTGCCACAAATTTGGTTGCGACAACTTCGGGAGCTGTCGGTTTGCCGTCTTCAGCGACATCTTCGATCCTGAACCTCTCATGGTCTTGCAACTTTTTTGTTGGGCCTCGTCTGCTCTTTTCAGTAGATTCCTTCGATCCGGAGGGCTAAAAGAAGAAAGATCGTCGTTACTATTTCTATATAGATAGCAGATGATTAATTAATGAACTGATTTATATTACATGCACCTCGCCGGAGCGGTCGTCTTCTCGATTACACAAGGCATCGCCTTCTCCCTCGCGGAAGGCAACACC
The DNA here is from genome assembly GCA_916181665.1 of Avena sativa. Taxonomy (NCBI): domain Eukaryota; kingdom Viridiplantae; phylum Streptophyta; class Magnoliopsida; order Poales; family Poaceae; genus Avena; species Avena sativa. The sequence goes on along the minus strand of OV702285.1, from coordinate 57,997,822 downwards.
TTCAACCTCAAACAAGTTGTCTATTCCGGTAAAAAGAGGATCACCCTCACCGGAGTTGTTCAGAAACGTTGATACGTCTAAATTATCTTCCCCACGGATCACACCTTGGATCAACTCTTCCTTTTCTTTGTCTCTGACGTGTGGGTCCATATTTTCTGCATAGGTGGAAAAACGAATAAGTCAAAGCGGCTAAAGGAGAAAGTTACGAATAAGTCAAAGCGGCTAACGAATATTTTCCGGATCGAAGGTGAAACCCTAATATATACATACACAATAATAAAAATGAAGAGAAACCCTAAACCCTAAGGCTATGAGAGGGTAACATGAGTATAAGGCTACAAAAGGTCTTCGATCTATCTATGGTCTTGATCTCGGTCTTCGATCTCGATCTCGATATCGTATTCTACTGAGAAGAACCAAATCACCGGAAAGAAAGGGAAACAATCAACACATGGCATCGATGCAATGCTCAAGCAATGATGATGATACGACAAGTTAATGTGCATTGGAATGTAACCCTTAAGCATGCTCGACAAGTTAATCGGGGTTCCGAGGGGCACAAACCCTAACTCAAGGAACTCCGGAATCACCTGTTAGGGTTACTAGGGTGTTCTAATTAAACTTGTCATTTAATTAGATCTATCTATGGTCTTGATCTCGGTCTTCGATCTCGATCTCGATATCGTATTCTACTGAGAAGAACCAAATCACCGGAAAGAAAGGGAAACAATCAACACATGGCATCGATGCAATGCTCAAGCAATGATGATGATATGACAAGTTAATGTGCATTGGAATGTAACCCTAAAGCATGATCGACAAGTTAATCGGGGTTCCGAGGGGCACAAACGCTAACTCAAGGAACTCCGGAATCACCTGTTAGGGTTACTAGGGTGTTCTAATTAAACTTGTCATTTAATTAGATCTATCTATGGTCTTGATCTCGGTCTTCGATCTCGATCTCGATATCGTATTCTACCGAGAAGAACCAAATCACCGGAAAGAAAGGGAAACAATCAACACTTGGCATCGATGCAATGCTCAAGCAATGATGATGATACAACAAGTTAATGTGCATTGGAATGTAACCCTAAAGCATGCTCGACAAGTTAATCGGGGTTCCGAGGGGCGCAAACCCTAACTCAAGGAACTCCGGAATCACCTGTTAGGGTTACTAGGGTGTTCTAATTAAACTTGTCATTTAATTAGATCTATCTATGGTCTTGATATCGGTCTTCGATCTCGATCTCGATATCGTATTCTACCGAGAAGAACCAAATCACCGGAAAGAAAGGGAAACAATCAACACTTGGCATCGATGCAATGCTCAAGCAATGATGATGATCAAGTTAATGTGCGTTGGAATGTAACCCTAAAGCATGCTCAACAAGTTAATCGGGGTTCCGAGGGGCGCAAACCCTAACTCAAGGAACTCCGGAATCACCTGTTAGGGTTACTAGGGTGTTCTAATTAAAATTGTCATTTAAGTTGTTGAACAATGCATGATTATAGCATAGATAGAAAGTTCTCATTTTTCTGAACATTTTGGTATATTATTTGTATTTTTCTGTATTACAGATTAAAAGTTATTGAATTTACAAGTTTTATTCAAATTCTGAAATTATTAAATCAAATTTTTAAACCTTTTGCACCATAGTAACAACTAGCCATAGTGGCTGACAGGTGGGGCCCGGAGCCACCTCAGCAGCCACGCAAGCAAAGGGGAAACACAGGACGCGGAGCCACCTCGCCACGCAAGCAAAGGGGAAACAGAGGTGGGGCCCGGAGCCACCTCGTCGTCGCTGTCAAGGAGGACGCAGCCGCCATGGCCGTGGACAAGGAGGACGCGGCGGTGGAGGAAACGGCACCGGCGACGGTGCACCACCCGATCGAAGCCGCCGCGCCCACCAGCAGCAGCAGAGGGAGGGGGAGGACAGAGGCAGGGAGGGGCGCCGTACCTCACGCGCGGCGGTGGGGTCAGTGACGCGGGCGGCGCGGTCGTCGGCGGGAAGAGACGCGGGCGGCGGTCGTCGGGGAAGGAGACGCTACGGGGAGCGCGCGGCGGTGGCGGCCGGAGGCGGAGGCGTTGACGACGACGGAGGCGGAGGCGGAGGCGCGGGCAGCCTGGCGTCGTCGTCGATGAGAAGTAGAGAAGAGAACCAGAGAAGAAGAGAAGTTATATAAAGGGGAGGGGGTATACGTCCCGGTTGGTGGCTCCAACCGAGACTAAAAGAGCATACGTCCCGGTTGGAGCCACCAACCAGGACCTATAGTCCAATTTTCAGCAGCTGAAGGGGCGCGCGCGCAGGGGGCTCTTTAGTCCCGGTTGGTGGCCAACCGGGACGTATTCCCCTGTTTTCAAATATTTTCAGTTATTTTCTCTCTGTTCCCGCCTTATTTTTTATTTTGGGGTTTAAATTTGTAATGTTTTTTAAATGATAATTACTTTGGAATTTAGAAAAACTTTAAACATAAAAAGTGTTTGAATTTGAATAACTAATTCGAAACCATTTTCTGTTTTGAAAAATAATTAATGTAACCATTTGAACTATGAACCATTTAAAATTAATAATGAAATAACTTATATTTTTTAAATATTAATTTGGAATTTAGAAAAACTTTAAACATAAAAAGTGTATGGATTTGAATAAATAATCCAAAACCAATTTCTATTTTTAAAAAATAATTAATGTAACCATTTAAAATTAATAATGAAATAACTTATATTTTTTAAATATTAATTTGGAATTTAGAAAAACTTTAAACATAAAAAGTGTATGGATTTGAATAAATAATCCAAAACCAATTTCTATTTTTAAAAAATAATTAATGTAACCATTTAAAATTAATAATGAAATAATTATATTTTTTAAATATTAATTTGGAATTTAGAAAAACTTTAAACATAAAAAGTGTATGGATTTGAATAAATAATCCAAAACCATTTTCTATTTTTAAAAAATAATTAATGTAACCATTTAAAATTAAAAATGAATTAACTTATATTTTTTAAATATTAATTTGGAATTTAGAAAAACTTTAAACATAAAAAGTGTATGGATTTGAATAAATAATCCAAAACCATTTTCTATAATATGGGCACAACATCACAAACTATGCCGTGATTCAGCACATAACATCGGTCATTTGGACCGAAAGCCATGAAACCTCGAACATGATAGGTCATTTTGTGAAGGTTTTTTCGAAACATGATCAATATACCAAGTCTGGTATTTTTCCTTTCAACCATGTAACAAAATATGACACCACGCGAAGGATTTTCATTGTTCGGATTTTTTTTGAATTTATTATGCCCGTTTTGAATTATCTGAATTTCTAACTATGGTCGAACCGGTGTGCATGAAGATAGGGGACGAGCATCGTTAGAACTTGCATTGGATCTCTGAAGAAACCACATATTGCGAGTCTAAAAATGATTTTTTTAAAAAATCACGGGCGATAGATCATGTACCTGTAGTACAAACCGGACCCACTTCCTACCGATTCGGCAGACATTTGTCCTTTTTACCCGGGATGGACGAAAAGGTTTGAGATGTACCGGTTGGGAGATAGTCCATGTAAGGTGGTCTAGTATTTTAGGAAAATGGGACGGTAGCATTCTGAAACGGCATTTTGGTGGTTACTTCACAAAACGACCCGTTTTTTGCGCTCGGAAAATGGAAAAGGGCTTTTCCGTGCGACAAAAAGGAAAACTTCCTCCTGCAACATTGTTCTCCATACCAATATCCACACACATGCATAATATGGGCACAACATCACAAACTATACCGTGATTCAGCACATAACATCGGTCATTTGGACCGAAAGCCATGAAACCTCGAACATGATAGGTCATTTTGTGAAGGTTTTTTCGAAACATGATCAATATACCAAGTCTGGTATTTTTCCTTTCAACTATGTAACAAAATATGACACCACGCGAAGGATTTTCATTGTTCGGATTTTTTTTGAATTTATTATGCCCGTTTTGAATTATCTGAATTTCTAACTATGGTCGAACCGGTGTGCATGAAGATAGGGGACGAGCATCGTTAGAACTTGCATTGGATCTCTGAAGAAACCACATATTGCGAGTCTAAAAATGATTTTTTGAAAAAATCACGGGCGATAGATCATGTACCTGTAGTACAAACCGGACCCACTTCCTGCCGATTCGGCAGACATTTGTCCTTTTTACCCGGGATGGACGAAAAGGTTTGATATGTACCGGTTGGGAGATAGTCCATATAAGGTGGTCTAGTATTTTAGGAAAATGGGACGGTAGCATTCTGAAACGGCATTTTGGTGGTTACTTCACAAAACGACCCGTTTTTTGCGCTCGAAAAATGGAAAAGGGCTTTTCCGTGCGACAAAAAGGAAAACTTCCTCCTGCAACATTGTTCTCCATACCAATGTCCACACACATGCATAATATGGGCACAACATCACAAACTATGCCGTGATTCAGCACATAACATCGGTCATTTGGACCGAAAGCCATGAAACCTTGAACATGATAGGTCATTTTGTGAAGGTTTTTTCGAAACATGATCAATATACCAAGTCCGAGAAACTGGTCATAGAGGCACTCCCTAATATGTGAAATTAATATTAAAAACTGAGACTACAAAACCGGGACTAAAGGCCACAAACCGCGAAAGATATCCTTCGGTCAAGCCACAAACCGCGAAAGACATGAACTAGAGTTACATAATATGAGCATGAACTTCTTGGCATATGTCATTCCTTATGACCGCTTCAGACGTAACCATGGAGCATCTTCTTTACTTAACGGAATGCTTGGGTCAGTTTTCACTGTGAAGGGCGGAATTTCATCAAACTTATTATAATCTTCTGACATGTCTGTCTTGTCCTCGATTCCCACGATGTTTCTTTTCCCTAAAAGAACTATGTGACGCTTTGGCTCATCATATGATGTATTCGTTTGCATATTTTTTCTTTTTTCCGGTCTGGACGACATGTCCTTCACATAGAAAACCTGAGACACATCATTGTCTAGGACGAATGGTTCATCTCTATAACCAAGATTGTTGAGATCCACTGTTGTCATTCCGTACAACTGGTCTATCTTTACCCCTTCCCCATTCAGGTTGACCCATTTGCAGCGAAACAAAGGGACCTTAAAAGAGACTCCATAGTCTAGTTCCCATATCTCCTCTATGTAACCATAATATGTGTCCTTTTGTCCATTCTTGTCTATTGCATCAAAGCGGACACCACTATTTTGGTTGGTGCTCTTTTTATCTTGGGCGATCGTGTAGAATGTATTCCCATTTATTTCGTACCCTTGGAAATTCAATACAGTAGAAGATGGTGACGCGGCCAACAAGTATAGCTGATCTCCAACAGTGGTGTCATTCAAGAGATGTGTCCGCATCCAACCACCGAAAGACTTCATGTGTTCATCTGTAATCCATGATTCAGGCTTCCCCGGGTTTTTGGAGCGTACAATATTCTTGTGTTCCTCGATATACGGAGCTGCCAAGGTGGAATTATGTAGAACTGTGTAGTGTGCTTTAGTGAAAGAATCCCCGTCCCTACATATCATTGCTTTCTTTCCCAGCGTGCCTTTTCCACTTAGTCTCCCCTCATGCCGCGAGTCGGAAACACCAATCGGCTTAAGGTCAGGAATAAAGTCAACACAAAACTCAATGACCTCCTCTGTTCCATATCCCTTGGAGATGCTTCCTTCTGGTCAAGCACGGTTATGAACATATTTCTTTAAGACTCCCATGAACCTCTCAAAGGGGAACATATTGTGCAGAAATACCGGACCGAGAATGGCAATCTCTTCCACTAGATGAACCAGGAGATGCGTCATAATATTGAAGAAGGATGGTGGGAACACCAATTCAAAACTAACAAGACATTGTACCACATCCTTCTGTAACCTTGGCAGAATATCTAGATTGATTACCTTCTGAGATATTGCATTGAGGAATGAACACAACTTCACAATGGGTACTCGAACATTTTCCGGTAGAAGCCCCCTCAATGCAATCGGAAGGAACTGCGTCATAATCACGTGACAGTCATGAGACTTCAGGTTTTGGAACTTTTTCTCTGCCATATTTATTATCCCCTTTATATTAGATGAGAAGCCCGACGGCACCTTGATACTGTAAAGGACTTCAAAAAAGATTTCCTTCTCTGCTTTGGTAAGAGCATAGTTGGCACGACTTAAGTGACGCCCTTTATCCGTCTTGTTATGTGTATGCATGTTCTTTGGGTCTTTCATAATTTGTTGGTCCTCCCGTGCTTCAGGTGTATCTTTTGTCTTCCCATACACGCCTAGGAATCCTAGCAGGTTCACGCAGAGATTCTTCGTCACGTGCATCACGTCGATTGAAGAGCGGACACGCAGGACTTCCAATATGGCAGCTCCCAAAATATAGATTTCTTCTTCCACATGGGTGCGTGTCCTAACGACGTCGTTCGGAACTGATTGACCGCCGGGACCCTTTCCAAAGATTACTTCTATGTCCTTGACCATACCAAATACATCATCACCAGCAGGGAGTTCAAGCTTCTTCCGGTGATCTGCCTCACCTTTGAAATGCTTGCCTTTCTTTCTTACGGGATGATTGGTCGGAAGAAATCATCGATTCGCCAGGTACACAACCTTCTTGCATTTATGAAAATATGTACCTTCGGTCTTATCTAAACAGTGGGTGCATGCCTTATATCCCTTGTTTGTCTGTCCTGAAAGGTTACTAAGAGCAGGCCAATCATTGATGGTTACGAATAACAACCCTCGTAGATCAAATGGCTCCTGTTTGTTCTCATCCCACGCACGTACACCTGGTTTGCCCCACAACTGTAAGAGTTCTTCAACTAATGGCCTAAGTTACACATCAATGTCGTTGCCCGGTTGCTTCGGGCCTTGGATGAGCACTGGCATCATAATGAACTTACGCTTCATGCACAACCAAGGAGGCAGGTTGTAGATACATAGAGTCACGGGCCAGGTGCTGTGACTGCAACTCTGCTCCCCAAAAGGATTCATGCCATCCGTACTTAGACCAAACCATAAGTTCCTTGCGTCACCTGCAAAGTCTGGGAAGTCTCTCTCGATTTTTCTCCACTGTGACCCATCAGCAGGGTGTCTCAACTTTCCGTCTTTCTTACGGTCTTCTTTGTGCCATCGCAACAACCTGGCATGCTCTTTGTTTCTCAACATGCGTTTCAACCTTGGTATTATAGGAGCATACCACATAACCTTAGCAGGAACCCTCTTCCGGAGGGGCTCTCCCTCAACATCACCAGGGTCATCTCGTCTGATCTTATACCGCAATTCATTGCATACCGGGCAGTTATCTAAATTCTCATACTCCTTACCGCGGTAGAGGATGCAGTCATTAATGCATGCATGTATCTTTTGCACATCTAATCCCAGAGGACAGAGTCTTCTTTGCTTCGTAGGTACTCTCGGGAAGTTCGTTATGTTTTGGAAACTTCGGCTTCATTATTTTCAGCATCTTTTCAAATGAGGAGTCAGTTAGACCACACTCTGCCTTCCATCGCAACAATTCTAGTGTGGTACCGAGCTTTGTGCTGCCATCTTCACAATTTGGGTACAACAATTTCTTGTGATCTTCTAACATGCCCTCTAACTTCAACTTCTCATTTTCTGTTTCACAGTCTCGCTTTGCATCAGAAATGACCCTACCAAGTTCATCAGCCGGCTCATCTGATGCCCGTTCTTCACCTCTTTCCTCTCCATTGTCTTCCATTGCAGTATCATTGTATTTAGGAAACATATGATGATAGTTGTTATCATCATCTTCTTCTTCACCATCTTCCATCATAACCCCTCTTTCCCCGTGCTTGGTCCAGCAATTATAGTTGGGCATGAAACCTTTTATAATCAGGTGGCCGCGAATGATTTTCGAGGAAGAGTACTCCTTGTTGTTCCGACATTGAACACATGGACAACGTATAAATCCATTCTCTTTGTTTGCCGTAGCCACATCGATAAATTTATCCACGCCTTTGATATACCCGGCTACCCGCCGGTCACCGTACATCCATTCCCGACCGTTCATCTGCATCATATAAGTAAGTTTATCAAAAAAAAAAGGACATCATAAATAGTGAAATAACCAATTCACACCGACACATGAATTGTATCAATGACCTAGAAAAGATAAGATTGCTAACCTCGATCGAGGGAAATAAAGAGGAGAAAGCTCAAGTGCGTCTCGGACACCTTCTATATTTTTGTTCTATGAGAAATTCAACGGCATTATTCACTCAAACATTTCAACAAACACCTTCAATGCATGCATGAGAAAAAACTAGCACACCCCCTCACACCTTCCACCATTCGAAAAAACAGAGTGGAGGCAGAGGGGGCTGGGGCGCTGCATTTATAGAGGGCAGGGGGTCTTTAGTCCCGGTTGGAGCCAGCAACCGGGACTAAAGGTGCGTGCCACACCACGTGGTTGTGGCCAAACCTTTAGTCCCGGTTGGTGGCTCCAACCGGGACGCATGCCCCCTGGCCCCGTGCCCGCTCCAACCGGGACGCGTGCCAGCATTAGTCCCGGTTGGTGGCGCAACCGGGACTAATGCTCTGAGGGATCGCGGACGGATAGCCCTTTTTCCACTAGTGGAGAGGCTGTCAGCCTAGCAATCTTAGCTACATTGTCCCACATAAACGTGGCAACATCACAGTCAAAGAAGAGACGTGATACAGTCTTTGGTCCATTGCAGAAAAGGCATGTTTAGATCATCAACTCTCTGTCGCTTAACAAGGTTATCTCTAGTGAGTGTTCTATTATGAGCAATCAACCAAAGGGAAAAAATGTATTTTTGGAGGAACTTTAATTTTTCATACTGACTTCACATGTGCAGGTAAAACTCCTTTAAAATTGATTACTGCATAAAGAGATTTCACACTATAGATGCCACTAGCATCAAAATTCCAAACTAGAGCATCATCCTCAGCATTTAGTTGTAGAAATCTGAGCCACTTGCAGTAATTCATACCAACATATCCTAAAGGTTACTCTGAGTGTCTCACCATCCCTAATATCAGCAATGCAACTATCTTTTTCATTGACAATCATATAGATATCGCATTGAACAAACAGACTACAACATCCAAACCAATAGTCCTCCCAGAATTTAAACTTTTTTCCATTCCCCACCTAGCATTGGTATCCCATATGTGCTGCTTTAGCAGCCCACAGCACCCCTTTCTAGAAAGGTTAAGGCCCAAACATCAGAACATGAAAACTGGTTAGGTTGATTAATATCATACTTGTGGTCAACTATCCGTTTCCATAGCTTACTATCATCTAGCTAATATATTCTAATCCAAGAATCTAATAGACACATGTTTAGCACATATAAATCTAGAATCCCAAGTCCACGGACAAGGGAAAGGTTGCACCAAATTTGGATATGTACCATGAACACAGAGAGAAACTAACCGTGCATCAAACAAAATTAAGCAAAGCACCGAAATTGCTAAACAAATGAAAAAAATCATGAACACGTTCAAAAACAAAAACACATTACTTACCAAGAATAGATCTAAGGACGGGGGGGGGGGGGGGGGGGGGGCGGGGCGATAAAGTGACGTTTACAAGAAAGACAAATGTGGCCTTTATTAAAAAAACTGCATTGACAAATTCGCGGTAGGCACAGATGCACAAGACAAGCAGACACACAGACGCGTAGAGTTGGTATTACATGGATGGACGCATGCAGCAATTAAGCAAACACACAGACAGACATGGCAGCTGAATCCTTGGTGACAGACATGACAGCGCGCGGCACTTGATCGCTTACCGATGGAGCTGGTTTCAGTTTTGTTTTTGCTCGCTGGCGCGGCACTTGTCCAGGCAGTCGTCCCTCTCCTTGATGGGCTTGGAGCAGATGCCCTGGCAGTCCTCGGGGGGTATGCGCACAGGGCAGGCCCCTAGGCACTGGGCGGCTTGTACCGTTTGTGTGCGGCATTTGGTCTCGCAAGTCGCCACCTCCTCGGGGCACTTCTGCACGCAAAAGATGCGCTCATCGAAGCAACGTCTGAAATTGGAGTCGTCGCAGAAAGGTTTCATGCAGTGGGTACACTCGGGCTTGGCGCATCTCGCCAAGCAACTCTCTCTTGTCTCCGGCTGCTGCTGCCCCATGGCCAGGGCCTGCAGCAACACGCAGAGGGCAACAGCTATGGTGGTGAGCTTGAGAACACAGGCCATCGCAAAGAACAGGAACAAGGACGGATGGGTGGATGAGAAATCCAGAGGCTACGGGCACCATATTTATAGGGTTTATTAGTTTAAGGAGCCGGTCAAACGCCCCAACCCTGGCATTTTATTGTAGAGCATGTAGCATGCGCCAAATAAACTAGATTATTCAGTATACACGGCGCTTAAATTTCAATGAACGCAAGCTCGTTCGTGACTTTAGTTTTTCCCGTTATTAGCTGGACTATTCCAGACCACATGTGCATCGTGGATAGCCACTAGTACTTACTTGCAGATCTCAAGACGATTCGTATTGCTCTAGGTCAACGCCTCATTCTGCGCGTCATGTTCATCGAACAGCGCGGCACGACTTTATTTTTCTTCCGAATCAACTACACCTGACTTTGCTGATAGAGAGTGGGCTCAATCTAAAGATACGAATAAATGAAAAATAGAACGGTTAATATGCCACATAATAATTCTATCTGTAAAATTAACTCAGACTCCATAGCTGAGGTCCCGAGTGGAATCGTATTCCGACAATCGGGAACTCAAGTGGCAACCTCCTTGGGGCGAAGGAGGATACATTTGAGGTAGATGATATATGGATCAACGCACGTGCTGAATTCTTTGTGAACACGATCTAATCTCGTTTGGGACGTTATCATCGTCGATGGCCCCGTGAATCATAGGAGGTCCTTGGTCTTCTTAGTAGAGTAGAAGTCTAAGGTGGAGCGAGCTCCCATTCGAGTGGTTCGGATGGGCATTATAATTTGGTTTGCTCACCTGATGACAAAATATCGGCTAATATTGACCACACAAGGATGATGATGTTTAATGACTGTACTCTAGACATGGAACTTAGAGAGATCACACATGTGGTAGCACGATACACTTGGTATAATAAATAGGTAGATCCGATTCGGAGTGTGCTGGCTCGGGTGTTAGTATCAGTGGAGTGGGACGTTGCCTATGTTATATGTTGATCCAAATTCTATGAAGTATAAGCCAACTTCTGACGAGTGGAGCGAGGCCGTCGCCGGAGGCTTGGGCCGAGTGTAACGAGTCTGAAGACCTAGGTTTCCACCGATATAAAAACCTCTTGTAAGCCGCCGGTTGGGATGAGTTGCATATGTGAAATCCCCGGATTTTGTAAACACTCCTCGATATAGTGAAGTTTCGCTGGCTAGCGCCTGTGGTTTTTCCTCTCTTTGTTGGAGAGGTTTTTCCACGTTAAATCTGTGTCCCTTTCTTGTGATTTCGTTTTCGTTCTTCGATATTTTATTGTGGCGATTATAACAAGTGGTATCAGAGCCCCAGTTCCAATCTAGGGTTTGCAACATGTCGTCATTGAAGTTCGATCTACCACACCTAGACTACACCACAAGATTCTCCTTGTGACAGGTGAAGATACGGGCGATTCTCGCCCAAACTTCTGATCTGGATGAAGCGCTAGATGGATTCAGTGAAAAGGATGCTAAGACATGGTCCGCCGAAGAGAAGCGGAAGGACCGTAAGGCTTTGTCTTTGATTCAACTTTATCTGTCCAATAATATTTTGCAGGAAGTACTGGAGAGATGAAATCTGCTGCTGCCATGTGGGAAAAACTGGAAACGATCTGTGTGTCAAAGGATCTAAGCAGTAAGATGAACGTGAAGATGAAGTTGTTCTCGCATAGGCTGCAAGAAGGTGGATCGGTAATGAATCACATATCTGTTTTTAAAGAGATTGTTTTAGACTTGCAGTCTATGAAGGCAAAATATGATGATGAGGATTTAGCTCTTCTACTCTTATGCCCGTTGCCTAGTTCCTATACACATTTTCGTGATGCAATATTGTTGAGTCGTGATGAACTAATCCTTGCCGAAGTACATGACGCCCTCAAACAGAGGGAAAAGATGACAACTATGGTAGTATCAGATGGGACGCCATCCAAGGCTGAGGCTCTGCAGGTTCGTGGCAAGACCGAGTAGAGGAATAACAACTATGGCAACAGAGGTAAGAGCAAGGACGGTAGAAGTCGTTCAAAGTCCAAGGGAAAGGACGAATTCTGCAGGTATTGTCGGAAATCTAATCACGTTATTGATGATTGTTGGAAGTTGCAGAAAAAGGAGAAAAGGAACGAAACTTACCAACCGAAAGATAGGTCTGAAGGTACTGGTAAGGCTGCTGTTGTTTCTGATAGTTCTGATGATGAATGCTTCTGCTTGTGCTTCTCGTGATGATGAATGGATACTTGATACTGCATGTTTGTTCTATATTTGCTATAACAAAGATTGGTTCAGTTCATATGAGTCTGTGCAGACTAGAGATTTTGTGCGTGTGGGGAATGACAACCCATGCCATATTGTTGGTGTTGGATCTGTTAAGATCAGGACACATAATGGCGTGACACACACGTTGAGTGAGGTGAAGCACATACCAAGCATGGCCAGAAATTTGATTTCCCTGAGTACCATGGACGTTGATGGATACAAGTATGTCGGATGGCATAGAGTTCTGAAGGTATCAAAAGTTTCTCTTATTCACATGATAGGTGATATGAATTCTGCTAAATTATATGTTCTTAGAGGTAGCACTTTGCCTGGTATTGTTGTTGCTGTTACTTCTAATGATTGTGATAAAACACATATGTGGCATATGCGTCTTGGGCATATGAGCAAACAAGGCATGGAAGAGTTGGTCAAGAGAGAGCTGATTGATGGTTGCAACTTGAGTAACTTTGAGTTCTGTGAGCAATGCATTTTTGGTAAGCATAAAAGAGTTAAAGTCAATGCTTCTGTTCATACCACCAAAGGAAAATTAGATTATGTGCATGCTGATGTATGGGGTCCGTCCCGTAAGAATTCAATTGGTGGTGCTAATTAATTTCTACGCACTTCTATTCTTGTAGACAGTTGTTGGGCCTCCAAGTGCAGAGGTTTCTAGAACAGCAGCAAGTTTCCCTTAAGTGGATCACCCAAGGTTTATAAAACTCAGGGAGGAAGTGGTCAAAGGTATCCCTCTCAAGCAACCCCGCAATCAAGATACAAGAAGTCTCTTGTGTCCCCAACACACCAAATATAGGTGCACTAGTTTGGCGAAGAGATAGTGAAATACAAGTGGTAACGGTGCTAGAAAATAGCTTCTGACAGTGAGGTAAAGACTAAAGGCAACAAGAAGGAAGCAAGCAAACATGCAACAGATCTAGTAGCAAACAGTGTTTCAATGTTTAGAAACAAGGCCTAGGGATCATACTTTCACTAGTGAATACTCTCTCATATAAATATCCCCTCTTCATGATACTACTCTTAACTACTCTTCGGTTGGACACTCTAATCCATGGTAGGGCTATAATAGCACACCTCAAAGTCTGCCTTCCCCAATCTAGATAACCCCACACTGTCACCTTGAATGCTAGATGGTTCCAACAAACACCACAATTTCATAAAGACATCCAACTCCAAATATAACTCATAAAAAATATTCAATCTAGCCAAAGTGCCACACACGGTATGCCCACTGTCACTTTCACAGACATGAGGAAAAGCATAGATCTATTAAAGCACAAAGAGTATTTATGTAGACTCAAGCCTAAGTGCCACCATGGTGTGCACGCTGTCACTTCCACACACATGGGGAGAACAGAGATCTAATGAAGCACTTGTGTAGCAAGGTATATCTACTTGATTACAAAGCTCATGACCACAAGATCATGCATAGAGAGAGATATATGAACACATAGCTACCGGTAGAGCCCTTAGCCTCGAGAGAGAACTACTCCCTCCTCATCATGGGAATCAACAACGGTGATGGAGATGGTGGTGGAGATCGATGGAGATGGCTCCAGGGGCACTTCCTCGTCCCAGCAGGGTGCCAGAACAGAGACTTTCTGTCCCCCGAATCTCCCCTTCGGTGGCGGTGGCGCAGCGGAACTTTTTCTGGAAGTATGATGGATTATTTAGGGTTTTCTCCCCGGGGGCTTCTTATAGGCGAAGGAGGCAAGGTCGGTGGAGGGCCAGGGGGGCCACACCCCCTGTGGGCGTGGCTTAGGGTGGGCCCGCACCCACCTAGGGTGTGGCCACCCTGGTTTTCTCCTCCGTCTCGTCTTTGATTTTCTGTATCGCTCCTGGAAAAATATGAACTTTGGCTTTTGTCCCGTCCAATTCCGAGAATATTCATTTTTTAGCTTTCTAAAACCAAAAACAGCAGAAAATAGGCAACTGGCACTGCGGCATCTTGTCAATAGGTTAGTTCCAGAAAGTGCATAAAAATACCTCAAAGTATAGACAAAACAAAGCAAAGTAGATACTAAACAAGCATGGAACATCAAAAATTATAGATACGCTTAAGACGTATCAAGCATCCCCGAGCTTAACTCCTGCTCGTCCACGAGTAGGTAAGTGATAAAAAGAATAATTTTTGAGGTGACATGCACCATCACAATCTTGATCAAAGTATTGTAAGCATTGAAGCTAGGATCAATGTACTCTAAAAATGAGCATGAAAGATGGAGTTGTAATAGTAATGCAAAGTAACTATGCATGCAGCATGAAAGGATACAAACAAAGATCATGAATAACATGCATTGATAAACGTTTGTTTGTTTCACATACAGAAACCATGGCATAGTGACAATCATCTTGTCCCTCATAGAGTTCACAAGGGTGACTATAAAAAGTAGCACAAGAACAAGTAATATCACAATATGCATCAATCAATATGTTTTGGGACATTACACATAGAACTAAGAATGATAACTATGCTCTCTTAATGGTGCCTAAAGGTAGAAGGTGGAGACTCGATATAGGTGGAGGAAAGGCCCTTTTATAAAGGGAAGCAGGGATTTCAAGTCTCATAAAGAGCTTCCAAAAATTATGGTACTTGTTAGCTTTCAGCCCTCATTGCCCCTATCATAATGATCTTGAAGTGATTAAGGTTAAAGTGAACAAACTATGGAGTATATGCTTGACAAAGTATAAGTTGGCAATCTCAAGTCCCTTGAATACGAGGGCCACGCCTCATGCTACTCAACTTCAGTCACCTGTAAGTTCTTGTCATTGTAAGTACATGCGTATCATAGAACCTCCAACGGGGTACCCCTTACACATGGTACAGGAGCTATCCCATAACCAAAATGACAAGGCAAGCAGACAATGAGCATCTCATCAATCTTTTTATTTACTACATGCATAGCTTTTTTATCGAGGATGCTTCATAGATATCTCACTATGGTGATGCTACAAGTTTCCACCATGATTAGGCATGTCATAGACTAGTGGCCCAGGCGTTTCTCTAACACAAAATACAAACTCCATGGACTTACAAGCTCCCTCTTTATTTCACACCGGTGACATCCATAGACAAAATAGCATGACATCAACTGTGTACAAAGTACAAGTGCAATGTTGAAAACGTTCCCCAAGACAACATGGTTCTGCTAATTCCAACGTATAAGTGCAAGCATGTACAACATAGACGACACAATGGTTCAAGTTTATTAGGGGCAAAGAATATAAAGTGTGCCATCAAGTTTGTGAGGGCTTTAATCACTAAGTTTTCACATAACAAAATAGTTTTTAGTTGGAAGATAACTGAAAATAAGAATATATTTGGAACGGTGTGACACACCACGCATAGGAATTTATAGTAGAAAATTTGGAATAACTTGGTTTCTTGGGAGTTGGAAGCATGAGTAGAGCTTACTCATACAAGTGGAGGCTAGCAAAAGACTGGGAGCAACCATCTAAGGGAGCAATAGTGGCCATAATCATGTAGAGCGACAAAACATTACTAATCAAAGCATAGAGTGGTACTACAATTCAAGGACTAAATGATCATAGAGGCTATGGTGACTTGTCATATTCATAACATGGTGTGAGCATGCGCCAAGTCAACCCAAACAAAGCATCAAAGGAGAATACCACAATACTATGCTTTTGTATGCTAAAACAATGCATAATTTCTTCAAGGCACACTAAGCAATCCCATTGTTTGGAACAAGACATGCTACAACAATAATCACTAAGCATAAGGTCAAAACAACACCTAGCATGTCATGCTAAAGTCTAAGTCACAGTCAATGCAAGCTCCTCTTACACTTTCAAGCAGGAACTTCCTACTCCTTTCCAACACCAAGCAACTTATCTGAAACAACTCACAAACATAATAATCAATAAAGACCAGTGAGCAAGTCTCACAAATCCATAGAGAAGAACTAAATAGTTCTAAGCTGAAAGCAGAAGAAAACTAAGGCTAAACGCAATGCTAGCAAAAGAGAACACTCACAAGACAATAGGAAAGAAAACTAGAGTGTTCTAGGCAATGAAAACACAGTGTGTCTCTCTCCAAAAGAAGTGT
Organism: Avena sativa; assembly: GCA_916181665.1. NCBI lineage: Eukaryota > Viridiplantae > Streptophyta > Magnoliopsida > Poales > Poaceae > Avena > Avena sativa. The sequence goes on along the minus strand of OV702285.1, from coordinate 57,981,272 downwards.
GCCGAGCTCCAACCAACTTACTCAACAAACTAAGAAAACGAAAACCAAAAAGAAAACTAAGACGCTCCAAGAACAACACAACTTGTGTATGAAACAATAAAAATGAAGTGTCTAGAGAAACCTGAGCTTTCTATTAATGAAGAAGGGGATGCCTTGGGCATCCCCAAGCTTTGAAGCCTCTACATCTTGGATATTTCTTGGGGTGACACCGGGGTGGCATCCCCAAGATTGAGCTTTTGTACATTCTTCATCTCATTACACCATGCTCTCTCTACACCTGAAATTTTTCCTTCATACAAAACTTTACACAATCTTCATTAGCAACATTAGTGTATTTAAAAGATATTAGACCCTTAGGAAAAGCTTTGGAACAAAAAATAATTTCACTAATAACACAAGCTACTATAGCAACTTCTTCAAAAAGCTTAATTCCCCAAACGATAACTCAAAAAGGAATCAATAAGAAGCAAATGCAAATAATGGCAGAAATCTGTCAAACAGACCAGCAGGTAGAAACCGATTTTTTCTAAAATCTTCTGTTGCTCAAATTAAAAAGTGTTGAACTAACGAAAGTTAGCTAACATACTGGGGGATTTATTCATAAATTTTCAGCTCAATCCGAGTTGCATATACTCCTCACAAATGTTTATGGTGGAGGACAGAAATCTGTTTCGGGACAACAACTCCCCAAATCTTACTTCCCTCTCATTAGAGGTCATTCTTGGCACAAAAAGCAAACAAAAAGGATAAGGAGAGTTCATTACTGAAGTAATAAATTCCAAGACTCAAGAAAACTGTTGGTTTATCTCCCAACAAGTACTTTTCTTTAACGCCTTTAAGTTAGGCTTAGAAATTTTAATGATGCTCACATAAGAAATATGAATTGAAGTAAAAGAGAGCATCAAGAAGCAAATTCAAAACACATTTAAGTCTAACCCACTTCCTATTCTAGGAATCTTGTGAAGAAACAAGTCATGAAAACACAAAGCAACAAGCATAGGAAATCAAAACAGGTGCAACTTCAATATTTTCAACATAAAGAGGGGAACTTAATATTTTTTAGATGTATAGGACCATGTTTCCCTCTCTCATAATAACTTTCAGTAGCATCATGAATAAAATTAACAATATAACTATCACATAAAACATTCTTATCATGAGCCACATGCATATAATTGTTACTCTCCACATAAGCATAGTCATTTTTATTAATTGTAGTGGGAGCAAATTCAATAAAATAGCTATCATTGTTATTCTCATCACCATAATCATCAAATATAGGAGGCATATTGTAATCATAATCAATTTTCTCCTCAATAGTAGGTGGACTGAAAATATCATACTCATCATATATTGGAGGTTTGGTATCATCATAAGCAATAGAATAGCTATCTTCCAAAGCTGGGGGACTAAAATGATCTTTTTCATAAAAACTAGCTTCCCCAAGCTTAGACTTTTCCATAGCATTAGAAATTATGGTGTCCAAAGAGTTCATACTAATAACATTGCTATTAGCATGCAAATAAAGTTCCACATGTTTTTTTAATTTTCTCTTCAAAACTTCATGTCCTAACTCAAGATAAATATTATAGAGCTCTCTAATTTTGTTGGTGTTTTCCATTAAGCCTAAATAGTTAAAACAAGAAATAAAAAGACAAAATTTCATAATCTAAAGGAAATAACTTCGAGCACTCACACCGGAGGATGTGAGTACCTTTTACCTTACCTCCCCGGCAACGGCGCCAGAAAATAGCTTGATGTCTACGCACTTATATTCTTGTAGACAGTTGTTGGGACTCCAAGTGCAGAGGTTTGTAGAACAGTAGCAAGTTTCCCTTAAGTGGATCACCCAAGGTTTATCGAACTCAGGGAGGAAGTGGTCAAAGGTATCCCTCTCAAGCAACCCTGCAATCAAGATACAAGAAGTCTCTTGTGTCCCCATCACACCCAATATAGGTGCACTAGTTTGGCGAAGAGATAGTGAAATACAAGTGGTAACGATGCCAGAAAATAGCTTTTGACGGTGAGGTAAAGACTAAAGGAAACAAGAACGAAACAAGCAAACATGCAACAGATCTAGTAGCAAAAAGTGTTTCAATGTTTAGAAACAAGGCCTAGGGATCATACTTTCGCTGATGAACACTCTCTCATATAAATATCCTCTCTTCATGATAGTACTCTTAACTACTCTCCGGTTGGATACTCTAATCCATGGTAGGCCTATAATAGCACACCTCACAGTCTGCCTTCCCCAATCTAGATAACCCCGCACTGTCACCTTGAGCTCTAGTTGGTTCCGACAAACACCACAAGTTCATAAAGACATCCAACTCCACATATAACTCATAACAAATATTCAATCTAGCCAAAGTGCCACAAACGGTATGCCCGCTGTCACTTTCACACACGTGGGGAAAAGCATAGATCTATTAAAGCACAAAGAGTATTTATGTAGACTCAAGCCTAAGTGCCACCATGGCGTGCATGCTGTCACTTTCACACACGTGGGGAGAGTAGAGATCTAATGAAGCACTTGAGTAGCAAGGTGGATATACTTGATTACAAAGCTCATGACCACAAGATCATGCATAGAGAGATGAACACATAGCTACCGGTAGAGCCCTTAGCCTCGAGAGAGAACTACTCCCTCCTCATCATGGGAATCAGCAATGGTGATGGATTTGGTGGTGGAGATCGATGGAGATGGCTCCGGGGGCACTTCCCCATCCCGTCAGGTGCTGGAACACAGACTTTCTGTCCCCCGAATCTCCCCTTCGGTGGCGGCGGCGCAGTGGAACTTTTTCTGAAAGTATGATGGATTATTTAGGGTTTTCTCTGCGGGGGCTTCTTATAGGCAAAGGAGGCAAGGTCGGTGGAGGGCCAGGGGGCCCACACCCTCTGTGGGCGTGGCCTAGGGTGGGCCTGCGCCCACCTAGGGTGTGGCAACCCTGGTTTCCTCCTCTGTCTCGTCTTCGATTTTCTGTATCGCTCGGAAAAATATGAACTTTGGCCTTTTTCCCGTCCAATTCTGAGAATATTCATTTTTTAGCTTTCTGAAACCAAAAATAGCAGAAAACAAGCAACTAACACTATGCCATCTTGTCAATAGGTTAGTTCCAGAAAGTGTATAAAAATACCTCAAAGTGTAGACAAAACAAAGCAAAGTAGATACTAAACAAGCATGAAAAAACAAAAATTATAGATACATTTACGAAGTATCACTAATTACATGCTTACTATTATTGATGATTACTCAAGAAAAGTGTGGCCTTATTTTCTGAAGCATAAATTATATGTTTTCGATGCTTTTAAGAAGTGGAAAGTTATGGTTGAAAAGCAAACTGAGAAGAATGTAAAGGTACTACATACTGACAATGGTATGGAATTCTGTTCTAATGAGTTTAAGGAGTTTTGCAGTAACGATGGCATGATCAGGCATGCATCACACCATCCCCTATACTCCTCAGCGGAATGGTGTGGCTGAGCACATGAACATGACCATCATCTCGAGGGCTAGTTGTATGTTGTCTAATGCTGGTATGCATAGGCGTTTCTAGGCTGAAGCATGCAACACAGTGTGTTACCTTATCAACAAGTCACCTTCTATTCCACTTGAGAAGAAAACTCCCATTGAGGTATGGTCAGGTTCGCCTGCTGATTATTCACAATTGAGAGTTTTTGGCTGCACTACATATGCTCACGTTGATAATGGAAAGTTAGAGCCTAGGGATATTAAGTGCATATTCCTTGGTTATGGTTTAGGAGTTAAAGCATATAAACTATGGAATCCTGATACTAAAATACTTTGCTAAGTAGAAACGTTGTTTTCAATGAGTCTGTTATGTATCATGATAGCTTGCCATCAGATACCACTCCTGTGGCTGTTGGAGAGGAGGGAATTAGTGTGCAGGTGGAGAACCTGCAGAAAACTGTTGATAATGAAGCTATCGTTGAAGATACACATGAGGAAAATATTGATGATATTGTTGTTCAGCACTCACGTACTTTTTGCAGCAGCCACATGAGTCCATTGCTGCTGATAGACCGAGGCGTAATTGTGGTCCTCGTCCTCGTTTAATTGAAGAGTGTAATTTTGTTCATTATGCTTTGAGTTGTGCTAAACAGGTGGAGAACGATATTGAACCTACTACATATAATGAATACATTGCATCCGTTGACTGCGAGAAGTGGGTTTTTGCTATGCAAGAAGAGATGCAATCGCTTGATAAAAATGGCACATGGGATGTTGTGCGCTTGCCCAAACAAAAGAAGGCGGTCCGCTGCAAGTGGATCTTCAAAAAAAAGGAAGGGTTGTCTTCCAAAGAGCCTTCAAGGTACAAGGCAAGGTTAGTAGCAAAAGGGCTCGGCCAGATTCCAGGTATTGATTACAATGATGTGTTATCCCCAGTTGTAAAGCATAGTTCCATTCGCACTTTCTTTAGTATTGTGTATATGCGTGATCGTGAGCTTGCAGTTAGATTTCACGACTGCTTTTATGCATGGAGAGCTTGATGAGGAAATATACATGGAGCAACCAGAAGGTTTCATAGTGCCTGGTAAAGAGAATTTTGTGTGCAAATTAAAGAAGCTCTTTATGGCTTAAATCAATCTCCAAGACAGTGGTATAAAAGGTTTGATTCATTTATGATCTCACATGGTTTTGAGAGGTCTAAATATGATAGTTGTGTTTATATCAAGTTTGTTGATGGATCACCTATAGACTTGTTGTTGTATGTTGATGATATGTTAATTGCTGCCAAGAGCATGAAAGAAATCACTACTTTGAAGGCACACCTAGGTAGTGAGTTTGAGATGAAGGATCTTGGAGCTGCTAAGAAGATCTTAGGTATGGAGATTACCCGAGATAGAAAATCTGGTTTGTTGTTTCTTAGTCAGCAAAGTTACATTAAGAAAGTTTTTCATCATTTTAATATGGATGGTGCCAAGTCAGTTAGTACTCCTATTGCTCCTCATTTTAAATTCTCAGTTTTTCAATGTCCTACTACTGATGAAGAGTTTGAGTATATGTCAAAGGTGCTATATTCTAGTGATGTTGGTTCTTTGATGTATGTCATGGTTTGTTCTCATCTTGATTTATCATATGCTATGAGTTTGATAAGTAGATACATGGCTAATCCTGGTAAAGAACATTGGAAGGCTATTTAGTGGGTTTTCAGGTACCTTCTTGGCACTTCCAATGCTTGTTTGAAGTTGGGCAGGACCGGTGAGTGACATGGTTATACCCCACGGATACACGACCTAAGCATACCTAGTCCATCCCAAGGAAGGCCCACGGCAAATATAAGCCGGCCCATGAAGACTTTCGGGTGGCCAAGGCCATGACGCCTCCGGATCCTTAGAGAGCAAGACTAGAGTAGATAGGAAATTCAAAGGGGTAAACCCTAGAACCTGTAACCGACTAGATCTGTGCCTGGGACCTGCCTAAGTCTATATAAAGGCCAGGAGGGCACGACCTAGATCTCTGACCTCATACTTTCTCATACACACCTCCATGCCAGATTGCATCTGCGCACCCCTGTAATCACCGGTTCCGCCGTAATCAAGAGCAGACAAGCAGGAGTAGGGTTTTCCCTCCGGGGGCCTGAACCTGGGTAAACCTCGTGTCCCGTGTTGCTTGTTTGCTAACCGTTCCGCGATATCTAGCATCCCCATATTCTCCAAAACCCAAGTCCATAACAATGGGCATTGACGAGATCAAACCTCGTCAATTGGCGCCGTTTGTGGGAACTGGGGACGCTGATTGTGCGATCGTGACAGTCCCAACCCGAGCGATCTACAACTCTGCAGCGACGGAGAGTCACCTCCTCTTCGGCGCTTTCGACTTCACCGCCCACTCGCCGGCCACCATGAAGGATTTCGAGCCCGTAGGCGACGGACTCGAGATCTTATTCGGGAGCTTCTGCTTCCAGGTGGGGCAAACTGGTACACTCCGCCTCCCAGAGCGGGTGCCCCTACCATCAATCAGGCCCGCTTCATGGGGCCCACACCCTGTGCTACGCACATCATCATCAACAGATGAGTCCTACGATAGCAACAGCTGCAACTCCGATATGTGCGATCCGCCATCGGATGAAGGGACCTAAGGTTCCGGATCCAAAAGCTGTGGCAGCAGCAGACAAATCTACGAGCGCTACCAATGCGCCGTAGTCATCCAGAGCGACGTGGACCAGCAAGCTCCCAACCCACCGCCCAACCCGCCACCTAACCCTTAGGACCGAAACGGCGGAAACAGAAGAAGCCAGTCCCCCCCACCCGAAGGGGACAACGCCGGCCAGGTCATCCACCCTAGAAAAGAAGGATGGGCCCAGGCACGTGCCGCCATGGCGGGCAGCACGATCCTGCCTGCAGATGCCTCGTGGGACCTGCTGATGGCATACCACTTGCTCCTGATCGAGGAGCACAAGAAGTAGGTCAAGATGCAAGAGGTGCTTGACAAACGCAAGCAAGCAGCCTCGGAGTCCAGCACGCGACGAGCTGTGCTCTCCACCATGGGCATCGGCTCCAGCTCGAACGGCAACCACGGCAACAAACACCACTCCCGGACGGAGAACATGGACCCCAAGGAGCGTCGTGAGGTGACCCGAACCCTCCACGCATCCTTCATGGAGATGGATGCTGATGGTAACATCATCCCGAAGACGCCGCAAGATGTGATCATGGCAGCCACCGCATACCTCGCGTCCCACCCACCTCCGGAGGGGGACCCAAAAAGGGCCATGCACAAGTCCGCGCTTACCGGACTCGGACTCGTCGGAGCTGCGCTCCACGGAGAAGGTCCTGCAGAACCAAAAAAGAAGGTCGCGGTCAGATTCAACCGCAGCCCCACGTCCTCATCCGAGGACAAAGAACATGACCTTCCTCGAAGGCATAAGAGCTCACGTCATCGCAGCCGCGATTACGACGCCCGAGACGCGCTCACACAGCACAAAATCGACAAAGCATGAGCCAAGCGCGCATGCTCATCTGAATCCGAGATGGACGAAAACGAAGGAGAACTCTGCGGAGCCCGGTGCTTCAGCAGATCTGTCCAACGGACACGTATGCCGCGAAATTTCAAGCTTCCTTCGGATACTCCGAAGTTCGACGGCACACAGGACCCCAAGGCGTGGCTCAGCGACCACCTATCATCCGTCAAGCTGCACGGTGGAAACAAGGAAACCGCCATGCAATGCCTTCAGCTGCAACTGACAGGCGCAGCTTGGATCTGGCTTAGCAGCCTATCTTCAGGATCCATCCGAAGCTGGGAGGAGCTGGCTTACAGTTTCATCCAAAACTTCAAAGGCACCAGCAAGAGGCCCGCCTCGATCGAGGAGTTGTGTGCCTGTACTCAACATACGGGCGAATCCATTCGCTCGTACATACTGCGCTGGTCCAACACCAAGAACTCACCGGCGCACATCTCCGAAGAAAGGGCCATCGACGCCTTCAAGGACGGCGTCAAGCGCCAGGACTTCAAGGAAGAACTTGGGCGTGTCAAGCCCAAGACACTCGACCACCTCATGGACATCGCCAAAAGGTGGGCCGACGGCAAAGATTTAGTCCACCGGGCACAATCGGAGGAAGAGGACGACTACGGCCGACGACGGGAGCGCCGTAGCAAGAAGAGACCGCGCGTCTACGACGATCGCGATGGACCCGACATGGTCGTGGCCGGCTACGCCGATCATCGCAGGGACGCTAACCGCAACAGCGGCAGATACCGCAGAGGCAACTCCCGCGATGGAGGACGCCCAGCGCAGTCGTGGCAACGCCGCGGCCGCGACGACGGACCCTCAGCATACGAAAAACTATCGGGTCCATGTACCATCCACTTCTACATCGACAAGCAGGATGGTAAGAAGAAGGCAAGCCACATGCTCAAGGACTGCCGCGAGTTTTAGAAACTCAGCGAAAGCATGGCTCATATGAGGCAATAAGCTCCACCCCCTGGATTTGGGAACGCACCCGCACCAGGAGAAATAGCGCATGGAGCTCCTCCACCACCACCAGTGGGAGGCCCGAACCAACCGGTCGCACAAGCGCAAAATAACGCTGGGCATGGGTATCCCCCGCCGAAAGGAGCACTGATGATACAGAAAGTGCGCCCAACGAATAGGGTGCAGAAGAAAATCACCCGTCAGATCAACCTGGCCGTGACAGCTCCACCCGCCATCCCTGAGTACCTCAGCGGATCGGAGTCCTGCATCACGTTCAGCCGTTTGGATCACCCTTGCCAGATCCCTCGCCCAGGTCATGCTGCCCTGGTGCTGGAAGCGCAGATCGGAGGTTTCGAGATGAGCCGCGTCTTCATGGACGGCGGCAGCGGCATCAACCTGATGTTCGCAAGCACTCTAGCAGCAATGCGGATCCCGCTGTGCAACCTGGAACAATCAGACACAACGTTCCACGGCATCGTCCTAGGAAAAGGCATATTCCCCCTGGAAAAGATATGGCTCGACGTCATCTTCAGCAAACCGGACAACTTCCGATGCGAGCGGCTCGAGTTCGAAGTGGTGGACTGGCCATCACAATACCACTCCATCCTCGGGCGTGTAGCATTCGCAAGGTTCTTGGCTGTACCACACTATGCGTACCTGCTACTCAAGATGCCAGGACCCAGGGCGTCATCACGGTCCACGAGAGCTTCACCTGATCGCACCACTTCGACAGGGACTTCAACAGAATCTCCCAGTCATTTGGCATGCAGGAGGAGCTCGTAAGGCTCCGCGAGGCGACGGACAACGGGGCACCCCCAGTCGCATGACAAAACGCACCCGATATGTCTTTCGACTCCACCGTCAACACAAAGAAGGTGCAGGTCCACCCGACGGATGCCTCCAAGACGGCGCTAATCGCTAACGATCTCAGCCCCGCATAAGAAAGCGCGCTCGTCGAATTCCTCCGTGAGTGCTAGGAAATCTTCGCCTGGTGTCCTGCGGACATGCCAGGAGTTCCCAGGGAATTCGCCGGGCACGCACTAAACGTTTTTCCAGACACCAAGCCCGTCAAGCAGTCCATCCGGAGACTGTCCGAGCCACGGGCCGAAGCCATCGGGATGGAAATCAACAGACTACTCGCTGCAGACTTCATCCGAGAGATTAAAGAAAGCGAGTGGCTAGCCAATACAGTGATGGTCCCCAAAAAGGACACGGACATCCTGCGGATGTGCGTGGACTTCACTCGCTGAACAAGCACTGCCCAAAGGATCACTTCCCTCTTCCTCGGATCGACCAGATCATCGATTCGACCGCAGGATGCGTGAAACACTCCTTCCTCGACGCCTACTCAGGCTACAACCAGATTCGACTCAAGGTCGTAGATCAAGAGAAAACGGCGTTCATCACGCCGTTCGGAGTGTTCTGCTACAACACAATGCCTTTCGGGCTAAAGAACGCAGGTGCCACATACCAGCGGTGCATGCAGGCATGCTTGAAGGACCAGATTGGTCGGGAAATGTCCAAGTCTATGTCGACGACATAGTCATCAAAACCAGGGAGGCAACAACACTCATCGACGATCTCCGCAAGACATTCGATAATCTCGACCGCTACAGGATCAAGCTCAACCCCGAAAAGTGTGCCTTCAGCGTCCCATCGGGTCAGCTGGTTGGCTACTTCATCTCCCAGCGGGGGATCGAGGCGAACCCGAAGAAAATACGGGCCATAATGGCCATGGAGAAACCGAAGAATCTCAAGGGTGTCCAGCAGCTCGCAGGGCGAATAGCGGCATTGAGCAGGTTCATCAGCCGCATGGGCGAGAAAGCCCTGCCATTCTACTAGCTACTACGCAAGGAAGACAAATTCGAATGGACACCCAAAGCGAACGATGCATTCGAAGATCTGAAGCGGCTGCTCTCCACCTCGCCCATCTTGGTTACGCCAAAGGAACGCGAGCCCCTACTGCTGTACATAGCAGCTACACACCAGGTAGTGAGCACCGTACTAGTGGTCGAGCGACCCGAAGAAGGCAAGACCCACGGGGTCCAACGCCCAATCTACTACCTCAGCGAGGTATTGACGCCAACAAAGCAGAGGTACCCTCACTACCAGAAACTCGCCTACGGAATGTTCATGACGGCTCGTCGGTTGAGCCATTATTTCTAGGAGCACCAGGTGATGGTCATCAACGAAGCACCCCTGAACAGCATCCTGAACAATCCGGAGGCCACAGGACGCGTGGCCCTGTGGGGCATTGAGCTGTCAGCCCTAGTTATCATCTACGAGAAGCGACTCGCAATCAAGTCACAGGTCCTCCCGGACTTCCTTGTGCACTGGATGGAGCTGCAGCTGGAAGACACCCCAGACATGTCACAGTCATGAACGATGCATTTCGATGGCTCCAAGCGCAAAGCTGGAGCGGGAGTCGGGGTCATACTGACCTCCCCGCAGGGCGACAAGATGAAGTACGTCCTTCGGATGAAATTCCGAGCTTCAAACAATGAGGCCGAATACGAATCCCTCATCCATGGCATGAGGATGGCAAAGATCTGCGGCGCAACGTGACTGGTAATTTACGGTGACTCCAACCTCATCGTCCAACAGACGATGAATGAGTGCGATTGCACACACCAAAAACATGATCGCGTACCGCGCACTCTACAACTCACTCGAGGGAGAATTCGACGGCTGCGAGCTTCGGCACTTTGGAAGAGAAAGCAACAAGGAGGCCGACAGACTCGCCAACATCGGCTCCACCTGCGCAAGGGTGCCACCAGGTGTGTTCCTCAAACAGATCTGCGTGCCATCCATCAAGCGGAAATTCCCCAAGGGATCACCAGAAGAAGCAGAACACTCGGGGGCTACGCTTCCCGAAGGTCATGAAGGACCCGAAAAACTGGACACAGAGGTCGCCACGGTCAACCTGATGCAGGTCATGGCATTCGAAGAAACTTGGACACGACCGTACCTCCAGTACTTGATAGACGAAGAACTACCTGATAGCCCGACAGATGCCCGGCGCATATCTCGCCGGTCAAAAGCCTTCACCATCATCAATGGCGAGATGTACAAGCGCAACATTTGGGTGTACTACAAAGGTGCGTCACCATCAGTGACGGGAAAACCATACTTCAAGACATCCACGAGGGCATCTGCGGCCATCACGCAGGCAGTCGCTCCCTTGTCGCCAAAGCTCTACGAGCTGGATTCTACTGGCCAACGGCCATGAACGACGCAAAAGACATCGTCCGAAGATGCAAAGGGTGCCAAAGGTTCGCCGACAAACCACGCGCACCCGGGTTAGAGCTCAGGCCCATACCTTTGGCCTGGCCCTTCGCCCAATGGGGCCTAGACATGATCGCCAAACTGCCAAGGTCCTCGAAAGGGGGGCACGTCTACCTCCTGGTCGCAGTCGACAAATTCACCAAGTGGATCGAAGCAATGCCGGTCACTAACCAAAAGGGCAAGACTGCCATCAAGTTCTTTGAATCCATTGTCTACAGGTTCGGCGTACCGCATAGCATCATCACCGACAATGGATCGAACTTCATATCCAAAGAATTCCAAGACTTCTGCGAAGACCTCGGAATCAACATCACATACGCCTCTATGGCGCACCCGCAAACGAACGGGCAGGTGGAAAAGGCCAACGGCCTAATCGGCGCTGGCATCAAGAAACGCCTCATGAGCCCACTCGAACGACTCGCCGGAGCCTGGACGAAAGAGCTACCCTCCATCCTATGGAGCCTGCGTACCACGCCAAACAGCTCCACCGGCTACACGCCGTTCTTCATGGTGCACGGGGCCGAAGCCGTGCTACCAACCGAAGTACGCCACCAGGCCCCCCGGGTCATCGCTTATAGCGAAGCCGTATCCATGGCTGCACTCGAAGACGCCGTCGACACACTCGACGAAGCACGAGACATAGCAGCAGCTCGATCAGCGGTGTACCAGCAGAGTCTCCGCAACTACCACAGCCGACGGCTGCGCCCAAGATCCTTCGTCGAAGGAGACCTCGTCTTGCGACTCAAGCAAGAGCGACCGAAGAAATTTGAGTCACCATGGGAAGGACCCTACATCGTCACCGAAGTCATCCCAGGTGGCGCCTATCGCCTCAAGCACATGGAGTCTGGAGTCACATACTCCAACCCATGGAACATCGCACAGCTGCGACGATTCTACCCTTAGCTACCTACCCCCCCTTACTGTCAATAAGGCTATTCATCCAAGGCTATCCAGCTAAACAATGTACCTCCTCCATTACGATATAAATAAAGCTAAGTGTCTCGCCTCAAAAAAAATTATATTCGCATTTTTACTCCATGCTACAAACGCACTCGGGGGCTCCCCCCACCTCACGATTTCGTCGACTGAGGATAACATGTGCACACCTGAGTAGCTGACCATGTCAGGCTAACGAAAAGGACACGTATGCGAACAAAGCACTACGTTCTCAGACAATAACCAAACCTTTATAACAAAGGGCAAAACACGACCAGTCAAATATATACAAATTTTACATCTATCTCTTTTACAGGTACTAACTACTCTGAAGAGTAACCTGAGCACGCTGCTCAAACAGATCTACGATCTCTTCGGCATATTGCCTTACAGCCGCATAATGTGGACGCATATCACACACACCACCATCCGGCCGAAGGGGCAGCCCAGCCGCCACAGCAGACAGGTCTACATCAGGGCGATGCAACCTCACAAGGGACAGTGCAGCCTTCACCCCTGCAACAAGCTGATACCTCACCAATTCCTTAACACAATGCATGTTCCGAAACTTCGACAGAAGACCAGAGAGGGTTGACGGCGCAACATCCAACGGAAACATCACATGCAGAACCGACACGAGTGAAGTCTGCACCTGACGAAGCACCCGTGATACTTGGTGAACACGATCTTGCACTGTCGCAAGGACCATGGCACGGTCACGATCCATCCAGAAGAATCTACCGGCTTCCATGTCCTGCTGGGTCAAGCAATTGACCCAAAAAGCAACACGCTCTTTTTCCTCCCTTGGAGAAAGGTTAGCACCTGCAATACTTGCAAAAAAGTAAGATGCAAAGCTAGCAGGTGCATCCGAAGAAATGGGCAACAGCTCGAAATACTTACATTGAAGCTGCTCGGATAATCGAAGCAACTCCGCCATCAAGTACTCCTCTCTGGCAGCACCTCGATCTGCCTTGGATTTCCAAACGTCGGCATGGCCACGCACCCCAAGCAACTCTTTCTCGAGGCTACGAACACGGTCTCGAAGAAACGCAAGCTGCGACGCATCATCCAAGGATGGCTGCAGCTGCGCGGCAGGCGAGGTGTCAACGGGATCAGCACACGAATGACCCTAAATTGACAGAAAGACAAGGACATGAACAAGCAGTTGAAGGAGCACATAACTCAACAAATTCATTAAGTGCATCAAAAGCCACTACGTGGCACAAGGATTTGTTCATCAAAATAATTACAACAAAAGAGTCTACAACTATTCTACGGCTACAGCGCCTACGACGCGGCACCCTGAGTAGCCTCGGAGCCGGATTGCCTCGCCTTGGCTTCCCCCTGGTGCCATAGCGCGTACTCGGCCAGCAGATCAATAATCTTTGGCCCATAGCGCTTACAGCGAGCAGCATAGGTAGCGAAGGCTACCTCGGATCCATCAGCAGTCGTTGGCATCCAGGAGGTGACCTGGGGAAGGTCTAGCTCCGCTCCAGCCACCAAGGCCATTGCCAGCCCGACAGATGCGCCGATGCCCTTCTGTTTGCGCTTGTACGTCGCGGGTGCTTCGGCTGACAGCGCCTCCGCCAGAGCATCAACATCATCAAGGGCCGCGCCCTTTGGGGACAAGATCCTTGTAGAAGCGCCCAAGGACCTCCTTGGCCTTGGCAAGCGAGTTGATGACGGTGCTGCAGCGATCTTCAACCTCCGCAGCAGCATCATCCAGAGCACTCCCGTGCTCTAGAGCACCGCGATCAAACTCGATGCCTGCGGCATCTAAGACAACAAGGAAGACGAATGAACGACAGCACCGCAAAAGAAAGACAAGGAAATCAAAAGAGGAAGGTGAAGATACTCACCCGAAACAGCCTTGGCAGCCGCCATAAGTTTGCCGTCCACCTCTCTCTCGCGCGAAGCAGTGGCGGTGGCGAGCTGCTCCTCGCGGTCCGTAGCCTCCTGCTGCAGGCGGTCCTTAGCCTCGGCTGCTTGGGCCAACTCCAGCTCGAGGCGCTCCTTTGCACCAACGGCGACCTCGGCCTTCTGCTCTGCTTGACCAAGGCTCTTTTTGAGAGCATCAATCTCACGAAGAGAGGCGTTGTCATCCTCTACAGCAAGCAATATAAATGTCGGATCAAAGGAAAAATGCAAAAAGAAACAAAGACCAAGGTATAACAATACCTTGAAGTTGCTTGAGGCTGGCCTCCAACGCCAGGTGCTGCTGCACCAGTCGGTTGGCACCTTGCACAAAAGGCTGCATGTGGCATCCCGCAAAACCACTACTAGAAAATCGCGTTGTTTTTGTGCATTGCATCATCATGACAGCATGCTCATGTCATCATGCCACATTGCATTTGAGCATCGTCATCGTCTTGCATCTGTTCGCATAAAACTAATTTCGAGAAAACCCAAATTGTTTTCAAAAACGCCCCGTCTTTTATTCAAACGCCAAACCCGGGTCTCCGGATTATTTTGTTTTGTTGCTATCGGTTTGCAAACGGTCCAATTAAAGTAAATAAAATATTAAGTTATTTTTAGTGGGGCAGTCGAACGGGCCGAATGACCCGAACGACCACCCCAGAAATTAAAACGGTCCACCTAATTCCTAAACCTACCAAACTACCTACCCAGCCCAACCCTCCACCTCACTCCCTCCAATAGCCTCTCGCCACCTCAGCTACCCTCTCTCCTCTAACCAATCCTAGCCCTCCACCTAGACCCTCTCTCTCTCACCCTCCCCACCCACACAGCCACCCTGGATCCCCACCATACACGCACACGCACGCCACACAATCCCCAACCGCCCTGCCCCGATCCCCACGACTCTCCTGGCCCACCCGCGACCCCTGTGCCCTCCCCGCACGCGACCGCCCCACCCCGCGTCGTCTTCTTCCTCCCTCGCTCCTCTCTCCTCCTCCCACCTTCTCCCCGACGACCCCGCTCGCCTAACCACCTCTCGCGCAGCCTGCGACCCCCGACCGTCCGCCGCCCTCGGCCTTTCCCCGCAGCCGCCGCTACCCCTCTCTTCCCCGTCGCCGGCGCTCGCCTGCCCCTAGTCGCCGCCGCCTCCCTCAAGCCACCGCCTCCCGCGCGCCCCCTCAAGCTTCCTCCGAGCGCGCCTCTCCCCTCCGCGCCCCGCCAAGCTCCGCCCGGCCCCGCCGGCGCCGGCGTCGCGCCAGCCGACCCGGCCCCGCTCCGACCCCCTCTCCTCTCCGTCAAGCTCTGCCTTCCGACGACGCCCGCCCCGCCGGCCTACCCCACGCCTCCACCGCGCGCCTCCTCCACCGTCCGCCTGTCCCGCGGCTCACGTCGCCGGCCTCGCCGCACCTCGCCGGTCCGCCCCTCCCGGGCTCGAGCCCGGCCGTGCCTCTCGAGCCTCGCCTCCTCCTCCCAACCGGCTCGTCCCCGCCAGCGACCGCGGCCCGCGTCCCCGCCGGCCCGTGCTCCGGCCATCGCCCGTCCTCCTCCTCGGCGCCGTCCTCATCTGCCCCGCCGAGCTCCACCTCCGCGTGCGCCGCCTCCCCGAATCCTCCCTCCGGCGCCACCAGCGGCCTCCGTGTCGACCTCCGCCAAGCTCGCCCCAGGCCCCCTGGCGCTTGGTTGAGGCTGCTGTGCTCCTGCTAGACGATCTGCCTAGTACCTGTGTGCTCGCATGCGACAAGGCTCGACAAGATCTCCCGAAGACAAGGATGTGTGGTTTGGGCCTCTGCCGAGGAGTGCATGATTCGGAGATGTACAGGGACCATGCGACAAGATCGACAACGGGAAGCACAAGCAGGACCGATGACCGGATTAGCCAAGATCTTCACGGAGCCTAGACGTCGAGACCGGGGTACGCCTACAAGGGTTCGATGACCGAAGGAATTCTGCACGGACGCCAAGTACTCCGACACGGACCCGAGGATCCGAAGGCCTTCTTCCTGGATCCCGAAGACCAAAACCGTGGAACCGACAAGCCCTACGCGACGATAAGGACGACAGCGACCAGGAGAATCCGATGCGCCCCTGACGCCGGACCAAGTCCTGCTTCCCGGATGCCGAGGTCACGACACAGAACAAACAAGATCTACTTCGCGGACACCATGCGACAAGATCTATCCCGCTACCCGAGAACGATCCCGGAGTCCGAGAACGCTTCCGTCGAACCCTGAACCCTGAGAACCACCCCGACCCCGGAACCCCAAGTTCGTCGAGACCCCTAATGTGTGAACCCCTTCCCGACACCCCATTTTATAATATAATAACAACTTGTCGCATATTGAATTGTCATACTCGCATGCATATCATTGGTTTGGGGGCCTTATGCCGATTCACCTAATAGTTAAATATGGGGCCCATATGCGGGCAAATCTAGTCTTATATTGGCCTCATTTAAATTTGTGTAACGAACCGGTGATATAATTTTGCCTTGTTAAAACAACATTTAATTTGCGGGGTAGATAAATAACTCGAACCGTTTAATTAATTGTCGGGACCCTGGCTCCGCTTAATATGACCTAATTGCACCGCACCTTTGCCATGCCATACATCATACATGCATCATGCCCGATCTTTTGCCGTAGTATTAAATATTGCATCCGGTGTTTATTCTAGTGTTTTGCTTCTTCGCGGATAAGGCCGTTGAGTTGATGTGAGCTTCGCCCCGAACTTCGGATGAACCTTCGACAATGTTTTCAGGCGAGCATCTTCCCCTTTCTACCTATCTTACTTTTATAGTATTTATTCCCTCCTGTTGATCTATTGCTATCTGTGTTGCGATGCTCTAGATTTCATACCAGTGATATCCCTTGCAGCCTTATATTGCCTTGGACACATCCTATTACCTGTTGTTTGGTAGATAGTTGGACTTGCGCGTCGTAGTCGCTTGCTCAAGTGCCGTTGCGTGTTGTCAAGTGCCACAGTTGTTGATGTATTGCCGCATGTTGATGTTGGATATGATCATGGTTTTACTTATTGTTCACTTTAATTCCTGTTTAACAACTAAAATTGAAATAAGCAGAGGCATCGGTGGGTGATAGATAATATTTGGTTTCCGAACGCCCACTTGTGTCCCGTAGGACCCCGAGTACTTGATACCTGTTCCTTGATTTATCGCGCTATCCACATCCGGGAGGTATATGGGACCCCCCTTAGCCAGAGCTTGATTCAGTCTTATTTCTTGGGGCCACAAACTAGTTGGAGGTTTTATTTATGATCCTGTACTTATGCCATGCTACTGCTTTATTTACGATTGTGCGAGGAGCACACTGTACTGTTTAGGTAAGCGGAATGTTTTCGCGGTATCGACAAGCCCAGCCACACTTTCGGGTTCCCAGTCGTTTACAGCCATTGGCGCAAACCTTGAGTCCGTCTCGGAGCTTGCTTACTTTGTTGCGGGTCTACTCAATGGGGTGGCCCCCTGAAATATTTCTGAATCCTGTGATTGCTTTGTCGTGAAGGCCTCGTTGGGTTTTGATTTGGTTTTTCCGAGGTTGATCGAGTGTGTGTTGCTATTGGTGCACCCCGGCCGGGTAAAACTTTCTGAAAGCCGTGTCCGCGGTTATGGACGACTTGGAGCACAGTATCTCGACCATAGACAAGCATAACTAAAGTTTATTGCTACCAATTTGACTTTATAATGACTAGTAATCAGCTTCACTATAATGGAATGGCTAATTAATACTGCCCACAATTGCTTGTTTGGAGTGTCGCTTGCGACCATTGTACCTGACTAGTAAGTATGACAACTATAACGGAATGGCTGTATGAAAGTGCCAACAACTGCTGGGTTTTTGGGTTATCTCATGCTAATTGTATCTGACTAGTAAGTGTTGCCACTATAACGGAATGGTTAACTAAAAGTACCCACTGCTTACTTTATCAGGATGATTATCTAAACATGACTAGTAAAGTGCCGCAACTATAACCGAATAAGTAAAAACTGCCAACTGTGTGAGTTCCTCGGTTGACTTCCTCGTTTGGTATCAAGGGGGAAATACCAGGATGGGTTTGTTTGGTGTTAGCTTCAGGTTGGATCCGGATAGGTCATTCTTACCCCTCTCTGATAACCGCCAGTTGTATCGAGTCTCTATAGGTTGTTTAGTGCATGCTGCCGCTGCCGCTTTAGTCCACCATACCTTTGTAGGCGAGGACCGCCGAATTCTAGTCTCGCCGTGTACTGGCCTCAGTACTGATGCTCCTCTTTTTCCTTTGCCCTTTGTCGGCACCCCTTTTGTTTAAGCAGGTTTTGAGATCGACGCCGTTAGCAGGGTTACCCTTCCGGCTTGGCCTGGGCAGGTTTATGGACGCCATTGGTTATTCTTCAGGGCTCTTAGCCCCATTTACATCTTGTCCGTAGCTGGACGCTCTCTCGTTTTCAAGGTGATTTGGATCTTTGTATATTATATCTGTATTCTTGACTCATCGAGTCGCTGCTGTATATATATCTGTTCTGTGGGTCCCATCGAGGACTGTTGTGTAATGTTATTACTTCGTTCTCCACCCGCACGAAAGTGCCTGGTGGGCACCTTTGAATCGTTTCTATGCGGGTTTGGCGAATTTCGCTAGAACTTGCATAGGTCCGATTCTGAGGGTGTTACACTGCACCAAAGACGCACTAGTCAAAAGAAGGACTCGGGGGCTACGCCCTGCTCGGGGGATCCCCCGAGATACGAAAAACAAGCAACAAACTACCCTACAGATGCCCGGGGGCTCCCCCCGAGGTGGGAAAGGGAAACAGATCATTCGAAAAAGGCTCGAGGGCTCCCCCCGTGGCAGAAAACAGAATACTTACATGATTCGACGCCGACTCCGAAGGTCCGCTTGCAGCCTTCTGAGGCGCAACCACCCGAACCTCCTGCGGAGAAGGATCTGGAACAGTGCCTTTAGAGGTGGCCATCGTCTGAGGCTGAGGAAGAATGACCTTCGACTCCCCCATCATCTCCCGCGCACCATCACTGGAGGAGTCGTTGGAAGAATGGCTGCACCAAGACAACTTAGAACACACACAAAGTAAACAGGCAAGAAAAAGCAATACAGGACCAAGAAAAACTTATGAGTCAAGGTCGCTCAAGTCGAAGACGGGAGGAGTCCTCTGGACCCTCTTCTCCTTTTTCTTCTCTTCCTTCTTCTCTTCCTTATTTTCTTCCTTCTTCCGCTTCGCCGGCGAGTGCGGTGCCATAGCCCGCATGGGAACGACAGGAATCGGAGAGGAAGAGCCTAAATGCTCATCACTGTGACGTTCAAGCCACAGCGGATTCCTAGGTGTCGGCAGAGACGAGGCATCCGAAGACTCGCTGGAGCTCCGTGTGCGCTTGCGAGTATGGTCCTTGCTCGACTCGTTGGCCTCTTCAGCCAGAGATCGCGCCGATGGCAGCTCGGACATGGAATCCACCACCTCATTATCCGGAGTATTCGGAAATATTTCGGGTAGTGGAGGCGACATGCCCGGCACCTTGAAGTCCTGCACAAGAAAAGAAAATTTGTTAGCAAACAAGTGCAAACACAATGCAGTCGAAAATAGCGCTACGTGCATGGATCTACACATGTGGAACAGGAAGCAAAGCAGAAAACGGAGAAGTCAGCGACTTCCCCGGGATATCCTCTCCAGCCTTGAACTTCAGCAGCGAACGAAGGGCCCTGTCGAGATCTCCCTTGGAGAATTTCTCAGCCGAACCCTAGTCGGATCACGACGGCCAGCATAAAGGAACATCGGTGCGCCCTAGCTTGGAGTGGCTGCACCCGACGCTCAAGAAAAGTGTGGATGATATCCACACCATTCACTTCCTTCTCCGGAACCAGCTGGAGATCCTCCATTCGATGATAGAGAGCCTCTATCTTTGCTACCTCGCCATCCAAGATCTGGTTTTTCCAGGACCTCTTCGGCTCGATCTTTTGGGAGGGGTCGAAAGGAGCAAGACCAAAATTCTTCCCAGCCACTATGGAGTCGCGGATATAAAACCATCGCCTCCGCCAGTACTGGACAGATTCGGACATGGAGAAAGAAAAGAAAAGCAGATTGGGTTTGAGGGAGATGATGCAACCCCCAATGGGATAAACACCATCCGAACTAGATTGCCTCTTCATGGAATAGAGTTTCCGGAAGAGGCCAAAGTGCGGCTCGATACCAAGCCAGCACTCGCAGAAAGTGATAAAACAAGCAATGTGAAGAATAGAATTGGGGGAAAGATGATGCAATTGGACACCGTAAAGAAAAAGCAGTCCACGAAGGAAGTCGTGGACTGGGAAGGAAAAGCCGCGAAGAATGAAGGCGAGGAACATAACCCGAAACCCAGCGGGGGGACGGGAGATTACCTCGTTGCCTGGGAGTTTTACGGCCTCCCTATCCTGCGGGATCAGGCCTCGCTCACGAAGCCTACGGAGATCACTCTCCCGCGTCTCCGATCGCCGCCAGCCACCGTCGTAACACGGGTAGTGGCAGCACTCTTCTTCCCTCCAGCAGTGCTGGTACCAACCGCAGAGGAGGATTTCTTAGGATTCCCCATGACAGTACGGTGGCGCCGGCGGCGAGAACGTAGGATGGAAGAAGGAAATGTCCGAGGATATTCCAGCGCGCAGCAAAAACTCTCAGAGAACAAGGAAGCAGTGAAAAAGAATGGCTGCGGTGAAAACAGACTAATGTTTTCCCCCAATGATTATAAAGAAGAAGACGATGCGCGACAACCGTCCATCGAGAAGACCTAACGCCAACGGCAGGATCTGGCCATACACGTGTCAGCATCGCAACGAACCGTCGCTAACACTCCGTCCACTATGCGCGGAAATCGAGGAGACGCCGTAATTATCTCCACACCGTGCGTGACCGGTCAATTCAAGGTCAGAAAGTGGGACCCATGTTCGTCCAGTCAAGTAATCTCTGGCGCAGCAGACGCTTGAGGTCACCGATCTTCAGCACTAACGTCATCTAAAGCTATACTAGCAACAGCCACAAATTCTTTGGCTTCAAATCTAAGAGTAGTCACTCGAATCTACGATTCGACTAACTACTCGAGGGCTACTCCTATCAGGAGCGCTGGCCGCGCACCCGAAAAATGAACAACACGCTATAGCACTGAATTGTTTTCTTCGAGTCCTACGTTGAGTCAACGACTCCACTACGGACTCGGGGCGCTACTCCCATAGGGAGGAAGGATTTAAGCATTCGAAAAAATTTGTGTCCTACGGACCTGACACTGAACAATGGCTGAATTAAAGTCTCCGCTCGAGTCTACGACTCGAACAGACACTCGGGGGCTACTCCCATAGGGAGCGCTGGTCGCGCACCCTATGAAATCTTCGACTGCGATCCTTCGGATCAGTACGCAAAGAAATTTCGGCAACTCTGCCCCAATTAAACGATGAGTGAGTAGCATTCTCCTTGGCCACCCGAAGCACCTTCGCGGTGATAAACATTCGGATGTTGTGTCTGCGACGCAAAGATAAGACCTACAGATATCATCCGATGGCCTGGTAACGGACATGACTGCGCTCTGCTAGTATAAACCCATGCCAACAGGCGCGATGAAAAATCCTGACGGACGCGTTGGGTACATCAATTAAATTCACTGGAATTCCACTCCTGTAAGTCCTCCGCGGCCTGAGTTGAATTACACCAGCATATCTTCCGGGTTCGAGTCGAGGGACTCGAACCTGAAGAAGATCGTGTTGTTTTGTCCTAAGACAGTTAACTGACCCTGATCCGTCGAGAGAGTCAGGCACACGCATCAACAATCCCTACACATTCTCTTGAAAGACAGAGTTGCACCCGAAGGATTGAAGAGTCCTCAGCCGAATCTACGATTCGACTGATCACTCGGGGGCTACTGACATGGTTATACCCCGCGGATACACGACCTCAGCATACCTGGTCCAGCCCAAGGAAGGCCCACGGCAAATATACGCCAGCCCGTGAAGACTTTCGGGTGGCCAAGGCCCATGACGCCTCCGGATCCTTGGAGAGCAAGACTAGAGTAGATAGGAAATTCAAAGGGGTAAACCCTAGAACCTGTAACCGACTAGATATGTGACTGGGACCTGCCTAAGTCTATATAAAGGCCAGGAGGGCACGGCCTAGATCTCTGACCTCATATTTTCGCATACACACCTCCACGCCAGATTGCATCTGCGCACCCCTGTAATCACCGGTTCCGCCGTAATCAAGAGCAGACAAGCAGGAGTAGGGTTTTCCCTCCGAGGGCCTGAACCTGGGTAAACCTCGTGTCCCGTGTTGCTTGTTTGCTAACCGTTCCGCAATCTCCAGCATCCCCATCTTCTCCAAAACCCAAGTCCATAACAATGGGCATTGACGAGATCAAACCTCGTTAGTGAGGGACTCGTTGGCTATGTGGATTTAGATTTTGTTGTCGATTTGGATAAGAGAAGATCCCTCATAGGTTATGTGTTTAATGTTGGTGGTTGTGTTGTTAGCTGGAAGGCTACATTGCAGGCCGTTGTTGCACAATCTACTACTGAAGCTGAATACATGGCTATTGCTGAAGCTTGCAAAGAATCTGTTTGGTTGAAAGTTTGTTTACTGAGCTTTGTGGAGATGATTCTTGCATTACTTTGTTTTGTGACAGTCAAAGTGCCATATACCTTACAAAATATCAGATGTTCCATGAGACAACTAAGCACATTGATGCCAAGTACCATTTTGTTAGAGACATTGTTGATCAAGGTAAATTAAAAGTATGCAAGATCAGCACTTATGATAATCCTGTTGACATGATGACTAAACCTATTCATGTTGCTAAGTTTGAGCTTTGCTCGAACTTAGTTGGTTTAACTGATTGAAATGTCGGAAACGTATCTATAAATTTTTATGTTCCATGCTTGTTCAATATCTACTTTGCTTTTCTTTGTCTACACGTTGAGGTGTTTTTATATCTTTTCTGGAACTAACCTATTAACAAGTTTCCACAGTTCCAGTTGCCTGTTTTCTTCTGTTTTTGGTTCTAGAAAGGCAGAAAATCAATATTCTCATAATTGGACGGGACAAAAGCCAAAGTCAATATTTTATCGTGGGCGACACGAAGTCCAGAGGAGAGACGAGGGGGCGAGCCAGGGCTACCACACCCCCTAGGCACAGCCAGGATTGGGCCTGCGCCTAGGCAGGGTGTGGGCCCCCTGGTCGCCTCCCAGCCTTGCCTCTTTAGCTATAAGAAGCCCCCGATGCAGAAACCCTATGCACCCAATCAAAACTCCATGAAACCGTCTGTAGACGCTGCCACCATCGTCACTAGATCAGGGGGATCTGAAGTTCTTCCCGGCACCCTACCGGAGGGGAGATCATCCCGGAGGCCTTATTCTCCAGTATGATGCATGAGTAGTTCCACCTTGGACTATGGGTCCATGTAGTAGCTAGATGGTTGTATCTCCTCCTTGTGCTTTCATGTATAGATCTTGCGAGCTCCGTTCATAATCAAGATCTAATCTATTTGTAATCATGCATGTTGTGTTAGCGGGGATCCGATGGATATTGAGATTACTATGTTAGATTGATTAATGGTTTTGTCTTTATGATTCTATCATGTCTGTGTTGTTTGTGATCTTGCATGCTCTCCATTGTTAGTAGATATCTTGGCCAAGTAGTTGCTAGTGACTCCAAGAGGGGGTATTTATGCTCGATAGTGGGTTCATGCCTCTAGTTTCCAAGGGAAGTGACAGAAATCTCTTCGGTTGTAGATATGTTGTTGCTACTAGGGAGAAAACAACGGTCTCTTGTTCATGGAACACTTGGATTGTTTACCTTGCACACTTTGCTTAAAGCAGTTGTCTGTTGCTTGCAACCACACTTTGCAACTTAATACTTCTAGTCATAGATGCAGTTGGATGGCGGTCATTGTATCTTGTTGTATTGCCCAATCGAATCTCATAGGATCTTTTTGTGTGGTATTGCATTATTATGCCTTGCTCAGTTCCTGTCAATTGCCCTGTTGTAATTTGTTTACCCTTCATGCCATGTTGTTTATCTAAGGAGAGCACCTCTAGTGAACTATGGACCCCGGTCCAATCTTTACCATTGATACATCTTCCACGGTTACCTATTTACTTGCTGCAAATCACCATTACCTTCCACACCATACGTTTAATCCTTTGTTACAGCAAACCGGTGACCTTGACAACCTCACTGATTCGTTGGGGCAAAGTCTTGATTTTGTGTTGTGTAGGTCTCCGTGTTTCTTGCAACACCTGTCCTCCTACTGGTTCGATAACCTCGGTTTCTTACTGAGGGAAAACTTGATGCTGTGCTGCTTCATACCTTGCTCTTGGGGTTTCCAGACGAAGCGCTCCCACTTGGACTAGCGCCGCATCAAGCTTTTTTCTGGTGCCGTTGTTGGGGAGGCTAAGGACGTCTTCACAAGGGGAGTCCTTCACTTCCTTTCTCTTTACTTTTTTTTAGTTTGCTTAGTTTCTTTTGTTTGGGTTTTTTTGCCTCTTTTCAAAAAACTCAAAAGAAAGTCTATTTTGGTTTGCTTTCCCTATTAAAAACACAAAAAAATTGGTTCCTACTCTAGTTGCTGGTCTGTTATTGCCTTGCTTAGTCATGCTTTCTATCAATGGATGGTTTCTTTGAAACTAGTTCTTATTGGCAAGGTGGGTTCACGGAAGAACAAAAGTATTATTATAAGGAACACCGTTTGTCACAAAAAGGGAAACACTTATGTGAACAAATTGATAAGTTGAATACTATTGCTAGAGAGGTGTGCTCCACTTACAATGTTACTTATTGCTTTGATAAATCTTGTTGCCGTAGGAGGTATAAACACCTGCCTTTTCAATGTGAGTATAATGATAATGTTACCATATCCTCTTATGTTAAAGGAAATTATGACTTTGATGATGTGGAACAAATTGAAGAATTTATTGCCTTCAAGGGTGCATTTGAACTTGCCAGATTGCTTGAAAATACTGATGATGCACCTTATGAATGCGAGGTTTATGAGATACTTAAATTCTTCTTTGATAATTACAAGGAAGAAAATAGCTATATTTTGAATATTTTAATAGATGCTTTCCACAAATGGAAGAGACTAATGGCTTGCAAGAGCCTATGGAAGAAGAAATTGCTGAAACCAAAAGCTCATTAGATGAAAAATAGGAGGAGAGTGATGAATGTCACGACCCGGGATCAGGGCTAGACAAATACCAGATCCTCATCTGATATAAGCCTAACCTAAATTCCGAAACGCGTAGGGAAAGATCGGTAACATTACAGAACATACAAACCATACATTAATAAGGTAAACTCTTAAGAGAGTTACAACCCAGTCATACAAGCCAGGGGTCACAGACCCATCATTACATCAAACAACGGAAGAGAACAAGTTGTTCTAAACAACAAACTTAGCAAAGGGCCTAAGAGGCCTTAAACAGAAGTAGCGACCCTTCCATAGATCCTAGGCTGCTGCCCGGGAACCCCGACTTCTCATCGACTTCGACGTATAAACCACCTTCAGTTAGAGTAGCATCATCTGTAGAAAACATCAATGAAGCAAGGATGAGTACAAGGTGTTCTCAGCAAGACTTATGGCTAATGGAGTTATTTTTTGCATAAAGCCATCTTTAGTTTTCAAAACAAGAGGGAGAAGAAACTCGTCTAGTCAGATCATTTTCAAATGGGGATAAGAAGACTTCAACTCTATCTCTTAGAATCATCTTTCATATCCACAAAGTATCATCATCAACTGAACCTCTCTTCTCGGACTACCCCCTCAACCACCCCGAGGAAGTATTCCGGATCTCACTTTAGTTGGCAAGTTTTGTCATTCAGTTATAGTTCTCTATGATCACAGAATCCGTTCCCAAGTCGTCCATAACCGTGGACACGGGTTTTCAAAAAGATTAATAACCCTGTAGGGATGCACAACTTTACCCACACGTACCAACCGATTCTTAATGCCAAATTATTAGCCCTCTTCCTTGGAAGGCCGGCAGAGAGTGGTTGACCACGACCTTTCTTTCGCCGAGACCATGAGTCACGCACTAAGGAGATGTCATCGTAACAGGTCGAGTCCCGAAGTCAGTCCCTAGCGATGTGTACAGGGTTTGAGATTACGGATGCCAGGCATCTTCCATTCCCTGCCACGCTTACCTACCTGTATGAATGCACCTCCTTCACCTCCATTCAAGAACAACCAATATGCGTATGTCGAACGGAAAGCCCGAACTATGTGACTCATGGAATCTACTAGGCAAGTTAGTTGGTCAAGGGGGTTTCCAGGCCCTCGTGTGGTTGTATGCTCGTCCTGGTTCAAGAGGCGAGAATATCAGGTCCTAAGGGTGGCAAGTATGGGACTACAAAAACCACAACCCACGTGGCCTCCCATACAAACCTTAGCATGTTTATCATCCACTATTGATAACATCACCACATCCTACCATACTAGATTCATTCGCATCTCCGGTGCATCACATGAGTGATCAGCATCAGACCACTAAGCATGGCTAAGCTTGACTGAACTGTGGCACTAGCGACGCTCATAAGCCAAACCCTAGTTATGCTAGGAGCGGTGGATCAGGTATTTAGTTCACAAGGAGAAACATGCATCAGATAGGATTACTCTATCTACTGATAAAAGACTGTTGAACCGAATGCATATGACAAGAATGAAATATTTTGTAAACATAGGATTCATATGTATGAGTGGGGCTTCGCTTGCCTTGTCCGTTGTTGGACTGGTACTGCTCTTCGGTGGCGTTGAATTCAGCTTCGGGTTCGGTTCCTATTCGCGAGAACCAATCACCAGAAAAGAGAAAGCAACACTCAACACAGGGCATGTGCAATGCTCATACAATATGAATGATATGACAAGTTAAATAAGGTTGAATTGAACCCTAATACATGCTTGGTCACTTTAAAGGGGGTTCTGAAGGTCCAAACCCTAAAACAAGGGAATCATCGAAATCACCTATGGGGTTCAATTGGTTCTTCTAATTAAACTTACCACCAAAGTTGAGTAACAATGTATGATTATAGCTTAGTTGGATAGGTTTCATTTTTCTGAACATTTTGGTATATTATTTGGATTTTTTTGATTTAAAATGAATTAGTTATGAATTTCCCAAATTTTACTTCATTTTAAATAATTTTTGGAATATTTGAAATAATTTCCAAACTTGGGCCCACATGTCAGATTTTTAATCATTTTAGAAAATAATGACAGAAAATATTAAAACCCTGATAGGCAGGGTCCACCTGTCATACATTTTTCATTTAATAAAACAATTATAGAATTAATTAAAAGAAAAGAAAAAGAGATATGACATCAACATGACATCATGCTGATGTCATCAATGGAGTTGCTCCCAGGTGAGGCTCGGGCTCGGTGCTAGGGGCAATGCAGGGCTGCGGGAGCGGGTGCGCTGGACAGAGGGGAGCAAGGCGAGCAGTTTAGTGGTGGTGCCGCCCTGGAATGGTCGTCGGAGCAGCGTGTGCGACGACGGCGAGACTTGCAGGCGGTTGTGGCGGCGGCGATATAGAGAGGGAGAGAGTGAGCGGAGGGGTTCGTTAGAACCGTGAGCTCACCCTGAGCGCGATGGTGGTGACGGCAAGGCCGAGGATGTTCGGACGGCGTCGAATCGACGGCGACAACCTCGGCGGCCGACAGATGTGAGGACTCGATTCCGGCAAGGTGGAGCCTTCCCGGCTTGCTTGGCTTGGCAGAGAAGAATGAGGAGACGGCGGTGGTCATGCCTATGGCCTCAGAGGGGAGAGGGGTGGTCGGGAATAGAGGGGGGCCGGCAACCGGCGAGCTAGGGTTTTGGGCATGCGCGTCACAGAGAGGAAGGAACACACGCGAGAGAGATAAGGAGGGCTATGGTCCCTCGGCGGCTGCCAGGGGGGCTTGTAGACGTCGGGACCGTCGGTGGCGCGTATCTTAGCGCGGCCGCAGCGGCGGACAGCGGCGCCGGCGACAGGCAGCTACCTGCCTGTCTGCAGGTAGACGACGAGGAACAGGGGCGAAGGGGTACATGGGCCAGGATGGGCTTCGGGTGGGCCGAGGCGGCTAATGCGGGATGCACACTGAGCGACAAAAAGAGGAGAGGGGGAGATGGGCTCGGCCCAGAGAGGGTTAGATTTAGATTTTTTTCCACGAAATCCTTTTCTATTTCTGTTTTTCTGGTTTCTTTTTATATTTGGAATTCAAACCTGTTTTGAATGATTTCAATTTACACAAACTTTTGTATAATATCTGAAAACACTAAGGGGCACTTATAACTATTTGAGATCCATGCATTTTGAGAATTTTCAAAATATAAGAACCATTTGAATTGATTCAAAGAGAGAGGGAAAGCTATTAGGGTTTAGGGTTTTGCTTGTTCTTTTTTGGTTGAATCAATGTGCAAATGTTATGCATGCATGCAGTGCTCAAACATCTCCTTATTTATATTACACAAAAGGGTGGTATGTTACAGCTCTACCCCACTTACAAGAATCTTGACCCGAGATTCCTAGGTTTTAGAAAATAAGGCAGGGTACTCAGATCGAAGACGATCTTCCGTTCCCAGGTTGCTTCTGACTCAGAGTGATGAGACCATTGAACTTTTAGGAACTTGATGGTTTGACGACGAGTCTTGCGCTCGGTTTCATCAAGAATACGAAGAGGGTATTCTCGGTAGGTTAGATCATCTTGAAGATCCAAAGTTTCATGGTCCACACCACGAATGGGATCCTTGAAGCAACGCTTGAGTTGAGACACATGAAAGACATCATGAACCTCTGGAAAAGTTGAAGGTAGATCTAATTGGTAGGACAACTCACCACGCTTGGAGAGAATTCGAAAGGGACCAACGTAGCGAGGAGCCAATTTGCCTTTGATACCGAATCGATGGACACCCTTCAGAGGAGTGACCCGGAGATAGACGTGATCACCAACTTCATAATGAACATCAAGATGATGACGATCATAGTTGGACTTTTGACGAGATTGAGCGCCCTTCAGACGCTCTCGAATTATGCGAACTTGAACTTCTGCTTCTTGGATCATGTCTGGACCAAAGAATTGTCTTTTGCCAGTTTCTGTCCAGTTCAGCGGTGTTCGACATGCTCTCCCATACAGGAATTGTAAAGGTTCCATGCCCACACTGGGTTGAAAACTATTGTTATAGGAGAACTCCGCAAAAGGAAGACATTTCTCCCAGTTCTTTCCAAAGGATGTGACACACGCTCGGAGCATGTCTTCAAGAATTTGATTCACTCTTTCAGTCTGTCCACCGGTTTTAGGATGATAAGCTGTACTAAAGGAAACTTGAGTTCCCATTGCTTGTTGGATACTAGCCCAATATTTGGAAGTGAACATGCTTCCACGATCAGATATGATCTTCTTGGGTACACCATGGAGGACGACTATCCGGGATAGGTATAGCTCTGCCAACTGGATTGCAGTAATGCTTTCCCAAACAGCAAGGAAGTGAGCAACTTTGGATAGTCGATCAATAACTACCCATATGGCATCATGTCCAGACTGTGTCTTTGGGAGTCCAGTAATGAAATCCAGACCAATTTCATCCCATTTCCACTCAGGGATTTTCAACGGTTGTAGAAGTCCAGCAGGCCTTTGATGTTCAGCCTTCACACAACGGCAAACGTCGCACTCTGCAACAAAGCGAGCGATTTCTGGTTTCATTCCACTCCACCAGAATCTTTGACGGAGATCTCAGTACATCTTGGTACCACCAGGATGGATAGACAAAGGGGATTCATGAGCTTCTAATAGGATTAGATCTTTGATTTTCCGACTGTTTGGAACCACTAGCCGGTTACTGAAGTATAGAATACCTTGATCATTGATGGAGAAACATTTAGCTTCACCACTTGCCACACGTTCTTTGATCTTGGTAACTTCATCATCTTGCTTTTGAGCCTCCTTGATTTGATCCTCGAGAGAAGATTTTATTTCAAGGTTAGCAAGTAATCCACAAGGAACTACTTCAAGATTAAGACGCTTGATTTCCTCGTAGAGAACAGGTTGGGCTTGTGAAATCATCAGATTGTTGCAATAAGACTTCCGACTTAGCGCATCAGCTACGACATTGGCTTTGCCGGGTTGATAGTTGAGACCCAAATCATAATCTTTGATGAGTTCCAACCATCGTCTTTGCCTGAGATTCAGATCTGGCTGGGTGAAGACGTACTTTAGGCTTTGATGATCCGAGTAAAGTTCACAACGGTTACCGATGAGGTAATCTTGCCATTGCTTAAGAGCATGAACAATAGCAGCAAGCTCGAGATCATGGTTTGGATAATTATTGTCATGTGGCTTCAACTGACGAGAAGCATAGGCCACTACATGACCATCTTGCATCAACACACAACCGAGCCCTTGGAGAGAAGCATCACAATATATGACGAAGTCTTTGCTTGTGTCCGGAAGGACAAGCACATGAGCAGTGGTTAGCTTAGTTTTCAAAGCTTGGAAGCTTTCTTCTGCCTTTTTTGACCATTCAAACTTCTTATCTTTCTTAAGAAGATCAGTCATAGGCTTGGCTATCTTGGAGAAGTTCTCGATGAATCGGCGGTAATATCCAGCCATTCCAAGAAAACTTCGGACTTCCTTGACTGAAGTAGGTGACTTCCATTCCAGAATGGTCTGAACCTTATCCGGTATGACAGCAACACCACTTGCAGACACAACATGACCAAGGAAGACGAGCTCTTGTAACCAGAACTCACATTTGGAAAACTTGGCGTAGAGACGATGTTCACGAAGTTTAGTCAATACCAAACGTAAATGTTCGGCATGCTCTTCTTCGGTCATGGAATAGATTAGAATGTCATCAATGTATACCATGACGAACTTGTCGAGATACTCCATGAAGACGGAGTTCATGAGCCTCATAAATGTGGCAGGGGCATTGGTTAACCCGAAGGACATCACTGTATACTCGTAAAGACCATAACGAGTTGTGAATGCTGTTTTTGGGATATCCTCCTGTATGATATTGATTTGATGATACCCTGATCTTAATTCCATTTTGGAGAAGACAGTGGCACCACTTAATTGATCAAAGAGGTCATTTATCCAGGGAAGTGGGTACTTATTTTTGATTGTCACCGCGTTGAGTGGATGGTAATCAACCACCAATCTTGGAATATTTGTATCCCGCTTCTTGACAAAGATGGTAGGACAACCCCAAGAGGATGTACTAGGTTGGATGTATCCTAGACCCTCTAACTCTTCAAGTTGCTTTTTCAACTCAACCAACTCATGAGGAGGCATGCGATAAGGTCTTTTGGAGATAGGAGCAGTTCCAGGAACTATCTCAATGACAAACTCCACACTTCGATCAGGTGGCATGCCAGGCAACTCTTCAGGGAAGACGTCCGGGAAATCACAGACTAATAGGACATCTTGGACCTCGAGAGAAGGTAGGACATCCATGGCATACAACTCCGTGAAAGGTTTAAGAATTGCTGACGGAGACTTTGAACCATCAGTCCAATACTTGACAGTTATGCCAGCAGGAGAGGTCACAGAAACTGTTCTGAGTGCACAGTTAATGACGACTTGATACTTGGTTAACCAGTCCATGCCCAGAATGACATCAATGTCACATGACTTGAGTGCAACGAAAGAAGTGGGGAACTTCGGGTAGGCTATGTCAATCTCATTCCCGTGCCTAACCATAGTGGTGAACCAGCTAGAACCCGGGGAATGGATGGTTAAAGGGGTGGACAAGGGTTCAAAATTTATCCCATGCTCTTGAGCAAACAAATTTGACATGAATGTATGCGATGCTCCAGAATCAAACAGAAGTGTTGCGAGAATTTAATTGACACGGAGCGTACCCATAATGACGTGTGGATCTTCCTGAGCTTTCTCAACAGTGACATGGATCAGACGACCACGTCTAGCACCTTGAGCCTTATCATTCTTCTTTGACTGCTGATCATTGCGTCCGGCAGCCCTTTGGGAACACTCCCTTGAGTAGTGACCAGGCTGACCATAGGAGTAGCAGGTAACCCAGTGTGAGAACCAGCAGGAGGATGATAGTTTGATCCACCAGTATTTGACTGTGGCTGAGAGAATTATTTCTAGGGGACTTGGGTGCATAAGGAGCATGAGGCACAGCACTGTATGGAACAAAGACACGGTGCTTCTTGTTACCAGAGTAAGAATCACGAGAATTTCCTTCTTCACGCTTCTGAGAGACTTCCATATCCTTCCTTCCATGCTCCAGAGTAAGAGCCTGATTGTGCAGGTCCTGGAAAGACTGGAACTTGAAGGGCAACAACTCGTAGCGAAGTGCAGGGTTAAGTCCCTTATGGAACAACTCTTGCTTATCTTCATCATTGGTCACATCCCTGGTTGCATAACGAGCCAGACGAGTAAACTCACGCCCATAGGTTTCAATATCCTTGCGCCCCTGAGTCAGATCCAAAAACTCCCTCCTTTTGAGATCCATGATGGGCTTAGGGATATAAGAGGCACAAAATGCTGCAACAAACTCCTCCCAAGTAACAACATGTCCTTAAGCTTGCAAATTCTGAAAACCTTCCCACCAAACACCAGCCTCACCTTCCAGTTGATAGGTGGCGAAGTTGACGCGGTCAGTGGGATGGACACGAAGAGCACTGAACTTGCGCTCTATGGTGCGGAGCCAATCATCGGCTTCAATAGGCTCCTTGGAGTGGGTGAAGATTGGAGGAAAAGAGCGAATGAAATCTCCAAGTGTGACACGGTCGTCAGGACGACGTTCAGTGTTCTGCGCCACACGCTCCAGAAGGCGTTCATTCCTCAGACGGTTGGTCTCAATGTTGTTGAGAACCTCGGCCATTGTGGGAGGTGGCGAAAGTTCCTGATCAGCATTGGTGTTTCCTTGACGGCCAACAGAACCACGAGTACCAGACGACATCCTGAGGAGAAAACAGAAACCATGAGAATGGATTCACCAAAAAGGGTACAACAAAGGTTGGTAAAACCATATCAAAAGATCATGGTAGAGGTGAACATATGGATGAAAATTATATCAACGCATTAAGTATGGCAGTAGAACAAGCATACGAAACGTATACACTACCAACTTATATACAAACCATAACAATGGAATGCAAGCATGATATAAAACCAACATATCACAAAAGAATAGAGAGCGGGAATAGAGGCATCCTTAGCAAAGTTGAAAAACAATGCTTCAGTTGCACAAATATATCTTGGAAACTCTGAGCCTTGCAACCAAGTATGGAGTACTAGGTAAAAACAACCCAAACCCGTATATTCTAAGAGTTTGAAATGATAGACGAGAAGTGAAAACCTTGCAAAGCAAACGAGATAAGATAACTCAGCAATAGAACAACCTTGGATAAGGAGTAAAAAGAGTCCTATTCAAAGTTTTGCAAATAGTTTTGAGCTTTCAAATAGTTTTCTCAAACTCTAGACTCAACATCGACCAGCTAGAAGGGTTTCATATAGGCAGTCCTGCTCTGATACCAAAATCTGTCATGACCCGGGATCAGGGCTAGACAAATACCAGATCCTCATCTGATATAAGCCTAACCTAAATTCTGAAACGCGCAGAGAAAGATCTATAACATTACAGAACATACAAACCATACATTAATAAGGTAAACCCTTAAGAGAGTTCCAACCCAGTCATAAAAGCCAGGGGTCATAGACCCATCATTACATCAAACAGCGGAAGCAAACAAGTTGTTCTAAACAACAAACTTAGCAAAGGTCCTAAGAGGCCTTCAACAGAAGTAGCGACCCTTCCATAGATCCTAACCTGTTTCCCAGGAACCCCGACTACTCGTCGACTTCGACGTAGAAACCACCTTCAATTGGAGTAGCATCATCTGTAGAAAACATCAACGAAGCAAGGCTGAGTACAGGGTGTAATAAGCAAGACTTATGGCTAATGGAGTTATTTTTTGCATAAAGCCATCTTTTGTTTTCAAAACAATAGGGAGAAGAAACTCGTCTAGTCAGATCATTTTCAAATGGGGATAAGAAGACTTCAACTCTAGATCTTAGAATCATCTTTGATATCCACCGAGTATCATCATCAACTGAACCTCTCTTCTCGGACTACCCCCTCAACCACCCTGAGGAAGTATTCCGGATCTCACTTTAGTTGGCAAGTTTTATCATTAGGTTATAGTTCTCTATGATCACAGAATCCGTTCCCAAGTCGTCCATAACCGTGGACACGGCTTTTCGAAAAGATTAATAACCCTGTAGGGGTGCACAACTTTACCCACACGTACCAACCGATTCTTAATGCCAAATTATTAGCCCGCTTCCTTGGAAGGCCGACAGAGAGTGGTTGACCACGACCTTTACCTTGATTTCGCCGAGACCATGAGTCGCGCACTAAGGAGATGCCGCCGTAACGGGTCGAGTCCCGAAGTCGGTCCCTAGCGATGTGAACAGGGTTTGAGATTACGGATGCCGGGCATCTCCCATTCCCTGCCACGCTTACCTACCTGTATGAATGCACCTCCTTCACCTCCATTCAAGAATAACGAATATGCGTATGTCGAATGGAAAGCCTGAACTATGTGACTCATGGAATCTACTAGGCAAGTTAGTTGGTCGAGGGGGTTTCCAGGCCCCCGTGTGGTTGTACGCTCGTCTTGGTTCAAGAGGCGACAACATCAGGTCCTAAGGGTGGCAAGTATGGGACTACAAAAACCACAACCCACATGGCCTCCCATGCAAACCTTAGCATGTTTATCATCCACTGTTGATAACATCACCACATCCTACCATACTAGATTCATTCGCATCTCCGGTGCATCACATGAGTGATCAGCATCAGACCACTAAGCATGGCTAAGCTTGACTGAACTGTGCCACTAGCGACGCTCATAAGCCAAAGCCTAGTTATGCTAGGAGCGGTGGATCAGGTATTTAGTTCACAAGGAGAAACATGCATCGGATAGGATTACTCTATCTACTGATAAAAGACTGTTTAGCCGAATGCATATGACAAGAATGATATACTTTGTAAACATAGGATTCATATGTATGAGTGGGGCTTCGCTTGCCTTGTCCGTTGTTGGACTGGTACTGCTCTTCGGTGGCGTTGACTTCAGCTTCGGGTTCGGTTCCTATTCGCGTGAACCAATCACCGGAAAAGAGAAAGCAACACTGAACACATGACATGTGCAATGCTCATACAATATGAATGATATGACAAGTTAAATAAGGTTGAATTGAACCCTAAGACATGCTTGGTCACTTTAAAGGGGGTTCCGAAGGTCCAAACCCTAAAACAGGGGAATCATCGGAATCACCTATGGGGTTCAATTGGTTCTTCTAATTAAACTTGCCATCAAAGTTGATTAACAATGTATGATTATAGCTTAGTTGGATAGGTTTCATTTTTCTGAACATTTTGGTATATTATTTGGATTTTTTTGATTTAAAATGAATTAGTTATGAATTTCCCAAATTTTAATTCATTTTAAATCATTTTTGGAATATTTGAAATAATTTCCAAACTTGGGCCCACATGTCAGATTTTTAATCATTTCAGAAAATAATGACAGAAAATATTAAAACCCTGATAGGCAGGGTCCACCTGTCATACATTTTTCATTTAATAAAAAATTACAGAATTAATTAAAAGAAAAGAAAAAGAGATATGACATCAGCATGACATCATGATGATGTCATCAATGGAGTTGCTCCTAGGTGAGGCTCGGGCTCGGTGCTAGGGGCAATGCGGGGCTACGGGAGCGGGTGCGCTGGACAGAGGGGAGCGAGGCGAGCAGTTTAGTGGTGGCGCCGCCCTAAAATGGTCGTCGGAGCAGCGTGTGCGATAGCGGCAGACGGCGAGACTTGCAGGCTGTTGTGGCGGCGGCGATACAGAGAGGCAGAGAGTGAGCGGAGGGGTTCGTTAGAACCGTCAGCTCACCTTGACCGCGATGGTGGTGACGGCAAGGCCGAGGACGGTCGAACGACATCGAATCGACGGCGACAACCTCGGAGGCCGACAGATATGCGGACT
The DNA here is from genome assembly GCA_916181665.1 of Avena sativa. Classification (NCBI taxonomy): domain Eukaryota; kingdom Viridiplantae; phylum Streptophyta; class Magnoliopsida; order Poales; family Poaceae; genus Avena; species Avena sativa. Next base: position 57,945,183 of record OV702285.1, on the reverse strand, counting down.
CGATTCCGGCGTGGTGGAGCCTTGGTGGAGAAGAACGAGGAGACAACGGCGGTCAAGCCTATGGCCTCAGAGGGGAGAGGGGTGGTCGGGAATAGAGGGGGGCCGGCGACCGGAGAGCTAGGGTTTCTTGCATGCGTGGCACAGAGAGAAGAACACACGCGAGAGAGGGAAGGAGGGCTAGGGTTCCTCGGCGGCTGCCAGGGGGTCTTGTAGACGTCGGGACCGTCGGTGGCGCACATCTTGGCGCGGCCGTAGTGGCGGACGGCGGCGCCGGCGACAGGCATCTACCTGCCTGTCTGCAGGTAGACGACGAGGGACAGGGGCGAAGGGGTACGCGGGCCGGGATGGGCTTCGGGTGGGCTGAGGCGGCTGCTGCGGGACGCACGCTGAGCGACAGAAAGAGGAGAGGGGGATATGGGCTCGGCCCAGAGAGGGTTAGATTTAGATTTTTTTCCAGGATATGGGCTCGGCCCTTTTCTATTTCTGTTTTTCTGGTTTCTTTTATATTTGGAATTCAAACCTGTCTTGAATGATTTCAATTTACAGAAACTGCTTTATAATATCTGAAAACACTAAGGGACACTTATAACTATATGAGCTCCATGCATTTTGAGAATTTTCAAAATATAAGAACCATTTGAATTGATTCAAAGAGAGAGGGAAATCTATTAGGGTTTAGGGTTTTACTTGTTCTTCTTTGGTTGAATCAAGGTGCAAATGTTATGCATGCATGCAATGCTCAAACATGTCCTTATTTATATTACACAAAAGGGTGGTATGTTACAATGAACAAAAAGAGGAACAATGGATCTACCCATGCCTACCTTCTAATGAGAGTAACTATTTATCCCTTACATTATTTGATTGTCCCCCATGCTTACCAAAGGAGGATGAATGTTATGTTCCCGTGGATTCTTTTAAAATATCTACTTTGGGTAAAACCTGTGAAGGTTTTAATCCCACTATTTTTGAGCTTGATAGAAATTATGTGTTTGTAGATCATGAAAAACATGCTTTATGTGATAGCTATATTGTTGAGTTTATTCACTGAAAATTATTATGAGAGAGGGAAACATGGTTTTATGCATCTCAATAATATTAAGTTTCCTCTCTTTATGTTGAAAGTTTTGAAGTTGCACTTGTTTTACTTTCCTATGCTTGTTGATTTGTGCTTAAATGACTTATTTTCTTACAAGATTCCTATGCATAGGAAGAGGGTTAGACTTAAATGTGTTTTGAATTTGCTTCTTGATGCTCTCTTTTACCTCAATTCATATTTCTTATGGGAGCATCTTCTCAAATTATCAAGCCTAACATAAAGGCGTTAAAGAAAATTACTTGTTGGGAGATAACCCAAGAGTTTCCTTGAGTCTTGAAAGTTATTACTTCAGTAATGACCTCCCGTTATCCTTTTTGTTTGCTTTTTCTGCCAAGAATGACCTCTAATGATAGGGAAGTAAGATTTGGAGAGTTGCTGTCCCAAAACAGATTTTTGTCCTCCACTATAAAAATTCGTGAGGAGTCTCTGTAAGTCAGAGTGAGCAGAAAATTTACGAATAAATCCCCCAGTATGTTAGCTAACTTTCGTTAGCTCAATACTTTTTGATTTGATCAACCTAAGATTTTCTAAAAAATTGGTTTCTACCTGCTGGTCTGTTTTGACAGATTTCTGTCATTATTTGCATTTGCTTCTTATTGATTCCTTTTTGAGTTTTCTTTTGGGGAATTGAGCTTTTTGAATGAGTTTCTACACTATATTGTATTTTTAGTGAATTTTTTTGCTGTTCCAAAGCTTATCCTAAGGGTCTATTATCTTTTGAATACACTAATGTTGCTATTGAAGATTGTGTGAAGTTCTGTATGAAGGAAAAATTTCAGGTGTAGAGAGAGAATGATGTAATTAATGAGATGAAAAATGGACAAAAGATCAAGCTTGGGGATGCCACCCTGGTGTCACCCCAAGAAATATCCAAGAGGTACAAGCGTCAAAGCTTGGGGATGCCCAAGACATCCCCTTCTTTATCAATAAAAAGCTCAGGTATGTCTAGACACTTCGTTTTTATTGTTTCATGCACAGTTGTGTTGTTCTTGGAGCATCTTAGTTTTTGTTTGCTTTGCTTGAATAAACTAGTTTGGACCCCCGTTCTCGCTGTGTTTTTTCAAATAAGTTGATTTGTGTTGGACAGGAGTAGGAAGTTCCTGCTTGAAAGTGCAGGAGGAGCTTGCATTGACTGTGACTTAGACTTTACCATGAGATGCTAGGTGTTGTTTTAACCTTATGCGGTGTGATTATTTCTGTCGCATGTTTTGTTCCAAACAATTGGGATTGCTTAGTGTGTCCTGAAGAAATTATACGTTGTTTTAGCATACAAAAAGCATAGTATTGTGGTATTCTACTTTGATGCTTTGTTTGAGTTGACTTGGCACATGCTCACACCATGTTATGACTATGACAAGTAACCATGGCCTCTATGATCATTTAGTCCTTGACTTGTAGTAGCACTCTATGCTTTGATTAGTAATGTTTTGTCGCTCTGCATGATTATGGCCACTATTGCTCCCTAAGTTGGTTGCTCTCCGTCTTTTGTTAGCCTCCACTTGTATGAGTAAGCTCTACTCATGCTTCCAACTCCCAAGAAACCCAGTTATTCCAAATTGTCCACTGTAAACTCCTATTCATGGTGTGTCACACCGTTCCAAGTATATTCTTGTTTTCAGCTATCTTTCAATTAAAAACTATTTTGTTATGTGAAAACTTAGTGATTAAAGCCCTCACAAACTTGATGGCACACTTTATATTCTTTGCCCCTAATAAACTTGAACCATTGTGTCATCTATGTTGTATATGCTTGCACTTATACGCTAGAATTAGCAGAACCATGCTGTCATGGGGAACGTTTTCAACATTGCACTTGTACTTTGTTCTCAGTTGATATCATGCTCTTTTGTCTATGGATGTCACCGGCGTGAAATAAAGATGAAACTTGTAATTCCATGGAGTTTGTATTTTCTGTTAGAAAAACACCTGGGCTGCTAGCCTAAGCTATGACTAATCATGGTGGAAACTTGTAGCATCACCATAGTGAGCTATCTATGAAGCATCCTTAGTAAAAAGCTATGCACATAGTAAATAAAAAGATCGCTGAGATGCTCATTGAATGCTTGCCTTTATAAAAGGTCCTTTCCTCCACCTACATTGAGTCTCCACCTTCTACCTTTAGGCACCATTAAGAGAGCATAGTTGTCATTCTTAGTTCTATGTGCAATGTTCCAAAACTTATTGATTGATGCATATTGTGATATTACTTGTTCTTATGCTACTTGTTTCTAGTCACCCTTGTGAACTTTGAAGGTGTCCTATGCATCTATTTGCTACTCTATGTGGGACAAGCTGATTGTCACTATGCCATGGTTTCTGTATGTGAAACAAACAAACAGTTTTCAATGCATGTTATTCATGATCTTTGTTTGTATCCTTTCATGCTACATGCATAGTTACTTTGTCTTACTGTTACAACTCCATCTTTCATGCTCATGTTTAGAGTACGTTGATCCCAGTTTCAATGTTTACAATACTTTGATGAAGATTGTGAAGGTGCATGTCACCTCAAAAATTATTCTTTTTATCACTTACCTACTCGAGGACGAGCAGGAGTTAAGCTTGGGGATGCTTGATACGTCAGAAACGTATCTATAATTTTTGATGTTTCATGCTTGTTTAGTATCTACTTTGCTTTGCTTTGTCTACACTTTGAGGTGTTTTTATATCTTTTCTGAAACTAACCTATTAAAAAGTTGTCACAGTGACAGTTGCCCTGTTTTCTTCTGTTTTTGGTTCTAGAAAGGCAGAAAATCAATATTCTCGGAATTGGGCGGGACAAAAGCCAAAGTCAATATTTTACCGTGGGCGACACGTGTCCAGAGGAGAGACGAGGGGGCGAGCTAGGGCTGCCACACCCCCTAGGCATGGCCAGGGGTGGGCCCACGCCAAGGCAGGGTGTGGCCCCCCTGGTCGCCTCCTAGCCTCGCCTCTTCGCCTATAAGAAGCGCCCGATGCAGAAACCCTATGCACCCGATGAAAACTCCACGAAACCGTCTGTAGACGCCGCCACCATCGTCCCTAGATCAGGGGGGATCTGAAGTTCTTCCTGGCAACCTGCCAGATGGGGGATCATCCCGGAGGCCTTATTCTCCGGTATGATGCGTGAGTAGTTCCACCTTATCTACGGGTCCATGTAGTAGCTAGATGGTTGTATCTCCTCCTTGTGCTTTCATGTATAGATGTTGTGAGCTCCGCTCATGATCAATATCTAATCTATTTGTAATCATGCATGTTGTGTTTGCGGGGATCCGATGGATATTGATATTACTATGTCAGATTGATTAATGGTTTTGTGTTTATGATTCTATCATGTATGTGTTGTTTGTGATCTCGCATGATCTCCGTTATTAGTAGCTATCTTGGCCAAGTAGTTGCTAGTGACACCAAGAGGGGGTATTTATGCTCGATAGTGGGTTCATGCCTCTAGTTTCCAAGGGAAGTGACAGAAATCTCTTCGGTTGTAGATGTGTTGTTGCTACTAAGGAGAAAACAATAGTCTCTTGTTCATGGGACAAGTGGGTTGTTTACCTTACACCCTTTGCTTAAAGCAGTTGTTTGTTGCTTGCAACTTAATACTGGAGGGGGTTCGGATGATAACCCAAAGGTGGAATTCTAGTCATAGATGCAGTTGGATGGCGGTCTATGTATCTTGTTGTATTGTCCAATCGAATCTCATGGGACCTTTTTGTCTGGTATTGCATTATTATGCCTAGCTCAGTTCCTGTCAATTGCCCTGCTGTAATTTGTTTACCCTTCATGCCATGTTGTTTATCTAAGGAGAGCACCTCTAGTGAACTATGGACCCCGGTCCAATCTTTACCATTGATACATCTTCCACGGTTACCTATTTACTTGCTGCAAATCACCATTACCTTCCACACCAGACGTTTAATCCTTTGTTGTAGCAAACCGGTGAGCTTGACAACCTCACTCATTCATTGGGGCAAAGTCTTGATTTTGTGTTGAGCAGGTCTCCACGTTGCTTGCAATACCTGTGTGATGTTTCCTTCCTCCTACTGGTTCGATAACCTCAGTTTCTTACTGAGGGGAAAATTGTTGCTGTGTTGCTTCATACCTTGCTCTCGGGGTTTCCCGACGAAGCACTCCCACTTGGACTAGCGCCGCATCACTGATTAGCCCAAGTGGCTATTGGCGCCGAAAGTATTTGGTTTGTTTGTTCAGGGAGATGATTGTTGTTGATGCTACAAGAAGGATTTTTTCTCAAGGTGGAGTTTGTTATATGTTGATCCAAATTATACAAAGTATACGCCAACTTCCGACGAGTGGAGCGAGGCCCGTCCCCGGAGGCTTGGGCCGAAGACCTAGGTTTCCACCGATATAAAAACCTCTTGTAAGCCGGCGGTTGGGATGAGTTGCATCTGTGAAATCCCCGTCATTTGTAAACACTCCTCGATATAGTGAAGTTTTGCTGGCTGGCGCCTATGGTTTTTTCTCTCTTTGTTGGAGAGGTTTTCCCACGTTAAATCTATGTCCCTCTGCTGTGATTTCGTTTTCGTTCTTCGATATTTTATTGTCACGATTATAACAGCCTACCCCATTTGCTCTCTATGGACGATCACTAGGATTGGCTCAGGCCATTGCCCCTTCTTGCTTTCTACAAGGGGTGGTCACCCACAGAGACAGAATCATTTCCACTTGAAAAACTTCTAGCAAGGCAAGGCATTTTTTGTGGAAACAACGATTCGTCTTAAATGGGACTTAGCTGCTGCATCTCCGCCTCGTATGTTTAATATGGTCGATGCTTGGCACCATAGTGCCAAATTTACCCGCCAATTCATGCGGGGTTGGGGAGCAAATCTTGGTTCTGAACTTTAGCAACAAAAATGATCTATCCAAGGCCAAATTCAGTCCCTTGATGAGGCATATGACTTCGTGGGTATTACCTCTAAAGAATGGCTTCGATGGTACACTCTATATAACTAACTTACAGAGATCTTTAGAGGTGAGGAGATTCTCTTGCGTCAAAGAAGTTGCTAGAATTGGATCCTAAAGGGGGACTTAGATACGGCATGCTCGACCCCATGCCTTTGGGAGGGTAATATCACATTGGTGGAGGCCACAAACATCTCCACCCATATATACTCTTTAGCGGTTAAGTCCTGTCTAGAGGGGGCCAAGGTCTCCGTGGAAGAGAATGAGGAGCTTACCCTCCCATTCTTACTCGATGACAAGAAAGCCGGCAAGTTTGCCACAAAAGACAAAGGTATATATGATATATATGTTATTGATGTTTTTCTTATAAGCACGAGCAACACTTGTGTATTTGATACCGGTTTTATTGCTCATATTTGTAACTCCCAGTAGGAGCTAGGGAATAAGCGGTTCCTGGGGAAGGACGAAGTGAAGATGCGCGTCAACAACGGATCGAAGGTTTATGTCAATGTCGTCGGAGATTTGTCTCTACGTGTGCCTTCGGGATTAATATTATTTTTGAATAAGTGCTATTTTGTACCCGCTTTGAGCATGAATATTCTGAGTGGATCTTGCTTACTACAAGATCATTATTCGTTTAAATCTGGAACAAGTGGTTGTTCTATTTTTATGAATGATGTCTTTTATGTTCATGCGCGTGTATGCAAGGGTTTATTCTTACTAAATCTTGATGACAGTACTCACATCCATAACATTGATGCCAAATGAAGCAAGCATGATAACGATAATAGCATGTATATATGGCATTTACGTCTTGATCATATTGGCATAAAGCGCATGCAGAAGCTTCATTCTGATGGACTTCTTGGATCACTAGAGTTTGAATCTTTTGATACAATCGAGCCTTGTCTCATGGGCAGGATGACCAGGACACCTTTCTCCGGTACTATGTAGTAGCCGATAGGCCTATTGGGAATCATACATACTTATGTATGTGGTCCGATGAGTGTCTCAACACGCAATGGATATCGTTATTTTGTAACCTTTACTGATGATTTAGGGAGATACGGGTATATCTACTTGATGAAGCATAAATCTAAAACCTTTGAAAAGTTTAAGGAATTTCAGAAAGATGTATAGAATCAACTCAACAAGAAGATTAAGCACCTCCGATCAGATCAGGGAGGCGAATACTTGAGTTATGAGTTTGGCATGCACTTGAGGAACTGTGGTATAGTTCCATAGCTTAAGCCAGCCACAACACCATAGCGTAATTGTGCGTCAGAATGACGTAACCGCACACTATTGGATAGTGTTTCGTCCATGATGTCTTTGACTGATTTGTCTGTGTCGTTTTGGGGCCATGCATTAGAAATCGCCGCTTTTATTCTAAACATAGCACCATCCAAATCCGTGGAGACAACCCATATGAGATATGGCATGGTAAGAAGCCAAAGTTGTCGTTCTTGACAGTTTGGGGATGTGAGGCTCACGTTAAGAAACTACAACCTCACAAACTTGAACCTAAATCGGAAAAGTGCATATTTGTAGGATACCCAAAGGAGACTATTGGGTACACCTTCTACAACAAAGCCATGGGAAAAATGTTTGTCTCTAAGGACGGCGTCTTTCTAGAGAAAGAGTTTCTCGCGAAAGGAGTTAGTGGAAGAAAGATCATTTACCCCTCTCTCCAAGTACCGAGTGGTGCAACGGAAACTGTTTCGGAACCGCCCTCTGTAGTGGAAAGAGAAACAAATGATACATATCATAACATCGAAGCTCCTATGGTCGGATATCTACAAGGGAACGTGCTGTCCTAGATTGGTACAATAGCCTTGTGATGTCAGTCTTGTTATATGAACAAGAGGAACCTAAAACCTACAGATAAGAAATGGAGAGTGATGACTCTGAGAAATGGCTAAAATCCATGAAATCCGAGATAGGATCCATGCATGAGAACCAAGTATGGAACTTGGTGGATCTCCCAGAAGGTCGAAAGGCCGTGGAGAAAAAAAGGATCTTTAAGAAGAAGACGGATGCTGATGGCAATTCGATTGTCCATAAGGCAAGACTTGTCGCAAAGGGTTTCCGACAAGTGGAAGGAATTGACTACAGTGAGACATTTTCTCATTGGCAATGTTGAAATCTATCCGGATTTTACTAGCAATTGTTGCATATTATAATTATGAAATATGGCAAATGGATGTAAAGACCGCATTCCTCAATGGTCACATTGATGAAGAGTTGTATATGATGCATCCCGCGGGGTTTGTCAATCCTAAGGATGCTAGAAAGGTATGCAAGCTTGAGTGTTCCATTTATGGACTAAAGAAAGCATCTAAGACTTGGAACAAGCGATTTGATCAAGTAATCAAGAGTTTTTGATTTGTCCAAAATAATCAAGAGGCTTGTGTTTATAAGAAAGTGATTGGGAGATCAGTGTCATTCCTAGTAGTGTATGTGGATGACATACTACTGATTGGGAATGATGTGGATTTATTAGGGAGCGTAAAAGAATATCTGAGTAGTCAGTTTTTCATGAAGGATCTAGGTGAAGCAGCCTATATATTGAGCATTAAGATCTATATAGATAGATTAAGACGCCTGATAGCATTAAGTCAGAGTACATACATAGATAAGATTTTGAAGAAGTTCAAAATGGAAGATGCCAAAAGGGGTTTTGTGCCTCTTTTGAAAGGTGTGCCATTGAGTAAGACTCAATATCCAGCTACAGACGCCATTAGAGAAAGAATGGTTAATATTCCCAATGCCTCAGCCATAGGTTCTATCATGTATTCTATGCTATGTACTTGACCTGACGTGGCCCTGGCTCTCAGTTTTATAGGGCATTTCCAAAGTGATCCAGGAGTAGAACATTGGACAGCTGTAAAGAATATTCTGAAGTATCTAAAAAGAACTAAGGATATGTTCCTAATCTATGGAGGTGATGATGTAGCTCTGAACGTAACTGGTTAGGTGGATGCGAGCTGGAACACGGACTCCGATGACTTGAAGTCTTAGATAGGATTTTTTCTTCTTGGTGAATGGTGGAGCGGTAACCTAGAGAAGCGTGAAGCAACCAGTGGTGGCATAGTCTTCAATGGAGTCGGAATATATCACAGTTAATTCTGAGATGAATAACGTTGTATGGCTACAGAATTTCTTCATCAAACTGGGACTTGTTTCTAATGCGGATGACCCTGTGACAATGTATTGCAACAACACAGGTGCCATAGAAAATGCGTCAGAGCCAAGAACTCATTCCATAGCCAGGCACATCCAGCTTAGATTCCATGCCATTAGATAAAATGTTGAGAATGTGAAAGTAAAGATTTGAAAAGTGCATACGGATCTGAATGTCGCAAATCCGTTTACCAAAAGTATTTCACAAGCCAAACATGAGCAACACCGGGATAGTATTGGTGTTAGGCCATTGCCTATTATAGAACTAGATTAATTTGTACTATAGTATAAGTGGGAGACTGAAGGAGATATGCCCTAGAGGAAAATAATAAAGAGTTTGTATTTGATGTATCTCTTTTTTATAATACGTTTCTTACCGTGCTATAACTGTATTAATACAAACATTAATACACGTGTGGTATGTAAACAACCAAGTCTCTAGTTACCTCTAGTAAACTAGATCATTGGGTAAGTGATGATCTTATGGTTTCGAGATCATGGTGATAGTGTCGATTGACAATGAGGTCACATAATTGGAGAATGATGTGATAAACATTCACCCTAAAGTTAATCACAATGAGATCTAGATACTTAAATGTTCATCATTGATGATAACATAAAGACATCGTGGCTTATATCCTTCGACTGTGAGATAATGCATAATCACTGTTTTGGAGGGAGACTTTGATGTTATCAAGTACCAAGCCATGAAAGGGTGATCATAAAAGTATCGTTGGGTTTCCTAAAGAAATGGGTTGAGGAGTTTTTATCAAGACTGGGATTTGCCAATCCAAGTAACGGATAGATACATGTGGCCAACTTGGTGACGTTGCATTAATGAAGCTTACAAGCGTATGATTGGATCATGGAATGCAATGGCACGGGAACGAGTAAACGAGTTCATCAGTAATGAGGTCGAACACAAGTATGGAGATGCTTGAGATCAATTCTTGGATGACATAGGTATGGTATGGCAAAGGGAATAGGACTACACAGTTAAGGTTCAAGCAATGAGATTAATCGTGAGGGCACGGGGATCATTATGGCCATCCAGGTCCTGATGTTGATCTGATACAAGAGAGTTTTGGTCATGTCCGTAGAAACACTGAACCGAAGGGTGGAACACTTAAGGGTAGGGACGCTTTTGGATCGAACCGACACTGGAGGAGAAACGAGAGAGAGAAACTAGAAAGGTTCCAGGTAATATCCGATGATGATCGGAAGAGGACCGAAAGAAGATTCGGTGTATGAAATATAGTAATATATGTGTTATATATTAATTAGTTGAATTAATATTAAAACATATTTATTTTATATTTTATGGGCAGCCTTATTGCTATTGGGACGCTTCTAGAAGGGCCCATAGGGTAGGCGCCTAGGGCAGAGAAGGGGAGAGGGGACCACCAGCCAAAACCCTAGGTAGGGCCCAGGGTCGACAGTGGCTGCCCTCCCCCTGGCAGCGGCGTCTTGGGCGTCCCACCCCCCAAAGCCTAGGGTTTGACCCTGCCCCCTCCCTACTATAAATAAAGGAGCCCCTCCCCTCTATTTTCATCCCAACAACAAGTTCTCTACGGTCCCTAAACCCTAGGGCTCTCTCCATTAGATAGGATCTATCCTCTTCGTTTAGTTCTCCACCTCTACACTACTGTCGTGCGCAGGACTTGTCAGCTTCCTTCTTCTTCCGCTGCTCTGCTGGATCGGATCTCGAGAGACGTCCCTACACTGGATGTGTGTAGAGCTTCAAGGCGCAACACTTGGGGCGATGTCTTCATATCTATATGCCTACCTGTGTAAGGCATGCCACGGTCTTCAAGGGTATGAACTCCGTTCTTCATCTCCGTTACTTATGTCTACATAGTATAAATCTTGGTGATTGTGTTCGTGTAGGTAGAATTTGTTCTTTTCTGTTGTGAACCCCAACAAGTATGGTATAAGGAGAGTACAGGTGCCATCATTGAGTGTACAAAGAATACGCAAAGGAGAGTTCCATTAGCGGTAAAGAGGGCGCGATTTACATTGTTGTCGAATTCTCTTCCATTGTCGGTCTAAAAAGCTTTAATGGAGGACAAAAATTGCGTGCGAACATAAGCATAGAACGCGACGAGAAGAGGATGAACTTCAGACTTTTTACGATTAGGAAACGTCCAAGTGAAGTGTGTAAAATCATCTAAGATAATAAGATAATATTGAAAACCCAAGATGCTTAATACATGACTAGTCCATAAATCACAATGACAAAGCTCAAAAGCAGTAGATGTTTTGGTGGTAGAGGGAGAAAAAGAGAGTCTAGTATGTTTTCCCAAATGACATGCATTGCAGTGCATGGGTAAATTTTTATTACAATTGAATTTGAAATATTTGGAGGCATTTGCCAATGCTTCAATGCCGGGGTGGCCAAGCCGCTGATGCCACAAAGCTGCAGAGACGGTGGCGAGAAAACATTGGGATGACTGCACGAAGGGGTAGAGGTCGCCGGTGGAGTTACATTGGTGAATAACCCGTCATGTTGCCATATCCTTGATACAAAAGCCAAAAGGGTCAAATTCAATGGAAACAAAATTATCACGTATAAAAGCACAAACAGACACTAGATTTTTGATGAGTTTAGAAGAAACAAGAATGTTAAGAAGGGAGAGATGGCGAGTGGATGTTCGAAAGTGAAAGGAACCAGTGTCGGTGATAGGGAGAGAGGGCGAGTGGATGTTCGAAAGTGAAAGGAACCGGTGTCGGTGATAGGGAGAGAGGATCCATCACCGACAATGATATAAGAGGGGAATTGGGAGGACGAGGAGAGAGTTGTATACCGGAACCGGAGCCCATATGATAGGAAGCACCGCTATCAAAGACCCACTCGCTGTCGTGTCCGGGTTGCGCTTGGAGCGTCATCTAGTTCAGCACGGCGATGAGGGCCGACTGGTCCCATTGCGTCGAAGGAGCAGCCGGCGGAGCGGTCAGTGCAGCCGACATGGCATGGATGGTGAGACCGTGTGGCACGGTTGAGGTAGGCGTATGGGACCAGGAGCGGCACCGAGGATGCCGGGACCGGCCCAGGCCTGGAACATACCAGCGAGGGCCGACGCGTACGGGCATGGAGCAGGCGGACGTGCACCCTCGGCGGGAGGGGCGAACGAAGCAGGGGCACCAGGAGCGGCCCCTTCTTATTTTTCTTCTTGCCCTAACCGGGAGCGGTTGAAGGGCCAGCGTGGGTAGCACCCGCACCGTAGAAGCCCGCTGGTGTCGGGTTGAAGTAGGGGCAGAGAAGGGTTGGTGTAGGCCGGCATGGGAGCGCTGGCGGCCTGGAACGCGAGATGATCTTGGGCGAGGAGTGCGTTGTGGGCGATGGCGCGAGCGCGACGGCCGAGGCACTGCTCCTCCAGGAGCAAGAAGGAGCGGAGCTTGATGAAGGTGGGCAGACAACCTCGCGTCATGTGTGGTACGGCGTGCTGCAGCTGCTCGTTGAGGTCGCGGAGAACGTTGTGGACGAGTTTGCAATCTCGAACGCGAGGGCCAAGGTCACCGAGTGTGTCTGCCATCTCCTTCTTCTTGGAGGTGTACTCGACGAAGGAGAGATCTCATTGGTTGAAGTCATGAAACTTGTCACGGAGGTAGGTGGCACGCGTGTCGAGATTGTCGCGGAAGACACTATGGATGGCACGCCAGAGGGACATGGCGGTGGCGTTGCACGGCTCCATGATCGCTAGAGTGGGGGCATGACCGTGATGTCGTACCACGAGACGATGGCGAAGTCATTGAGCACTCAGTCAGAGGAGCTCTGGGCGGGGAAGCCGTCGATGTGATACCGGAGCCCAAACTTGTAGAGGGCGGTGAGGAATTGATGGCTCTAGATGTCATAGTTCTCCTTCTCATAATCCAGCATGACGAGGATGTGATCACGGATGCGGAGAGCCTGCAGCTGAGGGGTGGGGAGAGTTTGAGTTGCGACGGGGATACCGAACTGTTCGAAGGCATCGTCGTCGGAGTCCGAGGAGGAGGCGGAGTTGTAGTCGATCGAGCTCATGGAGGTGAGGGAGAGGGGGTGGCGGCGGAAGCTGGAGAGGGGATTTGATCTAGGTATCTGATACCATGAAGGAGCCTAGACTACGAACGGCATGAGAAGACTCGGTTTGGGGCAACTGATTTCATTGATAGGAATTGTTGCTATAAATAGCCTACAAACAACTCATGTCTTGCACAATAAGAATAACAAGATCAGGCCAAGATCAGTTAGAGATATCAACAATATCTAAACAATAACTAGGCTATCTTAGACTATCTGTTAACAAAATGCAGTTACAGCACTTAGTGAGAAAGGACCACGGAAACAATTTTCAACACCAGTTGTAGCTCCCATGAGAAAACCAGTTTTTGCAACTAACAATAGGAGGATGAAGCAATCGTGAGTTGAAACCCCAATTGCAGATCTCTGCCCCTTCTCTCACTAAAATATGGTTATTTTCTATAGAAACAACCTATTGAATAAAAAATAACTAGAACAAGGTATAAGGAAAAATACAACCTGGAAAATTATTCTCTATCAGTACATTCGCCTCTAAAATATTATATATATATATATGGGAAATAGCCTGCTAAACACGGGCATAGCTGCGCATAGCCTATCCACCGTTGATTCTATCCTCTTTTGATATAGGGAGCACATGTATCCAGACCCAGGATTTGTCTAAGAACTAACGCCGTTAGTGTTCCTTTGGCATGCATGCATGAAGCCTTAGCAAAACAAAGCTTGTCTAATTTCGTTTGCATGAGGCAAACCCTAACGAGCAACATGCAAAACAAAGCTTGTCTAATTTCGTTTGCATGAGGCAAACCCTAACGAGCAACATGCAAAACAAAGCTTGTCTAATTTCGTTTGCATGAGGCAAACCCTAACGAGTAACATGCAAAACAAAGCTTGTCTAATTTCCTTTGCATGAGACAAACCCTAACGAGCAACATGCAAAACAAAGCTTGTCTAATTTTGGTTGCATGAGGCAAACCCTAACGAACAACATGCAAAATAAAGCTTGTCTAATTTCGTTTGCATGAGGCAAACCCTAAGGAGCAACATGCAAAACAAAGCTTATCTAATTTCGTTTAGGTGAGGCAAACCTTAACGAACAACATGCCGAGAAACCCTAACTTGTTGACTTATCTAATTTTGCATAGTACCACAAACCTTCACTAGGGTTTGCATACTATGTAGAACTCATTTTAAGCCTTGTTGGCTTATCTTTCTATTTTAGATGCTAAAAGTTTCTTTGCCAAACAGCGAGCTAAAAATTTTAGGGTTTTCACGAGCCCCTAGGCATTGCATGCATGTACACACACGCGGTGCTGCAAACGCCGTTAGGGACCGTTACTACTTTCAAGAGCCAGCCATTATCATCTAAACTAGTAGTGTATGTGATCTCTTTATCCAACGGTCCTAAGCCTATGCGCAGCTATGCCCGTGTGTACCAAATCCACGTCGATATATATATATATATATATATATATATATATATATATATATATATATATATATATATATATATATATATATATATATAGTGGCGCTATTTGACACCCAGGGTGTAGAATAGTTATTCTACACCCACCCTCTATCTTTAGAACCGTATATTATTTTTACGTCACGTAAATTTTGTATTACTTCGTAAGTTGAGAAGAACATAATAAAATTTAAAAATGACATAATTTTTTCTGTTTACATACCGTAAAAAAATTCGACATAAAAGACATATTTTTGGTGTTTTTTACACTATAATGACTCAAAAAATTTATTTTTGTGTCAAATTTTTTGGTTGTGGCGATTATATGAACATAATTATTCGTATACAAAACATAATTTTTTAGTCTAACAGCGTAAAATTATGTTGGGTGCAAAATAACTTTTCTGCACCCTGGATGCTGAATAGGGTTATATATATATATATATATATATATATATATATATATATATATATATATATATATATATATATATATATATATATATATATATATAAGCAACATCTCCGAACCTTCTCTATCTCACTCCAAAAATGCAACAAAGTATAATGTAAACAAGAGAATGACATAGCGTCATCATAGGAACAACATGAAAAAAGGGAGAAAAGTCAACTATGAAAAAATTCACGCTAAAAAAGTTCAAAACACCCGCATCCACAAACTATTTTGAGCAGTCAATATATAGCAGCCCGTTGTTGCCGCGCAAATTGCGATCGTAGCTCACAGTCAAGGAGAGAAACCAAAAACTAGGGTCAGGACGACATCAAACAAAACTAGACGCAAGGAAAAAAGGAAAATGACACGGGACAACATGACTTAGCAAAAATACCAGTGCATGGCCTAGCTATCAGTACACGACTTAGCAAAAATACCAGGGAACATCCCAGAAAAGGGAAATCGGGACAAACACAGATCGCGTCGCTGCGTAAACACGCGAGACGGCGGGTCCCCTCAGGAACAAAATTTGGATACGATTGATTAAAACATTTCCAATCACGTGAAACACGAAATTAGCGTCTGAGGACAACGGTACAATAATTTTGTCTAATCGGTTTGTTTGATGGAACAGAAAATAACACTCACGAAACACATCATTAAAAGAAAAACATAAAAAAAACAAGACAAGATAAATAAAATAAAAGATGTGAACTATGGGGAAAAGCCAACTCGGAAAAATGTTTCACGTTGGAAAACTTCAAAAATCCAACACCGCTACTTTTAGCAGCCTATACGGAAAAGATAACAAGACAGCGGCATGAGGATAACGTAGTCGATCGAGCTATTGCATGCCATGCTAATAAAACCATTTTATCCTTATGGAAAAGATAACAAGACAGCGTTGCCTCTATTGCATGCCGATGTAAAAAAAAATAGATGTGTCACTCGTTGCAATGCGCGTTTCCATACCCAGCCCACAACAGCGAGCTAGGGATCAAAGCCCGGGAAGAAACAAATCAACGCCAAACGGAAAAGACCCATACAACAGCCCAAACGATAACACAACAGCCTGATGAAAACAAGGCGGCGACGCCAAACAAGCGCGGCTAGACAACACCTAACTCCCTTTTATTCCGATGGTGGATGAGTTGGTTGTGATGTATCTTAAAACACAGCTAGTTGCGTTTTAGCAATTAGATCTAAGGACTTTAGGGAACAATGTGGACTTTATTAAAAGGAAACCCTGTATTGACAAATAATACACCAGGCATGAGGTACTGTACATAAAACCGGGGCACAAGAGAGGGTCCCCTTGGGAACAAAATTTGGATACGATTGAACAAAACATTTCTGATCACGTAATAAATTATGAGTATATGTGGAACACGAAATTAGCGTCTGAGGACAATGGTGCAATAATTTTGTCTAATCGATTTGTTTGATGAAACAGAAAATAACACTCACGGAACACATCATTAAAAGAAGAAACATAAAAAATAAAAAAACAAGACAAAAGAAATAAAATAAAAAATGTCAAGTATTGAGAAAAGCCAACTCGGAAAATGTTTCACGTTGAAAAACTTCAAAAAGCCAACACTGCTACTTTTAGCAGCCTATACAAATCTAGTACCCACCCTAATAAAACCATTTTATCCTTATGGAAAAGATAACAAGACAGCGTTGCCTCTATTGCATGCCGATGTAAAAAAAAATAGATGTGTCACTCGTTGCAATGCGCGTTTCCATACCCAGCCCACAACAGCGAGCTAGGGATCAAAGCCCGGGAAGAAACAAATCAACGCCAAACGGAAAAGACCCATACAACAGCCCAAACAATAACACAACAGCCTGATGAAAACAAGGCGGCGACACCAAACAAGCGCGGCTAGACAACACCTAACTCCCTTTTATTCCGATGGTGGATGAGTTGGTTGTGATGTATCTTAAAACACAGCTAGTTGCGTTTTAGCAATTAGATCTAAGGACTTTGGGGAACAATGTGGACTTTATTAAAAGGAAACCCTGTATTGACAAATAATACACCAGGCATGAGGTACTGTACATAAAACCGGGGCACAAGAGAGGGTCCCCTTGGGAACAAAATTTGGATACGATTGAACAAAACATTTCTGATCACGTAATAAATTATGAGTATATGTGGAACACGAAATTAGCGTCTGAGGACAATGGTGCAATAATTTTGTCTAATCGATTTGTTTGATGAAACAGAAAATAACACTCACGGAACACATCATTAAAAGAAGAAACATAAAAAATAAAAAAACAAGACAAAAGAAATAAAATAAAAAATGTCAAGTATTGAGAAAAGCCAACTCGGAAAATGTTTCACGTTGAAAAACTTCAAAAAGCCAACACTGCTACTTTTAGCAGCCTATACAAATCTAGTACCCACCCTAATAAAACCATTTTATCCTTATGGAAAAGATAACAAGACAGCGTTGCCTCTATTGCATGCCGATGTAAAAAAAAATAGATGTGTCACTCGTTGCAATGCGCGTTTCCATACCCAGCCCACAACAGCGAGCTAGGGATCAAAGCCCGGGAAGAAACAAATCAACGCCAAACGGAAAAGACCCATACAACAGCCCAAACAATAACACAACAGCCTGATGAAAACAAGGCGGCGACACCAAACAAGCGCGGCTAGACAACACCTAACTCCCTTTTATTCCGATGGTGGATGAGTTGGTTGTGATGTATCTTAAAACACAGCTAGTTGCGTTTTAGCAATTAGATCTAAGGACTTTGGGGAACAATGTGGACTTTATTAAAAGGAAACCCTGTATTGACAAATAATACACCAGGCATGAGGTACTGTACATAAAACCGGGGCACAAGAGAGGGTCCCCTTGGGAACAAAATTTGGATACGATTGAACAAAACATTTCTGATCACGTAATAAATTATGAGTATATGTGGAACACGAAATTAGCGTCTGAGGACAATGGTGCAATAATTTTGTCTAATCGATTTGTTTGATGAAACAGAAAATAACACTCACGGAACACATCATTAAAAGAAGAAACATAAAAAATAAAAAAACAAGACAAAAGAAATAAAATAAAAAATGTCAAGTGTTGAGAAAAGCCAACTCGGAAAATGTTTCACGTTGAAAAACTTCAAAAAGCCAACACTGCTACTTTTAGCAGCCTATACAAATCTAGTACCCACCCTAATAAAACCATTTTATCCTTATGGAAAAGATAACAAGACAGCGTTGCCTCTATTGCATGCCGATGTAAAAAAAAATAGATGTGTCACTCGTTGCAATGCGCGTTTCCATACCCAGCCCACAACAGCGAGCTAGGGATCAAAGCCCGGGAAGAAACAAATCAACGCCAAACGGAAAAGACCCATACAACAGCCCAAACAATAACACAACAGCCTGATGAAAACAAGGCGGCGACACCAAACAAGCGCGGCTAGACAACACCTAACTCCCTTTTATTCCGATGGTGGATGAGTTGGTTGTGATGTATCTTAAAACACAGCTAGTTGCGTTTTAGCAATTAGATCTAAGGACTTTGGGGAACAATGTGGACTTTATTAAAAGGAAACCCTGTATTGACAAATAATACACCAGGCATGAGGTACTGTACATAAAACCGGGGCACAAGAGAGGGTCCCCTTGGGAACAAAATTTGGATACGATTGAACAAAACATTTCTGATCACGTAATAAATTATGAGTATATGTGGAACACGAAATTAGCGTCTGAGGACAATGGTGCAATAATTTTGTCTAATCGATTTGTTTGATGAAACAGAAAATAACACTCACGGAACACATCATTAAAAGAAGAAACATAAAAAATAAAAAAACAAGACAAAAGAAATAAAATAAAAAATGTCAAGTATTGAGAAAAGCCAACTCGGAAAATGTTTCACGTTGAAAAACTTCAAAAAGCCAACACTGCTACTTTTAGCAGCCTATACAAATCTAGTACCCACCCTAATAAAACCATTTTATCCTTATGGAAAAGATAACAAGACAGCGTTGCCTCTATTGCATGCCGATGTAAAAAAAAATAGATGTGTCACTCGTTGCAATGCGCGTTTCCATACCCAGCCCACAACAGCGAGCTAGGGATCAAAGCCCGGGAAGAAACAAATCAACGCCAAACGGAAAAGACCCATACAACAGCCCAAACAATAACACAACAGCCTGATGAAAACAAGGCGGCGACACCAAACAAGCGCGGCTAGACAACACCTAACTCCCTTTTATTCCGATGGTGGATGAGTTGGTTGTGATGTATCTTAAAACACAGCTAGTTGCGTTTTAGCAATTAGATCTAAGGACTTTGGGGAACAATGTGGACTTTATTAAAAGGAAACCCTGTATTGACAAATAATACACCAGGCATGAGGTACTGTACATAAAACCGGGGCACAAGAGAGGGTCCCCTTGGGAACAAAATTTGGATACGATTGAACAAAACATTTCTGATCACGTAATAAATTATGAGTATATGTGGAACACGAAATTAGCGTCTGAGGACAATGGTGCAATAATTTTGTCTAATCGATTTGTTTGATGAAACAGAAAATAACACTCACGGAACACATCATTAAAAGAAGAAACATAAAAAATAAAAAAACAAGACAAAAGAAATAAAATAAAAAATGTCAAGTATTGAGAAAAGCCAACTCGGAAAATGTTTCACGTTGAAAAACTTCAAAAAGCCAACACTGCTACTTTTAGCAGCCTATACAAATCTAGTACCCACCCTAATAAAACCATTTTATCCTTATGGAAAAGATAACAAGACAGCGTTGCCTCTATTGCATGCCGATGTAAAAAAAATAGATGTGTCACTCGTTGCAATGCGTGTTTCCATACCCAGCCCACAACAGCGAGCTAGGGATCAAAGCCCGGGCAGAAACAAATCAACGCCAAGCGGAAAAGGCCCATACAACAGCCCAAACGATAACACAACAGCGTGATGAAAACAAGGCCGGCGACGCTAACAAACGCGGCTAGACACAACACCTAACTCCCTTTTATTAATCACACGGGGATAATCCGATGGTGGATGAGTTGGCTGTGATGTATCTTAAAACACAGCTAGTTGCGTTTTAGCAATTAGATCTAAGGACTTTGGGGAACAATGTGGACTTTATTAAAAGGAAACCCTGTATTGACAAATAATACACCAGACATGAGGTACTGTACATAAAACCGGGGCACAATGCAAGAGAGACTAACAATCATGGGCGAAGACGCAAGGAGTTGGTATTACTCCTACATGCATGCATGGATCGACGCAACAAACAAACATACAGACATGACAGCTGAATCATTGGTGACGACATATATGATGACACTGACAGCATGCACTCGCTGGTTTCAATTTAGTTTGTGCTAGTTGGCTGGGCACTTCTTCAGGCATGCGTCCCTCTCCTTCAAGCAGCTGCCCTGGCAGTCCGCCGCCGGGGGTATGCCCAGAGGGCAGCCCGCCGCTAGGCACTGGGTGGCCTCTCTGCCGCATTTGGTCTCGCAACTCACGATCTCGGCGGGGCAGGCAAACTGGCAACGGAGGCGCTCAGCGATGCAACGTCTGTTGTCGCAGTCCTTGCAGGAGGTACAATCGACGCATTGCGCCAAGCAACTCTCTCTTGTCTCCTGCTGCTGCTGCCCCATGGCCAGGGCCAACATGACGCATAGGGCAATAACAGCTGCGGTGGTGAGCTTCAGAATAGAAGCCATCGAGATCGACAGGGCAGAGAAATGAAGGAAGGATGGGTTGGACGAGAAATCCAGAGACCATGGCCACGGCATTTATAGGGTTTATTTACCGCATCAAACGCCCCAGGCCTGGCGTCGGAACCCACCCAAAGCTACCTCTTTTTTTTTTTAATTGCAGAGCATGTAGCATGCGCCATACTCTAGAGTATTCAGTATACAGCAGAGGGCCACACTCTAGAGTTTTTCCCATTATTAAGCGTCGTATGTAGCTGGATTATATATATATATATTCCACAGCATATGCATCGTGGATAGCCACTACTACTTACTTGCAGATCTCAAGACGATTTCCTACTGCTAGCTCCAGGTCAATGCCCCGTTCAGCGCGGCACCTACGACCTTTTTTTTTTTCCTAATCAACTACACCTGACTTTGCTGATAGAGAATGCCTCGATCTAAAGATACGAATAAATGAAAAATAGAACGATTAATATGCCACATAGTCCTTCTATCTGTAAAATTAACTCAGACTCCATAGCCGAGGTCCCGAGTAGAATCGTATTCCGACAAATGGGAACTCAAGTGGCAACCTCCTCGGGATGAAGAAGGATACATTTGAGGTAGATGATATGGACCAACGCACGTGCTGAATTTTTTGTGAACACGTCCCTCACCCATAGACGATCTAATCTCGGTTGGGAGGTTATCATCATCGATGGCCCCATGGACCATTGGAGGTCCTCGGTCTTCTTAGTAGAGTAGAAGTCTAAGGTGGAGCGAGCTCCCATTCCATTGGTTGTGGATAGGCATTTTAATTTGGTTTGCTCACTCGTGACAAAATATCGGCTAATATTGACCACACAAGGATGATGATATTTAATGACTCTACTCTGGACATGGAACTTAGAGAGATCACACATGTGGTAGCACGATACACTTAGTATAATAACTAGGTAAACCCGATTTGAAGTGTGTTGGATCAGGTATTAGTACCAGTGGAGTGGGACGTTGCCTACCCCCATTGCTCTATATGGACCATCACTAGGATCGGCTCACACCATTGCCCCCTCTTGCTTTCTACAAGGGGTGGTCACCCACGGAGACAGAATCATTTCCACTTGAAAAACTTCTGGCAAGACAAGGAAACTTCCGTGGAAAAAAAATGATTCGTCTTAAATGGGACTTAGTTGTTGCATCAACGCCTCGCATGTGTTAATATGGTCGATGCTCACCATAGTGCCAAATTTACCCGCCAATTCATGCGGGGTTGGGGGGCAAATATTGGTTTCGAGCTTGGCAACAAAAATGATCTATCCAAGGCCAGATTCGGTCCCTTGATGAGGCGTATGACTTCGTGGGTCTTACCGCTGAAGAATGGCTTCGACAGTACACTCTAGAGAACTAACTTATTGAGATCTTTAGGGGTGAGGAGATTCTCTCGCGTCAAAGAAGTTGCCAGAATTGGATCCTAAAGGGGGACTCAGATACGACATGCTCGAACCCATGCCTTTGGGAGGGTAATATCATGTTGGTGGAGGCCACAAACATCTCCACCCATATATACTCTTTAGCGGTTAACTCCTGTCTAGAGCGGGCCAAGGTCTCCATGGAAGAGAATGAGGAGCTTATCCTCCCATTCTTACTCGATGACAAGAAATCCGGCAAGTTTGTCGCAAAAGACAAAGGTATATATGATATACATATTATTGATGTTTTCCTTATAAGCACCAGGAGCAACATCTGGGTATTTGATATCGGTTCTGTTGCTCATATTTGTAACTCCCAGCAGGAGCTAGCGGTTTCTAGGGAAGGACGAAGTGACGATGCACGTCGGCAACGGATCTAAGGTCGATGTCAAGGCCGTCGGCGATTTGTCTCTACGTCTTCCTTCGAGATTAATATTAGTTTTGAATAAGTGCTATTTTGTACCCGCCTTGAGCATGAATATTCTGAGTAGATCTTGCTTATTACAAGATCATTATTCGTTTAAATCTGGAACAAGTGGTTGTTCTATTTTTATGAACTAGCGCAGTGGCTCTCACAAATGCGAGGGCGTCATCTTTAGTGGGCCGAAGGATGAAAGCATATGAGAAATTGAGTTTTGATTTCACATTTTATGATGAGTAATAATATTGATGTTGAACTATAAAAATGTTAAGGTAAATAGAGTATCACATATGTTAGTAAGTGAGCTAACCAACTTAAATTTCTAGGCTAAATTATTGCGGATCATGTGTCAAAACACACATTTGCGTTGTTTCTATGTAATGTAAAACTATATATGATGCTGGATCAATATGAGAGCTTAAATAGTATGGATATATTTCTTGATAAACTGCAAATAAAATGATTCATCATCTTTAATAGTTTGGCCATATTAAAAAATTAGAATTGTTACCTCAGTCCGACGTTTGATTCAAAATTAATATGACAAAGACGAGAGTGCCAGACGTTTGATTCAAAATTTATGTAAATATGATTAACAACTTTATTACAAATGTCTGGCAGAGATAAGCGGAACAAGCCTCCGCACTCATAGCCTTTACCAACAGAGGTTTCGTACTTCGAAATTATAAATTTATTAGACTCGAATACAATCTTGTAGCCATCTCGACATAGAAGAGATCCTCTGACAAGATTTTTATTTATTGAGGGAACATGATGCACGTTCTTCAGGCGCACGGTCTTTCCCGAAGTGAACTTCAGATCGACCGTACCAACAACATGAACAGAAGCATGCGAGCAGTTCCCCATCAGCACAGTTTGAGTCCCTCTAACCTGATATGAAGAAAACATGAAAATATCAGAATAGACATGTACATTAGCGTCCGTGTCAATCCACCAATCAGGAGAATGACATAATGAAAGAACAGTAGGTAATATACCATATCCAATATTTTTCATCTCAACATCGCCCATGACAACATTAGCAGTCTTGCTTCCATTCCCATGCTGGCGCTTGTCAAAGCGGTTGGGACAAGCAGGAGCCCAATGATCAGGATCACCGCACACATGACAAGCACTTTTCTTCTTATCAGTCTTCTTCTTGAAGATGGTAGACTATGAGGCCTTGTTCTTTCCATCGAACTTTCCTTTGCGTCAAACTTTCCTTTGTTCTTGAACTTGTGAGGCTGGAAGTTCCTTTTATGTACCATATTGTCATTAGAACTTTCCTCGGTACCTCGAGCACGTGTGTCTTTTGCTCTCGCCTTCACTTCCACATCAAGAGTTCCAATGAGATCCGTCACGGAGAACTCTTGTCTCTTGTGCTTCAGACAAATAGCAAAATTCCTCCATGACTAGGGAAGTTTGGCAATAATGCCTCCGGCAACAAACTTGTCCGGTAATACATAAGTGAAGTGCTCAAACTCCCTGGCAAGTGACTGTATCTCATGAGCCTGCTCCACAATGGGGCGGTCATCAACCATCTTATAGTTAGAGAATTTTTCCATGACATACAGTTCATTGCCAGCATTGGAGACTTCAAATTTTCTCTCAAGCACATCCCACATGTCCTTGCCATTGCTAAATGACAGATATGAATAGACAATATTGTCGCCAAGAATACTGATCAAGGCAGCCTTGAAAGTGGTATCAAGTTTTTGAAACACCTCTTCCTGAGCGGGATTAAGATCTCCCTCAGGTGCGCCATAGATGACGTTATAGCAGCTCATGGTCTGAAACCAGAGCACTACTCTCGCACGCCATCGTTTGTAATTAACACCTTCGAACACAGGTGGGATGGATGACATCATCTACTCTCTCCATTGCTAAATATAAAGTGTATAATTATTGGACGCACGTGGAGGGTAAGATACACATGTGAGCGAGATTACACCTCACTAATTGACACGAGAAAATAGAGGGGCTTGCCTGAGATAAGGAAATGTAATCAAATCCCTAAACATATTATCCAAACAAGTGTTTCAATGCAATAGACATTATATTTTGATATTTTTCTCAAAAAACTATACACCTTATATTAAGGAACATAGGGAATATATCAAAGCCTACATATACAAGTGAGAGGCTGTTTGGTTTCAAAGGGAGCGATTTGAAGCTCTGCTGGCTGTTAATATCATGTGACATATTCTTATTCCATGGTGCTGGTGGAGAAGGTCATTGAGGCCGAGATCTGAGGACTAGCAATGGTGGTTCGAATCTATGTGGCGACGAGAAATTGTCTTGGTGTTTCTTTACATGGAGGACCGGCTTGCAAGTGAGAGCAATTGCATAGGAGAAGTTCAAAGTCTTGCCTTTCAGGGTAAAAATTCAAGGTCTGACCTTTATTGGTTGTGTCTAGCAATGGTCTTGTTGGAGACATTGTTTTGAGAGGGAGGATTTTCTTCAGGGTGAAACTCTAAGATCTATGATCGGATGACGATAGCGCTTGTGTATTGTTTCCTTCTTAAATGTGTCATTTCTGGAGAGTCTGGACTTTTGATATTGTCTAGTGGTGTTAATGATGCTCTAACAAGGAATAAATCACTGTAGCGGGACCTTTCTTTTTTTGTAATTTCTCTTTCTTTTTTGTAATTTCTCTTTCTTTTTTTGGCTGTGTGTATCCGTATTGCTATTAGGGTGATGCGTTATTGCAGAGGCTAGGTGTAATTGGTATCTTCACGATATTAATATATATTCTTTATCAAAAAAAATACAAGTGAGAGATTCTTGATAGATACGCCCGTACTAGCTGTACTGGAGAGAGTTATGTAGTTAGCTAATGGTCGAGTTATCGACATTCTTAGTTAGCTAGGCGTCATGCTTTAGGATTATTACATTGAATTTTGAGAGAACTGTATAACACCCTCATGTCCCACGACTGGGATTACTTATAATGTGTAAGTTCATTGTGGAGAGAAAGGTGTCGGCGAATATATGATTATAATGATTATGCATACATATATGGTATACCCGTCAAAATACAAAGAGGTGACTACGTAATTGTCACTAGTAGAAAAATGGCCTATAGTCCCGGTTTGTAAGGGCCTTTAGTCCCGATTTTACACCCGGGACTGCGAAATCGGGACTAAGGCCCCTATCTCTAGTCCCGGTTTGTTACAACCTGGGACTAGAGGTCACTGTATGGGCCAGTGTATGACCGTTTTTATAGCAGGGGGACGAAGGACCTTTAGTCCCGGGTCATAATACGGCCCTGGACTAAAGATCTTTTTTCAAATATTTTTTTTTATTTTTTTTTCAAAATTTTTCTTGAACTTTTGAATTTTTTGGCTCGTAATCCTCTCACTTGGAACTTTTTAGTACTAACTATATCTAATCTTAGGTCAAATTACACTTACGATAAACTTCTCAGACGGTCACCCATCCTAGCACTACTCCACCCTCAGCACGCTTAACTTCTCTGTTCCTTCAGGATGTCCTCGCGCGAACCCCATTTATACCTTGTTGTCAACACTACAATATCTATCCTATTAGCCCATATCAATATGCCATACATCTTTATTTTTTGAAGTTACAAACAACTATTTTAGTAAACAACAATAAATAAGTAATAATAATATTTTAATTCAATGAAAGTAAAAAACCAAATAAAATAATATTTTATTCTTTTTTTGCCATTTATTCATTTAATATGGCATAAATAATATATTTAAATCTGTAAATCGAAATTCGACAAATAATATATCCATAATTATCATAAAAATGTGAGGAATCCAAATATGGAATAAATAAAATTGCAAAAAAAAATAATTTTCTAAATAACTTTTTTTCTTTTCGAATTTTAAAAATCTAAAATAATCTAAAACGGCCTAAGGCGGTTGAAATCGAATTCACAATTTTTTTCCACACATTTTGATAGGTTATACATTTTTTTCGATATCGTACGCAAAAGTTATAGCCTTTTCCTGCCGGGCCCGCACCTCTTTAGTCCCGGACCGTATCACGACCCGGGATTAAAGGTCCGAAACGACCCGGGACTAGAGTTTCCTTAGGCTCCTAGCCACCGAAAACGGTACGAACCGGGACTAGTGCTCATACTAGTCCCGGCCCGAAAAAATCAGGACTAGTGTTAGACTCTAGATCGAACCGAAGACCCTTTTTCTACTAATGTGTATAAGAGATTTTTCTAGAATACCAGGTCCAATTGATATCAACTTGGGAATCAAGCTAAGGCGCATATATACAGGACCTATAGGCCACATCGGAAATCAAGGACAACTCGTGTTTTTTCTCATTCTGTGTTAAGTTAATGATGGAGCATGAAGCATGCAGCATGTTAAGTATTACAAAGTTGACTTCAAGAATATTAGTTGTACGCGTCACATGCTTGTCTGTCCCCCTTGCTGTACCAAAAAAGCAACGTGCCCGCCTGTCTCTGCGGATTTGAAGAAAAAATACTACTCCTGCATCCAACTTGTCATACCATATATATGGATATAAGAAAGGATGAACATTGACTTGGAGAATTGTATATCTACCTCATGCCTCATGATATGTTGTATTTTATGTTTTAGAAATTTCTTGTTTTTTGATCAGATTGGCATCAGAAACTTGCAGTAGTTCCACCGACATATTGTAAAACCGTCCGCACATACACAAATTATAGTTATTCTACACCCACCCTCTATCTTTAGAACTGTATATTATTTTTACATTGCGTAAATTTTGTGTTACCTCGAGAGTTGAGAAGAACTTAAGAAAATATAGACATGTCATAATTTTTTTTGTTTACATGTCGTATTTTCACATAAAATATGTATTTTTAGTGTTTTTTACACTATAATTACTCATAAATTATTTTTTATGTCAATTTTTTTGCGTTGTGGATAAATATGAGCATAATTATTTATATACAAAACATAAATTTCTAAACGTGACAACATAAAGTTATGTGGGGTGCAAAATAACTATTCTGCACCCTGGGTGTCAAATAGGGTTTCTATATGACACCATATATTAAGGCGCAGGGTTAGTGATTGCTTAAGGGAGTATATTGTACCTCTCGCGTATCTACAGTAACCTCAATCTATAGTACCCGGTCTTTTTTCCGTATGGTCTACTTTGGTTGTTATTCGCTAGGCGGTGGAGACGTTTCTAGAAGGCCGACGTGGGCCTTATCTTCTTTCCTAATGTATCTCCCTTGGCCACGACACCACAACCGGCGCCGCCTCCTGCCTCTCCCGTGCGCCGCCTCCTCCCCTCCCGGTTCGCCACCGAACACCGCCAGAGCAAGAACGCCGGCGTACGCCGCAATTAGGGCACGTACATCGCTAGATTTTTAGCTGGGAGCTTAAGCGGTTTAAAATAATACATTTGAAAAGAAAAATTAGTTGAGCGACTCAATGCTCCAACGCGAGGCGCTAAACCAGGCGTTTAATTCAATTTATTTTTTACCGCATGGATAGCATCTGTCGTTAGGAAAACTGGGTTTGGTACATGCGAAAAAACTGGAGCGTCCGGCGGCTATCTAAACATCGACGTTAGATAAATTTATGGAATCGGTCAAAAACTGAACATAACTACCGGGAATCTAAACTTAGCGTCCGCGCTTACCGCCTGCACTGTACGTGCCCTTAGAGAGCGCTGCTTTTCTCCATCGGGCGAGACGCGCACCTCCCGAAGACGCGGATGAGGGATGACCATGACGGTATCGCTGGCGGCTGGCTGCGCCAACCCTCCGCCTCCTCCACACTCACTCCCCCACCGCCCCCTGCACTCGTGTCGCCAGGCCTCTGTCCGCGTGGTTGAGGACAACGCCGATGGGTGTGCGAAGGCCATGGGAATTTCTGTAAGGTATGTTCAAGCTCGAGCCTACCCTTTGGTTCTGCGTAAAAATATCAATCTATTATACATGGATTGGAGCTTTTTCTGTGCGTGTGTTCAACATAAAGAAGAAGAGGTGGCGAGGGCACATATCACACACTGAACTCGCCTTCTACAAACCGGTGAACTGAACCTGTGACTGCAGTAGGTACTAGGTAGGATACATCCACGCTTGCTACCAGCGGCCGGAGATCAGGGCCTAATGGATGGGCATATGCCAGTTTCTTAATCATTGTTGTAGTCTGATTGCAGAGAAATCAACGCACCAGCCAACGCCCGATCAGGTAGCTCACTAAAAGTTTATGAATTGATTTGCTTGCATTTAGTGGTTTCTGGAGGTCCTGATGTCAAGTCATCGATACTCTTGCCTCCTTGATTCTAACAATGTCCAGTTATACGCCGCACTTTGAGATTTAGAGATGAGACTTGATACTATTAAGTTATTCTGAGTCGACTTCTACTTCTTCTCAACTCTTCTGGCGCAATGTGCACGAGGTGTTCTCATTCTTTGGTAATCATTTCTTGCTTTGTAGGTGTAGAATGGGGGCTCCATGTTTCTTACCTGCGCCTCATTCTATTGTTGCTCGCCTAGATTTTAGGTATTAAGCGCTGCCAATACTTCTACTGTGTATGCTTCAAACATGTAAGGTGATGTCGGTTGGCTAAATTTTGACCCTTTTTATATTCTGGTTCCATTCTGCTTGAGTTTGTTTTAGGTATAGCTGCAAGTGTACACAACGATAAAAAATAAAGCCATTTGTCTATCTGCAATGCAATTGACTGATTAGGCGTTTCTTGAATTAACAATACATAGCCGCCATGCTTTTTCCATGTATATACATGTCTACTTGGCTGCATATATCAGGTGGTGTAGGGAGTGGGAAGTATATAGTTATATTCATAATCGGCATTGAAAATTTGTCCTTCCAATAGATGTACAATTAGACGCTTAGCCTCTTATTTTACATCACATTGTTTGTTTACCTATTCTACTACGAACTAATGAAGACAATATTTTATCCATGATTTAATATTTTGCTAATCAAAGCTTGGTCTTAGCTTCTCGACCGCAAACATATTTTCCGATGTCATTGAGACAGTAAAGACTTCAAGCATTTTGTGCATAAAATCTATGACAGAAAATAAATATTGCATAATAATTATCATTGACCCTGTCACCACACCCTTATGTACATTGTGTTCACTTATCATGTTTTATATTATATTTGAAATGCCATGTTTCCCTTTCAGCATGGGGCACTGTTGAGTTATGTTCTTCTGCTGATATTGCTGAAGCTTTGACTTTCTTGCAGAATGCAAGTTCTGCACTACATTATTGTATCTAGGATATTTCTGATTTTTTAATCGGTCCATTGTAATTTCTTCACATATGTTCTCTCATTTCATATTATTTTGCATAATAACTTCTACATCACACTTTCTTCTTTATGGGTTTCTGCCATCGTCTGGATATCAGGGTTACCAAGAAAGCTTAAGCTTAACCCAGTCATTTAACTATAGTGACTGCAATGAAAAGATAACATGAAAAGTTTTAGTTCCGTGCTTACTTTAGCAATTTCTACTTTGGCACCTTATACGTAGGTAAATATAGTTCAACATTTTGAATCAAGAATGCTCTATGGAGGTTGCCAGTTTAGAGTGTTTTCTTGGTATGGGCTCTTGGAGTGCTTTTCTTTGTTTATTATATATTCTTTACCTCTTGAAGTAGCTTAATTTAGTGTACAAAATCCAGCATTTCCTACTTACCAGCCAGAAAACCAAGCACAGGGCAGTGGACCATCTCCATAGGATCAAACTCGACAAGTATACAAAGATGACAGAAATGACCTCGGACCTTGCAGATTTTCCTTTGTATGTCTACAACATCAGACCATTTTATGAGCTAGAAGAACACATAGGAGGAGATACTTATGCCTTAGGTACAAATGACACCCATATAATATGTGTTGCAATGTTTTACTGACTTTAACAAATGACACTGATTCTTAATTGTTTGCGATTCCAGATGCTATTAGAGTGGCCATAAAGCAAACCGATGTCATCCCCTCCCAAGGACAACCAAGACCCAAAGAGGAAGATTCGTATGAAAAATGAAAGGACAACTCTTGCACATCAACGTTGGCAGTCCGTCGCACACAGAATGTTCATACTGACAGTTCTCCTTCCCATTAAGTGGTCGCTGGTAGTCCGTCACACACAGAATGTTCATACTGACAGTTATCCTTCCCGTTAAGTGGTCCCTCGCTATAGTGACCATTTTTTTTGAACGGAACGGCCTTGAAGGGCCTAGGAGATTCATTCAGCGGTGGGTGTACAGAATACAGAGAGGTCCAAACAGAAAGAAAATTACAAACTGACCCCTACATTTTACAGAGAACACCCTAGCAAAGATTGCAAAAACGCAATCAAGTCCGATACAACCGCCGGCGACTGACAACAACGAAGAAGCGCCTCCTCTGCTCCAGCCGGGGACGAGAGTACGAGACCACTTGGCTGGGCGAGGGACTTCGGTGCAGCTCCGTCGCTGAGGAAGATCCTCCCGAAGAGGATAGAGAAGCTCGAGCAAACCCTGTTGCCGAGCACGGCGCGGCCACCCCTCTGTCCCTGGATAGCTGCGGCAGTCCATCGCCGTCGCTTGGAGAACGTCGCGGGGAGAGGAATCTCCAGAAGCTCCCCAGAGCTCCGCGAAGCAGCAACAGCCCCCCGCACACTCAGGTCAACCTCCTCGCCACCACGGCAGGCCAGGTCTTCTCGAGTAGCAGGAGGGCCGCCGACAGCAGCACGGCAGCCGCGCGAGATGCAGAGGGAGATGGCCGTCCGCCTCTGCGCCTCCTTCTTGATCTCCTCGCCGCCACGACCGGCCGGAAGAAGAAGAGAAGCAGCAGGAGACCGGAGCAGCCGCACGCCGGCGTCGCGCGCATACGCCAGCACAAGGACTCCCTTGTCGCCTCCAGCGCCGAGCACCACCAAGCTCCACTTCTTCCACTCCACATCACCACGACCGGACAGCGGAAGAAGCCGGAGCCAAATAGCATCCCAGACCAAAAGGCAACAGGCCCAAGCTTTATTTAACGATGCGGTGACCTCCGCCTCCATCCGAAGCTCCGACTAGAGAAGCTTTAGGACACCGACGAAGAACCCTAGAGCTAAGATCCGGGCGAGATCTAGAGCTCCGCATCCGGGCAAGGAGCCCACTACCGGCACAAGGCCAACTACCAAACCTACTCTACAACCTAGGCCTACTCCGGCGACTCCCCGCCGCCACCTCCCGCCGGCTACTCCGGCGAGAAGGGCACGGGAGAGCCCCGGCCTCTCACGCACGACTCTCAAAGCAGCTAGGGAGGAGAGGGGAGGGGAATGAGTTGCCTTGTGACACTCGTATAGTGACATTGTGGGGTCAAGCATGCTAAAGAATTTCATGCACAATCTCTGTATGAACAATCCATTCACCATAACACGATTATCCTATTCATAGGAGTGGCTGTTTCTTATTCCCAAGGTACTTTCATATTCATAGGAGTGACTGTTTCTTATTCCCAAGGTACTTTTACAGGACTGTTGGTGTTTGGATGCACTTCTCTTACTCGCTGACACTTCAATCCTCCTATTCATGAAGCCAAATCTCTCCATAACATGTTAGTCAGATTATAAGTTGACACAACTTTCTTCTACACTATATTAAGCTACAATGTTGCTAATGTCCGCGTCATGTTCCAACATTGAAGGGCGGCATTATATAATCGAATGGGATGGCCACAATGTATTAGCAGTTGAACCTTCCGCGACAACATTATATGCATTAGGAAACAAAGACCCATAAAACATAATCGTGTGGTTTTCATTCAAACCTTCTGTTATTTATTTTTTGCAGTCCACGAGACCATCAGCAATTCATTTAAAATCTGCATACTATATGCCATGCCCATCATTGCAGGCAAAGAAGCTCAACCTGAACATACTGATCACTCAAGTAAACGAGCTGCAAAGACTGCCGGAAAGAAAAAACACACGCGCAAGTGTCCTAGGTGCGGCAAGACAGAGTCTCAACAAAGGTAACTCTTTTCGTCTGCAGATAAATACACCCAAATAGACTCATCTTTTCCCTTTATTAAACTATATTGCTGACACCACAGATACAAGCTTTGTGTCGATGTCATAGATGTCGAAGCTAATGACAAAAATAGAATAGTGAACGGCCTTTCAGTTCCTTCCTCCGACAGCAGCCCAGCAGTCAGCACCGACATCTTCGATCAGGCAGCGGAAACACTGAGCGGCGGCGACGCCGGTCCGGAAGATCATGCAGACGTCGACGGCCCCTATATCACCAGGGCGGTTCTCTCGCTCCCGGTGCTGCAGATGATCAACAACAGCAACAACTGAACCACCAGAAGCAGCAGGCTAAAATCACCAACCCCTTTTGGAAAGTATCGTGCAGACCAAGTACTTTTGCTTGCCAGCAGTATCCTACATTAGTGCAGACAAGTCTGCTCCCCTCTTTAGTTATATGATGTAATCAACTACTCCCTCCGTTTGGAAATATAAGATGTTTTAGGTTTGTGAATGAGATGTATCTAGATACATTTTAGTGTTTAGATTCATTTGAACCTATACACTAAAAGATGTCTAGATACATCTCCTTCACAAACCTAAAACATCTTATATTTCTAAACGGAGGGAGTAGGATATACTCTGTAATCTGTTGTAAATGCACCTGTCAGTAGCCTTCTAGCACTCGAACTCTCTAATTTACTGTAAATAAATCTGTCTACAACTTTTTAGCACTTATATTGTGTTCATTATTTTACATCCTGAGCGAGCTATCCGATTAAACGGTATTGTTGCTACAGGCGCGGCATGTTGCCGCGACAATTTCTCTAGTCCGTAGTTTAATATAAGGGTACTTATATTGTGAACTTCTAACCGAACCATTTCCGTTACGGTCCTTTTTCTTGTGACCTTTGATTTTATTCATGAATTTTTATATTATTACTGGTTGATTCTTTTAGAGCAGCCATACATGCATGCTCTGGACTATACCATTTCGTATATGGAACAGTTTCCATCCGTATATCTTTGTAATTTTCCTCTAAAATGTATTATTTTACAAACTTTTAAAAACATTAGTTTGAATAATAAATCACTAATAATAATATGCTATGCAGTGTCATTATCCAGAAACACTACATCTATTTATATATGTGCTAACTATATAAACTTTTAATTTTGAAGAAAAAGTCCATTAGCTAACTACTCCTTGTAACTGATCCGTTAAAAGGGAATTTATATATAATTAGCTCCATATATTAGTAGTTTAGTTCCATTGATCAGACTTTAAAAGAAAAGTAAAGGAAAAAAACAAATTAAGCAGCACCATGTTTCCATCTGTTTAAAATTGAGCCACTGGGCAATCCTAGTCAGTGGAGGCTGCCCCACCAACGGCCGGCAGATTCGATCGCTAACCAATAAAATCAGTTCAAATGGTTTACGAGCAGAGCACAGGCATTCGATCGCTAACCATGACCTCTCGAGCACGAGTCCTCAATGTCAGCCGTGTCCACCCTGCCCGAGCTACTGCCGCCGGCGACCACGAGCTGTCCTCCTTCGACATCGCGCACATCACCAAGATACCGATCCAGCGGCTGTTCTTCTTCGACGGCCCCGGACTCCCGCCGTTTCCGACCGTCGTCGGCACGCTCAGGTCCTCTCTAGCTGAAACCCTCGCGGACTTCCTGCCCCTCGCCGGCGAGGTAGCCTTCCGCGCCACCTCGGGCGCCGTCGTCATCGACTGTTCCTTGTCCGCGGTCTCCTCTGGCGTCAGGTTCGTGGAGGCCGAGTACTCTGGCGGCGCGGACGACATACGCCGCCTGGCCCGGGAGGACGAACATGACACCGAGGCGTTCTTGCAGCTGGTTCCGGAGATCGATGTGACCCAGCTGCCCATTCCTGTTCTCGCAGTGCAGGTCACGAGGCCAGCGACGGGCCACGGTGCCGTGGCGATCGGGGTTACCATCGTGCACGCGGTCGCCGACGGCCACGCGGTGTGGCAGTTCATGCGGGCGTGGTCGAGGGCGTCGCGGGAGGGCTTACTCACCGGCGGCGCCGCCGCGCCATTAGAGATCGTTCCGCCGCCGACGTTTGACCGGGCGGCGGTCCTGCACCATCCCATGGCTGCGGAGCTGTCCCGCATGTTCTTGCGCATCTTGGCGCCGGCGCTGCCTCTGGTTGGTAACAAAATCACACTCAACACTGATCTACCAAGTCATTCGAGTTCATTCAACTCACATCGCATACATGAACAATTTTGTGGCACAGCTGAGGTCACCGTCGTCCACTCCGGCAACACTCGGCGACACCGTGGAGCAGATCCGTAGGACGTTCGTCCTCACCGGCGACCGGATCCGGTACCTGAAGCAGCAGTGTATTCCGCAGGGCGGAACATCCGGCGGGCAGCAGGGCCAGCAGCCGACAACCAGCACCTACGTCGCCGTCTCATCCCTGGTGTGGGCGTCCCTCGTCCGCGCCAAGTCCCTGGACCACGCAGACGACGCCTTCTTCTTGGTCGTGGCCGACTGCCGGCGGCGGCTGCGGCCGCCACCCGGTGAGGGCTACTTCGGGAACTGCGTCAGGCCATGCTTGGCGAGGGCCAACGCGGGGGAGCTCTGCGGCGAGGGCGGGGTCGCCCACGCCGCCGCGGCTATCGCGGAGCGCATCCGTGGATTCCTGGATGAGAAGTCGGACCCGCTGGAGGGGATGGAGCGCGTGCTGGAGGTCTTCGGCGCCATCCCCAAGGAGAGGCTGACCTCGGTGGGGTCGTCGCACCGGTTCATGGCGTACGAGACGGATTTCGGGTGGGGCGCTCCGAGCCGCGTCGAGCTCGTGTCCATGTTCAGGGCGGAGCTGGTGACGCTGCTCGGAGGCAGGGAGCGCGGCGCCGTGCAGGTGTCTGCGGCGCTCAGCCAGCCGTTGATGGAGGCGTTCGCGGCCAACTTCCTTGCGCTGGCCGGGAGCAGCGACTGATGTATGTTGCTTAATAAATTGGGAGTGCCTAGATCTTAGGCGTAGAATTAGTAATGTTTAAGTCGCTGATGTCATCCTAATATTTGTGCTAATTCTCAGTTGCAACATACTTGCAACTCATAAGATTTGTACTAGTTCTCAGTTACAACCTAGTTGTAACTCATTAAATTCTCAGTTACACCCAAGTTGCGACTCATGTGTAGCACGAATCACGAGGTAAATCAAACGGTAAAAGAGGCGACTGAGACTTAAGAAGTTCTCAGGCGCCTGAGAACTAGCAAATCCGTAATAAATTCACTTACACTACCTCTCCACGCGAACCTCTTTCTTCTATTATTCCTGCAGAAAATCTGAACCGATTTCTGTTAAACTCCCACCTTCTTGTCGGTGTAACGTTTGCGTTTGGATGAAAGAAGGATTTTGGTACTCCCTCCTATCTATATTAGTTGGATAAATCTAGACACTATTTAGTATATAGGTTCATTCAAATTTTAACAAATCCAAGTCAACTAATATGGATGAGAGGGAGTATCAGAAAGGCGATAAATTACAGAGTTGTACATGGGGTGGAACAACCCACACGCCGCACGCACGCACACACAAACTTTAACTTCATCAAGTTTTTCATGTACTCCCTCCGTCTCAAAATAGATGTCTTAGCTTTTTCAAAATTTGAATGAATTTATATACTTTCTCTGATTCATATTACTTGTCGTTAAAATAGATGAATCTAGCACTAAAACATGTCTAGATACATCCATTTTAGCGACAAGTAATATGGATCATAGAGAGTACAAAATAATGTCTAGATTCATCCAAATTTTAACAAATTTGAGACATCTATTTTGAGACGGAGGGAGTAGAAATTCCTACGGTTCTATCGCTGGGATGGACAATGCATCTCGTTATTCCACTATGTCACTTATGCCGCGTTATTCCACTATGTCACTTATCCCGATTCGTGGCACTTCGTTGTCGGCACTTTTCTAATTCGCCGCTAATTACAATTTTAGACCGTAGATTACGGTTAGTGTCACTAATGATGGCCTAATTACTGGCGATTACGATGGGGCATTAGCGGCGTCTCGTGCTCAAGCGGAGCAAGAGAGGCTGGCAGTGCTCCAAGCTCCTACAGGTGCAGGCTCACTAGGTCTGACACCTAGTGGGGGTATTCCCCCTTGCCTATCGGGCGGTGAGACCTTGCTAGCAGCCCCCCCCAGGTGGGCGGAGGCCTCCCAATCCCTCGATGGTTGGTAGGGCCCGCTTCGTCCCTTGTAAAGGGAGAACCCCGGATTTTTTCCAATGAATGATTCGATATTCGCGTTCATCTGGAACATCAGGGGATTCGAACATGACGGTCGGAGGCAACAACTTCGAGACTACCTGAGACAAGAAGATGTGGATATCATGGGCCTGGAGGATACGATTAGACAGGACATCTCGATCCCTGAGCTGCAGGGATTGAGCCGCCATAGATTTATTTGGCATTGGCTACCGGCGGACGGCCACTCGGGAGGGATCCTCCTTGGAGTGAAAGAGGATACCTTCAAGGTTCAGGACATGGACCGCGGGAAAATTTTCGTGAGCATGAACCTCACCCGTAGACGGAGTAACCTTAGGTGGGAGGTTATTGATGATCCACAAGTATAGGGGGTGTATCGTAGTACTATCGATAAATAGGAGTGTCGATCCCAACGAGGAGCAGAAGGTGTTGACTAGTGGTATGGAGCAGGAAATCTCTGTAAATACTTAGCAAACGGATTTTTAGGGGTTTTCTGATAAAGCAACAAAACAAAGTGCAAGTAATAAATACAACGAACAACTGCAGCAAGTGGCCCAATACTTTCTTAGCAAAGGACAAGCCGGTGGAAATACTTATAAGGACCAAACATTCTCAAGGACACATGGGGATTCTGTCAAGTGCTTTTGCTTCAAATAGCTGAGTACTCTTCTTTG
The DNA here is from genome assembly GCA_916181665.1 of Avena sativa. Taxonomy (NCBI): domain Eukaryota; kingdom Viridiplantae; phylum Streptophyta; class Magnoliopsida; order Poales; family Poaceae; genus Avena; species Avena sativa. Next base: position 57,907,574 of record OV702285.1, on the reverse strand, counting down.
GTGTTGTAATTGTTGTGTGGGTGAACCTGTGCTAATGTACCGACCTTACTTGGACTAATACATACTTGTGATTAAACCCCCTGCAAGCATCCGCAACTACAGGAAAGTAATTAAGATATAAACCTAACCACAGTCTTAAACTCTGAGATCCTACGCTCCCTTATGCAATGGTGTCCTAATGGGGGTTCAGGTTTCTGTCACTCCGGTAACCCCGCAATTAGTAGCCAAATACACAATGCATTCCCCTAGGCCCATAAATGGTGAAGTATCATGTAGTCAACATTCACATGACACCACTAGAAGAATAGCACCACAACTTAAATACTAAACCATTGAATAATAACTCAACACAAATCCACTACTAACAACATGACTTCTCCCATGTCCTCAAGAACTAGACGAACTACTCACAAGACATCATATGGATCAAGATCAAAGATGATATGGTAATGGATAACAATCTGAACATAAAAAATAATCCAATGGTTCCACTCACAAGCATCAACTACAATAGTAATTAACACCGGGAAAGTTTCCCCTAAGAACTAATGCAAGATCCAACACGATTGTTACAGCGGGACGGAGTGGTGATGATGGTGTTGGTGGAGATGATGGTGTGGATGATGATGATGATGATGATCCAGATGAAGCCTAGCTTGATTACGGTGTTGATGGCGATGATATCCCCTCTTCGGGAAGGGACTTCCCCGGCAGAAATCTGTCTGTCGGAGAGCTCTTTCTCTCTCGGTGTTTTTCGCCCAGCAGAGGCGGCGGAAATCTTTCTGTGGTCGCCCCTGGTGTTAGGGTTCCGTGAGGAAGATATAGGCGAGAGGGCGGAGTCGGGAGCCGGCCAGGTGGGCCACACCTGCCCTAGGAGCGGGGCAAGGTGGGCGTGCGCCTAGGGGGTGTGGGCCCCCTGTGGCCCGGCTACGCCTCCCCTTCTGGCTTCCTCCGTCTTCTAGGAAGATATAATTTCCAGTATTTTTCTGGTATTTTTTGATCTTCGCGAAATTGCATCAAAACACCTCTTTTTCCATCAGAAACCTGACTCCGGCAGTCCATCCTCCAAGAATCATCCAACATGCAAAAACAGAGGAAAAGACATAAGTAATACCTCATAATAAGACATATATCAATGAATAGAGGCAAATTATGATATAGAATAGTGATGCAAATTGGACGTATCAACTCTCCCCAAGCTTAGACCTTCGCTTGTCCCCAAGCGAAAACTGAGCTCAGTAAACATGTCCACAAGTTTATGGAGTGAAGTGTCGATAAAAGAATACGGACAAGAAGCATCACACTTACCATTGCACAACTCATAGAAGAAAGCAACTCACCATTATATAACTTAGCTTGCAATAAGTACAGGAGTCACAATGGAGATGCATAAAGATAAATCATAATTGGAATTGGCAAACTTTTGTTCCTAGTCAGAGAACAGCTGGCAAACAGTTTCACAAAAAGATTTTTGTAGAAGTTTTATAACAGGAGCACTCTTTGCTCAAAAAAGTTTTTCACAATGAAGGCTTTCAAAGTAATACTCAATAGATAAGAGTCTTGTGCAAACAAGGAAGATAAAGAACATGATTGAATAAATCACCATATGAATGCTTGAAACACAACAACTCAAATGCTTGCTAGAGATAGAGAGGAAGTAGGTCTACTGACTCAACTCAGAAAATAGGAGAAAGGTCCCTTCATAGAGGGTAGCAGGGATTTCAAGTCATAAAGAGCTTCCAAAAGATTTGGTACTTATTAGCTTTGAGCCCTCATTTCCCCTATCATGGGCATCTTGAGATGATTAAGGTTAAAGTGAACAAGGATGGAGTATATGCTTGACGAAATATAAGTTGGCAATATCATGTCCCTTGAGTACGAGGGCCGCTCCTCATGCTACTCAACTTTAGTCACCGGTAAGTTCTTATCATTGTAAGTACATATGTATCATAAAGAACCGCCAATAGGGCACCCCTTGCACATGGTACAGGAGCTATCCCATAACCAAAATTGAAGGGAATATGCCCTGAGAGGCAATAATAAAGTGTTTATTATGTGTATTCCAAGTATATGATAGATGTTTATTTTGCATGCTATAATTGTATTAATACGGAAACGTTAATACATGTGTGTTTAATAAACAAACAGAAAGTTCCTAGTTATGCCTCTCTCATAAACTAGCTCGTTGATTAACAAGATGATCAAGGTTTCCTGATCATGGACATTGGATGTTGTTAATAACGGGATCACAACATTAGTGTAATGGTGTGATGAACATTCATCCGAAGTATAGCATTACGATCAAAGTCATTGATTTTATATTGCTATAACAACTTACGAAGTGATCCTGATCCTTAGACCATGAGATCATGTCAATCACTAACACCGGAAGAGTTTCTTGATAACATCAAACGTCACACCGTAACAGGGTGATTATAAAGATGGATTCAGAACTAATAAAGTGTTATGTTGAGGCTCATGGATCGAGAGTGGAATTTGTTCATCCCGATGACGGATAGATATACTCTTGGCCCTCTCGGTGATATCACATTGATTAGCTTGCAAGCAAGTGATTTGATCACTAGAATGTTATATCACAGGAACGAGAAAAGAGTGCATGTCGGTAACGAGATCAAACTAGGTATGGAGATACCGATGATCGAATCTCGGACATGTAATATATCGTGAAACAAAGGGATTAAGATACTAGCATAAAAGGTTCCGACGATCACAAGAAAGTCATCGTTGAATGTGTGGGAGTCAGTATGGGTCTCCAGATCCCGCTTCTGATTATTGATCCGAGAGGGGTCTCGATCATGTCCGCATTATTCACGAACCGTAGGGTGACACACTTAAGAGACACCGACATCCAATTGGAGCAAATGTTTCATGCCGAAAGAATGAACAAGCGCAGGAATTTATTTCACTAGATACCGAAACAGGTTTTCGGGTGAAATTGCATAAAGTGGTTATGCATGTGAAATAGAATTCTAGCAAGGGGTTATTTGTGAATGTTTGTCATTAAAGTAATTGACAAAATTCTGAATAAAATAAAAGAGTTTTATTTAATGAGAGTTTGCATTAAATTTGGTGGAAATTTAATGGGAATTTGAGTGGACTTTTGAGTGGAGGGAATTTAAAGGGCATTTTGTGAGTGGAGTGTCCACCCACATGAATGAAGGAGGGGAGGGGGCAGCCCCCATGGCCGGTGGCCACCCCCTTGGGTGCCCCCCCTCCTCCTATAAAAGGAGCCCCCCTCCTCACTTGTCTCTCACACCTCCTCGTGAAGGATCTCTCTCCCCCTCTAGAATTTATCCCCCATGGCCTCGGACTAGCGAGATACATGTTCCCGGTGGCTATTCGGCAAGAAAGAGTTGTGCTTCCGCTGCATCGCTGGAGCGAGGAGGCGGAGGTTGCTCGGTGCCTCGAACGTGTGTGCGAGCACGGATGCGCTGCTGATTTGCGGCGCTAGGACTTCCTCTCGATCTTGAGATCGGCAAGAGATCGTCTACATCAACCACGAGTTGAACTCGTTAAGCTTTGTCGGTCTTCAAGGGTATGTTCTCTACGGATATACATCCGCCCGTTGTTTGTATCTAGTAGATAGATCTTGGTATATAGTTCACATCGTAGGAAAATTTTTGTTTTCTATGCTGCGAACCCTACAAAAATGACAAGGCAAGAATACAATAAGCATCTCAGCGATCTTTTTATTTACTATGTGCGTAGCTTTTTATTGAGGATGCTTCATAGAATGCTCACTATAGTGATGCTGCAAGTTTTCAACATGATTAGGCATGGCTTAGGCTAGCATCCCAGACGTTTCTCTAACACACATACATCACTCCATGGACTTACAAGTTCCCTCTTTATTTCACACCATCGACATCCGAAAACAAAAGAGCATGATATCAATTGTGTACAACATACAGGTGCAATATTGAAAACGTTCCCCGTGACAGCACGGTTCTGCTAATTCCAACGTATAGATGTAAGCATATACAACTTCGATGACACAATGGTTCAAGTCTATTAGGGGCAAGAAAATAAGGTGTGCCATCAAGTTCGTGAGAGCTTTACTAACTAGTTTTCACATAACAAAATAGTTTTTAATTCGAAAGATAGATGAAGCTTGAGAATTTGCTTGGAATAGCAATAGTGCTAATAGGTAGATATGGTGGATACAAATGGCAAAGGTTTTGGTTCAAAGGGATTGGAAACATGAGAAGTATGCCTTCTCAAAACAGGTTTTTGGCTAGCAAGGCTGGGTAGCAAGGAAAAGAGTTGAAAGAAACAAGCAAGCCTACAAGTGGTAAAGCCAAACATGCAAACTTCCTTGAAGACACAAAAGATCTTAAATAAAGAATACTAATCTTATGAGCCAATCAAGAAAGAAAAAAATGATACAAAATACATGTAAGATTTTTCTCTTTTTCTTTTAAACCTCAAAAAGTGTTGCTACTGACTAGAACTTGGTTTGCCAAAACCAATTTAGATTTACTTGATGCTCCCAAAGTGATGCCAATACTGGTCAACAAGATCCATCATATAATAGAGATTGCAAACTAAAATAAGAAGTGCAAAAAGTAAAAGATGAAACTTCTCATTAATATTCCATAAAGGCACTCACACCAAGGGATACATAGATAATCAACTAAAGTAGAGATACTTCCACATTCAAACCAACCTATAAGATAGCTTCTCTACCAAATATATGAATCCACTAAAAAGGTAAAAGATAAAAGATAATGATTGTGATACCATGGCACTCCCTCCAAGCTTGGAACAAGCTAAGGGGATGCCAAACCTGATGACGAATTACTCCTTCAGTGGTGGTGGTTTCCCCATCCAAAAAGGACGTCCTGGTTTCCACAATCCTGAAACTAGCAGCAGAGCTTATGCGATCAAATCTAGCCTCGTACTCATAGTTTTGATTTTGTATGTCGTAGAGTTGTGCTTGTAATTGGTTGGTGGTCTGACGAAGCGAGAAGACTTCTTCTCCGAGCTCATTACCCTTCTCCTCATGCTTGGCGATGAGTTCTGAACTTATCTTGTGAATAACATCTGCTTCGCGTCCTTCCATCTTCTTGTACCTGAAAACTTCCTGCTCCAATGCTTCCATCCTGTCTTTCAGACTACCTTCTCCTTTAGGGCCTTGAACTTCTTTCATCTGTACCTTCCCATCTTTGAGAATCAACTCCTTGGGATGGATCCTCTGAAGGGTTTCGCGGCATAGTAAATCAAAATTTTCTACGGATGCGAACAAAGGGAAAGCCAAGATCTAATCTAGGAGATGCAATCAACAAGAGAGATTGGATTAGATCTTCATACCCTTGAAGATTCGCACAGCGGAACGTTCGTCAGAACGTGGGTGATGTAGTCGTACTCGCTTCTCCTCCTCGTGATCCGATCCGATCTAGCACCACAAGTGGCGGTGCCTCCGTGAGATGCACACGTGCAGCACCTCGACGTCTCCTCCTTCCTCGGACCAGCAAGTATGGTGGAGAGATATATTGGATCTACAACACGACGGCGTGGTGTATATGGTGGAGAATTTCTGCTGCAGGGCTTCGCCTACAAACAGTCGGGAGGGAGAGAGGAAAGCTAGCAAGGCGGCTAGGGTTTGGAGGAGAGGTGTGTGAGGTTGGTGCGCCCCCACCCCTCTTTATATAGAGGGGGGGCGCAGCCCTAGCCCCTCCCCCAAGCCCAAATGATAAGGAGTGGGGGGCATGGACTCTCCCCTCTTCTAGAAACCCTATCTCTAGTTTAAACGATTTAAACTCTCTAGGATCGGCTGGGCCCTATGGGGCCTTATGCCCCTGGCCCAATGCGGCCAGGACACTCCCTCATAGGCCCATGCCCCCTCCCGGAAGGTGGGGCCACGTTGGTCCCCTTCCGGAAGGTTCTAGAAGCTTCTGGTACAATACCGATTAACCCGGAACAATTCCGAACTCCAAAAACTGCACTGCCTTATATGAATCTTATTCTCCAGACCATTCCGGAACCTCTCGTGATGTCCCGGATCCCATCCGAGACTCCGAACAAAAATTCATAAACCAATTATCCAATCTATCCTAGCGTCGAGACACGTTAAGTGTGTGACCCTGCGGGTTCGAGAATATGCAGACATGATCTTCTATCAATAATCAACAGCGGGGTCTGGGCACCCATATTGACTCCCACACATTCATCGATGATCATATCGGATGAACCACGATGTCAGGATTCAAACAATCCCATATATATATTCCCTTCGTCTCGCGATATTTTACTTGCCCGAGATTCGATCGTCGGTACCGTCATACCTAGTTCAATCTCGTTCACAGCAAGTACTTTACTCGTTCCGTAATCCGATATCACTTTGTGATTAAATCCTTAACCACATGCTTGCAAGCGGTGTTGATATCGATTACCGAGTGGGCCCGAAGTATATCTCTCCGACTTGGGAGGGACAAATCCCATCTCGATACATACAACCCAACAGATACTTTCCGATCACCTGAGAGACACCTTTATGATCACCCTCTCATAGGATGACGTTTGATGACCTCAAAGCTTTCTTCCGATACCAGGGAGTTGTATTATCTCATGGTCTAAGGAATACAATATTTGACATAGGAAAAGCTTCACAAAGATGAACACGATGATACGATCTAATTGCTTTGCTTAGTTTGGGTCTGTCCACCATATCATTCACCCAATGATATGATCTCATTATCAATTGACAACTCATGTCCATGGTTAGGAAACCTTAACCATCATTAATCAATGAGCTAGTCCATAGAGGCGTACTAGGGACACAGTGTTGTTCACAAACCACACAAGTATTAAAGTTTCCGCTTAATACAATTCTAGCATGGAATATAAACATTATCATGAACAAGAATTATAATAATAACATCTTTATTATTGCCTCTAGGGCATAATTCCAACAGTCTCCCACTTGCACTAGAGTCAATAATCTAGTTTACATTTGGCAACAATCTCACACCCATGGCACTGAGGTGCTGATCATGTTTTACACGTGGAAGAGGTTTAGTCAATGGATCTGCGACATTCAGATCTGTATGTACTTTGCTAATCTTCAGATCTCCATCTGCTATATAATCTCGGATTATATGAAACTTGCGGTTGATATGCTTGGTCTTTGGATGATATCTTGGTTCCTTAGCGAGTGCTATGGCGCCAGTGTTGTCCCACAATATCTCTAGTGGGTCCAATGCACTTGGAACCACGCCAAGCTCAGCGATGAAGTTTCTGATCCAAACTCTTTCACTTGACGCTTCTGCAGCAGCCATGTATTCCGCTTCTACTGTAGATCCCGCGATCACGCTTTGCTTGCAGCTTCTCCAGCTCACAGCTCCTCCATTCAAAATATAAACGTATCCTGTCTGAGATTTAGAATCATCCTTGTCGGTGTCAAAACTAGCGTCGACGTAACCTTTTACGACGAGCTGTTCATCACCCCCATAGACTAAGAACATTTCTTTAGTTCTATTTAGGTACTTTAGGATGTTCTTCACGGCTGTCCAGTGTTCCACTCCTGGATCACTTTGATATCTGCTCGTCAAACTAAGAGCATTGGACACATCCGGTCTTGTACACAGCATGGCATACATGATGGAACCTATGGCCGAGGCATAAGGCACTTTGCTCATAGCTTCCCTATCATTTACCGTAGCTGGACACTGAGCCTTGCTCAATATCTTACCTGACAACATAGGCACTGAACCTTTATTTGCCTTATCCATTCTGAACCTTTTCAGAACTTTGTCTAGGTATGTACTCTGGCTTAAAGCTATCAGGCGTCTTTGTCTATCTCTATAGATTTTGATGCCCAATATATAAGCAGCTTCACCTAGGTCTTTCATTGAAAAACACTTGTTCAAATAACTCTTCACATCGTTAAGCATGTTGATGTCATTTCCAATAATCAATATGTCATCCACATATAGTACCAGAAATGTCACCGAGCTCCCACTCACTTTCTTGTAGATGCAAGCTTCGTAGCAATTTGGAACAAATCCAAAGCTCTTGATCACTTGATCAAAATGAAGGTTCCAACTCCGAGATGCTTGCTTCAGTCCATAAATGGAACGCTGAAGTTTGCATACTTTATCAGCATCCTTAGGATCGACAAAACCTTCGGGTTGCATCATATACAACTCTTCATCAATGTTGCCATTGAGGAATGCAGTCTTGACATCCATCTGCCATATTTCATAATCATGAAACGCAGCAATTGCTAATAAAATCCGAATGGACTTAAACATCGCTACGGGAGAGAAAGTCTCATCGTAGTCAACACCTTGAACTTGTCGAAAACCTTTCGCAACAAGCCGTGCTTTATAGACAGTAACATTACCATCCGCGTCCGTTTTCTTCTTGAAGATCCATTTGCACTCAACGGCCTTTCGGTCGCTAGGAGGGTCCACCAAAGTCCATACTTGGTTTTCGCTCATGGATCCCAATTCGGATTTCATGGCTTCTAGCCATTTCTCAGCGTCTGGGCTCATCATCGCTTCCTCATAGTTCGTAGGTTCACTGTCTTCTACTAACAAGACAGTCAAGACAGGGTTGCCGTACCACTCAGGAGGGGCACGCGACCTTGTCGACCTGCGACGTTCAGTAGCAGCATCGTCCGAAGCTTCATGATCCTTGTCATTAGCTTCCTCTATTGTTGGTGCAGGCGGCACTGGAACAATTTCAGGTGCTGCGCTACTCTCCAATTCAAGAGAAGGTTCAATAACCTCGTCTAGCTCTACTTTCCTCCCACTCACTTCTTTCGAGAGAAACTCCTTCTCAAGAAAGGAACCGTTCTTTGCGACAAACACTTTTCCTTCGGTTCTGTGATAGAAGGTATACCCAATAGTTTCCTTAGGGTATCCTATGAAGACGCATTTCTCCGCTTTGGGTTCGAGCTTGTCCGACATCAACTTCTTGACGTAAGCTTCGCATCCCCAAACTTTAAGAAACGACAACTTAGGTTTAGCACCAAACCACAGTTCATACGGTGTCGTCTCAACGGATTTAGATGGAGCCCTATTTAAAGTGAATGCAGCGGTTTCTAATGCATAACCCCAAAATGATAACGGCAAATCAGTAAGAGACATCATTGATCGGACCATATCTAATAGAGTTCGATTCCGGCGTTCAGACACACCATTGCGCTGTGGTGTTCCGGGTGGCGTGAGTTGTGAAACGATTCCACTTGCTTTAAGATGCGTGAGAAAATCATAACTCAAATATTCACCTCCACGATCGGATCGTAGAAACTTAATCTTTTTGTTACGATGGTTCTCCACTTCATTCTGAAATTCTTTGAACTTTTCAAACGTTTCAGATTTATGTTTCATTAAATAGATATACCCATATCTACTTAAGTCATCGGTAAAAGTGAGGAAATAGCGATATCCACCGCGCGTCGAAACACTCATCGGTCCGCATACATCGGTATGTATGATTTCCAACAAGTCCGTTGCTCGCTCCATCATGCCGGAGAACGGGGTTTTGATCATCTTGCCCATGAGGCATGGTTCGCATGTGTCAAATGATTCAAAATCAAGAGACTCCAAAAGTCCATTAGAATGGAGTTTCTTCATGCGCTTTACACCAATATGACCTAGACGACAGTGCCACAAATAAGTAGTATTATCACTATCTACTTTGCATCTCTTAGCCTCAATGTTATGGATGTGTGTTTCATCCCTTTCGAGATTTAGAAGAAATAAACCATTTACAAGAGGTGCATGACCATAAAAGATGTTACTCATATAAATAGAACAACCATTATTCTCCGATTTAAATGAATAACCGTCTTGCAATAAACACGATCCAGAAATAATGTTCATGCTCAACGCAGGCACATGATAACATTTATTAAGGTTTAAAACTAATCCCGAAGGTAAAACTAAGGAGAGCGTGCCGACGGCCATCACATCAACTCTTGATCCGTTGCCAACGCGCATCGTCACCTCATCCCTCGCAAGCCGTCGTCTATTCCGTAGCTCCTGTTTCGAGTTACAAATATTAGCAACTGAACCGGTATCAAATACCCAGGCACTACAACGAGGGCTAGTAAGGAAAACATCAATAACATGTATATCAAATATACCTTTGATGGTGCCAGCCTTCTTGTCCGCTAAGTACTTCGGACAGTTACGCTTCCAGTGACCCTTGTCCTTGCAATAGAAGCACTCAGTGTCCGGCTTGGGACCAGACCTGAGCTTCTTCTCAGCAGGGGCATTGCGCTTGCCGCCGCCCTTCTTGAAGGGCTTCTTTTCTCCCTTACCTTTCTTAAAGGAGGGCTTGTTGACCATCAACACATGATTATCCTTCTTGATGTCCACTTCCGCAGCCTTCAGCTTTGCGAAGAGCTCGGTGATCGTATCAGTGGAACCAATCTGATTATGAGTCACTACAAAACTTTTGTAGCTGGGAGGGAGTGATTGCAGAACCCTGTCAATCTTGAGCTCCTCTGGAATCGTGCATTCCAGTTGCTCAAGGCGTTGAGTGTAGCCCGACATCTTTATGGCGTGCTCACTAACGGAACTCCCTTCCTCCATCTTGCAGTTAAAGAACTTCTCAGAGATCTCATATCTCTCAGAACAGGCTTGAGTCTGAAACATGGTTTTCAGCTCCTCGAGAATCTCAAAGGGCCCGGGATAGGTTTCAAAACGATTTTGAAGTTCCGGTTCCATAGCAAACAACATGGTGCTCTTAATCACACCATAATCATCTTTGCGCGACTGATAGACAGCTTTCTCATCAGCCGGCGCAGTTGCAGCAGGGGGGTCACCTAACGCTTTCCCAAGGACATAGTCCTTTTGTCCGCCGGACAGAATGATTCTTAGATTGCGGAACCAATTGGTGAAGTTAGACCCATTGTTTCTAAGCTTTTCCTTCTCAGCAAAAACGTTGAAGTTGAAGTTGGACTTGGCCATGTGATCTACAGTATTGGCAAGTACAATTTAGACTATGTTCATGATAATTAGTTCAACTTAATCAAATTACTAGATGAACTCCCACTAAATTCAACATCCCTCAAGTTGTTTAGTGAACACGATCCAAATTCACCACACGCAATCCGACCATCACGAGAAGAGATGTGGTTTCAATGGTGGACAACAAAGTGTCGATCATATCATTCATATGACTCATGCTTAACCTTTTGGTTCTTGTGTTCCGAGGCCATGTCTGTACATGCTAGGCTCGTCAAGCTAGACCCAAGTATTTCCGCATGTGCAAAAACTGGCTTGCACCCGTTGTATGTGAGCGTAGAGTCTATAGCACCCGATCATCACGTGATGCTTGGACACGACGAACTTTCGCAACGGTGCATACTTAGGGAGAACACAGTTTTTATCTTGATCTTTAAGTGAGGAATCATCTTATAATGCTACCGTCGCGATCTAAGCATAATAAGATACATAAAGGGATAAACATCACATGCATATAACTTTATGTGACATGGTATAGCCAATCTTCGCGCAATGATCTCCATCTTGTGCGTTCCGGCATGATCTCCATCACTCCACCATGATTGCCTCCACCACGAATAGCAACTACAACTATTGCTAACTACTTAGCGATAAAGTAAAGCTATTACATGGCGTATAAGAAGTTGACTCGCAGGTCATACACAATTATAAAGACAACCATATGGCTCCTGCCGGTTGTGTACTCATCGACATGCAAGTCGTGAAACATTACAAAACATGATCATCGCATACAATATACACATCACATCTTGGGCCATACCATATCACAGAAAACACTCCCTGCAAAAACAAGTTAGACGCCTCTACTTTGTTGTTGCATGTTTTACGTGGATTTATGGGAGTAGATGCTAAGAACGATTCTTACCTACGGAAAGCCACAACGGTGATATTATGGTTGCCAAACTCCGGTGTTAATCCCATGACAACTATAGTGAGAGAAACTGACATCCACCAGCCGCATGTGTGGAACAAGCCACACGTCAAGTGCGGAGCCGGTCTCGCGAACGACGTCGCGTAAGGTTGGCCTAGACCGCTTCAATCTCACTATCCCGCGTCAAAGAAGAACACAAACAAGAGGCTTGCAACAGAAAACATCAACGCCCACAACAACCATGTTGCGTTCTACTCGTGAAACACATCTACGCATAGATCTAGCTCTGATACCACTGAAGGGTTTCGCGGCATAGTAAATCAAAATTTTCTACGGATGCGAACAGAGGGAAAGCCAAGATCTAATCTAGGAGATGCAATCAATGAGAGAGATTGGATTAGATCTTCATACCCTTGAAGATTCGCACAGCGGAACGTTCGTCAGAACGTGGGTGATGTAGTCGTACTCGCTTCTCCTCCTCGTGATCCGATCCGATCTAGCACCACAAGTGGCGGTGCCTCCGTGAGATGCACACGTGCAGCACCTCGACGTCTCCTCCTTCCTCGGACCAGCAAGTATGGTGGAGAGATAGATTGGATCTACAACACGACGGCGTGGTGTATATGGTGGAGAATTTCTGCAGCAGGGCTTCGCCTACAAACAGTCGGGAGGGAGAGAGGAAAGCTAGCAAGGCGGCTAGGGTTTGGAGGAGAGGTGTGTGAGGTTGGTGCGCCCCCACCCCTCTTTATATAGAGGGGGGGCGCAGCCCTAGCCCCTCCCCCAAGCTCAAAGGATAAGGAGTGGGGGGCATGGACTCTCCCCTCTTCTAGAAACCCTATCTCTAGTTTAAATGATTTAAACTCTCTAGGATCGGCTGGGCCCTATGGGGCCTTGTGCCCCTGGACCAATGCGGCTAGGACACTCCCTCATAGGCCCATGCCCCCTCCCGGAAGGTGGGGCCACGTTGGTCCCCTTCTGGAAGGTTCTAGAAGCTTCCGGTACAATACCGATTAACCCGGAACAATTCCGAACTCCAAAAACTGCACTGCCTTATATGAATCTTATTCTCCGGACCATTCCGGAACCTCTCGTGATGTCCCGGATCCCATCCGAGACTCCGAACAAAAATTCATAAACCAATTATCCAATCTATCCTAGCGTCAAGACACATTAAGTGTGTGACCCTGCGGGTTCGAGAATATGCAGACATGATCTTCTATCAATAATCAACAGCGGGGTCTGGGCACCCATATTGACTCCCACACATTCATCAATGATCATATCGGATGAACCACGATGTCAGGATTCAAACAATCCCATATATATTCCCTTCGTCTCGCAATATTTTACTTGCCCGAGATTCGATCGTCGGTACCGTCATACCTAGTTCAATCTCGTTCACAGCAAGTACTTTACTCGTTCCGTAATCCGATATCACTTTGTGGTTAACTCCTTAACCACATGCTTGCAAGCGGTGTTGATATCGATTACCGAGTGGGCCCGAAGTATATCTCTCCGACTTGGGAGGGACAAATCCCATCTCGATACATACAACCCAACAGATACTTTCCGATCACCTGAGAGACACCTTTATGATCACCCTCTCATAGGATGACGTTTGATGACCTCAAAGCTTTCTTCCGATACCAGGGAGTTGTATTATCTCATGGTCTAAGGAATACAATATTTGACATAGGAAAAGCTTCGCAAAGATGAACACGATGATACGATCTAATTGCTTTGCTTAGTTTGGGTCTGTCCACCATATCATTCACCCAATGATATGATCTCATTATCAATTGACAACTCATGTCCATGGTTAGGAAACCTTAACCATCATTAATCAATGAGCTAGTCCATAGAGGCATACTAGGGACACAGTGTTGTTCACAAACCACACAAGTATTAAAGTTTCCGCTTAATACAATTCTAGCATGGAATATAAACATTATCATGAACAAGAATTATAATAATAACATCTTTATTATTGCCTCTAGGGCATAATTCCAACATCCTCAACTCATACATGTACGGGTTGAGGACATCCGCAGAGGAATCCTCCATGGGTGATCCAGAGGAAGACATTGAAGCTCCAAACTGAGAATTTGCCTGACAGAAACATATCGAAACAAAAACACGACGAGAACTCGATACAAGAACCTCGGGGGATCCGGGGGTTATATATTACGAAGTTTCAATGCATAAGGAAGGTACGGGTACGAAAATGAGGCGGGGTCAGAGCTCGGGGTGGTCACACCCCCTCTAGGCGCGGCTAGCTAGGGCCCGTTCCTGGGGTGGGTTTGGCCACCCCAGCCTCCGGTTCCTCCTCTGTTCCGTCTCGTAACTTTTCTTATGTAATAAAAACATCAAAAATATAAAAATATTGGGATTTCACGAACCTTCTGTTTTCACCACTTTTACCTATTCAAAGACGAACTCTGTAGACTCCTTTTCTCCTTCTCCTAGAAATTCCTTTTCTCACAAGTCAATACACAAACTACAATGGCAACATTAGTGTAAGCAAAAACAATAAACCTTTAGGTTCACACTTCAACTGAAATCCATCAAAACAAAGGTTTATGTAAGAGGCAAATGCAAATGATGGCAGAAATCTGTCAAAATAGACCAGCAGGAAAAGATTGATTTTTTCGAAAACCTTCTGTTGCTCAAATCAAAAAGTGCAAAACTAATGAAAGTTGGGTAACAACTTGGAGAACAAGATCAGAAAAATACAGCTCCATCCGACGTACTAAGCTACTTCACGAATTTTACAGTGCAGCACAAAAATCTGTCCCAGGACAGCCACTTTTCACAACTCCTCTACTTTTCAAAAGTAGTTGAACTTGACAAAAAAACCAAAACAAAAAGGATAAGGAGCGGTTATTACTGAAGTAATAACTTCCAATACTCAACCAAACTCTTGTGTTATCTCCCAACAAGTACTTTTCTTTAATGCCTTTAAGTTAGGCTTGAAACTTTCAAAGATGCTCACAAAGGAGATAAATATTTGAAGTGAAAGAGAGCATCAAGAAGCAAATAACCAACACATTAGAGTCTAACGCACTTCCTATGCATGGGAGTATCATGAGAAAACAATTTGTTGAAAAAAAGCCACCAGCATAGGAAGACAAAACAGATGGAACTTCAAAGCTTTCAACATAAAACGGGGAAACTTAACATTATTGAGATGCATAAAACCATGTTTTCCTCTCTCATAATAACTTTCAGTAGTACCTTGAATAAAGTTGACAATATAACCATCAAAGGAACCAACTCTATCATCAGAATGAGCATACTTACAGTCATCAAAAAGAGGCCCAAGATCATAAACTGGGTCAATAGAAGCAAGTTGTTCCATCCTGAAATCTTTATTATGCAAGCTGTTTTCACAAGGAGCTTTAGCAAATTTGAAAAAGTTAAACTCATAAGAATCTCCATCAAACTTAGTTAAAACTTTTTCTTCTTACAATCTATAATAGCCCCACAAGTGTTCAAGAAAGGTCTACCAAAAATGATAGGGCAAGTTTTGCTAGTTGCTGAATTAAGC
Source organism: Avena sativa (assembly GCA_916181665.1). NCBI lineage: Eukaryota > Viridiplantae > Streptophyta > Magnoliopsida > Poales > Poaceae > Avena > Avena sativa. The sequence goes on along the minus strand of OV702285.1, from coordinate 57,892,156 downwards.
ACTAGAAAATCAGCAGGATACTTAATCTTACCACAGAGAACCTCCACATATCTTACAATACCAATAGGGAAAATGGTTTCCTTATTAGTAAGGTGAATAACCACATCAATGTCCTCAAGCTCACAAGGACCAATTTCATGCATAATTTGCATGTAAAGCTCATAAGGAATAGCACTAGAACTAGCACCAATATCACATAAACCATAATAGCAATGATCACCAATTTTAATAGAAAGCACAGGAACACTAGCTTTTCTAGCTTTACTAGGATGAGAGACAATATTAGAAGCGTCTTCACAAAAGAAAATATGCTCATCATCTATATTTCTAGCGACGGGGTCTTTCACAATAGCTACCACAGGTTCAATATTTAATTGCTCATCAGGCTCCATAGTTTTCTTAGTACCTTTATTATTTGCACTAATCATCATAGAATACTCCTTTACCTTAGCTGGGAAAGGTATTTTCTCAACATAAGGTTCAGGCACAATATTATTAGTAGTACAAACTTCAGTGCTTCTAACAGGAACATGACTAACAACATCTTTATAAGGTGCATGGTACTTATTCCACTTATTTTTGGGAATTTCTATGTAAGAGGCAAAGGCTTTAAAACAATTGGCAATACTTTGGGAATCAAGACCAAACTCATTGCTAATATCACGAAAGTCATCAGTTCCCATAAAAGAAGTAATGCATTCATAATCATAGTTTATACCTAACTTTCTTCCTTTGTCATTCTGCCAAGCTTTAGTGTTCTCTTGAATACGGTCTAGGAGATCCCATTTAGCTTCTTCCTTCATATGTGTGAATGATCCAGCACAAGAAGCATCTACTAAATCTTTATCATGAAGAGAAAGCCTAGCATAAAAGTTATTGATAATGATATTGTTAGGGAGTTCATGAATAGGACATTTAAGCATTAGTAACTTCAATCTCCCCCAAGATTGAGCTGTACTCTCTCCATCACGAGGCCAAAAGTTATATATCAGATTTATATCCTTATGAATCTCACCGGGAGGATAGAATTTAGAATAAAAGAAAGATGCCATTTCCTCCCATTCCATGGATTGTCCATTCTTCAGCAGCTTATACCATTCTTCAGCTCTCCCTTTCAAGGATATAGAGAGTAACTTCTTCTTCACCTGTTCAGTTGTGACACCTGCACACTTAAACAACCCGCATAATTCATGGATAAAAAGCAAGTGATCACAAGGATGGACAGTTCCATCCCCAAATAATAATTATCCATAACACGATCAACAATACTTGTAGGTATCTTAAAAGGATCTATCTCAACAGGCGGTGGTTCATCTACTATCCTTACAGTGGTAGTAGTTCTCCCAAACAGAAAACCAAGTGGGTTATCCATATTGGAAACAAAGTAACAAACATAAACAAAAATAAATACTCACAATAGAAGTTTCCTTTACCAGTTCCACTCTTCAATAGCGCTTCACTCCCCGGCAACGGTGCCAGAAAATAGTCTTGATGACCCACAAGTATAGAGGGTGTATCGTAGTACTTTTGATAAATAGGAGTGTCGATCCCAACGAGGAGAAGAAGGTGTTGACTAGAGGTATGGAGCAGGAAATCTCTGTAATACTTAGCAAACAGATTTTTAGGGATTTTCTGATAAAACAACAAAACAAAGTGCAAGTAATAAAGACAACGAACAACTGCAGCAAGTGTCCCAAGACAAGGCGGTGGAAATACTTATAAGGACCAAACGTTCTTGAGGACACATGGTAATTCTGTCAAGTGCTTTTGCTTCAAATAGCTGAGTACTCTTCTTTAGTGTTGTAATTGTTGTGTGGGTGAACCTGTGCTAATGTACCGACCTTACTTGGACTAATACATACTTGTGATTAAACCCCCTGCAAGCATCCGCAACTACAAGAAAGTAATTAAGATATAAACCTAACCACAGCCTTAAACTCTGAGATCCTACGCTCCCTTATGCAATGGTGTCCTAACGGGGGTTCTGGTTTCTATCACTCCGGCAACCCCGCAATTAGTAGCCAAATACACAATGCATTCCCCTAGGCCCATAAATGGTGAAGTATCATGTAGTCGACGTTCACATGACACCACTAGAAGAATAGCACCACAACTTAGATACTAAACCATTGAATAATAACTCAACACAAATCCACTACTAACAACATGATTTCTCCCATGTCCTCAAGAACTAGACGAACTACTCACAAGACATCATATGGATCAAGATCAAAGATGATATGGTAATGGATAACAATCTGAACATAAACAATAATCCAATGGTTCCACTCACAAGCATCAACTACAATAGTAATTAACACCGGGAAAGTTTCCCCTAAGAACTAATGCAAGATCCAACACGTTTGTTACAGCAGGACGGAGTGGTGATGATGGTGCTGGTGGAGATGATGATGTGGATGATGATGATGATGATGTTTATCCCGATGAAGCCTAGCTTGATGACGGTGTTGATGGCGACGATCTACCCTCTCTGGGAAGGGATTTCCCCGGCAGAAATCTGTCTGCCGGAGAGCTCTTTCTCTCGTGGTGTTTTCCGCCCCGCAGAGGCCGCGGAAATGTTTTTGTGGTCGCCCCCTAGTGTTAGGGTTCCGTGAGGAAGATATAGGCGAGAGGGCGGAGTCGGAAGCTGGCCAGGTGGGCCACACCTGCCCTAGGCGCGGGGCAAGGTGGGCCCGCACCTAGGGGGTGTGGGCCCCCTATAGCCCGGTTATGCCTCCCCTTCTGGCTTCCTCCATCTTTTGGGAAAAATTAATTTTCTAGTATTTTTCTGATCTTCGCGAAATTGCATCAAAGAACCTCTTTTTCCATCAGAAACCTGACTCCGGCAATCCATCCTCCAAGAATCATCCAACATGCAAAAACAGAGGAAAATACATAAGTAATACCTCATAATAATACATATATCAATGAATAGAGGCAAATTATTATATAAAATGGTGATGCAAATTGGACGTATCATTTATCATTGTCTATGGCCTTGGAGACCATAGGAGGTTTTGGCGGAGCTATCAGCCAAGGTGGAAAGGTGCACCATCCGGTTGTCGTGGCGGGGGATTTTAATTGAATTCGATCCCCGGATGATAACAACTCGGATAATGTGGACTTTCCTAGGATGCGCATGTCAATGACTGTATAGCTGGCCTCACCCTTAGAGATATCACACATGTGGGAGGGCGTTACACGTGGATAAACAACCAAGTAGACCCCATCCAGAGCGTGTTGGATAGGGTCCTTGTATCAGTTGATTGGTTGCTGGAATTTCCTCTATGCTCTCTTCGAACAATCACGAGGATTGGGTCAGACCATTGTCCCCCCTTGCTCTCCACTGGGGGCGGGGCCCCACCGAAACTGAACCATTTCTACTTTGATAACTTCTGTCTCCAGCAGCCAGGGTTTGTGGCGATGGTTCGGTCAAGTGGGAAGCGGCGGCTCTCTTTGCCCCTAGGGTGCGCACGGTTGTAGATGTATGGAACTTCTGTGCGATGATGGCACAACAGTTCATGCGTGGTTGGGGGGCAACCTGGGCGCTGACCTAAGGTGTAAAAAAGGTGATCTCTTGAGCGCCATACAGGTTCTAGATCGTACGGCTGATGAGGGAGATCTATCAGCTGAGAAGTGGCTATAGGGGTATGAACTAGAAGACTTCCTTCTGGAGATTTATTGGGGAGAGATGTTCTAGCGACAATGGAGTCGCCCTTAAAGGGATGCGAACACGGCCTACTTCCATGCCATTGCAAATGGACGATGTAAGAAGTGCTCCATCCCCTTCATCTGGTAGGATGGTCTGCTCCTGGAGGATCAGGTCGGGGAGATATCCTCCCATATTTACCCCTTTTATAAGGAGCTTTTATCAGCAACACCCTGCACATGGGTGGCATTAGCAGTACATTTTTGACCAGTAGGGGCCATGGTCTCTGAGGATGAGAATGCTAAGCTCACGTTCCCATTCCTGCTAGAGGAGGTGAAATAGGCCATCATGGAAATGAAGGCTAACTCTGCCCCTTGGTCTGATAGCCTTCCGGTTATTTTCTTCCAGAAGTTCTGAGACAAAGTACAGGGAGCCATTATGTCTATGCTCTAGGAGCTGTACGTCGGGACCCCCGTGATGGCATGATTGAACTTTGGCATTATTATTCTGATCCCCAAGATTGTGGAGGCCAAGGATATACGCCAGTTTAGGCCGATCATGGTAATAAATGTGATCCAAATGATCATCTCCAATGTATGTACGCATAGGCTGGCTCCAGAAATGGAGCGTCTGACGCACCCATACCAGTTTTCCTTTCTTAAAGGTAGATATACCCATGATGTAATTCCGGCTCTTCATGAGATTATTCATGAAGTGAAAGTGAGGCGCCAGAGGGGCGTCTTTCTGAAGCTAGACTTCCAGAAGACATACAACATGCTAGATTGGGCTTTTCTTCACTAGGTCCTCTAGCATCAAGGATTAGATGATCGCATGATAGGGTGGATCATGAAGATTGTCGTGAGTGGAAACACAGCTACAAACATAAATAGAGAGGTGGGACCCTACTTCAAACCCTCGTGTGGGGTTAGACAAGGGGACCCGATCTCACCTATTTTATTTAGTGTACTGTCGCGGTATATGCCCTTGCAGAAATCTTGGAGAAGGCTAAGAACTCCATCCACATTTCGGGTGTGGTAGGACATATCATCCCTGGTGGGGGAGTAACCCACCTCCAATATACGGACGATACTATGATCATGGTTGAGGGATCGGAACAGGACATCATTAACCCAAAGTTTCTGCTCCTCTATTTTGAGGCCATGTGGGGCCTCAAGATCAATTTTGATCTGAGCGAAGTGATGGTGTTAGGATATTCCGTGGAAGATCAGGAGAGGATCGCGGATAACCTGAATTTCCGGCCGGCGGTATCCCCCCTAAACTATCTAGGTATGCCAGTTAGGGACACTAGGATCCTAACCAAGGAATTGGAGCCCCTTATGGGACGAGTTAAGGTGAAATCCAAGCCCTGGCAAGGGAGATTCACCTCCGAAGGGAGTAAGACCATCCTTATCGATTCATGTCTCTCCAGCCTCCCAATGTATATTATGGGGCTATACCTCCTCCAGGAAAGACTCCATGCTAACTTCGATAAGGAGCTCTCCCGGTTCTTTTGGATTGCCAATGATGGCCATCAAAAGTACCATATGGTTAAATGGGCCGACATCTGTGCCCCAAAGATCTTGGGGGATTAGGTATCCTTTCCTCCTACCACATGAATGTGGCGTTGATTCTTAGATGGTGTGGAGGATTCTGAATGACGATAGCGGCCTCTGGTTGCAACTAATAAAAGCTAAGTACCTCCGGGGACGACCGCTTCTGGCTTGTGAATGTCGGGAGGGTCTTAGTTTTAGAGATCCATCCAGGATATCAAGCCAGCAATACGGAAAGGGCTTTCCATTTCCCTAAACGATGGAAGGGACACCCTGTTCTGGCTGGATCCTTGGTATGGAGACCGCCCTCTACGTCACGAGGTTCCCGAGGTGTTCGCGATCTGCGTGAAACCTATGCTCCTGGTAGCTGAGGCTTGCCAGGACGGGGGTGGAAGGTCGCATTTCAAAGGAACCTTGCTCCAGATGTGCACTTGTGCATGCGTTATAGACAAAGAAGGAAGATCCCGACCATCAAGGCTAGCGACAGCCATTAAGATAATTTTGTTCCATACAATAATATGCAGACGACATCTCAGATTTTTCCTAGAGCAATGTTTACAGTTTAAAATAATTGAATATGGTTACTTAACTGAATAACTAGGATGTAATTTATTTCTCATGACAAGTTATCTGATTGCTCATCAATTGAGTATGCTTCTTGATTGCGTGCACTGTACCTGACATGAGGATGAGCTGAAAGGTGTAGTTGTCCTTATATATGCAAATACACAGGTGAAGTACTGTTCTCATACTCATGCCCTATCAGACATTTTGATGCCATGACTTTACCATTCACACTTCTGTTTATCGTGCAAAATAAAGTATTGTAATCTTCCATATTTTCTTGACTATTTCCTTGTTATGATTAGGCATCACGACAATCTATACATATGGGTCGCAACTGCGAAGAATTGTTGCTTTGCTAGAACTGCCTGAAAAAAAAATTGTTCCTTTGCTGCAACTACCTGAAAAGAAGAATTGTCCTCGGCTAATTTCTTCAAGGGTTGATGCTGGCACTAGAAATATTTGTCAGAAAAGCTGACTTATTGTTTATATATGGTCAAGGTTTTGGTTCCCGGTACGAAAAAAATCCCGAGGGTGGTCGGGATTTCCGGTTACCGCGGTTACCGAGAAATCCCGACCGGTTACCGGATGAATTTAAATTTCAAAATTCGAATTCAAAGTCCTCGGTATGACCATTTACATCGGTTTTTTGTTAAAATTCATAAATTTCATACAATTCAAATAAATTCGGGATTTTTGTCCGGTAAACCGATTTTCCGAGGGTGGTCGGGATATCCGGTTACCGACCGGTAACCAAAACGCTGTATATGGTAGAAGTATTTTTCTTCTCTACATCTCTGGTAATTGTTGGTGGTAATCTATGTTAATGCTTTGATTATGATCGTGACAGCTGCAAACAAATATACAAGTGCTGGTATGGTGAGCTGAATTTGACTGGTAATTGTTTTCTATTGTTCCACTGAATTGTTATAGATGTTGGAATTGTCTAATTGAAGAGTTCCTCAATTTAATTTATAGGCACTTTGTACCTAATGCCTCTATTTTAAGTTGCAGGCGCTGTTTAAGTGTGCCTTCATTATTTGCATTTTCAAGGCATTCTTGAAAACTGCCTGAAAATATAATCATAGGCTTTTCATAACAAACTGCCTTAAAAAGAAATTAGAGGCATTCTTGTAAACTTCCTTGAAATTAAATTGAAGGCATTTTAGAAAACTGCCTCCAAAAAGCTTTGCCGTCATTTTTAAAAGTGCCTCGGCAATGAGATATACTAGCAGTTTTGAGAAAGTGTCTGGAATTTTTTTCCCCGACATGAGTAAATGCTGCCATGCTCTCCCATGCCATGAGAGCTGGCCTTCTTCCTGTTGGTGTCATTGAGGCTATTGAAAAACGTCGGCGCGCTTTCGTTTGGACAGGAGACGAATCCTGTTCGGGAGGGGGGGCGCAGTGCAAAGTTGCTTGGCCCACAGTCTGTTCCCCAAAGAATGTTGGCAGCTTGGGTGTCCTCTCTCTCCACACTCAAAACTCCGCCATCCTCTCCAAGTTTCTCTCGAAACTCCACTCGTCCACAAATGCGCCTTGGGCTTCATGGTTTCGTCGTCGGTACGGATGGGCTCACGGTCAAGATTTGGGAGACTACCACTATCTCGACACACCGGTCTGGAAAGGCATCCTTGCGGGTCTTCCCACCTTCCGGTCTCTCACCATTGTGTTGGTCGGCAATGGGGAATCCACAACCTTCTGGTGGGACTCCTGGTTTAATTCTTCCCCTCTCAAAGACCAATTCCCTGCTCTTTTCTCCCATACCTCTAGACCTAACGCTAGTGTGGTCTCTACCTTCCAGCTCGGGCTTGCTAGCCAACTAACGCCCCGTCTCTCAAATGCTGCTACCTTGGACCTCACCACTCTCAATGATGCTCTTGCCACTTTCACCCTCTAGCCGGATACTCATCTTTGCCATACCACTAACAAAAGCCTCTCGAACAAAGATTTCTATGTCCATGCTTTTAAGCACCTGCAGGTTGATGATCAGGCGGAAGACATTTGGAGAAGCGCTGCCCCTCTCAAGTGCAAGATCTTCGTTTGCCTGGCCCACAAGCACCGCCTCTACACAAACGAGCGCCGCTTTCGCCACCGTCTGGCTGACACGGCGACATGCCCTTCTTGCCCTCTGGACAAGGACACCGACCACCTCCCCACACGATGCCATCGTGCCCGTGAGGTCTGGAGGTTCTTTGCCTCACGTGGAAACCAGTTTCCTCCTGACAGTGTCCATGACATGCTCTCCACTCCCCGCACGTTGGAGCAACGAACCATCAATACCGCTATTGCTTGGAGCATATGGACGAGATGCAACACGCAGGTCTTCAATGCCATGATGAGCCGTTTCAGGTGGTTGTCCGCAGCTGTCTTGAGGATGTGCGGTTGTGGCCCAATAGATGTACATTTACTTCATCCTCCTCTTGGCTTAACTATTGGTGTAACGGATACGATCCACCCTGAGCTTCCTTTCTTTTCTCCTCGCTACCTCCTTGTAATATGTTGTACCCATCAGGTTTTGAGATATAAAAGGTTCAGGCTAGTAAGCCCGCCGTAGTCATGCTTAAGAAAATGCACCACATTTTTTTCTGCCTCTAAAAAGAATTTCGGGCACTTCTTGTACAATCAGCGGCAGTTTTGAGTGCCTGGCATCAGGGCACCTGACGTAGTGTTCGGTACTGCACGAGAGATAATTTATTTGCTACAGCACAGATAAGGGTAATCATGCAGTCGCCGCAGGCGAGCGGTCAAGTCGGAAGGACTCCAGCACGTCCTCCCTGCTGGCGGCGGTTGCGCTGTACGCCTCCATGAACTCGCTGAACACGAAGCTCCTGAACCTCGTAGGGCTCGCCTCGCTCACCATCTCCGGCGCAGGCCCGATGCGGCAGTCCATGGTGGGCATCACGAGCGTCGCCACCGACATCCTCGCCGCCGCCGAATTGGTCACAGCCCGGTGCTCCACGCTTGCCAGCACACCGTTGGTGACGATCTCCATCTGGTGCCCGAAGTTGATGACGAACGCGCCGGGGACGGGGCGGACGAGGAGCCACCTTCCGCCGTGCTTGGCCTGGAGCCCGGCGACGTCGCCCTGGGACAGCACGGTGAGGAGGTGGCGGTCGCAGTGCGGGAGGAGGCCGAGCGTCACGGACGGGTCCGGGCACGGCGGGTAGTAGTTGACGTTCATCTGCGTGTCGCCGCCGCTGAGGTCGCCGGCGAAGAAGCCGTCGGGGAGGCCGAGCCCCTCAGCGATGAGGCTGAGCAGCGTCTGCGCCAGGTCGTGCACGGCGGCCGCGTACTCCGCCAGGGAGCTCCGGAAGGTCGCCGGCTTGGCCGGCCAGTGGCGCACGAGCTCGTCGGATACCGGGTGGCAGCTGAGCTTGAGGTAGTCGCGCCAGTAACGCGTCTGGCTCCGGTCGTAGGAGGTGCTGGAGGCGAGCCGGAAGGGCCTGCTCTGGTCGTCCGAGCAGTACGGCAGCTTCTCCTCCGCCGGCAACGCGAAGAGCTCCGCCGCCGCCTCCCGGAAGCCCCGCACCACGCCCTCCTCCACGCCGTGGTTCACCACCTGGAAGAAGCCGAACTCCTTGCCGGCCCGGATGATCTCCGCGGCGACTTGGTGGCGGTGGTCGGAGAGGGCAGCCCGGTGGAGGTCGATGACGGGGAGGGCGACGTCGGAGCTTGCGTCATCGAGGAATGCATACGGACGCTTCTCCGGCGGGAAGACGTACTTGTCCGGCACGGCGGCGTATGCGAGAGCATTGGACAGCAGCTCCATGTCCGATACTCTACTCCCTGCCGGATCGATCGATGGGAGCTTCTCCATGGGCATACATATAGTAGTACTGGCAAGTGGAGTGGACAGTGGAGTGGATATCTACGAGGCAGCTTGATTAATCTCTCGGTAGTTTAATCTGGCCGGCGTAATAATCATTCGGAGTTTGCGAGGGATCTTGGGCCCCCGGTCGGCTGGCTGTCGGATTAGTCGGCGCGCACTCTGCATTTAGGGCACATAAGGCATGTACAATGCGATGATGTCAGCCTTTCTTTACGGTTGTCACGTCGGATTTTCGCTTAGTTGGAGGAGAGAGAATGAAAAAAGAGAAGATTGTCTTCCCTTAGCTAAGGAATGATCCCTTAAAAATAAGAGAAGACTATTTTTCTCATTGTACCTTATGTCCTCTCTTATCAACACAATTTCTTACTATAATTAGTCAATTCACATTAATTCTTAGATATGACAATAAGAGATGACCCATTGTATAACTTATTTTTATTAGCTTCTCTAGATTACGTGGAGGGCTAAGAGAAGACCCGCCTTCTCTAGCATTGTACATGCCCTAATACGGTGACGTTAGCTTTTTCTTTTGGTTGTCATATTAGATTTTGCTTAGTTAGAAATGAGATAAATAAAAAAGAAAAGACTGACTTTCCTTAGATAAGGGACAATCTTTTAAAAATAAAAGATTTTTTCTATTGTATCGTATGTCTTCATAAAAATAGTTAATTCTCATTAATTACTAGAGATGGTAATAAAAAAGAATGCATTGTATAACTTATATATATAGTGTCTTTTCTAAATGATGTGGAGAGCTAAAAGAAGTCTTGACTTCTCCAACATTGTACATGCCCTAAGCACCATGCGATTAGAAACGTAATGATGTTATCAGCTCACATTTTGTTCTAAACATTTATCGATCTCGATGATCAAAACATCCCATATATATATGAATCTGTCGCCAATATGTGATGTTTTTTAAATACGTGATTTGGATTAGTGTATTTGTTCTACCGGAATGTTTTTTAAAATATATGCAAAACAGGTTTGTGGTAATACCATATCCGAGTACTGCGATATATCTGCTAGAGATGCTCTTAGTGCTGCAGGCTGTGACCAAGCGAAACATCAACACATATAGACCCTTACTGAGCACAAGTGGGTCGCTGGCATTTCAGTGCAGCTCACTGTCCGCGGAGTGGTGCAGTTAAAAACAGACTTTGGGATGCTGTTGAGGGGATTCAACTCATCTAAAGCCAGCGGCACAACTTCATCTGGAGTTGGTCTCCAACTGGATCTTGTAGTGCTGCATCGACATACAAGATGTTATGCCAGGCGGCGCTCAACCAGATTCCCAGGTGCGTCCTGCATCTGGAAGAGCTGGGTGCCACTGAATTCCAAAAAAAATTGCTAGCCGGCACTCCGATATGTATTCGAGCCAAGGTGCCCAGCTCGCAAGACAGCTTGGAAGATTGGTGACTGGAAGTGAGATCAACAATTCCAAGGCAAGGATATGACTTGACCCCCTGATCATGCTATAATTGGAAATCAGTCCAGATGCTAGTCAACTTCTTCCTATATGAGCTCCAGCCATGGAAACTAGCAGGTGCAGGTGGTTTGGAGTTCTTAATATGAGTAGTCGAGTGCTAGTCTAGGTACACAACATAAGCAAGATATTGTAAAAAACCGTTTGCTGCCTTCTATGTACTCCCGAAAAAAGTGATGCCACTGACCAAAACCGATCAAAATTTCTGTTTTGCAAGATGAAAAGGGCCCTGCTTCAGGTCTGATGGTTTACAACATACACAATTGTCCCTTCGGGCAATCCGAGCAGAAGAGCCTACCAACGCCTAGCAAGGTTTCCGGTTCTGGAACGGATGGCAGAGAGCATGGATACCAATGTCACTGTTGCTATCAGAAGAGGGAATTGTAGGTCAAAAAGGTGCACGCGATTGAAGCAGCGCAGATCACCAGGGAGGGCAGCAGGGTGACATTCAGCAGGCTCCCGATGCCTAGGTAACCCGCCGCAGTGATGGTGCAGTCAGCGACCACCCTCGCCAGGGTCCCGGCCTCCGTTGAAAGGAGCCCGCCGTTGTACGTGCCACGTGAGAGGCGGGATGACATTACGCTCGACAAGAGGGAGAGGTTGACACCTGCAAATGGCAGTAAGAGTTTTAGGCACTTGTCTCAGATGCAAGATAGAAAGATGTCACAAGATTAAACTGACTAGAAAGTCATGGATTTGTTACCTTCAAGAACTTCAGCAGACACAAATGTTATGAGCGCTGAGATGACATACTGGATGGAAGAGTATGTACTCGTGACTTTGAAGCTGAAAATGATGCCTACCAGCAGCGTAATTTGAGAAGCCATCAAGAGTTGCCTGTCAAAACATTAACAACCTTGGTAAGGCGGACTATATCTGCAATTTTTGTTAGAACAGCACCAGCAAACCCTTTGATTCTTATGGCCCTCTGGTAACACAAAAGCAACACGGGTTCAGAGATCCACAAACCTGTCCTCAAACATGTTGCTGATGTATGTCCCAACAACAGCATTAATAGGCAGTACTGTCAAGCCAAGAATCGCCAGAAATATTGCCACTGCGCTTGTGTTCCAATTGAAATAGTGATTGGTAATAACACTTGACTCAGAAAGCAAAATCTCCATCGCGTATTTGAGCATGAAATATATCAACAATTGGACCTATATGAGCAAAGTACATGTCAACATGTGCACAATTGAAAGAAAATAATTTTCAAAAAATACATAGAACATCGAGAAAACAAAGATTGCAGATATGGGCAACTAGTTGTCAAATTTACTTTCTGAAGATTGCAGGCTTTGCTTTGTATGAACTACTCCCTCCGTCCCACGATATAAAACGTTTTGGCAAGCTTTTTTAGTTTCCAAAACGTCTTACATTGTGGGACGGAAAGATAATAATAAATACTTAAGTCCATGAATTATTTCAAAAGAACTTGGAAATCAAAAATTGAGGAGAGAGAATATGTGGTGCACTGGCAACTAGTTGCCCAAATTACTTTCCAAAGATTGCAGGCTTTGCTTGTACGAGGTACATTAGCCTGAAAACAATAATTGGACTTATTGATTCTACATCACATCTGCAGTGTGTTCCAATCCAAAAACCTTACTGTACAGCTAACTCTAGGACTTGGGAAAAACACAGAGAATTTTTTTCCCATCTACCATTCTACTGTGTTCGATTTGTTTGGAAAAACCAACACGCACCTTAACCTAAAATTTCTTCGTGTCCTTGTGAAAACAGCAGAGGCAACTTGGACTAATCAAAACCATCTACCATGAAGCCAAGGTCATTTTAAAAAGTAAAGAAATTAGATAACTGAAATTATAGTAACCTGCTTCCAGTAGATCACCATTCAATCCCAACATATTCTGAGCACGAGGTACAAAAGACAAACAAGCAACCTCTGGATAATTCAGCAGAAACATACCTTCACTGATGGAGTGAGCAATCTGTAGGCTGAACCGATCGAAGTTGCAGGCTTGCGAGAATCTTGTGCACATTCTTCACTATCGTCTTCATCGTCATCATCATCATCTTCTTCATTTTGTTTAGTCTCAGAATCTCCAAGCAATGGCTGTGCAAGTCCATTTTCAACCTGCTCGATATCCACTCCTTGTCCTGCAATCATGATGACCATCCAGCTAAATCAAGAGATACACAAGACAATTTCCATTATAATGCACGATCTAAGTAGTAACAAAGGCAGCAACACACTAGATATTGGACTTACCAGAAGGAGAATTTTGTGGGGTATCATTGACCTCATCAGCACGATTTGGTTCCTTAAACGAGATGCATAGCCAAACTAAGTACAGTAGCCATGCGACTGCCATCAACCAACCAGGTAGAGTTGATTGACTGAATGTAACCATGTAGATCTTAAATCTCCACTGAAGTAAACCAGCCAGTGCTGGCCCACAAGCCATGCCAAGTGCACTTGCACTTACAAATCCTGCTGAAGCTTGCATGCGTATCCTTGCAGGGACACAATCACTAATGTACCGGCGATTGACAGCCCTTGCAGAACCCAACCTGCATAACAACAATCACATATTCATTGAAGATGAAACAAAAAGGTACTAAGCATGAAGTTAACTGGTACATGCAATTTGGCAAAGGATTTTTCGAACGTCAGAATAGCAGAAGGCCATGGAAATCGCTTAACTACTGAAAATATTAATCGCATCAATAGCATATATCTCCTATGTATACAATGATATGAAAACTTTGCAATTATATCCTTGCATGTGCATGTTCAACCATATGTATATCTCTTACATAGCTAAATGATTGGACATATTTCCATTTACCAATTGTACAGAACTGTTCCGTATAATACTATTTAGAAAGGAATGCTACAGAATACCTTCCTACTATGGACTCAATCAACAATATGACAGGTTATTATTGATGATAGGTCATGCTTCTCTGAAATGAAAATGTTTTTATCTTCCTCAAAATGTAGAACAGACAACGATACACACTTCGGCAAAAAAAAGGCAGGTAATTACCATGCATCTAAATAAATTATGATACGAGAATTTGATAGAACATACTGAAGCAGATAAATGCCTCCATGTATAGGTACTTACCCACAGAGTAGGCGGCCAATGATAAGGACTGTCAGGGAGTTCATATCATAAGCCATTGCATAACAAACATTGCCCAAGCAAAGAACAATACTGCTGAAAACAAGTGGTCTAAAATATGACTTGTTGGACCATGCACTGAAGTACACTGAGGAGAATACTTGTGCAACAGCCATTGAACCAATAACAACACCACAAACAGTAGAAGCGGCACCAAGGCTCACTGAGTAGTCATCTGCAGTTGGCACAATGATGTATGTGTTGACCATGTACAGGAATGTGTTCACCAAATTCAACATAAGAGATATGAAATGATATTTCTGATCTTCTATTTCTTCCTCTCCTGCGGTACTAGGAGACTCCTCTTGCGCAATTAGAGCATGTTGCCCCAAAAAACGCAGAAAATTAGTTGAGCGTGTTAACTTATCCACTGATGAATTTATCATATCGATTATTGGGTCCTACAATGATCAAGAATAGCTCACTCAGAGAAAGTTTTTAAACATATTGAAGACTCTACTGGGCCAGAAGAAAAACAATATTATCAGTTTTTGCAAGAGGAGAGCAGCAAAGGAAACATCAAACCTTGAGAGCAGTAGGTGGTTGGTCATAAATAGACAAATAACTTCCTTGGTGCTCCTGAAGGTCAACAAGGTTACGTGACAAGGCTCCTACAACAGCTCCTACACCCTGGTTGCATAATAGATCATAAGATAAGATGATGTATGCTCTGAGCTAAAAGGGATAGGAAAAGCAAAATAATATGTATGAATATAAAATGGTATACAAAATGGAAATGAAGTTTGTAACAGAAGCATTGAATGATACTTAAATTCTGGAGACAGAACATTACCACATGTTTGAAGACCTGCTGTAGCTGAGAATATGGGTGATTTGATCTACTTGACACATAGTAATCGGTAAATCTGTAACTGAACCTCTTATCAAATTTCTTCAAAATTTTCCTAATGCCAGTTGCATTCAGATCAACAAATTTGAGAAGTTTGATAAGATCCAGACCAACTTCTCTATAAGCTTCTCGCAACTCAGCAATGCCTGATATATCTGGCTGTTCAACCAGTATGGCCCTTTGTTTTCCTAGCTTTTCTATCCTGCTTGCCAGCATTCCTTGTTGCTCCAACAGAAAAAGGACAATCTTCTCAATCTGAATTGACAGAAAATAAACAATAAACCATAAGTAAAGAAGTAGATTTTAGAGGGAACAATTTCACAAACCTAGTAATATTAGATGTGCTTTGCTTTTTTAATGATTATTACTCATTGATAATAATAGGGCATAAGAATGTTTCTTCATGAAACAGTGAGATCGGTTTATTTTCACATTTCAAAAAAAATGATTTCTTATAAAAAATATTTAGCATCTAAGGGTTAATAACTTAAAAATATGACTTCTAATTACTATATTTATTGTGATGTGGCTTAGTTAAGATTCTCCTTAGGAGTGAATTCTGGAGTGAAGGAAGATGTCTCTTTAATAGAAGTTCAAGAGAGATAACAGGTGAATTGGTATGGACTAACAAATCTGGCATGCTAGTACATGGATTACAGAAAGAAAGCGCCAATTCCAGAGAACACAGAGCAACTTTCTCCAGTAGGTCATTGAAAAGAAATGTTCGATTCATACGGTCTTAATAACATGACTTAGCATAATGTCAGACATGTACAAGTTCTGCGACGAGTCATTTACATACACAGATGGAACTGCCAAACATATAACTTGTAAGCGCAGACCTATTGAGTTCCTTTGGTAACTGAGTCATGTGTGGATAATTTTGTATATGAGAGCAAGCATGAATACCATAGAAGATGAGACAGGTAGAGCTGATGGGTAAATCGGATCATGAAAAAACTAAAAGGCAGTGAAACTTCTATATATAATAGTGTATTTGACCTCGAAGGGTTGAAGCCCTGTCACTGCACTGTCCACGCAACAGAAACAAAAGTCTGCAGGTTAAAGGCAGATCACGGAGACCTATCTATTAGCATTACCTGATCATCAAGCATCTTCGAGAAATCCTTGAGAACCCGGCGACGATCTTTCTCACCCTGTTGGAGCTGTTGTCCATATTGTTTTACTTTCTTCTTCATCAGCTTGTAGTTTATATAGTACCTGCAAACATTGACATAAGCACGGCAAGCTAGAAGATTGATATCCAAGGGCATGAATGTACGATTTTTACACCAAGGGGATGGGCATAGATGAATCGTGTTAGTGTAACATAGTAAAAAACAAAGATAGTTGACCATGATATGTCATTACAGACAATCAAAGGATCCATGATTTGAATTTTTCATTATCTGCTTGTTCAGTAAATCTACTAAGAAATCTAGATAACTTTCCTCAGATGCAGTAGAAATAAAGTGCTATAATGAATAATATTTAGGGAACTCATTGATGCAGATCGGTTGAAAGAGGGAAGAGGAACCCTGAACCATACCCTCTCCACTCTGGAACTTGGTCAGCCGTCAACTTTTTCCCGAAGTTAACCATCTTGACTTGGATATGTTAGTCTGCCAGGAAATATAAAGATGTGTCAGCATGACAACGAGGAATACCAGATGTTAACGTGATTTCTGCGATGCAAGTGCAATAGAATTCCAGTTGTTAAGGCACCCCTCTACTTTGTATATCTCGGCACTTTGTGTAATCACATGGTGTGGACACATCAACTAGGACTTGGTCTTTGAGAACTCAGAAAGGCTATAATGAAGTGGAACATGCGACAAGCTCAGTAAGGCAATGTACAGCCTGGAATCCCCAACAGAGTAAGCTCCTAGAAACTCAGGGTAGTAACTCAAAATCAGGCTAGATTGCAAATAGGCGCAAGTTCTTGCTATCAACGTGCAGTTGCAGTAATTCATCGGTCTTTCTCAACAGGCCAAACATACATAACCAATCATAGAAGGATATGGTCGCCATGTCACGGTCCCAGAAAACCAACTTTGGAAAGACAAGTAGGCGCAGACGTCCATTTTCTTCACTTGCAACACCACGTCCCTTTCAATCACTCGTGGAACTGATCAACCAGCTGTTTGTATTTTTTTTTTTACATTGACGCACCACACAGTTTAACAGTCAGCAAATCTGGTACTGTAGTATTATAATCCCAACAAACCATGTAAACAGAAACATTTTGTTAAGCGACAGTATTCGATGAATTGGCTGAAATATATTGAGGAGCCGCATGGAGTGTTGTATTAAACTGTCCTCGCAATCTGGACTTGTCCAAGCTAGTACAGAAAATCCACTTAGCTGCCGACTAGCCCAGTCCAACCATGCGCTCAGCTTTAACCGCGACAGAGCAATAGTAATAAATCCTACTAATCAGCAAACGCCGCCCCTCGAATTCAAGCAGAAAACAGCAAAAGGTGAACTAGAACCGAACAATTCCGGGTACTACCGGAATTCAGCCTAGGAAGGCTCCGTGAACAGGGGGATTCAGACCTTGTAACTGATCGCGGAAAACGAAATCACGCTCCCAACGGAGTTCTCCGCCTAATCAGCTTTTTCCGTTGTCGCCCCCGCAATTGCGCGGTCCCGGAAGGCGCCACGTCCGGCTGTAACGAACAGGGAACAAAAATCTGTCCCGGAAGGCGCCACGCCACGCCACGGTCCCGGAAGGCGCCACGTCCCGCAATTCAGCCTAGAAACCTGGAAAGCCTCCGTGAACAGGGGGATTCAGACCTTGTAACTGATCGCGGAAAACAAAAATCACGCTCCCGACGGAATTCTCCGTCGCTCGTTATGATTCAGCGGCGTGCGCCTAATCAGCCTTTTCCGTTGCCGCCCCGCAATTGCGCGGTCCCGGAAGGCGCCTCGTCCGGCTCTAACGAACAGGGAACTGCGTATGGACAGAGTGTCACCCAAGCCGCCCCTCGGAATCAGTCCCAGGTGCCATGGCGGCTCTCGTCTTCCGGGGCAGAATTCCGCCGGCGCGAAGCAGGGGACAGGAAATCGGACCGAAGGAAGGAGGGATATCATTGGAAACTGGGGGGAGAAGGGAGGAGGAGGAGTCTAGTTACCTCCGGAGCGTGGCAGCGCAGATCGGATCGGAGGAGCGAAGCGGGGCTCGGGCACGTGGGAGCGGCGAGAAGGGAGGGAGTAGGCGGCGGGTCGGTATATTTATAGGCTGGGGAAGGGGGGAGGGGGGAGCCAGCCAGCCGCCGCGGCGAGGGCGAAGGGCGAGGGCGAAGGGCGAAGGGCGAGGGCGAGGCGGCGGTGGGCGCGTCGGGTGTTCGTGTTTCACTTTCGAAGAGACTCTCTCTCTCTCGCTTTTGTGCAGCAGAGCAGAGGGTGTGTGTACCTGGCGGAAGATGGTCTCGCCGTCGTCCCACCGCGGCCAGGGCCAGGTACGGACGGAAAGCTTTTCCCCTGCCACCCACGCCCGACGCCATCTTTTCCTCAGATTGCGGTGTCTTTAATTTCTTCTTCTTTTTGAAAAGAAAAATGATTGATTGCGGTGCATTTCCGTCCCAGGTGGCGCGACGTACACCGCCCCGCTCCGTCGCGGCGGTGGACACCGGATCCATCTCGATCTCGATCGATCGGATCAGATGTGGGCCCGGTGAGTTAAGATTCGCGTGCCGAACCAAATCTAAAACAGGCGAGCAGCTACACAGTCCAAAACCCCAGTAAAGTGTGCCTCTACACTCTCCCCTCCCCCTCTTCTCTCTCATGCTACACTAGTTGAGGGTTGATCCCGCTGCTTCGGGCCGAACCGAGACCATCTCTGGCGGTGCTGCTGTCCGGTGATGGCTGAGAGGTGTCGGCCTAGGTAGATTGTTCAATAGGTTTTGGAGTTTGCAAGTAGGGTCCCAAGATGTCGTTGGTCGGATCTAGGACATCTCGAGTTGTGCTTCCCCTGCTGTGTTTCTCCGGTGGCAGGAGTGGACGCAGGCGACAGAGTGGAGCTGGAGGATCTTCGCCAATAAGTCGGTTTTTCCAAGCTACTCCTTGGTGCGTTCGGGAAGTGTCGGGAGGTTGTTGTCCTCCTTCCTTGACGGAGCTCTGGTAGTCGGATCCAGGGTCGGTGTAGGTGGCTTCGGGAGCTTGGTCAATAAGCTTGAGGTTCTTCACTGCAATTTCGACAAGGTTCGGTGCTCTCGGCCGACCATGGTGGCGAGGGAGAGAAGAAAAGGGCACCGACGGCTATCGGTGATGTGGGGAAATGGGATTGCCTGATGAGTCCATGTTGACAATTCTGTAACTTTTGCGGCAATCTCCAAGCGAGGCACACGGTTGGCATCCGCTACATTCGGCTGTAGGGTTGGCCTCGCCGTGCTCAGCCACGATGGTCTGAGCTTCTTCTTCCTCTGCTCGATGAGGATCTTCTGCCTCCTCCTCGTGAAGCCCTGTGTTTCTACGGGACCAAGTGTTGTTGTCATTGGCGCCGACAAAGATGGACACGATTGGAGGTGAGTCTCCGACGGTGATGCTCAAGGATCTGACTGCGTTCTTGCGGTCATCGATATCGGTAGGGTGCGATGAGCAAAAGTTTTCAGCCTTTGGTCTGAAAAAATTAAGCTCGGTCTGCCTACTCCAACTGTAGGTACAAAATCGAGCATGTATAATGCAGCCATCGTTTCCAGAGAAAACAAAGATCGCGCACGAGCTACGGAGCCACCGTTGCTTTGATGAGACTTGTCTGGATGCATGTGCCCCTTTTGTAGTATATGTGATTGATTGATGATGCAAGTGCGCCCTTTCTACTTTTTTTTTCTTGGGTACCTTTCACCTTTTTCGTGATGCCGGAACGGACCAAAATGGATTTACGCGAGAGATCAAGGATGCAGGTGCGAAAAACTTGAACTAGGTTGTTTATCTACTCTGCCTTGTGCGGCCGCGCGTATCGCCCGGGGAGGTGGGGGCGATGAGGAAAATGTCGTGGTCTGCCGCCCATGCACGTGGAACCCACACCACAGAGTGGCAGCCTGCCCCACCGGTCAGTCAGGCATCCGTTGGGGCACACACACACGCGGCCACACCACACCACACCACCTCAAAGTCAAACAGCACGCGCGCGTGCATGATGTAAACATGCATGTTCAGCTGATAGTAACCTAGATGAGCAGCGATCACAGATCATTTTCCCGTTCCATACGACGGCGGATGCCTCCAACTTGCTGCCCACTGGGACAGCTAGAGGGGGTCGATGTGCGTGCGTGCCCGCGTTGTTGATGCCAATTATTGTGTGTGTCTCTTTCTCGATGCCAGTATGTAATGTACTCTGACAAATAAATCACTAGCTTCCATGTGAATTAATGACACAGCTCGGGACCTCCTCCATGGTACTCGCTCCGTTTTAAAATATAGGATGTTTTATCTATTACTAGTTGAATGCCCGTGCGTTGCCACGGATTTGCTTAATCAAGTAATTTATTTCGCTGATACACCAAGTTTTAACATATTTTTGTCGAGACGGTTTTTTAATGGATGACATATTTTTTCTTTTGTCCTTTTTTGAAGCAATATTTTTTTGTAATACTTGCTCTATTTTATAGTATTATATACACCAGAAATGAGTATATTGATTTTAAAATAATAATTAAGAAAGGATATTATTCACATTCACGTTTTGTACATTTTTTTATCGTCTGTAGACAAATTTTAGTCAAATGCCTTGTTAAAAAGCAAATGTATATTGTATTTTGTCTAATCGAGTGTAGCAAAAAATTATTTAACCTTCCTATAAAAATAATGAGCCGTGGCACTCTACAAATACGGCCTCAGCTAAGGAACCGAAGCAAATTTGTTTGAAGTACACGACGTGTGGCTCGAGACAACGCGACGAACAGCTGACCGTGAGAGAATAACGGCTTTTGGTGTAGTTGAATTTCGCCAATGTTATTACTTCCTTCGTCTGAAATTAGTTGACTCAAATTTATCTAAATTCGGATGTATCTAGACTTGTTTAGTTCACATCTAAATTTGACAAAACCAAGTCAACTAATTTAGGTCGGAGGGAGTATTAGTTTTAGTTTGTTGTTTTCTTTCAAATGGTTAAAAATATTTTTTTTGTTTGTCCATTATATATCTGTATTAAAGCAAAATATCTATCGGGCAATGATATCCATATCTATATGTAATAATAATAATAAAATATTTTTTTCCAGACAGTTTTTCCTTCCCATAGTAGCCATTCCGGTGGGCGACGGCAGGGCCGCAGGGGGGCGCCGCGGTAGATAGATTTCCATAGAGGCCGAGGGTTAGGTGTGCGTCGGCGTTTGAGCTGTGAAGGGCCGTGGATTTGGTCTAGCGCCGCCGGTGGACTCCATGGTCGAGCTCGGCCTCTGGATATCGTCGTCGAGCGCCGCCGGTCGCGGATATGGTGTGCCCTCCTCTCCCTCGTCCAAATCCTCTCAAAGTTTTCACCCCGCCACCAAGTCCAGTCCTTCCCGTCGTCCTGTACTGATGGTAACATTCCAAATTTCTGCTCTTCTAATTGATTCAGCTCTTACCGGTCATTTCCCTAGCTTCTCAACTCTGATTCATCTCTTATTTTGTCAGGCACGCCTTGGTCTGTGACACGGCCCTCCCCATGTCCTGGCTCACGCTCTGAATCGCCGTCAAGTTGCAGGTTCGTATTTCTCTCGTCTGTCTCCGTCCAGGGATGGAGGCAAGCTGGGCGGCAGTGCCGTGGACTCCGGTGCTGCCTCCGCCCGCCCTCTATCTCCTCAGCGCGGAAGTGGACCAGGATGCTCGCTGCCCCTATCGAACGACGACGGCGTCGGCCCCCATGACACCTCGCCAGGGGCTCCCGTGGTGCCCGCCTGGATTGGGGGCGTAGGATTGGGGAGGGGTGCGCGCGGAAGTGGACCAGGGCGACGACGGCTGTTTTTTCTCAGGATACTCCACTTGGCGGTGGCAAGTGGTGTAATATCACCAAATCATTAGGGGCAAAATCGACCAACGAAAAATCGGAACGAAAAACTGGCAGGACGAACCTACCTGTCTGTAAATTAGTAGATAGATGAAACAAAAATATCTAGACATTTTTTGGTGTGTACATTTGAAGTGAACCACACACTAAAAAAAAATCGTCTAGACACATTGGTTTCACGAAAAGTACAATATCTTATATTATAGAACGTAGGGAGTACAACAGTTGGAAAACTGAGTAAGGATCATGCATGTTTACATGCGTGTGTCGAGCCCGACGACAAAATATATAGAGTCAATCAG
Organism: Avena sativa; assembly: GCA_916181665.1. NCBI lineage: Eukaryota > Viridiplantae > Streptophyta > Magnoliopsida > Poales > Poaceae > Avena > Avena sativa. Next base: position 57,869,783 of record OV702285.1, on the reverse strand, counting down.
TTTGGTGTTTCGGATGGTGGCACTAGTATAGCAAAATCTTCCCATACAGATGGCCTGATCTTTGAAACATGTTTGCGTAATGCATCATTCAGAAGGTTCGTTCATCTCGCTGCAGACTAAAAGACAACAACATACATGTGTTTTACAACAAGATTAAGACATCTTGTATTTTAGAACGGAGGAAGTAGAAGAAATGTATAGATGATCGATACAATTCCAAAAACAACTACTAGCTAGTACTCAATATGATCCGTTAGGGATTATAAGGCCTATGAGGTTTTTCTAAATGTTAGGAATTACATGTCATTTCTCATTTATTACCATCTCTTCTCCAATGCATGGTCTTCTTTTTCTTTTTTTTCTCTCATGCATGTACACCTATTGGTGCATGTAGTAATCAAGAGGATGAGTTATTGATTTTCTTAATCCTATCAAAATGGTCTATAGGCCTTATAATCTCTAGTAGAGGAAGTACAACTCAACGCCACACACTATGTCCGAGAACAGCACCAAATTGATTGCTAGAGATGGCCCAATATTTCCATACACATGGCCCAATCTTTAAGGACATGCTTGATAGCCTGCATAGAAATTCAGTCTTCCTAGAACAGTGTCCAAGTGGGCATGGCCATGCGGAAACACGCAAAAAGACATTTTGTGCATGCAACTTTTTTTTCACGAGGACAGAAACATGTGTTTGTCATTTGATTACTTGCACTTGGTTTGGTTGTAAGGTAACAACCATTAGCAAGCACGCCTAAACAATGGGCTTATAGCTCCTATGCGACGTTTTTACACGGAATTGGAAGGAACACGACATCGTTGAAAAGAATAGCTCGCATGCGACGGTTGTGAGACAGCTAATTGAAGGGAATATGCCCGAGAGGCAATAATAAAGTGGTTATTATCGTATTCCTTGTTTATGATAAATGTTTATTTTACATGCTATAATTGTATTAATACGGAAACGTTAATACATGTGTGTTTAATAAACAAAAAGGAAGTTCCTGGTTATGCCTCTCTTATAAACTAGCTCGTTGATTAACAAGATGATCAAGGTTTCTTGATCATAGACATTGGATGTTGTTAATAACGAGGTCACAACATTAGCGTAATGGTGTGATGAACATTCATCCGAAGTATAGCATTACGATCAAAGTCATTGAGTTTATATTGCTATAAACAACTTACGAAGTAGTCCTAATCCTTAGACCATGAGATCATGTCAACCACTAATACCGGAAGAGTTTCTTGATAACATCAAACATCACACCGTAACAGGGTGATTATAAAGATGGATTCAGAACTAATAAAGTTTTATGTTGAGGCCCATGGATCGAGAGTGGAATTTGTTCATCCTGATGACGGATAGATATGCTCTGGGCCCTCTCGGTGATATCACATTGATTAGCTTGCAAGCAAGTGATTTGATCACTAAAATGTTATATCACGGGAACGAGAAAAGAGTGCATGTCAGTAACGAGATCAAACTAGGTATAGAGATACCGATGATCAAATCTCGGACATGTAATATATCGTGAAACAAAGGGATTAAGATACTAGCGTAAAAGGTTCCGACGATCACAAGAAAGTCATCGTTGAATGTGTGGGAGTCAGTATGGGTCTCCAGATCTCGCTTCTGATTATTGATCTGAGAGGGGTCTCGATCATGTCCGCATTATTCGCGAACCGTAGGGTGACACACTTAAGAGACACCGACATCCATTTGGAGCAAAAGTTTCATTCCGAAAAGAATAACAAGTGCAGGAATTTATTTCACTAGATACCGAAACAGGTTTTCGGGTGAAATTGCAGAAAGTGTTTCTGCATGTGAAATGAAATACTAGCAAGGGGTTATTTGTGAATGTTTGTCATTAAAGTAATTGACAAAATTCTGAATAAAATAAAAGAGTTTTATTTAATGAGAGTTTGCATTAAATTTGGTGGAAATTTAATGGGAATTTGAGTGGGTTTTTGAGTGGAGGGAATTGAAAGGCTTTTGTGTGAGTGGAGTGTCCACCCACATGAATGAGGGAGAGGTGGGGGCACCCTCCATGGCCGGCGGCCATGCTGATGGGGATGTACCTACGGGGGTATACCCAGCAGGACGTTTCCGACTGGCCCAGAAACTGGCGAGTGGGCCTGCGAGACGGCGACTGGATCAAGGCCCGGCGTGGATCCAAGCGACTGGAAGCTGAAGGCCCAGGCGAGTAGATAGGCCCAGTCGGATTAGGTTAAACAAGTACCGAAGCCTTAACTGATTCGGTTGAGATATGTAAACCCTAGGGGAGGTGAGCTATATAAACCTCCTTGCGGGGCGTGTAGAGATACGTTCCATCATACACCCAAGCGACTCGCCGCCTAGCCACCGAGCTCGCCCATTGTACCACCTTCATAATACAATCTAGCAGGAGTAGGTCTTTACCCTCCGGGGGGCCGAACCTGGGTAAAACCCTATGTCTCCGCCCTCATCTCGCACCGCAGATGGCTGGCCGCCCTTGCCCCTCGTTCTACTACTCACTGCCGATTGCAGCATCTGCCGTGACCATCCCCACGATAGTGGCGCCCACCGTGGGGCCTGGCCGGTCTGGCCGGTGTTCTGCGGCGAGATCCAATCTGCCCATCAACGAGACGGTCGCCACCGGCCGCATGATAGCGATCGGCGAGATGCTCCAAATCTTGCCGAGCAGCTACGTCCCGGCGGCGCGACCCGTCACACACAGCGTGATCCTGCCGGTCGGCACGATCAGCCTCTTCATCGGCCTCACCGACGTCATCGTCTCGGAGGACTCGGCTCGCATCCGCGAGTCGCCGCCACGCGATCGGCTCTCCGAGGGCCAGATACATACGGTCCATCGCCTCGCCTCCGAGTACAACTCGACCCACAGCAACATGGCCAAAAACTCAGCGGTCGCAGAAGACGCGGCCCTCGACGTCGACGCCGACTCGGCGACCCCGGCGTCACTCGCCGGATCCATCACCGCGGCTTCACCCGCGGGCTCCATCACCCAGGTCTCCAACGTGGGAGACTTCGAGGACCCCTCCATCCTCGGGATCTTCGACTTCGACTCCGGGTCGGAAAATTCCGCCGACCTCCGCGACGGAACCGGCCGCCACGCCGCGACCTACATGGCGACCGGCACCGAACCGCCGGAGGATCCCTTCTCCACCCCGATCCCTCCTAATGCCACGGCAACGGAGGTCGAGGAACTCCGCCTGAAGCTGGCGGAGGCAGTGCGCAAGGAGCAAGCCGAGCGCGAAAAATTTCGCCTCGAGCAGGTGACGGCGCAGGAGCTATCGCGCTACCACCAGCAGCGGATCAGGTCGCGCCTGAACCCCACCGTCCAGGGGCGCGCCCTGAACTTCGACGACGAAAACGACCCGGCCCGCGTGGCCGAGTGCGCGATTTGCGAGAACGCGCCACCAGGAGGAAGCGCCCGGCCCCCGCCAGGGTCGACGGCGATGGGCGCCCCACCTCCACCCAACCGCACACCCCCCAGGGACCAGCCGCGGATAGTAGTCTCCTCACGGGAGCGAGACGCCAACGGCCTCCCACTGTTCTCCACCCCGATGGACAACCTCGTGGCAGGCCGAGCAGCAGCCGACAACATCACGACCACCGGCGACGGTGCCCTACAGATCCAGTACGTCAGGGCCCTGCTCGCAAAGGCCGTCGAGCAGCAAAACGCAGGCGCCGACTTGCAGGGTCGAGTGTACTCGCGTTCTTCGGGAAGCAGAGTGGCCTCGAGCGGCCGCCCAATGGCGGCAAACACCCTCAACTGCCCGCTACCAGAGCCACTGCAGCTCCAGCACCGACCCGCGAACGCGGCACTCTCCACCAACGACCCCAGGCCAGCGACCAACTTCATCGCTGCCAACGGTCAACCCATCGACGCCCGCACCCACATCATCAACAACCAAAGCTGGCGCGCACGCCAGCCCTACGACCTGCGACAGACCCTAACCAATCGCCGCGACGGCGAGCCCATGGGGTCGCTCAGTCAACTCGGCCCCAAGTGCTTCGGACCAATGATCCGAGGCGAGAAGTACCCGCCAAACTTCAAGGCGCCGAAGGAGATAGAAACGTACGACCCCTCGTACGACCCCGCCGTATGGCTCGATACATACCTCATGGCGATGGGGATCGCAGGCCACATCGACCTGCTAGCCGCCCGTTACCTCCCCCTGATGATGGAGGGGACGTGCAGGCAGTGGATCAACACCCTCCCCCAGGATAGTATCGACTCCTGGGAGGAGATGCGTGACGCCTTCGTCAGGCACTTCGAGTGCTCCTACACCCGCGCCACCACCATCGAGGACCTGGAGCGATGCGTCCAGGGACCCCGCGAGTCGACCTGCAACTGGGTCCAACGGTGGCAAGAACTCTGGTACAACGCGGTCGGCATCCACCCGGACACCGCGATCCATTGCTTCAAGACCTCGTGCCGCTACGAGCCTCTGGTCGCCAAGCTCAAGCGACACTCTCGCACACTCGACAACATACCGGACCTCCTCGAGATCGCCAAACGGTACGCGGAGGAAGATCCAAACCAGGAAACCGACGACGAGTCGGGAGGTCAACGTCGCATGAGCGGCAACGACAGCGGACGAAGGTCCGACCTACGCTATAGCAACACTCGCCTCACCGGCAAGCGTCGCAGTGACGGGCGAGTCAATTTCGTCGCCAACGCCGGGCACGCACAACGCGAGCCCAAGAGCTTCCGCCACGACGGAGGACAACGCCGCGACGGCGGCAACTACAAGGCCAAGCCAAGGTTTGACCCCGCGGCCCTCCTTAACCAACCTTGTGCGTTTCATAGCAGGGAAGGGAAGCCCGCAACACACACAACCGCCGACTGCCACACCCTCAGGGAGATCGAGAAGGCACGGCGAGCACGGGAGGACCCCGACAACGACCCGCCAAACGGCGGAAAATTCGGCAAAGTGGCCGGCTCGCTCCATACCTTCACAGGCTTCAATACGAAGCGCGAGAAGAAGGTCATCACCGCGCCGTCTCCGTCAACGCGGTGGCTCAGGTGGACGTTCCCCAGTTCCTCAACTGGTCGGAGCAGCCCATCACCTGGAGCCGCCAGGACCACTCGCCACGCATCGAGTACCCAGGCCGAGTCGCCCTGGTGGTCAAGCCTAAGGTCGGCGACTACTGGCTCCCCAAGACATTGATGGACGGCGGCAGCTCCATCAACATCCTGTACCTGGACACCTTTAGGCGGCTGCGGCTCCCGCAGTCGATGATCGAGACAACCCACACCACGTTTCATGGCATCGTCCCCGGTTGGAAGGCGTACCCGATCGGCAAGGTCACGCTGCCAGTCACCTTCGGCACACCAGCAAACTTCCGCACCGAGCGGATCGTCTTCGAGCTGGTGCCCTTCGACAGCCCCTACCACTGCGTCCTGGGGCGCCAGGCATTCGCCAAGTTCATGGCAGCACCACACTACGCGTACAACGCGATGAAGCTCCCCAGGCCGTGCGGCGTCATCACCATCAACGGCGACCCCGACATGGCCGCCGAGTGCGAGGCCAAAGGAGCCGAACTCGCCGATGCCGTCATCGCGGCAGAAACCAACCACGCCGATGAGCTCGCCAAGTACGCGAGCGGGGTCAACAACGACGACCCCACCATACTCAAGAAGCCCAACTCGGAGGGCGCAAACACCTCAACCTTCGAGGCAATGACGCACACCCGCACCGTCGAGCTGGTCCCAGGCGACTGCAGCCAGACGGTGACGATTGGGATGGGCATGAGCCCAGCCTAGGAAGGCACGCTCATCGAGTTCCTCCGTGAGAACAGGGACATCTTCACATGGAAGCCCTCTAACATGCCTGGTGTCCCTAGGGAGATCGCTGAGCACAAGCTAAACGCCGACCCCAAAGTGCGACCTGTCAAACAGTCGCTGCGGCCCTTCAATGAAGAATGCCGCCGAGCCATCGCCGAGGAGGTGCAGCGTCTACTCGCTGCAGGCTTCATCCGGCCAATCAAGTACTCCAAGTGGCTGGCAAACCCAGTCCTGGTCGAGAAGAAAAACGGGACCTGGAGGATGTGTATTGACTACACAAACTTGAACAGCGCCTGCCCAAAGGAGCAGTTCGTCCTCCCGCGGATCGACCAAATAATCGATTCCACCGCGGGCTCGGAGTCGCTATGTTTCCTCGACGCCTACTCTGGGTACAGCCAGATCAAAATGGCTGTCGAGGACGAGGAGAAGACGGCGTTCATCACGCCATTTGGAGCCTTCTGCTACACCGCCATGACCTTCGGCCTCAAGAACGCCGGGGCGACCTACCAGCGGTGCATGCAAGAGTGCCTCGCGAGCCAAATTGGCCGCAACATCCACGTCTACATCGATGACGTGGTCGTGAAGTCCGCTCGCCAGGGTGACCTACTCGCCGACCTGGCGGAAACGTTCGCCAACTTGAGAAAATACAATATAAAGCTTAACCCAGGAAATGCACCTTCGGTGTACCAGCAGGACAACTACTGGGGTACGTCGTCTCCAAGCAAGGGATCGAGGCGAACCCCACCAAGATCGACACGATCGCCCGACTCGGCAAACCCGAGTGCCTGCGCGACATCCAGAAGCTGGCCGGGCGAGTAGCGGCTCTCAGTCGCTTCATCCCCCGCCTGGGTGAAAAGGCAATGCCCCTATACCGCCTGATGCGCAAGAACCCCACCTTTCAGTGGGACAAGGAGGAGGATGACGCGCTTCGCGACCTCAAGAAGGTGCTACTCGCCGCACCGCTACTTGCCGCCCCCGCCGACAGAGAACCCATGCTGGTTTACGTCGCGGCTTCCGAGCGCGTCGTCAGCGCCGTCATGGTCGTCGAGCGACCGGAGGAAGGAAAGGAGCGCCCAGTACAGTGACCGGTGTACTACATCAGCGAGGTCCTCACCGAGTCGCGCCAGCGATACCCGCAGTACCAGAAGCTGGTATACGCGGTCTTCAGAGCACAGCGGCGCCTGCCGCACTACTTCCAGGAGCACCCGATAACGGTCGTTTCCTCAGCACCGTTGCAGGACATCATCCGCAACCGCGAGGCGACCGGGCGGGTCGCCAAGTGGGCCATCGAGATCGGCGTCCACAACATCAAATACGAGCCACGAAAAGCGATCAAGTCGCAAGCCCTAGCGGACTTCATCGCCGACTGGGAAGAGGCCCAGCAGCCAGAGAAGCTGCCATACCTCCATTACTGGAGCCTGCACTTCGACGGCTCCAAGAACGCGGACGGCGCAGGCGCAGGGATCGTGCTAACTTCACCGAAGGGCGACAAGCTCCGCTACGTTCTCTGCCTCGACTTCACACCCTGCACCAACAACATGGCCGAGTACGAGGCCTTAATCCACGGCATGTGAGCTGCCAGGGAGATGAACGTCAACCGCCTACGCTGCTACGGAGACTCCGACCTCGTCGCTAGGCAAGTCGCCAGCACCTGCGACGCCGTCTCCCCCACCATGGCGGCATACCGCCAAGCAATGGACAAGTTGGGCGGACACTTCGCAAGCTACTCCGTCGAGTGGATTGACAGGCGGAAGAACGAGGAGGCCGACGCACTCTCTCGCATCGGGTCGGCTCGACTCGCACCACCCGTCGGCGTCTTCCTCGACATGATCACCAAGCCATCAGTCTCCCCCCCGAGGGAGATCGACATTGGAGTCCCGCTACAGCCGGACGCAGCCCTGGTCGCACTCGTCACCGAGCCAGACGACTGGACCAAGACCTACGTCGCCTACCTAGAGTCCGGCACCTTGCCGGCAAATGAGACGGACGCGAGGATGATCGCACGCCGATGCAAGTCCTACACCATCATCGACGGCGAGCTCCACAAGCGCAGCATCACCTGCGTGTTCCAACGCTGCGTCCAACCCGCCGAAGGATGCAAGATCCTCCACGACATCCACTCTAGCGACTGCGGCCACCACGCCGGCGCCCGCTCTCTAGTCGCCAAGGCTATGCGGCACGGATTCTACTGGCCCACCGCACACGCCGACGCCATCGACATTGTCCAGCGGTGCGCCGGGTACCAGAAGTACGCCAACCAGACGCACGTGCCGAGCTCGGCGCTGAAGACAATCCCCATCACCTGGCCATTCGCCGTGTGGGGCATGGATATGGTAGGCCCCTTCAAAAAGGCCCCTTCCGGCTACACCCACCTCCTGGTCGCAGTCGACAAATTCACAAAGTGGGTGGAGGCCAAGCCAGTCCGGAAATGCGACGGGAAGACCGCCACTAAGTTCCTACGCGAGCTCATATATCGCTACGGGTTCCCAAATAGCATCATCACGGACAACGGTACCAACTTCGCCAAAGGAGCCATGGCCGAATTCTGCGAAGAACACCACATCCGGCTCGACCTCGTGTCAGTCGCCCACCCGGAATCCAACGGGAAGGCGGAACGGGCCAATCAAAGCATCCTCCACGGCCTGAAGCCGCGACTCCAAGTACCACTCGAGCGCACCGCCGGGTGCTGGGTCGAGGAGCTACCCTCCGTCATCTGGGGCATCCGCACCTCGGTCAACAGGTCGACAGGATTCACCCCCTTCTTCATGGTGTACGGCACCGAGGCAGTCATGCCCACCGACCTTGAGCACGACTCGCCGCGGGTCGTCCACTACACGGAGGCTGCGAACGAACTCGCACGACAGGATGGAGTCGATCAACTTGACGAGGCACGCGACCTAGCTCGCTCGCGCACCGCCATCTACCAACAAGGACTCCGCCGCTACCACAGCCGGCGGGTGAAAACTCGCACCTTCCAAGAAGGCGACCTGGTGATGCGCCTCATCCAGGACAAGAAGGGCATGCACAAGCTTCCCTCCCCCATGGGAGGGACCATTCGCCATCGGGCGCGTACTCGGCAACGACGCCTACTACCTCATCGACGTCCGCGGGGACGGCGAACTCGACGTCAAGCGACCATGGAATGTAAACCTCCTACGGAAGTTCTATTCCTAGAACTCCACATATGTACTCTCCAATCGCTATGAAATAAAAAGAATCAGTTACCGCAAATTGCGCCTACTCTCCGTGTCTTGTGCCACTCGCACTCGTAATAACAGCGTCAAGCTAACCGCAGAATTCAACCTTTGGTAAACCGATCGGCACGGCTAAGTAGTGCGATGCAAGAGCACTGGGTCACCTCAGGTTTTGCATCGTCCACGAAAAACGCCTACCCGGAGCCCCATTGGAGTCGCCTAGCCCGAATGGCTCTACGAGCCAAGACAACTGCCTTCGCTTCTCACAGCGACCACAATCCTCCGCATCCTCGACATAGCGACTCGAACGGCCACGTACCACGCTCGGGGACTGTCGACCAGTTCAGCGCGAGCGGCTCGGGAAAACGCCAAGTATGAGAGCATGCCCAGGACTCGCCACGCGACTGACCCAACGGGCCAGGCAGGAGTGATGCGCTCAAACTAACGCGCCAAGTCCTCACCCACCCTCGAGTCGCGCCTAGAACAACCAAGTACCACGCTCGGGGACTCGGCCACCCGACCTCGTTCGTGCAAAGGAAAACGGCAAAGTACAGAGCGCTCAAGGGAGTCGCCTAGCGACTGGCTCTTCGAGTCCGGGCGAGTCGACCACAAAAACCACAAACACATCACACACGAGGTAAACCCCACGAAAGGGCAGACGCGCTCGGGGACTCGTTCAACCACAAAACACATGACAAATCACAAAACAGACACAATATCTCATTCAATAGCATGTCGCATTGTCTCAAATTACATAGTATGCCGAATGGCAGAACTGCTACTAACGCCCCAGGGCAACCTAGCTTATTCCGCAGGCTTCGACGACGACTCGCCAGCACCCTTGCGATTGCGGATGAAGGGAGTGTACGGGTTCGACGGATACGTCGTCAGTTCACCCGCCATCGCCGCACGAAAAGGCTGCTCGACCTTGAAGTCCCGGTGCTGCGGCTCGGGGTCGTTGGGCGCGACGACCGTCTCCTGGTAAGGAAGGAGGTCGCCCATCGCCCAGACGCACTCGGAGTACACCGCGGTGCGGCCCGTCAACTTGAGCACCTCGGAGATCTCCACCTCGCCAGTCGACGACGGGTAGCCACTCGTCACATCATCCAGATCGAAATCTTCTGGAAAATGAGCAAGCCCAAGGCTAAGCGCCGTCGCCGCTCCACGCCGGAACGCTGATCGCGTCATGAACTCAACGACCGACGGCGCCTTCTCCAAGTACTTCCACACCTCGACGAGGTCGCTGGGAATTACTTCCGTGGGCGATATCTCCTGGAGGTAGGCCCGGATGCATGTCGCCGACAACGTCGCCGAGTCGACGAGCGTGGCCACACATTGCCGCGCATCGAACGAGCTCGCCTCTTCCACGCTATCAAGGATGCGACCTGCGGATAGAAGATAACAGTGAGTACATCGGATATTACGAAAAGACACATGCAATAGGCAAGGGCAGACAAACTCACCAATCAAGGGACGGGAGAGATCCGTGATGAAGCTTTGAAAAGAAGTATAGTCGTCCTGAAGCCCAGCAACAAGGGCGTCAGAAACCTTACGCTCTTCCGCGGCGGCCGTAACGGCGGCCTTGGATCGACCATCCGCCGAACTCGCCTCCTCTTTCGCCTCCCTCAGCTCGCGATCGAGCTCGGCGATCCGCTTCTCAGCCGAGCTCAACGCCGATTGAGCCGTTGCCAACTCACCCGCGGGGAAAAGTCCCTGGCGAGCCTCTTCTGCCTTCGCGGCAACTGCCTGAAGCCCCTTATTCGCCTCTTGGACGGTGGCCAGTTCCTTCTCCGCGCGGTGTTTCGCTGCCAATCGGTCAGCTGACTCACGTTGCAACCCCTGCACACAATTCAAACAGTTAACCAAAGCAAAATCCTAAGTGCCCACCCGCTGAAATTCAGCGAGTACGCACTCGGGGACTGGCAATCAAAAAATCCTAAGTGCCCACCCGCTGAAATTCAGCGAGTGTGCACTCGGGGACTGGCAATCAAAAAATCCTAAGTGCCCATCCGCTGAAATTCAGCGAGTGTGCACTCGGGGACTGGCAATCAAAAAAATCCTAAGTGCCCACACGCTGAAATTCAGCGAGTGCGCACTCGGGGACTGGCAATCAACAAATCCTAAGTGCCCACCCGCTGAAATTCAGCGGGTGCGCACTCGGGGACTGGACGCGAAAATAACAAGACACTAAAAGAATCAGACCGCTGCTGCACAACGACCTGATCCTCGGGGACTGGACATACCTGGATAGCTGCGCCAAGCATGCCGTGAAGTTGTATCGCATCCACGGATGCGAGGAGAGCCAGCGTGTGCCCACGACGCTGCTCGACCTCTACGTCGGCGACCCCAGGTGCACGGCTCGAGGGCGAGGTCCCACTCGCTGCAGCCGCCTTGGTCATGAAGCGCGGGAACGTGGCGATGGAGGCACCGGCACCAAAGGAGACCGGCTCGGTCACCCCAGGCGAGGGAGCAACCTCCTTAGTGGGTACGGCCGCCTCCATTGCGGGTTCATTCGGCGCGACCGCCGTGTCGTCGGAGATCGTGACGACATCGTCGCCCTTGGCGTTCTTGGCGCCATCCGCAGGAACGACGACTTCGTCCGCCTTCCTCTTGCGGGAAGGATCCTCCTCGCTGACGACGGGTGGCACCTTAGACACGGTCGGGTGGCCTATCTTCTTCGCTCTGGTCCTGTAAATCGATCGTGTGAGCGAAATAATTTAAGCTGCTATGAAAGACAAAAGTAGGTGAGCGAACTCACTTGGCGACCGGAATGAAGCGTAGCCCTGTGCGGATGCTGGCCGGCTTCTCCAGTTCGGGGCCCAGTCGGCGGCTGAGGCCCATCTCCAAGACGTCGCGTGCCCAAGACACGGACGACTTCTTCGTGGTCGAGGTTGCAACGGGAGCCTCTGGGACATCTTCAGCAGGGGCTTCCCTGCGAGGTGAAGCCGCCGCGGCCGGAGCGGCCCCTAGCCCAGAAACTGGGGCGAATGGCGGAGGCATCGAGGTCAGTGGCACCTCGACAGTGGCCGTGTCCAGCGCGGCTGCCACCGGCGGCGCCTCGTCCTTGGCCGGGCTGGGGCGTCGGAGCTGCTCGCCGAGTGCGGTGGTGAGGCCGGCCTCACCGGCTTCGTCTTCTTCTTCGGAGGAGCCTTTGCCTCCTTCTCCTTCTTCTTCTTCTTCTTCTTCGACGGAGTAGCCTGGCGGCGCGAGGTGGTCTTCGGAAGTTCGTCATCGTCATCATGACGCTCGAGGCTTTTACTCGCCTCAAGTTCACACTGACGCTGCCTGCGGGTCTTGCGGACCAGCGGGGCGACCTCCTCCTCGGACTCGTCATCGCCGTTGCTCTCGTCGCTCCCGGTATCGCCCTTGGCGGGAGGCGACTCGCCCATGTCCTGGACGGACGAGCTCGAATTCTCGTCATCAGAAGGCGGGACCCATCCTTCCACCACTTTGAATAGCTGCGATGAACACAAAATGAAATTAGACCGACCGCGACTGCAAAAACTGCGACTGCGAATGATGCGAGGTGACTTACCGTTGGGGCTGGATGCTTTGCGGTGTAGGGGGCGACCCCAGCCTTTGCGTCCAGGTACACCGTCTGGGTGATTTTCTTTAGTGCTGGGGTGTAGTCCTCAAGCTTCCACTCGGCGAGGCAGGACTTCGTCGAGTCCTCCCGGCCCGTGTACTGGTACATGTAGTGGTCGCGTCGAGCCAGAGGGACGAGCCGCCGCCCGAGCCAGCAGTTGTATAAGTTGATCGTCTGGAGGCCCTTCTTCTTCAGACCGCGGATGGTTTGAAGCATTTCGTCCACGACCATCCGCTGGTCGCTGGGGAGCTTGCCGACTTGAAGCCGGCGCGGTTCGGACCGGTTGGCGGAGTACCGTGGGATCGCCGTCTCGCCCTCCGGGGTCGCCTCGGCAACGTAGAACCAAGACTTCTTCCAGTCGCTCGCCGCCTTGGAGGGCAGCATCAAGTCAAAGAACGAAGCCTTCGACTTCAGTTGGAATGTTAGGCCGCCCGCGGCAAGCATTGGGTCGCCCGCTTCCTCGCGGCTGATCCGTCCGTGGAACAGATCTTGCCATAGAGGGAAGTAGGGCCGGCAGCCCAAGTAGCACTCGTAGAACGCCACGAAGATGGCGAGTTGCTCGATGCTGTGTGGACCCAGGTCCGACGGTTGGATCCTGTAGTAGGCGCAGAAGCGCCGGAAGAACAGGGACGTGGGGAATCCTAGCCCCCGTTCTAGATGGCTGGTGAAGCAGATGAATTCCCCCTCGCGCGGGTTCGGGGTCACCTCTCCGGCCGCGGGGATGCGCCAGCAGCCGGCGCGCAGGATCCCGGCCTCCTCAAAGGAAGCCATTTGCGCCCTCGTACACTTAGATCTACCCCAAGGTTCGGTGGAGAGGGCCATGGCAGAAAGATTTGTGGGGGGTCGGAGGATTTCGGGTCGGCTCGTTCGCGATGCGAAGGGAGGCGAAAGTGCGTGCAATCGGAGGAAATGGCGAGAAGGTGGTTCTCTGATCGCCTGCCATTCCCCTTATATAGCGGTTGTTACCCGCCAAATCAGGGAGCCGTTACTATGCGGTGATTACTCCAAAAGTTACCGTTGGGTTACCCCAACGGCTAGTTTGACCACGTTTAACGGTCCAACTTTAGCCACTCGACTCGCCGACCCGATCACTATGACAGTGTTTCGCCGATTCGACTCGCCAAAGCTGCGATCAGGATGACTAGTTTTTTCCTTTATACAGGAGGCCGCCGACAATTCGACTGGATGTCTACTCTGAAGCCGTATACTCCGACTGCCAGCAGCCACCTGCGCCCAATCAACGACGGCCTCGGGGACTACTGGTGGGGATGTACCTACCGGGGTATACCCAGCAGGACGTTTCCGACTGGCCCAGGAACTGGCGAGTGGGCCTGCGAGACGGCGACTGGATCAAGGCCCGACGTGGATCCAAGCGACTGGAAGCTGAAGGCCCAGGCGAGTAGATAGGCCCAGTCGGATTAGGTTAAACAAGTAACGAAGCCTTAACTAATTTGGTTGAGATATGTAAACCCTAGGGGAGGTGAGCCTATATAAACCTCCTTGCGGGGCGTGTAGAGATACGTTCCATCATACACCCAAGCGACTCGCCGCCTAGCCGCCGAGCTCGCCCATTGTACCACCTTCATAATACAATCTAGCAGGAGTAGGTCTTTACCCTCCGGGGGGCCGAACCTGGGTAAAACCCTGTGTCTCCGCCCTCATCTCGCACCGCAGATGGCTGGCCACCCTTTCCCCTCGTTATACTACTCGCTGCCGATTGCAGCATCTGCCGTGACCATCCCCACGACACATGCCCCCTTGGGCTGCCCCCCACCCCTATATAAGGAGCCCTCCTCTCACTTCTCACTCACACCTCCTCGTGAAGGATCTCTCTCCCCCTCTAGAATTTATCCCCCATGGTCTCGGACTAGCGAGATACATGTTCTCGGTGGCTATTTGGCAAGAAAGAGTTGTGCTTCCGCTGCATCGCTGGAGCGAGGAGGCGGAGGTTGCTCGGTGCCTCGAACGTGTGTGTGAGCACGGATGCGCTGCTGTTTTGCGGCGCTAGGACTTCCTCTTGATCTTGAGATCGACAAGAGATCGTCTACATCAACCAAGAGTTTGGACTCGTTAAGCTTTGTCGGTATTCAAGGGTATGTTCTCTACGGATATACATCCGCCCGTTGTTTGTATCTAGTAGATAGATCTTGGTACATAGTTGTTCCCATCGTAGGAATTTATTTTTGTTTTCTATGCTGCGAACCCTACAGTGGTATCAGAGCCGGATCTATGCGTAGATACTTTGCACGGGTAGTACAAGTATGAGTATGTGGGCGATGATGATCATTTTATTGGTTCTTTGTTGTACTTTGGATATTGGTGGCATAGTGGGATGAAGCGGCCCGGAAAAACTTTACATGTCCTCGCACATGAGACCTGTTCCACGCTTGACATGCAACTAGTTTTGCATAAGTGGCTAGCGGGTCTGTCTCTCCTACTATAGTCAATATCTAATTTGCAACGAGTTGTCAACAATTTGGTTATCCTCGTTGTGGTTCATGTTCGTAGGTAAGAACGGTTCTATCTTCGAAAGCCCTAAGCCACGTAAAATTTGCAATGGATAAATTAGAGGCGTCTAGTTTAGATTGTTGCTGGGCTAGTGTTATGATATGTTGATGTTGTAAGTAGAAGTATGAGATGATACTCTTACAACACACATAGCGTGTAAGTTCCATAGACCTTGGCCTTACACATAAAGGTATGATAGAGATCATACCACAGTGCACATGATGGAGATCATATGCGGGAACCGTATCATTTCACTTATAAACATGTGATGTTTTGATTGCATCTTATATTGCTTGTTTGGCATTTTATTAGCATAATAAGATGATCCCTCATTTAGATATCATGATAAGAATGTGTTCTTCCTTAACTATGCACCGACAATGTTTCGTCGCTTCAAGACATCACGTGATGATCGGGTGTACTTGAATCCACGAGCATATCTCGGGTGTAAGACAGTTACACACGCGAATACTAAGGTTCTTACTTGGCGAGCCTAGCATGTACAGACATGGCCTCGGAACACGGACCGAAAGGTTAAACATGAGTCATATGTTTTGATATGATGACCATATGGATGCTCGCCTTTGAAGCTATACCGACTCACGTGATGATCGGACTTGGTGTAGTGGATTTGGTTCATGTAATCACCAAAAAGACACGAGGGATGTCATTTTTGAGTGGGAGTTCATTTCTAATTTGGATTAGTAGAACTCAATTTATCATAAATTAAATCAAAGTGAATTTGCATAATTTGTTGTAGTCATTGGCATTCGTTCACCACCTTATGCATAGTTGTAATTGAGATAATAGAACTATAGAATTCTGGATATATACTTTACGAACTGGTATCGTATTATGTTGAGTGTCAATCTAAAGTTTAAAGTCCTATTGCAAACTTTCAGCAAAATTCTATTTACTCCGTGAAATTTAATAGTTGGTATTGAATCGAGAGTAACAATTCCAGTGTTAGTATCTTAAGTATCATGTTTGCCTCCATGATTCTTGATTGTTTTAATATCAAGTTTAGCTAGGAGCTGAAAGAATTGTTTTAGAAACCATCATGTGTGACAGATATAACGATATCTGAAACAATGTTTTGGTTGCAATTTGATAGAGTATAATATATGTTCTCATATTGGATGAGAATTTACGAAGGTTGGAGATGCTAGACATCCTAATCATCCAAAAGTGTTTTGGAAAGTAATGTTATACTCATGATTCACCTTTATAAGCTACAGTAGCTTGATCATGAAAGTCGTCATGATAAGGATGAATAGAAGATGTATGTAAAGTGTTTACTACACTAAAATATTACTAAAGAATGGATTTTGAAAGAATACCGATCATTTGATGATGGTGATCTACTTCAAAGTGCAAGTCCAAAGGTATTATTATTTGAATATACACGCTTTGGACTATGTGTCATGCATATGGCACCACTTTTGATGTTGATAGATTCTTTTAAAAAGGAAAAGGAAATGCTGGAAGAGAATCTATAAAATATACTTGGCAGAAAAGAAAAGATTGGAAATATCCAATTTAGGTATAAGGATGATATACATGTTATGGCTGTATTCTTTGCTTGTTAAACAATGTGGTTCTTGGGTATTGGATACCGAATTGATTGGTATGAAATTTCATACGGACAACGCACTTCATGAACCACAATGGCCTAAGTAACTAGCAAGAGAATATGTGATGATGTTCATCGAAAACAAACAAACTGTTGTTTGTATTTCTCGTTGATATCAAAGCTTGACTTTAAGATTTGTTTTAATAATTGTTATTTAAATCAGGTATTATGAGAATAAAGCTTGTTCAAATAATTACCGTATTCCATATAAGATGGATGATTTAAAAATCTAGTTGGAGAAATCACATCCATAAAACCTAATGCTAAAATGTCGCAAGACAAATGATTGGAAGATCACTTACGAAGTGACATCGCCGTTTAAATTATATTGGAAAGAAAACATGAAGAAACTCCATTTTCATAGATTTTTGGAGTCTTTGATTTGATCAAGTGACGCTTGTGAGACTTTCCTCGGGATAATTAAAACTTCCTTCAAAGGCCAAAGAAGAACGAACTAAAATATTGGAATTTATACATATCGATGTATGTAGTCCATTATGTGTAGTCGTAAGCGATGGGTTTCAACTTTATATACTTTCTCCGGAAATTTGAGTGAATATTCACTTAATGAGAAAGAAGTGTGAAATATTTGAAAATGTTCAACGACTTTCAAGATGAAGTGAAAATCATTGTGACAAGAAAATAAATGGTTTATGATTTTATCATAAGGGATCTATTTGAGTTACAAGTGTAACAAGAAAATAAATGAATTATGATTTTATCATAAAGGGATTTATTTGAGTTGCAAGTTTAGCAAAACACCTAGATTTACATCTCCCGAAACACCATAGGAGTATGGAGTGTTTGAGATTTGTAATGAAACCTTGTTTGACATGGTTGGATCAAAGGTGTTATTTATAAAACTGCCATTATGTTTTAAAAAGATTAAAGCTTTAGAGACTACCGCTTTTACACTGAAAAGAGCTCCATCTTGGTCCGTTGAAATGACACCATGGAAGTTATGGTTTGGGGTAAAACCCAAGTTGTCATTTCTTAAATTTTGGTATGCTAAACATAAGTAAGATGTTTACAACCGAAGTCGGATGAGCATGTCTTTGTAGGTTATTTCGAATAACAATTGGTTATCCATAACACCAAGGACAAAAGGGTTTGTCGCTTGAAACATGAAGTTCCTTGAAGAAGGAATTTTTCATAAATGTTAAGTGGGAGGACAATAGAACTTTGATAAGGTTAACGAACCTTAGCTAAATGTGCTGAGTTGCGCAGCGCCGGAAATCTTTCTGGAGGCTGCCATAATGCTCATAGCTTATGTGCCTCAAAGGTTGTGGTCACGGAGATCTAAGTTCCTATTGAACCAAGTAGGTCGGTTAAACGATCAAATGCTAAGATTTGAGAGTAAATCATTATTGTTTGACAATGATGAACCGAATAGATACAAAGAAGCGATGATGGGCCCTAACTCCGTCAAATGTCTTGAAACCATAAAATCCGTGATAGTTCCATACACGAGAAATCAAGTTTTGAACTTGGAAGACCCTCCGGAAAGGTGTAAAAACCTATCGGTCGTATTTGGATCTATAAAGAAACAAACATGGATGTTTCACATCTATGAAATAGTCGACATGTCGTAAAGTATTTTACGACAATGTTCAAGGAGTTGACTATGACAAGATTTGATCTTTCATAGCGATATTTAGTCTGGACGGATTAAAGTAGCAACCACTACATATAATTTGGTATATGGTAGATGAATAAACAAAACAAAGTTCTTTTAATAGAATGGTTACCTAGGACGTGTACATGACACGATCCAAAGGGTTTTGTTAATTCAAAGGATGCTAAAAGGGGCATGCAAACTTCAATGGTTGAGGTAAGCATCGCGGAGTTGGAATCTTCACCATGATGAAAAAGGAGTTTTTCATCAGGAGACGATGAAGATGCTTGCATTTGCAAGAAATTAAGTGGGAGCGCTGAGACATATTGATAATACATTATGTGGAGGACATCTTGTTGATTAGAAATGATGTATCTTTTATTGACAAAGGTTAAGGATTTCATTTTGATGAAAGACTTAGGCAAAACCCGAATATTTAGCATGAATGTCTATAGTGGATAGACGGTGACGCTAATATGGTTGTGCCAAACGTACATATATGAGATATTGAAGGAGTTCAATATAGAAACGACAAGAAACGGTTCTTGTCGCATGGAAAGAATTGAATCAAGATTCAAGTGTATTGACACTTGATAAGTGAAACAAGATTCAAGTGCTTTGACACTTGATGAGTGAAATCACAAGGATGCTTTGATCAATTATACCATGATATGTACACATCCAGATATGTCCTATGCTCTAAGTGTTATGAGCATATACCAGAATGAATCATAAAATGATCATTGGACGATAGTGAGGATATTCTTATGATCTTTTGGAAGAACTAAGAATATATTTGTGTAGAGGTGACAAACAATTACAAATAGTTCATTGTAAAGCGTTACATTGATACTAGTTTTGTCACAAGATACAAATTAAGTTTATCTCAATTTAAACTATGGGTGGCACAATGAAATGGAAAGAAAGTTTCCATGATGGATTTGGATGAAATCCATAGTTAAGACATTGTGACGAATACTACAACAAAAAAGGCTAAGTATATGACTGCTATAGTAGCAGCAAAGGAGGGAATTTGTGTCAAGAAGTTTGTTATCAAACTAAGGTGTGGTTCGTAACGGGCTAACACTAAAGATATATTGTACGACAATAGTATCGACGTGTTTTAACCCCAAGGAACTAAAGGTCTCACCAAAAGACCAAATTTATACAATGCCATCTCATTGGAGAATGAGTGATGCGTGAAGACGCAAAGACATGCAAATACACACGGACCTGAAAGTGTCAGATCCGTAGGTTATGTTAACCACTTGCAATTGCGTATATGGAACACCGGAAAGCCATAAGTGTTCAATACGCAAAGTTTCCAAACTAGATTATTGTCTCTAGTGCAAGTGGGAGACTGAAGGGAATATGCCCGAGAGGCAATAATAAAGTGGTTATTATCGTATTCCTTGTTTATGATAAATGTTTATTTTACATGCTATAATTGTATTAATACGGAAACATTAATACATGTGTGTTTAATAAACAAAAAGGAAGTTCCTAGTTATGCCTCTCTTATAAACTAGCTCGTTGATTAACAAGATGATCAAGGTTTCCTGATCATAGACATTGGATGTTGTTAATAACGAGGTCACAACATTAGTGTAATGGTGTGATGAACATTCATCCGAAGTATAGCATTACGATCAAAGTCATTGAGTTTATATTGCTATAAACAACTTACGAAGTAGTCCTAATCCTTAGACCATGAGATCATGTCAATCACTAACACCGGAAGAGTTTCTTGATAACATCAAACGTCACACCGTAACAGGGTGATTATAAAGATGGATTCAGAACTAATAAAGTGTTATGTTGAGGCCCATGGATCGAGAGTGGAATTTGTTCATCCCGATGACGGATAGATATGCTCTGGGCCCTCTCGGTGGTATCACATTGATTAGCTTGCAAGCAAGTGATTTGATCACTAGAATATTATATCATGGGAACGAGAAAAGAGTGCATGTCAGTAACAAGATCAAACTAGGTATGGAGATACCGATGATCGAATCTCGGACATGTAATATATCGTGAAGCAAAGGTATTAAGATACTAGCGTAAAAGGTTCTGACGATCACAAGAAAGTCATCGTTGAATGTGTGGGAGTCAGTATGGGTCTCCAGATCTCGCTTCTGATTATTGATCTGAGAGGGGTCTCGATCATGTCCGCATTATTCGCGAACCGTAGGGTGATACACTTAAGAGACACCGACATCCATTTGGAGCAAAAGTTTCATGCCGAAAAGAATAACAAGCGCAGGAATTTATTTCACTAGATAGCGAAACAGGTTTTCGGGTGAAATTGCAGAAAGTGTTTCTGCATGTGAAATGAAATACTAGCAAGGGGTTATTTGTGAATGTTTGTCATTAAAGTAATTGACAAAATTCTAAATAAAATAAAAGAGTTTTATTTAATGAGAGTTTGCATTAAATTTGGTGGAAATTTAATGGGAATTTGAGTGGGTTTTTGAGTGGAGGGAATTGAAAGGCTTTTGTGTGAGTGGAGTGTCCACCCAAATGAATGAGGGAGAGGTGGGGGCACCCTCCATGGCCGGCGGCCATACCCCCTTGGGCTGCCCCCCTCCCCTATATAAGGAGCCTCTCCTCTCACTTCTCACTCACACCTCCTCGTGAAGGATCTCTCTCCCCCTCTAGAATTTATCCCCCATGGTCTCGGACTAGCGAGATACATGTTCCCGGTGGCTATTCGTCAAGAAAGAGTTGTGCTTCCGCTGCATCACTGGAGCGAGGAGGCGGAGGTTGCTCGGTGCCTCGATCGTGTGTGCGAGCACGGATGCGCTGTTGTTTTGCGGCGCTAGGACTTCCTCTCGATCTTGAGATAGTCAAGAGATCGTCTACATCATCCACGAGTTTGGACTCGTTAAGCTTTGTCGATCTTCAAGGGTATGTTCTCTACGGATATACATCCGCCCGTTGTTTGTATCTAGTAGATAGATCTTGGTACATAGTTGTTCCCATCGTAGGAATTTTTTTTGTTTTTTATGCTGCGAACCCTACACTAATATCCCAGGGCCACACGGGCCATAAAACGGTCGTTAAGGACACATTTAACTTTGTTCCAAGAGTAGGGTTAAGCCAAACCGGTCGGTTGGGACAGCCAGTCAAGCCAGTCAAACCAACCGCTTCCGACCGAGAGCGCGCGTCACACTGACTGTAGCTTCCCCGACGGCGGCGGCAGACCTCACCCATCGTTCTCGGCGCCGGCACGGCAATTAATTTAGGCGGCGACGCTTTTGTTCGACGGCGAAGGTGGTGAGTGCTATTTGAAAGCTAATTCCTCTCCCATTCTTCTCAATTCGAGATCTGAGCGTGCCCATTGATGCTAGATTGTGGAGGCGAGGGTGTGCTGAACAGGGCGAGGGGGAACGAGATGGAGCATGGAGAGGGGACTTCTAATCGGTATATCCCGTATCTCTGCACTTAATTTCTCTAAGGTTGAGATCTTTGTTCCCTTCCGCTAGCTCACAGTGCCTGCCAAAAACAGGGGAGACGACGTTGCGCACCAAACCTTCGAATTTCGCATCAATTTCTTTCCCTCTAGGGCTGTTTTAGTTGATGGAAGCACGCAGCTCATTGAGAGAGACACAGTTGTTAAATGGGAGGTGGAATTAGAACATGTTGATCCCCAAGAGCTAATAAACATGGGAGAGGAGGCGGTGAGAAAAATGGTGGAAAAAATTGGGGATAGTGTGGTTTGGGGGCCAGAGCAAGAAGTTTCTTTGTTACGATTTGATGATTGCAAATGTGACTATGTTAGGGTTGAGACAGGAGAACATATAGTTGATGAAATCGATGAGCGAAACGGTTGGACAAGCAAAACTGTTCTATTTTTAGCATAGCTCATTGATCTGAAACCTTATTCGAGGGTTGGATATGTGGCCTCGAAGCTGGCTGCTCAGATGGCCGAGGATGATTGGGCTGCACAAAGGCAAGTAATGCCTATACTTACTGAGTTGGAAGTGTTAACAGTGGAGGAGGATGCTAATGCACAAGGGGATGCTGCAGATGCTAATGCACAAAGAATTGTAACTGTTGACTGGAATTCAGTTGAGATACATGACCGGACTGATTTGGTCATTGCACCAATAGATGACATTGAAATGGCAAAGCTTTTTGGCATTCCTATAGATGATAGAGACAAGGAGAAGAAGAGGGATGAAGCTGCAAATGATGGTGACAACCATTTAAGAGATAAAGAGGCAGATATAGATCTAGAGTTGTTGGAAAATGCTGCAGTTCATGTAGATGATGCACATGATGATGAGCTAGTAACAGTTTATGACAAAGAGGACCTAGTTATTGAAGTTGGGAGATTGTTTCCAAGCATGGATGAATTCAGGATGTGTTTCAGGACATATGCAGTCAAACGTGAGTTTGCTACCAAGACTATGTGGACTGATAAAAAGAAGTTCTATGCAAAATGCGTAGGTTATGATGGTGGTGCCAAGCCTTGCAAGTGGTATATATCTGCTAGACGCCAACCTGATGGAAGGACAATAAGAGTGAATCAAATTCCAAAACCTCATACTTGCATTACAAGTTCTCAAACAGTTACAAAGATGACATCACAATTATGGGTTGCAGAAAAGATCAAGCCCATTTTAGCCACAACACTAAACAACACTTCAAAGAGACTGAAAATAGACTTGGAAAAGCAGTACCCCATTAAGCCGAATTATACTACAATGTGGAAGGCAAAGCAAAGGGCAATGAAAGAGCTATATGGTGATTGGGCAAATACTTTTCGAATGCTTTATAACTTCAAAGCAGAAGTAGAGAAGAGGTTACCTGGCAGTGTTGTGGAGATAGATACTGAGGTAACAGCTGATGGGAAAGTCTTTTTCTCTAAATTCTTCATGGCTTTAAAGCCTTGCATCGATGGCTTCAAAGCAGGGTGTCGTCCATATTTGAGTATAGACTCATCTTTCTTGACTGTAAAGTGGAATGGTCAACTAGCAGCATGCAATGCTTTAGATGGAAACAATTGGATGTTTCCTATAGCTATTGACATGTTTCAGTCTGAGACAGAGGCATCATGGACATGGTTCATGATGCAGTTGAAAAGATGTATAGGGTCAGTCTCTCCATTGGCAGTGCACACAGATGCATGTAAAGGTTTAGAAAATGCAGTGAAGATTGTTTTCCCTCATGCTGAGCAGAGGGAGTGCTTCAGCCATATGTGGATGAATTTTATCAAAAAATTCAGAGGACATGATTTTGGACGCATGTGGCCAGCAGCAAGATCTTACACCAGACAGACACATTCGTATCACCTTGAGAAGATTAAGGCGGCATGCTCCGAGGATAGGGTCAAGTTTTGTACATGGTTGGAAACCTACCATTCTCTTTTATGGTACAGGTCAGGTTTTAACACTGCCATCAAATGTGATCATATCAACAATAATTTGGCAGAAAGTTTCAACAACAAAGTGAAGGAGTTAAAAGACTTGCCTGTCCATGACATGGTTGACCATATCAGGATTATGATCATGAGGTTGTGGGAATTGAGAAGAAGGCTGGGTGATGTTCCTCAAGGAGATAAGCTTCCTGATGTTGTGCAGCAGGTGGTCAACATGAGCAGAAATCTTGCACATTTGCATGTTGATAAATCCTCATTGTGGGGTGCTGAAGCCAGATATACAAAGACTGGCAGTAGGCATGTTGTTGACACTCAATTGCATGAATGCACATGCCTTGAGTGGCAACACACTGGGAAGCCTTGTGAGCATGCCATACTTTTCTTGGCCTCCAAACACAAGCTAAATATGCACCCATATTTGCATGAATATTATTCTGTAGCAAAATTCAAGGCTGCATATGGAACACCAATTCCAGCACTTACAGATCAGTCTCACTGGCCTGAAGTGGACATTCAGTTCTCCTTGTGTCCTCCTTTGATGAAAAGAAAGGCTGGCAGGCCCAAGCAGAGTAGATTCAAGGCTTGGTTTGAGAAAGGTGGGAGCAGCAAGAAGGGAAAGAAAGATGAAAAGAAAGATGTCAAGCCAAAAAGGGCCCAAAAAGGTAACAAGAATAGATGCATACTCTGTGAAGAACTTGGACATCGAGCTGGCTCTACCAAGTGCTGATACACTGCTGAAAAGCCAAAGTATGTTCATCCAAAATCTATCCCATTTCTTGTTGATGATTTTTCTCCCCCAGCTAACTTCTTGTTTTCACGAGGAGCGTGGAGAAAAAGTCCCACCTCTTGTTGTTGACGAATGCTGGCCAGTGAAAAGGGCAAGAATCAATGGCCAAAGAAAGAACAGAACTAACCAGATCATGTTTGGTGCTACTGAGGTGCAATCTGAACTTGTTTTGGAGGATGATGTGCGAACTGTTGAGGCTTTAGGGCACACCGTTTCTGATTTGGAAGCTCTGGTGCAAAATGAGGGGCAAAATGAGCATGTTGTTGAGGCTCTAGTGCAAAATGAGCCTGTTGTTGAGGCTCTGGTGCAAAATGAGCATGTTGTTGAGGCTCTGGTGCAAAATGAGCCTGTTGTTGAGGCTCTGGTGCAAAAGGGGGTGAAGGAGACTCTTGGACGTGTTGTGGGGAGGCTAGATGGTAATGGTAAGAAAAATAAGAGCATAAACCTGTTGTGTGGTGTGAAACTTGTAAAGGAGAAGAAAACGAGGGGTAAAAAGAGCCAAAGAAATAGACTTTGAATTTGACACTTGTTGTTGTTGTAAACATTTGTTATTGTAATAATTTGGCAGTTTTTGTTGTTGTAAACATTTGTTATTATAATAATTTAGCACTTGTTGTTGATAATTTGGACAAAATTCAAATATGATGGTAAATTTGAATTTCAACAAATGTAGCTGTGTACTTTTCTATGTTTGTATGAGCTTCCAACGTTTTTCTCATATGTAGAGTACAACTCATCCTCACCCTGATCCCTTTTGTGAAGTACAACTCACCCTCACCCAAAATGTGGTAGAAATGGGCTCCAAAGCTAGGGTAAACCACCCCATTTCTAAGCAAGTTTTTTTTCGACCATTTCTAAAACCAAGTTTGATATTTTTCCTCACAACTATGACACATAACATGAAAACATGCAAAGGTTTTGTATTTTTTTGATTTTTTTGAATTAGTTATGCACATTTGAATGTCTGGTAAAACTTTTTGAATGGTTTTCATAAATATTCTTAGCTAGGGGCTGAGGCTCACAAAACTAGCATTGGATATCTAATGAAATAGCATGTTGTGAACCTAAAAATGATTTTTACAAAAAATCATCAGCATGAAATCATGTACCTGTAGTTCATATCTTACCCACTTCCAGCCGATTCGGCAGGATTTGTCTTTTTCACCAGGGATGGAATAAAAGGTTTGAGATACTCAAGTTGGGAAATTGTACAGGCTAGGTGGTCTAGTATTTTTGAAAAATAGGATGTTACCATTTGGAAACTTCAATTTGGTGGTTGCTTCACAAATCCCCCCCCCCCCTTTCGGCACTCAGAAAATAGAAAATGGATTTTATGTGCGTCGAAAAGGAAAACTTTGTGCTACAACATTGTTAGTCATCCCATTATACACATGCATGCCCAATATGGTCACATTATCACAAACTATGCCTTAATTCTAGCCATATCATTGGTCATTTGACCCAGAAGCCAGAAAACCTCGGAGGAGATAGGTCATTTTGTGAAGGGTTTTTTGAAATATGATCCATAGACCAAGTTTGATATTTTTCCTCACAACTATGTCAGATAACATGACACCATGCGAAGGTTTTGTATTTTTTTTTATTTTTTTTGAATTAGTTATGCACATTTGAATGTCTGGTCAAACTTGTGAAACCCCGTTGACTGCATCCTAAACCTAGCTAACCCTAAGGCCGAATGAGGAACGCATATCTAACCCTAGCGCGACACTGTGGCCGTCCGATCGCGTCTTCTAGAAGGATTCCGCGGGTGGCTCTGGACGATCCGTGGAAGGGGTTGTTCTGCAACCTGATTGGTTGACGTCTCTTAGAAGGATTTCACGGCTAGCTCTTAGCGATCCGTGAGATGGATGATTCTGGAATCTTATTGACTTGCATCGTTTTTCCATGAACAGATAAGGTACAGCGTGACACACTCCATTGACCGTTGGACCGAGCGTGGCATGCGAGGGCGCTGGGCGGGTCGGGCTGCACCATGCATACATGCTATGCATCGCGTCGCAGTCTAGCTATTTTACGTGTAGCCAACCGATGCAGCAGCGCGTCAGCGTATTTACTCTCTCCGTCGCATTAAATAAGTGTACGTCTACTAATAACTTTTTTCAGTCAAACTTAGTCCCCTCGGTTCATGCGCCATAGAAAAAGTTAATATTTATGAACTTTGACTATGTATATATAAGAAAAAATATCAAAATCTAAAATATGTAATAAATATAAGGTATAGCGTGGCACACTCCATTGACCGTTGGACCGAGCGTGGCATGCGAGGGCGCTGGACGGGGCGGGCTACACCATGCATGCATGCTATGCAGCTGACTCTCGCGTCACAGTCTAGCTATTTTGCGTGCAACAGTGCTGCAGCGTATTTACTCCCTCCGTCGTATTAAATAAGTGTACGTATAACAACTTTCTTCAGTCAAACTTACTCCCCTCCTGGTTCATGCGCCATAAAAAAGTCAATATTTATAAACTTTAACTACGAATATAAGAAAAAATATCAAAATCTAAAATATGTAATAAATATAATTAGATTCACCATAACACATACTTTTATATTATATAAAATTGATATTATAAATTTAGTTTCATACTCCCTCTATTCCCTCCAATTGATATCCCTCTGATTACTCCCACCAATTTTTCTTCTCACCCGTTGAGTTTCCATGTGTAGGTTTATTGCATGCGGTGTGTAAAAACGAACGACTTTGCTGCATGTCGTGACAACTACCTTAGTCCTAGATTCCTGCATTTATTACCGAGTAAATCAAGGCCAAATTCTATTTTCTCTTTTATTTTTCACTGCCAATGAACAACTACCTTGGACGTTTTTTCTCTCTTTCCCATTAATGCATGCATGTATGCAGGGGCGGGGGCGACGGTGCAGGGATCACGTTGCATCCTAGCAATTTTTTTGCACTAACCGCATTGATCACGCACGCGGCTACGCCCGCTGCCTACACGCAACGCAGCGCACGCGGTTGCGCGTACGCTGGATTCCCACGCCGCCCTTCATGCCGAGCCCTCAATAAATAGGCAAAACGCCTTTGCCTTCTCATCTCATCTTGCCCCTCATCTTCAACCTCGAGCCCGTCCCTTTGCCTCCTCCCAGCCCCAAACCCCAAAAACCACTCCGGCGACCATGGCGACCTCCCCCCCCGCTTCCCTTCGGAGTTCGAAGTCAGCGACGAGGACAACCACCCGGACCACAAGCAGGTCTGGGAGCAGGACGCGCCCACGCGCCCGAGGCGTGGCAAAAAGGGGGGCGATGCAAAGCCCCGTCCTGCCCCTGGGCCCAGGGCCACATCGTCCACAACTCCCTCCCCAGCGGCGACAACCTCCCCAACGACGGCCCCTCCGAAGAGTATTGGAAGGCGGCGAAGAAGGAGGAGGAGGAGGAGCTGGCGGCTTACGCCAAGTGGGAGGAGAAGCAGGCCGCCCACGCCTTGAAGAAAAGGCGGAAACGGGAGGAGAAGGACCGACAGGAGGCCAACCGATGGGCCTTCCAGGAGGAGCAGCGGCGACGGGAGCAACGGGAGAGGGCGGCGGCATGGAATGTTGCGGTGGCGGCTTGGAAGGCGGCGGCACCAGCATCGCCCCCACCGCCGATGGAGTAGGGCGGAGAGGTTGACCGGCAGCCGGGCGGGCTAAACCCACGTAGTAGCTAGGGTTAGGGTTTAGCCCAGGGTTTAGGCGCCTAGTTGCCCTTCCCTTCTATATTGTACCCGTTTTCTTTTATTGTAATGTTATCGGGCTATCTAATATATGTAATGTTATCTAATATATTATCTATCCCGTGTTTTACTCATGCCCGCAATATTTATAATATGTTATCACTCGACTTGTGTTTTATTG
The DNA here is from genome assembly GCA_916181665.1 of Avena sativa. NCBI lineage: Eukaryota > Viridiplantae > Streptophyta > Magnoliopsida > Poales > Poaceae > Avena > Avena sativa. The sequence goes on along the minus strand of OV702285.1, from coordinate 57,841,409 downwards.
TATTGTCATTTGTCAAAACACCCAAAACAACAAGTGCATAAAACAAAAGACACAAAAAAGTTCTCATATAATACTCGTGCAATATTTATAAAATGAGTGAAATTAGAAAAGCTCAAGGAAGAATAAGTTAACGTTATGATGGTTGATTATTTTCAAACAACACATGGTTTAATTTCAAACAACACATTTACATATTTACATAAGTTAAAGGGGCGCCCAAGTTATGTTAGTTAAATGGATGCCCTTGGCCTTCATTTATATATTTACTTTCGCAAAAAATAAAAGATTGCGACCTGAGCACGAGTATCTGCAGATCCACATGTCCCTAGTTAGATTGTAACGTGAGTACCATTTTTTTGCCCAATCTACAAGTAGTTACTATTGGGCCTAGATACGACCATTTTGGCTTGACTAAATTCTATATGGGCCTGGCCTTTTTCAATCACTCCTCGTCAATTGTTTTTTTAACTTTGCAACCCCTCCCCGTCCCCTACACACTGATAAAACTAAAGGAACACTGACGAAACTGAAGGAACACTGATTTAGAAAACAAAGCAGCTCAAAATTAACCCGAATTTGTGTTGCATTTTATTCAAGCCAAAGACATAGACCATTACATCCATTACAAAGCATCACTCGGATTGCGTTTTCTAATGACTAATGATCAGGAGATAAACTAATCCAAGAGAAATTACACAAAAATAAAAAAAATGGCCATCAGAGTGTCCTGCTTCTTCAATTCGATGATTTGCCTTAGCTGCTTGTTCATCCTCTTCAGCTCGGCCTCCACTTCCGCATCCACCGTAGTACCAGCGGAAATGGGGTTGCCACATCCCAATTGCTCCACCACGGACGGGTTTTCGAGCTCCCGGGATGCTACCTCCACCCCAATTCGCTCGATGTACTCATCAAGCCACTCAAAATGCCCACATTTTGGCAGTTCCTAAAATCGCAAAGATGAACCCTAAATCCCAAATATCGATGAAATGCATGAAATTTCAAAAAAAGCGAGAAATTGGCGCTCGGAACACTCAGATCTCACCTTTCCTGGCTCGGGCTTGCTCTCACACTTCACAAATTTTTGGCCAATGTTGTCGTTCTTGTCGGTGGATGTGACAAGCCGCTTCAGGAGCGCGGTATGGGGGCAATCGGGGCACCTCCTCATCGGCACCGCACCATACCGAGGCCATGAGCGGTGGGAGGCTGAAGCAGAGCTCGACATCCCTCGCCGGCGTTGCCGCACTTGCTCGCCGGAGAAGAAAACGGAAGGGGATGAGATGCTGGAACGGTGGCGGGAGTGCTCGGGTGCGGGGACGGATCGGGGCCAACGGCTCTCTTCAACCATGACGTGGGTCCCACGATATGAGGTGGACATCAGGTGAGTTCCGCCGTGACGTGGAGAGGCTGTGGGTCCTACTCTGCTCAGCTGGTTCGAATTCGTTGACGGTCTCGTGAGGTTAAGTGGAAGTGTCGCACAAGAGCTATTTGCCGCTTTAGAAGTGTCGCATGCGAGCTATTCTTTGCAACGATGTAGCGTTCCTTCCAATACCACGTAAAGACGCTCGCATGGGAGCTATAAGCCCCCTAAACAATCGGTAGCAACTATCGTGTTCATCGTGTCTGGGTTGCAGCATCTGCTAGCACAACACTTCCTGTGATGATGCCAGCGGCGGAGGGCGGCGCATGAGGACACATATAACGGGAATGCAGGCTGCACCGCGGAGCTCGTTCAGCACCTCCTAGATGGTTGAGAGAAAATCACAACTTCATCTTTAATCTTGAGAAGTTCATTTTCAATCTTGATGAGAGGCTACATATGAATTCCTCTACTTCCACAAAAACTTGCAACACCAGAGTTGTGGAAAACAGCGAGATCAAGCTACTCATGGAAGAAACATTCAGACAGTCGATCATATGTGACAAATCTGAAGAAAGACGTCCAATAAAGCTCCAAATAAGAACACAAACATGAGAAGATACAATTGATGAAACTTGGTTTCGACTGTCGGAATGGAACCCACCATCGACTTGCATCTTCTTCATGTAGAGGTTGTTTTGAATCGGAGCATGGTCGTACTAATTATAAGAGGCTATGGATAAATTAACACGTTGAGGGAGGAGAGAGAATGGATCCTCACCTACGCGCGCGTGCAAGGTTGCGGGCGCAAACACAACCTGAAGACGATGCACGAAAGCAAACGGACCATTTTCGTCACCAAACAGGTAGCCAACCTGCAGTATGCTGCCATCTATAGTGCTATAGTACACACCCGCGTGGCTCCACATTCGCCATACATTTTGATTCCGACCAAACCTCTGTTAGCGTCCACTTGATCAGCCCAACAATAAGAAAAGAGACCACTGCATCCCAAAAATCCGGACTGAAGGGAGAAAGAAACCTCTCCCTTATAAGCTGGGTATGGCCTCCTTCCATAGACGAGGTGGGACTAAACCAAACAGCCTCCACTAGTCAACATATGGGTCCTAACAACCTCGTAGACCAATTAAGCAAGTGCGCATGCATGTGGGTACCAGCGACAAAACTTAGCATCACATGACTAATGATTTGTAAACTGCTATACTAACATGCATGTACGCATTCTCGTTTTGTCTGGTCCGAGACAAGTGTGTGTATATGATCAATGCTGCTTTCAGATGGGATACGATCGGATCACTGTCGTTGGAAATAAAGAAGGGTGATTATTAGTGTGTGACATGACATGATCCTACCATGTGCTGACCTGTGTCGTTCCATGCTGTCTTAATAAGCAAGTGCAGGCTGGATGTGGGGTCGTTGGTCAATGCTCTTTCTCCGTCCACTAGTAGTACAGTGCATGTATAAGACCTTGTTTTCACAAATCATTTTAATTTTCCAACATATTTTGTACTATTTGAGAACAGAGGAGTAGCTAGAGACGGATTAGACGATTAGATTGATCCGCAATTAGACGGAGATCGGATCGATGCTGCTGCTTAATTGGCTCGCATGCAAGATCGGAGCATGATCGATCGATCCAGCGGAACAGTGATTGCCAGCAGTGTAGAAAGAAACACGAGGTTCATGAAAGAAACATGATGGATCCATCGATCGATCGTGTGCAGCAGCATGCATGTTCGGAGATCATCTTCTTCGATCCATTGATCTGCCATGCATGTTCCCCCGTGCATATGATGCCAACTTGAGATCGGTCGAGCTAGCCAAGCACCAGCCCAGCAGAATCGTAGCGATCGTCGAAATGCCAGTGATGGTCAGTTCGCACTAATCAATTGCACGTGTTGCATGCCAAGTTGAGCTCGGTCGGTCGGTCGAACGCCCTGTCTTCTCCGCGATGGCATCTACTAGTACTGCTAGCTCGATATACTACACTAGTGGAAAAAGGGTCTTCGGTTCCGGGCTCCAACTCGCTCTAATTTCGGTTTTGGCGCGGGACTGTGAAAACGGGACTAGAGGCCCCCCTCTCACTCTAGTCCCGGCTCGCTACGGCCCGCGACTGATAACAGCCACGTGCCTGTTTCAGCGCCGCGGAGGGGGGCGGAAACCCTCTAGTCCCGGGCCGTAATACCATCCGGGACTATAAGATTTCCTGCCGCGGCAGAGAATTGTGTGTTTCTCAGCCGTGGCAGAGATTGTGTATTTCTTTTTTTTGCCATTTCGTTCCTTTTTCGTTTTGTGTTTCACTATAATTTCAAACATATATTTAAGTACACATATTCTACGCCGGTACATACACAGTACACGTTGATGCATCTATATAATTAATCGATCCCTTGCAAGCATACATTGATGATATATATATATCAAAAGAAAGAAATGTTTTGAAATTACATGGTCATTGATGAATATATATATCATATCAACTACATGGAGATCACTAAGGCAAATCGAGTTCCACGTCATCCGCATAATGCTCTCCATGTACATCAAGGACCTCCTTTATCATAAATTCCATTAGCTCCTTTTGAATTGCTCTTATGCGCTGGTCTGGCTCTAGTTTCTCCCGTAAACTATAAATATAATGTGAGTCAACTTTCCACTCACTGTTCAACTCGTGGATGTACTCGCAGCCATAGTATCCACATAAATGAGTTCCTGGTGGCTGTTGTAAACTCTTCACCATTTTATAAGTTAGCTCCTTTTTGAATGGACCTGGTATTTTCTGTCTGAACCGTGTCCAAAGCCTGCTCGGCAAAGAAAATGAACAAATGAGTTATTAGTTACTTGATATCAGGAAATGAACGAAAGATACCGATATAATGCGATAATGATTGAAAGTACTTATGGAGCATTGCTTTCATGTCGCTCCACTGCCTTGGTCCCAACTTAATGAGTCATGGACTTCAACTAGGGACTTGTTAACTTGAATGTTTAGCAAGATCCAGTGGAATCTGCAGACGTTTACATAAGCATACATGCATAGCTCATCAAGTAAGCAAAAATAAAATATGTATAAGATAGAAACACTCACTTGAAGTTGTAAGGAAATAGTATTTCCTTAACAAAATTATTCTCGGTTAAGAACCTGCACAGGTCTTCCTCCACGTCCTTGGGGTGATTCTTTAACGTATATTCATTAACGATATATGGGTCAATGAACCCAACGTCATATCTTCTAGCTCTTTTGCATTCAAACATCTTCATTCTGCAGAATATAATATCATACAAAAGGATATATAGTTAGGATTATATATTAAATGTAATGAACGAGCTGAGCTACAAACTTAATTATAGAAATAAATCACTTACAAACAGTAGCAACCAATAATAGATTTGTTGAGGGCGCACTGGTTGTATAATTGAAACAGTTCGATCATTTGAACCTGTATCGAGTATGGTTTGAAGTGATGCTCCTTTCTAACGTCCACCGGAACCAATCTTTCTGATGCTTTTTTTCTGCTTGCGACATGTACCATTCGTGCAGATTTCGCATATGTGTGGATAGACGCGCGAGCTCCTTATTACTGACTAGAGGCTCCCCTTGGACATACTTCCGTACTATCTAACACACTAGCGTATCTTCATAGCCTAAATATTGACCAAGAGACATATTTGCTTCGGTAGCAAGTGCTTTGGCCTGCGATACAGTGATGCTCATTAGTGTAGCATTATTACGGGTTCTGGGGTCCATTATTTGCATGTCCGTATCCATTTCAGCTCTGAAGGCCTTGTCGATGTCTGAAATGACTTTGAGCGGGGCGACCGATTGATTCTTCTGTGCTCCGAGCTGGACAACTTGCTTCCCGCTTTTTGCACTTGTGATTTTTTTTCTTCTGTGCTTGCTTAATAATCTCTCGGTCATAGTCTGATTCCAGATTCATCGATATCTGGGATGGTTGCTCAATAAAGGACTTAGCCCACTTTTTAGTTTTTTCATCATATACCGTCTTTGGCTCATGCTTTTTAGGTGCAAAATGCACCTTAACTTGGGCAGCCACATCCACGTTAGTTTCCGCACCGGTCTTGTCATAAGGTCTTTTTGGAAGAGCCGGCGGGATGTCGACTATCTTCGCCGTTTGACCTATCTTCGATGTGGGGCGTGGGGGAGCGTCGACCTTTCGTTTTTTCGACGAGGTAGTAGTACTGCACGGAGGCGGAGGCGGAGGCGGAGATCGAGTATTGTGCGGAGGCGGAGATCGAGTTGATGTACTCCTGCTTCGGCGATCGTCAGCGGGGCGGGGTGGACTTGGAGGTTGACGATAATCGGGTTGGGGTGGACTTGGAGGTTGACGATATTCGATGCGGGCTGTGACAGGCCGGGACTGTTGGCGTTGTTCACATCGAATCGAAGACCTTTTTTTTCCAGTAGTGCTACTATATATATACGCTTGGCTTGTTCCTTCTCTAAAATCGCGCCGCGCAGGCCATCACGCGTGATGCACGTACGTGCAGGCATGAGCCTATCCAGATGACTCGTCGAGCTAATGTGTGCCACATGGAACTGGCAGGTGGGTCCCACTGCCAGTTAGCGTGTTAATTGTGGTTAGATAACAATCAGTGCATCTTGTGACATCGACTGGTATCATTTAGAAAAATTAACATGTAAAATGGTAGTTTTATGCTAACAACTCTGCATACCACTACGTGAGGCTTCTTCTTTTTCTCGTTTGAATGACTCGCTCAAGTAGATGCACGAAACGATTGGCTTCAGTCCGCTATACCCTATTCTTATTTGTTTAATAAAGAGAATATATTAATATCACGAGGATATCAAATACACACAACCTATGCAGCTTTCTTGGAACTTGGCTCTGTATGATTATTTTTTACTAGTTAGAAGCTTAATTACATTTTGTGATTGGTTTGCAATGCAAGAGGATAAATTATTTTATTGATGGTAATCCCACTATTCGAAGGAACTTCAACAAGGGAAATGGGAGGAGGCCACGGAGATTACAAACTTATGTTGAAATACCATGCGATCCAAGACAAGTTCTAAACTTGATGAAGTGATATTTCTCATGTGTAATACTAGATGCCAAGAGATGACTTCTAAGTTCATTATAGTACTTGTAAGGAGGAAACGAGGGTAAAAGGAGGACAAGAGACATAAGGACGAATAGGAAAAATAATGTTTCAGTCGGAGTGTATTATTTTAGGCTTCACAAAATGGCTAGAAAAGTAGGTAGTGGGTATCAACTATTGAGCAATAGAGGATACTCCCCGATCAATGCGTTAAACTTGTAAAAGAGTAATTTGTAATCTTCGAGGTTTGTATTTGTGTGTACCCTGGTGTTATGTTTCTGTTATCAAGTTAGTTTTTTGTGTATGTCTATGGCACGAACAACATTTGGTCATCTTTCGGGTCATATTTGCTACCAGATTTAATTTCCCTCTACAAAAGGCCTTCTAAAATAGGTAGGAAAATATATTGTAATTTCGATTAATAATTTCTCATATAATGGTACTCTCAAAGTTTTATGGATAGGGTATTATTAAGGTTGTTAAATGCATATATAATTGAAATCATCTATTCGTAACCACATTTTTGTTTACATAAAATTTGTTTATGGTATCCTAGTTCGAATGTGGGCATGTTACATTTGAAATGACCTATTATTTTATTGATGTATATTTTATATAAATTAACATCTGCACCACACGTGCCTAATTACTAGTCTAAAAAAGAGACCCACGAACAAAACGAACCAATGACTCCGCCGAGTACTGTCGATTGATCCTAGGCCCACATACCTTGGGAGAATGCTGCGTGTACCTCCTACTCCATGTTTGATGATAATTATTTTCCTTTGAAATGGAGGATAAGTATGTTTGATGCTAATTAAGGATGTGCAATTCTTCACAACAATACCCTGTTTTGCTCTCATCTGCAGAGCTTGGTGTCTTTCAACCCTTTTTCTATTACTTTCTACTCCCGTGCTTCCTCTACTCTATGATTGCATTCATGGAAGCTACGAGTGAACAATAGTTTTTGGTTTTCTTGGCTAGTACAACCTTGATTTATTGGAGGTTGATCAAGAATTCTACTTTTAATTCTAGGCTTGACATTAGCCAACAATTATTTCATTGATTTACTTGTTTAGACAACATTTTAGCTGATTTGCACAAAATTGCAGCCCAACACGCAGACATCGGTATTGAATTACCAACCAACTGACAAGGACCGCACTTGGAAGCAACACTCACCGGTAGAATAATTTATTGTGAGAAATACATTTCAAATCAGAAACATATTATATACACCATTTCATGTCTCCTCGGAGATTTAGCGAATAAATCAAACAAGAATTAACAGAAGTTGCACCCATGATAACACTAAACAGAGCAGCCTGTACCCCTAGAGAAGGAAAGGATGTCCCAATCATCATTTTGCAATACTAATATAGAAAAAGTGGCACGGGGGTTTACTCTATGGTTTATTCCTGGACAGTTGGCATGACGAAGATGAAGGGAAGCCGACAAGGTTTCAAAGCCTCAAGAAAGCCTGCCTTTTTGTAGGACTCGACGCTATCGGCAAGCGTCTCCTCCAACTTCCTTGTGTTCCACCCCAAATTCCTTAGCTTATATGAGGTCATCTCCATTTTATAATCCACATCCACCATCCTACAAAAGAAAGGCGAGTGGTTAAACTTGTACTGATCATATACGCGATCCACTCCAGCGTCGTTCGTTGATAGATAGCACTCACTTCTCGGCATAACTGTAGTTAGGGTACATCTTCTTCAAAATTTCAATCAAATCCTTCATGTCAAGTTGGTCTAATGAGCATATGTATCTCTCAGATGACCCTGCCTTGTTGTATAACATGAGTAGTGCATCTGCAACATCACGAACATCAACAATGGACCAAGATTTGTTGTTCATCGTGTCAGGTCCTCCTGCATGCCAGTCGAACATGATGTAATTGCATTTACGTATAATTATGACTTCCATTACTTGAATTTTTTCGAACACTCTCTAGAAATGCACGCGAAAGAAAACCTAGGAGATCCTTGTTAAATCACTTCTCCTTACATCACATGCAACTGAGTTAGTAAGAACACATCTAATTACTGTAAAGATTTATAGATTGACAAGAGTTATTAGTTTGATGCAGTGTGGTTTTCCTTCTTTTTTTCGAGGGCACTAGTATATCCGGTTATCAAAAATACCAGAAATTTTGGTAATCTACCACAAGAGTCTATATGAAATTTTAGACTCAAAAAAATATAGTAGCTCCCTTCCATTATCCCAAAGAGAGCAAAGTTGCAGCGGTGAAGACATGGTGTTTCCACCAGCAGATTACCGGTCAACCCCCTCGTCCCTTGATGCCTCTGTTTTCTTTCATTTTTAGGAGTGAAGGGCCACATAGCAGAGTGTGAAGCAGCCAGAAAACACCAAGGACTAGAGAGTCCAAGAGAAATTCTAGCAGATGTCCTAAAATCACACTAACATGTAAAAAATACTATGAGTTCAGCAGCCATTCGCAAAAAATACTCTATCACATGCCCAATTCCAACCTCTACAAATAAATTATAGGATCCTACATAAATGCTTTTGGGATGCAAGTATCGGGTATCAACCCCCTTTTTCAGAGGTGTTAACATCATTCCCATTTTATTCCCACCCCTCTTCCCTGCTGCCTCACTCTGCACCAATGTGCTCCTTGAGATTCCGACGCTGAGGGAAAAAGCTAAGGTACATGACAAACATGTGAAATTCTTCATAGGGGTACAATGTACATCCTCTATAGAGTGTATAATCTACTCAAGTAGACGCGTCCTCTGTTATGGACACGGTCTAGGATAAGAGTCTGATATTTTTTAACCTAAACTTCTAGTAAAAGAATGAACTTGATATTTTATGACTTGTTTATGCTTGATTTGTTTGTGAACCATGAACTTGCTTTGGTGAATGAAGTGTTTTAATTACACACAACTCAGTGCACTTGTAATGTTTTGTGCTCGATTTTCTAGGAGAATTAGGATCTATGATTATGAGATGGTGATACCAGAATAGTCATAAGATCAACATGAGAATGACCAATTAATTGTGGATATACTTACTGTTAGTTCTAGGCTTCCACCAATTTGGCTATAGTTTGTCACCATTTGGCTAGAGTTAACTATAAGTATGTATTAACTCCTAGAAGTTCAAGTATATAATCATGCCCAGAATAATCAAGCTGCCAGTGATCTAGGGTTGGACTTGTCATAATCGACACATGTGCGGCAATTCCTTGAAGGCTTTTTTCCTAGGAGTTGTGTATTTTTCTTTTGTTTATGTCTTTTACCAAAGAGTTAGTGATAGTCTGGAGGAGATTATGTCGCAAGGCATGAGGCCATAGTCTTCTTTCGGGCTTGTTTGACTTAGTATAAGACTATACACATCAATCAATGCAGAGGTTGAGGTAGTTCTCCTTTTCGAAAATGTTGAAAATATTGCTCAAAATCATTATTCCGGCGATAAACAAGAAAAAAGCTTTCGAAAAGTCCTGTAGAAAACAATATGTGTTCAGATGTGAACCTTTTATTATTTACAGAAGGACCTTGCTAGTAGTATTGGGCACCACATGCTGCAGGAGAGGGCCAAAAGCAACGCCGGGGCAAATTGTGACGACGTGCAACCCGTTATTCTTTCCGTATTCCAAGGCTATCTCTTCAGCTTTGGTCTTAGCAAGACCATACCATATCTGCCAACAAAATAAAATTGACACCAAGTTAGTTATCTACTATATCAGAATTCAGAAGTCTCCAAGAAGAACTAACTAATACCGAAGTTCTTATGTTTTATGACAGTATAAGAAGACGTCCCGGTGAACAATTAATTTATTATGGGTTAAATTGGTAGCTTTCCCTGTTTTGCAGATACTTGAATTATATGTGAGTTAAATTAGATGAAGAGTATGCGATTTAATCGTATAAGAAGAATAGATGATTTTCATCATCTCGTTAGTTAGTTTTGTGCCACATAGACAAAACGAGTCTGCACCTTGAAACACGTAAGAGAGGCCTACCTGAGAGGAGCATAATACGCATGTATCTAATGACTAGGATTAGTGGCTTTGTGCTGACCTCATTTTGGCTGCAGAATTCTTTGTCTGACCAGCTGCTCTCATCTCTTACTTTACCTTGAGGCCAGCTTGAGTTAAAAATCACAGCGGCGATAGAGGAGACCTGAATGAGTTTCTGGACGTTGGTGGCCGAGCAAGCCTTGAGTACATTCCTGGTGCCCTCAATAGCTGGAGCCAGCATCTCTTTCTGCGCAACATCAATATTAAAAATCTACTCACATGGCAGAAAGAGACGAAGGCTATACGCATCGATCAAGCAGGTTTTTTTATACGTAGAGATGAGTACAACAACAACGGCCCAATACTGACATGTGTGCTATTAAAAATCTACTCACATGCGTACTACTGAAACAAAAAACATAACAAAGGGCTCCTCACATGGCTCAATTAAGGGTAAGTATAATAGTGGGCTATAAGACGCTGACATGACGCTTTATTAGCCTATGTAGAGGAGAGAGATAAGACAAAAGAGGAGAAATATACTCTCATGCAAGAGCCAACTTTATACATGCTCGTAGATAAAAACATTAAATGAGATAAAAGAGAAAGAAAGAAAGAAGATAATAACAAGTATTAATATAATAGAAACCATAGAGCCAACAACATTGTATAAATCTAGCTCTTGGTGACTTGGCAATTTCATATCGCCAGCAGCTGCTGGTTATCCTATTTTTTCGCTCTAAGTGAGCTTTAAGTACAATAAAAGGTTATAAGACTGTTGGCATGACATTTTAGCCTATGTGGAGGAGAGAAACAAGAAGAAGAAAAAGGAGAAATAATCTCTCATGTAAGAGTCTATTCTACATGTTCTTCTAGATAAAAAAAATTAAATAAGATGAAAGAGAAATATAGAAGATAACAATAAGTCTAGCTATTGGGTGATTTTCCAATTTCATATAGCCAGGTGTAGATATACTATTGTTTTTGCTCTAAGAGAGCTTTAAGTTGTTAGGCATGTTGCAGCCTAATCAACAGAACTAATACTCTCACCGGCCATATTAATGGCCTCAATTTTATCTAGATTCGTATATATCTAGTTAAATATTTAGACTGGATGTATTTATATCTAGATAAATTTAAGTCTATTTATATGAATCGGAGTGAGTACTTATTTTTCTTTTTTGAAAAAATAGGAAAACAAGAAAAAGGTAAAAGGTTGAAGATTCCTTTGAAGAACTCAGCTACTTCCCTGAAAAAAAGAACTCGGCTAATTTCAAACGTTCAATTAGTACTAGATACACTTGCCTCCGGATCAACCAGCTTGCCATCGGGCAACGGTGTGGCGACGTGGAAGACTCCCTCACACCCGGCGAACGCGGGCGTCAGCGTGTCGTAGTCGAGCATGTCCGCCTTGAACAGGCGCAGGTTCTCTGGAGCCCCATCCAGTTGCTCCAGGAACGCGTTCTTTGGATCACCTGAAGAAATTAAATGGAGATTGTTTTGCCGATGGAATATCATCAGGCGATGGAATGGATCATGTAATATATGTGGCCATGTCGCCGCCGGCCGGTACGTACATGGGTCGCGGACGGTGGCGTGCACGGCGTAGCCACGGGAGAGGAGCAGCTTCACGAGCCACGAGCCGATGAACCCGCCGCCTCCGGTCACGCACACGCGAGGCAGTTGCAGCGATTCCATCTCCTGCTAGCCGCTTGCCCCGTTTGGTATATCGATGGTAGAGAGAAAACGGAAGAGAAGGTAGACGACGATCGAGGAGAGCTGTGGTGACGAGCTATTTATTGTACTTCCTCGGTCCAAGATTTAGATTTGTCTACAAGTATATTTAAACATGTTTTAGTGTTTAAATATATTCGAATCTAGATAAAACTAAGCCACTTATTTCTGAATAGAGAGAGTACTCCATCCAGCCACCTGGCATGTGGGTGGGCGCGCTCAAAATGACAAATCTGACGCCACGCTGCTGACAGGGATGGCTCACTTGGCCATCTGCTTGTCAATGATTTTGCCCTCTAATCGTGCTCTGCGTGGCGATTATTGAACTACCTATATATAATACTCCTATGCTCGATCCTGGGTTTATTAATCGCGTGATCTGATGATGGCATATGGTATCTCACGGGAAAGACGACACAGACAGCAAGCTCGATCATATGTACTATACACTCCATCGATCATAGGTACCGCGCGCGAGCTTCACAACCGTACCCTGTTTTGGTCTCATCTGCAGAGCTTCGTACCTTTTAGACTCTTTTCTGGGGCAATGCAATCCCCCTAGGAGAGGCCTCCGGCATCATCATTATTCTTATTTGTTGGAGATTCGTGCTAGTTTTTTTTACAGAATAACCCTCCCACCTCACTTCTAGAGTCTATTACAGTTTTGCTTCTTAGGTCCTAGTGTTTTCAAGTTTTACACATATTTCGTTATTGTTTGTCTCACCACTTATTACATAGAGAAAATATATTTTTTAATTTACCATTATTCAGGGTGCATGGCTTAATGGTCGCTGACAGTGTACAGGATGAACCATGAAACTGTAGAAATACGTTGTTCTGCAATCTGCATCAACCAATATTAATACCAAGCATTATTTTTCAACAATTCTAAGTCGTTGACCATTAAGCCAATATTAACTAAAAACCAATTATTTTTTAATTTACCATTTTTCAACAATTTAGAAATTGATTTTCTGTAATCTGCATCAACCAATATTAATACCAAGAATGTTTGATACAAGATTCACACGAGATTCACGAGATTTCACACACTATCTAATATGATTTCACACACTATCGCACTGTCACTCCTCTCATTAACAGATCTACCATGATTTTTATGTGCAACCAAAGTATTTTTTTTATGTTGATTTTCATAAAACCACATTAATAAGATTAATACCAAAAACAATATTACACATTCACCGCGGATTTACAAGTGTGTCGAGATTCATAGAAGATACATACAAGAAACCCAGAATATTCGTACTTCCAAATTTGGGGAAAGCAATTTGGATAAAATGGAACCAGTCCAAGGTTATTTAATCACAGAATAAGATTAATACCAAAAACGTTTCATACAAGATACACACAAGATTCATGAGATTACTCACAATATTTAATCTCATTCACATATTTTTTTCATAGAAAACAACATTTACCTCATATTCTTGACCAAAATCATTTTTGTTTTTCCTTTTTTTTTTATGTTTCATACATAGATCCATAGAAGATTCATACCATGATCCACGTTTCACGAAATTTTTCTTACATATTATTTTCACAGAATGTTTTTCATAGATTTTTCATGTAATAATTTCTCACCCAAGATTCACACAAGATTTGAAATGGGTGGAGATCCATAAACAGATTCGCACAAGATCCATAAGGTTTTCACTCTATCAAATCTATATTAGATTTGAAATGGGCTGATCCATGAACAAAATCATACAGATTCATCCATGAACAAAATCTTTTGAACAAACTCAAATGATCCATACATTTTTTATTATGAAAATGAAACATGCATACAAGTTTAATACAAATGCAGTTTCATCATAGATTCATCACAATTAATACAAAACAGGCCATGAGAAAATCCTCGTCCACAATGGTTACAATCTTCAAAGAATCACAAGATTTAATACAAGTCCATACAAGATCGATAAGAAAATCATATAATTTCCATATATATACTTGACGATATCTGGAAAGAAGAAATTACATGTTTCATAGAACAAACAACAAGATCTAGAAAAAAAGTTCAACATGAACTCAAATCTGTATCTCTCAAACAGAATAATCCAATAGACGTTGGTGTATGCTTTCAAGAACAAAATGCAACAGACTTTATACACGTTTCCTCGAAGAATAATCTGTGTCCGGACGTTGGTTTATGCCACGGACAAGGAAATAAAAAAGAAATGAACCATAAAAAATTCTAGAACAAAATACAGCAGATCTTATACATGTTTCCTCGAGGATTCATAAATAGTTCATATAGTACATTCAACTATGTACTCAATCTCCTCTGTTTTATTCGAGAAGCACATCAGATTATCAAGTGTATAAACATAGATTCAACTTAGATTCATAGTAGTTTTCTAGAGGTATCACAAAAATATAATGATTCATAACCGTATCAATACAGATTCAACTCTTACCTTGAAAAATAAATCATAGATTCAACTCAAAATGTCAAGAAAAAATAGATCACTAAAAAACTTCAGAGAAATAGAAAGAATCACTAACAAACTTGAAGGAACAAGAAAGGAAAAATTGTATTGGAGGCGGTCCGGCTCAGATCCGGGCTTCCATGCCCAGATCACACCTTCCTCCTCGTGGTGCCCCTCTCAATCTTGTTCAGATTGAGGCCTAGATCCGTGACCTCCATGGCCAGATCATGCCTTTCATGGCTGCCTCGTGGAAAGAAAAAATAGATCAAGCAGGGGAGGGCCATGGAGCGAGATATCGGGGAAGAACAGCAGGGGAGCGGGAGGGAGTAGAGGGAGGCGGCGCAAGCTCCTGGAGAAAAGGGTGGAGAGGTCCCTGATCCAGATCGGGAGAAGAACGATGTGTTCCTGTGACTTTGGTTTGGGGCTGGGTGGTCATGCTCTCCTGGACAGAGGGTTAAATCCAAAATAGCAGGAGGGCCTAAATATAAATGTTCAGCGGGCGATGACCGAGTTGACTCCACACGAATCTCCAACAAACAGACGACACAGATGGTGCCGGAGGCCCCTCGTACGCTGGGGAAATCCGCGTTCCCCTTTTCTGTTCTTTTCTACTCTCGTGCTTCCTCTACTCTAGGACTACATTCATAGAAGCTACATGCCGTGAACAATCTTTTCTGGTTTGGTTGGCTGATGCAACTTTGATTTACTGGAGGTTGATCGAGATGCTACTACTAGTATTTTTAAAACTCCAAGCCTGACATTAGCCATCAATTATTATTTCATTAATAGACTTATTATTTAGAAACATTAGGCCTTTCACAATGGGTGTTTCTTAGCGCGGTTTCCTACGTGCTTTTCCTATGTGGCATATCATTTAATGAAGAAAGAGGGTATTGTTGTATCTTAGCTAAGCTACACCCCTTGCACGGTATCATAGGCAAAAAACTTGGCTAGACTAATCACACACATGCATGAGACTAAAATCATTAAATGCAGCACCACTAAGAAACACCATTTAAGAAACAATGCACTGTCATTGTTGTTTCTTAAGTTTTAATTACTTTTATGAAAACGTGCTAAGAAACACCCATTGTGAAAGGCCTTAGGCTGGTAATAGTGCAAGTAACTTCAAAAGTAACTAAGGGTCCAACTCAACAAAATTGCTTATGTGACAGTGAATTAATGAAGAGAGAGGAGGATGGAGTAACATATTTAGTTACTGTAACATCACACATACCAATGCAAAATGAGTCTATCACCTAATAAATGATACTTTGCATGACACCACTTATATGTTACTCTCCACTATGAAGGTAGTAACATAGAGTAGTAACTTGTGCATGTTAATAATCTGATACTCTCCACTATGACCAACCTTAGTACATATGATTTACACAAACCCGCAGCCCAAGAAGCTAACATCGGAATTACTAACCAAATGACGAGGGGCGCACGTGGAGGCAACAGTCACTAGTGAGAGTAATTGATCGCGAGAAATAAAAATTGAAAGCAAAAACACATTATATACACCATTTCATGTCTCCTCGAATATTTAGCGAACAAATCAGATAACAAAAGATGCACCCACATGATAAAACTGAACACAAGAGCCTACATCCCGGAGAATGAACAAATGGCCCAATCCTCATTTTGCAATCAGAATGTAGAAACAATGGCACACAGTGTGCTGGTTTATTCCTGGACAGTTGGCACAACGAAGATGAAGGGAAGCCGGTAATGTTCCGATGCCTGAAGAAAGCCTGCCTGTTTGTAGGACTCGACGCTATCGATAAGTGTCTCCTCCAGCTCCCTTGTTTTCCACCCCAAATTCCTCAGCTTATATGAGGTAATATCCATCTTATAATCCAGGTCCACCAACCTGCAGAAGAACATGGAGTTGTTAAACATGGATTGATCATGAACACAATCCACTCTAGCGTTTTCCTTGACAGATAGCACTTACTTGTCGGCATAGCTGTAGTTAGGGTATGTCTTCTTCAAAACTTTCATCAAATCCTTCACTTCAAGTTGGTCTAATGAGCACATATATCTTTGAGATGGCCCTGCCTTGTTGTATAACAGGAGTAGTGCATCTGCAACATCGCGAACATCAACAATAGTCCAAGATTTGTTGTTCATCGTGTCAGGACCTCCTGCATGACAGTTCGAATGTAATGGAATCACTTCTTAGGTATAACTATGACCTCTATTTCCTGAATTTTGTCGAATGCTCTCTAAAATTTCACTGAAAATAAAACTTGGTAGCTCCTTGTTAAATCACTTATCTTTATATCTCATGCAGCTACATTAGTAAGCACAAATATAAACTCCATAAAGATTTCCAGATTGACAAGGGTAGTTAGTTTGATGCAGTGCAATTTTTCTCCTTTCCTTCAACACAAAGAGCACAAAGTTGCAGCAGTGAAGGCATGGTGTTTTCACCAGCAGACCATGTAGGGGTTCGTAGCATGGAAAACAAAAATTTTCTATCGCATACAAACAAACAAGCCAAGATCTATCTACTAGATTGTAGCAACGAGTCGATGGAATAACTCACCCTCGAAGATTCCAAAGTGTTTAACGAGAGCAGATTCTCGTGGGTGATGTAGTCGTACTCTTTCCGATCTCAAGATCGTGTAGACGATCCTTCCGGCGCCACGTTCCAGCAGCGCCCCCGCAGTCGGTCACACGTTCGGTACTCGACGAAGACCTTCCTCTCCCTTGTTCCAGCAGGCAGCGGAGGTTGTAGCACTCTCCTCGCGATTCCGGCAGCACAACGGCGTGGTACCGGAAGTAGAGGGGAGATCCCGCAGGGCTTCGCCTTAAGCCGGTGCGAGTATGGTGGAGCTTATGAGAGAGGCTATTAGTGGTCTAGTAATTAGACACACCAATTAGAGGGCTCTAAACCAATTAGAAGGCTCTAAACCGAATAGCTCTAAACCGGGGTCTAGATCTAGGGTTTAGTTTAGAGGATAGGAAACTTGTGTGTGTTGGGAGGGAGCCCTGCCCCTCCTTATATAGGTGGGAGGGGCTGGCCGGCCAAGGGGAGGGAGTGGAGTCCCTCCCCAACTCGGCCTAGGTGGGGCGCCGGCTTGGGGAGGAGGACTCCTCCCTCAAGTCGGTTTCCTCCTCTCCTCCCACTTCCCAAAAACTGCCGTTTGACTTTCAAACTAGCCGTTTGACTTTTTCAATTTAGGATTCAATTTAATCCTTTATTTGGGACAGCAAGAACACTTAGTACATGATGCAATCATTCCAACATGTAATGACACATTCAAGTACCCTTCCCCCTCCGGAGTGCCGGACATTCCGGGACCTTCTAGAATGTTCCCGATGAAAACACCGGAACCATTCCCCAACTCCAAAACGGGACTTTCCTTATATGAATCTTATTCTCCGGACCATTCCGGATCACCTCGTGATATCCCGGATCCCATCCGAGACTCCGAACAACATTCGGTCTCTTTCTCATAATACCATAACTACTCAAACAACGTCGAATCCTTAAGTGTGTCTCCCTACGGTTCGTGAATTATGCGGACATGATCGAGACACTTCTCCGAACAATAACCAATAGAGGAATCTGGAAATTCATATGGCTCCCACATATTTCTACGATTACTTTGCGATCGAATGAACCACTTACATACGATACCAATTTCCCTTTGTCTCACGATATGTTACTTATCCGAGGTTATGATCGTCGGTATCTCTGCATACCTAGTTCAACCTCGTTACTGATAAGTACTCTTTTCTCGTTCCCGTGATATGTGATCCCTTGTGACCTAGTCACATGCTTGCAAGCTAATTGGATGACATTTCACCGAGAGGGCCCAGAGAATATCTATCCGTCATGTGGATGGACAAATCCCACTCTTGATCCATGTGTTTCAACCAATACTTTCCAAACACTCAATACCACCTTTATAGCCACCCTGTTACGGTGTGGTGTTTGATGACATCAAAGCATCCATCCAGTAAAGGTGATATGCATGATCTCATGGTCGAAGGAATTAGGTTACTATGTATCAGAAAGCATATAGCAATTGAACTATTGAAATGACTTGATCTTTATGCTACGCTTATCTATAGGAGTATGTCCACCATATCATTCTCCTAACGATATGATCTTGTTGTTGATAACATCTCAATGTTCATGACAAAGAAACCACATCATCAATCAACCAACAAGCTAGTGAAGTATAGAGGCTATACTAGGGACTTCAAATTAAGTTTACAATTCACACAAGTATTAATGGTTTCCTTGTTAATACTATTATAGCATGAATGCAAACATTTATCATAAACACAAAGATATAATAATAACTATATTTATTATTGCCTCTAGGGCATATCTCCAACAGTCTCCCACTTGCACTAGAGTCATCTAATCTAGATTACATGGTAATATACCGAACACCCATGGCAGTTTGGTGTTGGTCATGTTTTGCCCTCGGGAGAGGTTTAGTCAACGGATCCGCCACATTCAGATCTGTGTGTACTTTGCAAATCTTTATATCCCCATCCTGGATATGTTCTCGAATAGCGTGAAAACGTAGCTTGATATGCTTCAGCTTCTTGTGTGACCTTGGTTCTTGCGCATTGGCTATGGCGCCCATGTTATCACAGTAGATAGACATTGGGTCCAGCGCACTAGGAACCACACCCAGCTCTGTAATGAACTCTTTCATCCATATCGCTTCTTGTGAAGCCTCCGAAGCAGCCAAGTATTCCGATTCAGTTGAAGATCTCGCCACAACGCTTTGCTTTGCACTCCTCCAGCTAACTGCTGCACCATTCAAAATAAATACGTATCCAGATTGTGATTTAGAATCATCCGGATCAGTGTTCCAACTAGCATCGGTGTAACCATTAACAACGAGCTGTTCATCACCTCCATAAGAAAGAACCATATCCTTAGTTCTTCTCAAGTACTTAAGGATGTTTTTGACCGCTGTCCAATGATCCACTCCTGGATCACTTTGATATCTGCTAGTTAGACTAACAGCATATGCGATGTCGGGTCTAGTACATAGCATGGCATACATTAGAGATCCTATGGCTGAGGCATAGGGAGTCTTACTCATCCTTTCTCTATCTTCTGCCGATGTCGGACCTTGAGTTTTACTCAAGGTCGTATTGGGCAACATGGGCAAGAACCCTTTCTTGCTATCTTCCATTCCAAACCTCTTTAGAACTTTGTCCAAATATGTACTTTGTGACAATGATATTTGGCGTTTCGATCTATCTCTATAAATCGTTATGCCTAATATGTAAGCTGCTTCGCCAAGATCCTTCATTGAAAAACTATTATTCAAATATTCTTTGACACTATTAAGAAGGTCTACATCATTCCCAATCAATAATATGTCATCCACATATAGTATTAAGAACGCTACAGAGCTCCCACTCACTTTCTTGTAAATACAAGCTTCTCCATAAGTTTGTATAAAACCAAAACTTTTGATTACCTTATCAAAACGTTGATTCCAACTTCGGGATGCTTGCTTCAATCCATAGATGGACCGTTGAAGTTTGCATACCTTGTTAGCATCTTTAGGATCGACAAAACCTTTGGGTTGCATCATATACAATTCTTCATCAATGTCTCCATTGAGGAATGCTGTTTTGACATCCATCTGCCATATCTCATAATCATAATATGCAGCGATTGCTAACATAATCCTCACAGACTTTAGCTTCACTACTGGTGAGAAAGTCTCATCGTAGTCAACTCCTTGAATTTGTCGAAACCCTTTTGCGACAAGTCGAGCTTTATAGACAGTAACATTACCATCAGCATCTGTTTTCTTCTTGAAAATCCATTTGTTCTCGACAGCCTTCCGGCCATCCGGTAAGTCCACCAAAGTCCATACTTGGTTTTCGTACATGGATCCAATCTCGGATTTCATGGCTTCTTGCCATTTATTGGAATCTGGGCTCATCATCGCTTCCTCATATGTCTCGGGGTCATCGGTGTTGTCCACCAACATGACATTCATAACGGAATCATACCAATCTGGAGTGGTACGAGTTCTCGTTGACCTCCGAGGCTCTGTAGCAACTTCAACCGAAGTTTCATGATCACCATCATTAGCTTCCTCTCTTATTGGTGCAGGCACCACAGGAACTTCTTCCGGTGCTGCGCTACTCGCAATTTCGAGAGAAGGTTCGACAACCTCGTCGAGTTCTACTTTCCTTCCAGTCACTTCTTTCGAGAGAAATTCCTTCTCTAGAAAGGATCCATTCTTGGCAACGAAGATTTTGCCTTCGGATCTATGATAGAAGGTATACCCAATAGTTTCCTTTGGGTATCCTATGAAGACGCATTTTTCCGCTTTGGGTTCAAGCTTGTCCGGCTGTAACTTCTTTACATAGGCTTCGCATCCCCAAACTTTAAGGAACGACAATTTAGGTTTCTTCCCAAACCATAATTCATACGGTGTCGTTTCAACGGATTTAGATGGTGCCCTATTTAAAGTGAATGCGGCTGTTTCTAATGCATAACCCCAAAATGATAGCGGTAAATTTGTAAGTGACATCATAGAACGAACCATATCTAAGAGAGTTCGATTACGACGTTCAGACACACCATTACGCTGTGGTGTTCCCGGCGGTGTCAACTGCGAAAGTATTCCACATTTCTTCAAATGCTCGCCAAACTCGTAACTTAGATATTCACCTCCACGATCAGAACGTAGAAATTTAATCTTCTTGTTACGTTGATTCTCTACCTCACTTTGAAACTCCTTAAACTTCTCGAAAGTTTCGGACTTATGTTTCATGAAATAGATATACCCATATCTACTCAAGTCATCCGTGAAGGTAAGAACATAACGATAACCACCGCGCGATGCTACACTCATTGGACCACACACATCGGTATGTATGATTTCCAATAAGTCCGTAGCTCGCTCCATCATACCAGAAAATGGAGTCTTAGTCATTTTACCCATCAGACATGCTTCGCATATTTCAAGTGATTCAAAATCAAGTGATTCAAGAAGTCCATCGGAATGGAGTTTCTTCATACGCTTCACTCCAATGTGACCAAGACGACAGTGCCACATATAGGTCAAGTTATCGCTTGATTTCAAACGTTTAGCTTCAATGTTATTAATATGTGTATTTCCACTATCGAGATTCAATATGAATAGACCATCTATCAAAGGTGCATGTGCATAAAACATATTACTCATATAAATCGAACAACCATTATTCTCGGATTTAAACAAGTAACCGTCTCGCAATAAACAAGATCCCGATATAATGTTCATGCTCAACGCAGGCACCAAATAACAATTATTTAAGTATAAAACTAATCCCGATGGTAGATGAAGAGGTAGCGTGCCGACCGCGATCACATCAACCTTTGATCCGTTTCCCACGCGCATCGTCACCTCGTTCTTCGCTAGCTTTCGTTTATTCTGCAGCTCCTGTTTCGAGTTACAAATATGAGCAACCGAACCAGTATCAAATACCCAGGCACTACTACGAATACTAGTGAAATACACATCAATAACATGTATATCAGATATACCTTTCTTCTTGATGTTGCCGTTCTTCAAATCCGCCAAGTACTTTGGGCAATTCCGCTTCCAGTGACCTTCTCCCTTGCAGTAAAAGCACTCAACATCAGGCTTGGGTCCAGCCTTGGTCCTCTTCGTCGGCATGGTAGCTTTCTTACCACCCTTCTTGAAGTGTCCCTTTTGCTTAGACTTGCCTTTCTTGAATTTGGTGGTCTTATTGACCATCAACACTTGGTGCTCTTTCTTGATCTCCACTTCTGCAGATTTCAACATAGCAAATAGTTCTGGTAACTCTTTGTTCATGTTCTGCATGTTGTAGTTCATCACAAAGTTCTTGTAACTTGGTGGTAGTGATTGGAGGATGCGGTAAACCCCCAAAGTGTTAGGAATCACTATACCCAAACTTTGAAGTTTATTCGCGTGCCCAGACATCTTAAGCACGTGCTCACTAACGGAGCTACCCTCTTCCATCTTGCAGTTAAAGAACTTTTCAGAAGCTTCATAACTTTCAATTGCCGCATGAGTCTCAAAAATTAATTTGAGATCCTCGACAATATCATATGGGTCTGACTCTTCAAACCTTTTCTGAAGCTCCGATTCTAAACCATACAAGATAGCACACTGAACTATGGAGTACTGATTCTTCCGAGCGAGGTAAACATTCTTTACTTCATCGGTAGCATCAGCTGCAGGTGGGTCACCTAGCGGTGCATCCAGCACATAGGTCAAATTACCAGCTGTGAGGACAATCCTCAAATTTCGGAACCAATCCGCGAAGTTGCTTCCATTGTTTTTCAACTTTTCTTTCTCTAGGAACGCATTAAAATTGATGGTAGGGGCTGCCATTGATCTACAACATATTTGCAATAGTTTAGACTAAGTTTATGACAAATTGAGTTCAAATTAATTAATGAAATTAAACTAGGTGAACTCCCACTCAAAACAACATCCCTCACATTGTTTTAGTGATCACATGAACCAAATCCACTACATCAACACCGATCATCACGAGAGTTGATATAGTTTCAATGGCGAACAATCATCATGTTCATCATATCTACTATATGATTCATGCTTTACCTTTCGGCGATCCGTGTTCCTGAGGCCATGTCTGTACATGCTAGGCTCGTCAAGATCAAACCTTAGCTACCGCATAAGCAAATCTGGCTTGCTTACGTTGTATTTACCCGTGGAATCAAAGACACCCGATCATCACGTGGTGCTTCGAAGCAACAAGTTTTAGCAACGGTGCTAACTAAGGGCGAACACTTTAGAACTTGAAATTTATGTGCATGAGGGATCATCTTATAATGCTACCGTCGTCTACTAAGCAATACAAGATGCATAAAGGATTAACATCACATGCAATTTATAATATGTGATATGATATGGCCTTTCTTCTTTGTGCTTCCGATCTCCATCTTCAAGCACGAACATGATCTCCATCATCACCGGCGTAGCATCAAGGTCAATGACGCTTCTTCATGGTTGTCGTCCACCAGCTTCAACTATTACAACTATTTTGAATAGACACGCAGGTCTTAACTGAAATTAAAGACAACCATATGGCTCCTGCCGGTTGCCAACTTACAATAAGGAACATTGCATACATCAAATATAATCACAATCATGGCCATATCACATCACTGCACACCCCTGCAAAACAAAGTTAGACGCCTCTACTTTCTTTGCATATTTTACGTGGCTTGGGGCTTTCAATAAGTGTCGTTCTAACTTACGAACAAGAACCACAACATTGATACTAGCATTGTTGATTACCCGTTGTAAATTGGATCTTAACTATGCTAGGAGAAACAGGCACCCGCAAAGCCACTTATGCAATACAAGTTGCATGTCGAGCGTGGAGCAAGTCTCATGAACGATGTCATGTAAGGTTAGCCCGGGCCGCTTCATCCCAACATACCGCAAGATGCAAAGTACACAAAAAGCAATCTACAATAAAAGCATCAACGCCCACAATGACCATTGTGTTCTACTCGTGCAACAGATCTACATATAGACACGGCTCTGATACCACTGTAGGGGTTCGTAGCATGGAAAACAAAAATTTTCTATCGCATACAAACAAACAAGCCAAGATCTATCTACTAGATTGTAGCAACGAGTCGATGGAATAACTCACCCTCGAAGATTCCAAAGTGTTTAACGAGAGCAGATTCTCGTGGGTGATGTAGTCGTACTCTTTCCGATCTCAAGATCGTGTAGACGATCCTTCCGGCGCCACGTTCCAGCAGCGCCCCCGCAGTCGGTCACACGTTCGGTACTCGACGAAGACCTTCCTCTCCCTTGTTCCAGCAGGCAGCGGAGGTTGTAGCACTCTCCTCGCGATTCCGGCAGCACAACGGCGTGGTACCGGAAGTAGAGGGGAGATCCCGCAGGGCTTCGCCTTAAGCCGGTGCGAGTATGGTGGAGCTTATGAGAGAGGCTATTAGTGGTCTAGTAATTAGACACACCAATTAGAGGGCTCTAAACCAATTAGAAGGCTCTAAACCGAATAGCTCTAAACCGGGGTCTAGATCTAGGGTTTAGTTTAGAGGATAGGAAACTTGTGTGTGTTGGGAGGGAGCCCTGCCCCTCCTTATATAGGTGGGAGGGGCTGGCCGGCCAAGGGGAGGGAGTGGAGTCCCTCCCCAACTCGGCCTAGGTGGGGCGCCGGCTTGGGGAGGAGGACTCCTCCCTCAAGTCGGTTTCCTCCTCTCCTCCCACTTCCCAAAAACTGCCGTTTGACTTTCAAACTAGCCGTTTGACTTTTTCAATTTAGGATTCAATTTAATCCTTTATTTGGGACAGCAAGAACACTTAGTACATGATGCAATCATTCCAACATGTAATGACACATTCAAGTACCCTTCCCCCTCCGGAGTGCCGGACATTCCGGGACCTTCTAGAATGTTCCCGATGAAAACACCGGAACCATTCCCCAACTCCAAAACGGGACTTTCCTTATATGAATCTTATTCTCCGGACCATTCCGGATCACCTCGTGATATCCCGGATCCCATCCGAGACTCCGAACAACATTCGGTCTCTTTCTCATAATACCATAACTACTCAAACAACGTCGAATCCTTAAGTGTGTCTCCCTACGGTTCGTGAATTATGCGGACATGATCGAGACACTTCTCCGAACAATAACCAATAGAGGAATCTGGAAATTCATATGGCTCCCACATATTTCTACGATTACTTTGCGATCGAATGAACCACTTACATACGATACCAATTTCCCTTTGTCTCACGATATGTTACTTATCCGAGGTTATGATCGTCGGTATCTCTGCATACCTAGTTCAACCTCGTTACTGATAAGTACTCTTTTCTCGTTCCCGTGATATGTGATCCCTTGTGACCTAGTCACATGCTTGCAAGCTAATTGGATGACATTTCACCGAGAGGGCCCAGAGAATATCTATCCGTCATGTGGATGGACAAATCCCACTCTTGATCCATGTGTTTCAACCAATACTTTCCAAACACTCAATACCACCTTTATAGCCACCCTGTTACGGTGTGGTGTTTGATGACATCAAAGCATCCATCCAGTAAAGGTGATATGCATGATCTCATGGTCGAAGGAATTAGGTTACTATGTATCAGAAAGCATATAGCAATTGAACTATTGAAATGACTTGATCTTTATGCTACGCTTATCTATAGGAGTATGTCCACCATATCATTCTCCTAACGATATGATCTTGTTGTTGATAACATCTCAATGTTCATGACAAAGAAACCACATCATCAATCAACCAACAAGCTAGTGAAGTATAGAGGCTATACTAGGGACTTCAAATTAAGTTTACAATTCACACAAGTATTAATGGTTTCCTTGTTAATACTATTATAGCATGAATGCAAACATTTATCATAAACACAAAGATATAATAATAACTATATTTATTATTGCCTCTAGGGCATATCTCCAACAGACCACCGGTTAGCCCCTCGTCCCTCGATGCCTCTATTTTTTTTTTCATTTTGAGCCATGAAGGGCCAGATAGCAGAGAGTGTGAAGCAGCTAGAAAATCCACAGAGTAGAGTCTAAGAGCAATTCTAGCAGATTCCCTAAAATCACTTTAAAAATACTATGAATTGAGAGGCCAGTGGCAAAAAATGCTCTAGCACATGTCCAATTCCAACCTAATAGAAAGATATTATAGGTTCCTACAAAAATGCTTTTGGGATGCAAGTATCTAGCAACAACCCCTATTTTAGAGGCGCTAGCGTCATACCGATTTTCTTACTCCCACCCCTCGTCCCCGTTGCCTCACTCTACACTGATGTGCTCCCTGAGATCGTGGCATCGAGGATAAAAACTGAGGTCCAGGACAAACATGTGAACTTTATCTTGGGGTAGAATTTACGACCTCTGCAGAGTGTATAATCTACTCAAGTAGCCATGTCCTTGGTTATGGACACAGTCTTGGATAAGTCACACTATTTGATCTTTGTCGGAGTCTATTATTTTGAAGCTAAACTTCTAGTGAACTTGATATTATGATTTTTTATGCATGATTTTTTGTGAACCATGAATGAAGTGTTTAATTTAGATGCATCTCAGTGCACTTGCAATGTTATGTGTTCGAATGTCTTGGAGAACTATGATCAATGATTATGACATGGTGATCTCAGAATAGTCATAAGATCTACATGAGATTGCCTAATTAATTATGGATATACTTACTTTTAATTCCAGGCTGCCACCATTTGGCTATAGTTAAGTATAAGTATGTCTCAATTTGTACATGTTCAACTATATAATCATGCTTGGAATAATCAAGATGCCATATCTAGGGTTGGGCTCGTCATAATCGGCGCACGCATGTGCGGCAATTCCTTCTTGAAGGCTGTGACTATGAGTTGTGTATTTTATTTTTGTTTATGTTTTTGACCTTAGGGTTAGTGATACCTTGGAAGAGATTATGTCGCAAGGCATGAGCCCATGGACTTTTTTCGGGCTTGTTTGGTTTTTAATAATAGAAGCCTATACCCATCAATCAATGTAGAGTTTGGGTAGTTCTCCTTTTCAGAAATGTTGAAAGTATTGCTCAAAATTATTATTTTCCGTGGTAAACAAGAAAAAACTATTCAAACTTTAAAGTATCTCAAATAGGTGTTGTAGAAAATAATATGTGCTGAGATGTGAACCTTTTATTATGTAGAGAAGGACCTTGCTGGTAGTATTGGGCAACACATGCTGCAAGAGAGGACCAAAAACAACGCCAGGACAAATTGTGACGACGTGCAACCCGTTCTTCTTTCCGTATTCCAAGGCTATCTCTTCAGCTTTGGTCTTAGCAAGACCATACCAGATCTGTCGACAAAAGAAAATTGACACCAAGTTAGTCGTCTATATCAGAATTCAGAGATCTCTAAGAACTAACGAATACTGAAGTTCTTATGTTTTATGACAGTAAGAAGACGTCCCGGTGGACATTAATTTACTATTAGCTGTATAGTATGTAAACTTGCCCTGTTTTGCAGACACTTGCGAATCATATGAGTTAAATTAGATGAAGAGTATGTGATTTAATTGTATAAGGATAAGAGATGATTTTCACATGCATATGAGCCGAGTGGTATTTCCCTGATTTT
Organism: Avena sativa; assembly: GCA_916181665.1. Taxonomy (NCBI): domain Eukaryota; kingdom Viridiplantae; phylum Streptophyta; class Magnoliopsida; order Poales; family Poaceae; genus Avena; species Avena sativa. The sequence goes on along the minus strand of OV702285.1, from coordinate 57,813,626 downwards.
CATCGTTTCTTCAGTTAGTTTTGTGCCACATAGAAAAAAAATCTAATGAACGAGTCGGCACCTTGAAACACTATGAGAGGCCTAAGGCTAGTCATATACTACTACCTAGTATCATAAGAGATATCAAGCATGCCACTTTGGCAAAATGCTGATATGACAATAATTAATGATTAGAGAAGTGCTAGTGGTATCATAATATGCTAACATATCATACCACGTGTAACAAGAAAAAATAATGTTATATATATATATACATCTTATACTACATAGAATTGCATTTAGATTTTACAAATAATTAAAATACCATAAGACTGTGATACAACTAAATGATACTAAACACTATAAGAATAGTATCGTACACTAATATCATATTCATGGTTATAATAGTATATGATACTTGCTAGTATGACCAGCCTAAGTGAAAGGAGCATAGTACGAATGTATCTAATGACTAGCATTAGTTGTTGTGTGTGCTGACCTCGTTTTGGCTGCAGAATTCTTTGTCTGACCAGCTGCTCTCATCTCTTACTTTACCTTGAGGCCAGGCTGGGTTATAAACAACAGCAGCGATAGAGGAGACCTGAATGAGTTTCTGGACGTTGGTGGCCGAGCAAGCCTTGAGTACATTCCTGGTGCCCTCAATAGCTGGAGCCATCATCTCTTTCTGTGCAAGATCAATAAGAGTCAAGCAGGTATCGCTGATTTAGTTTAGAAGTAAGTACAACAACCAATAGTGACCCTAGCTAGTAGTAGTACTAAAAATCTACACACATGGGTGCTGCTACAGAAAATGTATAACAAACTGCTCGTCACATGGCTCAACCTGAGTGAGCTTTAAGCTCTGTAGGGCATGTTAAGTTGCAGCCTAATAAGAAGATTTTTTTTTGGAAAAATACGGGAAACAAGAAAAAGGTAAAAGCTTGAAGATTCCTTTGAAGAACTCATCTACTACCTCAGCTAATTCCAAACTATCAATTAGGAGTCTATTATATACTAAAAGCAATATAAGGATGTTTTTCGAGACACCACGTCGATCCACATCATCCAAATTATTTTGATGGTTAGATCTAATACTTACGGCTAGGATTTATCAAAAAATTAGTAGTTACGTAACTACGTAATTTGGTTTGACACAACTATAGTCCGTTTGACACGCCTGGTCGGTGTACGCGAGAAAGCTTTGCGAGTCTATGCATGGGCCATGAAACGAAGAACTAAGGCCCACCCTGTACATTGTTGAAGAGCCAAATTTCTGAATTAATCCTGCTCACACTTAACCAGGTACGTACGACCTTAATTGTCTTCACGGCCACATCACGTACATGATTGTTACCAGCCCACTAGCCAGAGCAGTATTTTATATTTGCGTCGCACTAGCCAGCAATATTAGGCAGCTCAATCTTCACAACCGGGGAAAAGGGAAATCTACTGTACGTGTCAAGAGAATGCACATACATACACCGAAATCAGGACAAGGCAAGGTCACGTACTGCCGTTCATAAATCAACTGAAAACTATACTTGATGTCCTACTTTTATGTTAGAATAAATTACGAGATCCTATGAATACATAATGCACATAAAATACTTATAGACTTGGATCTCAATTCCGAAGTTGATCGATCCGGCCTTCGTGTAAAATACGTATGGATAAGGAGATCAACTCTAAAGCTTCTCGATCCGCCCAGTTGTTCGAGATCATATGCTTAATGTGTATGAAATACTTACGAAATTGGATCTCAACTCCGAAGTTGATCGATCTAGCCAGACAGAGTCCATGTAAAATACGTATGGACAAAGAGATCAAATCTCAAGCTGATCGATCCGATCAATTGTTCAAATTGGATGGACATGCATTTATCGTTTTCAAGTGAACTAATTACATGAATAAGAAAATTCAGCAGTTAGAAAATTAATTGTTTTATAGACACATGAATGAGTTCACAAGAAGTAATAATCCAAGGATAACATTTTTTGCAAGAAAAAGAAAGATAACTATGTTGTAATTTAGACTACAATTGTATATAGCAAAAAACTTCTGAAAATAAATTTGCAAACATATTTTCACATTTTGGTGCTACGATAATCCAATTTGACTGATTACAAAATCATGTACAACCGACCGACTATCCACAAGACATTGATAACATTTTTGGCCACACAATTCATCCATGTGTTGGTCTTCTATCTAGAACTAAAAGAGTAAAAACCTCACACTAGCTTGTATTGCTCTTGGTTGAGCATGTGGTCCATATGGTAGCATGCCTTTCACACTGATTATTTATAGATAAAATAGCTAGCAAATATCACATTAATCGGCTATTATCTAGAAAATCTTTCATGTACTTTTTTATGCTTGAAGCTTAGTATGGTAAAAAAAACATGTGTATGTGCATGATCATGCTTGAAGAGAGGCACTAGAAGGGAACGGAGTCACCGCCCCTAGGTGCCAGCCATGATCATGTCCACGCAGGTGAAGATGACAAGAAAGAGAAGCGACGAAAGCGCAAGACTTCAAATCCAGTCGCAAGCGTCCGCTTCACTCCTGCTCCGACTGAAGGGAGATGTTAGAGAGTACGTACACGTGTATAGGCTAGAGATAGACTAGGACTCTACATCTTATACTCCAAGTCTCCAACTATTCCTTTATATAAACCCCACAAGGGTCATTGCAATAAAACACAATATTCTAGGGTTTAATATTTTCTACACAATGTACTTTGTGTTTTCCGAAACAAATATGAATTATCTCTCAAGAAAAGGATAATATCTATTTCCCGATCAAATAAGCCATATTTTTGTTAGTGGATCATAACACCTAAATCTTTAAAATTCTACCAAACATATCCCGACCAGGACAATGCATGGCATAATTTAAATAAACCATATAGTAGACCCTAGACTATTTTAGAGAACATTATGTTCAGCAAGAGTGATATGGTTGAAGTTCTAACTTAAAAATTGAATATGTAAATGTCAATGTAGTGAACCCTCTTTTTATCACTACACACAAGATTAAAACAATAAATCATCATATAGCTATACGTACAGAAATCACAATAATATATCTTCATAAATATACGTAAACATATCACATCAAATAAACTAAATAAGTGAAGCTAAAATACATGTGATCAAAAGGATAAATTAATTGAATCAAAGGTTGGCGACACACCGTGAATCTAAAAGCAAGGAAGTGGGAAATACAAAGGATTTAGCTTCATTGGCTCAGTGAAATTGCTGAAGAATTTTAGATGATTTGGATTAGATAGTTATTCTATGTAAGTCGTTTTGATTCACATGTTTAGAATCCATTAAAAATCTATGATCATTCTTTTAGACTCTATTTTGGACAAAAATATTAGTAGTAAAGAACACTTTCTACAATTCCATTTGTTCTCCGATGATATATGTTTTTATTCACATTTTTAAAGTTTTTGAATATGTATGGTTCAAGGTACGTATATGCCACACCTAAATCTACGATTTTCCAATTCCTGCGCTTAAAACCTTAGGAAAAATACTGCAATAAAATCTTATGAAAATTTCACACAATAATAGAAGGCCACTAGATCCATTTATTTTCAATATCGTAACAATGACTATACATAAAAATAGTTAATGAATTATTTTAAGTAATTAAAAAATGCCCTCGCATTTGCGAGGGCCACCATGCTAGTAGATAATAATGATGCACTTGCCTCTGGATCAACCAGCTTGCCATCGGGCACCGGTGTGGCGACATGGAAGACGCCCTCGCACCCGGCGAACGCCGGCAGCAGCGTGTCGTAGTCGAGCATGTCCGCCTTGAACAGGCGCAGGTTCTCCGGGGCCATGTCCAGCTGCTTCAGGAACGCGTTCTTGGGATCACCTGAAGGAAAGAAGAAATTATTCTACCGATCGAACATCAACAGGCGAGCGAGCATGTAACACATATATGTGGCCATGTCGCCGCCCGGCCGGTACATACATGGGTCGCGGACGGTGGCGTGCACGGCGTAGCCGCGCGACAGGAGCAGCTTCACGAGCCACGAGGCGATGAACCCGCCGCCTCCGGTCACGCACACGCGCGGCACTGGCACCGGCGACGGCGACGACTCCATTGTCTCCGGCCGGCCGCTTGCCCCGTTCGGTTATAATATGGATGGTACGTAGTGAGGAAGTGGGAGAGAAGATAGACGGCGATGGAGGAGGGAGAGCTATGGCGATGAGCTAATTTATTGTGTGCTCCAACTGGCCGGCGCGCGGGTGTACGCGCTCATAGTGGAGAGCACGCGAAGCCACAAAACTGACGCCACGCAGTAGACAAAGATGGTGCCCCGCGTGATGGCATCTCGTATTGTATCAGGGAAAGACAGCGAGCAGACCGCGACGGGCAGTTGACTTGACTAGGCTAGGTAGGCTGCTTATTATCCGGAAAAAATAAGACTACTACGCTAGGCTGCTACCTAAATAATAATGCTTTTAAGTCAGGGAGGTGGATCTGGCCGCGTCAAACTGACGACAAAGATCCGTAGCGCTATTTGTTTGCAACGAACCGTTCCTTCTTGGGTGATTGGCATCCCCGCACAAAGGTCAATCCCTCCATAAATTCAGGCAAGTCCCTCCATAAATTCAGGAAAATCCTTTAGGCTGCTCCCACTATGAACAAGTTAGTACTCCCTCTGTCCATAGTTATCCTGTATTCTAGGTTTAGTCAAAGTCAAACTTGATAAAGTTTGATAAAAAATATAAAAAAAACTATAAACATCTATAACACTAAATGTATATAATATGAAAATATATCTTATGATGATTCTAATGGTACTTATAGATGTATATAATTTTTTCTATATATTTGGTCAAACTTTGTGAAGTTTGATCTTGACTAAACCCAGAATGCAGGGGATTTCAAATATTTTAAATTTTGTATAAAAATCAGGGACACAGGAGTGGTACCTCTCTCGTATATAATAACAAATTTGCTAGTTCTCAGACCCCCCCCCCCCCCCCGAACTTCTTATGTCTTAGTTATCTCTCTTGCCATTGAATTTACCTCATAATTCGTGTACATGGAACTTACACATGAGTTGCAAACTAGCTTGTAACTAGAAATTTAATGAGTTGCAACTAGGTTGTAAGTGAGAATTAGTACAAATTCTAAGAATTACACAAATAGTAGGCTGATGTCAGCGGCTTAGACATAAGAAGTTCTCAGGCACATAAGATCTAGACACTTCCATATAATAAATATCACTAAGGTACTTTAGTCTGGTCATAGTGGGGAGTAACTTAGAGTAGTAACATGCACATATCATAGTGGGAAATAACTTAGGTGTGATAACATGCAATGCCACATTAATTATGTTGTAGACATATTTTGTCTTGGTATATGTGATGTTACAGTAACATAGTTACTTACTCAATCCATCTCTCTTTATTAAATCATTATCACATAAGCAAAAATGCTGACTTAGACTTTTAGTTACTAGTGAAGTTACTCCCACTGTCACCAGCCTTATTAGTACAAATACACACACACCCTTCCCGATTCTCACACAAGATGCAATTCTGGACGACATTACTTGGAAACCGAAACAGCTCGGAACAACTGGTCGTCCGGTCGACCGTGGACGTGGTTGGCGCACACAAAGTGACAAAACTGACGCAGGCAGCAGAGACAAATATGGCGCACTTACGCAGCTGTTTGTCAAAGATTTTGCCCTAATCGTAACTGGCACGGCGACTAAATCACTAAACTATATATATACGCTCGATCCTGGGTTTATAAATCGCGTGATGCATATGGTATCACAAAGGCAGCAAACAGATTACGACGGGCAGTTGACTTGACTAGGCTAGGCTGCTCATTCGGGAAAAAAATAAGACTATGCTAGGCTGCTAGCTAAATAATGCTTGAGAACGAAACACGACGCGCACGCGCTCTCGCCCCCCCCCCCCCCTCCCGAGGGCGACGGCACGCCTTCCCTCTCCGCCTCCGGCCAGACCTCTCCCTCCCCTCCTGCCCTGTCGCCGCCGCCGGCAGGAGCCGTCGGGCTAAGCCCGGGCGGCGGCGGCGGCGGCGGCTCTCCTCTCCCCGTGCCATGGGAGCCCGTCGGGGCGAGCTTCTCAGCGGCGGCGGTGCTCCTCGGGATCTGGCGGTCCGGCCCTGCTCCGGGTGGTGGCGGACGGTGGCGCCGTCTTGCACGGCGGGACGACGCGGCGCGGTGCACGCACGCCCTCTGGCGTCGGTCTTCACCCGGCACAGATCTGGGCCCCTCGGGCCCGATTTGGGCTACGGCGGGCCAGCGCGTTCGCCGCGGCGTGGTCTTCCTGGTGACGGCGGCGGTGACTCGGCTCTGGTTGGGGATGGCGGCACCATGGCTGGCCCATTGCAGCAAGGCGGCGGGGCTTTACGGGCCCCTCGGGGCCCGACCGGGCCCGCGCAGGCCTGGTGTGTCCCTGCAGCTTTGTCCGGGCGATGACCACCCTTGGTGGTGGAGGTGGGTTCCTCCCGCCGGTTGTAGTGCTGCAGTCCTCGACTCGAGCTTGGTCTCTTGCATCTGTCCTATGGACTGCTTGCTTGTGTCTTCGATGAGACGGTGGCGATGGTGACGGCGCTATCGTGGTGGCGCATGCTAGTGGGTGGCGAGATTGGTGGTGGTGCTCCGAAGCGTCCGGAGTTCTGTTGTGGGTGGGGTTAGGGGGAAATCCTTGTCGGTTCGTCCGACTCCGCCGCGGTGCCGCCTTTGGGTGGCGCCTTGCCTCCTTGGAGGGCGTCGCGGATAGGCCTACTCCACTCTACTCTGAGTGTCGGGGGAAACCCTAGGTCCTGTGCTCTGGGCCGCACAGCAGCGCCGTCGCCACGGGGCTTCCCTTCCTGAAGGTGCTGTTTTGACATTGGGCGATTTGGGGTGCCAGGTGCGGGGTGGGACATATTCGGAGGGCGCAGCGGTGGCCTGTCACCCTTGTCTCGTTGATTCGCCGTCTTTTCCATTTCTTTTTCTTTTGGGCATGTGTTAGCTGTTGCCCCAGCATTTTCAGTTGTTCGTTCCCTTGTATCATTTGGGCGTTGTGCTGTCTGGCCCAGCAGCGGTCTCATCGATATGCTTTATTTATAAAGCTGGGCGAAAGCCTGTTTCGAGAGCTAAATATCGCTTCAAGTCACGGAGGTCTGGCCGTGTCAAATTGACGACAAGAACAACAACAAAAATTAAATCGATAAGATCCGCACAAAGATCAAGGCTCGCGCACGGGATAGCGCCATAAATTCAGGAAAGTCCTTTAGCACACGATTTGTTATGTTGATATTTGTGGGTTGAATAGGTTCTAGAGAAAATAATTTTATGACACCTGGTCCACGAGTAAGGATGGAAGTAGGGTATCCATTATTAGGACCCATTAGGTACTCTTTACCCTACTTAGTACCAAAAAACTAGGTTTTGACAAAACACTACTTTTTAAGAAAACTAGTTCGTTTGTTTGAACTAGGCTAAACTAGAGAGAGGGAGGAATCTAGCTTGAGGAACTGCTTTGAGCTTTCCTTGCATATCCGTCTTGACTGTCGGCCAAGCCATTCTTTATTCGCCACCATTCTCTCTGTTCTCCCTTCTAATTATAGTACTTTTTTTTTACCAAATGGGCTTTTCCTGTCGATTTCATATAAAGAAACCGTCATAAAGTTTGTACAAAAGTTTGAAACCGGAGGCAAGTCAAAAGGTTAGACATAGGGCGACTTCGACCGTGTTCTCTAGGCACCAAGTCTCGATTTCCGGTGTAAAAACTCTAGGTCTAACCTTCACTGGTCGTACTTGACAATGACGGACTTCTTGTTGAAGGCATTGTCTTGAGTTTGTTTAGACTTTCTTTGAGGTGAAACCGATAATCGATGATCAGGCGACGACGGTGTTTGTGTACTTTTTTTTCTAGAGGCCTTGTTCTAGGAGAACCATTTTTGCAATCTAGGTGTGGCCATTAGTGGTGGTAGTTCCGGCCTCTTCGTTGATTAGTTCGGCAGGGATTTTTTCTTTTTCTTTTCTTTTTATTTTAGTTGTGTGTATCCTTAATGTCTTTTTTGCCATTACGTTGTTGCATAGACGCGGTGTAATTGATATCGTGTGGTATTAATATATTCCCTATGTATATAAAAAAACAAAAGTTCAAACAAACTTAAAAAATAGATAAGGTCTCTCTCCAACTATGTCACTTGTTTTTCCGACCATTCAGTTTCAGGAGGGAGCGACGCGAAGTTTTGTTGTCCGTAGTCATCATGTGCCATGTATTTTGTGTTCCATGGTGAACTCGGAGATGGAGAATGTCATGGAGCCTGAGATCCGAGGACTAGTAATGGTGGTTCGGCTCTTACATGCGATGAGGAATTTTCTTGGTGATTGTGACTTGTAGTAGCGACATTGGCAAGTGGGGACGACACCATAGAAGAAGTACACTGTCTTATCTTTCAGGGTTAAAATCCAAGGTTTGGTCTTAATTGGTTATGCTTGGCAATGGTCTTGTTGAAGGCATTAAGAGCGCATCATTTCTCCAGGGTAAAAAACTATGATCTATGATTGAGCGACGACGGTGTTTGTGCAATTTTTCCTTCTCGAAAGCATCGGTTTTGGAGAATTTGGACTTCATGCGTCGTCTTGGTGGTTTTTGTAATGGAAATTTAATAATAAATAAGTCTTAAACAAACCTGTTTAGTCGTCTTTTTTGAATAGGAGATCTAGCGGTAGGATAGGAGACAAAGATTTAGGGCATACAGATCAGTCACATAGGAAACGAAAGAACTGCCCAATCATTTATTTGCTACCTCTCAAAGAACAGGGCTATTAAGTAACTCTAAATGAATTGTGGATACATTTGTATTGTATCCTTAACATACTGAAACGATTGTCATTATTCGTATCAAACCAATAGCGATTCAAGCGTAGCTAGCGTCATACCAGTAGTAGAAGATACCATAGTGACTTGGCTTTGATTCGAAACTCTTATACGTCCAAGGTCAATATAGAAATTCTTTCAGAGCTTTTTCCTTACTTTGTCTTACTCGTAGAATATTATTCTCGTCAAACTTGAAACTAACGAAAATAGGAAAGATTTATAGAATTTTTGGAACTCTAACCAATCCTCAATCTTGGCAATGCTTCTTCATAAGCGGTGATGCGCCAGACGGGTGCAAGCTCGAGGAGCTAGGAAGGATGGAAGAAAGTTTGACCATCACTGAATTTTGTTCTAAAATAAAAAACCTTTTTTATCCTTTTGTTTTAGTGGCGTGTGCATATCCGTAATGCCTTTAGCAGGCCTGGGCCGGCGGAAGTGCAGCCCATGCGGCCGCACTTTTGGGCCCAAAAATTTCGAATAGACCTATGTGCCCCATATACGCTTGGCAGTTCGTCCGCTGGCCCAGTGAGAATCGTAAAGAAGAAACCCGGCCATGTCTACCTGGGCCGCATGGCGCTGCCGATGTACTCGTAGATCATTAGCCTCTCAGCCAGGGACGGAGTTGGGGGCGATTGTTCGGCTGCACACCTTCAGGCTTCAGCAGATCGATGATCTGATCAATGGCTTCGGCGGCTGGCAATATTTCCAAGCAGAAGCTGCCGTCCTCTCATTCTCACAATACGGTTAGTCTTAGGCCCAGTTCTTTTGGCGGCTTCTCCGAGAAGCCGTCCTACCCCCAGTTTTCTGGGAAAGCCGCCAAAAGAACTGGGCCTTAATATGGTCAGATGTGCGTGCGGCCGGACGTCAGATCGACAACAAAATATGTTCAGCTTTGTTGTTTTTTTCTCTGTCTCTTTGTTTCACCGCTGACAGCTCATGCTTACGAGCCCTAAGGTACTATTATTATGTATACATATTGTTTTGGTTTAAAATTACTTGCTGGCGCGAATTTGTATATACAACGTAGATTCGTAACATACTAAGAAACTTCTAAATACATGTATTTTAGAGAAAAAAAAGCTAAAACATATTATATTTTAGAAAGAGGGTACAATTTTCTTAATTATAAAACACTGCATATTATAATGCTATATCGATGCAAGATAAAATTTCTTATACAAAAAGAAATATTGTGACCAATGTCTCATTCCCTCCCCCTCCTCCAAGCGATAGCTCATTTTCTTTTCTGCCGATCGCTCAATTTTTGTAGTGAGATGGGCCCAATTTAATGTTTCGCACATGGCCTAAAATTTGACGACCCGTCCCTGCCTTTAAGACATTGTGTTGTTGCAGAGATTAGATGTAATTGGTATCTTTGCTATATTATTATATTTCCTTTGTCCAAAAAGATGTCATAAGCAACTAACCGAAGAAGAGAAAACCAGGGACACAAGACTGGTACTTTATTAGAAAAAATGCATTACACCCTTCCTGATTCTCACAACAAGATCCAATTCCGTACAACATTACTAAACCAAAACAGAGCTTAAGGTGCATAAGGGTTTCTTGATGTAACTGGCAGCCATCCATGCGATCATGAATACACTTCACATATCATCTTCTTCAAGATCTCCACACCGCACTCAAGTTTTTTTTTTCTACCATGGCGATTATGCAATATTTCCCATGAGTTAATCCTTTTATACAATATATATATCATACTTGCAGGATCATCGAGGAATTTTATGTTAAAGCAAGCATCATTTCCTATAGTCCAACATACTCTAGCGCCCCTACAGAGCACCAATTTGCATTGGTTAGGCAAAAAGGAATCAATCCATTCTGCTACCAAATATATAGCACTATCCAGGGGTCTTACGAGACCAAAAGTACACGACACAACTTGCCACACTAGTTTTGCAAGCACATAGTTGAAAAGCATATGATCATCTTTTTCATTATGATTGCAAAAATGAAAATGAGCATTCCCATTCCAACCTATTTTCAAGAGATTATCCTTGGTTAAATGTTATTTTTTAGCATCAACAAAAAGAAGATTTTGACTTTCAAAGGGAGTTTGATTTTGCACAGGAACTTGTGAGGTTAGTTCCCATCAACTCTCAATTGTAAGTACAAATCCTTCACTTTAAACTTCTCAACACTGCCAATTTTCCACTTTACCCTGTCAAGAAGATCATTAAGTTGCACTTCATCTAAAATCATCCCATTGTGTCAAAGCATCTCCTAGCAGAACCCTTCTAAATTTTATAAATCCTGTTCCTTGTTCTTTGACTTTGTGTAGACACCATCTTGGTGAAAGTTAACTTATACACTCAATCGCACTTTCCAAATCATGTGGGCGAAGATTGGATGAGTAGTGTGCACCATCGGATTACTATACTCTGACTAAGTCATATATTAATGGATATTGTTTTCTTTGTAATGATAATGATGGTCAAGATTGATCTGTTATTAGACAAATAGTCAGCCTCGTGGCCAATCAAATCGCTAGTGCATTTTTGTTTTTTACCGACCAAAATATTCGAATATCAAATGGATTCTTCATCTCATTGCCATGGTTTTAATCAGCATAAGGAGCATGGCCCATAACTCCCTATCATTGGAATTACATCCATGGGCTTTTTTATCCATTTAATGATTTTTTTAGAATTCTATTTTAATGCTCAATAACTTTTGATTTAGCCCTCCCTTATGCCAGATATTGTACTGCTAGTGCTAAATCTTTTACACATACATCTTACCAGAACATAATTCAGGCAAGCTGACCTAGGACATCCTAGCGCTATTTGTTTGCAACGATCCGTTCCTTCTTGTGGGTGATTGACATCCCCGCACAAAGGTCAATCCCTCCATAAATTCAGGCATGTCCCTCCATAAATTCAGGAAAATCCTTTAGGCTGTTCATAGTGGAGAATAACATAGGCTAGTAACATGCATGCGTTACTAGTCTACGGTACTAACTTGTGTGTAGTATCATGCAAGGTCTTATTTATTAGCATGTAGACTCATCTTATTTTCGGGTGTGTGATGTTATGGTAACATAGCTAGTTACCACAAGGCTCTCTTTCATCATTTAATGACATACCGCATCATCAAATTGTCTAGTTGGCACTGCTTGTAGATGCATGTTACTACATATGTTACTCCCACTATGACTAACCTTAACACACGATTTGCTACCCTAATATTTGGGTCCAATAGGTTTTGTAGAGAGAGGATCTAGCTCGAGGAATTGCTTTGAGCTTCCTTTGCACCAACCATCTTGACGGTCGGCCAAGCCATTCCCACCATTCTATTCATTCTACCTTGTAATTGTATTACCTTTTTTTACCAAACGGCTCTTTCTGTCGATTTTATATATAAAGAGCCCGCCATAAAATTTTGTATAAAATCTCAAAGCAAACTAAAAAAATAAAAATCCACTTCAAATATATCCTAAAACAACAGGCAACTAACAGAAGAAGAAAAAATCAGGGACACAACGGTGGTACCTCTCTCGTATATAATAACATATTTGCTAGTTCTCAGACCCCCCTAGAACTTCTTATGTCTCAGTCATCTCTCTCGCAATTGAATTTACCTTACAATTCGTGTATATGGGACTTACACATGAGTTGCAACTAGCTTGTACCTGGAAATTTAATGAGTTGCAACTAGATTGTAAGTGAGAATTAGTACAAAATTTAAAAATTACACAAATAGTAGGCTAATGTCAACGACTTAGACATAAGAAATTCTTAGGCACATGAGATCTAGACACTTCCATATAATAAATGTCGCTAAGGTACTTTATTAGTACAAATGCACATACACCCTTCCCCACTAGTGCACACGTATGCCTTTAACACCGGTTCGGAGAGGCCTCGGACACCGGTTATAAAACCGTTGTTGCGGGTTCGATGTTAGAGCCCCCTTTAACACCGGTTCTTATACAAACCGCTGTTAAAGGGTGGCGCACGTGGGGGCTTCCGCAGAGCGCAGACCATCACGAACCGGTGTTAAAGGTTCTCCGCCGCGACAAGAAAATAGCCTAAATCTCTGCCGTCGCCCCGTTTTGGGCGGATTTCTGCGGCGGCGGGGACGGGGGGGGGGGGGGGGGGGGAGGGGGGATCGATCGGGAGAGGTATACACATACATCGTTGGTACATATGTACATAAATAATTAAACAACTATTATTATACACAAACATTGTCATTGTGGTATTCTCCGTACACGTTCAAGCATCAAGTACAAGACAAACACGTTCAAGCATATATACAATATAACATCTCCATACACGTTCATTTTGGATATCTAAAGAGTTCTCCGCCAGGCGTGACGACCTCATCAAGTATGAACCCCGCCAATTCCTCTTCAATGGCTCGTACGCGGTCAAATGGTAGGAAAATTTCATTAATTGACTTATTCAAACATCATTGCGTCTGATTTACACAAAGCCACAAACATCGGTATCAATTGCCAACCAATTGACAATGGCCGCTTTTATCACTAGCAAGAGTATTAGACCGCCAGAAAATAAAATTTTGGAAGTGGAAACACATTATCCACACAATTTTTCATGTCTCTTTGCAGATTTAGCAAACAAATCGGACAAGAAATAGCACAAAATGTATCTGCACCGATATGAGCTCAACAGATGAGCCGTGCTGGGACTCCAAGAGAAGAAACAGATGACCATGTCCTTACATTACAATCAGGATGTAGATACGATGGCACGGCAGTGTACTGTCTGGTTTATTCCAGGGCAGTCGACACATGGAACAGGAAGGGAAGCCGACAAGGTTTCGATACCTCAAGAATGCCTGCCTCTTTGTAGGACTCGATGCTGTCCGCAAGTGTCTCCTCCAGCTTCCTTGGTTTCCACCCTAGATTCTTGATCTTATCTGAGGTTATTTCAAGCCTAAAATCCTCGTCAACCATTCTATCAAAACCAAAAGGAGAGGTTAAACATGTATTATCATAATAAGCACAACCCACTCTAATGATGTCATTGGTATAAACAATGGTACTTACTTGTCCACATAACTATAGTTAGGGTACATGTTCTTCAAGATCTGCAACAAATTCTTCAGGTCAAGTTGGTCCAATGAGCATAGGTATCTCTCAGATGACTCTGCCTTGTTGTACAGCAAGAGTAGCGCATCAGCAACATCTCTAACATCAACAAGGGGCCAAAACTTGTTGTTCATCGTATCAGGACCTCCTGCAGTTGAACATATATAATGGGATTACTATAATTAGATAAACTTATTAATTTCATTTTATTAACTCTAATTTTCATCTATAGTTCAGCAATAATAGCAAGGCAATGACAATATGTATGGAGAAACTTAGGATCTCCTTGTAAATTGAATTTGCCTTTTCTCCCAGACAGTGAGCACAAATCAAAGCTCCATAAAGATGCTTCTAGATAAATAAGAGCAATTAGTTTTGTATCATTCCTTACTTGTGTCACCTCCCAGGTATGCTATTGATATATCTTATAAAGCAAAACCTCACTAGCATGAATATGTGGATTGCATTAGCCTTTTCCATTAGTTCACATTTTTGGTTGCGTCGGTCTAGTGAATGAAGCTTGGCAACATAGAGATAGTATATATTTATATGCAAGCTATCCACATCATCCATTATATTATCCATACAATTGTCTATGTCATTACCAGTAACACTCATCAATAATAGTTTATCTCTGCATGCAATATATCCACATCATCTATTCTTTTACGCGTCCAATTAATATATATATATATATATTAATTTCAGATCAATTAAATTTATCCACGGGATTACTTCCAACTATTGTGAACATATGAATCTTGCATATCATGTTGGCTCTTCATGTTTCATGTGTGATATACCATTTTGTTTACATAGTAGAGTTTTTAAAAGATGTATCCGCTGCAACAAGCTGATATCCTTCTTGTTTATTATTATAGTCCTAATATAGACTTTGCACTTCTACAACTAAGAAGGTAAACTATATACTGCTACTAAATCATCAAAGTACATAAGGAAAGGTCTACCAATCTTAATTATTTTATCTCTATCTTTCAATTATAAATTTAAATGGTGCAAACGTGCAATTAACTAGCTATCTTTTCGCTTCTTTGACGCATACATGATTGCAAATATATGCGAAATTAAGATTTTCATTAGAAGTACATCCGTGAGATGTCAAATAAGCATTTTCCAAATACAAAAATATAGTGAATATGAATTAATTAAGCAAATTAGACATCATATATTGTTGCATTTTTAACCAACACACATATACGGTAATTACAAATAAATCTTCTATAACACTGTCACATGGTCAGAAAGGAAAGTAAGAAAATTTGAACATATATAAATGTAGACATAAGGTATTGTAAATTTACTTTGAATTATTGGGAAATATACAATATGAAAGTCTTTGTATTGGAAGGAGTGACAACTATACCATGTATCTAATCTTTTAGGAGAACTCTTTGGTTATTCCTGTAGTTCAACCAAATGTCTTCTATTACAGAATCATGTGTTCCAATTCCTCTAGGAATACAGGAATGGCTTAAAGTATTTAGAATATGGAGAGGATGTTGAGTTCAGGTAACCGTGATATGTGTCAATTAACAGTGAGTTGTTCAATTTCAAACAAACCAACGGTCGGTGTGTGATGATGCTGACCAGATACACCAAGAAGTAGTAACCACAACCAAGAGAATAATGACTTAATTTTGCTAGAATATTCACATTAACGAAGGAAACAATGAACTACAACAACTGGGAGTCCCAGAGTAGCAGCAGAAGTCACTATAACATCTCAAGTTTGATGTGCATGGAGGTACCTCGCATGGACAACTTTAAGTGGTGGAGATTGATGAACTTGTGTTGAGTTTTGTCGAGTCAGCTTATGTTTGGAATTGATGTTGTTGTGTGGATAGAATATGAGTAGTATTTGAGTCGAACACTTGTTCCTTGACCTCCTATAGACTATGAGGGGGTACCACGTGGTGTAACCTATGACAACTAGATAACAAAAGATACATAGGGCTGCCGGCGTCAAGTGTTGGTGCCTGGGGCAGTCGGTATTGCGATATAGAGTGGAGGAGCGCTTGTTGTCATGCCCTAGAGAATAAGCGAGTTCTTTAAACCATGTTAACAAATCTTGGTAATTGTTTGGTATTCGGTAGATCAATTCTACATCTACAAGGAGATATAACACCTTGTGACCTATGTGTAGCTCGCTCCCCAACCATGCTTGTGCCAATTGGTGAGCATGTTAATAAAAGGGAAATCACATGATTTTACATTATACAATAAATTTGGTTATAACAATATATTAAATTAAATAATAAAGCACTTGTTATTCATTACAACAAATACTTGAGAATTACATAAACTAAACCATAAATTAAATGAGAAAGCTAAAGCACATAAATGCTACACTGAAACTCCTTCTACAATTAAAGCACACAAATGCTACATTGAAACTCCTACATGTAAAGCTCATAAACCATAGATTATAACAAATGCTTTAGCATCCACAATCCACATTTGTGTATTTATTTTTGTTCTTTAGGCACGGGTAAAATGCTACATTGATTTTGTGCACTACATGCGGATTTCTGCAAAGTCACATATGTGTTTCCTTAATGTTGGATGCGAGATGTTTATTTTTGTTGCAAACAAGGACACATGTTTTTACGTTTTCCTGCAAACAAATGGGGATTCATTGCATGTGTCGGTGATTTTTGCTACATTGGATTCACAAGTTTTCCCTGCAAACCTTGTGTCATTTTTTGTTCTTTAGGCACGAGAAAATGCTACATTGATTTTATGCGCTACATGCGGATTTCTGCAAGGTCGCATATGTGTTTCTTTAATGTTGGATGCGTTGTTGATTTTTGTTGCAAACAAGGACACATTTTTTTACGTTTCCTTGCAAACAAATTGGGATTCATTACATGTATCGCTAATTTTTGCTACATTGGACTTCTCAAGTTTTCACAGATTCACATGAAAATGTTGCAAACCATGTTGTATTTCTTAGAAATGCTACGTACACACACAAAAAGTCACTCTCGGTTTTTTGTTTTTGCCTGCAATGATCAGGTTGTACAGGGATGCAAGCGTGGTCAAAATGGCAGATGCATAATGCCTAGCGTTTGCCATAACATATTCTTGTTATGGCATTTTTATAAGATTATCCAAGCCTTAAATTTTTTCCCAATAATTCTTGTGTATTACACTGCTGATGTTTATAAAAACATGTTTTAAGCATTAGGTACATCCAAATTTTCGATTTCCCTACTAACCAGAATGTGCATTCTAGTTGAGAAAAATGATGCTAAAAGTATCTTTTTTTTTGGAAATGGATGCTAAATGTATCTGTCGTACTCCCTCCATCTTAAAATAGATGTCATGGATTTGTCTAGATTTAAATGTCTCTAGACACTATTTAGTACTCATATATAGATAGATACAAATTTTGACAAATTCGTGATATCTATTTTAAGACGGAGAGAGAGTAGAAAATATTGTGGACTAGGGTGTTAACCTTTTATGATGTACAGAAGAGCGTTGCTGGTAGTATTAGGCACCACATGCTGCAAGAGCGGGCCAAAAACAACAGAAGGGCAAAGTCTGACGATGTGCAATCCAGTCTTCTTACTGTATTCCAGGGCTATTTCTTCTGCTTCGATCTTGGCAAGAACATACCAGATCTGCCAACAAAAATAAAAGTTGTCATGATTCTTTTAGAAGAACTCACAAATATTATAGATGTTAACACTATATGTACGTTTTATGACAATATAAGAAATCCCAGTGGTCATTTTCTATTAAGCTTGCCATGTTTTCATATACTTGCCAATTATGTGATCTCATTGTAATGATGAATATGAGATCTAATGATATATGTGTTAGTCTATGCAAAGAGAACATATTAAGGATAAGATTTGACGCTCATCATCTATGTAATTAGTTCTCGGACACAGAAAAATCTAGTAATTTTTATGATAAAGAGTGTTTTATTACTTAAAGAGTTTTAAGTATTACATTCAGTCTCTATATAACTACGACAACACACATCCAAAACCAATCCAAAGTCGCACAACAAAAATAAAACAGACCAATTACATAACATAGTGAGAAATTGCAAAACACCTAAGGTGGTGAATGGTTGATCCAAAGATTATGCTGCTATTCATATTGGGTATAAAATGTTAAAAAAGAGTACACCTTGTATAAATAAACACAATACATGTATATTTAATAACTAGCATTAGTTGTAGAGCGCTGACCTTATTTTCTCTGCAGAACTCTCTGTCTGACCAGCAGCTCTCATCTTTGATTTTGTCTTGAGGCCAGGTTAGGTTAAGAACAACAGCGCCGAGCGATGAGACCTGGATGAGTTTCTGGACGTTGGTAGCCGAGCAAGCCTTGAGTACATTCCTGGTACCTTCTATCGCAGGAGCCATCATCTCTTTCTGCACATTTGTGTCCCACACAAGATTAATAAAAGTCAAGCAAGCTTTTGTATATGAAAAAAAATAAGTACTTCCGCTTCAAAAATAAGTGTCGTGGTTTTAATTTGAAATTGAACTAAAACCATGACAGCTATTTTGCAACGGATGGAGTACAACAACCTATGACTAGCAAATTTTGGCTCACATCAGTGCCCCAATAACCCGCCGGCACATTTCGGAGTGCAATAC
This sequence comes from Avena sativa, assembly GCA_916181665.1. NCBI lineage: Eukaryota > Viridiplantae > Streptophyta > Magnoliopsida > Poales > Poaceae > Avena > Avena sativa. Next base: position 57,795,048 of record OV702285.1, on the reverse strand, counting down.
AATAGTCGGCAACCCCATGCCATCCCATGCCCACAAGACTTGTGCTGAGAGCGCCGATGCTTCAAGTCACGTTGGATTTTGCCTGACCAGTCGTGGCAGCCAAACATACTCATTCCCTACCCCTCCAACTCTCTCCATTTGCCTCCCGACACCCAGAATCTCCATCGCCGCTGACGCAGCCGCCTCACCACGCTTGCCTCCCTCCCGGCCACCTACCACTAGAATTTTCACAGCCGACGACGCTGACCTCCAGCATCTCGCCCCTACCTAGGATCCGTCTGCTGTCGAGTGATGCACCTTCTTCCGCCACCGCCAACCACTTCTCCACCTCCACCTCCGCCTACGCCGCCCGACATGCAGAGCTGGGACGACGGAGAGGCCATAAGTGTTTCATTGCACGACAATGTGATTGCTTCTACCTCGTCGTCGTTTATTTGTGTAATGTAGGATTTAGGATCTAGAGTTTCAATTTTGCCTTGTTCTTTTAGTGCATTTCTCTTAGCTTGTTTGCTGATTTGTAGTTCCCCAATGTAGATTATGCCACTGAAACCATCGTCGACCTTACATGGACCGGCGTTGCCCACCTACATGATGTTAGTTCGAATGATCCGTGTCGTGTCCACCTCCGTGCATCAGAGAAAGTCATTGCTTTCGAGGGGACGGTCACATATCAGCGATTCTACACCAGTTCAAAGCACAATATAAGTATTGTGGTAGTGTCATAATAAATTGTGGCTTTGTGGGTTGGGCTGATCCTCGATGGCCTTTGCCACTACAACATGCATTATCCGGGATATGTATGATGAGAGCAACAATTTAAGGATTGACAAATAAGATTCAAAATGCCCAGTTGGTCAAGAACTTCTTTGAATAGAAGAATAAGTTGGATGCCAAATACACTAGGTTGTTGGCATATGTGAACAAGTGGATGGATACCACTGAGAGGTAGGTGTTGCAGCAAACACAAGGTAAAGTTGAAAGAGAATTGTGAGGACACTGTTGAGCAAGATGGAGAGGGAAGAGAGACTAGCTGCTAGAGTAGAAGAAAAAATGCGATGAAGAAAAGGTAGCAATGAGAGAGGAGAAAAAAGGTTTAAAAACATGTTGTTTGATTTTATCAAAGTAGGTCATCAAGATCACGGTGCGACACCACCAACTACCGGAGTGGAAGAGGGCAATGGCTCGGTACTCGCCTGAGAACGAGTATTGCCCCAGTCGTTTTGCCAAGAAGCGGAAGATGGCCCTAGCCATGTGCCGCGCGCACCGGCGGGAGTTCCCACCACATTTGTGCAACGCCGAGGAGTGGACACGCTTCTAGTTTATGCCTGGCCGTGAAATCTATGATGTCATCGACGCGGAACACCGTGATGCATTCATGAGGGAGGCAAACAACACAGATATCATGTACATCGGCTCCAATGAGGAGCATGCGGAGGAGGTAGGCGGTGACGTGGAGGAGGCCGACGAGGACCAGGTCAATGGTGATGACGACGACAGCGATATAGTTGACTACATTTAGGGTTCGCTTCAATTTTTATGTATTTTCCATTTATATTTTAGGCAGAATCTATATTGAGGCCGATTGTACTGGATGCGCCGCTGTGGGCTGTCCCACCCTACTCGCGTGTAACCTGTGCCAGCACGCTCCATAGCGCTATGTTGGCTGCGCTGCTGACTACAATTTGGGGCACACCGATGGCGATGCTCTTAGTATCTAAAATAATGCACCTTTTAGCCCGAAACATATTCTTCTTGTGTTATTTTGTTTTTTGAAACAAGATATACTTCTTGTGTTTCACTTGTTCCATATACATAAATACTCCCTCCGTTTAGAAATATAAGATGTTTTAGGTTTATGAAGGAGATGTATCTAGACATGTTTTAGTGTATAGGTTCAAATAAATCTAGACACTAAAAGATGTCTAGATACAAACATCTTATATTTCCAAACGGAGGGAGTACTATTTTTGGTCAAAACAACATCAGATCTGCTAATATAAGCCATTTGTAGTAGTTCTCGATCATCTTTACTACTCAGTATAACCCTTTTGTGCGTGGTTGTACGTGCATCTACTATTCTATCCGTGAAGAGGGCTAGAAACTACAACCTCCTTTTTTTTATGAATAAGGCGCACGAGCGCAATTTAACACGAACTTTGTTACCCAAAAAATGAGCAAGAAAATCTTGATTATATTATACATAATTAGTATCGTTAGACTCGTGTTGAAAAATACTTTCTAATGATGCTATTTTTGTACCAACAATCTTTATATATATATTTAGAGTAAGTTTTATTAAAGAAAAAACACGTAAAACACAGGACGAATTATTGTTTTGAACAGAGGAGAGTAGCTAGCTGCAACGTTACTCTATGCTGGAAGATTTGCAAGAGCCAGGGCCGGCTATATACCAGCCCCAAATTAAATCTAACCGATATGATGATGCACTTGCCTCTGGATCAACCAGTTTGCGTTCGGGCACTGGAGTGGCGACATGGAAGACGCCCTCGCACCCGGCGAACGCGGCCGCCACCGTGTCGTAGTCGAGCATGTCGGCCTTGAACAGGCGCAGCTTCTCCGGCGCCCCGTCCAGCTGCTTCAGAAACGCGTTCTTGGGATCACCTGAAGAAATGAACAATTTATCTGCAGAACAAAAATAGCACCAAGGTGATCGAGCCATGTCGCTGGCCGGCCGGTACATACATGGGTCGCGGACGGTGGCGTGCACGGCGTAGCCGCGGGAGAGGAGCAGCTTCACGAGCCAGGAGGCGATGAACCCGCCGCCTCCGGTGACGCACACCCGCGGCAGCGGCGACGACAACGACGACGACTCCATCGGTGTCCGGCCGGCCGCTTGCCCCGTTTGGTATCTAGATGTAGAGAGAAAACGGAAGAGAAGGTAGACTATGGGGGAGAGCTATGGTGGTGAGCTATTTAGTGTACTCCTCCCTCTAAGCTAGTAGTCTCAAAGGCTTATAGTGCACACACAAGGATTTCGCCCTCTAATCGTGACTAATCGCGATTAGACTATATATATATGCTCGATCCTGGTTTTACTAATCGCGTGATAGCGTCTGGTATTAGGGAAAACAGCAGGCAGACTGCGACGGCCGGCCGGGCAGTTGACTTGATCACTTGACTACGCTGGATATGATTTTTCCCCCTCAAATCGTGACCGGCGTGGCGATTAAACTATGCTCGACCCTAGGTTTATTAATCGCGTGATGGCAGATATGGTATGTGATGAAAGACAGCAAGCAGTAGCAGACTGCGACATGCAGTTGAGTTTTTTTTTTGGACGGATTGACATGCAGTTTATTTTTTTGCACAACAGAGGGTTCGCGAAGGGCCGTGACGCAGGTTCATTAATTCCAGAGCGGTGGGTACAGAGTTACATACAGAACCTTACATAAACCAGAAAAAAGATCACAGTCCTGCACATTTACAAAAAGGACTCTAGGCAAAAATATGAAAAAGCAATCAAGTCCCTTTTCTTCACCGCCGACGACGAGACTCTAGCTCCGGCCACCCTTTCGCCGCCGGGGACAGACCACTTGGCGACGAGAGAGCGCAGAACGCCGGTGCCGAGCTCGAGTAGAGGCCTTCATCCTGGAGGTTGAAAAGACGCAATCCTGGCGTCTGATAAATAAAACAATAAAAGATGCAATGGATTGGTGTTTTTGGGTTTATAGTTTGTATAAAAGGAAATTAATGTAAAGTAATTTGCAATAAAGTAAATGCTCCTTTTAGAGAAAGTCCAATCCTTTATGCAGCAAGCGAACGAGCTCAAGTGTGCATTATTATATATAACAAACGTTTCTGAGGCCAGCATGGATTTACTTAGCATAAAGATTTCTAAACAACATGATAAGTATCTTGTCAAGTTTTATTCTTTTTGGACGGAACCTAAAATAGTTGTATCCATATGAATGTGAAAGTATGCCCCTTATGATTGGTCCTAAGGCCATTTCCATGTGCAAACGAAAGATTCATTAAGACATAAAATCCACAATATAAATTTTTAAGCTCCCTAGTCTAAAGGTTCCTAATGCAACTCAAAGTCTTATGATACAGTATAAATAGTAGCCAGTCAAATAGCTCACCGGTGGTGGGACACACCTGTCATCGAGATGTGTGTGAACAAGCAGAGGGACATGTTTGACTGTTCTTAAGTTTGGGCCCACTTTTCACATCGATTAAAATGCACTGTACAATATAGAATGCCTCCTTCGCCAAAGTGTGGCACTAAAAACGCCGATCTTGCGTGCCACCTACCGTGGCACGAAAATCTGCCGGTATCGAGTCTGCCATGACGTATAACTGGCCGTCGCAGAAAAATGGTGTCGTGCTTGATCATCCGCCGGGTAAGTGATACATCTAAAATGTATTAACTTTTCCAAGTACTTTTCTTTAGAATCTCACCATACTTGAATAAAATTGCTAGATTTGACGTTGTTTTTGGCAAACATCTTTTTTCTGTCTCTTTATGCAGGAAATAAAATCGCGAAAAAATATTATGCAAGTTTTTCATCGAAGAAAGGACCCTGGGAGTTGGAAACTCGCGAGAAGAGCCATGAGGTCCAAAAGAGCACTGATGGCGCGCACCAGGGTGGGGCCTGCGCCACCTAGGCTCTTTTGGCCCTCGAACCTCGTCTCGCCGCCTCCTTTCGCGTACCCCTTTTGATATACTAACACCTACCTAGCCAGGAGGACAAAGGTTTTCGTGAAATAGAGCACCGCCACCACCACGATCTCCATTTCGAAGTCTAGATAGGTCCTGCTATCCACGCCGGAGAGGGGGATTTCGACATCGTCTTCACCACCATCATCACCAACGTCATCCCAACAACCATGTGCTCACTCTTCATCATCAAGAGTAAGTAGTTCTTTGTAGGCATATGAGGTGGATGGGGAATGGATAAGATTGATCATGTAATCATGCATATGTATGGAGTTTTGACATGTTTCTCTTGAGGATATTCTTGTATGTGTGTTGATACACTTTTTCTATGTTCAATGCTTGTTACTAGGGCCCGAGTGACATGATTTGAGTACTGAACTTTTATTTTCCCATCATATATGTGAGTTTGGTATTTATCTGCAAAGTATATTACTTGTTATTATGCTGAACCTGTGATGAGTGCATATTTTAAAAAGGCAACACAAATGGTAAGTACATAACAAGCAAGACAAGAGTATTATATTTTTATAAGATCCCATCATAATGTGACTAGCCAACAACAGCCGTATGAAACACAAGTTTGTTTTCAAGATATACCCTAAGCAAAAAAAGATCCTCAAAAGACAACTACTCCTTATACCATCTCGGTGTTTTTAAAATCATAATATGTGTAATCCAGGTAAAGCATCAATTTTAAAATTCTCGTTTTTCAATGCTTTAGTGATTTAGCATAATAAGAGTAGTCCATGTAAGGCATCAATTTTAAAATGTTGGGTTTTCAATACTTGAGTGATGTAACATTTCAGTGGCATCTCCTTGTAACATCATATGCTCAACCTACAAACCATTCAACATTTAGAAACTGATCAGAAAACAAACTCATTATAAAGATATGAAAACTTTGTATGTACATGTGTATTAGTAATTCAACAAAGGCATGCCAACACTACTAGGAAAAAGCTCATCAGTGGCGCACCATTTTTCAACTTCTGTGGCGCATATGAGATGTGCCACTGTTATCACGGCACTAAACATTAGTTCTGTGGCGCAATTTCAAAATGCGCCACAGAAGTTTTTTTTCAAATATAAAAAAAGTCAGGCTAGATCTAAAACTTTTGTGGCGCATATTGCTAATATGCGAAACAATTTTTTTTTCAAATTTCAAAAAAAAACTGGCTAGAGCTTGGGGTCATCGGAGGTGGGGGTCGTCGGAGGAGGGCTAGCCTAGAGGTGGGAGGAGGAGGGGGTCGCCGGAGGAGAAGTAATAGTAGTAGTAGGAGGAGGAGGGGGTTGCCGGAGGAGAAGGATGAGGATGAGGAGGAGGGGGTCGCCGAAGGGGAAGGAGGAGGAGGTAGCCGAAGGTGGTAGTTGTCGTCGAAGGAGCTCACCGGGGTGGAGGAGAAGGAGAGCTCACCGAGTGGTGGAGGAGGAGGAGCTCACTGGTGTTGAGGAGGAGGAGCTCACCGGGGTGGAGGAGGAGGAAGAGGGAGGAGAAGGAGAGAAGAAGTGAAGGGAGGAGAAGTGTGGAGGAGAGGAAGAGGTGAAAATAAGAAAAGAGAGGAGAATGGGATACTTCTGTGGCGCATATGGGAGAAATGCGTCACTGAAGTTTCTCCCCCCTTTTTTTATTTTTTTGCAGGAAAAAAATCTTTTTTCTACCATAACTTTTTACTCTTTTCGAATTTGGGGAGTCTGTAAAATCTTCAACGATCATTTTAGTATATGAAACTTTTTTTCCCGACATCGTATACAAAAGTTATGGCCGTTTTATTGTGCCATGACCTTTTTTGCAAAATACATAGAAATGCACGTTTTTCAATTTTTCCTACAACTATACCCCAAAATATAACTACATCTCAAAGGAATTATTTTTTTGAATTTTTTATCATTTTTGTTTATTATTTACAAAAGTTAAAAGGCGATCAGGCAGGTGGGATCTGGTTTTCCATATTCTGTGGCGCAACTTCTGTGGCGCATATATAGGTATGCGCCACAGAATGTTGGTCAACTGAATTCTGTGATGGGGCCTATCCTCACTTTCTGTGGCGTATATGGTTGTATGCGCCACAGAAGTTTCAACTTCTATGGCATATGCGCCATAGAAAGTGAGAAAGCCCAACCCAGTGGCGGGTCCCACCAAACTTCTGTGGCGCATTGTTTCCCTATATACGCCACAGAAGTGTGAATATTTCTGTGGCGCATTGCCTAAAATGCACCACTAGAGTTTATCTGTGGTGCATGGTCACACATATTCGCCATAAAAGATCCTTCTATCTGTAGCTGGTTTCCTAGTAGTGCAATCTTTAATTTTGAAAAGCTCAATTTTAGAGAAATTAGAGATCGAGAAGGCCTTCATGATCTAAATATTTTAGAGAAATTTCCTAGTAGTGCAATCTTTATTTTACTTGTACTAGGGAAAACCAAACATCGGTTTAATAAGCTCAAGTTATGATACTTCAATGATGTAATATCTGAGTAGCATCTCCTTGTAACATCATACGTGTAGCTGCTAAATAATTCTTCAGGTAAACTCTTTTAACATAACAATTGCACTAAAATGGGTTCGGGCTTATAGTCACACACATTACTATGTACCTCTAACACCGAGGGTGATGCACCGCAACTCACACCGGATGAGGCTTGCTAGAAGCGTGATATTCAAGACAGTCTAGTCGACACTATTGAGACCTGAATCCCCATTTCCTTAAGACGGGCCTTATAGGAGGTTCCAGAGAATATGAGTTGTACTAAGATGTGCTTGGCCACTCTTAGCTCAGCTTTTAATTCAAGTGACGAGTTTGTGCGAAGTTTCCAAAGAAACGGAGAGCATGGATAAGGGTTTAGGGACAAAAGTAAAGATATTAGTTTTGTCAATCCAGAAGGCCTTCATTATCTAAATGTTCTACATCATTTTCTCGGCACATCTCACATTCCTAACTTCTAACACAAACAAAACAACAATAATTGGTGCACTAATAGTGTGGGTCACGCGGGAAGTAAGATAGGTTAGCTTCTCCACATGGATACTTCCCGGTGGTGATGTTGAGCACCTTGTAAAACTTAATTACCAATATTCAACTTTGACCTACATAAATTAACAAGATACAGTGAGCTACAAAGTATAACAATGAATTTCTATTCATAGCGGTTTCAACCGCAAGTAGGATAACTAATACCAGCAACAGTACAACCACAAAACCCTCCACACTACTATTTTACTTGTACTAGGAAAAACCAAACATGGGTTTAATAAGCTCAAGTTATGATACTTTAATGATGTAATATCTGAGTAGCATCTCCTTGTAACATCATACGTGTAGCTGCTAAACGATTCTCCAGGTAAACTCTTTTAACATAACAATTGTACTAAAATGGGTTCGGGCTTATAGTCACACACATTACTATGTACCTCTAACATCGAGGGTGATGCACCACAAATCACACCGGATGAGGCTTGCTAGAAGCGTGATATTCAAGACAGTCTAGTCTACGCTGTTGAGACCTGAATCCTCATTTCCTTAAGACGGACCCTATAGGAGGTTCCGGAGAATATGAGTTGAACTAAGATGTGCTTGGCCACTCTTAGCTCAGCTTTTGATTCAAGTGACGAGTTTGTGCGAAGTTGCCAAAGAAACGGAGAGCATGGATAAGGGTTTAGGGACAAAAGTAAAGATATTAGTTTTGTCGATTATTTGCATCTAAATCTCACCGTCCATCATTGCCTCTCACATGTATATGAGGCGACTGGTCTTTTCGTGCAACTTAGGGTATCTCATACATGTTTATAAGTCGGATTCTAGACCCTGATTTTAGCCCTAAACTAGATAATGTTTTGTCCCCGACTTCGTAGTGGATCCGGACCCATGTTTTTGATGTCGTCTCCCTCGAACAAGTGTCATCGATCCTTCTGTGTTGGGACCAACTTTTCTTCATCTTTGCGCTTCACCAGATGTACACACATGGGCTCTATGCATAAACTAGTATGACTTAAGCCTCTATGAACAAGAGTTTTTATGTTTCAACCGATAAGTAAACCGATATGGATAGTGATTATTGGTAAGTACCGGTTGCCATTGGTACCTCCTAGAACAACTTCTGGATCATTATGGCTCCTTCCTTTGCTCCTAGTTGGCTTGTTTCTTAACTCCCAGATACGTCGGAAACGTATGTATAATTTTTGATGTTCCATACTTGTTTGGTATCTACTTTGCTTTGCTTTGTCTACACTTTGAGGTGTTTATATATATTTTCTGGTACTAACCTATTAACAGGATGCCACAGTGCCAGTTGCCTGTTTTCTTCTGTTTTTAGTTCCAAAAACGCAGAAAATCAATATTCTCGGAATTTGACGGGACAAAAGCCAAAGTCAATATTTTACCGTGGGAAACACGGAGCCAGAGTACGAGACGGAGGGGAGGCACCAGGGGGCCACACCCCTGGCAGCGCGGGCTAGGGTTAGCCGCGCCTGGGAGGGTGTGACCACCCTGGGCGCCCCCTGCCTCGCCACTTCACCTATAAAAGACCCCCCGATGCCAAAACCCTAAGCACCATATCAATATTCCACGAAACCGTCTGTAGCCGCCACCACCATCGTCCCTAGATCGGGGGATCTGAAGCTCTTCCCGGCACCCTGCCGGAGGGGAGATCATCCGGGAGGCCTTCTTCTTCATCATGCTAGCCTCTGGTATGAAGCGTGAGTAGTTCCACTTTGCACTACGGGTCCATGTAGTAACTAGATGGTTGTATCTCCTTCTTTGTGCTATCATGTTTAGATCTTGTGAGCTCCGTTTATGATCAAGATCTCATATATTTGTAATCATGCATGTTGTGTTTGCGGGGATCCGATGGATGAGATTACTATGTCAGTTTGATTAATGGTTTTGTCTTATTGATTCTATCATGTCTGTGTTGTTTGAGATCTTGCATGCTCTCCGTTTCTAGTAGCTATTGATGACTCCTTGTTTACGTGGAGCACTTCGTCGGGAAACCCCAAGAGCAAGGTGTGAAGCAGCACATCAACAAGTCTTCCATCAGTAAGAAACCAAGGTTATCGAACTAGTAGGAGGAAGGAAACGTCTCAAAGGTTTTGCAAGCAACGTGGAAACCTGCACAACACAAACTTAAGACTTTGCCCAACGAATAGTGAGGTTGTCAATCTCACCGGTTGCTATAACAAAGGATTAACTGTATGGTGTGGAAGGTGATGGTGGTTTGTAGCAAGTAAACAGTAACAGTGGAAGATGTATCAATGGTAAAGACTGGACCGGTGTCCATAGTTCACTAGAGGCGTTCTCCTTAGATAAACAAACATGGCATGCTGGGTAAACAAATTACAGGAGGGCAATTGACAGGACTGAGCAAGGCATAACAATGCAATACTAGACACAAAGTTCCTATGAGATTTGATTGGGCAATACAACAATATACATAGACCGCCATTCAACTGCATCTATGACTAGAAGTCCACCTTCAGGTTATCATCCAAACCCCCTCCAGTATTAAGTTGTAAGCAACAGACAACTACTTTAAGCAAAGTGTGTAAGGTAAATGATCCACTTGTTCCATGAACAAGAGACCGTTTTTTTTCTCCCTAGTAGCAACAACACATCTACAACCGAAGAGATTTCTTCCACTTCCCTTGGAAACTAGAGGCATGAACCCACTATCTAGCATAAATACCCCCTCTTGGAGTCACTAGCAACTACTTGGCCAAGATAGCTACTAACAACGGAGAGAATGCAAGATCACAAACAACACATACATGATAGAATCAATAAGACAAAACCATTAATCAATCTGATATAGTAATCTCAATATCCATCGGATCCCCGCAAACACAACATGCATGATTACAAATAGATTAGATCTTGATCATGAACGGAGCTTACAAGATCTATACATGAAAGCACAAGGAGGAGATACAACCATGTAGATACTACATGGACCCATAGTCCAATGTGGAACTACTCACACTTTATATCAGAGGCTGGCATGATGAAGAAGAAGGCCTCCGGGATGATCTCCCCTCCAGCAGGGTGCCAAGAAGAGCTTCGGATCCCCCCGATCTAGGGACGATGGTGGCGGCGGCTACAACGATTTCGTGTAATATTGATCGGGTGCCTAGGGTTTCTGCATCGGGGGCTTCTTATAGGCGAAGAGGCGAGGCTAGGAGGCAGCCAGGGGGCCTACACCTTGCCCAGGCGTAGGCCCACCCTAGGCCGCGCCTGGGGGGGTGTGGCCACCCTGCGGCGCCCCTCCGTCTGTCCTCTAGACTCCTTGTTCTCCTTGATGAAATATTGACTCTGGCTTTTGTCTCGTCCAATTCCGAGAATATTTCCTTACTAGCTTTTCTGGAACCAAAAACAGTAGAAAATAGGCAATTGGCACTGTGGCAACTTGTTAATAGGTTAGTACCAGAAAACATGTAAAAAGAACATCAAAGTGTGGACAAAGCAAAGTAGATAGTAAACAAGCATGGAGCATAAAAAATTATAGATACGTTTCCGACGTATCAAGCATCCCCAAGCTTAAATCCTGCTTGTCCTCGAGTAGGTAAGTGACAAAAAAGAATAATTTTTGAGGTGACATGCACCATCAAAACCAAGATCAAACCATTTGCAAGCATTGAAAGCTGGGATCAGATAACTCTAAATGTGTGCATGAAAGATGGATTTCTAACAATAAGACAAAGTAACTATGCATGCAACATGAAAGGCTACAAACAAAGGTCATGAATAACATGCATTGAAAAACATTTGTTTGTTTCACATACAAAAAACATGGCATAGTGGCATTCAGCTTGTCCCTCATGGAGTAGCAAATAGATGCATAGGACACCTTCAAAGTTCATAAGAGTGACTAGACACAAGTTGCACAAGAACAAGCAATTTCAACAATATGCATCAATCAATAAGTTTTGGGACACTGCACATAGAACTAAGAATGACAACTATGCTCTCTTAATGGTGCCTAAAGGTAGAAAGTGGAGACTCAATATAATGGTGGAAGAAAGACCCTTCATAAAGGGAAGCAGGGATTTCAAGTTTCAAAAAGAGCTTCCAAAAATTATGGTACTTGTTAGCTTTCAGCCCTCATTGCCCCTATCATAAGCATCTTGAAGTGATTAAGGTTAGAGTGAACAAAGATGGAGTATATGCTTGACAAAGTATAAGTTGGCAATATCATGTCCCTTGAATACGAGGGCCGCACCGCATGTTACTCAACTTTGGTCACCTGTAAGTTCTTGTCATAGTAAGTACATGTGTATCATAGAGAACTGCCAACGGGGTACCCCTTGCACATGGTACAAGAGATATCCCATAACCAAAATGACAAGGCAAGCATACAATGAGCATCTCAGCGATTTTTTTATTTACTATGTGCATAGCTTTTTATTGAGGATGCTTCACAAATGCTCATTATGGGGATGCTGAAAGTTTCCACCATGATTAGGCATGGCTTAGGCTAGTGGCCCAGGCGTTTCTCTAACACAAAATACATAACTCCATGGACTTATAATCTCCTTCTTTATTTCACACAGGCGATATCCATAGACAAAAGAGCATGATATCAACTGTGTACAAAGTACAAGTGCAATGTTGAAAACATTCCCCATGACAGAACGGTTCTGCTAATTCCAACTTATAAGTGCAAGCATATACAACATAGATGACACAATGGTTCAAATTTATTAGGGGCAAGGAATATAAAGTGTGCCATCAACTTTGTGAGGGCTTTCATCACTAAGTTTTCACATAACAAAATACTTTTAATTGGAAGATAGCTGAAAATAAGAATATACTTGGAATGGTGTAACACACCATGCATAGGCGTTTATAGTGGACACTTTGGTATAACTTGGTTTCTTGGGAGTTGTAAGCATGAGTAGAACTTACTCATACAAGTGGAGGCTAGCAAAAGACTGGGAGCAACCAACTAAGAGAGCAATAATGGCCATAATTATGCAGAGCGACAAAACATTACTAATCAAAGCATAGAGTGGTACTACAAGTCAAGGACTAAATGATCATAGAGGCTATGGTGACTTTTTCATAGTCATAACATGGTGTGAGCATGTGCCAAGTCAACCCAAACAAAACATCAAAGGAGAATACCACAATACTATGCTTTTGTATGCTAAAACAATGCATGATTCTTTCAAGGCACACTAAGCAATCCCAATTATTTGGAACAAGTCATGCTACATCAATAACCACTAAGCATAAGGTCAAAACAATTCCTAGCATGTCATGCTAAAGTCTAATTCACAGTCAATGCAAGACCCTCTTGCACTTTCAAGCAAGAACTTTCTACTCCTTTCCAACACCAATCAACTTATTTGAAACAACATAGCGAGAACGGGGGTCCAAACTAATTTATTCAAGCAAACTAAACAAACTAAGCAAACCAAACAAAAACTAAGACGCTCCAAGAACAAAACAACAGCACATGAACAAATAAAAACGAAGTGTCTACAAAGACTTGAGCTTTTTATTGATGAAGAAGGGGATGCCTTGGCATCCCCAAGCTTTGACACTTGTACCTCTTGGATATTTCTTGGGGTGACACCATGGGTGGCATACCCAAGCTTGAGCTTTTGTCCATTCTTCATCTCATTACATCATTCTCTCTCTACACCTGAAATTTTTTCCTTCATACAAAACTTCACACAATCTTCATTAGCAACATTAGTGTATTCAAAAGATAATAGACCTTTGGATTTAGCTTTAGAACAGCAAATTTTTTCACTAAAAGCACAAGCTACTGTAGCAACTCCTTCAGAAAGCTCAATTCCCCAAAATAGAACTCAAAAAGGAATCAATAAGAAGCAAATGCAAATAATGGCAGAAATCTGTCAAAATAGAACAGCAGGTGGAAACCGATTTTTTAGAAACTATTCTGTTGCTCAAATAAAAAAGTGTTAAACTAATAAAAGTTAGGTAACATACTGAGGGATTTATTCGTAAATTTTCAGCTTAATCCGACTTACAGAGACTCCTCACGAATTTTTATGCTGGAGGACAGAAATCTGTTTCGGGACAGCAACTCCCCAAATCTTACTTTCCTCTCATTAGAGGTCATTCTTGGCACAAAAAGCAAACATAAAGAATAAGGAGATGTCATTACTGAAGTAATAACTTCCAAGACTCAAGGAAACTCTTGGGTTATCTCCCAACAAGTAGTTTTATTTAACGCCTTTAAGTTAGGCACAAGAAGCAAGAAATCAAGTATTTTCAAATGAACAAGCATTAACATCAAACCTTGCTTTTAAAGGAGGAGCAAAAATCAAATTATCTCTCCTCATAGGGATGTGTTCAATACCTTTCTTGAATGTAAATTGATATTTAATGGTGCCTTCTTTCATATCAATGATGGCACCAACAGTTCTAAGAAAAGGTCTTCCCTAAGTAATATTACAAGAAGCATTGTATTCAACATCCAAAACATAGAAATCAACAGGGACATAAGCATTGTTAACCATAATGAAAACATCATTAATACTCCACATGAGTTTCTTCTTAGCATTATCATCAAGTGGGACATCCAAATAACAATCTTCCAAAGGTGGCAAATCAAGCATTTCATAAATCTTCCTAGGCATAATAGAGACACTAGAACCAAGATCACATGAAGCTTTGAGGTCAAAGTCATTCACTTGCATATTAATAATGGGTTCCCAACTATCTTCTACTTTCCTAGGAATAAAATCTTTGTGTTTTAAATTCTCTTCCTTAATCTTAACAAGAGCATCTGTAATGTGTTTGGTGAAAGCAACATGCATATCACTAGTATCAGGACTTCTAGCAAGCTTTTACAGGAACAAAATCACTTTAGAAATATTGCAACCATCTATATCAAAATCAAACTTAGCATCACTAGCAGTAGACTCATTAGGCTTAGGCATTGTAGGAGTAGGAATAGGGGCTTCTTGTGGTTTAGTGGTATCCATTCTAGTGATACTATTGTTTCTATCAATTTCAGCTTCCCTTTCCCACTTAGCATGAAGTTGGGCTAACAGCCTAACATTTTCATCAATAGTAACTTGTATGGCATGAGTAGCAGCAAAGCTACTTTCCATGGTTTCAGGTTTAGCAGCCATTTTATTAATCAAGGAGGACTGTGCTTCAGACAAGGAGGAAATATTTTTATCAACAGTTAAAAGCTTTTCCTCTATAGTCTTGTTGAAAGCGGTTTGTTTACTAATAAAGTCTTTGAGCATGACTTCAAGTTCAGAGGGGGCACTTCTAGCATTGTTGCAGGAGTTTCCATAGGAATTGCCATTATTAGGAGGATAAGGCCTATAATTGTTGTTACCACCAAAATTGTTCCTATAGGCATTGTTGTTTCTAATGAAGTTCACATCAACTTGCTCTTCTTGAGCAACCAAAGAGGCTAAGGGAACATTATTTGGATCTAGAGGAACTTTCCCATTAACAAGCATAGCCATAATAACATCAATCTTATCACTCAAAGAGGAGGTTTCTTCAATAGAATTTACCTTCTTACCATGTGGAGCTCTCTTAGTGTGCCATTCAGAGTAATTAACCATAATGTTATCAAAGAGTTTTGTTGCAACACCCAAACTGATGCCCATAAAGGTGAAGGGAATATGCCCTGAGAGGCAATAATAAAATGTTTATTATGTGTATTCCAAGTATATGATAGATGTTTATTTTGCATGCTATAATTGTATTAATACAGAAACGTTAATACATGTGTGTTTAATAAACAAACAGAAAGTTCCTAGTTATGCCTCTCTCATAAACTAGTTCGTTGATTAACAAGATGATCACGGTTTCCTGATCATAGACATTGGATGTTGTTAATAACGAGATCACAACATTAGTGTAATGGTGTGATGAACATTCAATCAAAGTCATTGAGTTTATATTGCTATAAACAAACTACGAAGTAGTCCTAATCCTTAGACCATGAGATCATGCCAATCACTAACACCGGAAGAGTTTCTTGTTGACATCAAACGTCACTCCGTAACTGGGTGATTATAAAGATGGCTTCAAAGCTACTAAAGTGTTATGTTGAGAATCATGGATCAAGATTGGAATTTGTTCATCCCGATGACGGATATATATGCTCTGGGCCCTCTCGGTGATATCACATTGGTTAGCTTGCAAGCAAGTGATTTGATCACTAGAATGTTATATCATGGGAACGAGAAAAGAGTGCATGTCAGTAACGAGATCAAACTAGGTATGGAGATACCAATGATCGAATCTCGGACATGTAATATATCGTGAAACAAAGGGATTAAGATACAAGCGTAAAAGGTTCCGACGATCACAGGAAAAGTCATCGTTGAATGTGTGGGAGTCAGTATGGATCTCCAGGTCCCGCTACTGATTATTGATCGGAGAAGGGTCTCGATCATGTACGCATTATTCGTGAACCGTAGGGTGACACACTTAAGGGACACTGGCATCCAGTTGGAGCAAATGTTTCATGCCGAAAGAATAAACAAGCGCAGGAATTTATTTCACTAGATACCGAAACAGGTTTTCGGGTGAAATTGCATAAAGTGGTTATGCATGTGAAATGGAATTCTAGCAAGGGGTTATTTGTGAATGTTTGCCATTAAAGTAATTGACAAAATTCTGAATAAAAATAAAAGAGTTTTATTTAATGAGAGTTTGCATTAAATTTGGTGGAAATTTAATGGGAATTTGAGTGGACTTTTGAGTGGAGGTAATTTAAAGGAATATTGTGAGTGGAGTGTCCACCCACATGTAGAGGGGAGGGCAAGGGGGCAGCCCCCATGCGTCGGCCACCCCCTTGGGGTTCCCCCCTCCTCCTATAAAAGGAGCCCCTCCTCTCACTTGTCTCTCACACCTCCTCGTGAAGGATCTCTCTCCCCCTCTATAATTTATTCCCCATGGTCTCGGACTAGCGAGATACATGTTCCCGGTGGCTATTCGGCAAGAAAGGGTTGTGCTTCCGCTGCATCGCTGGAGCGAGGATGCGGAGGTTGCCCGGTGTCTTGTACGTGTGTGCGAGCACGGATGCGCTGCTGCTTTGTGGCGCTAGGACCTCCTCTCGATCTTGAGATCGGCAAGAGATCGTCTACATCAACCACGAGTTGAACTCGTTAAGCTTTGTCGGTCTTCAAGGGTATGTTCTCTACGGATATACATCCGCCCGTTGTTTGTATCTAGTAGATAGATCTTGGTACATAGTTCCCATTGTAGGAATTTTTTTGTTTTCTATGCTGCGAACCCTACAAAAGGTACCTCCAGCAGCTAAATCCAACAGGTTTCTTGAAGAGAAGTTTAAACCTGTATAAAAAGTCTGGATAATCATCCAAGCAGTAAGTCCATGAGTGGGACAATTCTTAACCAAAGATTTCATTCTTTCCCAAGCTTGAGAAACATGTTCATTATCAAGTTATTTAAATTTCATAATATCACTTCTCATAGATATAATCTTAGCAGGATGATAGTACTTTCCAATAAAAGCATCCTTGCACTTAATCCAAGAATCAATACTATTTCCAGGCAAGGATATCAACCGTTCTTTAGCTTTTCCTCTCAAGGATAAAGGAAACAACTTGATCTTAATAATATCTCCATCTACATCCTTATACTTCTGCATCTCACAAAGTTCAACAAAGCTATTGAGATGGGCAACAACATCATCAGAACTAGCACCATAAAATTGCTCTCTCATCACAAGATTCAACAAAGCAGGCTTAATTTCATAAAAGGTAGCATCAGGAGCAGGTGGAGCAATAGGAGTGCTAAGGAAATCATTGTTGTTTGTGCTAGTGAGGTAACACAACTTGGTGTTCTCAGCAGAGTTCATTTTGGAAACAGTGGGGCAAGCCAAAAACAGCAGCAGCAGAGCAGGAACTAATTTTTTTGTGTTTTTGATAAGAGAAAGCAAACCAAACTAGACTATTTTTTTTGGAGTTTTTGATAAAAAGAGGCAAACATAACCAAGCAAAATAAACTAAGCAAACTAAAAACAAAGCAAAGAGAAAGGTTGAGGAGGACTCCCCTTGTGAATACGTCCTTAGCCTCCCCGGCAACGGCGCTAGAAAACTTGTTGACGATTCCTTGTTGACGTGGAGCATTTCGTCGGGAAACCCCAAGAGCAAGGTGTGAAGCAGCATAGCAACAAGTCTTACCTCAATAAGAAAACAAGGTTATCGAACAAGTAGGAGGAAGGAAACGTCTCAAAGGTGTTGCAAGCAATGTGGAAACCTGCACAACACAAACTCAAGACTTTGCCCCAAGGAACAGTGAGGTTGTCAATCTCACCGGTTGCTGTAACAAAGGATTAACTATATGGTGTGGAAGGTGATGGTGGTTTGCAGCAAGTAAACAGTAATAGTGGAAGATGTATCAATGGTAAAGACTGGACCGGGGTCCATAGTTCACTAGAGGTGTTCTCCTTAGATAAACAAACATGGCATGCTGGGTAAACAAATTATAGCAGGGCAATTGACAGGATTGAGCAAGGCATAACAATGCAATATTAGACACAAAGATCCTATGAGATTCGATTGGGCAATACGACAATATACATAGACCGCCATCCAACTGCATCTATGACTAAAAGTCCACCTTCAGGTTATCATCCGAACCCCCTCCAGTATTAAGTTGCAAGCAACAGACAACTTATTTAAGCAAAGTGTGTAAGGTAAATAATCCACTTGTTCCATGAACAAGAGACAGTTGTTTTCTCCCTAGTAGCAACAGCACACCTACAACCGAAGAGATTTCTGTCACTTACCTTGGAAACTAGAGGCATGAATCCACTATCGAGCATAAATACCCCCTCTTGGAGTCACTAGCAACTACTTGGCCAAGATAGCTACTAACAATGGAGAGCATGCAAGATCACAAACAACACAGACATGATAGAATTAATAAGACAAAACCATTAATCAATCTGACATAGTAATCTTATCTATCGGATCCCCGTAAACACATAATGCATGATTACAAATAGGTTACATCTTGATCATGAATGGAGCTCACAAGATCTATACATGGAAGCACAAGGAGGAGATACAACCATCTAGCTCATGAAAACGGTCATAAAACGCGAAAACGACTACTTTTTGTCATAACTCTCAAACATTTATCAGAACTTATGGACATTGTAAATCCACTTAGAAATTCAAAATTGTGGGCAATAGCTCATGAAAACGGTCATAAAACGCGAAAATGACAAATCTTTGTTCATATCTCTCAAACATGTATCGCGTCTTCCGGGCCTTGCAAATTGCCCTGGAACCCCAAAACTGTGGGCAATAGCTCATGAAAACAGCCATAAAACAGAAAAACGTCGAGTTTTTGTTCTTATCTCTAAAAGATGTATCGGGTCTTATGGGCCAAGCATATCGTCCTAGAGCCCAAAATTGTTGGCAATAGCACATGAAAATGGCAATAAAACGCAAAAATGACAAGTGTTTGGTCATTACTCTCAAACATGTATCGGGTCTTAAGGTTGTTGTACATCGCCCTGGAACCCCAAAACTGTGGGCAATAGCTCATGAAAACGGCCGTAAAACGCAAAAACGATGACTTTTTGTCATAACACTCAAACATGTATCAGGACTTACAGTCGTTGTAAATTCCCCTAGAACCCTAAAACTATGGGCAATAGCTGATGAAAACGGCTATAAAATGCGAAAACGACGAGTTTTTGGTCATATCCCTCAAACATGTATCGGGTCTTTCGAGCCATGAAAATTGCCCTTGAACCCCAAAACTGTGGGCAATAACACATAAAAATGGCCATAAAACATGAAAATTACAAGTGTTTGGTCCTTACTCTCAAACATGTATCGGGTTTTAAGGTTGTTGTACATCGCCCTTGAACCCCAAAACTATGGGCAATAGCTCATGAAAACGGCCATAAAACGCGAAAACGACGACTTTTTGGTCATATATCTCAAACATGTATCAGGTCTTCTGGGCCATGCAAATTGCCCTGGAACCCGAAAACCATGAGCAATAGCTCATGAATACGACCGTAAAACACGAAAAATTCGATTTTATTGTCATATCTCTCAAAGATGTATCGGATCTTATGGAACATGCAAATCGCCCTGGACCCCAAAATTGTGGCCAATAGCACATAAAAATGGCCATAAACAATGAAAATTACAAGTGTTTGGTCATTACTCTCAAACATGTATCAGGTTTTAAGGTTGTTGTACATCGCCCTGGAACCCCAAAACTATGGGAAATAGCTCATGAAAACGGCCATAAAACGCGAAAACGACGACTTTTTGTCATAACTCTCAAACAATTATTAGAACTTACAGACATTGTAAATCCCCCTAGAAACCCAAAACTGTGGGCAATAGCTCATGAAAATGGACATACAACGCAAAAACAAAGACTTTTTGTTATAACACTCAAGCATGTATCAGGACTTACAGTCGTTGTAAATTCCCCTAGAACCCCAAAACTATGGGCAATAGCTCATGAAAACGGCTATAACATGCGAAAACGACGAGTTTTTGGTCATACCCCTCAAACATGTATTGGGTCTTTCGGTCCATGAAAATTGCCCTTGAACCCCAAAACTATGGGCAATAGATCATGAAAACAGTCATAAACATGAAAACATCGATTTTTGTTCATATCTCTCTGATGCAGCGCTGAGTTGATGTAGGAGCGCTTCGTTGGGAACCCCAAGAGCAAGGTGTAAAGAAGCACAACAGCAAGTTTTCCCTCAGTAAGAAATTGAGGTTATCGAACCTGTAGGAGGAAGGAAACGTCACACATGTGTTGCAAGCAACACGGAGATCTACACAACACAAACTCAAGACTTTGCCCCAACGAATCAGTGAGGTTGTCAATCTCACCGGTTTGCTGTAACAAAGGATTAAACGTATGGTGTGGAAGGTAATGGTGGTTTGCAGCAAGTAAACAAGTAACAGTGGAAGATGTATCATTGATAAAGATTGGACCAAGGTCCACAGTTCACTAGAGGTGCTCTCCTTAGAGAAACAACATGGCATGAAGTGTAAACAAATTACAACCGGGCAATTGACAGGAACTGAGCAAGGCATAACAATGCAATTACTAGTCAGAAAGATCCTATGAGATTCGATTGGGCAATAAAACAAGATACATAGACCGCCATCCAACTACATCTATGACTAGAAGTCCACCTTCAGGTTATCATCCGAACCCCCTCCAGTATTAAGTTGCAAGCAACAGACAACTGCTTTAAGCAAAGTGTGTAAGGTAAACAGTCCACATGTTCCATGAACAAGAGACCGTTGTTTTCTCCCGAGTAGAAACAACACATCAACAACCGAAGAGATTATTGTCACTTCCCTTGGAAACTAGAGGCATGAACCCACTATCGAGCATAAATACCCCCTCTTGGAGTCACTAGCAACTACTTGGCCAAGATAGCTACTAACAACGGAGAGCATGCAAGATCACAAACAACACAAACATGATAGTATCATAAAGACAAAACCATTAATCAAACCAACATAATAATATCAATATCAATCGGATCCCCGCAAACACAACATGCATGATTACAAATAGATTAGATCTTGATCATGAACGGTGCTCACAAGATCTATACATGAAAGCACAAGGAGGAGATACAACTGAAGGGAATATGCCCGAGAGGCAATAATAAAGTGGTTATTATCGTATTCCTTATTTATGATAAATGTTTATTTTGCATGCTATAATTGTATTAATACGGAAACGTTAATACATGTGTGTTTAATAAACAAAAAGGAAGTTCCTAGTTATGCCTCTCTTATAAACTAGCTCGTTGATTAACATGATGATCAAAGTTTCCTGATCATGGACATTGGATGTTGTTAATAACGAGGTCACAACATTAGTGTAATGATGTGATGAACATTCATCCGAAGTATAGCATTACGATCAAAGTCATTGAGTTTATATTTCTATAACAACTTACGAAGTTATCCTAATCCTTAGACCATGAGATCATGTCAATCACTAACACCGGAAGAGTTTCTCGATGACATCAAACGTCACACCGTAACTGGGTGATTATAAATATGGCTTCAGAAGTACTAAAGTGTTATGTTGAGACCCATGGATCAAGAGTGGAATTTGTTCATCCCGATGATGGATAGATATACTCTGGGCCCTCTCGGTGATATCACATTGATTAGCTTGCAAGCAAGTGATTTGATCACTAGAATGTTATATCACGGGAACGAGAAAAGAGTGCATGTCGGTAACGAGATCAAAATAGGTATGGAGATACCGATGATCGAATCTCGGACATGTAATATATCGTGAAACAAAGGGATTAAGATACTAGCGTAAAAGGTTCACTCGATCACAGAAGTCATCGTTGAATGTGTGGGAGTCAGTATGGATCTCTAGGTCCCGCTACTGATTATTGATCGGAGAAGGGTCTCGATCATGTCCGCATTATTCGCGAACCGTAGGGTGACACACTTAAGGGATACCGACACCATTCGGAGCAAATGATATGCCAGAAAAAGAAAAGGAAAGCGCAGGAATTTATTTCACTAGACACCGAAACTGTTTCGGTTGAAATTGCTGAAACTGGTTCTGCATGTGAAATTGAAATGTTGTAAGGGGTTTTATGTGAATGTTTGTTAATTAAAGTAATTAACAAAATTCTGAATAAATAAATAAAAGATTTTTATTTAAATGAGAGCTTGCATTAAATTTGGTGGAAATTTAATGCATGTGAGTGGATTTTTGAGTGGAGGCTTTTTAATGGGAGTGGAGGCTTTTCATTTTGAGTGGGAGCTCCACCCACATGAATGTGGAAGAGGTGGGGGCAGCCCCCATGGCTAGGCGCCATGCCCCTTGGGTGCCCCCCTCTCCCCTATAAAAGGCCCCCCTCTCCTCCTCTCAAAGCACACCTCCTCGCGAAGGATCTCTCTCCCCCCTTTAGAATTCCCCATGGTCTCGGATCAGCGAGATACATGTTCCCGGTGGCTTTTTCTGGAAGGATTTGTTGCTTCCGCTGCTTCGCTGGAGCGAGGGCGCGGAGGTTGTCGGGGTACCCGTACGTGTGTGCGATCACGGATGCACCACTGCTTTGAGGTGCTGGACTTGATCGTGCTGGACCGGCTGGACCAGACGGACTTCATCACGATCTTGAGATCGGCAAGCGTTCGTCTACATCATCCACGAGTACAACCTCGTTAACGCTATTCGGTCTTCGAGGGTATGTATTCTATGGATGTATATCCACCCGTTGCTTGTATCTAGTAGATAGATCTTGGTACATAGATGTTCCCATCGTAGGAAATTTTTTTTTTCTATGCTGCGAACTCTACAGTGGTATCAGAGCCGGATCTATGCGTAGATGCTTTGCACGGGTAGTACACATATGAGTATGTGGGCGATGATGATCATTTTATTGCTTCTTAGTTGTACTTTGGATATTGGTGGCATAGTGGGATGAAGCGGCCCGGACAAACTTTACATGTCCTCGCACATGAGACCTGTTCCACGCTTGACATGCAACTAGTTTTGCATAAGTGGCTAGCGGGTGTCTATCTCTCCTACTATAGTCAATATCTAATTTGCAACGAGTTGTCAACAATTTGGTTATCCTCGTTGTGGTTCATGTTCGTAGGTAAGAACGGTTCTATCTACGAAAGCCCTAAGCCACGTAAAACTTGCAATGGATAAATTAGAGGCGTCTAGTTTAGATTGTTGCTGGGCTAGTGTTATGATATGGTGATGTTGTAAGTATAAGTATGATATGATACTCTTACAACACACATAGCGTGTATGTTCCATAGACCTTGGCCTTACACATAAAGGTTTGATAGAGATCATACCACGGTGCACATGATGGAGATCATATGCGGGAACCATATCATTTCACTTATAAACATGTGATGTTTGATAGCATCTTATATTGCTTATTTTAGCGTTTTATTAGCATAATAATATGATCCCTCATTTAGATATCAAGATAAAAATGTGTTCTTCCTTAAGTATGCACCGACAATGTTTCGTCGCTTCAAGGCATCTCGTGATGATCGGCTGTACTTGAATCCACGAGCATATCTCGGGTGTAAGACAGTTACACATGCGAATACTAAGGTTCTTACTTGGCGAGCCTAGCATGTACAGACATGGCCTCGGAACACAGACCGAAAGGTTAAGCATGAGTCATATAGTAGATATGATGCCCATTTGATGCTCGCCTTTGAAGCTACACCGACTCACGTGATGATCGGACTTGGTGTAGTGGATTTGGTTCATGTAATCACCAAAAAGACACGAGGGATGTCGTTTTTGAGTGGGAGTTCATTTCTAATTTGGATTAGTAGAACTCAATTTATCATAAATTAAATCAAAGTGAATTTGCATAATTTGTTGTAGTCATTGGAATTTGTTCACCACCTTATGCATAGTTGTAATTGAGATAATAGAACTATAGAATTCTGGATATATACTTTACGAACTGGTATCGTATTGTGTTGAGTGTCAATCTAAAGTTTATAGTCCTATTGCAAACTTTCAGAAAAATTCTATTTACTCCGTGAAATTTAATAATTGGTATTAAATCGAGAGTAACAATTCCAGTGTTAGTATCTTAAGTATCATGTTTGCCTCCATGATTCTTGATTGTTTTAATATCAAGTTTATCTAGGAGCTGAAAGAATTGTTTCAGAAACCATCATGTTTGACAGATATAACGATATCTGAAACAATGTTTTGGTTGCAATATGATAGAGTATAATATATGTTCTCATATTGGATGAGAATTTACAAAGGTTGGAGATGCTAGACATCCTAATCATCCAAAAGGGTTTTGGAAAGTAATGTTATACTCACGATTCGCCTTTATAAGCTAGAGTAGCTTGATCATGAAAGTCGTCATGATAAGAGTGAATATAAGATGTATGTAAAGTGTTTACTACACTAAAATATTACTAAAGAATGGATTTTGAAAGAATACCGATCATTTTGATGATGGTGATCTACTTCAAAGTGCAAGTCCAAAGGTATTATTATTTGAATATACACGCTTTGGACTATGTGTCATGTATATGGCACCACTTTTGATGTTGATAGATTCTTTTAAAAAGAAAAAGGAAATGCTGAAAGAGAATCTATAAAATATATTTGGCAGAAAAGAAAAGATTGGAAATATCCAATTTAGGTATATGGATGATATACATGTTATGGTTATATTCTTTGCTTGTTAAACAATGTGGTTCTTGGGTATTGGATACCGAATTGGTTGGTATGAAATTTCATACGGAACGACGCAATTCATGAACCACAATGGCCTCAATAACTAGCAAGAGAATATGTGATGATGTTCATCGAAAACAAACAAACCGTTGTTTGTATTTATCGTTGACATCAAAGCTTGACTTCAAGATTTGTTTTAATAATTGTTATTTAAATCAGGTATTATGAGAACAAAGGTTGTTCAAATAATTACCATATTCCATATTAGATGGATGATTTACAAATCTAGTTGGAGAAATCACATCCATAAAACCTAATGCTAAAATATCGCAAGAAAAATGATTGAAAGATCACTTACGAAGTGACATCGCCGTTTAAATTATATTGGAAAGAAAACATGAAGAATCTCCATATTCATGGATTTTTGGAGTCTTTGATTTGATCAAGTGACGCTTGTGAGCCTTTCCTC
This sequence comes from Avena sativa, assembly GCA_916181665.1. Classification (NCBI taxonomy): domain Eukaryota; kingdom Viridiplantae; phylum Streptophyta; class Magnoliopsida; order Poales; family Poaceae; genus Avena; species Avena sativa. The sequence continues at coordinate 57,769,721 of OV702285.1, read as the reverse complement.
GGGATAATTAAAACTTCGTTCAAAGGCCAAAGAAGAACGAACGACTAAAATATTGGAATTTATACATATCGATGTATGTAGTCCATTATGTGTAGTCATAAGCGATGGTTTTCAACTTCATTATGTGAATGTTTGTTAATTAAAGTAATTAACAAAATTCTGAATAAATAAATAAAAGAGTTTTATTTAAATGAGAGCTTGCATTAAATTTGGTGAAAATTTAATGCATGTGAGTGGATTTTTGAGTGGAGGCTTTTTAATGGGAGTGGAGGCTTTTCATTTTGAGTGGGAGCTCCACCCACATGAATGTGGAAGAGGTGGGGGCAGCCCCCATGGCTAGGCGCCATGCCCCTTGGGTGCCCCCCTCTCCCCTATAAAAGGCCCCCCTCTCCTCCTCTCAAAGCACACCTCCTCGCGAAGGATCTCTCTCCCCCCTTTAGAATTCCCCATGGTCTCGGATCAGCGAGATACATGTTCCTGGTGGATTTTTCTGGAAGGATTTGTTGCTTCCGCTGCTTCGCTGGAGCCATGGCGCGGAGGTTGTCGGGGTACCCGTACGTGTGTGCGATCACGGATGCACCACTGCTTTGAGGTGCTGGACTTGATCGTGCTGGACCGGCTGGACCAGACGGACTTCATCACGATCTTGAGATCGGCAAGCGTTCGTCTACATCATCCACGAGTACAACCTCGTTAACGCTATTCGGTCTTCGAGGGTATGTATTCTATGGATGTATATCCACCCGTTGCTTGTATCTAGTAGATAGATCTTGGTACATAGATGTTCCCATCGTAGGAAATTTTTTGTTTTCTATGCTGCGAACTCTACAACAGCCATCTAGCTACTACATGGACTCATAGTCCAAGGTGGAACTACTCACGCATCATACCGGAGAGAAGGCATCTGGGATGATCTCCCCTCCGGCAAGGTGCCGGGAAGAACTTCAGATTCCCCCAATCTAGGGACGACGGTGGCGGCGACTAGAAAAGTTTTGTGGAGATTTGATCGTGTACTTAGGGTTTCTGCATCGGGGGCTTATTATAGGCGAAGGGGGAGGCCGAGGCAGTGTCCATGGGCCCCACACCCTTCCTAGGCACGGTTTAGGGCCCACCCGCGCCTAGGGTGGGTCTGGGCGCCCTGGAACGCCTCTACGTCTACCCTCTAGACTTCTTGTTCCCCACGGAAAGTTATTGACTTTGATGTTTGTCCCGTCCAATTCCAAAAATATTTCTTTACAAACTTTTCTGGAACCAAAAACAGCAGAAAACAGGCAACTGGTACTGTGGCAAGTTGTTAATAGGTTAGTACCAGAAAACATGTAAAAAGCACCTCAAAGTGTAGACAAAGCAAATAAAAGTAGATACTAAACAAGCATGGAGCATCAAAAATTATAGATACGTTTCCGACGTATCACTCTCAAACATGTATCGGCTCTTTTGGGCCATGCAAATTGCCCTAGAACCCCAAAACCACGGGCAATAGCTCATGAAAACGGCTGTAAAACACGAAAAAGTCGACTTTTTTTGTCATATCTCTGAAAGATGTATCGGATCTTATGGAACATGCAAATCGCCCTAGACCCCAAAATTGTGGGAAATAGCACATAAAAATGGCCATAAAACATGAAAATTACAAGTGTTTGGTCATTACTCTCAAACATGTATTGGGTTTTAAGGTTGTTGTACATCGTCCTTGAACCCCAAAACTATGGGCAATAGCTCATGAAAACGGCCATAAAACACGAAAACGATGACTTTTTGGTCATATCTCTCAAACATGTATCGGGTCTTCTCGGCCATGCAAATTGCCCTGGAACCCCAAAACCGTGGGCAATAGCTCATGAAAACGGACGTAAAACACGAAAAAGTCGAATTTTTTGTCATATCTCTCAAAGATGTATCGGATCTTATGGAATATGCAAATCGCCTTGGATCCCAAAATTGTGGGCAATAACACATAAAAATGGCCATAAACAATGAAAATTACAAGTGCTTGGTCATTACTCTCAAACATGTATCGGGTTTTAAGGTTGTTGTACATCGCCCTGGAACCCCAAAACTATGGGCAATAGCTCATGAAAACGGACATAAAACACGAAAACGATAAATTTTTTTCATAACTCTCAAACATTTATCAGAACTTACAGACGTTGTAAATCCCCCTAGAAACCCAAAACTGTGGGCAATAGCTCATGAAAACGGTCATAGAACGCGAAAACGATAAGTTTTTGGTCATATCTCTCAAACATGTATCGCGACTTTTGGGCCTTGCAAATTGCCCTGGAACCCCAATACTGTGGGCAATAGCTCATGAAAACAGCCATAAAACACGAAAATGTTGAGTTTTGTTCATATATCTAAAAGATGTATCGGGTCTTTTGGGCCAAGCATATCGCCCTAGAGCCCAAAATTGTTGGCAATAGCACATCAAAATGGCCATAAAACGCGAAAATGACAAGTGTTTGGTCATTACTCTCCAACATGTATCGAGTCTTAAGGTTGTTGTACATCGCCCTGGAACCCCAAAACCGTGGGCAATAGCTCATGAAAACGGCCATAAAACGCAAAAACAACGACTTTTTCTCATAACGCTCAAACATGTATCAGGACTTGCAGTCATTGTAAATTCCCCTAGAACCCCAAAACTATGGGCAATAGCTCATGAAAACGGCTATAAAATGCGAAAACGACGAGTTTTTGGTCATATCCCTCAAACATGTATCAGGTCTTTCGGGCCATGAAAATTGCCCTTGAACCCCAAAACTCTGGGCAATAGCTCATGAAAACGGTCATAAACATGAAAACGACGATTTTTTGGCCATATGTCTCAAACATGTATCGAGTCTTCTGGGCCATGCAAATTGCCGTGGAACCAAAAACCGTGGGTAATAGTTCATGAAAACGGCCGTAAAACACGAAAAGGTCGATTTTTTGTCATATCTCTAAAATATGTATCGAATTTTATGGAACATGCAAATCTCCCTGGACCCCAAAATTATGGGCAATAGCACATAAAAATGGCCGTAAACAATGAAAATCACAAGTGTTTGGTCATTACTCTCAAACATGTATCAGGTTTTAAGGTTGTTGTACATCGCCCTGGAACCCCAAAACTATGGGCAATAGCTCATGGAAATGGCCATAAAACGCGAAAACGGCGACTTTTTTGTCATAACTCTCAAACAATTATCAAAACTTATGGACATTCTAAATCCCCCTAGAACACCAAAACTGTGGGAAATAGCTCATGAAAACGGCCATAAAACGCAAAACGATGACTTTTTTTCATAACACTCAAACATGTATCAGGACTTACATTCGTTGTAAATTCCCCTAGAACCCCAAAACTATGGGCAATAGCTCATGAAAACGGCTTTAAAATGCGAAAACGACGAGTTTTTGGTCATATCCCTCAAATATGTATCGGGTCAGGCCATGAAAATTGCCCTTGAACCCCAAAACTCTAGGCAATAGCTCATGAAATCGGTCATAAACATGAAAACGACGATTTTATGGTCATATCTCTCAAACATGTATCGGCTCTTCTGGGCCATGCAAATCGCCTTGGAACCCCAAAACCATGGGCAATAGCTCATGAAAACGGCCGTAAAACACGAAAAAGTCAATTTCTTTGTCATATCTCTGAAAGATGTATCAGATCTTATGGAACATGCAAATCGCCATAGACCCCAAAATTGTGGGCAATAGCACATAAAAATGGCCATAAAACATGAAAAATACAAGTGTTTGGTCATTACTATCAAACATGTATTGGGTTTTAAGGTTGTTGTACATCGCCCTTGAACCCCAAAACCGTGGGCAATAGCTCATGAAAACGGCCATAAAACGCGAAAACGATGACTTTTTTGTCATATCTCTCAAACATGTATCGGGTCTTCTGGGCCATGCAAATTGCCCTGGAACCCCAAAACCTTGGGAAATAGGTCATGAAAATGGCCGTAAAACACGAAAAATTCGTTTTTTTTGTCATAACTCTAAAAGATGTATCAGATCTTATGGAACATGCAAATCACCTTGGACCCCAAAATTGTTGGCAATAGCACATAAAAATGGCCATAAACAATGAAAATTACAAGTGTTTGGTCATTACTCTCAAACATGTATCGGGTTTTAAGGTTGTTGTACATCGCCCTGGAACTCCAAAACTATGGGCAATAGCTCATGAATACGACCATAAAACGCGAAAACGACGATTTTTATCATAACTCTAAAACATTTATCAGAACTTACGGACGTTGTAAATCCCCCTAGAAACCCAAAATTGTGGGCAAAAGCTCATGAAAACGGTCATAAAACGCGAAAACGATAAGTTTTTGGTCATATCTCTCAAACATGTATTGTGTCTTCCGGGCCTTGGAAATTGCCCTGGAACCCCAATATTGTGGGCAATAGCTCATGAAAACAGCCATAAAACACGAAAACGTCGTGTTTTTATTCATATCTCTAAAAGATGTATCGGGCCTTATGGTCCAAGCATATCGCCCTTGAGCCCAAAATTGTTGGTAGTAGCACATTAAAATGGCCATAAAACGTGAAAATGACAAGTGTTTGGTCATTACTCTCAAACATGTATCGGGTCTTAAGGTTGTTGTACATCGCCCTAGAACCCCAAAACTGTGGAAAATAGCTCATTAAAATGGCCATAAAACGCAAAAACGACGAATTTTTGTCATAACACTCAAACATGTATCAGGACTTACAGTTGTTGTAAATTCCCCTAGAACCCCAAAACTATGGGAAATAGCTCATGAAAACGGCCATAAAATGCGAAAACGACGAGTTTTTGGTCATATCCCTCAAACATGTATCAGGTCTTTCGGGCCATGGAAATTGCCCTTGAACCCCAAAACTGTGGGCAATAGCTCATGAAAACGGTCATTGATGGCGCCTAGTACTTGTCCTGGGATGCTTCGTTGGATACCCCAAGAGCAGTGTATGAAGCAGCACAGCGGCAAGTTTCCCTCAGTAAGAAACCGAGGTTATCGAACTAGTAGGAGGAAGGAAACGTCAAACAGGTGTTGCAAGCAACGCGGAGACCTGCACAACACAAAATCAAGACTTTGCCCCAGCGAATCAGTGAGGTTGTCAAGCTCACCGCTTTGGTGTAACAAAGGATTAAACATATGGTGTGGAAGGTAATGGTGGTTTGCAGCAAGTAAACAGGTAACAGTGGTAGATGTATCAATGGTAAAGATTGGACCGGGGTCCATAGATCACTAGAGGTGCTCTCCTTAGATAAACAACATGGCATGAAGGGTAAACAAATTACAGCCGGGCAATTGACAGGAACTGAGCAAGGCATAACAATGCATTTACTAGTCAGAAAGATCCTATGAGGCTGATTGGGCAATACAACAATATACATAGAGTCTATGTCATAGACCGCCATCCAAGTGCATCTATGACTAGAAGTCCACCTTCAGGTTATCATCCGAACCCCCACCAGTATTAAGTTGCAAGCAACATACAACTGCTTTAAGCAAAGTATGTAAGGTAAACAGTCCACATGTTCCATGCACAAGAGACCGTTGTTTTCTCCCTAGTAGCAACAACACATCTACAATCAAAGAGATTTCTGTCACTTCCCTTGGAAACTAGAGGCATGAACCCACTATCGAGCATAAATACCCCCTCTTGGAGTCACTAGCAACTACTTGGCCAAGATAACCAGTAGCAACGGAGAGCATGCAAGATCACAAACAACATAGACATGATTGAATCATAAATATAAAATCATTAATCAAACCAACATAATAATCTCAATATCCATAGGATCCCCGGAAACACAACATGCATGATTACAAATAGATTAGATCTTGATCATGAACAGAGCTCACAAGATCTATACATGAAAGCACAAAGGAGGAGATACAACCATGTAGCTACTACATGGACCCATAGTCCAAGGTGGAACTACTCACGAATCATACCGGAGAGAAGGCCTCCGGGATGATCTCCCCTCCGGCAGGGTGCCGGGAAGAACTTCAGATCCCCCCGATCTAGGGACAATGGTGGCAACATCTACAGACGGTTTCATGGATTTCTGATCGGGTACTCAGGGTTTCTGCATCGGGGGCTTCTTATAGGCGAAGGGGCGAGACCGGGAGGTGGCCAGGTCCACCAAACCCTAGCCAGGCGCGGGCCCACCTGACCCGCGCCTGGGGTGGGTCTGGCCCCCCTGGCCGTCCACTCCTGCTCTCCACTAGACTTCTTGTTCCCCACGGAGAGTAATTGACTTTAACGTTTGTCCTGTCCAATTCCAAGAATATTTATTTACTATTCTAAAACCAAAAATAGCAGAAAATAGGCATCTGACACTGTTGCAACTTGTTAATAGGTTAGTACTAGAAAACATGTAAAAAGCACCTCAAAGTGTGGACAAGTAAAGCAAAGTAGATACTAAACAAGCATGGAACATTAAAAATTATAGATATATTTCCAACGTATCAGCATCCCCAAGCTTAACTCCTACTCATCCTCGAGTAGGTAAGTGATAAACAGAATAATTTTTGAGGTGACATGAACCTTCACAATAAAGATCTAACCATTTGCAAGCATTGTAAGCTAGGATCAAAGAACTCTAAAAATGTGCATGAAAGATGGAGTTCTAACAATAGGACATAGTAACTATGCATGCAACATGACAAGCTACAAACAAAAATCATGAATAATATGCATTGATAAACGTTTGTTTTTTTAACATACAGAAAACATAACATAGTGGCAATCATCTTGTCCCTCATAGAGTAGCAATATAATGCATATGACACCTGCAAAGTTCACAAGGGTGACTAGAAATAAGTAGCACAAGAGCAAGTAATAACACAATATGCATCAATTAATAAGCTTTGTAACACTTCACACAAAATGACAACTATGCTCTCTTAACGGTGCCTAAAGGTAGAAGGTGGAGACTCAATAATGGTGGAAGAAAGGACTTTTTGTAAAGGAAGCAGGGATTACAAGTTTCAAAAAGAGATTCCAAAAATTATGGTACTAGTTAGCTTTCATCCCTCATTGCCCCTATCATAAGAATCTTGAAGTGGTTAAGGTTAAAGTGGCAAAGGTGGAGTATATGCTTGACGAAATATAAGTTGGCAATCTCATGCCCCTTGAATACGAGGGCCACACCTCATGCATACTCAACTTTGGGTCCAGGTAAGTTCTTGTCACTGTAAGTATTTGCATATCATTGAGAACCGCCAACGGGGTACCCCTTGCACATGGTACAGGAGCTTTCCCATAACGAAAATGACAAGGTAAGCAGACAATGAGCATCTCAGCAATTCTTCTTATGTACCATGGGAATATGGTGCTTTTTTCTCTCTTTCCCCTTTTCTCAATGTGTCTCTTTTTTTATAAGAAGAATGCTTCATCGATGTCACTATGGTGATGCTGCAGGTTTCCACCATGATTAGGCATGGCTTAGGCTAGCAGCCTAGACGTTTCTCTAACACAGGATACAAAATCCATGGACTTACAAGTTCCCTCTTCATTCACACCGGTGACATCCATAGACAAAAGAACATGATATCAACTAAGTACAACAAGGTATAAGTGCAATGTTGAAAATGTGCCCCGTGACAGCACGGTTCTGCTAATTCCAACTTATAAGTGCAAGCATATACAACAAAGTTGTCACAATGGTTCAATTTTATTAGGGGCAAAGAATAAAGTGTTCTATCAAGTTCGTGAGGGCTTTAATCACTAAGTTTTCACATAACAAAATAGTTTTTAATTGGAAGATAGATGAAAACAAGAATATACTTGGAATGGTGTAGCACACCATGCATAGGAATTTATAGTGGACACTTTGGAATAACTTGGTTTCTTGGGAGTTGGAGGCATGAGTAGAACTTACTCATACAAGTGGAGGCTAGCAAAAGACTGGGAGCAACCAACTAAGAGAGCAATAATGGCCATAATTATGCAATGCAACAAAGAAAACTAATCAAAGCAAAGAGTGGTACTATAAGTCAAGTACTAAATGATCATAGAGGCTAATGGTGACTTTTCATAGTCATAACATGGTGTGAGCATGTGCCAAGTCAACCCAAGGAAAACATCAAAGGAGAATACCACAATACTATGCTTTTGCATGCTAAAACAACGCATAATTTCTTCAAGGCACACTAAGCATTCCCAATTGTTTGGAACAAGAAATGCTAAGGCAATAATCACTAAGCATAATTCTAAAACAACACCTAGCATGTCATGCTAAAGTCTAAGTCGTAGTCAATGCAAGCTCCTTTTGCACTTCAAGCAAGAACTTACTACTCCTTTCCAAACACCAAGCAAACTTATTTGCAGAACAACACAGCTAGAACCGGGGTCCAAACTACTAAAGGAAACTAAACAAACTAAGCAAAGCAAACGAAAAACAACCCATCTGTGCATGAAACAATAAAAACGAAGTGTCTAGACAGACCTGAGCTTTTTTTATTGATGAAGAAGGGGATGCCTTGGGCATCCCCAAGCTTTGATGCTTGTACCTCTTGGATATTTATTGGGGTGACACCATGGTGGCATCCCCAAGATTGAGATTTTTTCCATTCTTCATCTCATTGCATCATTCTCTCTCCACACCTAAAAATTTTCCTTCATACAAAACTTCACACAATCTTCATTAGCAACATTAGCTTATTCAAAAGATATTAGACCACTAGAAAAGCTTTGGAACAGCAAGGATTTTCACTAAAAACACAAGCTACTGTAGTAACTCCTTCAAAGAAACTCAATTTACCTGAAGATGGCTCAAAAAGGAATCAATAAGAAGCAAATGCAAATAATGGCAGAAATCTGTCAAAACAGACCAGCAGGTAGAAACGATTTTTTTGAACATCTTATGTTGCTCAAATCAAAAAGTTTTGAACTAACGAAAGTTATCTAACATACTAGGGGATTTATTTGTACATTTTCAGCTCAATCCGAGTTACAGAGCCTCCTCACGATTTTTTTGGTGGAGGACAGAAATCTGTTTCGGGACAGCAACTCCCCAAATCTTATTTCCCTCTCATTAGAGGTCATTCTTGGCACAAAGAGCAAACAAAAAGGATAAGGAGAGGTCATTACAGAAGTAATAACTTCCAAGACTCAAGGAAACTCTTGTGTTATCTCCCAACAAGTACTTTTCTTTAACGCCTTTAAGTTAGGCATGATAGCTTGAGAAGAAGCTCTAATAAGAACTATGATTTGATGTAAAAGAGATAATCAAGAAGCAAATTCAAACCTTTAAGTCTAACCCACTTCCTATGCATAGGAATCTTGATCACAAATAAGTTCACAAAGAACAAAGTGACATGCATAGGAAGTGAAAACAAGAGTAACTTCAAAACTTTCAGCACAAAGAGAGTTGTTTTAGTACCATGAAAACTTCTACAACCATATTTTCCTCTCTCATAATAATTTTCAGTAGCCTCATGAATAAACTCAACAATATAACTATCACATAAAGCAGGCTTTTCATGAGCTACAAACACATAATTTCTATCAAGCTCAAATATAGTGGGATTAAAACCTTCATAGGTTTTACCCAAAGTAGATATTTCAAAAGGATCCACAGGAACATAACATTCATCCCCCTTTGGTAAGCATGGGGGACAATCAAATAATGTAAGAGGTAAAGAGTTACTATCATTAGAAGGTAGGCATGGGTAGATCCATTCTTCCTCCTTTTGTTCATCACTCTCCTCCTCTTTTTCATCTAATGAGCTTCCAGTTTCAACAATTTCTTCTTCCATAGGCTCCTGCAAGGCATTAGACTCATCCATGTGTGGAAATCATCTATTAAAATATTCAAGAATATA